>CM053789.1:860822740-862227740 GCA_028749045.1 Cupressus sempervirens | reverse complement strand
GAAGCATTCTTTCCATTTGAATATTCGAACAATTGGTATCAGAGCAACTGGTTCTCACAAAAAGAAGTCTAACAACTTGAAGAAAAAGATCTAAAGATGGAAGTCTTCAAACTTGAGAAGATTATTGAAAATCAAGTGATTGATGTGCAACTGGCTCTACACAGAGTAGAGGAAGCAAGGGAAGAATTTAAAAAATTCTTGAAGAGAAGGAAGGATATAGCCATAGCTGAAAATGATATAAACTATTAGGAGATTGATACCAAAAAATTGTGTGCCAATGGAGACACTAAAGAGTTTGATGCAGCAATAGCAGGACTGATGGAGAAAAACAAAGTTCAAGCAGAGGAGATAAGATCTCTCAAGATGGAACATGAATCAAAGGCCATAATGATATGTAAAATCACTGAACAAAAGAAAAGAGCAGTTGAGGATAGAGTCATGATAGAAAATGACAAAAGAAATCTTGCAAACAGGCTTGAAGAAAAATGTACTGAATTAATAAGGATCTCAAATATGTAGATGGATACACTTACCCAAATGATGAACCTTCATCATGAACTCAATATGAAAGATATTGAGATCTCTACTTTGAAGATACACAATGAACAACTACAGAATGAATTGAACAGAGAAAAAGAGGTAGCTGAGAATCTCAACAAGTCAAGTGAAGCCATCAAGTATTTTGAACAGTTGCTGAAATCCCCAAAATCTACCCATGATACATCAAGACTAGGATACAACAGCACTGAAGTTGGAGAATCATCAAAGAGTGTCAAGCAAAAAGATGACATAGGTAAGAATTCAAAACCCGCTTGTCATTACTGTAATAAAAAGGGGCATACTGCTAATATTTGCAGGAATAGGAAATTCAATCAGCCAAATACACTCAAGAGCAAGAGTTACTGTCACAAGTGCAACATGCAAGGACATATGACACAAGATTGTAGATCCAGAGTTACAAGGACACAAAACTTTGATGGACACTGTCACAATTGCAAGAAGTATGGGCATAGAGCATTTGGATGCAGATCAAAGCCTATATGGACATCAAATCAACCATCAAAATCAAAAGGGAATGAAAGTCACTATCATTGGGATTACAACACCAGGTATAGCTGTCATTATTGTCAGGAATATGGACATATACCACAGAACTGCATAAGAATACATTTCAAAGGGAACTACAAAAGATGGTTGAATCAAACCACATGTTTCAGTTGTTTGAAAGTTGGTCATATCAGTAGAAACTATCCTAGAAGATCAAAGGCACCCAAGATTGAAGAAAATAAGGGCAAAGAAAAGATTGATGTCGAAAAGATAAGGGGGCAAATGAATAAGACTTGGAAAAAGAAAGATGAATGCAACACATCAAGTGGATGGATCACTTCACCCAATAGGTCAAGTGATCACACTTCATTAAACTAAGCATGAGAAGTATACAGGACTGATATACAAAGCTATATCACACATCAGTCCCAAGACAAAGAAGCAATGCAAAGTATAAATTTGCATGAGACAAGAT
Source organism: Cupressus sempervirens (assembly GCA_028749045.1). NCBI lineage: Eukaryota > Viridiplantae > Streptophyta > Pinopsida > Cupressales > Cupressaceae > Cupressus > Cupressus sempervirens. Next base: position 862,226,218 of record CM053789.1, on the reverse strand, counting down.
GTCAAGACAAAATCTAAATGATGTTGCCAAGCTATCTTTGGATGCTGAGTTAAACTCCAACACATGTCAAGCTCCTAACAATGACTGAGTTGATAACTGATGCCGAGTTAGGTTAAAAAATTTTAGAAGCTGAGCTGGAAGTTGAGCATTTAATTCAATGAAAATAGGGTATATTATCGCGATTCTAATCAGTTTTCCTCATCGCGATCAAGAAGCAAAGAAGAGAAAGAGAGCAGAGCAACTTCACAGCATAGAATCCAAAATTTCAAGTAGATTGTAACATCTCTCAACATGTTTTCATTGATCTTGAGGTATTTTTCATTTGTGCTGAGCTATGCAGTTTCATATTTCATAAAAAGGAAACCCTAGTTTTCATAAATGGCATCAATTTCCAAGAAAACTGAGGAAAAAGAGTCATTTGAAGTTCAGTTAGTGTCCAATGAGGTCAAGCAACCTGATTTTTGCCCCATACCTGAAGTTGCATACAAAAATGACCCAGTCGGAGCTCTCTCCCAAATACCCCAAAAAGTTGTAATGGTTCAAGATGTGAGGAGATGCTGCAATTGTAAGATAGGAGCCCTAGGAGATATGGAAATAAGGAAAGCTTATGAGAAATTGTGTGTAGATGGAGTCTTAAAAGATGAATTCAAAATTGTTGAAAGAAAGGGTTTGACCTGAGTTTTGAGCTTTCCCACTTTATTCAAGACAAAATGGGTTAAACTTGTGTTAAGCAGAATTGATGGTGGAAGTTTATGGTTAGAAGATACTCCCATCAAATTAACCAAAGAAATCATACATAGAGTAACAGGGTACCTTACCCTAGATCGGTTCAAAACCTTGAGAAGTGAATCAAAGGAGGTTATTGAAAAGAACATTGGTGCTTAGTGGAATAAGAGAGGAATGACAATTCACACAATTTAGGATCCTCTAGTTGAGTTTTCTGTTAGAGTCATTGCTCATAAGTTCTATCAATCCAGTAGACTCAATAGTGTGCCATGTATTGCAGTAGATGTAGGTTACAAATTGGTGAAAAAGGATCATACTTATGATCTTGCAGAACTACAACTACAACAGATTACTGAAAACCTAGCTGCCATAAGAAGGATAAAGGGTGCTCAATGCAAATTTGGAGAAATTCTAATTTGTATATTTTTCTATGTTCAAAATGAGTTTCCCTCTTTCAGAAAAATTACATGGAGGAATGATAGAACTATCATTGCCCAAATCAATGAATATATAGAACAAATGGGAGAAATTTTTGATACCCTGATGACAAGTTATTTCAAAGATTTCAAGAAATCCATGAAACAAAGGGTGAGAATACTAGTTTCTTTGGTAGAAGAACATGTTAATGATATATACTTCTTGGTTGATATTGACTACACATACATTCAAGCTGCAATTCCAAGAGTGAGATGGCTAAGGCCATTTGGATATGAAATCAATGTTGATGAGGCATCTGTAGCGATAATTGCATTATTGGCAGAAGAAACAGATAAAAGTGCTCCACATTTTGGCACTTATGGTGTAGTAAGGTCAAAAATAAACATGGAATTAAAGACTACTTCCACATTAAAGAAGAAAGACAAATTGTTAAAGAAGATTAAGACAAAATTTGGTGAAGAAATTGAGGCTGAAGTAGAAGAAGAAGAAGATGACAATGATGATGAAGATGAACATGAACAAGGCCCAATGGAATTAACTCAAGGCCTGCGTGAAGACAAGGAGGAAGGTGCAGAAGACAAACAAGCCAAGGATGCACCAACTGAAGTTGAGACAAAGAAAAGAAAGGCAATAGAACAGCCTCCAACTCAGCAAAAACCAAAGAAATCTACCATGCCATCACCTCTAAATCCTACAACACAAGCTGCAACAATTGCCAAAAGAACTGTCTAAAATTGTAGAAGACAGATGGCATTTTTGTTTCAAAATGGAAAAGGAGATGAGGGAGTCAACCCTAGCAAGCGTATTGCCAGATTTGACTAGGGAACAAATAAAGAAAGTAGTCATAAGGCATAATAATAGGTTTACACCTAAATACAGGGCATTCTTCATACTCCAAAACAAGATGGAAGAAATTGTTCAAAGAACAATGAAATCATGGAAAAACTTGTACGAAAAGATTGAAGATTTTCTTGAAGAAGAATATAAGGAACAAGCTACTGCTCCACCAGAAGAGAGGAGAAAAAGGAGAGAAGAGAAGACAGTAGTAGAGAAAGTAGAAGAAGAAAAGAAAGTAGAAGAGAATAAAGAAGAAGAAAAGAAAGATGGAGAGGAGGAAGAGACACAAAAACAAGATGTATTGGCAATAGCTGAGCAAGAGCAGCAACCAGATCAGAGTGTGCAAGAAGCACAACTGCCACCCTATAGCCCTCCTCATGTACCCATCACACCTGCAGAAACTGTAACTATTGTTGATGTTCTCGATACTTCTGGTCAAAACATCAATCCATTAACTGCAGAAGATCTCAAAAGAATCCTTGACTAATCTACACAACAAGCAATATTATGTGCAGATCCAGTATTGGTCAGTATGGATGAATTGCAAAAACTAGTAGAAAGCACAGTTAGAGATAAGGTGAATCCACAAGAACCACCTTCCATCATCTCTATAGCCACTAGTGGTCAACTTCAAATGCCAACAGTTATTTCAATAGGCATAGTTGACACTACAATATAGAAGCCGAGTGCAATTGTAGAAAAAGGAACAGAACAAACAGGACAGACTATTACATCTGATCCTATAGCACAAACACAAGGTGCACTTCCTAAGATTAGCATAATTGATCAAGACAGTAGATAGCAGGAGGAGAAAATAGTGGAAACCCCTAAAGAGAAGGAGGCAATACAAACATTGATAAATTTGCCTACCTCGGGAACTCCTTCACAATAGCCATTGCAAATATCTGTACCAACATCTAGTAGTACAAAAGTTTCAAGGGTACTTCACTGTGGAGACCCTGAATTAGATGAGGAGATAGTCATACCAGGCTATGACTCAAAAAAAAAAACCATTGATCAAATAAATGAGGTGCAGGAAGCACTGAATAGAAGAAAGAGACAAGAGATACCCAGGAAGGAGTATAAACAAAAATAAACACTACATTAGATTAAGGACATCTTTATGGATTCCTTCAGTTTGTAATCACCAGATGAGTCAAAGCATATCATGGAGCAATTATCGAATATTGTTGACCAGGTGAAAAATGAAGACCAAGAAACAAATGCAAAACTTATGGAATGGTCTGAAAGAAAATTTCAAGGGAAAGTGAATGAGAAAGTATCTAGTGAAATAGCACTTTCACAGGTTGAATCGGAAAAGTTAGTAGACAAAGTGAAAAAGGTACTTGAGAATATATTCTCATTGTACAAAAAGTTGTGTGACTTTTCATACTTCACACAAGAGACAAGCCAAAAGATATTGAGCTTGGAAAGAAATTTAAACATTTTAAGCATATAGCTACCAAATGATCTAGCTCAAAGTGAGAAGCATTTTGCTCAATCGCTTCACACTCACAAAGAAATAGCCGTATTAATAGTAGATGAGGCCAATATCAAAGCAAAACTGATACAGCTACAATCCTCCATTACCCCACATTTGGAATTACTCCATAAGGAACAAGTCTATGCAGAAATTGTTCTCAAGAAAGATTCTAATCTTTCTACATCAGATGGACTTATTCATCTTGCTGCAGAGACTGCCATCCAACATAAGTCACTGGAAATTTCTTTGAACAATTGGGATGCATCTCTCAAGATGATTATGGAGGTAAATAGCACATTTTTGGTGAAATACGGTCTTAACCCTTAAAATCCTTTGACATAAGTGTCAAAAAGGGGGAGATAAGAATAAAAGGGGGAGATATTAACTAAAGATTAGATACTATATGATGTATGAGGCACAACCAACTCTAAAGAGGAGATACTATATGATGTATGAGGCACAACGCACAACCAACTTAGGGGGAGTTACAATAATTTTGAGGTATATATTGTAAGTTACAAATTTTGATCAAGTTTTCTTTAAAAACTCTGTATATACCAAACAGATTAGTTAATGTACTCACAAGGTTAGTTAAGTATTTTTTTCACTCATGTCAAAGGGGGAGATTGTTAACCTCATAATGGTTTTTGACACTTGTGTGCCAATACACTTAACTACTTTCTATATTGGAGCTGAGTACACCATGTATGTCGAGCCACAACAAAAGCCGAGTTAGGAAAGACTTCAGGTGTCGAGTGATCTTCATGTGCCGAGTAGTCTTCAGGTGCCAAGTGAAGATCAGATGCCGAGTGAAGTTCAAGTGTCGAATGACTTTAAGTACCGAGCAGAATAAAGTGTCGAACAGATGCAAGTGCCAAGTGATATTCAAGTGCCGAGTCATAAATGATGTCGAGCAATACATAAATGAAACAAGTGCCGAGTAAGACAGTTTGTTATTAGTGCCGAGCATCTGGAATCAGCAAGTCTCGAGCAACACAGAATGTACATATGAATTTGTAACTTCATTGATTCATATGTAAATCATTTTCATGACCGACATGTGATGAATCTTGAAGGATTAAATGATAAGATTGAATCTTTTATTTCTCCTATGCAATCTACATGCAGCCAATAAGAAAAATGATGAAGGCATGCAACCAATGGAAGAAGTGCAAACAATGAGCGAGAAATAGAGATTGAATATGGATTGTAGATCCATACCTAACCCTAAATCCTTGAATGTCTTTATAAGGAAGACAAAATTTCATTGTAAAAAATATGAGTGGATATACAAGGGTGTGTAAGGAAAACTACTTTCAGAGTAAGGACTATCAGATCACAAAGGATCAAGACCAGAGAAAGTAGATCAAGTGCCTATATTCAGCAATCGAAGGATTGTAATCTATCAGGTTTATTGTACCTAATACCTTCTAGAAATTGTATTAGAATGAAAATCCTATGGTAATAGGTTAGCTTAACAACTATTTCATAGATCCTTTAAATAAGTGATTAAATCCTTTAACAGGGTGACACTTCATGTAAAGTGTTTGTAAATCCTCTAACCAGGTCACTATTGATACAGTGTAAAGCCTTTAATAGGGCAGGCCTTTAACAGGGTAGACCATCAGAAGTGGTTAAAACCTTACTGCTGCAGCAAATTTTGTGAGTATCATTCCCACCCCAGTTTTACCTTCTTATTCCTAGAGGTTTTCTGGGTTACCAAAATCTCAAGTGTTATGTGGTGATTCTTATATGTTTGTCATAATTGTTTGAAAGGTTTGTATGTATATGCAATCTACTTTTAGTTTAAAGATTTTAAATACATCACTTCTGATTCACCCCCCCTCTCAGAAGCATTCTTCCCATTTGAATATTCCAACACCCTTCATGGTAAGTTTTCTCAATCTAAAATCTACTAGAGAGAAATTATATTGAGCGATTAAAACATTCCATGTACAGAATAATTTCTCAATATCCAAAATCCACAACATGATATATATATTCTTCACCAAAATTATCCAGACAATCATCTAACAAACACGAAGAAGATAGGAATTAAAATAACGTATTTAAATTATGCAAATTTTCACAAGCGTCTACCTAGACACTGATGCTAATTCGCTATGCTCCATAAATTTGTAGAGAACAATTCCCCTTTTATAACTTTCTCCTTCTTTGAAAACTTCTTCCTTTTCCAAAATTTCCCAGCCTTTTGAAAAATGAACCCCCAAATTGTGATAAGGAGTTTTCTCCTTAAATCGGGGCACTAATTGTGTGTTCACCTGAGAGGACTCCTTGCTCACAAGTCTCAAACTCAAAATTAACTTTTTATTAATCTTTGCTTTATCTTTTCATGCACATTAACCAGATTATTAAATAACTTTATTTAATTTTCCACTTGACTTCTATTTTTAATTAATTTATTACTTTTAATCCCATGTGCACTTTATGAAATTAAAATAACATTATTATTTTCACTTATTTTATCTTTTTAATTAATTTTTTTTATTTTCAACTCATGCTCGCATCATGCAATCTAGAATCTTTTAATAGTTTAATATCTTTTTACTTTTAATTTATTTTAGAAACTTAATTGATAAAATATTTAATTAACTTAAATAACAATAATATTTAGCATTTATTTAAAAATGAACTCTAAATATATTATTATTAAATTAAATAAATATTATCACGTTCTAAATTTATCCTTAAACTTTTATCTTCCAAATTTAATTATTTTATTTAATTAATTTCTCAATTAATTAAATATTAAAAAATATCATATTAATTTTCCATTAAATTAAATCATTAATTTAACCTTTTAATTAGACTTAATTAATAGAAAATACACCAAGGACTCATAAACAATGTACAAAAACCCACATACTAAATCAAACAAAGGGTTATAATCATGAATTAACGTCATCCGATGCATTCGAAGGGTACTTGACTTAGATACTTGTCCTAATTTTCAATTAGGACAAATGGCTTAGAGGGTTGGGATTTGGACTTAAGAATTTATCTCCCCTCTCTTAACATTGAGATAATGCGATAGGGTAGGCTTATCCTGGCAATTCAAGGAAGTTGATACCCGGTACCTGCAACCTACATAAAATCCATTCATGTACAGACACAATATTCTAAGCTAAACAAGCAATGACAAGAAGTGGTGCATTGTGTAGATCCCGACTAGCAGGTGACTACAACTCCCTTCCTTAACCACATTAGAAACACCATACATAAAGAAAACAAACACGCACACCATACACATGCAATATGGGGTAAGTATCCATAAGAAAACACATGTGATAATAAACCATCTAACTAATCATCATTGATAACTGAAAACACTGAATAATCATCATACATACATGAAATAATCTCATCATATAATCAACTAAATCTGAAACAATATCTGAAAATCTGAAAGTAATGCTACTAAACATCAAGTATAAAACTAGCCTAAAAGAGTTTGGTAATGATAACTGAAATGCGACTTAGGGGTAGGCACTACAATTAGTTACAAATTTCCACCCTTAGATGCTTAATGCCTAAATTGTCCTAAAACATTAGTGTTTTCTCCAGTTCAATTTTTGTTTAACAATATATGTTTTCTAAACAACTAATTTAATAAGCCATCCACAATTTCAATCTAAAATAGTTCATATAGAGACAAGCAATGACTACTGGTAGGGTAGAGAGGTAACCATCACGAACGATAACTGATTTAAGTTTGTTTATACTAGGGTTTTGATGGTTCATAATCTTACACTCACTTGGATTTAAGAATTAAGCGTAGCTTATGGTTTTGTGTGCTTTCCATTCAACTCAGCAAGAATAACTCTATCCTAAAGCAAGTTTACATGCTATGGTAGAGGCTTCACATTGAGAAGTTCATAACAGTGTTAAAAATTGCAAAGATCTTACAGATTCATTCGATATTCTAAAGAACAACACTCAGTTCATCATCAAAACAATACAATTTCACAGGGTATAGTAGAATTTCAAACGTACACACATAAACGTATTAAGTTTCCTACCTTAGTTTATTGCAAAAATCTTGAGTGAGGCTGAGCGCCAAATTCATATGCCAAACACCGGCTAAGAAATGTTCCAAAATTCCTTTGCTATCTTCCCATCTATTGCTGCCCTTTCCAAATCTATCGTTCCCCTTCTTTTTTTTTTACAAACCCTTCTCTTCTTTATAACAAATTCCAATAACAAATTTGTTGTAACTGACCTAATCTTATTCGGCTTCCCAAGTGAAAACAATATGTTTTTTTTGTTTTTTTTTTGGTGTTGAAAACATAACATTGTATAATAAATGGTTTTATTATTTTGAATTTTTGTTTTCTTAAGAGCAATCAATGTCTTAATAAAAACACACACATATAGATGTCAAAGAACATTAATTTACTAAAATCCTTTCCAAAACCACTTAATCATTTATATTCATGTTCTATCTGACATCTTAAATATACCATCTTTAAATCAAACCAAACATCTAATTCCTTTAGATCTTTCAAGGTTAGTTCGAAAAATATAACAAACAACAACATATAATGCTACATGATGTGTGTGTGTGGCAGCACGACATCTGACACATCCCCTTCTGAGAGGCTAACCCTCTCTACCTCAACTACACCCTCGTCGTGATGATCCCTACATCCACTCAGACACTCGCAACCAAAAATGAGTTAGTATTGATCATAATCAATGTACCACAACTTAATTACATCATCATTAAGAAGTAAAACATTAATGTAATCATATTAAAGCATGATATTTAAAAATACATCAAATGACATCATCATCATTGCGTAATATCTCATGTATGTCCATAAAATAACTCATTCATTTATCTTAAATTGAGATTTTATCCGTTTTGACCAAGTCAACATTTGTCACATAAGCAAGAAAAAAAAAAATCTTAGGGCAAGACGTGACAGCTCCAAATTTTGCGAGATTGTCAGCCACATCATTTTCTTCCCATAAATCATGTGTTATTTTAAAATCCTCAAATTCCTTTAGGATACAATGAATTTTCTTGATATGTTTATCCAAGTGCCATGCTACTAGCTCACCATTAATAATGCCACAAACTATACCCTGAGAATCACCTTCCAAGTGAATCTTCTTGACAGCGAGCTTCAAGCCAAGCATAATAGCTTCTAAAGTGGCTAGTCATTTTGCCTAGTTATTAGTGCCATCTAAAATGTGCATTTCTTGTATTGCCACAATGCTACCATCATCCCTTCTTGCCACTACCCTAATATGAGAAGGATCAGGGTTCCCTCTAAATGCCCCTTCAAAATTGACTTTTATCCATCTTCGTTCTGGTGGTCTCCAATCCGCCTTTTCTTTGGTAGACGAACGAGGATTAGCCCCCTAGCCCATTAGCGGACCTGGATTTTATCAGAGGCCAATTTTGTTGCATGAGAACATTATTCTGATTGAAGGAAATTCACTCTGGATTAATTCTGGAAGTAGCATTTGTTACCAACTCAGAAATAGCTTTTTCCAATCTGGGAAGAAATTTGGGACAATCCTTCGACCAGTCTTGGAATAGCCTTTTGATCCGATTGTTCCATATCGTCCATATTGTGATGGACGGAATGATGAACACGATCGTTGTGTGTGTAGAGGAGGGAGGTTTAACTGGCCCCGTTACTAGCCAATCCTTCAAATTTCTTGGCATTGGACCCTGCCAATTCAATCTTTTGAATATAAGTTCCCATGCTTTCTGTGAGTATTCACAATGGATAAAGAGATGATCCGTTGTTTCTTCTGCTTTGACACATAGAGGACACCTAATTGGTCCAGCGTAGCCAAACTTCATCTGTCTTTCTCCCGTCAAGGCTCGTCCATTGCCTGCCAGCCATGTAAATGGGCCAGCCTTGCGCATGCATGCATTGTGCCAACATAGTTTGTCTTCCCAATCAATGTTTCTCTGAATGTTTTCCTAAATGGCATATCCAACCTTAGCTAAGTACTAAATACTTTTTGAACCACACCACTTGATGGAATCCTTTCCTTGGGTTCCATATGGTACTCTTTTTTAAAGGATATCTTTAAGTACGTTCTCATCATTAATAGGTAGCTCCAATGTTTCCACGTCCTTCCACACCAATGGGTCCCCAGTTTGGTTCAGGCTTTGAACAAGGAAATCTTTCACCTTTGTTCCCCAAGCTCTGTTTGTAGCATCCACGATACTGTGTGGGATGTCTTCTGCTGACAGGACATGTCCTTCCGAGGAGTTGTTCCAAAAATAAGCTTTCTCCCCATCCCCTATTTACCATGATATATGGTCTGTAATGAGGCTTCTGCAACTGATCCAAAAGTTCCATAGGGTAGACTCTCTAGGCAGATTCTCAATGGTTAGAATCCTCTCTCTTCTTGATTGTGTAAATATTTTTTCCTTAAAATATTTACCCGTCTCTATTCCAGGTTTGAGTAGAGTTGCTAGATAATTTGAGGAGCTTCCAGTCCCTTAAGCCAACCCCACCACCACCCTTTGGTCTGCATAACTTTCCCCATGCCTGCACGAGTGGACATTTATCCTATTCTTGACCCCCATTCCACAATAATTTGCACATCTTCTTATGTATGGAATCAATTGCCTTCCTAGGGATCTGAAAGTAAGACATAGAGAAAATTGGCGTTGCTGAGATTACCACTCTCAACATCAATAGTCGCCCAACGAAGGTAAGCCATTTACTCTTCTAGCCAAACATTTTTGAACAACAACTGTCAATGAGGTCTTTCCAATATTTTGCTTTCCCCATTCCTTCCAATAAAGGGTTACGGGAGTTTCCCAATTTGAACCCTAGAAAACTCAGGAATGAGAAGTTGAGTTGGTTTCTCAGTGATGAAACAAAATAGTTATGATTTTCAACCTTCATCATTGTGTATGCCTCCTCTAATGTAGCTACTCCAAAGAAGCAGGTGTCATCTGCAGACTGGGAATGTATGGTTGCCTCTATTCCTCTTGCAATCCAAATCCCTTTGCATTGTCCATTATTCCTTCTTTAGAGATTAGTCTTCCCAAAACTTCAGCCAATAATATGATAAGCAATGGAGATATGGGATCTCCCTGCCTTCGACAACACGATGTTGAGAAGAAGCCTTGTGGGCTGCCATTTACTAGAATAGAGGCCTAGTAATCCTTGGTCATGCCACCAATCCATATATCTTCTTTTGTGAGTTTATGTAGAATGTATTACTTTATGGAGTACTATTATGGTATATCTTAATTTTGATATTTTTATTTAATTAAAAAAACTATTTTTACTGATTATTGTAATGAATAAAAAATAGATAATAAGAATTCTTATATCCTGTTGTCATAAAAAATGAAAAATATATATATTTTTCAATTAATAGAAATTTATTTTATTTATTATTATTTTATATATTATTTTTTTATTAATAAATACATAACTTTTTTATGAAAATAAAATATACAAAACTTTTCAATTAATTAAATAGATGATATTTATTTATTTTTTAAATAAAAATATTGAGAAATTATTTATTTAATTTCTAATAGAAAAAGCAATCTTATTAATTTTAGAGTATACATTTTTTTATACTATCATTTTACTTATTCTTTTAATATTTTTAAAATAAAAATTAGAAGTAAAAACAGTTGTAATAAAATGGTTGGTTTTAGGATTTTCTAAAAGTTATAGCTTTTAAAGTAGAAGATCACAATAACTATATAAATACAATCTTATGGACCTTTAATAATATATTTAATTATATATATATATATATATATATATATATATATATATATATATTGCTGCAGACACCACATGAAATAGCACTGGAAATTTAATGATCATTAATCCATTTTATGCAATATTATCCGAGTAACAAGTTCTTAATTTGGAGATCGGGAATAGCAGGGGACAAGAATGCTATTTGGAAACAGAGTCATCCATAAACCCCTAAAAAAGGCATGCCAAAATTATAGCAATGCAATGCAGTGTGTTTATTTCATTTGATTGCTTTTAAGATTTTACGAGAAGTATAATGGGAGATCCATTTGCAGGGATAGAAGGGGAAGGATCTCCTAATATTTTCTCATCAGGGTCAATTGCTCTGTAGGCGCTGAAAGTTTTAACAAAATGATGCACACACAACAAACTCTCTATCTTTGCAAATACCCAACCTGGGCAAATGCTAAGCCTACCCCAAATGGTCGGAATGTGTAAGGCGCCATATTTCCCCCTCCCTCATTAAATCTTGAAGGTCTAAATATCTGATCTTCCTCCATTTCCATTAGTCAAACCCTATTGCTTTTTAACAGCCTGTAAAATAAACAAAGGCGGCCACAAGAAAATGGTAACGGACACATCTTCTCTGAATACGCTTCTCCTACAACCACAAACCATGACACGACATTCACGAAGTGTGGGAAGATTGCACCATGACACCACATCTACTTGAAAATAGTAATGGATAATTATTTTTCCAAAATTAATAGAAAACAACTTAACATTGTTCACCAATGGTTCAAATTCAATTAAACGTCTTGGAAGACTCCTCAACTGAGTCAGCCAAGTTAGTCGATTGAATTTGAACCGTTGATGAGCAATGTTAAGTTGTTAAATTCGTTATTTAGTATAATTAACTGAAATATTTTTTTAACCAATAGAAATTTTTAGGATTGTATTTTCTAACAACTAAATTGAGTGTGGCTAACTTTTGTGAATTCCGGAGCTCAAGTTTTTTCTTTATCTTTTTTGTTTTTGCCTCAATTGCACTATTGAATTTGTGGGACCCCAATTGTATAATATTCTTCTAAAACCTCAACAACATCCACTAAATTTATTAGGAATCCTCTATTTATAAGAATCTAGCCCTACAAACTTGTTCAAGATACATTTGACCAAGGTTCGTTTTTTCTCACACAAAATGATTCTTGTGGGATATGTTTTCTATCCATTGACATACTTGGGTCATTGACTGACATTAGAAGACACCAAATGACCAATTATACATGATTACATTTTTTTTTCACTATAACAACTTTCTAAACCTTATGTTTTATGAGGATGTTGACATTGGGCAACGTCTACTCAGCCAACGAGATTCAAAATTGAATGTCCTAATAGAAATGGCAAGGGGAGGAATGTTTGGAGGTGAGTAGGGGATTTTTGGGCAGAATACAAAGATTGGGGTAAGAAAATTCCATTTCTATCCCCACCAATGGTTTTAGTGGGGGAATTATTGGTGCAGAGCGGTAAAACTTGAGTAATGTAGTGACTAGGGGTGGAGGAAATGATGATTTTTTGAGAATTTATAGGTGATTTGGTAGAGGGAGGATGATCCCTACAGCTCAATTGTGCATCATGGAGGTGGTAGTCTTGTGGCTTATTTGCTATCCAACAAGCTCATCCTCAAGGATTGTGAGTCTCTTCTTCACCACCACAACATTGCTTGTAGCTCCCCCTAATTACAAAAATCTCTTTGAAGGAAAATACTATTTTTTTAATGGTGTAGTATTTTTTGAAAAGTTCCAACACTTTTGTCTCTTCTTTTGGTCTTAGTTACAATATGTTGCCACACACCGATAAAAGAAAGAAGTGTTGGTAAAGAAAATCTTTCACATGTTTTTTCTATTTAATAGACTCTGTGGTGGTATGACCAATTATAAAGATAGATGTTTAAAAGTTAAATTTTGAATAGCTTTTGTAATTTGAGCTTTTTGGGTAGTTCTAAATTTTTATATCTATGGTGTCCATAAAGTTTGTGTCTTATATTGTTAGAATTTTCTCCTGACATGCATTCTTTTAACTTCTCTTCTAGCCAACAGTTTAACCTCCCATTAATTTTGCAAGTGTTTCTTATCAAACTCTAAAAATTGTATAGTATTTTTCTATGATTTATCATCTTCATTGACATTATCAAGGTTGCTACAAAGATATGTATGATTATCTAGATGTGATATGCTATGCATTTTTGCATACCCATAATTTTATTTTGTATATATCCCTCATTTTTTCCTACAAATTTTGTGTCAATTACAGGTGAGGAAAATCTTTAATACATTAATACTTCCTCTTCAACAAGAGTATTTATTTTCTCTATTTGTTAAAAATCCATTTCCCATCCAATTTCTTAGCTCATCTCAACCATTATAGTTTACTTACATTTATTTATATAATGTAATATGAAACAAACTTTCATGGTTTATATTAGTATTAATGTGGACCTAGACTCAATCAAAGGAATCAATTACATGTTTCCTCTTTTCCCTTGTCAAGTTAAAGTGCATTAACATATTTGACTATGTTTTATTTGATCTCATGTCACCTGAATTTTAATAATCAGAGTAATCCCTAGTTTGAGGTTAGTTTTATTTCTACTACTATGAGCTTTGGGGGGCTTTTACTTTTCATCATTACCATTTCAATGGAAACAATGTTGATTAAAGGAAAATCAAAGCTAATTAGTGACATTCATTTGCTTTAATTCTTCTTGCCTTATGTACAACTTGTCAAGCCTTTCCAAAATTAGGACAATGATTTCTAAAATCCCAATTTGGTGTGTTATTTTATTTAGTTCCAATTTTTTTTTTACACTAATGATACATTTGTACAAACATTCAAGATGAGTTATGGAATGCTACTTCTTTATTGTATCCATAATTACGAGGTAACACTCAATTTTTATGTGGGCTCATTTGATTTTTCAACATGTTTTTTGTATTGATGTTTTTCTTGCTAATTATGTGACTATCCATTCTTTTTATTTCAATCTTTCTTCGAGTCAATTTTTTTTAATATCAAAATCAAAATAAAATTTGACTTAAAATAGCCAGTTGAAGAGTAATGCATTTAAAGATTTTGTCTCTTTCTTAAATTCTTTCCTCTTTCTTTCTAATGGTATTCCTCTTTCTATTTGCCACGTAGCATTGAGTTGCTGGTCACTCAATATTTGCATTAAAATGAAAATGTGAATGTGTTGACATTCTTTTTTTTAATACTTCAAATTGAAATAGAATTGTCTAACTAGTAGATTATTTTTTATCTGAAGATAAATAAATAGTTTCCTAAATTGTAAATTAAGAATGAACTGACATTTATTATTTTGAACTCCTTTCTTATTTTTAATATTTAAGATTAGAAGTATAAATAAACTTATATTTTCTTTTGATGTCTAAACAAGAAATAATAGGCTAAAAAGAATGCAAAGTATATCTCATGCACTTCCCATCTACTTAATAGAAAATAATTATACTAGACTTTTTAGAAGGATTTTTCAAGATTTGAATATATAATTAAATTTCCCAATTAATAGATATTTCCAATGGCTGCAATGATATGGCTGCTCAAATAGTGATATTCCTTTTAGGATTTAAAATTATTATCATGTGATTTTTTTGTACACAAGTTCTCCAATTAAACTTTGCCGTATATGATTTCCATTTAAGAGAAAAATGAAAAGATTGAATTAGGTGTGAAGGAGACATTCTAATTAAAAGGCATTAAGATCAATGTTACAATTTTAAAAATGTAGACCTCTCTCTAACTATTCTACATGTGTGATATTGCTATTCTATAATTTATATGTATTTTTATCGAATTTATTGTCAATATACCACAAAGTTTAATTTTCCTTGCTGAAGCAAAATTTTAATAGTACTAAATTGTTTTAAATTTTCTTGTCCTTTGATGATCACTAAATTGTCTAAATGTGTTTTTCCTAAAATAGAAATTTAATAGCACTAAATTGTCCTTTCACATAGGAAAATACTCAATTGTGGTTTAATTTGAACCTTGTTCTAAACTAGAATTTTAACAGTACTAAATTGTCTCAAAAAAGATTGTCTTTTGACAAGCACTTAATTGTCTAAATGTGCTTGTCCTAAAGTAGAGATTTAACAACACTAAATTATCTCAAATTGATTCTATCTTTTAATGTAGGAAAATACTCAAATGTTTTTGTCCTTTAACTCCTAGAAATAGGAGTTCCCTTCAAGCTACTTTTTTTTTTTGCTATTGATGCCACTTAGCTTTTAATTTTTTTATAATTACACTTTCAAAAAATGTCATTGTAGTACACAATACTTTTTCATTCAAAACTATAAGAATTTCTCTTAGGGAAAAATTCACCTAGGAATAAAGAACTCAAACACAAGCACAATTGTAGACCAAAAATGGATATGATCAATTAATTAGAGTATGTCATAATACATTGCTCTATTCAATATATGATGTTCAAACACACTAGGAGTGCCTTTATATAAAGGCTTCTCAAGAAGCACCTAGAATTTCTATAGAAAGAATGAGGAGATAAGATAAGCATCATGACAACTAAGCACATGCCTTATCCATCATTCTAGATGAGTGGATAAGAATAACAAGGTTGTAGACACCATGTTCTTAATTAGTGTGCTAACTCCTATGTTGTAGACACCATGTGCATAAAAGAGGTGCAGACTCTTGTGTTATCAACATGACAACTCACAAGAGTACGCATACTCCTAGGTAGCTAATAAATAAATAATAAAAAACATGCATTAACCTAAGTAAACTTAAGTAAGTGTAAATAGTAAATACTTATTTACACCAACACCCCCCCTCTTTTAGTGCAACTTAGGGGAATGCACTTAAGCTCACAAGAACTAGGATGAAATGAATAATGGGTCCCAGCTACTAGGCCATGTTAGGTACCCATGTACATAATGAAATGAAAATATCTCATAAAGCAGAGAAAGAGGGAAAACCTCATGGGAAAAACCATCCCCCAAAAAGAGAGATGAAAGGGGATGCATGGATGGATGGAGTAATCAAGACCCCCCCATTACAACATACATTGAGTACATACAAGAGAAAAATAGAGAAGGACAAAACCCCCTAAGAGGAAAAATTCCCCTCTCCAAAAGGTGAAGAAGGAGATGAGGTAACCCCCCCCCCCAGAGGTAGCATGCCAACCAGTGAGAATTGCTCCAACATAGAAGCTGATCCATGACCTTTGAATGATGTTCCTCCCCTTTGGAAGAAACAAATGTAAGGGTGCAAAGGAGATGCATCTCCTGAATGGAGAAAGAATCTCAATGATGTAAGGTATCTCTGAAACCTATTCAAGTGTCCTTGTGTTGATGCTGATGATGACTTCCTCCAAAATTGATAAGAAGAAGTGTAGATCGAACAAGGAGTGATATAGAACCCATTTCAAAAAACTAGTAGTCTTCTCAAATGACAAAGAGACCTCTTGCAAAGATTGTACATAAGTATCCACAATCACACCAACCTAGAACGATTGATCATGCAGAGAATGAAAATGAGGGTCAGAGTGAGCCCTCACAACAATTGTAGAAGGATCATCTTCAGCAAAAAGAAGGGGTAGATCATCAAAGAAGTCTTCCAAATCTACTATATGTGATTCTAAGAATAGAGCTAAAATGTTTGGGAAGAAGTCATCACCTGGAAGACAAAGTGTACCTAGTTGTGCGGAAGTACATGAATCTGCCACTGCAGCAAAAGAATTCACCTAAAAAAGAAGATGAATATCATCAAGGGTGTCTCCCATATCTTCAATGTGAGACTCCACGAACATGCCTATAAGGGTGTGAAGGAAGTCATTGCATGAAGGTAGAGTAGGAAGACATAAAGGGTCCTACTGCACTGAATCTGAAGCATCTATGGATAGAATAGGATTAGTAGGAGCAACAGGAGCATCTACAGGTGCGATCTCATCTAAAGAGGAGTCAGTTGCAATTGGGGGTAAAAGATCTTCTGGGACTGGAGGAATGTTTGGATCTCCATATAGCTCCCAAAGATAGATCCAAAGATCATATGGATACCATAACTTGGTAACCACCTTAGAATAAACAGAAGAAGAGAGATTGGTACAAATGATAACCAACAGTCTAGTAATAGGTGGTTGTTCTTCAGTGTCAGAGATCAATTTGTTGGAACATAAATAAGGAAATACTTCCTTATGCTCTCTTCTTAGATGATTAAGGAGTGTATAACTCCATGTGTGATAGTTTCTTTTTGTCAACTTGGGTCTAACTCCATGTCGACATGTGAAAAAAAAATCCTCCATGAGATCAATCAATGAATCCCCAAAATTTTAAAGAGAATCAAAGAAACCTCCAAAGAATCAAAGAACCCCCCCAATGTATGATTTAGGCACTGGATAGCCACTTGCCAATTTAGGGCCTATTTCTGAAAGCAGTATTTCTGTCTATAGAACCTATAATCTAATTTTAGATCTAGAAAGTATACAAAAAATATGCACTTTGAAAAAAAATGGAACCTGACTTGGCATCCAAATGAACCCGTAATAGGCATTTTAAATGGCAAAAATCAAAATTTACGAGTTGCAAAAAAATTTAGGAACAAAGATCTCAAACCACCTACAACAATGTGTAGATCACGAAATTCTACCCTAAAATAAAAAAAATTCTCACAAAAAGGATTCCATATGAAGGAGATATCGTTGTTTGAAAATCACTGCTACTATTATTTTTTCTAAATCACCACCACACCTCTAAATAACAAATGGCTCTGGATTTTGCCTTAGATGTCCAATTTGGATGAAACAAAATCCATTTTAGGGGGTCTTTGGACCTTCTAAATGTGATGCAAATATTTGATTTGCACCAGCAAGCTCCAATTTTCGCCTGCAAAAAATCTCTCTTATGGCCCTATGGCCAAATTTTTTTTGGAAAATAATGCAGATCTCAAAAAAAAGTAGAGATGCAAATGAAAAAATGCAGATCTGAAAATTAAATGTACATATCTGAAATGATCATACCAATGCTGCAAATTGGTCCTTCGGGCCCTGGTTTCAGGGTATACTTTAAGAAACCCCTCCTTTAGAAAAGGTGTAAAAAATTGGCGAAAGGTGTAAAACACCTGACAAAAAAATTTATTTTTTGTGGCGAAAAAATAGTTTATAAAGAAAAAATAATAATCTCCATTGGCGAATCATTCATAGTCTCTCAAACAATGTATAAAATCTGGGCGAATTATGTTATTTTAAAACCACAAAAAAATTATACATTGGTGAACAAAAAATAATAATCACATTAAAATTTTAAGTTTTTGGGTGAATCAATTCATTGTATTCAAGGTTAAAAAAAACATATGCGAAGTCGATGGCATCAGAGGTTCGCAAAGGGTTTCATCAGTTTGAACTTTTATGTTACGAAGTTGCGAAAAGGAAATCACATCATCAGAAGTTTTATCCAGGCAGTTAGTCTGTTGGTTGTGAGACCACAAAATGTTAATTCAAGCAATTTTCGCATGTTCGAAGTGGTTAAAGGGAAAGGACTTCTGCCAGTCGCGAAAAGGGAGATCGCAAGGTCAGAGGTTTTATGTAGGCAGTTAGTTTGTTGGTTGCAAGACCGCGAAATGTTAATTCAGGTAGTTTTCTCATGTTCGCAGCGGTGAAAGGGGAAAGATATGTCATCCTGCGAAGTCGCGAAAGGTTAAGATGAAGCAGTGTTCGCCACTTCGCTGGTTAGAAGGAAATGGGTTTTCACAACTGCGACAACGCGATGTGAAACGTGTTAAGTTCTGAAGCTACAACAGAAGGGGAATCTCATTAGAAGAGGATATAAGGCTAATCGCAAGGTCGCAAGGATAAAGCGAATATTTGATTTAACTGTTGCGATAGCTCGAGAAAAGAAAAAGAAGGGTTTCGCAGTTTCGCAAAAAGATTTCAAGGTTAAGTTGAACCGATTGCGATAGAGCGTAGAACGAAGGGTTTCACAACTCATAAGATTGTACAATTGTCAATGATAATGTATTTTTTAAGCTTGAAATTTTGAAAGTACAAAAGATCAAGTTTTCAAATCTATTATTTGATTCTGGACAGCTGGTGAGTTGATCGATAATAAAGGCAGTAGTTACTACTGGTAGTGATCGATAATAGATATCCATGCACGTGCAAGTTTTCAAACTTTAAAGCCATTAAAATTTAACAATTTAACACCGTGGCCCATCAGGAAGTTGCAGAAAACTAGAATTCTCAAGTATCTACAGCTAACAGAGCAAAAAGATTCAAGAATTTGTAGTAAGATCAGAATGGCACAAGCAGAATCATCAATAAAGAAGGGCACTGGAGAGGGCAGCAAGGTTTCATTGTTTGCCAAATTTGCAGAAGAATGGTTGAAGATTCTCCCTAAATCTTCCAATGCTCAAAGCGCTAATGTCCACACGTTTAGAGACGCTTACAGCTTCTGTAGAGATGCTCAAGTACCGTACACCAATGGACTGAATTGTTCTTGTAATTTTACAAGAATAGGGTGCAGAAGGTTCCCGTCTCAAATCCATGGACAAGGAACCTAGGAAAGTTGATAATGCCGGAAGTATACGTGGATGTTGACCTTATCAAGGCACTGGTAAATGCATATAATCCAACCACTCGGTCCTTTCATAGAAAGGATATGAGTGTTATCTGTACGTTAAGTAAGGATGCTTTTCTTGAAGCATTTGATTTGCAGGGTCGCATGTCAATTCCTATTAACCTGGAAAAATTGGCAGCAACATTTGAGAAACAGAGAGATTTCTATACAACACATGCAATGTTGCGACATATCCCGAGGGAAAATCAAAACAAGATGAAAGGAGAATTCTCGAAAATGGTTACTGATTTTATACCCTTGTCATATTTGTGTGCATACTTTCAAAAAATAGTTTTCAGATTGAACAAACTATTGGGAGTAGATGGATCCATGGATGCCTCCCCAGCATTGTATGTGATAGCTCTAGACATTCAGGACCCACATACTAATGTGGGGTATGATTTTGGAACATTCATTGCTGATAGTATTCATCAGCAGATGGTGACAGCTCAGCAAGGTGATCTTGACAATTTGAAATTTCTACATTACTCGGTGCTTATGCATCTCATCCTCTTCTACAACGTGGGCCATGTGGATTCCAGTTTCATTGAAGGTTTGGACAATTTCGGAGAGGCATTGCCTATTAAAAGATGGACAAGATTATGGTAGAGGTTCTACTCTTTTTCTAATTCCCTCTCTTTTTATAATGATTTTGTTGCAACTATTCATAGGATATTAGGTTCAAAATTGGAAAGATTACCTAGGTTAATCAGGAAGATTGTTAGACCAACTTTGTGTTTTGATGATGAGTGACCAATTGATCATGATTGGGGTAGTGCCTTTTTGTTAGCAAACTGTACATTGATTAGAATTTTTGGTTGTTCCCAACCCCCTCATTTCTTGCCAAGATATGTACCAGAGAGGGTGGGTGTAGTGGAAATTTTTTGGCAGTTGTTATCCATGAATAGAGAATATCTAGGGCCAACCATTAAAAAGGGGTCTTTTGTGTGTAGAAATTTCAAAGTAGGGGATTTTGAAATTGGTAAAGAGGCCATTGAGGAAGTTGATGCCTTCCTAAGAGAGTTAAATTTCCCCACTGCCCCCAGTAGGGTTTATGACCCATATAACATTGTTACAAGTGCTCTTAAACAAATGAGGGGTTATAATGTCGTCATTGGAAGGAAAATTTGGGAAGAGGATGCCATTAGGGATGTATTGTATGAAGATGTCTGTGCTGATAGGATGCGGAAGTGGAGAGAAATCCTCTCAGTAGAGGAAGAAATGAAGAAAGTAGATTCTAATTTCCAGGGCTTCTATTCTAATTTACCCTATTTTAAACAAATTGATAAGTGTATTGAGGAGTTTGATAACATTATGGCTCAAGTTCCTTTAAATGCTAGAGATAGGGTAAACCCTTCTTCTCCAGAGGCAGATGTTGTATTGGAAATTAGTGACGAAGAAGATCAGCTTGGCGCTTTAGACTGGGATAAAGGGGGCAAGAAGAAACAAAAATTGATTGAGGTTCCAGAAAAGGCTAGAGAGAAAGCCTTACAAGTGCTTCCAAAAGGAACTAGGTATTTTGACGATGCCAGAAAAAAGTTCTTAATTGATCAAGCTACTGAAGAGGAGATGAGACCCAGTAGTTTAGAACTGCAGTCCATGATGCTGGATGACAAAATTATACAGGCTCAAGAATTCATGAAGGATGATGATTTTATCAAGAGTGAAGAATTCAAAAGTTTTCTGTATAAACTCAAACAGAATGAACTTTCTTTGCATGTAAAACCTGGAGACACAGATGAAAAAGTGACTGAAATGGTGCAGAAGCTCCAAGCCTATGATCCTAACAGTGAAAGCCTCACTGTAGAGGAGGCTATGGAATTGGTACAAAGGAGTGGTATGATAGTTTTCCCAGGATGGGATATTAGTTCATCATTTCTACTTGATCAAATGAGGATACAAGAAAAATCAATCTCTTATGAGGAGATTAATCCATTTGGTGAATTGCAGGGGGCAGGATTTAATATAGATGCTAAGACAATGGCTATTTGGAGTGTAGCTCTAGAATCACAGAAGCCTACCCTGATGGAA
The DNA here is from genome assembly GCA_028749045.1 of Cupressus sempervirens. Classification (NCBI taxonomy): domain Eukaryota; kingdom Viridiplantae; phylum Streptophyta; class Pinopsida; order Cupressales; family Cupressaceae; genus Cupressus; species Cupressus sempervirens. Next base: position 862,204,331 of record CM053789.1, on the reverse strand, counting down.
ATTAAAGAGACACCGGTAGGTAATGCAATTTTTTGGAATGCACATTCAACTTCTTTAGATCAAATTTATAACCTCCAAAACACTGCTGCTATGCTAGGCAAGAACAAGATTGATATTCTTCAAGAACAACTGGTGCAGACATATGAAAATTACCTTGACGCCAGGAAGAAGTATGAAGAGGAAATGAGAAAAACATATGTTCTGCAACATGCTTTGGAGGAATCAAAAAAGGAGAATGAAGATTTGAAAAGAGAAGAAAGGTCACTAAGAGTAAGGGAGGTACAAGACCAGAATATTCAAACTGACCAGATAGCAGAAGAACCCCATGCAGTAACACATATGGATGTGGATGAGTTTGAGATTAGCAATGATGCAAAGAACAGGACAATGAAACAGTTTTTGATTCATAGAATCACTGCTTTAAAGAGAGCCTCTGTAAATGTACATAGTATGTACATTACTCTGCAGAGTAATGAATACCAATGCTCTAAGGCTTTATCACTATTATCTCCATTGTATGCCCAGTGGGGGCCATACATTCAATTCTTTGATAGGTCAGTTCCTTTACTCACACATAAAAAGGAACTACCTAAGGAGATCATTGTTCCTATAAGGAAAATGATACATCAAGTTAAAGAATTGAATTCATTCTTCATTGGTAAGATCGAAGCAGTAAGGGGAAAATTGAAAAGCATAGCATTGGGTACCCCAGATTTCATTCCAACAATTTTGAACAATGAAGGGTATGTCAAATCTTGGCAAGAGTGGTCTGAATCTTTTGATCTAATATTAGACCATCCAAGATTTATAGCATTTTCAAGAGCTGAATCAAGTGATCAAGTTGTATATGATATGATTGATATGACATACAAAATTGAAGCAGATATGAACAAAATTAGTGGAGAGGGTAAAGCCATCACAGATGCAAAATGGACTAAAAAAATCAGTGAATTAGAGGTAGTTAGAAATACAGCATGGCCTCTTGTGGATACAGATATTGCCATCTGGGAGGTTATAGCAGATATCAAAGCAATCCCTTCAGTAGAAGATGATTAGCACAAAAGATGGTGGCCTCGGGGAATCAATTGGAGGACAAGTGTTGCAGAAGAATATCAAAGGGAAGCTGTTCATCATAACAGATTACCTTACCTTTGCGGTACATCCGCTGTGGGTAATGCTACAGTTAGAACTGGAAGACAAGCTTAATGATCACTTGCCACTTGTCACATTTTGTAATTGTTTCCCCTTTTTCTGTTAAAATATGTCACAAAAGGTTTCAACATTATAGCAGATATCAAAGCAATCCCTTTAGTAGAAGATGATTAGCAAAAAAGATGGTGGCCCCGGGGAATCAATTGGAGGACAAGTGTTGCAGTAGAATATCAAAGAGAAGTTGTTCATCATAATAGATTACCTTACCTTTGCGGTGCATCCGCTGTGGGTAATGTTGCAGTTAGAATTGGAAGACAGGCTTAATGATCACTTTCCACTTGTCACATTTTGTAATTATTTCCCCTTTTTCTGTTAAAATATGTCACAAAAGGTTTCAACAAATTGTAATGATTATCTTAATTGTTTTTATCTTTTGTCTTTTGTAATGAATCATTATGTAACCTTTTTAAGCCTGAAGCTTGTTGCAACTCAAGTGATATAAATATGAGTTCCCAAGGCTTACAAATGGTCTGATCTGTTGTTATTTTTCAGATTAAGACTGAAGTATAATTGAGCAGATATTGTTCCAACTCTATGTATTTCAATTTTCCATTATGTTTTGTAGTCAGTAGTTCTCTGTGATGTTATGGGCTTTGCACACGTCTCTATTATCTCTTTTTTTATTATCAAAAAACTAAATCAAGAGAAAGATACAAAAATAACATTGTGTCAACAATATGAATAGAGTAACAAGTAACAAAAATCTTGAACTCAAATCAAGAGAAAGGTACAAAAATAACATTATGTCAACAATAGAGTAACAAAAATCTTGAAGTCAATTTTTGTAAATTGTAATTGCAATATGACTGAATAATGAATATGGAAGAACTGAAGTAGACCTATAAATTCCTTAGAACTGAATGCTACATTAGTAAATCACAATTCACTTCATTGACTCAATCTCAAATATGAAACTGAAGTCTGACTAGTACTAATAGGTTCCTCTTCATTCTGAATCAGGTATTCAAAATCCGTAAAATCTTCATCTTCATTTTGACTTTGAAACCTAAATTCATCATTTATGTTGGAGTCAGCAGTAGAAGTAGAACCACCATCTTTTAAAGTGTTGCAAAGGCCTCGTCTTTCACATGTGGAATTCCAAATGGCCAATGACCTATCATAAGGAAAATATCTAACATTGTATTGAGTAACAAACAACCTCAAACAAGTTTCCAAATTTTTGTCTAGTTTGTTTCTAACATTTGATTTCAAAAACCCCAATGCACTGAAAACTCTCTCATCTTCCACCGACCCTAATATCATTGTTTGACATAAATCAGCAAGTTTGAAATATTCTGATATTGAAGTACGTAATACTTCACTCTGACTTATCCTTTTCCAGAGCCTTGTTATTGCACCAGGATCGAATGGATTCTCAAAGTTTTCCATCTGGTTTTTCATACACAATGCAAAAAGTTTACATTGATTTTTAAGATTATTTGAATCGAAGATTCCTTGTATTAGTTGTCCATTGCAATCTGTATGCTTTGAAAACTATGTTATCAATTCGTCAAGTTTATTATGAAACAACTTTGCATCAGTTGGATTATGTCCAAAGTGTTTCCAAAATTGAGGAAACACACAACTCATGGCTTCAAGAATTTCTTCTGGAGGGAATCTTTCACGAATCTCACTTGAAAGTTGGTAGGAAATAGACTTCACATTTTCACTAACAGATTTAACAATCTTGTCAAAATCATCATTTCTAACTGGTAGTACTCTGCCTCTCTTGGTTGTTTTAGATTGGTGCATTGGTATTTGAAATCCTTTCACAAACACACATAGCTCATTTTTCCCATTGAATTGTAAAAAATTCTCAGCATGATTCAAATCTTTAATTATCTCCCACCTTGAAAAAATTGGGCTATGACCTGAGAGATCTGAATACAAAGAATCCAGAGCCATGCATGTCATTTTACGTAAATCAGAATACTCATGAATATACATAGTTCTGTCTTGGGCTTTCTTAACAAGTTTGTTCATTAAATCCAACATGGGGAGAAGACTGGCTAAAGTTAATAGGTTCTCTATATCACTTAACTTATTTAACAAATTAGGAGCTCTGTCCACTGTAAGGTGTTGCTCATATAGAACTCCAATCAAGGATTGATATTCTGCTAGAACTCGTTCTGCTGGTCCATGCAAAGATATCCATCTGGTCTCAACATCCTTGAGAATCTTATTTCCTGCTGTTACTCCCTCAGAAAAAATCTTAAATTTTGCAAAGCGTTTAGGACTTCTGCAAAAGTATGAGTGGAGCTCACAGATTGGATCTTCAACTTTTGACACTGTAGGAAAAGTACTTACAATCTTATATGCTAAATTCATTCGGTGGGCCATGTAGTGTATGCCAAGCAATTAAGGTGCAATACTAGTTTGTAATCTTGCACAAAGACCAGTCCTTTGCCCTTGCATTACTGCAGCTCCATCAGCTCCGACACACACTAACTTCTTTGCAATTGTCAAGTCATCCATACCAGCAATTTCATTCAAAGCTTTCTTAACTTCTAAATATAAATTTTCTGCAGTTGAATTGGCCCTCATTTTACGAACACAAAGTAGATTAGCTTGACGGACATGATCTTTTACAGTATATACATGCATACAGACCCAAGCAGTGTTATCTACCACAGTGACTTCATCTAAGGATAATGAAATGAACTTGGATTCTTTTACTCTCTCCTGTACATTTTTCTTTTCCACCTCAGCAAGATAGCTTGCCATTTCCCATCCAGTGTATATTGACCAATGTGACATAGGATAGTGAGGAACTCTCAAAAAAGATAATAAATTACCATATTCTGAAAAGTCTCTCATAGGATGCCCTCTAGATAGAATATGAAAAATAACACTCATCTGAATAGTCTTTGCCAAGTTTGCATCATTGGCTGCATGTTGAAGCCCATCCTTGATTGGATTGCCACTACTGCCACTACCAATTACCGCTATTTTCTTGAAATGCTCTTCATATTCTATGGCATACTTAACATGAAGGCATTCTTCCTTTGATTTCCATCTCACTGCCGCTACTTCCTTTCCATCTATGATTTGTTTTTCATAAACCTTACCAATATGTTTTTCTATAGTGTCGAGCTTTAACTACAACTTTTTCTCTCTTTTAGTTTTCCAGGTACAAATCGTACACTTGCATTCTGTTGGTGGTTCATCATTGTTTGTGACTGGTTCAATAAACCAGTACTTTGCTACCCAATCAACCTGGAAAGTCCTTTTCATTTCCCACTCCCGCCCCATTTTTACATTCCTTTTTCTTTTCTTCCTACCAACATCAATATTATCTTCTGTTACAACATCTTCTGTTGTTCGAACATTGTTATCCTCGTTTGATGCATTTTGATTTAATTGAATAACAACCTGCTCTTCTAGTGGTGGTGAGGTATTGTGATTTCCTTCTACACTTGTACTTGCCAAAGTTGGTGGACCAGAAACATTGTCAATTCCAAAGAAAGCCTTTATGGTAGTATCTCTAAGTTTTTGGCATTTTGATGTAAGATTAATCCCTTCACTGCCCTTGGGGGTCTTTCCCTTGTCACTTCCCTGAGACTGAGCAATATTAGTTACAGACTCACCCTCCCCTGACATCTCAATCCACTGATAATTCGTTTAAACTTTACTTCCCTAAGAATAAGCAGTATTACCTTCAGTATCCATTTAAAACAACAAAATATTTATACATTGGCGAACAAAAAAATAATAATCATAGTAAAATTTTAATTCTTTCGGGCGAATAATTTTATTGTATTCAAGGTTTAAAAAAAATACCATGGAAGGGCTAGGGAATTGGTACAAAGGAGTGGTATGATAGTTTTATCAGTTTGAAGTTGGCAACTTGGCAGTTGTGAAACCGCGAGAAAGGCTTTAATAGGTCTATCGCAATGTCGCTGTCAAAGTGAAAGTTAATAGTTTTGTGTTATGAAACCGTGAGGAGGGCAAAGATTGCATCATCGCCAGTTGAAAAGATAAAGGAGATTGTGTTGCGAAACCACGAGGAGGGTAGAGATCGCATCATCGCCAGTTTAAATGATGGTGAACTTTTATGTCGCGAAGTCATGAAAAAGGGAGATCACACCATCGGATGTTAGCACTTCGCAGTGGTTAAAGGGAAAAGACTTCCAGAAGTCGCGAGACCACGATGGCAATGATTTTGCATGTTCACAGCGGTTAAAGGGAAAAGACTTCCAGTAGCTGCGAGACCACGATGGCAAAGATTTTGCATGTTCGTAGCTGTTAAAGGGAAGACTTCCAGAAGCCGCGATACCACGATGGCAAGGATTTTGCATGTTTGCAGCGGTTTAAAAGAAAGACTTCCAGCAGCCGCGAGACCGTGATGGCAAGGATTTCGCATGTTCGCAGCGGTTAAAGGGTAAAGACTTCTAGCAGCCGCGAGACCGCGATGGCAAGGATTTCACATGTTCGCAGAGGTTAAAAGGAAATGACTTCGAGGGAATCTTTCACGAATCTCAGTAGAAAGTTGGTAGGAAATAGACTTCACATTTTCACGAATCCATGCATGCAAGCTTTAAAAACCATTAACATCGCCAACAACTTTCAGCATTGCGTCCACTTTTTGAAAAATTTCTAATGAAAATGAGATAAGAAAGGAAACTGTAGATAAGCTTCTAATTAAATTAAACTACATAAGCTCAAGGAGAGTATTTTATAGCACAGCTGCACATACCAGTGTACCACCACTTGTGGAAGCTATCTCTGGAGTCTGAGTCGTGCCCGCAATGTGTCCTACGCTGCCAGAAATTTGATGGAGTGCCAGTGGTATTTAGTGAATGTCTCATTGCTTGGGAAAATTTGGATTTATACACATTACAAATCAATACAATTACCAATTTACCACGCCAAACGAGCCGACTCCTCCACGACAAAATGAAAGAGTGTTGGAGAAATGAGCCGACTCCTCGACTTCCCATAACGTGAAACGAGTTGAATCCTCCATGGTAAAATGAAACTGGGATGGCGAATTCTCCCATACGGCATGAAATGGAAACTTGAAACCCGGCGAACATTCCACGATAAGCGTTACCTGGTCGGCTGCGTGAAAGGCGATACCGCCAGGGAAAAACTCAAATGTAACATTTGCCTTGGTGATTACAATGCTAGGCAACCAGGTAAACCCAACAAAGTTTGGTGACCAGGAAACCATGGAAGGGCTCAAAAATTGCCAAAAATAACATTGGCAAAACGTCAAATTCACCAAAATACAAAAATTCGCCACTATATTATACCCTGCCTAGTTGGCAAAAATTTTTTCCTGACAATAGACTTTGGCCTAGAGTAGGCAACTTTATAGCCAATTTTCACTAAATCGACTTTCCAGATGCAATGGAGAGGTCAGATCTCATTCTAGATGCTCCCAATTTTTGTGATACTCCAGATTTGGGTTGACGTGCTAAAGGAAGAATGGTCTTGAACAACTATGTGATGACAAAATCTCCAAGCTCTGATACCATGCAAGAATTTGCCTTACAGAAAAATTCACCCAAGAACTAAGAACTCAAACACAAGCACAATTGTAGACCAAAAATGGATATGATCAATTAATTAGAGTATGTCCTAATACATTGCTCTATTTAGTATATGAAGTTCAAATACACTAGGAGTGTCTGTATATAAAGGCCTCTCAGGAAGCACCTAGAATGTCTCTAGAAAGAACTAGGAGATAAGATAAGCATCATGACAACTAAGCACATGCCTTATCCTTCATTCTAGATGAGTGGATAAGAATGACATGGTTGTAAACACCATGTGCTTAATTAATGTGCTAAATCCTATGTTGTAGACACCATGTGCATAAAAGAGGTGCAAACTCTTGTGTTGTAAACATGACAACTCACAAGAGTACGCATACTCCTAGGTGGCTAATAAATAAATAATAATAAATATGCATTAACCTAGGTAAACTTGAGTAAGTGTAAATAGTAAATACTTATTTACACCAACAAAAACCTACTTTGCACTTCCCACACAATCCACACAAGGTAGGGACTCCAATTCAAGTAGAGCTCTTGTTTAATTAAAAAAATTGAATATAAGTAATCCAATGGGCTAGTTGGCCACTCGCATTGACATCATAGTAGTACCAACTATTGTAAACTTAATTAAACTAAAGTTGTGGTATGCATTTCTTCATAATATACAAATATTGAAAATAAACAATTTTGAATTTTCCTTTTTTGATATATTATTTAATACAAATATTAAAAATAAAAAAATAAAAAAAGATATAAGTGTAGACACCTAAAAATCTTTTAGAAAACAAAGTATTTTTATTTTCTGAAAAAAATCCCTGATGACATCATCATTTATTAATTAATTAATTATTTAATTAATTAATTTATTTTTATGCCATTAAATCCCTTTATCTTAATTAAAAATATTTAATTAAGGAATCCCTCCCAAAAATGTTTAAATCTTATTTAAACATTATTTCCTTTTTTATTAATTATTTAATTAATAAATTGACCAAAAATCCCAAAATAAATAATTTATTTATTGTTTGTCCAAAACTTGGCCAATTTCCTTAAGACCACTAACTTCTTCCAAAATCTTCTAAATCCTTCTTTAATTTTGATTAAAGGCTAATCCCATCATTTCCTACCCCTAATCCCAACTCAAAATATTTAATTAAGATTAAATATTAATCCTCATATTTATTAAAAATATTTTAATAAATATTTCCTCAACCTAAACTCTTGAAATAAATAAAACTTTATTTATTTTCTAAAAAATCTTATTTATCCTCATCCTAAAAGCCTAGACTCTTCTAGAAGATGTCAATTCTAATCCTAAACCCCCCTCTAACCTTGTCACATTCCCTAAACAAGGTTAGCCAACTCCTAAGCTAATCCTAATCCCTCTTCTAATCATGTGCACAACTTAAGCAAGGGTTAAGACTTGCTAACCCAAGCCAAAGTCAATAATCTCATCCTCCTCCCAACCACCTCTAAGCCAAAGTCAACAATCTCATCCTCCTTCCACCCATCTTTATTTATGACCCAACCATCTCTATTTGACCCAACCATCCCCATTTATGGCTCAACCTCCCTCATTACTCCTTTGACCAACCCATATCCTACCCTCTCACATCCAATCACCTTGTGACATGTGTCACCTCCTAATTGGCTTTAAACAAACACAATCCATGTGCTCCCCTTTGAGTGCATCCTAGCCCTCCCTTACCATCTTGCCATCCTTGCATCCTGACTATCCATCCTTCCACCCCTTGGCCTATAAATAGAAGCCTCTCCCTTCACTAAAATCATCCACTTTTGAAGCAAACTTATAATGCTATTTTGAGAGCCTAAAAACTATCAAAATACTATTATAATGCTGAAAACCCTCCATACCTTCATTGTTGAATCATTCATCCACACTCATGTTTGATTATCACTCATCCATTTGGAGCTTGAGCACATCGTGAGCATACATCCACTATCCATCAGGGACATAGCTTCGTCATCATGAGAAGCACTTGAGGAGTTTACCATCTTTGGTCTACTTTCCTCAATTTTGTCTTCTTTGGTCCTATCTAAAGTGTTTATTTGTTTTTAGTATTGAGAATGATTTTTATAGATTAGTGTTCATTTTACTCTACTAAAATAGGTGATACATTTTGGCACGCCCGGTGGGACCCACTTCACGGGTTCTTTGCAAACATGCTAATGTGATTTAAAGTGTTTTCAGATTTTTCAAGCTTATAGGTGGATGGAGCACTTTGAATTCTTCTTCCTCTTCTTGTCTATATTCTTCTTCTATTCCGTCTACTTCTTCTTGTGGGATCTTGGCCATTTTTTATTTTATTTTATTTTAAAAAAAAAAAATTAAAAAAAAAAATCTCATCTTCTCTCTTCTTCAAATTTTCTTAAAAAAAAAAATTAAAAATAAAAATAAAATAAAAAAAAATTTGGGTACACCTTTTTTTTGTGAAAGTTTGGTAAAAATATGCATATTCATATATATGTGTTGTAAAAAAAAAAAAATTCAAAAAAGTGTAAAATACGTGCTTGTCTTTTTGAAGTGGCACGGATTTTGGCCCCCATCCAAACCCATCCAAACCAATTGGACAGCCACCACAACGCCATTTCTAGTCACAACTTGCGGCCTTTGAAGACCACCAACACCGTTGCTCTCATTCATTGGGTTCTAGCCATTGTAGTAAAACATCATCATATCAAGTCACTCTCTAATCATGCATAGTCCACGCCCATTGGATCTGCCATGTTAGCAGGTCAAATCTTTTTTTTTTATGCCTATGACAGCCATATGGCCATGAAATTTAAACTTGCACTTTAATGATGTCAGCACGACATCATTTCTACATGCCCTTTTAAGCCTTGAGAAGCAACATTTGGTGTTTTGCTCATAACTTGAGCATCCGGACTCTGTTTTTAGAAAACAAAATATCTTCGAAAAGCTGGTTCCGAGCCCGTCATGATGGTATTGGTTTCTATCATATTTTACAGCCTTTTAAATACTTATTTTTACTATCAATGACTGAACTTTGATGGTTTTTGTAGGGATATTTGCTAACTCATGCATTATCGGTTGAAGACTTCTATGAAACCACTAATCACGTTTCTTGCAGGTTCTCCTTACATGGTTTAATGCTCTTGGAAAATGAACTTGAAAATTTAAACACTTGTCTTTGAATGCATGTTGCTAAAATGAACTTGAATGTTTAAACACTTGTCTTTGAATGTATGTCGCTTAAATCAATCTTGAATGCCATGGATTAAAATCAATCTTTCTTGGAATGTATGCTTAAAACAAACAAACTCAATCTTGAATGCAAAAGATCAATTAACCATTGCAATATCTCACACTTCAATTTTTGGGCATAAAAAGAATCTACATTCTAGAAACTTCCTAAATTATATAAAAACCAAATAAAGACACTTTAAGTGAGATTGTAGTTGGACTCACCCTCTTTAATCACCCATCAATTCAACCATTGGTTGCAATCTCAGCACCATCTATGGGGATGGGTCCACCTAAGAGGGTGTTAAGTGCTCCACAAAGATCAAACTTCACTTGTGTTTTTATTAGTTTTTCTAACTTAGAAAATTCCTTGAATGCACATTAGGTTCGCTAACACTTCATTTGGGCACTAAAATTGAACAACTCTTGACGTGGAGGGCCTCCGAGCGCATGCTTGACATCGAATTTCATACACTTTTGTTTTGGGCTTAAAACAAACTCACACTCAATCTTGAATGCCTTAAAGAAAAATCAATCGATACTTGAAGTGGAGGGCCTCCGGGCGCGCGAGTTTACTTTCTTGTTGACCCTAACTCTTCTTCTTATTTGCATTCTTCGATCAATTTACTTTTGTTGGTGCTTCAAGTTGGAATTGAACATTGTCTTTTAAACATGAGTGCTTGCAAAGTCTAGATTGGCACACATAAGAGTCAGTTGGTAAAAGAACAAGCGTGTTTTTCAGCCCAAGGTCATCCAAGTCTTCTCTCCCCTTGTCGTCTTTCAAGGCCATATTGGGTGCATAAGATTAGGATCCAAAACCTTGTTTGTCTTCTTAGGAGGCCTGCTTGGGGATTTTATCACCCCTTGGACGACCTCAACTCCAGCGTTCTGACGGAGTATAAGAATCGGGAGGTGAATCGAAAGACACCTCTCTTGGGATCAAGATTTGGTCACTCGGGCTAAGCCTCAAGGAGCTTTATACCCTTGAGAAGTGAAAGAGGAGAAGTGGGTTACCGCTCCTCTCGGCTATGCGACATCTTTTTGTTTTCATCTACGGATTTGGGCCTCACGTACCTTGGGTATATCGAGGACTCCCTAGCTAAACCAACTGTCAGCCTTGCAGACAACCATCTAGGGTTTTAATGTGTTTGAAGTGACTGATCGAAACATTTGTAAAACATACACACTCCTTGGTGCAAGTATCATATTCTGAGAATCAAAAACTTCTATGTGGTTGTTCCTATCTATTGCTTGATTTTTTATTTGTTGAATTAATGTTTGCCAAACTTGGTCAATCCTAGCTTAGGGCATACTTAGTGTAGTCACTGCTTGTTTCAGAAATTGAAGAAGTTGAAGAAAAACAACTGAGATCTCTCAAAGCCAAGTAGATTCAAGAATTCATGTCAGAACAACCCAAACCCAAATAGAAGTTTCACAAAGTTAAACTCAAGCCATCTCAGGTATACCAAGAACTTTCAGCCAAGAGAAAGGAACTAACACCAAGCCCTCAAATTGCCAAACTCCACAAAGCAGAGGACAAAGCTGCTGACGAAGCCCTTCAAGATGCCTGGTTAGATCACACCATCCAACTTAACCAACATCCAGGAGTTAACAATGCTTATGCATTACCAACTAGGCATGATTTCTATGATTAGACCCCCTTGTTTTTCCACATCTTCTTGCATAAGCTTCACTTTTGCATTAGAGTCATCTTTGTAGGTAAGCCAACCAGCCATCCTTAGTCATCCTCTTAAGAATTTTAGTTCTCCATCTCATTTAGTTCTTTTCTTTAGAACCAAACCATCTAACCAGTAATCAAAAAAATTCACATCCAAGCCTTCTCACCTTGCCAGAATTTTGCCATTCCTACCATCTTGTAAATCCTCCAGTCTCACCGAGGTTATCCCTCTGACAGAGCTTTGTCTAGGGTAATCTAAGCTTGTCACTTGTCATCCCTCATCACCTTGAGCTAAAGGTTGAGATCCACAAGTGGTTAATCTCATGTTTTTCCTAAAGGATCATCAGTCTATCCTTAAGTTGACACAATCACCACCAAGCTTGCACACAGGAAAGCAGACCTTTCATGCTTTGGCAACATATCTTTGAAGTTAGAATCCCCAACCCAATCCTCCTTAGGTTTTTAATATAGATTTGTCTCAAACTAGGAAATCATTTGCATAAAATAGCCTTCCCCTTTTGCATCCATTAGCATTGTTGCATCTCATCCCTGGGAACATTCTGCATTTTCATGCCACCCACCACTCATTTTGGTAGAAACACAAGGAAAAAGGACATGGATCCTAGTCATAGTAATAACACATCTCAAGCTCAGCCATACCCTGTCATTTCCATGATGGCACTAGATCCACCACCACAAATCCTCGAAGAGACAAGTTCCTCCATAGACATTGATGCTTTCATGAACCAACTTGGTCATGCCACCATTGTTAATGCCATCATAGACCGAAACAAGGAAACCATCATGGCAAATTTCTTAAGGGATAATGTTGGTTCCTTTGAATTTGGGCATCCACCACCTATCAACATTTCAGATCCTACACACCTTTTGTTTGGGTGGCAACCACCAGTCGTAGAGTCATTTGTTCTTACCGATCCTTTCTCTGGATGTCAACCACATCAGATAGAACCTGCAGACCCAAATATACCCTCAACCCAGGTGCCTGCTCCTATTCCACAAAACACCCATCCCATCCTCACTCAACCCTTAGTACATGCTACATCCCAACCAACCTCATGTGTATCATCTGCCTCTGCTTCAACCACTCATTTCCCTACTCCCCCAAATCCTCCTTTTACATCCAACAACACTACCTTTTCACTTCCACCTCACAGCACACTTAGTCTATTTACTACTCAAATGCCACCACTAGGGTCAAATACCTCATCTTCCATCCCACCCAACATCCCTATCAACCCCTTTGTAGCTAGCCAAAGCTCTTCCGCCTCTTTTCCTTTGGGACCTTGGAATGTTACTATAGCACAAGGACCTACCACTGGTCTTCCCCCTAGCACTGCAGCCATGTCCGCCCCTCAAACACTTTTATCTACCACTTCACATTGTTATTCACTACCACCCCTTACCAACTATCTCTCCATGCCACCTTTGGGAAATAGCCAAAGCATAGCCATTATAGTTCCCTATGATGAATACTCTACCACAGAATAATTACCTTGCACCTACTCATAATCAGTCATACTCTCAAGTAGGAGCGCAACCCACATATATTGGACATGGTATGTATTCCCAAAGCATGGCACCAACATTAACCACCTTACCACCCTTTCAGCCACAGTCTTCACACCAACAATATGCTCAAGCACCTACACAATGATATCTCATAGGGCAGCAGCCTCATACTTATCTTCCCCACCAACAAACTTCTCAGCAGATGCAACAATATACCCAAAACACATTCCAACAACCCATAACATCCATTCCTCCATCTATGCAACCTATTTTTCCACAGATGCCATATGGCAACCAAGGTTTTTCATATCAATCGCAACCATCAGATCCAGGCATGTATCCTACGCTAGGGGCACTCGCTCCCCCACCTATAAACTCTGAATGGGAAGAGATGAAAAATGCTCTCAAAGCCCTCAAAGATGGGACAGACTCCAAAAATTTCAAGTTTGAGAATGATTGCCCATACCCGTTTGACAAAACCATCACGATGACACCATTTCCTAAAATTTTTGAGACCCCTAAGTTTGACAAATTTAGAGGGAAAAGTAATCCAGTCACACATGTTAAAGAATTCTATATGCATTTTCAGGAGGTAGCTTATAATGATGTGTTCCTCATGCGACTCTCTCCCAAGAGCCTAGCAGGACCAGCTTTGGAATGGTTCTGTCGTATCCCTTAAGGTACTATTAAAACATTTGCAGAACTTTCTGAGGCATTTGTTGCTCAATATACCCATCTTGTTGAAACTGAACTGTCTGTAGTAGACCTAGTCCATACTAAACAAAAAGGTGGAGAAAGCCTCTCAGAATACTTGCAATGCTGGCAGATCCTCACAACAATGATCTCTTGTACCATCCCTGAGCGTCATCTTGTCAAGATGTTCATAAACAATGCACACCCAAGCCTTGCTCATCATATGGTTATGAATTGTTTGCAAACGTACAAGGACATCAAAGAAAGAGGAATGGGCCTTGAGCAAGGCCTCATTAAGGATGGTGTCATTAGATTTTACAAAGAAAACACCCAAGACCGAGGTCCAAGCAATGAAAAAACTCGATATTGGAACAAAAACAAGAATACAGTAACAGATGGTGCCACCGACACTCGACAGGTCCATATTGTTGGGGCAGCTAACAATGTTCCCACCGCATTTTTCCAACAACAAACTTATCAACAACAACCCCCTGTGTATCACTCGTCACCCATACAAAACAATCAACAAATACCTGCTCATCATAATCAAACCAATGCTATCACACTTTCGACAAGTACTAAACCTCGTGTTCAAAGACAACCTCGTGTATACACCCCATTGGGGGAACCTCTTGATGTAATCTTTGAAAAACTAGCTAAGGATAATCTTATTCGACATCCACCAACACAACCCTTGGAACCAAACCAATCTAGGGCATCTTGGTATAAAGATAATGAGTTTTACAAATTCCATCATGTCAAAGGACATAGCACTCTCAAATGCATGCAACTCAAGGACTATGTCCAAGACCTAATTGATAAAAAGGAAATCACAGTGGGGGCACAAACTACACCCAATGCAGGATTAATGATGTATCAAAATTCTTTCCCTCCTCATAACACAAACCTAGGAAAAGCACCCGCAAACCCACCTGTCAATAAACTGAACAATACTCAAGGCAAACAAGGAGATAATCGAGACAAGTCTGAAAATTATACCTCAGTGTATTTAGACTATGGAAGCCTTATCGGTTGCATATCACAGGTTGAGCCATCCATCAACGTCATTAACATTAAGGGTGCAGATACCAAATGTGCAGTTGCTACTCGCCGGACTCGACTCAATATAGCTGGCCCACCTATTTCTGCACCGTCAAGACCACCTCCATCTAGAGCATCTCCATCAGAATCATCCTCATTAGGGCCACAATATAACATCTTGGAACACCTTGGAAACACACTAGCCCAGATCTCCATTCTAGATCTCTTACGAACAAGCCCACTTTATCAAGAGATCCTCAACAGTACTCTACATGAGTCATGCGTCCCCTCTGACATAAATGCGACCAAGTTTCACAACTTGTTTGGCCATCTTTCGGCCTCATGTGCCTTATCCTTCAAAACCACTAATATCCCAAAAGTTGAACCAGATCATATCCTTCCACTCTGCATAGCCATCATGGTTTCTGACTTTGCTGTTAAAAGAGTCATGATAGATAATGGATCGGCTTTAAATCTATGTACTTTAAAGTTCATCAAACAGGCAGGATACACTGAGGCAGATATCATTAATGAAGTAATCACCATCAAGGCCTATGACAATTTGGAGTGCACCACTAAAGGAACCATCTTTCTCCCTATAGGAGTTGGCCCAGCCACTCAAGAAACACTTTGCCATGTAGTTGATCTTAACCTTCCATACAACATCCTCCTTGGTCGCCCATGGATTCATGCCATGAAGGCCATTCCATCCACATATCATCAACGTATCAAATTTTTGCATAATGGCACTGAGATAACCATCCACGCAGATCTTGAACCCTTTGCTTATTGCAATGCAGTTGAAGCTTCATACACCAATCACTGTCCTGGGATCAAAATTGGCACCACCATGGCCAATTCCTCTGGCACCTGCCATGATCCAGACACCATTTTAGGCTCCACCCTCTCCACGATTAAGATCAACTACCAAGGTTGTGGTGAGTATAGTCTTCTAGATGCTTTTGCTTTTGGCGCTCTACCACTTGATCCCCATACTCAAGGACGCCCAACACATCAAGGGCCTATACCGGAAACCACCTCTCAACTTCAACAAATGGGCGCTACCACATTTATTACCAAAGGCATTCTTGATGGAGAAGAGAATGCACCAGACATTAACACATGGATATACAAGGAGCCCCCTCCTAAAAGTGAAGCACTTCTTGATCACTTTAAACAAAAATATCCCTGGTCACATCGTTTGGCCTCAGAGCAATGGGATTATCAAGGAGGTGGTTTAGGCTACCAAGAATCAGGTATGAGACAGCCTATAGAAGCACACCAAGGGCAGAAAACTCAAGGCTTGGGCTATGGACTCCCCGCAACTGGGGGCAATACAATGGAAGGCCACGCCTTTACGAACATCCAAAACACTCTTGTTGGGGTTGAAGACATCCCTGAGGAAGTTGAAAAGAAAGCTTACGACAATATTTTCCTTGACGAAATAATCCTTGGAGCCTCTGTGCTCTGCCAATTATCCTTGAATCTCATAGACCTCCTGCTCGCTCACCCCGAACTCATAGATTGGGACCAACCAAGTGTCGTTCATGTTGACAAGTTCTCTACTGAGCACACGCTTCTTAAATTCATGGGGGTAGAAATGCCACATAAAAGGCCGCCACCACCGTCGACATATGTCTACAAGCTGGATCCTGCAGGTTACTTCGGGGAGGAGGAAATATCCAATCGCAAAATAAAAATACAAAAAGAAACAAAAAAGAAAAAAATCAAAGGAAAAATGTCCTCTGGTGAAAACTCCTCTGGAGCATCATTGGATAACTCAACAAATGAATTAAAAATAAAGGATGTATCTGATGGTGAAAACCTCTTTGAGGCACCTAAAGATGGAGATTTCATCCTTCCCTCGCAAGAGCATAGGCATCCTATCTCTTCAGTTTTGACAGAGGAAACTCGGCCAGTAAATATTAGTTTGACAGAGGTCCCACATATCACATACATTGCAACCTCTCTACCACCTAAACAAGTAGATCTTCTTATGGAGGTTCTCCACGAAAATGTGGGCCGCTTTGCATGGTCATATCAGGACATGCCAGGGTTGGACCCCAAACTAGTCATACACCATCTAGCAGTGGATCCAAGGGCCAGGCCTGTTAAGCAGAAGCTCCATAAGATGCACCCCAAAGTTGCTTTATTGGTTAAAGTGGAGTTAGAAAAATTGTTGGAGGCCAAAATCATTTGCCCAATAGATTATTCTAAATGGATTTCTAACATGGTACCTGTTACCAAGCCTTTGGGTGATATCAGAATTTGCACTAATTTTAGGGATCTTAATAAGGCTTGTTCGAAGGATAACTTTCCATTACCAAATATCGACATGATTGTGGATCTCACCGCAGGTCATGAACTCTTGTCACTAATGGATGGTTTCTCTGGATATAATCAGACTCATATAGCAGAGCAAGATCAACATAAGACAACATTTACTACACCTTGGGGCACATTCTGCTATAATATGATGCCATTTGGGCTAAAGAATGCCGGGGCATTCTATCAGCATGCCATGACGGTCTTCTTCCATGACCTAATCCATAAGATTATTGAAGATTACATGGATGATATTTTAGTAAAGTCTCTCAATGCTCTTGATCACTTATTTCACCTCGAAGAAGTGTTTAATCGATTGGCAAATTATCATCTCATGCTGAATCCAAAGAAATGTGTCTTCGGTGTCACCTCAGGCAAGCTCCTATGCTTCATTGTGTCCCAACATGGTATTGAGATTGACCCCAAGAAGGTCAAAGCCATCATGGATATGGCTCCTCCTAAGACACTCAAGCACCTTCGTTCTTTGCAAGGAAAACTCCAATCAGTTCGGCGGTTCATTTCTCAACTTGCTGATAACTGTCAACCTTTCACTCACTTGCTTAAGAAAGATCAGAATTTCAAATGGAACTCAACTTGTCAGTGCAATTTTGAGCTCATCAAGCAATACTTAGCTAATCCGCCTATTTTGGTTCCTCCAGTTGCAGGGTGCCCACTCATATTGTACATCACAGCTACTCCCACAACATTAGGTGCTCTTCTAGCACAACTTGACGATGCAGGAAAGGAATGAGCTATTTATTACATTAGCCGAACATTAGTGGGCTATGAGCTCAACTACACACCAATGGAGAAGGCATGCTTAGCAGTAGTGTTTTCCACCCAAAAGCTACGTCATTACATGTTGAGTCATACTGTACAACTGATATCAAAGATTGATCCATTAAAATATATGCTCTCTCGCACAGTACTCACTGGACGCCTAGCAAAATGGGTTACACTTCTCAGTGAGTTTGACATTCAATATGTTGACAGGAAGGCCATCAAAGGCCAAGCTATTGCAAATCACTTGGCTGATGCACCCTTAGTTGCAGATCACCCACTAATCATGGAATTTCCAGATGAATACCTTTGTTTGATAGAAGAACAATCACTTTGGAAGCTATATTTTGATGGCTCCTATACATCTCATGGCTCTGGGGCTGGCATACTCTTGATTACACCTCAAGGTGATTATATTCCTAAATCTTTCAAGCTACAATTTCGGTGTACCAATAACATTGCAGAGTATGAGGCCCTTGTTGCAGGCCTCAAAATTGCCATTGAATGGAATATCACAGAGCTTCAAGTTTATGGTGATTCTCAACTTATCATTAAACAAGCATTGAATGAATATCAGACCAAGGATAAAAAGCTACTACCTTACAAAAATTTGGTTGATCAATTAAAGGAGCATTTTACTCAAATCCAGTTCATACAAGTACCTAGACTCCAGAATAAGGCAGCTGATGCTATGGCTACTATTGGTTCTCTCTTGGAAATGCTGTGTGAAGCTACACAATATGAATTCTTAGTCGACCAGCTACATGAACCCGCATATGAGAATGATGAATCAACACAAGTATGTGTCTTGGTTGGTCCGCAATGCCCATGGTACCACAAAATTCATGCTTACCTACTAAATGGTATCATATCTCCTCACCTCACACGAACCCAACGCCAAAACCTTATACGTAGAGCTTCCCAATACACTATCATTGCTTAAACCCTATATCGTCATGGTTATCATGATACTCTCTCTCGATGTTTAAATCAAAATGAGGCTGCAATGGCTCTCAAAGAGGTACATGCTGGACTTTGTGGTGCTCACATAAGCGGGATGGTGCTAGCAAAGCAGATCCTTCAGGCTGGATACTATTGGCCTACTCTAGAACATGATGCATGTGAATTTGTGAAACGATGTTTACCTTGTCAACAACATGCTAATTTAATTCGGGCTCCAGCACAGGACTTGCAACCCATTGCACCACCATGGCCTTTTGCCTGCTGGGGGTTTGATCTAATTGGTCTTATTGCACCACTTTCTTCAGAGGGGCATAAGTGGATAATCACCGCCACTAATTACTTCACTAAGTGGGTCGAAGCAGTTCCCCTTGTCACTGCTACGGGAGTTCAAGTGTCCAAGTTTATCTTATATCATATCATATGTCGCTTCAACATCCCAGCTACCATCTTCACTGACCATGGAGGTAATTTTGAAAACCTAAATATGGAGGAATTGTGCACTTCCCTTCATATCCATCATCATTTTTCTAGCCCATACTTCCCACAAGGTAATGGTTAGGCAGAGGCAACTAATAAAACCCTGCCCAGAATCCTCAAGAAAGTTGTCAATGACTCCGGCCGTGATTGACATTTGCAAATCAATCCCGCCCTATGGGCATACCGCACTTCATTTCACACAGCCATTGGCACAACTCCATACTCCTTGGTTTATGGTGCTGCAACAGTCCTACCTATTGAGGTTGAACTCCCATCGCTCCACATTTCTCTACGCGGACAGATATCTGATGAAGAATATAGAGTGGCTCGACTTACTCAACTTGATCTACTTGATGAAAAAAGGAAACATGCCTATGACCACCTCATGGTCTACACGAGTCGCCTCAAGCGCAATTTCAACAGGAAAGTCCATCCACATAGTTTTCAAGAAGGTGATATGGTCCTCAAAGAGAATATGAAGGTTCAAGCTGACAGAGAAAAGAAAAGCAAGTTTGAGCCCACATGGCTTGGTCCTTATGTGGTCACAGCATCTTTTGGCTCAGGAGCCTATCAGCTCTCTACCCTTGAAGGTGAAGTCCTGAATGATCCTACCAACATTATTCACCTCAAGAAATTCTACACCTAAGGGCAGAATTTGCAAATCAAAAATAGGCAAAGAAAAATAAAGCGTCCAATGGTGAAAACTTGGCAATTCAAGCACCTTGGATAGGTCTCTGGTTAAAATCTAGCAAATAGGCGCCAGGTGTACTATAGTCTTTCCATTATCTATCAATGACCTACATATCCAGTATCACCCCTTTCCTTCTCATCGCCCATCTCCCCATTTTCCAAGTTTTTTTCCAAAAGTTCATACATCCGCTGCACATCCGCTACTATGTTCTATCTTACATTCCAGAGTCATCCACCCATTTCCTTTTCATGCTTGTATATTTTTGAGCCTTATAGCATCCAACATCACTATCTCACTCACATCCTCCGTTTCACCCCCACAAACTCAAAAATACCAAAAAAATAAAAAAATTGCCAAAAAAAATTGTCAAAAACATTCATAAATCATCCAAAAATCCAACAAAAAAAAAAAAAAAAGAGCTTCCTTTACTCACAACCCTTTCACACACACCTTCCTTTCCACAATAAAAACCTTGACATGAGACAAAAACCTTTCACAGACCTTACACAATGAGAAACCAATAGAATTACAACCCTTTCACATAGACCTCTCGAAGAGAATCTTTTGGAGTTGTAACCGTTTGCAAGGCCCATGCCAGTTGCCTCACACCACAAAAGGAGAACCAACCCCATCACTCCTCTATCGACCATCGATACATCTAGAAAATGAAGCCAAACTCGCCCTTCAATGTCCTCCAACGGATTGCCAGAGGATTATGCACAAACCACCCCAAAATCAAACCCACAAGGATGGAGGGAAAGACAACGTTGATAGCCAACGCAACTACCCAAACTACCCAAAAATACCCAAAAAATTCATAAACTACCCAAAAATACCAAAAAAATTCAACAATCATCCAACAATACCAAAAAAATATTCAAAAATCACCCAAAAGCACCCAAAAAAATTTCAAAAATCACCCAAAAGCACCCAAAAAAAAATTCAAAAATCATCCAAAAATACCAAAAATATTCAAAAATCATCCAAAAATACCAAAAAAAATCAAAAATCACCCAGAAATACTAAAAAAAAAATTCAAAACTTGCCCAAACAATATCAAAAAAATACAATAAAATTCCAAAACATTCCAAAGGGGGTCATAAATACCAAATATGGCCATAAAAGCTTGAAACATTAAAATACCACTCCAAAAATCCTCTCAAATTCTGATATTAAGAAATTGATATTAAGAAAGCGTGGTAATGTCCTGAAACATAATTTCAAGCTTAGGAAAATCCAGCACAACTCGGATAGCAAAAGAGATGCTGCAAAGTCGATTGTCGCCTTCCTTCCATGCAACCATTATTAATGTGAATCAAGAAGGATTTTGAGTCTTATTTAAGTTGCAGTGGCCACGTTTAGTCTAATCAGTTTCCACAAATCTATCAATACTGTCTTGTAGGCCCATGTATCCTTTTTGGACCCATTTAGCGCCTTTTTAGGCCTAAACGCTTTTTTTCAAAGCCCATGTGTCCTTTTTGGACCCCTCTAACGCCTTTTTAGGCCTAAAAGCCTTTTTCAAGGCCCATGTGTCCTTTTTGGACCCATTTAGCGCCTTTTTAGGCCTAAAAGCTTTTTTTCAAAACCCATGTGTCTTTTTTGGACCCCTCTAGCACCTTTTTAGGCCTAAAAGCTTTTTTTTTAAAAGCCCAAGTGTCCTTTTTGGACCCATTTAGCGCCTTTTTAGGCCTAAAAGCTTTTTTTCAAAGCCCATGTGTCCTTTTTGGACCCCTCTAGCACCTTTTTAGGCCTAAAAGCCTTTTTCAAAGCCCATGTGTCCTTTTTGGACCCATTTAGCGCCTTTTTAGGCCTAAAAGCTTTTTTTTCAAAGCCCATGTGTCCTTTTTGGACCCCTCTAGTGCCTTTTTAGGCCTAAAAGCCTTTTTCAAGGCCCATGTGTCCTTTTTGGACCCATTTAGCACCTTTTTAGGCCTAAAATCTTTTTTTCACAGCCCATGTGTCCTTTTTGGACCCCTCTAGCGCCTTTTTAGGCCTAAAAGCTTTTTTTTCAAAGCCCACGTGTCCCTTTTGGACCACTCTAGTGCCTTTTTAGGCCTTAAATACTTTTTCAAGATACAAGTGTCCTTTTTGGATCACTCTAATACCTTGTTAGGCTCAAAGCGCCTTTTTCAAGGCCCTATTTTGATCCTTTTCGGCCCTCGAGACGCCTTTATAGGCCCAAGCGCCTTTTTCAGGCCCTCGAACTACCTTTTTAGGCTTAAAGCACCTTTTTCAAGGCCCTTTTTTGCTCCTTTTCGGCCCTCGAGATACCTTTATCAACCCAAGCGCCTTTTTTAGGCGTTCGAACTACCTTTTTAGGCTTAAAGCGCCTTTTTCAAGGCCCTTTTTTGCTCCTTTTCGGCCCCCGAGATACCTTTATCAACCCAAGCGCCGTTTTCAAGCCCCCACACTACCTTTTTAGGATCAAGCGCCTTTTTCAGGCCCCTGAGACAATTTTTTTGGCTCACACGTCTTTTTCAAGGACCTCTTTTGGCCATCACATGCCTTGCGTAGATCCCAATGCCTTTTCCACGCCTCATAAATATCCATCTCATCACACACCTAGAGAAATATCCCCACATTTTGTCTTATTATTGTCTGTCATACTTGCTAAATCTACACAAACATTCTTGCCTATGAGTCATGGTTACCCTTACTCTACCAATTGTATTGTTCCCACTTTTACAAGTGTCAATCCCAAAAACACAAAAACATTAAAATATATATCAAAAATCCCAAAAACATTTAAATATTCGACAAACACACAAAAACATCCATATATCTTCCATAAAAATCCCACAAACAAAACATAACATTACATTATGAACAACATCTGTTGTTCCTTTGATTGCCACAACAATAAGCACAAACTTTCTATTCTCCTACGACAGCAACAACTACTAATGTTTGGCAGCTTTTTTATTATTCTGGCCTCCTTGGGGGAGGTGGCAAGATAGGATGTCCAAACAATGGCATTCCTTCAGACCCAGTCCCAAATGATGATGCCCCTGGAGTCATCCTCACACCTGCCCAAAGTGTATCCATGGGGATAGGGATGTTACCACACCTCAAGAGGGTGTTTATCTGCTCCATAAAATGTTTTTCAGAGTGTACAACTCCTCTCCTTTGCTCCAAAGGGACCGCTTGGTGATATAATCCCATGTAATATGCCACCTCTCGTGCAACCCTCACTAATTACTCCATGACATCTTTCATTTCTTCCCGTAGTCTTTCTGCTCCTGGAATAGTTGTTGTCCTCTACGCAATATCACGTTCTCTTTCATATCTATTCGCTAGCATTTTCATTGACTCCCTCTCATGTTTCACTGTATTTAACTGATTCTGGTACCATGTAATGCATGCATTACTTGCATTCAGCTGCTCTTGTGCCCTCCGTGCTAAACTATTGGTCTGCACTGTTGACTCCTTGTACGCTTCTACTTGCGACCATAGGAGCACTAATTCATTTTCACATCTCTCCATCGCTGCTCTCTCAGCTGCCAAAGTCGCCTCCACAGTCTCCACTCTTGTTTGCTCCATCATTACCATTATCCCTAGATGCTCAGCTTCTGTTCGTGCACCATCCTCTTGTGCTCTTTCAATCAGGCCTTGAAAGAAATTTGCATCTTTCTCCGCCTAGTCAGCCCATTCTTTTTCCATTGCCAATGCTTTTTCCATCACCACTGCTGCATCATGAGCTTCTTGTACTGCTGCATCAGATTGCAATGCTCGAAATGGCCGAAATGCAGACAACACTGGGTCACCCTTTTGTTCCCCAGAGTTCTGCATCATATCCCCTAATTTACTTTTTCCCTTCTTCCATTCGACCGTTGTTGGTCGCATCACAGATCTTTGTTCCCCTTTTGGAAGGGTCTCTTCTACAGATGGCTGATCTTCTACACTTGCTCCCTCTAACCACACTTCCACCCTTGGTAAGTTTGTCTCCTTCTCTTTTTCCATCGCCTCTATTTGTTGCCTCGCACCTTCTGCTAATAGTTGCAGCAAGGTCGGATCTTCTTCTTCCTCTTTTGGCTGATTTTGAGTTGGATTACTTTTGCCAGCCTCCACCACTCCCCGATCACAACACCGTACACTTCGACGTGGCAAGGTTTCTCTTCCTTCTTGTTGGCTCTGCTTTACACCCCGCTTCTGCCCTCGCACCCATTTCCTTTCTCCTTGGCTTTCATTTTCCTCTTCACTCCATCCCCCCGTTCCTCCTTCTATCGCCTCTGACATTTTTTGCCTCTGCTCTTGCGAATCAGCCATTGATATTTCCCTCATAGCTTAATTCTTCACTCACACTTTTCTTATGCTTCAGCTAACACTTCTTGTTGTTTAGCTTTCATCAAATTCACTCACCTTTTATAGAACCCACAACATTCTCCATCGCTTCCATTACACGCTATCCATCTCTTCGGCAACAAGCTTCAATACCCACCATCATAATAGTCAAGTCAAAAACTACTTCCATCCTTTCCACATCTCACCTCCCCTATAGTAACAGTATGCTATATCCTACCTCTTTCCACTAACTTCCCACGCTTTTCCTCGCACTATCTCCTATCTCCTCATCCCTAGATTTTCTTTTGCTAACCTTCTCATTTTCATCTTTCCCGCCACTATCCTATCATGTTGAACTTTTGTACGGTCATCCCTTGTAAATACTTTGGTTTATCCACTGTATATTTCTTGCATGTCAGTCCTTCACTTGGTATCATTGTATATCTCTCATCTCTTCACGTCCATTCATGCTTGCTCAAAAAAAAAATCAAATACAAATAAACATTTTTAGTTCTCTTGGTTAGATACTTTCACGAATCCTTGTACGAGACCCCTTGTCATCAACATGTTGTCCTAAATAGTTCTGATTGCCTAGCTCATCCTAGTCCTTGATATTACCGATAGATCCTTGCGGGCTGCATCCTTCCTCTGGTCTGATCTTGGTCCGTCAGTATCCAGTCCTACCGATCTCTTTGGCAAAAGGTTCCTTTTTCCTGGATTTACATTTTCTTTCAATTTATTTTCTTTTCAGGATTTCACATTTGGTTCTTAAAGTATCTCTTTCAAGTGATTTGGGTTGTTCCCTCCTCATGGTCGCCACGATCTTTTATATCATGGTGTGCTATGAATGGGGCAATTCAAGAGCAAGGTTTTGATCAGGTCTTTTTCTTTTTCTTTTCTGCTTGTGAGTTAGTCAGATATGCCCCTTGCATAGTCCAAACATGTGATCACTTGTGGTTACATGGTGCACTTGGGAAATATTGTTTGCTTGTGGATTACCCAGTATCATTTCCACTCTGATTCTTTCGGGATTCATGTGTGATGCTGGGGCAATCCTTGCGTGTTTGTTTCGTGTCAGTCCTATGTAATATTGGTAAAAATGTCTTGATGTTCTTAGTAACCTTGGCATATTCCCAATATTCCTATATCAAAATAAGTGCTCAACTACATGGTGGTGCTCCCCTTTGGAACACCTGCATGCTCAAGCTTCAATGGATTACTTAATACTCCCATTTTATCAAAACATCCCATCCTATCCAAGCATCCCATCCAATTAGTCTTACAATCTTGATCTACAAGTTTTATCCATAGCCCAATCATATCTCCTATCAATCCCATGGTATTTAATCCTGTATCAATCATAATCATACCTCCTCTATCAATCATAATCTTAGCTCCTTCATCAATCATAATCTTAGGTCCTTCATCAATCATAATCTTAGGTGCCTCATCAATCATACTCTCCGCTCCTTCATTAATCATACCCTTAGGTGCTTCATCAGTCATAATCTTAGCTCCTTCATCAATCATAATCTTAGGTGTTTCATCAAACATAATCTTAGCTCCTTCATCAATCATAATCATAGTTTCTACATCAATCATCATCATATCTCCTGCATCAATTGTAATCTTAGTCATCACCAATCATAAATCCTTGAATCATTATCTCCCCAAATCTCCCATCTTCCACCTCCCTTCCTTGGGATTCAATTTAGAAAACCAATCACCCTCTCCCCTCTCCCTAAAGCTAGTGTTCTTACACATTGGTTATCCTTGTGCAAAAGGTTTTCCTTTGTATCACTCTCCCATAGCTTCCTTGATTCACCTCTCTTAGCTACCCTCAGTCCTCCTCTTGTCCTAGATTCTTGTACCTTTCAAGAAGCTATCGGACCTCCCCTTCTCTCCCTGCCATCTTCTTGAGGGGGCATCACACAGTCCACTCTCTCTTCTTCTATTCAAGACTGGGGCAATCATGTTCCTTTCAAAGTTTCCTTCGTGTCGTCTATCTTCAAACTTCTTTGAAATAGTATTGTTCCAAAACTATCTCAAAGAGGGGCAAAATGTAGACACCTAAAAATCCTTTAGAAAATATTTTCTGAAAAAAATCCCTGATGACATCATCATTTATTAATTAATTAATTTATTTATTTTTATGCCATTAAATCCCTTTCTCTTAATTAAAAATATTTAATTAAGGAATCCCTCCCAAAAATGTTTAAATCTTATTTAAACATTATTTTCTTATTTATTAATTATTTAATTAATAAATTGACCAAAAATCCCAAAATAAATAATTTATTTATTTTTTGTCCAAAACTTGGCCAATTTCCTTAAGACCACTAACCTCTTCCAAAATCTTCTAAATCCTTCTTTAATTTTGATTAAAGGCTAATCCCATCATTTTCTACCCCTAATCCCAACTCAAAATATTTAATTAAGATTAAATATTAATCCTCATATTTATTAAAAATATTTTAATAAATATTTCCTCAACCTAAACTCTTGAAATAAATAAAACTTTATTTATTTTCTAAAAAATCTTATTTATCCTCATCCTAAAAGCCTAGACTCTTCTAGAAGATGTCAATTCTAATCCTAAACCCCCCTCTAACCTTGTCACATTCCCTAAACAAGGTTAGCCAACTCCTAAGCTAATCCTAATCCCTCTTCTAATCATGTGCACAACTTAAGCAAGGGTTAAGACTTGCTAACCGAAGCCAAAGTCAATAATCTCATCCTCCTCCCAACCACCTCTAAGCCAAAGTCAACAATCTCATCCTCCTTCCAACCATCTTTATTTATGACCCAACCATCTCTACTTGACCCAACCATCCCCATTTATGGCTCAACCTCCCTCATTACTCCTTTAACCAACCCATATCCTACCCTCTCACATCCAATCACCTTGTGACATGTGTCACCTCCTAATTGGCTTTAAACAAGCACAATCCATGTGCTCCCCTTTGAGTGCATCCTAGCCCTCCCTTACCATCTTGCCATCCTTGCATCTTGACTGTCCATCCTTCCACCCCTCGACCTATAAATAGAAGCCTCTCCCTTCACTAAAATCATCCACTTTTGAAGCAAACTTATAATGCCATTTTGAGAGCCTAAAAACTATCAAAATACTATTATAATGTTGAAAACCCTCCATACCTTCATTGTTGAATCATTCATCCACACTCATATTTGATTATCACTCATCCATTTGGAGCTTGAGCACATTGTGAGCATACATCCACTATCCATCAGGGACATAGCTTCATCATCATGAGAAGCACTTGAGGAGTTTATCATCTTTGGTCTACTTTCCTCAATTTTGTCTTCTTTGGTCCTATCTTAAGTGTTTATTTGTTTTTAGTATTGAGAATGCTTTTTATAGATTAGTGTTCATTTTACTCTACTAAAATAGGTGATACAATAAGGATATATTGGAAGATGTTTGGATCATTTATTTATTCAATGCACTCTTGCTCAACAATGCTAGGATTTGGTGATGTTGAAGTTGAACTCATTAAAG
The DNA here is from genome assembly GCA_028749045.1 of Cupressus sempervirens. Lineage (NCBI taxonomy): Eukaryota > Viridiplantae > Streptophyta > Pinopsida > Cupressales > Cupressaceae > Cupressus > Cupressus sempervirens. The sequence goes on along the minus strand of CM053789.1, from coordinate 862,176,413 downwards.
CCTCTTCCAAATATGTTATGGGACTTGTTTGAATCATGGCCTACTCTTTTTTCAAAATCTTATTTTGCATGCATCTCAAAGTGTAATCAAGCTTTGGTGGTGTGGGAAATTTGATAGGAGTGTAATAAATAGATATTTTAGAGTGTGAGCACTCCCATAGAAGTGGTGCTTAAAGGTTTAGAAAAGTCTACTTAAGGAGTGGAGATATATTGTTGTTTCTCCATTCACAACTCCATCTTTTATGGAAAAAAAGGTTGATAGATGCTCTATTAGATGGAAGCCTCCACCAGTAGGTTTTGTTAAGGTAAAACTTGATGGATCCTCTAAGGGGAATCTGGGTAGGTCAGGGTGCGACATTTTTTAAAGAAATAATTGTGAAGAGGTGGTCGCATTTAAGCATCTTCCTCTCCCTCTAGGTATGAACAATATGGCTGAGGTGTATGCTCTACTTCATGGGTTGATTCTTGCTAAAAAAATTGGGGCTTTAGAAGATTCAAGTGGAAGATGACTCTAATCTTATCACTAATGCTTGTATAAGTAGAAGCATTCATAACTAGAAAATTAGATATATCATGTCTAATCTCTAGAATATTCTACATTTGAAATCCATCATATTTCTCATGTCTTCAAGAAAGTAAATTCTATAGCTGACTTGCTAATTGGGGTTCTAATGGTCTTAATTTAGATTCTACAGGCATGGAGATCTAGATTCTGTAGATATGGACATCTGTGTGAATAATTTTACATATCTAGAGTGTATTATTCAGAAAAGAGGGGTAAAACTTTATTTATACAGAAAAGATTACACCAAGGAGTGTAATGCCCCGCCGAGGGATCCAAAAGAATTAATCTAAAGTTTTATTAATTTTTTCAAACATTTAATTTAAAGAAAGAATAACATACACATCAATCATAAAGTAGCAGAAGCAATAACATACAATCATACATAAGCAAACATAACAGATTACATACTTAAAGATCCTAATATATGTTGAGTCACATTTTAAATAATACTAAGTCTAACAAATACCACATCCACATGAAAGAATAATTAAAATTCCAAAGTCTATTTAAATAATATACATTTGTTCCAAATGCCACTTGGCAATAAATTCAAAATGCTCAATCATCCACTGTACATCATAGGGTATGAAAGGCTAAAAGAATATACATTTATGAAAATAGAATTACATCATCCTCCTTAGATCCATGATACAAAGTACAATACCATAAATGAAATCATCCATCATAAAAGCTATAACCATCTAACACAAAAGATATAAACATCCATCATAAGATATAACCATCCATCATAATAATACAAAGATATAATGAAAGGAAATGCAAACAAGGAAACTCTAGCCACAATAGCAATGGATAGATCTCAATGGTAAGAGTAAAAAGCACTACCACTTGATCTCATGGAACCTAAATGGCCCACTCCCATTACACTGAGGAGATAGTCTTAAGTCCCAAAAAAGATATCAATCCAAAACTCAAAAGTAATATCTAAGTCCAAGGAATCCTAAAAGTAATCTAACTCAAAGGTTTCAAGATAAATCAACTTCTATACCTAGAGGCACACAAAGACACGTAGGAAACCTACTATGTAGGCATGAAAGTGTCAGCATGAATCACACTAGAGTTACCCTGGCAGTCTCTTAGGACCTCGACCCCCTAGTGATCCCTATGTGATGCTAGTATCCTCTCATATTAACAAGGCATACTAAAGATGCAAGGTCGCAACCAAACATTCTATCTATTCCCATCCTAGTCTATACTAGTACTCGAGGCATGGGTGATAATATACAAAGACTCTTATTATGTTCATTTTATTTCCATTTAGTGTAGTGTTTTCACTTATTAAACAACTTACAATGGGTTAGCCTAGCAGCCACTTAGGGACCTTGCCTCCATTGCAAGCCACTTCTTGACATTACATATAGATAACCTACCCTAAGCTCAAGAAACTACAAATCAAATAATCATAGTAAAATCACCTCAGCCCTATACAAGTGACTGAAAAGAGTAAAAAGATAAATCACAATAACACATCAGTTCTTTATGAGCAATTGGAAAGCATCCCCAAAATATATTGATCGAAGACTCAAAATGGTTAAATCAAATATGTCATAACATGACATCACCAATCAAAAATCATACCAAACACCTCAATCCTATAAAAGTGAGTAGAAAAAAATTCAAATATATTGATCAAAGACTCCAAAATGGTTAAGTCAAGTAGGTCATAACATTCACCTCAACTTCACACAAGAACACAAGAAAGAAATAACAATCAATAGATCAACACACATCATAGAGCATACTAGACACATTACCATGGTTGAGTATAAAATATTGAAATCAATTCATCATAACATCACAAACATAGAACTCTCAAGCCTTTGGTAACATCCTAAGACTAGTCAACACTCTAGTCAACCCAAATCCAAAACATAGACAACACATAGAAAATAGAGTGTAGGTTTCATAGTTTGGTTTGATTTTGAAAACACAATGATAAGTTTAATCTAAGGTTTTTGTTTTCATTTCAAAGTGTGTTTCAAGTAAACAAGTCTCAATTTACCCTAAAAGTTAACTCATTCTTTTATTTGGATAAAATATAAAATTACCCCCATTTATATTAAGTCAATTTCCCTAACATACTCTAAGGATAATTTATGTATTTATTTTAAAATTGCTAAAATAATCCGAGCATTGATTTTCAATAAAATAATTTGCAATTTTATTAAAGTCAAAATTAAATAAGTCCACAACCTTATCAACTAATTTTCATCATTAAATAAATAAATTAAATTATATTATATTATATGATGTTAAATTATTTAATAATTAATATATAAAAATAACTATATTTTAATTAATTATTAATAATTTAAAACATTCATTAATTTATAACATTTTTAATAATAAAGAAACTATTTTTAAAATTATTAATAAATGAATTTTATTTAAATTATAGTATAAACATAACATAATTTTTAATTTTAACAAAATTAAAAATTTAAGATAAATTAAATTTAAAAAAAACTATACACACATTTACAATGGCCCACCGGCCTGCAACTCACATGGTCATCACAACACTTTGTTGTTGTTGCAACAAAATACACTGCATCACTAGTTATACCTACTACATTAATAGCAGAGTCCATTGTGTGTAGTGGAAGGTAAAAGGAGGAGGTGGGGTGTGGGGTCTCCCCCTCCCACCCTTTCCATATTAATTTATATATATATATATATATATATATATATATATATATATATATATAATTCATTTAAAAATAAATTTATTTTATAAAATTTTATTAAAACAATTTCCTTTTTGCATGAAAACATTTTTTTATAATAACAGTTTTGACATTAATCTAATAGAGAAAACATGACCAACCTGTCAAACTTTCTCTTTAAATTTTCTTTTTAATTTCAAAACCCTCCCTGATTAATTTCTCATTTTTAAATCTATTGAAAGAGGGTTGTATGGATCTTTTAATCTTCCCATATACAGAGGATTTAACATATATATATAGGAAATACATAATATTGAAACATTCGTCACAAGAATTCTTTAGATAACCATTCAAAAGTCACGATGAAGACAGGAAAAGAAAGAGCATAATAAATTGAGTAAATAATCACAAGCATCTACCTAGACTCTAATGCTAATTGCTATGCCCAAGAAGATTGTGAGTGAGATTTCCCCTCTCAAAACCTTCTCTCTTCCAAAATTCGCAGTTCCTTCCCAAAACTTCAATCCCCTAAAAAATGAACCATCAATTGTTGATAAGGAGTTCTCTCCTAAAATCGGGGCACTAATTGTGCATTCACCCGAGAGGACTCCTTGCTTACTAGACATTAACTCTTATTAACTTTTATTTATATTTTCCATGCACATTCATTGAATTATAAAATAACTTTATTTAATTTTCACTTGACTTCTCTTTTCAATTAATTTATTAAATTTTAATCTCATGCACACATTATGCAATTTTGAAACTTTTAGTAAACTAATACTTTTTTCACTTAATTTATTTTTGAACATTAAATGATAAAATATTTATTAACTTAAATAATCATAGTATTTGGCATTTATTTAAAAATGCACTCTAAATATATTATTATTAAATTAAATAAATAATTATCATGTTCTAAAATTATTCTTATAACTTTTATCTTCAAATTTTATTCTTTTTATTTAATTAATCTCCTAATTAATTAAATATAATCAAATATTAAAATATCATAATAATTTTTCATTAAATTAAATTATTAATTTAATCATTTAATTTGACTTAATTAATAGAAAAATTGCCAAGGACTCATAAAATAAAATATGAAAATCCATCATAGAAAAACACATATAAGATCAAAATAAAGGGTTATAATCACAAATTAATGTCATTCGATGCATTCAGAAAGTAAACAACTTGGATACTTGTCCTAATTTTCTAGGACAAATGACTTAAAGGTTTAGGATTTGGACTTAAGAATTTATCTCCCCTCTCTTATCATTGAGATAATGTGATAGGGTATGCTCATCTTGGCAATTTAGGGAAGTTGATACCTTGAACCTGCAGTCTACATAAAATCCATGCATGTACAAACACAATATTTTAACTAAATAAGCAATGGGAAGAAGTGGTGCATCATGTAGATCCCAACTAGCAAGTGACTATGACTCCCTTCCTTAACCACATCAAAAATGCCATACATAAAAAAACATACACGCACACCATACACATATAGTATGGGGTAAGTATCCATAAGAAAACACATATGAAAATCCATCTAACTAATCATCATCAATAACTGAAAACACTATAATAATCATCATGCATACATGAAGTATAGAGTACCAAGTAATCTCATCATAAATCAACTGGATGTAAAACAATATACAATAATCTCAAAACAATATTACTAATAATCAAGAATAAAAATGGCCTAAAGAGTTTGGCAATAATAGTAAAAATGCAAACTAGGGGTAGGCACTACATCCACCCCCCCTAGACTTAGGCTTACCCCTAGAAGCCTACAAGAATGGTAAAACTAAAGAACTCACTATCTAGGTCCCATTGGACCCTTTCCCCCTGTAGGAGGATATGACTCCACAGAGAACCCTCTCTAGGATCTACCCATGTCTCCAACCGTAGGTTCTAAAGCTATAGGTCTTTGGTCTAAGAATTGTGATTTCTATTGAGGGCAATGGATTGACTTGTGCCCGCATTGTCAGCATGAGAAACATTCTCCGTTGAAACTCCTCTACACTCTAGGTGCATTAGACTACTGAATGCTACACCCACTAGCATAAGACTAGTTACTCTGTGCAGGCTAAGTGTACTGATTTTGTTGGTTGTGCTAAGCATTACGATAGCTCCTAGCACTGGAACGACCACCACCACTCTATATTGGAGGATGAGTTCATCCCTACTACTAATTACCTCCAAAAGGAGGTTTCCTACTACCACCTACTCTCTAATTACTCTTGGATCCTGATATCGTAGGTGCTCCTACAAAACCTCCATGTCCTAGGTTAACACTCTACTCTACAAGAATGGCTTGATGTACCACATATTTGAGGGTTTTAGGTTCAAACACCTTAACACCCCCAACTAAATATTTGTTCAAGCCTTTGATAAAATGTTGTGCCAACTATGTTGGGTTATCACTAATTCCTGAATAGGGCATGAGTTGACAGAATTTGTGCTCATACTCTACTACAATTATAGTAAATTGTCTCAAGTTGTGGAATTCATCTGCTCTATGCTACTTCCATTCCTCTGGTAGGAATCTCTCACGAAAGTTTTCCAAGAATAACTCCCATGTGACATTGTTCATGTCTATGTTCAACTTCTTCTCTTCAATAGCCCACCAAGTGGCTCCAAAGAGTTCCAGGCTAGTGATAGCAAACCTCACTTTGACATTATTGTCAAAGTCCTGAATAGAAAAAACCTTGTCAAGAGCAATAAGCCATTGCTCAACTACATAACATGAACCATGCCCATTAAAGGGCTTGACCTTGGACCTCTTAAGGTCCTTCATCTGAGTAGATACTATTGATCTCTATCAATCCCTCCGAGGGCTCCTAGACCTAGGTCTATGCTCATGTCCTACCTGATGAGCCGCATCCTGACCAATACCCTGAAGAGGAGGTAGGTGATCAATGATGGTCTTCATCATTTGCCTCAGGTCAACTTCCTCTAAGTTGGCTTGTGACTTTCTATAGTTCTCTTCCTGATGCTCACTAACATGCTCTTCCCTACCCTCTTCCTGATTAAGGCCTTCATGGACAAACTCATGTACATTGATGTTTTTGCCTCATCCATGACCTCTACCACGGCCTAGGCTATGAGCTCTAACTAAAGATCTCATTCTAGATACCATCCCACAATAATATCCAAGATACAAGATGCTATAAATAACCATAAAACATACTACTATAAAGCGTAGATAAAAGACACATGTTTTGAAGATAGTATAAGTTCAATTTTTAGTTTGCCTAATTTAGGCTTAAGTATATAATTCAGTTTTGAAGTCTAGAAGTTCAAGATTGAGAATATACAGCTAAAATTTCACATTTTGTTTTAGTTCAAGTTTCAATTTGAAATAGATATACATAATAATTTAAATTTCATTTTAGTTTCAACTAGTTAATAACTAGTGGCTTTCCAAAATACCCAGAGCTCCCAATGTAGAACTTGGGCTTTGATACCAAATGTAATGCCCCACCAAGAAATCCAAAATAATTAACCTAAAGTTTTATTAAGTTTGCCAAAAAAAAATTTTTAAAAGAAAGAATAACATACACATCAATCATAAAGTAGTGGAAACAATAACATACAATCATACATATGAAAACATTACAGATTACATTCCTTAAGGATCCCAAGACATTGAGTCACATTTAAATTGAATTAATATTAAGTCTAAAAAATACCACATCCACATGAAAGAATAATTAAAAGTCCAAAGTCCTTTTATATTAATATACATTTATTTTGAATGCCACTTAGCAATAAATTTAGAATGCTCAATCATCTACTATACATTACAAGGTATGAAAGGTTAAAAGAATATACATTTATAAAAATAGAATTACATCATCCTCTTCAAATCCATGATACAAAGTACAATACCATAAATGAAACCATTCATCATAAAAGATATAACCATCTACCATAAAAGATATAAACATCCATCATCATAAGATATAATCATCCATCATAATGATACAAAGATAGAATGAAAGGAAATGTAAACAAGGAAACTCTAGCCATGATAGCAATGGATGGATCTCAATGGTAAGAGTAAAAAGCACTACCACCTGACCATGTGGAACCTAAATGGCCCACTCTCACTCAAGTCCCAAAAATGATATCAATCCAAAACTTAAAAGTAATATCTAAGTCCAGGGAATCCTAAAAGTAATCTAACTCAAAATTTCCAAGATAAATCAACTTCTAGACCCAGAGGCACATAAAGACATATAGGAAACCTACTATATAAGTAGGCAAGTGTCATCACACAAATCATACTATAGTTACCCTGGTAGTCTCTCAGGAGCCCAATCCCCTAGTGATCCCTATGTAGCACTAGTATCCTCTTGTACTGACAAGGCATACTAATGATGCAAGGTCACAACCAAGCATTCTCTCTACTCCTATCCTAGTCTATATGAGCACTTGAGGCATGAGCGAGAACATATAAAGACACTTATTAGGTTTATTTTATTCTCATTTAGTGTCTATTTTTTCACTTATTAAAAAACTTACAATGGCCTACCTTGGTAGCCACTTAGGGCCCCAACCTCCATTGCAAGCCACTTCTTGACATTAAATATAGATAACCTATCCTAAGCTCATGGAATCACAAATCAAAGAATCATAGTAAAATCACCTCATCCCTATACAAGTGACTAGAAAGCATAAAATGATAAATCTCAATAACACATTAGTTATCTACGAGCAAATGGAAAGCATCCCCAAAATATACTGATTGAAGACTCAAAATGGTTAAATCAAATATGTCATAACATGACATCACCAATAAAAAATATACCAAACACCCCAATCCTATAAAAGTGACTAGAAAGCAATACAAATATCCTAATCGAAGACTCCTAATAGAAGACTCCAAAACAGTTAAGTCAAGCAGGTCATAACATTCAGCTCAGCTTCACACAAGAACACTGGAAAGCAATAACAATCAATAGATCAACACACATCATATAGCATATTAGACACATTACCATGGTTGAGTATAAAAGATCGAAATCAATTCATCATAATGTCACAAATGCAAGACTCCCAAGCCTCTCGTAACATCCTAATATTGGTCAACACTCTAGTCAACCCAAACCCAAAACATAGACAACACACAGAAAACAGAGTGTAGGTTTCATACTTTGGTTTGATTTTGAAAACACAATGATGAGTTTAATGTAAGGTTTTAGTTTTCATTTCAAAGTACATTTCAAGTAAATGATTCTTAGTTTACCCTACAAGTTAACTCATTCATTTATTTGGATAAAATATAAAATTACCCCTATTTATATTAAGTCAATTTCCCTAATATACTCTAAGGATAATTTATATATTTATTTTAAAATTACTAAAATAATCCTCATTGATTTTCAATAAAATAATTTGTAATTTTATTAAAGTTGAAATTAAATAAGTCCACAACCTTATCAACAAATATTCATTATTAAATAAATATATTATATTATATTATGTTATGTTAAATTAATTAGTAATATATATATATATATATATATATATATATATATATAACTATATTTGAATTAACTATTAATAATTAAAAATGTTCATTAATTTATAACATTTTTAATAAGAAAGAAACTATTATTAAAATTATTAATAAATGAATTTTATTTAAATTATAATTTAAACATAACATAGTCTAAAATTTTAATAAAATTAAAAATTTCTAATAAATTAAATTAAAAAACTATACACATGATTATAAAGGCCCGCCAGCCTACCACTCACATGGCCGTCATAACACTATTGCTACTGTAATAGAATAAGCTGCATCAACAGCTGTACCTGCTGCATCAGTAGTAGAGTCTATTGCGTACGGTGGAAGGTAAAAGGAGGGGGTGGGGTCTCCCCCCCACCCTTTCCATATTAAATTTTTTATTATATATATATATATTAATAAAAAAATTTAAATAAATTTATTTTACAAAATTTTATTAATATAAACTTTAATTAAAATAATTTCCTTTTTGCATTAAAACATATTTATTGTTTAAATAACAGTTTCAAAATTAATCTAATAGAGAAAACATGACCAACCTGTCAAACTTTCTCTTTAAATTTTCTTTTTAATTTTGAAACCCTCCTCGATTAATTTCTCATTTTTAAAATCTATTGAAAGAAGGTTGTATGTATCTTTTAATCTTCTTGTATATAGAGGATTTAACATATATACAAGAAATACACAATACTGAAACATTCATCGCAAGAATTCTTTAGATAACCATTCAATGGTCATGATGAAGATAGGAAAAGAAAGTGCATATTAAATTGAGCAAATAATCACAAAGCATCTACCTGGACTTTGATGCTAATTGCTATGCCTAAGAAGATTGTGAGAGAGATTTCCCCTCTCAAAACCTCATCTCTTCCAAAATTCATGGTTCCTTCCCAAAACTTTAGTCCCCTAAAAAATGAACCCTCAATTGTTGATAAGGAGTTCTCTCCTAAAATTGGGGCACTAATTGTGCATTCACCCAAGAGGATTCCTTGTTCACTAGACTTTAACTCTTATTAACTTTTCTTTAACTTTTCTTTATCTTTTCCATGCATGTTTATTGAATTATAAAATAACTTTATTTAATTTTCACTTGACTTCTCTTTTCAATCAATTAAATAAATTTTAATGTCATGCACACATTATGCAATTTTGAAACTTTTAGTAAATTAAAATCTTTTTCGCTTCTTAATTTATTTTCAAATGTTAAATGATAAAATATTTATTAACTTAAATAATAATAGTATTTAGCATTTATTTAAAAATGAACTCTAAATATATTATTATTAAATCAAATAAATAATTATCATGTTCTAAAATTATTCTTATAACTTTTATCTTCAAATTTAATTCTTTTTATTTAATTAATCTCCTAATTAATTAAATATAATTAAATATTAAAATATCATAATAATTTTCTATTAAATTAAATTATTAGTTTAATCATTTAATTTGACTTAATTAATTGAAAAATCACCAAGGACTCATAAAAAATAATACGAAAACCCATCATAAAAACACATACAAGATCAAACTAAAGGGTTATAATCATGAATTAACATTATTTGACGCATTTGAAAGGTAAACAACTCGGATACTTATCCTAATTTTCTAGGACAAATGACTTAAAGGTTTAAGATTTGGACTTAAGAATGTATCTCCCCTCTCTTACCATTAAGATAATGCAATAGAGTATGCTTATCCTAGCAATTCAGGGAAGTTGATACCTGATACGTATAATTTGCATAAAATCCATGCATGTACAAACACAATATTTTAAATAAATAGGCAATGGCAGGAAGTGGTGCATCATGTAGATCTTGACTACCAGGTGACTACAACTCCCTTCCTTAACCACATCAGAAATACCATACATAAAGAAAACATACATGCACACCATACACATGCAGTATGGGGTAAGTATCCATAAGAAAACAGATATGAAAATCCATCTAACTAATCATCATCAATAATTAAAAACAATATCTCATAATCTCAAAACAACATTACTAATAATCAATCATAAAACTAGCCTAAAGAGTTTAGCAATAATAGTAAAAATGTCAACTAGAGGCAAGCACTACAAAGAGAGCTCAACAAGGAGCTCTATCTTGAGCAACAAGTTCATCAAATTCTTGCACCAACTCAAAGGGAAGTTACCCCCTATCCATAATATTCCACCCTAAGCATGACTAGAAGCCCATTTGGCCAAACAATCAGCAACTTTGTTCCATTCACGAGGAATGTAAGTAAACCTAATGAACTCAAAAGAGGTACAAAGGAGAAGAGTTTGATTAACTATAGTGGCCAACTACCAACTAATATCCTCAAGCTCCTATGAGGAAAGCAAGTTCACCACCGCTTGGGAGTTAGACTCATAGATAATCTTGCACCATTCTTGCGAACAACACTGTTCCACAACATATAAAATGGCATGAGCCTCCATGAGATTGTTAGTGTAGTCACCCTTATGCACTGAGAAAAAGAATTTAACTTCACCAGATCTACAATGAGCCATTCCCCCAATACTAGCAGGGCCTGGATTTCCCTAGGAAGAACCATCAGTGTTAATTTTTAGAATTCCATGAGGAGGAGGAGTCTAATGCCCCTCTTGATTCACCTGTCCTTTCTTTTGATGTTGAGACTACTTTGGCACTCTTTGATACCATTGAGCCACAACCCCATCTTGAAGATGAATATTGAGGTCATTGCATATAGCAAGATCATTCAGATCCATACCCCTTTCCAACACACACTTCACTTGAATAATTTCCCAAAGAGAATGTGAGATCTTCTAGCAAAGATGCATAACACCAATCTAATCATCTTGGAAGATGTGATGATTCCTCTCTAGCTAGATATGGAAAAGAATGACTGATGGACCAATAGACCAAGCAACATTGAGAGGAGAAGACTTGGAGGGAGCACTACCCAAGCAGGCCCAAAACTCAGGCAAAGAGGAAGTGTGCCTAAAAGAACAACCCGAAGCACTCCACCAAAGGTGTCATAATTGAGTAGAAAAGGAGCAATGGAAGAATAGATGGGAGACAAACTCCTCCCCATTACCACACAAAACACAATAAAAGGGGTCCTAAAATCCATGTTTACAAAGATTATCCCACATAAGATAGAGGTTGTGAGCCACTAGCTACATGAAAAAATTACACTTGGACCAAGAAAATTTATTCCAAACTTTCTTCCACTAAGGGACCTCAACATACCCAAATAATTGTCTAGTTATCTCCTAATACCTAGTAGAGACATGATATTTACTAGACAAGGCACCTCCCCAAGCCAAAACATCTGGTCCTATAAAAGAGGAACACTCCCTAGATGCCAAAATCTGAGAAAGTTCCTAATGATCCACCTCTATGCCTCCAAGAGGCCAATCAAAAGAGTGCTCCCACCTATAACCAACAATAGGTCCCAATTGATAAGAAGTCTTGTAATGAGCCACTTTATCCCATCCAACAAAAAGAAAAGAATCACAGAGAGTTTGAAGATGAGGATATATGGATAATATGGATGGGAATCCATCCCAAACATTAGACCAAAACAAAGCCTTAGAGCCTCCCTTACAAATCTAGGACAAACCTCTCTTGACTAACACAACACCAGTCTTAAAAGTATCCTAGACCATAGAGCCATGACCTTCAAGAGGAAGTGCAGAAATAGAGCAAGGATCAACACACAAAAATATTTATGGATGATAATATGAGCTCAAAGTTGATGTTGTCTAGAGCACCATCTCCAATAAAGTGTAGTAACCAACACTTGACTACTCAAGAGAGTTGATCGAAGACCAAGACCACCCTCCTTTTTAGGTCCACAAATAGTCTCCCAACTAATCAAACTCCATTTAGTGCTACACAAATTACCACTCCAAAAGAATTGCCAAGAAAGCATCAAACTCCTTGAGAAAGTAAACAAGAGCAGCCTATACCATACTTCTATAAGTAGGAAGAGCTTGAATAATAGATTGAAAAAGAGTAACCTAAGCAGTAGTAGAAATTCATCTATGAGTCCAATGATTTACCTTATCCTAAAGCTTGGTAATAATTTTTTTCCAAAAGAGTCGTGGCTACCTAGAAACAACAATAGGGATGCCAAGAAGAGTCAAAGGAAGTGACCCAATTTGAAACCATAGGATATCAACAATCCTTTGTTGAATAGAATGAAAAGTGTTGAAAAAGTAAATGGAAAATTTGTGCTCATTAACTTTTAAGCCTGAACATGCCAAATAAATATCCAGAGTATGTCAAAAGGCTTCAACTTTCTTGATCCTAGAAAGACCTGCAAGAGCAAAGCCATCAACAAATTGAAGGTGGGAAAGAGTAGGTAAACCATTACCCCATCACCACCCCTAAATAAAATTTTGGGACACCTAATACTTAATGAATCTACCCAAGCCCTCAGCCATGATGATGAAAAGATAGGGGGAGAGCGGATCACCCTGGCAAAGACCTCTAGAGGCATCAAATAGCTAGGAAGGTTGACCATTAATAATAACTGAAAAGAGGCAAAACTAACACAACTCATAGTCCAACTCACCCAGTCAGAGCTAAAGCCAAAGGTAAAAAGAATATTCCTCAATAAATGCCATTTAACTTTATCATAGGCCTTATCCATATCTAGCTTAACAAACATTGATTGCTTCCTTGAACTAGCTATAGAGTGAATAACCTCAATAGCAATGACCACCCCATCCAAAATTTATCTTCTAGCAATAAAACCACCTTGTTCCTCAGAGATAATAAATGGGAAGCTACTTTTTAATTCTCTCAGTAATCAACTTAGTAATGACTTTGTAAACCACATTACATAAGGCAATTGGTCTAAAAAACTCCAATTGATTAGCCCCCTCTCTTTTTGGAATAAGAGTCATGAAAGTAGAATTCAATACCCGAAGCATCTACTTGCTAGAATGAGATTCCTTAACCATCTCCAACAAATCATGATTAATGATGTCCCAGAATTCTTCAATGAAATCAAGTGGAAAGCCATCAAGACCAGGAGCCTTTCCCTTAGGCATGCCAAAGACCACCTCCTCAAGCTCTTCCAAAGAGATCGGTTGCATGAGATAATCATTCATTTCCTAGGTAATAAGGGAAGGAATACAAGAAAAAATAACATTTTCTTCATTATTAGTAGGAGGAAAGTCCTCAGAGAAGAGGGTTGAAAAGTACTGAGTAGCCTCCTAGAACAAAGCTGACAAGGAAGTCAGTTGGACACCTTGAGGATTAACCAATGAAGATATATTGCTCTAATTCTAGTGAGATTGCACATTTTTATGGAAAAAAATACTGTTCCTATCACCTTCTTGGAGCCAATCAACTCTAGCCTTTTTCTTCCAAAAAAATTCCTCTCGAAGTTCCCATTCTTCTAGAGCTCTAGAAGCTAGGGATTCTGCCCTTCCAAGATCCTCCAAGAAACCTCAATCTCTAATCTACCTAGTGATGACATCAAGATCTTCCCGAGCAAGCCTCTTCATAGAGTGAAGGTTCTTGAAACATTGTCTATTCCATATCTTGAGCTTTCTTTTAACATATTGAAGCCTTTTAGAAAATGAAAATATAGCAGTACCATATGCAGGAGCGCCATCTCTCCACCAACATGAAACAAGATCATGAAGAGAGGAATCATGAAACCACATCAATTGGAACTTAAAAGGTGGACACTTGGGAATAAAAGCCCCAGTATCAAAAAATTTGATTGGCCAATGATCAAAACCCCTCCAATCTAGAATTTTCGAAGAGAGACTAAGGGTGTCACTTACCTAGAAAAAAGGAACAAGAAATCTGTCCAGACATTCTGAGATAGCATCAGCCCTAGTCCTTTGATTATTCCAAGTATAGAGACCATTAGAAGGCTTAACATCAGAGAGGTGCAAAAGCACTATGTGTTGTCAAAGAAGAGAAAAAGAAGGCCCCAATCTAGCCAAATGACCTTGCTTCTCCTCTAGACTTAAAAATGAATTGAAGTCTCTTGCTAATACCTACGAATGAAAAGGGTGACAATTTCTAACATATTGAATATGCCTCCAAAGTTCTTCCTTTCCCACAAAATTGACAGGTGCACACACATTAGTAATCATGATTACCTCTCCTGAGTCCAAAGTAGAAGCCACCATAGAAAGAGCTGAGCAAGAAGACACCTAGCCCAAGGGAGAATTTTTTTGTGGATCCCAAAAGATAGCCAAACCACCAACATTTCCCATAACCCCAACACACGAGGCCAACTACTGGAGGTATATTGAACCATAAACTCAACAGAGAGCTTAGTCTCTTGGATACAAAAAAATTAGAAGAATGATCAACTACCAAATTCTGAATAGCCTTTTGTCTAGGGGTGCTATTCAACCCCCTAACATTCCATGAGAGAATAATCATCATTGAGTAGAATGGGGAAAATGAGCATCCAAGGGTTTCACTAACCTAGATTCTATCAATATATCTCTTGTGAGCTTAATCTTTTCTCGGTCTATTTTGCACCCACTCCTTAGAGGAGGAGTAAAGGAAACCCGCTTAAAGGGTCCATGCATCAACCCCAAGGGTAGAGGAGATCCCTTACCCTTACCAGAGGCTAGCACATCCTTAACCAAGTTGGCCAAAACAATGTCATTATCCTCCAACACCACAAGTGTCACTAGAGCATCTGACACAAGAGCTATAGGGACCTCACAGGTCTGATGTACCACAATCTAGAATGCCCCACAAGTGTCAATAGGTGAAAGTCCCTCATCTGGGAAAATTGGGTCAAGAGAAATATTAGGAGGAATACCCTCCTCTATAACCATACTATCCAACACCTCAAAGCAATTAATACCCGAATCAGATAGCCTATCTTTCAAAGGCCTCTTCTAACCACACCCCTTAGCTTGTGGGTGAGCAGGGGTAAATCCATCCTTATCCTACATTTGAGCCTTTCTCTTTCTTATAGCATCTAGGTGATTCTTCCCCTTGGTTGTATTATCCATCTGAGCTTGTCCTTTCCCTACAACATCTACCAGACCACCACTATTGCCGACTATAGAGCCATCCACTCCTTTGGAAGTCAAGTTGCGAGGACATTGATGTTGTAAATGACCATACTCATGAGATATTTGACAACAGAAAGGGAGAGATTCATAATCTAACTGCTACACCTAGGAAGAAGCCCCAAGACAAATTTCCATAGAATCTGGCAATGGGTTATTCAAATTAATTTCAACACAAATTCTAGCAAAAGAAATAACCTTTTTATTGAGGGATTGATGCACAATAGTAGTTGGCTTTCCTAACAAAGCAGCAATTTGATGGAGGATGTCTTCTTGCCAGAATTCCAAGGGAAGGCAAGCCAAGCAAACCCAAATTGGCACTGTTGAAGGGGGATCCTCCACAAAATTAAATCCTGAATGCCAGGGTTTGACAAATAACCCCACATAGTTGTAGAAATAAGACCCTCCTTCAAAAAATTGATCACGATCAGATATGCATGAGAATACAAAAAAAAAAAAAGTTATTCCCAACCAACATGATCTCCATATCCCCTTCCACCTACCATAAGCGACAGATCCATGCCTCAAGAGTAGATAAGAAAATTTAGATTCCAAGAAATTTGCATATCAAAGCATGCTTGGTCTAGTATTCAATGTCCTCCATCACTGCGGTTGGAGGAATAACCAAAATAGGGTTATCCTGGCTACATGGAAAACAACCATTAACTTTTTTCATCTTGGAGCTCTCCTCTAAATAAAATGATTTAGATCTCGTTGCATGCATGGTTAGAGAAGAACCATCTATCCTCATCAATGCATAAGAAATCCCAGGCCCTACCATACAAACAATAAAAAATCCCAATCCAAAATTGTCTGCAAATGCTCTCCAAATCCAAAACCCACACTAACTTTCTCCAGCAATTGTCAATCCAAAAAGAAGAGGGAAGAATATCAGCAAAAAGGGCAAACAACAACCACGGGCTAAGGATTGATCCCTAGCCTAGCCGACATCCATTGCTCCTCATCACTACCTACTTCGCCTAGAGCATATTATTATTATAGACAAACGAAACCTTTATATGTGATCAGCTCTACCAAATGATCAACAGAGGCCACGATAGTGCCTTGATCATTCACTACCAAATGCTTGAAGATTCTTATTGCAAGATGCTTTTGTTTTGCCAAAAGAAAGGATGCAGCTCAGAGTTTCAATTGGATTGTCTGTAATGTTAGACATAAATTCTCATGTTTTTAACTCTTGGAATTATAATTTTTGCTTTTGCTTTATCCCCTATTATGTAATATGTCTATATTTTTTATATATCGGGCTTATTGCCTGTTACCTATATATATATATAATTTAATTAAGTTTATTGAATGGTTAAAATGTAGGTAATGAAAATATGTGATTTCTTTAAATTTAAGATATAAAAGGAAAAAAGAAGAAAAGGGGAAGAATATATAAGAAGACTAGATTAGGAAGAATTGATGAAGGGTTCTCTTCCAAAAGGTGGTAGTAATGAAAGGAGAAAAGTAGAAAAGGGGAATGTGTAAGACAATTAGAATGTGAAGAATTGATGAAGGGTTCTCTTTTAAAAGATGATAGTTATGAAAGGTTGTGATTCTTTCAAAGGGTGTAAAGAATGAGGATCACAACTCTCTTGAAAGATTGTGGCACTCTCATCATGAAGATATAAATAGGAGGGAAATACATTTGTTAAAAAGAAGGAACCATAATAAGAAATATAATCATAGTAAGTTTTGTTTTGAGATATTCTGATCTGCATTATGGAAGCATAGGAATTATGGACGAAGTTTATGGAAGAAGGAAATAAAAGGGGTAACAATGAAGGAGGGTTGTGATCCTTTTGAAAGGTGGTAATTATGAAAGGGCGTGACCATTGAAAAGAGTAGACAGGTTGATGTGACTCTTCCCCACAAAGATATACATGAAGAAGAAGGATCAATATGTAATGGAAACAAATCATGAAACAATAATGAGAATCATTATTCATTGAAAGGATCGAGAATTATTATTTATGGATGATTAGAAAGGATGAGAGATTACAGAATACAGTGCATACCCATATTAAGTAACACTATATTGGTATGTTATAGTTTATCTATGAATCAAATATTTGATTTACAAAAGAAAATATTGTATCTGAATGGTGAATGTGTGTGTGTG
The DNA here is from genome assembly GCA_028749045.1 of Cupressus sempervirens. Taxonomy (NCBI): domain Eukaryota; kingdom Viridiplantae; phylum Streptophyta; class Pinopsida; order Cupressales; family Cupressaceae; genus Cupressus; species Cupressus sempervirens. The sequence continues at coordinate 862,158,450 of CM053789.1, read as the reverse complement.
TGTGAGAGAGAGTCTCTTTTGAGGATAAATATTTTCTTGCTTCACCATAAGTCTATGTAGAGCTGCAAAGATCATTTGAAATCTTTTCCTCTAAGATAGAAGCCACTCCTTTTTATACATCTAAATTTGTACTATTCATTATTTTCTTAAATTAATTTTATTTAATTACATAATGACATATTATACATTAGAAATTAACAATTAACAGCCTCCTAAAGAAGATCAGACAAAATTTTACCTTCTTAATCACAAAAACTTGTTAAATTAATGAAGCTTAACCTACATTAAAAAAAAAGAAACCAACCCACCGTCAGGGTTAGACTACTCAAAGGCAGTGCTGTATCTCATTGTTTTAACCTTTTTGAAATTCATTTTTATTGCAGAAACATGTACTGTAATGGTTTTGGAGAAGGACGCTGCTGTAGAGGCGACTATCTTTGACCAGTTTAACATCAGTTTTGGGTTTAATGAGTTATGTTGTACACACAATGTCCAATCTGCAAGGATAACTTGCAAACTCTATCATTGGGTTGTTTGATTTGGAAGATAACCCAAATTTCTAATTTCTATATAACTGCTTGTCTTTCAAATTAACTTATAAAACTGTAAGTCAGGTAGTCTTATTGTAGTCAAAGCAGTTTATATTATCAATTTTTTTCAAAGAGATTTAAATTCAAGCACTATTTAGATGCTTATAACAAAACTATCAAATGTCACCAAAACAAAATAGTCTACACTACACTACAGTTGTTCCTTCATTGAAATTACCGAAGAGTCAAAAGGTAATATTGCAAAATAGAAAAATGTTTGAATATCAATAGAAATGACAACTACGTTCTTTTCTAAATAATCAAGTTGAAAGAAAGATCTTACAAGCTGACATTCATTGTATGCATAAGATTGTTTCATTTGATGTGAGAAAATTACAGAACAGAAGATAATGCTGTGCGCACAGAGATTTGCTAGAATATGTCTAAAAATGAACACCATAGCCTCTTCTAACCCCTTCTAAATAAGCAAACAGAAAGAGGAAGAAATTTCAAGCTGAAATCCATTGTATATATAAGATTGTTTCATAACTATCAAACAAAAATGTTTATCTGATATAAAGGAATTGGCAACATTAAGGCCTTTCTTTTTACAGGACGCCTGCTACAGGCCTAAAAACATGGTAATCTCCTTAATCACTCTTTTCCTTAGCTCACATCTCTAGAGATTTTTCTCTAGTTGCCTTTTTCTAGATTCAAACTTGTTGCAATGTTGAGCATTTTTAGGAGGTCGGCCACGACCTGCAATTGAAATAAAAAAATGTGGTATTCAGTTTCATCTAATTTAGACAAGTGCCTAAAATACAATGATAAACTGTGAGTCTCTTTTGTGGGAGGCCTTTGAGTTCAATCTACTACAACATAAAAAATAATAGAAATTAATCACAACAAATAATAACAATTAATCTTTACTTTAACTTTAGCCTATTACCCATAAAGAAAAAACATTTACATCTCATCCCTGAATTACAAGTGCAAACAATTTAAGAGCTTAAGAGCTTAACAGAGACCAAAATAAAGCTTTAAACTTACGGCGAGGAGGAGAGACATTGGGTTCTTTCTTTGGACTTTCAAGTGCAATTACTGTTTCTCTTCGTTTCTTATTAGAACCCAAATCAACTGGTAACTCGTCATCCACATTTTGATCACACTTTCTGAGAAGAACACTGCTAGAACTGCGGCACATTTTCTTCAATTTCTTCTCAGGAACCACACTAGGGTTTTTCTCACACCCACTTCTTCCAAATATCTTTACCTTGAAATAAGACCAACCAATATACTTAAACACCAGAAAATCTCCCCACTCAATTCTGTATTGCTGCACAAATTTGTCCCAACCCCGTCCAAGCTCAAGCCCTTTACCACCACTCCATAGCTTTGCAACCAAACGAGGGCTTCTTAATCCTCTTGGGCTTCTTGGGCCTTCAAGAACCACACTTTGGATGGCCCTATTACCATTCTCACTTCTCAGATTTGGAACAAATGCAGGAGGAATAGACTGCATTAGAGAAAAGAAAATATCAATTGGGGCTTCAACAATATGAAAGAAAATAGCAAAGAAAAGTGTACAAGTATTGGTGTTACCAGCTTTCTTTCAAAGCCGTCCAGCATGATTTTGAAGAAGTAAGAATACCCATCAGAATTCGCTTTGTTTTTGAGTTTCTTCTTGCCATGAATTCTAAAGCAATCCTTGGTGCACTTTGTGCAAGGAAGTAAAATGTCCCCTTCTACTTCATTCTCCATGTCAAATTTCCTGCAATTCAAGATGATTTATGAAGAAATACCATCAATAACCCATCTAAATCAGATCACCCAGTTGTTTTTCATTGTTCATTCTCTTTCCTGAAGACTAACCATGAGTACCCAAAAACAAAAACCTCAAGCAATTCCATCACATGCACACTCAATTCAATTTTCCATTCTGCATGGATTTTTTTCACAGGAGCTGATTTTTAGCTTTGACAATCTTGCATGCCGAAATAATATTTCTCACCCACCTTATCACTAAGCCCCAATTCAGAACATAAAACAAAACAAAAAACGGAAATTGCTGAATTTCAATTCATTCTTACCAAAACAAAGAACCACACCATAATGAAATAATAATAAATAAACAAGAAAAACTATTTGTCAGCCAGCATGCACAGAAAATCTACACTTCAGCTTTTTTGCACTTACCAAATTAACCTCACATTCAGCTCCGATTGATTACAAGACAAACCAGCTTAATACCTAGTTATACCACAAACCCCATAAATGCAAGAATTTATTAGCAAAACAAGAAAAAATGCATTGAGCTCAGTAAGATCCAGGTGTCAGGCCAAAAACGAATTAATACATGATTATAGCAAATAACTGATTTTATAACATAAATTGAATCATGAATAGTCACCTAGGTAGATGGTTTTAGAGATAAAACATATAAACACTTACTAAATTCACAATAATATATCACATAATATCCGGTGAAGTCTTCAAATCATTAGTTGAACATCGGAATTGTTCATGAAGCCATAGTGATGAGTAGAATTGATTTTAAAATAAACCCTCTTGTAAGGTTCTTTATTCTTGCTATATAAGCCAGGATCGTGACAGTTATTGGTACTCATACATAGATTTAACATATAAAGATATAATTGGATATCATGAATGCTAATGGTTTCTCAAAATGCTTGCCTCTATACATGAGCTTAGAAGTATATGTATGGAGGGGTCCGGAATTTAATTATCTTTAATTGTTATTGTATCTTCAATTTTTAATTTAAATTTTGATTATTTAGATCTATTTTTATATTTAAAATTTAAGGTGGGTGACAAAAACATAGACAATATTTTTCAAAAATAGGAGGATTGTTTAGTATGCCACAAATAGACATGCTATGATTTAGGTTCACTAAGTGAAGCTCCTACTAAATGTAGTTTAAGTGAGCATAGCTTAGTGTACTCGAAAATATTTATCTTTATATGTGTCGGTGTTAGTTCTATTTATCATGCAACATATTGATGTTCATTCATTATGGTTTGGTTCTAGTAGTTACCGTGTAATATATAGATCTTGTCCATTGGTATCAAAGATCTCAGAGATGGTGTAGCGTGTTGATATGCATACACCATGTCGTATTGAGTGAGGTGGTCCACATTTTATTCCTTACAACCACAATAATGATTTCTTGTAACTTGTTTCTAATTATTTTAGGTCGACCATGTTGTTGGTATGAGATAATATATGAAGAACAATGATTCTAATGATTGGAATAATGCTTGTATGCAAGTTATTGGTACTCATACATAGATTTAACATATAAAGATATAATTGGATATCATGAATGCTAATGCTTTCTCAAAATGCTTGCCTCTATACATGAGCTTAGAAGTATATGTATGGAGGGGTCCGAAATTTATTTTTTATTTTGTTTTTGTTGGTTGTAAATGGACGAGACTTTTTAGGTGATGTGTATCAATTGTTTATGAACTTTTATATTTTAAATTAAGTTATTAGAGGTATCTTAAATATATTTATCTAAAAAGTATTTTTTTAGATATTAATTGAATTTATTTTAGTTTAAATTATAATTGTCAAATATACAAATCTTTAATTGTTATTGTATCTTCAATTTTTTATTTAATTTTTTCTTTATTTTGATTATTTAGATCTATTTTTATTTTTAAAATTTAAGGTGGGTGACAAAAACATAGACAATATTTTTCAAAAATAGGGGGATAGTTTAGTATATCATAAACAAATGTGCTATGATTTAGGTTCACTAAGTGAGGCTCGTATTAAATGTGGTTAAAGTGAGCATCGCTTGGTGTGCTCTAGATATTTATCTTTACCTATGTCGGTGTTAGTTCTATTTATCATGCAACATATTGAGGATCATTCATTATGGTTTGGTTCTAGTAGTTACCGTATAATGTATAGATATTGTCCATTAGTATCAAAGATCTTAGAGATGGTGTAGCATGCTGATATGCATACACCATGTTGTATTGTGTGAGGTGGTCCACATTTTATTCCTTACAACCGCAATAATGCTTTCATGTGACCTGTTTCTAATTATTTTAGGTCGACCATGTTGTTGATATGAGATAATATATGAAGAAAAATGATTCTAATCATTGGAATGATGCTTGTATGCAAGTAATATGTGAAGTGAATATGAATCTAACAATGAAAGATCTATGTGTTAATATACAAGAAAGTTGGTACAATCAGCAGAAGACTGTTATATCATTTTTGTATGGCGAGGTGTCGGTCATAGTGACTCTAGTGGTTGATTCAATTCTAATTTATTATATTCTAGCCATAAGTCTATTTGTACTAATAGCAAGGCTATGCACATTGGTAGTTAGGCTCTTTCATATTTCAAGGTAGTTAGCCCAACCAAGAGTGAGCCAAACAATAGTGAGCCCTTGTACAAATCACCTTGACTAGTGCTCATTTCATGAGAATGGTCTTCTCCATGGTTTTTCTCTATTTGAATTTTCACATAAATTCTAGGTTTCAACAAGTGACAAAATGTGAGATGGGTATGTGCCTGGGATCATGGTCAACCAAACTATGGCCTTAAGTGGTAGTGAAAAATTTGGAAGTCAAGGTTATGTCAACTTGACGCCTTCTTTTAAAGTAGTTATGAACTTTATATCAAAAAGTTGCACGAAAATAATATGTAGGAAATTGAATGTAGTTTGTAAGCTACTAGGCCTAACTTGGAAAAAAAATTTGATTGGTCAATTTTTTTGATTTTAATGCAGTAGTACACAAAAATTTCAGGATGAAAATAAAAATAGGTGTATGTCTGGCACCTTAATTAAAATCAAATGATAATATTTTTAAATATAATTCTAGATATAATAAGTAGACTCATGGCTAGATGTGACGAATATTTTTGGGTATTTTTATTCCAAATAAATAACTAATTATGAATTATCTACTATAACATTTTCAAAAAAAAATTCCCAAGTCTCACCACCTTAACTAATTCAAAACTTTACAAAATAAAATTTTTCATATTTTTCATTATAGTAGGTGAAGTGTAGAATGTGACACAACTTTTGGATTCAAAAATGTTATATCGTTTGAAAGTTATAACTACATTTCAATCAACACTTTTTAGGCATCTTTATTGGAAATTAAGTAATAAATACATATCAAAATCATAATTTGACATACATTATATTGAAGAAATCTTGAGTGTTCTTGAAAAATCCTTTTCGTTTTATTGAATTTGGATGACAAAAGAGTCATCAGATGGTCATTTGAAGTCTAGATGTTAGATAATCACAACTTAAACATGTTTTTGAGTGGACCAAACAAGCTTGGAAAATACCAAGCCTAATTGGGTACCCAATCATGGTTCGTGTACCCAAAATGTGGCTCGAAAATCTAAAATTTCAAATTTGGGAAACATTGTACATTCAAAAACAAAATGTTTTACAAACATATAAATATGTTTGAGTAGTATTTGTATTTAAGATAAAATAATATTCTAATATTATTATTTCGTATTGTATTATTATAAATTATATAATAAATATTATTATTATAAACTTATATTAAGTATTAAATATAATTACATACTATATTAGAATCAAAGTATAATAAATTATTATATAGTATTCTATATTATCTATAGTATTATATATTAAATATAGTAACTAATATAAATATATAAATAAATAAATAAATAAATAAATAAATAAATAAATAAATAAATAAATATTTATTTAATTAAATATATCTACTATAATTTATATTTTAGCATAGTATTAGAAATTATTAAATAGTATTATATATTTGATTAAATAAACATAATTTATTTAATATTAGATTGTATTCAATTGAACTAAGTTATCATATGTAATCATGTGTCCCGTTGTCATGTGAATTTTCTAAAGGAGCCATAGCGTAACCTATGATCTCTTTCGATACATAGGAACACAATATGCATATCTCTAGACCCCTAGGAACACATGTTGTCATGTGAATGGTTGAAAGGTGTCATAAGGTAACCTACAATCCCTTTCAATTGATTGGAACACAAAATGCATGTCCTTAGGGGCCCTAAGAATCATAGGGACACATGTTGTCATGTGAATGGTCAAAAGGGGTCATAAGGTAAACTAGGTTCCACTTTGACCCATTGGAATACAAGGTGAATGTCCCTAGGGGTCCTAGGACTCCTAGGAACACATGTTGTCATGTGAATGATCAAAAGGGGTCATAGAGTAACCTAGGATCCCTTTCAACCCATTGGTACACATTGTGATTGTCCCTAGGGGTCCTAGGACCCGGAACACATGTTGTCAAGGGAATCGTCGAGAGGGGTCATAGGGTAACATATGGCCCCTTTCAACCCTAACATAACATGCATGTCCCTAGGGGGGAACAAATTTTATCAAGTGAATGGTTAAAAGGGGTCATAGGATAATCTAGGACCCCTTATGATCCATTATTGGAACACAACATGCATGTACCTAGGGGTATTAGGACCCTAAGAATACATGTTTTCACATGAATAGCCAAAAGGGTTCATAGGGTAAACTACGACCCCTTTCAATCCATTGTGACATAATGTGTATGTCCCTAGGGGTCCTAGGATGCCTAGGAACACATTTTGTCATGTGAATAGTTGGAAGGGGTCAAAGGGTAACCTATGATTCCTTTCGACCCATTGGAATACAACATATATGTCCCTATGGGTCCCATGACCCCTTTGAATATATTATCATGTGAATAGTCAAAAGGGGTCATAGGGTAACCTATGATCCCTTTTGACCTATTGAAACACATCATTCATGTCCCTAGGGGTCCTAGAATACATGTTGTCATGTGAATGGTCAAAAGGGGTTCTAGGGTAACCTACCACCCCTTGTAATCCATTTGAACACAACGTGCATATCCCTAGGGCTCCTAGGACACGTAGGAATACATTTTGTCATGTAAATGGTCAAAAGGGGTCATAAGTAACCTAGGACCCCTTTCAACCTATTTGAACCCAACATGCATGTCCCTAAGGGTCCTAGGAGCCTTAGGAACACATATTATTATGTGAATGGTCAAAAGGGATCATAGGACCCCTTATGACCTTTTAGAGCACAATGTGCATGTCCTTAGGGGTCCTAGGCCCTCAATGAACACATGTCCTCATGTGAATGGTTGAAAGGGGTCATATGTTAAGCTATGAGCCCTTTTGACACATTCAAACACAACATACATGTCCCTAAGGGTCTTAGGAACCCTAAGAACACATGTTGTCATGTGAATGATCGAAAGGGCTCATAGATTAGCCTAATGTATCTTATCACCCATTGGAACATGGCATGCATGTCCCTAGGGGCCCTAGGACCCTTAGGCACACATGTTGTCATGCAAATGGTCAAAGGGGGTCATAGGGTAACCTAGGACCCCTTGACCCATTAGAATACAACAAGAATGTCCCTAGGGGTCCAAGGATCCCTAGGAACACATGTTTTCATGTGAATAGTTGAAAGAGGTCATTGGGTAGCCTATGACACCTTTCAACCCATTAGGAAAGAACATGCATGTCTCTATGGGTCCTAAGACTCATAGGAACACATGATGTCATGTGAATAGTCAAAAGGGGTCATAGGGTCGACCCATTCAAACAAAATGTTCTTATCCCTAGGGGTCCCATGACTCTTAGGAACACATGTTGTCATGTGAATGGTCAAATGGGTCATAGGGTAACCTACAACCCCTTTTGACCCATTCTAACACAACATGCATGTCTTTAGGGGTCCTAGGATCCTTAAGAGCACATGTTGTCAGGTGAATGGTCAAAAGAGGTCATATGATAATATAGGACCCCTTATGACCCATTGGAATACAAAGTGCATATCCTTAGGAGTCCTAGGACCCCTAGGAACACATGTTGTCATGTGAACAGTCAAAAGGTGTCATAGAGTAAGGGTCAAAGCACAAACTTGTGTCACCCTTTTGTGAAGGAAAAGGCTAACAAAAGTACAATTTTTCACCTTTAATGATATAAAATTGGTATTATTATTTACAATTTGAAAATGAAGCAAACTAATGAAATTTATAGAAATTGATCAAGTTTAGGATTATAATTTTTAACAATTATTTGGATTAAGAATTGATATATATTTTCATAAATTTTATGGATAATTTTTTGGTTTCCGAAAAACATTAAAATTATGGGTCTAGTTCCCTCGACAAAACTATATGGAAATAAACTTATTTCCCTTTGATCTCATACTATGTTATAGATAGTATATATATCTAGAACATTCAAAAATAAAAATTGTCTTTAGATCTATATTTTCACTTTTATAATCATTCAAAGTCCAACTCACCTGAAATTAATAGTTTTTATCTCTCACCACATTTTCCAAAAAAAATCTATTCTAACCAGAATAAAAATTATACATTCTAGAAGAGGACTCTCTCTTCTAGAACGTCATATAAGTTTTACATTTTTATGATATGATTTACTATTTTTTTCTTTCTTAAAATTGACATCTTTTCGAGTGTTAAAATATGCGCTTGTATATTTTTTAAATTATAATATACTATATCTAATTAAAACAATATAAACTCTATATGAGAATATTCTTGACTTTGGGATCTATAAAATGATATTTATAAGTTATTAAAAATATATCATAAAAGTTGAAACGTCATTTTTCTGAAATAATTATATTTCTTTAGTAATTGGATACAAGCTAGTATAAAACATTAATTTAATAGACATTTCTAATTGGAAAAGTGTGATACCATATATAACTTAGCTATAATGAATTTATCTAGATCATATCTTTGAAAAAAAATTGATTTCTAGATAGAAATAATCAAATTCAGTTGTTCTGATTAGTCAGCTTGAAAGGTGACACAACTTTGTACCTTTACCCATAACTAAGACCCCTTATGACCCATTGGAACACAACATGTATGTCCCTAGGGGTTCTATGACCCTTAGGAAAACATATTTTTACATGAATCAATTTTTACATGAATCATGGAAAGGGGTCATAGGGTAACCTTCAACCTCTTTTGACCCATTGGAACACAACATACAACTCCCTAAGGGTCCTAAGACCCCTAGGACACTGTCATATGAATGGTCGAAAGGGGTCATATGGAAATCTTTGACCCCTTTTGACCCATTGGAACATAATTTCCATGTCCCTAGGGGTTGTAGGACCCCTAGGAACACATATTGTCATGTGAATGGTCAAAAAGAGTCATAGGGTAATTTAGCACCCATATTGACCCATTGGAACACAATGTGCATGTCCTTAGGGGTCCTATGACCCTTAGGAAGATATATCATGTGAATGGTAAAAAGGGATCAAAGGGTAACCTAGGACCCCTCTTGACCCATTTGAATACAATGTGCATGTCCCTAGGGTCCTAAGACCCCTAGGAACACATGTTGTCATGTGAATGGTCAAAATGCATCATAGGGTAACCTAGAACTCCTTATGACCAATTAGAACACAATGTGCATGTCCTTAGGGAACCTATGACACCTATGATTACATGTTGTCATGTGAAAAGGTTGAAAGGGGTTGTAGAGTATCCTAGGACCCCTTATGACCTATTGGAACACAACATGCATGTCCCTAGGGGTCCTTAGAACACACGTTGTCATGTGAATGAGAAAAAAGGGTCGTAAAGAAAATTAGAACTCCTTCAAACCCATTAGAACACAATGTGTATGTCCTTAGGGGTCCTAGGAACACTAATGGTCAATTTAAAAGTTGAAAGGGGGGTATCCTAGGACCCCTTATGACCTATTGGAATATAATATGCATGTCCCCAGGGGTCCTTAGAACACACATTGTCATGTGAATGAAAAAAGGGGTCATAAAGAAACCTAAGACCCCTTCCAACCCATTAGAACACAGTGTGTATGTCCCTAGGGTCCTAGGAACACTTATGGTCAATTAAATGTTTGAAAGGGGTCATAGAGAAACCTACAACCCCTTCCTATCCATTGGAACAAAACGTGCATGTTTTCATGTGAATTGTCAAAATGAGTCATAGGGTAAGTTAGGACCCCTTTCAACCCATTGGAGCACAATATGCATGTCCTTGGGAGTCCTAGGACCACTATACCTAGGACCCCTTATGACCCATTGGAACACAATATACATGTCTCAAGGGCTCTTATTACCCTTAGGAGAACATTTTGTCCTATGAATAGTAAGAAGGGGTTATAGAGTAACCTACAACCCCTTATGACCCACTGGAGCACAACATGCATGTTACTAGGGGTCCTAAGACCCTAGGAACACTTTTTGTCATGTAAATGGTCAAAAGGGGTCATAGGGAGACCTACCACCCCTTTTGACCCATTGGAACACAATATGCATGTCCCTGGGGGTCTTAGAACACGTAGGAGTACATGTTTCTCGATCCATTCAAATAGAATGTACATAACCCCAGGGGTCCTAGGACCCCTAGGAACACATATTATCATGTGAATGTTCGAAAGGGGTCATAGAGTAACCTTCACCCCTTTCAACCCATTAAAATACAACATGCATGTCCTTAGGGGTCCTAGGATCCTTAGGAACACATGTTGTCATGTGAATGGTTGAAAGGGGGCATTGGATAACCTGGGACCCCTTTCAACAATGTGCATGTCTCTAGAGGTCCCATAACCCCTAGGAGCACATGTCATGTGAATGGTAAAAAGGGGTCATAGGGTAACCTAGGAACCATTATGACTCATCAAAACATAATATGCATGTCCTTAGGGGTCCTAGGACCCCTTAGAACAATGTTGTTATGTGAATGGTTGAAAGAGGTCATAGGGTAACATATGACCCCTTTCAACCCATTTGAAAATGACATGCATGTTCCTAGGGGTCCTAGGACTCCTAAAGTCACATGTTGTCATGTCAATGGTCAGAAGGGGTCATAGGGTAATATACGACCCCTTTAAACCCATTGGAACATAATGTGCATGTCCTTAAGGTCCTAAGACCCCTTAGGATACATGCTTTTATGTGAATGGTTGAAATGGGTCAAAAAACATCCCATGAACCCTTATGACCTACTCAAATGCAATGTGCTTGTTCCTAGGGTTCCTAGGACCCCTAGGAACACATGTTGTCATGCAAATGGTTGAAATGGGTCATAGGGAAACCTACAGCCCCTTTCAACCCATTGGAACACAATGTACATGTCCCTAGGAGCACATGTTATCTTGTAAATGGTCTAAAGGGGTCATAGGTAAGCTATGACCCCTTTTGACCCATTTTAATACGTTTAGTGTATACATGTCTTATAATTTGGACTTAAAATATCCATTTGAAGCTATGGTGGATGAACCCTCACAATTTTATCAAAACCCATAACAAACGAAAAAATATCGTAAAAATATTAGTAAAGCCAGGGTGAAGTGGGGACACAATAAGGCATTAAATACACATTTTCATAGATTTCAAATCTCATTAGCTCGATAGGGTCTATAACACGACACTGTTGAAAGGACAATACCATCAAATTTAGGCATACATTTTAGGTGTTGGCCCATTGAAGAAATAATATATACTTATAATCTATATAATATTACATAATAAATACTAATATATAAATAATATATAATTATAGTATATTTTAAACTATAGTACAATATAGTAGTAAAAAATACTAGTATATATTAAAAAATACACTAATAGTAAATGCTAATACAATATCCATTTATATTAATATATATTATAGTATATAATTATAATAGTAATTTATATGCCCCATACAAAAATTGGTTCCTCTTTCAAAAAAATGTCACAATTTTATTTGCCTCCATTTTTTGAGCACATATTTCAGGTTTATGATCATATATCTAATACCCGATTATTTCCGATATCTGATATGAGATTAGGTACTCAATCCATTTTATTGGTGAACATAATTTACCAAATTATTCTATATCATTGCAAATGTGGCAATCCCCCCCATTTTTTTTTGTTTTTATGGGTTTTAATAGTGTTGTTGTAGACTAAAAAAGGTTTAGAGCCCATTTTTTCAAAAGGTGGCTAAATCACTTGATAAGGTGTCTTGGTTTATTGTTTGAATGGGGAGCAATAGCTATTGAAAGGATAAATGCAAAAGGAAGGTATCAAATGAAGAGATTGAAGCCTATAGGGAAAGAGTTAGGGAAAATCACCAAAGGAAGAGACGATGTATGTTAAATGTCAATCAAGTTGACAATGTATTGATTGAAGGTGAAATTATAGAGTTGGAAAATGAATATGTTCAATTGGAGAATACACATATACCAATTCATAATGACAATGCCAAGATTGAAAATATGGAGGAAAATAAAATTCCAATTCATAATGTCAATGTTGAGATTGAAAATATGGAAAATGAAAATGCATAAGAACCCTACATATTTTGTAATTATAACCAAAATCAAGGTCCTTCTAGAACACCGAAAATGGTTAATTGCAATTGATGAAACTATTATTAGCAATTCTGAAGGGAAGAAATCACAAAGAAGCATTTGATTATGGGCTTCAAAACTACATGAGATGTTTTTTGACAACAAGACAATGGTGGAGCAATGTCAAATTTTTGTGCACTTGTTAAAGATGCAAAAGATGAGACCTATGCTTGCCAAATTGAATATTCACATCAAAAATAAAGTAGAGACAAATTCTATTATTGTAAAGAATCTTTTTAGTGCTCTCAATAGCATTGAGAAACATAGAAGGGAGAAGGACAAGAGAGTTGCTTGAAGGGTTATTACAACTTCTTTAGTAAGTCATCATTTGAGAAAGGGTAGATATATGAGACAAACTTGTGTTGACTTGAACCTTAATTATATTAATTTGAGCAGAGCACTTGCTAGAAGAGATAGACTTGATGATCCCCTTCAAAATGATACATGTTATGGTGGGAGACTTCCACATTTTTATAAGAAGCTAACTAATATTGTGAAGAAAGAAATTATACAATTTTGACACTCTAACTCAAGAGTCTCATCAAATGCTAAGGACATGTTGAAGTTGAAGAATTGGCAATAAAGACCACACACCACATCCTAAATATTATTTGGAGGTTTAAGTTAAAGTATGTTTTTAAAATAACTTAGTGAGAGTCATAAAACATTTCATATATCACAAAGGGATTTTGAAATTTTGAAGTCATTTTATTGTGTGCCACTTAAGATTCAAAATACATTTTTTTGTAAATATCATGTGGAGTTTTGTATGTACCACGAACTATTACACTCCATCTGCTCTACTTTGAATACTAATGAAATATTGGAGAATTGTCGTGCTAGTGGACTTCCAAAATCATCAAGAGACTTACTAGATCAATTTTTATGTCATAAAGTTGATGGTTGTTTCTTTTATAGAAATGATTGCTTAAGTGAGAAGTGTTCACAATGTGGTGGCTTATCCAAGTTTATAACATATTTCCATGAGGGGTGAAAACAAGATCTTGGGAGGACAATAGTATAAAAAAAGGAAAATGAAATTGTGAATTCCATGTTGGAGAGTGGAGGTGAAGGCTCTAGATGTGAGTTGGTTACAAAAGAAATTAGTATTGCTAATTTTATTTCAGATTTCAAGGAAAATAACTTCTATAGGTATGCAAGGTATAGTCACAGGTCTCAATGGTTGGATAAACATTTTAGAATGTGTAAGGACACTTTTTTCATTAGAAATTTTATAATTTTTGTTAACATTGTAGAAAACTACACATTGAAGCCCCAAAATGAGATATAATATCAATATTAAAACTCCATTTATATTGCAATTTTTGTCCACATAACATACAAACATGCCCTTGATAGTGTAGAAGATAATTAGAGATTACTATTTTTACATGAGTGATGATAGATCTCACTATCATGAGTTTGTGCAACATTATTTCAAGAATTATTTTGATTTCTTGTGGGAACATAATATTCCTATGGATAGACTTATAATTTGGTCAAATAATTGCATAGGTCAAATTGAGAATTCTCACATATTTTATTGGTTGTATAGGATGCATGTAGAGAGGGGCACACCTCATATTAGGAGTTTTTTTGAGTCTTTCCATGGGAAAGGAGAACATGATGGAGCAGAGGCATGTGTCAAGAGAGCTCTAGTTAAGGAGTAATTGAATATTTTAGGCATAGAGCTTCTCAATGATCATAGTATTTTTGATTGGTGTAGTTTGACATTATCATAGGGGACTCTTGATTTAGTAGCACATAGGTTCTTTTGGTTAGTTGAAGAGGGGTCTATAGGTGATAGATGGGATTGTGATACTATTAGAGACTCTAAAAAAATGCATTCATTATGAAGCTCTGATTATAATACATGGACCATTTGGACATGACAACAAGCTTGTTTTGTTTGAGTTATTTTCAATATGATTGGGATCATTATGAGATGTCTGAGTGGGTAGATACATGGGTTCCACACTATCTTACTCCATTGTCTCTCACACTCTATCATAAATGATGATATGAAAAGTTTTGCTGAGTACAACCATCTATAATATCTTCTTCAACTAGGACATGTATTTGCATTGGTTGCACCATAGGGGAATGATGAGAAATAAAATTATTGGATAGCATATTATTTAAGAGGTAACAAAAGCTTGCACAATTGATTATAATGACGATGGATTCACATATTCTACTAGTTCAATTGTTGTTGTTGGAACATGGCTATAAACATACATTCTTAAAAAATATGAATTTATTTCATTCGAAGACTATGAGAAGCACAGATCAATTCTAATATTTTCACACCTTATTATATCATGAAATGTAAAGTTGTTGAAGCATCAAGAAAAACCAAAAGTAAAATAACTTTTTACTATTAATAATTTTGATCACAAAGCCTTATTGGAGACCATCAAGTAGAGAGATGATCCTATAGGAATGTTCAACTAGGTATATTTACTTCTTATGTTCTTTTGTTCATAATGATTTGGTGAACCAATTAGTATATTGTTTAAATTGAATTTGTTGAGAAAAGATTGATACAAGTATGAGAATGTGTTTCAATTATTAATTTTTCACTAATGTCAAACCTGCTAGTTGTTGGTAAGACAACTGCTTATTTGATTTGAGTACTACCATTTATTTGATTGATGGAGAGGATTTGATCAAATATGTTAACAAGAGCACTTAGAGGAAAGGTTGAATTATGGTATGAAAGAAGAGTACAAAGATTAGTTAAGACAATGATGACATAGTGTATTGTTTATCTACATATGGCTACAAAGGTTGGAAACACTAATTAATTCTAGAAGAACAAGTAATAATAAACGAGTTTGTGAAGCTTGACTGAGTGGACAATAGGTGCTGAGAAAAGTTAGTGTAAGACAAGTAGAAAATGAGTTGGAGTTGAGTAAAGTGAAGATTTTTTGTATGCTGAGTGAACTTAGTGTAAGTTGAGTAAAGTTTAGTTGATGTTGAGGACTAGTTAACTTTAGTGTTTGCCAAGTTAACTAGTGGAAAAAAAATCTAGAAGCCAAGTGACAACATACTGATGTTGAGTGCCAGCATTAATGTTAAATCATAGATTTGATGAATCTGAGTTGACTATTTTATTTTCTTGAATTGTTTGAAGTGTGTAGAAGATAACTATGCTGAGTTGGTGGCATAGAAATCAAGGTAAACCATTTTGAGGTGAATTCAAGGGAGATTAAGGAAGAAGTTTATAGAGGAACCAAATGGAAAAGTGGGTAGATTCATTGAATCCTACCTAATCCCACCTAACCCTGAAATGGATGATTGAGGTTGAACAAAAAAAATCTTAAATCTCTATTTATAGATAGAGCTGGTTAGAAGAAAAGGTTGTCATTTGCAAGAACATAAGGAAGACAAGGAGTATAGGGTATTTTCTTCATTTAGTGGCCAAACAAAAGAGACTACTTTTGGAAAGTAAAGAAAGAAGACTTAAGAGTATGAATTCTTGAAGGGTCAACAAGCTATTAGAGATGAAGTGTGTGAAAGCCAAGTAGAATGGAGGATTGAAACATAGATCTGTAATTTTTAAGTGAGTTGTAATTTGTTATCAAATCAAGCCTTACTATTTGTTGCCCCAATTTTAGTTCATATCTTTTTGCTTTAGATTTGAGTCATATCAAAATGTCAACATCTTGAGTTCGAGTTGAGATTGCCCATAGGATGGCCTTTCCTATCATCATTCCTTTGAGCTAACCTAATGTGGGGAATCATATGAGCAATGCATCAATCCAAAGCTAGGTGATTAGGGTTTGGAGGGTTTTTATGTGTCATCCCAATGAGAAGAAGGGCTAGACCTTCTATTGATTTGTTCTTAACCATGTCAAAGACAAAGATTCAATGCTATGTTGTGGTTTCCATGGAAGACATTGAAGATGATTAAGATCACTGAGTAGAGGAAGCAGTTCATGTAGAAGAAAATATTCAAAACCCTCCTAAGGTCAAAATATGAAGATAAGAAAATATGCTTGTTGATTCAGTACATGAATGGTTCAGATGTGATCATAATAGGCTACGTGGTGGAGAAAAGTCAAATTGATGAAAGAATGCATGTCATTGGCCAATTGAAAGTCAAATGCTTACATGTTAGATTTGGTCCCATTTAGTTCTTTTTAAGTGTTAAAGAGTTACGATTAAGGTTAAAGATCAATTCTGCAAAACAAAAAAAAGAAAAGAAATCACACAATCATCGGTAGTTTGAGATAACTCATGGTTAAAGAAACAACTGAATGAAATAAAAGAATTGCATCATCACAATAAGTTGCAGTTAAGGATGTGAAACTATGAGAGTTAGTAATTGCGTGATTGCAGGATAGAAGACATTCAAGAAATACTAAGTTATGAATAGGAAAGTATAGCAACAGTTAACATCAAATTAGTCATCACATGGTCATGGGTCAAAAAAAAAATTAAGTTTAATGTTGCAAAATTGCAATCATAGTAAATGAATAGTTATCATCTAGTCATTGCAGTTAATAAAATAAAGGCATTCTAAGTTGAAACCCAACAAAAAGGTTAGATTTAATTACAACATCACATCAAAGGAAAGCATTGGATGAATGGTAATTGTGAACATGTGATATAGAATAGATATACATGGAAAAGGAAGTTGAATCTCAACTTTCTAATTTAAGGAAATTGATGGTTGTATTCCCACTTTTTAAAAATGAATGAAGTTTAACGAATGTGGAAAAAAGTGGCACTAACGCGTGTCTACAAAGGGAACCACAAAGGAGATGGTAAGGAATAAAATAAAGAAGTTTTATCATGATTTAATCCAGACTATTGGTCTCATATGGATGATGATAATTCAAAAATGTAGTGACTACTGGAATATGAATTATACTGAATTGATGTCAAACAATGGAATATGAAGAGAATGCTGATTTCTACAAGATTTTTGAGATTGCATGAAGCTAAATAGTCATGGTGTGTTTTCAAGAATATCATAGACTCATATTTTTTAATGGAACAAATGCCACATGTCCATATCCTTAGATAATTTCATATTTTATTCTCATTTTCTCTTCTATTTGTGACTATTGGTCTATTGAATTGAGGGAGGACATGAAACTATAAATGTATTTTCTTTTGATAATACAAAGTTTGACAAACTTGATGGTGAATTGGTTTTGTAATTTTCTTGTCATGTTTTTTTGTCCATGCATAGATTAGTTCTACATTGAGAATTGAAAGACAATCATATATGATCTTGTGATAATAGGGCAAATTCTATTTCACTTTGATGTTTGCAGTATAGTCAATTCTATTTACTTTCTCCATGTATGATTCTACTTCATCTCTTGCTGATTTTATAACATGTTAGATAACTTCATTGTGAATTGAAGAATAGATGTGTATGAATCTATTAGTAACTTGTTGAATTCCATTTCATTCAATTCTAGTAGTCAAGGAAATTTTATTTGCCCTCATGTGTATTTCCTCTTCCATTCCTCTCTGCATTTAGATAAGTTAAATCTACATTTAGAATAGGAGTAGGAATAAAAAAACTCAAGATAATCTATTGCAGTCATTCCATTGAGTGTTATAGGTTATTCAAATCCATCTTGCCTAATTTTTTTGTGTTTATAAGCAATTTGGTTATTCTTTACCACTTTCATCTTAAGAGCTCAATTTTATCAAAACTTATGAGCTAATAAAGACATATTTATTGCACATCATTGAAAGTCTTAAGGGAGATGTACCCTACAATTTAGAGGGCAGTAATAGAAAACATACACTAACCTATTTTTTGGTAACATCCTTTTGTATCTCCAAAATATAAGGTAATAAAGGGTCAGGATTATAAAATCTAATAGGAAAACAAATTATCAACCAACAATTTTTGGCAACTCTACTGGGGAGGATTCAAATGAAAGTTATGAAGAATTTTCTTTCATGTTATTTTTCACTATAAATTTCACATATATTTTGAGTTGCAAGAAAGGTCTTGTGGAAGTTAGGTGTTTTCCATAAGAACTTGATACTAGTTTTATAGCCTCAACCTACTAGAAAGAAGAAAGCTAGTTCAAAGTTGAAGATTGGTAAAGTTTCCTTGATCAACAGTTAAGGTAAACTCAAAACACTATTTCCTAAAATATTTAATACATCCTAGATTCTAAGTATACTTGGAGTTATAAAGAAAGAAGAAGAATAGACCCAATATACGAGGAACTCAAAATGGCTAACTTCCCTATTCTAGAAGATATTTGTAGATGAGGAAGAACACATACAAGAGAATTAGTAACTAAACAACTCCAAGATATCCACTTGCCTAAAATTGTTCCTCATAGAATAAAGAGAATTCATTATTCTACTCCTCCTATTGCCAAGAACTCTATTCCTCCTATATTTGATATTTTGTTGTTAGTTGGTACTGCACTTCCTATTTATGTTACTTTTCAAGAAAACCAATAGATTATACTAGAATCTATGGAAGTCCCTTGGGGAAATACTCTTGGTCCTCTCAGCTTGACAAAAAATAATAATTTTCCAAGAGCATCAAGTAAAAACTTTCCAAAATTTAATGGTTATGGTACTATCTTAGTAGAACAACACCTAAGTGCTTTTTATAAAGCTTGTGGTATAGTGAATCCTCAACATGAGGATGTGGCTATTAGAATGTTTGTGGGCACCCTTGTAGATAATTTTGCTAATTGGTTCCAAGATTCACTTGAAGGATGCATCACAGATTGGAATAGTATGAAACAAAGGTTTGAAGAACATTATAAAAGTACAGAGGATGCACAAGTACTTTTATTACAATTGGCACAAATAAAGAAAGAACCATCAGTTTCTATGAGATATTTTAATGTAAAACTCAATAAACTTATCAAGAGAATACCTACTGCTAGTGCACCAATAGATGATAATAAGAAAACCTCCTACATTAGTTCTATGCTTCTTGATCTAGAATATCAAATTAGAAAAGCAAATGTGACAAACTTACAGGATTCTTAGGCACTAGCTAGAGATGGAGGATGACATGATAGCCTTTGATAAGTGGAAAAGAGAACTTCAATCTAGAACCATGGGTAATGTGGCTAGTATTTCAAATAAAACAAAAGCCATACTTCAAAAATTTTCTAATGAGCTCATTTCATTGAATAAACAAATCAATAGGCCCACTTATTCTTTTCATCAAGCTCATCAAGAAGGTTCTAGGTATCCAAATGGAGGAAAAGTATTGCAAATGCCACCTATTCAACAAAGATTAGCAATTGAGGGTGCTCCAAAAAGAAAAAATATGTGTGCTTTTCACTTAAGGGAAAATCATGATGGAGATACATGTGCAGATATGATTAGATATAGACATATGGTGGATAATAAAGAACAAAAAATATAGTATATCCTAAAAGTGAGGATGATCATGCTCCTTGTGGTGACTCTAAATACTTTTTCTTGGAGTATGAATCAAATTCAAAGATAGGAGGTGACTACTTTTCAATTCTAGAAGGACCTTAGTTAACAATAATGACTAGAGTTCAGAAGAATAGAAATTAGATTAACAATTTAGTCCTTGTAAAAAATAATGTATCATCAAACAAAAATGATTAAGAAAATGGTTTGGTAGCTTCAACTTCACAAAAAGAGCATGAAGGTAAGTCATTTGATTCCTTTGACATAATATAATACTATGAAGAGATAAGAATTTAGATATCTCCACTAGATTACTTGAAAGCTAATCTTGATCAGTTGAAAAGTTTAGTTGAGCATTGTAATAATAAAGATAGAGGACATGTTAGTATTAATGCTAATGTTTATTATCTCACTAAAGCTGGTACTAGTGGAACTTCTTTGACTAATGAAGATTTATTACTTCCTAAGTTGTTACAAGAAGATGAACTCCTTGTCTTAGCCACTTATCCAAATAAAAAGCTAGATCCTTTCTATATTTCTTTGTTTATCAGTGGGAATAGATTGATTAATTTCATCATAGTTTTAGGAGCTTCTGATAATGTAATGCTTGGATCTATAGCTAAATCTCTAGGTCTTCCACTAACTAAAACTTTTGGTAGATGTTATTCAATGGATACACAAGTACCCTTACTTGGATAGATAAAAGATGCTCAAGTTGCTCTAGCTTCCTATCCTTCAAAAAGACTTAAACTTACCATCCTAGTAGCAGATATCCCTGCAAGCTATGGAATGCTCCTAAGACGAAGTTTTTGTAAAGACATGGGGGAAGTGATAAAACTAGAATTGTCTTGTGCCATGATTCAAGTGGGAGATAAAAAAGTGAAGCTAGAACTAGAAGAAAAGGTAAAGTTTATTGTCTTGAAATCAGATGATCCTAGATCTCAAATATTATGTCATGAAATGTAGTTTGGTAATTACATGTTATTCTTTGACACTCTTGATACTCCAAAAGAATCAAAGAAAACTAAAGGTGATCAGTTGTGGACTTTGGAATTTGATGGCAGCTGTGCTAATGTTGGTTTAGGTACAAGATTAGTGCTAACATCACCTAGTGTGGAGATGAATTTCTTGGCATATAAATCATATTTCAAGAATACTAATAATACTACAGAGTATGAAGTCCTTCCCCTTGGTATTGTGGAATCAAAACAAAAAGGGGTAATGTTACTCAAGGCTCAAGGAGATGCAGAATTGGTGGTAAGATAAGTAAGAAATCAATATGCAGTAAAGAACTCAAGATTGATGAATTACCATAGAAGAGTATGGGTTGAAATTGAGAGGTTGGATGCTTTCTCAATTATATTAGTACTAAGGGAATTTAATTCAAGAGATGATTCTTTCATAGTCTCTGCATCATTAATTTTACCACACCCTAATTTAAGGATTAGATCTACAAAGCATACATTCTTTTCATACAAAATTTTCTTGATAATAAAAATTCTTGGCAGGTGCTTGAGGATGAAAAACACATATGACAGTTCATTGAAGGGGAATAACCTTTTGAAGGCTTGTATTTTGAAGGAATCACTAATTCAAGTGGTGATCCAATGACAGACAATAAAAAGAAAATAGAGCCTAATATGATTCAATTGAAAGGTAATAAGATTCCACCTCATCTAATTTCTTTAGAGAATCTTTTTGATAAGCATGCTGCATACATTAAAAGAGAAAGAGATTAAAAAGGAAAATCCTATGGTGAGTATGATGGAATCAATATAGGGATAGAGATTAGTCCAAAAATGATAAATATAGGAAAGTATTGCATATGAGAAGAGAGGATAGAAATTCAAAAACTACTCATTGAATTCCAAGATGTATTTTGTTGGAGCTATGAATAACTTAAAATTTTCATGGGTGGGAAATTCAAACATGAAATCCCTCTTAAGCTAGAAGCAACACCATTCAAACAAAAAAAAAAGAAATTATAATCCTAGAGTTGAAGGAGAAATCTTCAAGGAGATTAACAAAATGCTATAGGCTAGGATTATATATCCTATTCATAACTCTACTTGGGTTACTAATATTATGCCAGTGAGGAAAAAGAATGGAGAGATAAGGATTTGTGTATATTTTATGAATCTAAATCAAACATCTCTTAAAGATAATTTTGAGCTTTCCAATATAGATCATCTCTTACAAATTGTTGTAGGATCATAAATGATGTCCATGTTAGATGGTCTTTCAGGATACAATCAGATTCAAGTAGATGAAGCAGATCAATTTAAAACTACATTTACCACACCATGGGGTACTTTTTCCTACAATAGAATGTCTTTTGGTTAATTAATGCAGTTCAACCTTTCAACAAGGTGTGAATTTATCTTTTTTTTTTAAATTTTAAAGATAGAATCATTGTTATATACCTTGATCATTTGACAGTCTTTTCGAAGAAGAGAAAATATTATATCAAAGATCTATAAAGTGTGCTAAAAAGATATAGAGATCATGATGTCTCACTAAATCCAAAGAAATTAGTATTTCATGTGATAGAAGGAAAACTACTTGGTCATATTTTTTCTCAAGAAGAAGTAAAGATTGATCCAAATAGAGTTAAAGTTATTTAACAATTAAGCCTGCCATTGAGAAAAATAAGAGTGAAATCTTTCTTTGGTCAAGTAAATTTCTTGAGGAGATTTGTACCTAATTTCTCTAAAATAGTCAAATGTATAGTTGTTATGATGAAAGGTAACAAGAATTTCAAATGGAGTGACATTGGGAAGAAGGCTTTTGAAGATATCAAAAGTGTCATTGCTAAAGCCCTTGTTTTGGTCCATCCTAATTATATTAAAGAATTCATCACATACTATTATGCATTAGAACATACTATACCATCTATATTGATGCAAGAAAACAAAGAAAGAATACAAGCTCCAATTTCTTGCATGAGTATACTTCTAAATAATCAAGAATTGAGGTACACACAAATGGAAAAACATGCATATGTAGTGGTGAGAGCTCTTAAGAGTTTTAGGTTCTATGTATCACATTCTCATTTAATGATATGTGTGCTAGATCTTTCTATAAAAAGTATTTTGACAAAACAAGAGCTTGGTTGTAATAATAGAGGAGTTTGGATAGCAAAGGTTCAAGAATATGATATAGAAGTTAAGCCAACCAAACTTGTAAGATGTAATGCACTTTGTAAAGCTTTGGTAGAGGATCAACAAATCAAAGAAGAAGATACTCCAAAAGTTCTTATGGTAAGTCTTCAAGGTCCCTAGTTCTCAAAAATTTCTTATTTTTTGACATATGGTGAATTCCCTAATGGATTGAATACTAAGAAAAGAAGAGATATATAAAAAAAGCCTTGAAGTATGTGATTCATGATGATGTCTTGTACAAGAGAGCAATTGATGGAATATTTTTGAGATGTGTGGATAAGGAGAAACAAGTAAAGTTGCTAACATATTTTCATAAAGAGGCATGTGGAGGACACTTCTCTTCTATTGTCACTACTTTTAAGATTTTTACACAATGTGGCTTGGCATGTCTAAGAATGCATATAAATGGGTTTCTAATTGTGAGAAATGCAAGATGTTTACTGGTAAACCTCAAATTTTTGCCCTACCCCTTAGACCGATGGTAATTGAAGCTCCTCTTCATCGATGGGGTTTATATTTTATAGGCCCAATCAATCCTCCTTCTAGTCAAGGACATTCATATATATTGACTACCATAGGATATTTTAGTAAATGGGTTGAAGCAAAGCCAATGAGGAAGACTTCATTAGAAGTAGTATGTGAGTTTCTCAAATAACATATACTAGTTAGGTTTGGCGCTCCTGTAAAGTTGATAAGGGATAATGCATCTTACTTTTCTTCTTGAGAAATTATTAAATTTTGTTATGATAATGGTATACAAGTTTGAGATTCCTCTGATTATTTCCCCAATGCAATGGGTAGGCCGAATCTAGTAATAAAAACATGATTAATATTTTGAAGAACTTGGTCTGAGACAATTAGAAAAGTGAGCACAAGAAAATACATAATTCTTTATGGTCTAATAGTATTACACCTCAAAGAACTATAGGTATTTCATCATTTGAATTGGTGTATGGAGTGGAAGCTAATCTGTCATTGCCTCTAGAAATTGTTGCATGTACATTACAAACTACCATTGAAGATGTTTTCAAAGATGGATTAGAGAAGAGAATCATGTATCTCACCAAGATACAAGAAGAAAGGGAAGGAATGGTTGATAAAATCAATGAACACCAAGGAAGATTAAAGAAGTTGTTTGATAAAAGGGCAAGGTCTAGAAAATTCATGGAAGGTGATTTGGTATTACTATGGGATAAGAGACATGAACCAAGAAGTATGCATTCAAAGTATCAATCTTTGTGGAAAGGACCATTTTAGATCATATAGAAAAATCAAAATAACTCTTTCAAGTTGGCATATCCCACTGGAGAAATCCTATCATGTTCTTATAATGGGCAGAATTTGAAGTTGTATCAAATGTAAGATAGAAAGTAGGTAACCCATGCATAGTAGTTAGATAATTAGGTTTTCCTTTCATGCATTTTCCTTTAGCTTAGTTGTTTTCTTTCGAGGTAGTTGTTGCTATTTTCCTAGTTTATCCTATTCTTTTGTTTCAAAATTTTCACCTTTTTTTTAGAACCAGAGATTGCTAGAATTCTTTCAGACATTATCATGCTTAAATCCCTAGATAGAGCCAATTTTTGCCCCAATTTCAATTCATATCTTTTTTCTCTAGATTTGAGTCATATAAAAATGTTAGTGTCTTGAGTTTAAGTATAAATTTCCCATAGGATGGACTTTTTTCTCATCATTCCTTTAAGCGAACCTAATGTGGGGAATCATATGAGCAATGCATCAGTCCAAAGCTAGGTGATTAGGGTTTAGAGAGTTTTTATGTGTCTCCCAATGAGAAGAAGGTTTGAATCTTCTACTGATTTGCTCCTAACCATGTTGAAGATAAAGTTTCAATGCTATGTTTTGGTTTCCATGGAATACATTGTAGATGATCAAGATTAATTAGAAGAGGAAGCAGCTCATGCAGAAGAAAACATTCAAAACCCTCCAGAAAATATGTGTCGTCAATTCAGTACACGAATAGTTTAGATGTGATCATAATAGCCTATGTGGTAGAAAAAGTCAAATGGATGAATGAATGCATGCCATTGGCTAGTTGAAAGTCAAATTTTTACTTATTAGGTTTGATCCCATTAAATTCTTTTCAAGTGTTAAGGAGTTACAATGATACGAGTAATGCCCTAATCACGAGATCACATGGTCGCAAGGTTAGATGTAGGATTAAATATCAAGGATATGAAAAAATGAAAGCAAAGAAACCACATTAGTGTTGATGGTTTGAGATAACTCATGCTTAAGGAAGAAACTGAGCGAAAAAAGAATCACATCATTGCAATAAGTTTAAAATAACCTATAGTTAAGGATGTGAAATAGAAAGAATCAGTAATTGCGTGATCATAGGCTAGAAGATATTCAAGAAATGTTAAGTTGTGAATTGGTGACTATAGTAACAATTAACATCAAATCAGTCATCACATGGTCATGGGTCAGAAAAAGCAATTAAGTGTAATGTTGCAAAATCATGATCATAGTTAATGAGTAGTTATCATCCAGTCACCACAGTTAATGAAATAAAGCCATGCTAAATTACTAGCTAGCACAAAGGTTAAATTTAATCATGTCATTGCATCAAATGAAAGTATTGGATGAATGGTAATTGTGAACATGCAACATGGAATAGATATACATTGAAAAGGAAGTTGAATCTGAGCTGTCTAATTTAAGGAAATTGACGATGGTCATATTCCCTCTTTTTGAGAAATGAATGAAGTTTAATGAATGTGGGAAAATGTGGCACTGACGCTTGTCTACAATGGGACCCACAAAGGAGATGGTAAGGAATACAATAAAGAAGGTTTATTATGATTTAATCTAGACCATTGATCTCAAATCAACAATGGTAATTCAAAAATACAATGACTATTGAAACATGAATTATACTAAATTGATGCCAAATTGTAGAAAATGAAGAGAATGCTAATTTCTACAAGATTTTTGAGATTGCATGAAGCTAAACAACAATGATGTGTTTTTAAGAATATGACAGATTTAGAATTTTTAATGGAAAAGATACCACATGTCTATATCCTTAGATAATTTCAAAATTTATTCTCATTTTCTCTTCTATTTGTGACTATTGCTCTATTGAATTGAGGGAGGCCATGAAACTATAAATGTATTTTCTTCTGATAATACAAAGGTCAAAAAAATTGATGGTGAATTGGTTATGTAATTCCATTTACCCTATTTACTTGTCATGTTTTATTTCCCATGCATAGACTAGTTCAGTATTGAGAGTTGAAGGACAATGATATATGATCCTATGATAATTAGGTGGATTCCATTTCACTTTGATGTTTGCAATATAGTTAATTCTATTTACTTTCTTCATGTATGATTTTGCTTCATCTCTTGCTAGTCTTATAACATTTTAGATAACTTCATTGGGAATTGAAGGATAGATGTGTATGAATCTACTAGTAACCCGTTGAATTCTATTTCATTCAAGTCTAGTAGTCAAAACAATTCTATTTTCCCTCATGCATATTTCCTCTTCCATTCCTCTTTGCATTTAAAATAGGAGTAAGAGTCAAAAATCTCAAGATAATCTATTGTAGTCATTCCATTGAGTGTGATAGGTTATTCACAATCCATCATGCCTAAATTTTTTGTGTCTACAAGAAATTTGATTATCCTTTTGTACCTTTTAATTCAGAGGGAAGTGATAGAACACATACACTGACCCATTTGTTGGTAACATCCTTTTGTATCTCCAAAACATTCGGTAATAAAGGGTCAAGATTATAAAATCTAATAGAACAAACTGTCAACCAACACTATTACTTTCTAATCAGTGTATCAATCTAGGGTAAATCCTTTGGATTAAGGTTGACCTAACAATCATTTGTAAATCTTTTAACTAAGTAACATTCCAAGTAAATGATCTAAAGTCCTCTAACAAGGTTCACCCCTAACAAGGTGATTGAAATCCTCTAACTAAGCCACATTTAATAGTGTGTATTCTAACCTTTAACAGGGTTGGCCTTTTCATAAGGAATTACTTTAGAAGAGTGAGAATTAGTAGCATGTTATTGGTGGTTTTTCCCAAATTGGTTTTCTGCGTAAAATCATTGTGTCAAATGTGTTATTGAATCTGTTGTGTTGCATGTTTACATTTCTACAAAGATGTTTTTGTTGTCACAAAAACTTGCACCCTTGTCCAAAGTTTTTACCTAACGACAACCTTGTGAAACATGGAAATAACATCCAAGTTGTGGGACATGAACTATGGGTTGAGTCTCTGAAGAAGGTTGGATTCCTTTACTATTAGGATGCACCTAAATAATCTTGGAGGGAAAAAATGGAGAAGGAATGCATAAGACATTAACCTAATCTATCTAAAGGAGGTGATGTACCAAAAGAGAGAGTTCAAACCTATCCCTTCCCATACATGCATAGTTAACTATTATGACATCAAAAGATATATAGATTTAGGCTTGTTTAATCTAATAACCACATGCAAATTAGAAAACTAAATGAGTGACACAAGGAAGAAGAGGTTCACTTTATATATTCATAGGCTAAAAGAGATACAATCATGCAAATTATAGATATCCACAAAACATTGAAGAGAGGAAAATAGAGCTCACACAATACATCAATGGTTGAAAGAGATAAGGCAAAATATCATGACTAGCTTAGAGGCAAATGGAATTTACAATGTGCATATCAAAACATTCCAAGGAAATAGAGAAGAATTGACCCTTCAAAATATTACAAAAATGTGCTTTTATAGCTTAAGCATAACTTCGATAGTTTCTTCCCTAAGGAAAAACTCAATAACTACATTCAAGATTATAGAGGACAATTACTATAAATTTGGGAAAGATTTGATCATGGCATGCATCTAGATATGAGAAAATCACTTATTCACCAAGTAGAGCCCTTAAGAAGATGGAAACAATGACCATTATCATTCTAACTGACTAGATGGACCAACAGGCAGTGATGGAGTGTCTCTCTTCATTTATTAGACATGGGGAATGATGAAAGTGGCTACAAGAGATTGAAAAGATCAAATCTACCATCAAATAGTTTCTTCCTCTATTATTAGCATGCCAAATCAGCCATATCATTAGTCAATTATAGTCAAACCTTAGGCCTTGCCACATAGACCAATCATATTTTACCATTCTATCACTCTACAAAGTCTTCCTTCTTTGACCATCTCATATAATCATAGCTTCACCACCACCTTACTTCATTAGCAACTATTACTTGTGAAACCATGACCAATCTATCTAGCACTACTTCATAGCCTATCCCTAGCATCCTGCTTTAACTATTATGATCATGCAACAATGAGAAATTGAAATCTCACACCATCACCACTTGATATCCGACTTAGCATTATATGCCTGCAACCGAGCGAACAACCATTATCAATATTTCACAACCTATCTTCAACATTTCCCATTGACTATTGTGACCCTATGAAGACCGAGATCCTTGACTGTATTGGCATAGTGTCCACCTTAACCCAAGGTCCACCTCTTAACCTTGTAAAACAAAGGAAATTGCTTGATCATAACTCTAACTACAATTCTCTCTTAATACACTATGATAGCACGCCAACCATAGATCTAAAAGATCTAAAAACATGAAATGCATCTCTGAAGTACTGAAGGTTATGCCCTTATCATACTATCACAACCTAAACCATGGTCTATCAAATTAACCTTGCAACAAAGAGAATTTAATGTATTTTCCCTATCAAGACTCCACCTTGGTTGATCCAACTAACTCTACAATGATGAAAACATTATGCAATCACACCTTTACCACTTGAACTCTAGTTAAGCTTAACCTATTGTGGTGGTGTGACAAAAAGGGTGATCGCAAGGTCACAACTAAAAACTTTGAAAGCATAATATGAAAAGGGGCCATGAGACATAGGATAAAGAATATGGCCAAAGTAAAACTATTTCATGATACTTTTTCATATTTTAAATTTCAAAACCCTAGGTGACTATTGTCACAAAAGTTTGCACCCTTGTCCAAAGTTTTTACCTAAGGACAACCTTATAAAACATGGAAACAAGCTTGAAGCTATAGGACTTGAATTATGAGGTTGTATCTCTGAAGAAGTTTGGCTTCCTTTGCTATTAGGGTGTACCTAAGTACACTTGGAGAGGAAAAGGGAGAAGGGATCCATGAAAGAAAATCTACCTACTCTAACCTAAGGGGTGATGCACCTGTTATCTCTAAAAGTTTCTCCTCGATTGGATCCTAAGATTCAGTCACTTTGAGTAACATAGAAACACTCCTAAGGTAGTGGGTATACTAGGATTAGAGTGAGTCTCTGGGTTCTAGGATGGTTCCATATGACGCTTCACCTTTTTTCTCCTTAAACATAAAATTAGACTTGGGAGGGAAAGATATAGAAGGATTGCTTTCATGAAAGTAAATGTTGAAAAAGTAAAAGGAGGTGATACATCGGATGGTAGGATGAAGATATTGCTAGCATGACTTAATGACATAAATTTGTACAACTAACAAGAACAAAATATTGCCAACAATCATTCACATATAAATATTTCACAAGAAGGACGCACTTTAAACAAGGAGTTGAAGGGAATCCTAGCATTCACCATGTCACAACTTGAAAAAAAGTAGAATATCTTGACTTGCAACCTACATGAGAAATCCAATCTCCCCTACAATTAAAATTGAGATGGAAGCCAAGGATTCAAAGAGTAAATCTCAAGAAATTCTATCAAATGAAAATTTTAAGCAACAAGTAGACACAATAAGGGTTCTAAGACTATTCCTTCACTCAGATTTCAAAAGCCATTTAACAACATTCATGCAGAGTGGTTACAAATAAGATACATAAAAGTATGAAGGACTCCTAAGAGATCACAATAGAACTAATTTTTTGCAAAGAACTAGAACCCTTGAAACATATTTACAACTGCCTTTTATAGAGTTTAGGCATAACTCATATCTAAACTAAGGAGTTCAAACCCCAATCAAAGGTGGAGTCAAGTTGTAGATAGAAGCAATAAATAAATATTAGAACTAAAATGTGATCTTGAAATCAACGTGCTGTAGTGAAGTAATCGGAAGGGCAAAACCAATGCATCCAACCATAAGAGATCAAATATAAAAGATCTAATCATACATATAATAAAGAGGCATGGAGATGCATTAACACAATGGAACAAGCCCCAAAATTTTAGTTTTCCTTGAAGAAATGATCCTTACAATGTGTCATGACTGCTACAAATAAATCTGTATCGCTATCAAAAAATATGAGATGGGATAACATGCAAGTTAACCCACTGTGGAAAATTCAGAGTTGACCTGTGTGGAATAGATCTAATTTTCCCCAATGAGGTGAATTTTTTTGTAGATCCTCTTTTAAATATGAATGAATCAAGTACTACAAAAATCTCCCCAACCGATGAATAAAACTAAACCATAGATCAAGATCTTCATAATGAATGGACAGCCCAGATGCATCCAGAAAGTATCCAAAAAAATTTGTAGCCTAGCACAAGAAACATTTGCCATGTGGCATGAAACTACGGGTTGGCACATTTCTTGAAGGTTTGGTTGAAGAAGCAGTAGCAATTTCATGATTTTAGAAAGAGCAACAAAGTCATTCTCCAAAATGGCAAAAAGGTTCATGCAGAATGTTAACCCGATGCAAAAATGTGTATTAACCCACAAATCGACAATTGAAGAAAAAATGAGCCAACTCAACACATTAACAAGTTGAACTAGCTTGGCACATGTAGGAAATGAACTAGTTTGGCACATCAAAGAAATGAGTTAACATGAGATGTTAACCCAATTCAAAAGCATGTTAACCCACATGAAAGAATCTAGCCCGTTGAAGATTTCTTAGATCAATTATTAGTGATGGGCTGAATTGGGGGAAAAAATGGCCAACATTCTTGGTGAATCATAGGGGATGCTTTCTTGCTAAGTATAGACTTGTAGCCTTAAGCAATCCAATGGTTATAGAGTGACTACCAACAATTGATGTGTTATCCCACCTACAACTTCACAAAACTCTGCAACCAATAAAAACAAAAAATTTGGAGAGCTCCATGAAGCTTAGAACAACTCAAAAAAAGGAGAAAAAGTGCTTGTGCACTTCTTGGAAAGCAGGAAACACACAAAAACTAAAGCAAGCCCGCTAGAACAAAACTTAGGGAAATCTACTATATACAAGGTAAGACTTGTAGATCATACCTCAAAGCAAGGTTTGAGGTGTATCCCATTCATAGGGATTGGCATGACATCCACTTCCATAGTCAATAGCTAGTAGGAGTTGTGCTCCTTGCATGCTGAAATTATAAATGGCCCAACCCACATGTGATCAAACTTGTTATGGTGACCCAGTCTGCTTTTCAAGACATCCCAGTGTGGAACCAAATCACGCTCCTTAAATTTCTAAGTCTAGACTTCTTGTCAAAACCTTTCTTAGTCTGAATCTACTAGTATTCCATTATCTGTAGTGACTTATTCCTTTCCTCCTCTAATTCTAGAAACCTAACATACCTCATCTTTAATGGATCATTCTCTTCAAAAAGCATAAAATTGTCAGCCAACTCTAATGAAGGTAATTTTATAGAAATAGGCAGCTGGTTTGTTTCTTGTATATTAGAACATAAGGTGAAATGCCAAGAATTTGTTTAGGAGTAATTCTATGAATCCATAAAGCTGATCTCAACTTAGAATGCCAGTCATGCTTGTTATCCACTAAAGTCCTTTTTAGTATCCTCAGCAGGTTTTTATTAGTACTTTTAGCTAAACCATTGCCTTGGGGATAATAATTTGATTAAATGTTGAGGTAGACTCCATTCTTTAAGGCCCATTTAGTTACTCTTGTCCCCACAAATGCTAAAGCATTATTAGATATAATGGAGTTAGGAACTTTGAATCTACAAACCTAATCATTGTAGAAGTTCAACACAATAGCCTCACTGGCCTCTTTTAAAGCTATTGCTTCTATCCAACATGTGAAATA
Source organism: Cupressus sempervirens (assembly GCA_028749045.1). Classification (NCBI taxonomy): domain Eukaryota; kingdom Viridiplantae; phylum Streptophyta; class Pinopsida; order Cupressales; family Cupressaceae; genus Cupressus; species Cupressus sempervirens. The sequence goes on along the minus strand of CM053789.1, from coordinate 862,125,914 downwards.
GTTTGTGATAGTTAGGATCCATTTGTGACTAGCACTATAATTTGGATTTATGGGACCCACAAAATCAATATATTTCAAAAATGGCTGATTAATTAGGACAAGATGTAGAGGCAAAGCAACTAATCTTTCTTTTCCATAAAATAATGCACATTGCTTACATTTTCTCACCCAAGCATGGACATCGCTGAATAAATTAGGCTAATAATATCCAACCCTCATAATTTTATAGGGTATTGTCTTTGGAGAAAAGTGACACCCTACATCATGGAACTATTCCAAAAACTTCCTGGTCTGGTTATTGTCAATACATTTGAGGACTCCGTCCATATCTTTTCTAACTAGAAAGGCCATCAATCAAGACATAAGGTATAGATTGTAACTTGAAATTCCTTTGCTTGGCTCTATCAAGAAATGGAGGATATTCTCTAGTTTGTAGAAAATGGATCATCTCTTGCAACTAGCTCTTTGATTGGTCTCATTTAGGTATACATTGATTAGCAAAGATAACCTCTACTACATCATCTATAGTTTGAGAATTTTCATGTGCTAGTTTCTCACATAAGCCTTTCCCTCTAACAAGCTTAGTTACTTGAATATCTACATCATATTCCATAATGTATGTTATCCAACTAGCTCTTTTCTCATTGATATCTTTTCTTAACAAAAATTCCTCCACGCTAGAGTGAGCAACCATAAGATGAACCTTGTTGTTAGAAACTAAATTTTTGAAAATTTTAAGGCTTTTTACACAACAAGCACATGTTTTCAATGCAACTATATCTCTGCTCATACCCCTCTAAACCTTTTACTGAAAAAAGAAACAAGTTTCTCTAAACATTGATCATTTTGCTAAACTAGTATTGTAGAAATTGTATCCATGCTACCATATGCATATAATATGACATCTTTTGAAAAATTAGGATTTACCAAAGTAGGAGCAGTTGATAATGCCTCTTTTATTGCTCCAAAACTATCCTTGGTCTCCTTTGACCAAATGAAAATAACATTATTCTTAAGCATTGACGTCAATGGTTTTAACAAGTTAGAAATATTTGGAATGAAATGTCTTATAAAATTGATTCTTCGAATAAAACTTTACAACCCCCTCTTATGATGTGGCAAAGGTAGCTCTAGAATGGCTATGAATATTTCAGAATCAATGGTAATACCTTGTTTGGATACAATATATCCCAATAATTCACCCTCATGAACAACAAACACACGCAATTTTTTGGGGTTGAGAGATATACCAAACTCCCTGCATCTTTCTAAGATTTTCCTAAGATGGTTTGCAACATTTTTAGAAAAAAATGTGATATCATCCAGATAGATCAACACAAATTTGTACATAAGATTACTGAAAGCCATCTCCATGGCTTTTTGAAAAGTTGCCCCTGCATTGGATAAGCCAAAAGGCATCCTTCTATATGCCATAGTGCCCCACTTCATGGTGAATGTATTCTTGAAATGATCCTCCTCTATAACTAAAACTTAATTATAGCTAGAGTATCCATCAAGAAGGGAAAACCTCTTAGAACCTTAAACATATTGGAGAATTTTTTCCATAGATGGTAGAGGATGTCAATCTTTTAATGACACTCTATTGAGGTCTCTAAAGTCAACACATAACCTTAGCTCCCCATTATTATTTCTAACAGGAACAAGGTTTGACACCCAACTAGTATGCTTGATAGGGAATATTATGTCACTATTAATGAGCTTGAAAGCCTCCCTTTGAATTAAAGGTTTAGGTTTTGGATTGACCAACCTTTGCTTCTACCTTACGAGTTTAGAATTAGGCTCTAAGGAAAGATGTGGATCAAAACCCTAAAGACCCACATATTCCCAAACAAAAACATCATCAAACTCTTGAAAAAGATGAATACATGATCTTCTTTCTTCAGCAAGAATTTCCTTTCAAAATTTTAAGTTTCTCCCCTTTGAAATTTCAAGATCTTCATAATGATCTCGCTAAATCAGAAAATTGGTTTTGTTCATTTTTGCTTGGTCATCAGTGTTAAAGATAGATTCTAGAGTAACCAACCCCTTGGGCAACCTATTGGAACTCAACTGTATAATTTGATCCCCATATTTTTGTTTTAATTTATGTTGATTGGATGTTGAAAGCATGTCTTCTTTAAGTAGGAATTTTAAAATCTATTCATCACTATCAAAAACTTGCCAATTAACATCATTGTTAGGTATAGAGGGTTTGACCACAATTTTGATATGTTGTTGTATATCATCCTTGTTAATATTTTCAACTATATCAAACTATGCTCCTATAATAGCTAGTTTGTTAGCATGCTGATTTAAACTTCTAGGGATTGCAACCACATTAAAAGTATCAAAATCTTCAATTATATCCCAAACTCTTTGTTTGTAGCTTTTCAATTTGTCATTTTTTTCATATGCAACCCACTCACTTGGTTGACAACTAGCTCACTACCTCCAAATACCTTTATACATTTGACACCTCTCATTCTGGCCCATTCCAAACCTTGAATTAGCCCTTCATATTCAGCTATATTGTTTGTACATGCAAAACTAAAATGGAAGGCTGCATAATACTTGTCTCCATAAGGAGAGGTCAACCTTGCCCCACCACCTAAACCATTTTGGCTCTTGGATCCATCAAAGTACAATTCCCAAACCTTATTTTGCTACTCAAAATGATCTATTATGCCTTTGAAAAGGTTGGCATAACCAACCCAACCTCTTGGAAAACATAATTTCCTAGGTGAACATCTATGATATTGTTGGTCTCATCTCTCAAGGTGTTTTCTATTGCCCATTCATCTAACAAAACATCAGGGATACTATCCACTTGAGTATCTATATCTTGGGTGATGATGTCTTCCCTTTGATCAAGTGTAATGTAATTAGCATTGATCATACTAGGTATGCAAGGTTCAATGTAGTCTTTAGCAAGTAACTTAGACCTAATTGTTACTTTGGTTCCATACCTAGTCCTAAACAACATATGAGACCAATCTGTTGATAAATAACCTATTATCTTAGCTATGAATTCTCTTGACAGGAAAAGGAAAAAATATGGGGCAAATCTATCACAAAGATATCTTGAGGAGTAGAAAAAGTAGGACATGCATGGAGTGTTAGGCTTGCATCCTTTATGATACCTAAAGTGTTGACACGTGAACTATCTAATTGGACCACACCCTTCTCTAAGGGTTCATATCTTAAACCTAGTTGATCTTCTATCCTCTTGGGCATAATGGAGCTTGTGGCTTTGCTATCTACCATACAATTATGGACCAATTGTTCCTCTATAATCAAGGAAACATAAAAAGTTGGAGGTTTCACCTCCTTACCTTGGATATGATTTCCCTTCTTGCTACTTTCCTAGGTAATAACTCCTTGGTTTGTGAATATAGCCCTACGAGGTTCATTAATAACTTGATTTGGAATGTCTATTGCTAAGGCCTCCTTCAACAAGTCATCTTGCCCTAGAATAGCTAGGGAATCCCACATAGACATTGTGATGCTCATTCTTTTCATATTTTCCACAATATTAAATGATATAGTAGCATGCACCTTTGATTGGATGTTAGGGATGAAAGGATGCATTTGATGTTGTGGTTGTTCTTGAGTTACAACAAGAGAATTTATTTTTTTTTCTTTATGCTGATTGGATGGCTCCTTAGCTGATACATTCTTTTTTGTCACTATTTCATTGTCTAGGGCTCTCTTCTTTTCTCTAGTACAAACACCACTTGAGACATTATCTCCATTTACAACACAATGCTCTTCTTGTTCCTAGTTCATGAAATTAGCATCCATAGGAAGGACTTCTTATTGTCTCTCAACTTTAGCTTTAGATATAGGTTGTGTACTAGAGGAACCTTGGACCATTAAGACTTGATTAATGACTCCATTAGAGCACATAGCGTGATTGTATTGCTGTTTGCAAGGGTAACACTAATCATAATCTGCTACTAAATTATTTTGGGCACAGATAATATTCTTTACAATATATGTAGGAGAGCAACATTCAAAGGGGTAGGGGCATACGACCTAAAAGGTCTTTGGTTAAAATTATGCCTATTTTGTTGATATTTCCCTTGAAATTTCTATTGGGTAGGTTGATTTGTAGTCTAATTTTGAGATTGGTATGGCTGTATAGCCTAGAATTGCTGCTTTTTAATATTTATTAGCTCATTGTTGAAAGTTTGCATAAGGTTTTCCATTTTCAGCTAGATGTTTCTTATCTCTTGCAACTCCTATGAAGGGCCTGCAAATATCACTTCTTCTCTAGGGATAGTTGGAAATGGATTCAAAGGTGGCACAACCAAAGGTATATTAGGTAGAATATTTGGATATATGGGCATTGGAGGCCTAGGGGCAATCTTACCTACCTGAATAAGACTATTTTCAGCTCTTGTAGAAATATCATAACCTTGTGGTAGTGAAGAGCCTCCCATAGATTGTATCATAATAGAAATGCAATTATTTAAACTTTTTAAATAATAGTGAAAATCATGGTCTACTAAGGGCCTTACTAGATTTGGTTTTCTACTCCATGTTCTTTGAAATCTATACCCAAAATCCATCATTTGCTCATAAGGAGTGTGCTTGATGGTTGTAAGCTGCTCAACAAGAGATAAAAAGTCTGATTTATCTTCAAAAAGCTTTTTCAAGACATCTCCTAATGCATCCCATGAACCAATTGAAGCCAAAATAAGGCATTGAAACCATTGCAAGGCGTTCCCTTTGAATGAGCCTACGAGCAACTTCACAGCAACATCCTCGTTAGTAAAATAGTGCACATTGTACAATGTTGGAACATCTCTAATATGCTCGAAAGCTATTGTTTGGACTTCACTCATGAAGTCTCATAAACTTTTCAACAAAGCCAAAGGAATATCATGGTGTTGAGCAAAATTTAATGGGCTTCCTTGATTAAAAGGAATGAATCCATATATCCTTGCCATTACTACTAGTGGTATCGGTACCTGCTGATTTAAAACTATTCAAATGACACTTGTTGTATGTATAGTACTATGTGTTGCTGCAAAAATGTAAAAAATAGAAAAAAGGAACCCATTCTTAAAGATGGTGAGGCCGAATTCCTTCTAACCTCTATGTTTGAACACTTTGTTCTTCTTTTGTAGGACAACAATAGTCTATCTCCTATACTAGGTGGCATAGATTGATTTCTCTTTGAAGGAGGAGTTCTCTGAAGTGTTCTCCCTCTTCTTTTTGGTGAAGAAAGCTCTAAATACTCAAAATATTTTGAGCTTCTAGTCTCAATTCATCTCATACAACACTACTCTTCATAACCATGAGACTGAGTCACCAGATATGCAGCTAAATAAATTCTAAACAGGTCTATCTTTTTACTAACAACATATCAGAATAGGCAAAAATATCAATAAAATTACTATAAAATCAGTTCTAAAAGATTTTAGTCAAAAGAAATGTCCCACCGGGTGTGCCAAAATTGTTATCTTTAAATTTTGTGCCTCAGCTAAATTCTATGATTTAGTCACTTCAAGTAACATGGAAACACTCCTGAGGTAGTGGGTATACCAGGATTAGGAGTGAAGCTTTAGGTTCTAGGCCAATTCCTCCAATTCCTTATGTTGCTTCATTTTCTCCTCAAACATAAAATTAAACTTGGGAGGGAAAGAGATAAAAGGATTGCTTGCATGAAAGTAAATACTAGAAAAGTAAAAGGAGGTGATACACCAGATGGTAGGATGAAGATATTACTGTCTTGACTCGATGAAATAAATTTGGGTAGCTAACAAGAACACAATATTGCCAACAATCATTCACATATAAATATTTCACAAGAAAGATGCACTTTAAACAAGGAGTTGAAGGGAATGCTAGCATTAAAAATGTCATAACTTGAAAAAAAGTAGAATATATTGACTTGCAACCTACAATCCAATCTCACATGTAGCTAAAACTGAAACAGAAGCTAGGGATTCGAAGAGTGAATCTCAAGAAATTCTATCAAATTAGATGTTCAAGCAACAAGAAAACACAATAAGGGTTCTAAGACTATTCCTTCATTCATATTTCAAAAGTCATTTAACAACATTCATGCAGAGTGGTTACAAATAAGATACATAAAAGTATGAAGGACTCCTAAGAGATCATGATAGAACTACTTTTTTACAAAAAAACTAGAACCCTTGAAATATATTTACAAATGCGTTTTATAGAGTTTAGGGATAACTCAAATCTAAACTATCGAGTTTGAACCCCAACCAAAGGTGGAGTCAAGTTACAGACAGGAGCAATAAATAAATATCAGAACTAAAATTTGATCTTGAAATCAACTTGTTGTAGTGAAGTGATAGAAAGGGAAAAATCAATGCAACCAGCCGTAAGAGATCAAATATAAAAGATCTGATCATTACATGTAATAAAGAGGCATGGAGATGCATTAACACCATGGAACAAGCCCCAAAATGCCAATTTTCCTTGAAGAAATGATCCTTGCAATGTGCCATGACCACCACAAATAAATCTACACCAGTGTTAAAAAATGCAGGATGAGATAACAAACAAATTAACCTACTGCAAAAAATTATAAGTTGACTTGTGTGGAATAGATCTAATTTTCCCCAATGAGGTCAATTGTTTTTGTATATGCTCTTTTGAATATGAATGGCTTAAGTGTTGCAAAAAATTCCCCAACCGATGAATAAAACCAAACTGTAGATCAAGATCTTCATAATGGATGGATAGCCCAGATGCATCTAGAAAATATCCAAAAAAAATTTGTAGCCCAGGACAAGAAAGATCTACCACATGACATGAAACTACTAGTTGGCACATTTATTGAATGTCTAGTTGAAGAGGTAGTAGAAATTTTGCAATTTTAGAAAGAGCGGCAAAGTTATTCTTTGAAATGGTGAAAATGGTTCATGCAAAATGTTAACTTGGGGCAAAAATGCACATTAACCCGCAATTTGGCACATGAAGACAAAATGAGCCAACTCGGCACATGAACAAGTTGAACTAGCTTAACACATGAAGGAAATGTATTAACATGATATGTTAACCCGACTGAAAAGTGTGTTAACCCGTATCAAACAATCCAACCCATTGAAGATCTCTTAGATCTATTATTAGTGATGGGCTAAATTGGGGGTAAAAATGGCCAATAGCACCAAAATAGAGTGTTCAAACCAATCTTCCCATAAATGCACACTTGGACAATTATGACATCAAAGATATACATATTTAGACTTGTTTTAATCTAGCAATCACATGCAGATTAGAAAAACCCAAATAAATGACACAAGGAAGCTGAAATTCACTTATATATCATTCATAAGTCAAGAGATATAGACATGCAAGATTGCAGATATCCACAATACATTAATGAGAGGAAAATAGGTATTTTACAATACATCAATGGTTGAAGCGGATAAGGTAGAATTCCATATAGTTCAAAGACAAAGGGGATATATAGTAGCATCCTAGAGAAATGCTAGAGAAACAAAGAGGGTCTAAACTAAATTTTTTTTACAAAAACTGCCTTTATAGCTCAGGTACAATTGAGATATTTTCTTTCCTAAACCAAAATCATCCACTACCATTTAAGATTTCAAAGAACAATCACACAAATCTAGAGAAAATTTGATCTTGGCATAGATTCATATGCAATGTAATCTAATATTTTTCTAAAAATAAAGCCATGAGAAGACAGAGATAGTACCATTTAATAATTTTGACCAAGTAGATGGATAAAACTAGGGGTGGTGGAGTATTTCCTTCATTTACTAGGCATGGAATTCATTCAAGAGTGGTTGGAATTGATGATGAAGATTGAATTGTTCAAGAAACTCTATCTTCCTTCATTTCTAGCTTATGAATTAGCAAGGTCAATAGGTCAACTGAGTCCTACAACCAAGATGAGTCACATGGACCAATAGTCTTTTCTCTTTCCACCACCCTACAATTTCATCATGCATTTGACCATCTCATCCATCATAATTGTGCCATCCTTTAAAACCATGACTTAACCATGATGTTACCATTGTTGTTACCACCTAGGCCCATAAGGACTTATGTCCTTCAGGTGCTTCTCCATATTGCTTAAAGTCTTTACAATTCCATAATGTAGGAAAAAATTGATCACAAATCTATGAAAGATTGATGATCATGAAAAATGTTCATCATTACTGTGCTTGCCCCTTTAACTTTTGAGCCCATAGACTACTCAGCATTCAACATGACAACATGTCACCCCTTCTAGCAAATCAATATGAAGCAACTAGAAGGAAATCCACCTCAATATGACCTTATATCCTTTTGCAACTACATTTTAACCCTGGTGGCCCATATAGAAGAATGGACATGCCAGTCCACATGTCATAATGTCACTTCCCTACATTGTTAGAAGGTCTAACAAAATATAGAATGTAGGAAAGTGACTACCAATATAAATCTAGTCGTATGCCAATGCACCTGACAGCCTACCTAACACCTTTACTTCATCCATAGCCCATGAGAAATAGGACTGACATGCCACATGGAAGTGAGGCACTTGCCCACATTGCACAAAGATAGAGCAATTTCATAATGTGAGAAAGTGCCAGCCATGGATCTATGCAAGATATGATAGTTAGAAAAGTTGCGGGGCTAAGAAATAAACTTGGGAAAATATGGAAATACAATAAGGTTTTATTTCATTTATTTCACATTTTTGTTTGGTATTATTTAATATTAAATGTGGAATGTGACCGTTGGGTGGGCTGAGACATTTAAATTCAAATACTTAGCAAGGGGGGTGGGGGGGGGGGTGCATTTTTGGCTAACAATGGTTGTTGAGTGGCCTATCATTTGAATTTGATTTTGAGGTGGGAGGACATTTTTGGTGACTTAGAGTGGATTCAAGCTTACTTGGCACATGACCAGTGAATATTGAAAAATCCATTGCGCTATGTAGTTGCTGAACTCTGAAAACCTATTCATTTCATCACTTTTATTACATTTTGACCCACAAGAAATGCCCTTCTGCCTCAAAAACTCTACAAAAACTCCTCAAAAGTATCATTCTAGAAGAACAACACAATGTACACCCTGTACTTCTTGGAAAACAAGAAAGAACTAAAAAAAAACTATTCTAACTATATATATGAAACAACATCCTTCATTAGAAACATGGTTTAAGATATATTCCATTGACTAGAATGGGCAAGATTTCACCATCAATCCTACTTAACTGGAAAGCATTGGCCTATTTACAAATGACAATCACATAGGGTCCACTCCTTAATGCATCAAATTTTGAGTGCCTCCCTGGCTTTTCTATAACTGCATCCCACTTGAGAACAAGATCAACTTCCTTGAAATTTATGACCGTAGCCTTCTTGTCATAGGTTTTCTTCATTGGTTGTTGATGTGTCTCCAGGGTATGCATAGCATGATTTATCTTCTCTTCCAAATCCATCAACTCTACTATTCTTATTGTCATAGCATCATCTTCAATCAGCTCCAACTAATGAGCCTATTCAACAGCATGAAACTCCAATGAAATAGGAAGCCTAGCTTCCCTACCATATACTAGCATGAATGGAGAATTTCCTATGGCTCTCTTAGGTGTTATCCTATCAGCCCATAGGGTTTTAAAAAAATTTCTAATAACAACACCTCTAATTATATTCAATAGTTCTTTTCATTATCCTAATCAAATTATTATTAGACGATTCAACCAATCCATTGCACTGAAGATAGTAGTTAGAAGATGCACTAAGATAAATGCCGTGATCTATAGCCTATGAACATATTTGAGCTCCTACAAATGACTTTTCATTATTTGAAATGATGGTGGAAGGAGCACCAAACCTAGTGATAATACCATCTAAGAACTAAACAACTAAATTCTCAATAGCATCTTTTAATGCAATTGCTTTAGTCCACCTGGTAAAATAATTTGTACCAACTAGAATCCATTTATGATAGAGTTAGAAGGAAGATTAATAGGACAATAAAATCTAGTCCCCATTGGACAAAAAGTTGACTAAACTGAATAGTATGAAGGGGGAGAGATGCAAGTCTCTACTTACTTGTAAAGAAGGCACATTTTTTACACTTCCTTACATATTTGTGGAAATCATGGAACAAGGATGGCCAATAGTAACTTGCCATCATTATCTTCATGGTAGTGTTTCTTGCTGAAACTCTTCAACCATCCTTTCATCTTGATCTACATCTATACATCTCAACAATGCCCCATTGAAGTCTTTCTTAAAAAGAATACCATCAAATATGACATAGGGGATTAACTGCAACCTAAACTATCTTCTTTTAGACTTATCTAATCCTTGAGGATATCTATTTCCTAACAAGAAGGTCATCATGCCATCTATCCAACTCTTCGGATTCTCTTCTCCTACTTCTTGCTATTTTGTCAATACCAAGGCAACTTCTTCATCTAATTCCTAAGATGAGACCATCTATTTGTACAATCATTTCCCTCTTACCAACTTGGTGATTTGGATGTCCACATCGTATTCCATCACCTTGGTGATCCAACTAGCTCTTTTCTCATTAATATTTTTGCTCAAAAGGGCACCATCAAATGGATCCTATTTCAAGATAAAAGAAGTCTAAATTTCTTCAAAGATCTTATGACTACAAGGGATTTCTTCTCCACATAACTATAGTTATTATCATACCTTTTAAGCCCTTCGCTAAAAAGGACAATGGGTTGTTCTTCATTCTTATCATTTAATTGAGTCAAAACAATAAAAATACTTGACTCACCTCCTAAGGTGTAAAGAATGCAATCTTTCTCAAAATTTGGGTTGATAAGAGTAGGAGCTAAGGCTTTGGCTATTTTGGTTTTTTGAAAACTTTCTTTCCCTTCCTTGGTCCATGAAAAGAACATGTTCTTCTTAAGCATAGTTGTGAGAGGTTTTACCATGGTAGCCAAATTAGGAATGAATCTCCTCAAAAAATTTATGCACCAAGAAAAATTTGCAGCCCTTTCTTGTGGCTAGGAAGGGAGAGAGAAAGAATGGACTTGCTTCTTTTTGGATCAATAGCCAAACCATCTTTAGATACACTGTGTCCTAAAAAATTCCCTTGATTAGTGGAAAAGACACACTTAATTGGATTTAAGGACAAACTGAACTCTCTACGTCTTTGGAAGACTTGTCTGAGATAGCCAAAATGATCTATCATACTCATAGAATATATTCTAATCATCAAGGTAGACCAACACAATTTTTTCAATCATATTTTTAAAGTTCATCTCCATTTCCTTTTGGAAATTAGCACCTAAATTTGTTAGCCCAAATGGCATCTTTCTATAAGCCTAGGTGCTCCACTTTGTGGTAAATACAATCTTAAATCTATTAGCTTCTTTAAATGATACTTGATTGTAGCCTAAAAATCCATCTAGAAATGAAAACCTCTTTGAGCCACTGACCTTGGATAGGATTTTTTTCATAGAAGGAAGGGAATGATTTTATTTAAGGGGGGCTTGGTTAAGGTCCCAAAAGTCTACACATAATTTGATTTCTCCACTCTTCTTCCTAATAGGGATGAGGTTTGCTACCCAAGAGGAATGTTTGATAGGAAAGATAATATTAGCCACAATCAACTTCAATAGCTCCTTTCTCATTAGGTTCTATCTATGAGACATCTTATTTGCACCTCTTCCCAATGTGTTTTGTGCTAAGTGTGTTATATTAACACTTGGAAGAGGTGCATATTTGTGGCAACATAGATGATGCCTTCTCATCAAGGGTTCAATTTTAGGATTCACTAACCTTTGCTTTTGTCTTACTAGTTTGACATTATCATTTAAATCTATGGTATGCTGAAATAGCTTTGGGTCAAAACCTCTTAGATCATCATAAGTCCAAACAAATAGATCATTAAATTTTTAACATGGATGAACAAAAATTTCTTTCTCAATTTTAGAACATATCTTTCCCATGTTTAAGGATCTTCCATCAGCAACAATGACTGGTATATGATCATCCTTTCTTATAGTAAGGTTTATGCCTCTATCTCTTTCTTGATCATTATGAGTGAAAGAACTTTCTAATTTAATATGACCCTTAGGAAACATGTTGCAACTGAGATTAGTGATATGATCCCCATACTGATTGTGAAACCTTGACTAGTTTCTATCTAAAAACTCTTATTCATTCTACAAGAAACTCACAATTTGTGCATTAGATTCAAACACCTACCAATTGACATTGTTATCAAGGATAATAGGCCTAACCACCACTCTAAGTTGATGTTTCTTTTCATCCTCAAGACTCTTCGGCACATCATAAGATGCATCTACTATTGCAAGTCTATCAACATGTCTATTCTCCTTCCAAGGAATACTTTGAATACTAAATGCATTGAAACTTTCAAGAAAATCCCATACTCTATGTTTATAAGACTTAATAAAACCATTCTTAGTGACATTTTGACTTCTTACCTGATGAAAAATCAAATCCTTATCCCCATATACACTTAAATCTTGGATTCCCCTTTTTTGAGCAAGTAAGAGACCTTGAATTAATACCTCATACTCTACTATACTATTAGTGTAGTGCCTACCCCTAGTTCACATTTTGTTATCATTGCTGAACTCTTTTAGAGCTAGTTTTATGTTGATGATTAGTAAGATGATTTATTATCATATGTGTTTATTATGGATACTTACCCCATACTTGCATGTGTATGGTGTGCGTGTTTGCTTTGCATGTTTACTTTTGTATGGCGTGTCTGATGTGGTTAAGGAAGGGAGTCGTAGTCACCTGCTAGTCAAGATCTACACGATGCACCACTTCTTGCCATTGCCTATTTAGTTTAGTATATATTGTGCTTGTACATGCATGGTTTTTATGCAGGTTGCAGGTATCGGGTATCGACTTCCTTGAATTGCCAGGATGAGCGTACCCTATCACACTATCTCAATGATAAGAGAGGGGAGATAAATTCTCAAGTCCAAATCCCAACCCTTTAAGCCATTTGTTCTAATTGGAAAATTAGGACAAGTATCCGAGTTGAGTACCCTCTAAATACGTTGGATGACGTAATTCAAGATTTAAACCTTTGGTTTTATTTTGTATGTATTTTGGCTATGATGGATTTTCATATTTTTACCTTATGAGTCTTTGAAGTATTTTCTATTAATTAAGCCTAATTAAAAGATTTAATTGATGGTCTAATTAAATGGAAAATTAATATGATATTTTAATATTTATTTTATTTTATTAATTGGGAAATTAATTAAATAAAATAATTAAATTTGAAAATAAAAGTTATAATATTAAATTTGGAATGTGACAACATTTATTTTAATAATAATATATTTGGAGTTCATTTTTAATAAATGACTAAATAATAATATTATTAAAGCTAATAAATATTTTAGCAATTAAGTTTTGGAAAATGAAATTTAAAAGTGGAAAATATATTTAAAATTATTTCTCATGTGATTAAAATATAAATATATTAAGATTGAAAAATGGAATTATAAAAGTTAGTGCATGAGATTTAATAAATTAATAAATTAAATTGAAAGAGTAAATTAAATATTATTATATTAATATTTGCTCACATAGGAGTTGACAAATTCTCGGGAGTTGTCGTGTAGACAACACTGGAGTTTGCACTCTAAGAATGCATAAGTTTTCTACACTTAGGAGTTAGCATTTTATTTGAGCACATGGTGTCTACAACCTTAAGACTTATCTAGAAGGTTGGAGAAGACCCATGCTTAGTTGTCATGCTTATCTTCTAGTTGTCTCTAGAGATACTCTAGATGCTTCTTAGAGGCCTTTAAATAGAGGCTCTCCTAGTGTGTTTGGACAAGGGAAGTAGAAGCTGAATGGAAGCTGCAAATTACAAGCTCATATTCTTCTTCATATGCTCATATGTTCCTACATGCTACTATGTTTCTTCTAGCATTTTTAGTCACTTGGAGATTCTCGGTTGGCTTGGATCTTGGAGGATTTGCGAATGATGAAGAAGGAAGGGGATTTTCCATGGACTTCTGAGGCATGGCAGATTAGCATCAGTGTCCAGGTGCACTCGTGATAATCACATATTCTCTTTGCACCATTTCTCTTCCTGTCTACATCATGTTTGTTATATGTGTTTGATTATATTCCATGAATGAAATTGCAATTTGAATCAGAATCTAGATATGTATTTATTTGTTTGAGAAGAAAACATTAGAAAACCCTAGATCCAATTAAAGAGACATTAGATCTAAACGGGTTTGGGTTCGAATTAGAATTTAATTGAGAATGATGATTTCAAATTATAGTTAAACCCATTGAATGAATTAGTGGATATGTTTAGAAAACAATTATTTAAAAGGGAAAAATTCTTGTTAGAAAAGCCCTTTTCGTTTTGATCTAAATATATGTTCTCTTTTGTAAAATCTACATATATATATAAATATAAATATATTTCTAAATATAGTGATAATTAATAATAAATTTTGTATACACACACACACACACACACACACACACACACACACACACACACACATATATATATATACATACATAAATGTATATACATATATACATATATGTATATATATATTCATGTAAGTCGAAATGAGAGACTTTATTTACAAATCCGAATTGCATTTGGTAATGCGAAATGCTTTTGGTAAGCAATGTTTATTAAATTATTAAAAACAAAATATTTATGGGCAGGGGTTTCACCCCACCCCACTTTTCTTTTATCACCATCGTCCTACGGTCTACTGACACAGCCGTACCTACGACTGTGGTCATAGGGCTGGCTGTGGCAGCAGCCGTCAGTGCACGGCACTGTCGATGGTGATTTCGCGGGCCGCAAGGCTTGTTTGAAATAAGGTCTGCGGAGTTTTTTAAAGCTTGCGACCATTGTTTAAAAAAAACATGGGAGCGAATTTTAATGCCACTCCCACTGACATTAATGTTAGTTCACAGTCAAGGGTCGTAGGGTACCTCAAGCAAAGTACCGCGACAGTAAGTCACTTAGGTGACAGTCGCATGATAATGCAATCACTGTCGGGTGTTGTATTGAAACATTTGGCTTTATTAATATATGCATGTTAAGATATATTGTTATATATATATATATATATATGTATATAAATATTAATGAAATATTAATATTCGAGTTTTTAAATAAATGATATAATTTTAGGTTAATAAATTTATTTAATTAGTGAAATTAAGGTTAATAGAAATGTTGAAATATTGAAGTGATTCAAATAATTATAGAATTCTCAAGAATGGAAAAAATTAAGTATTGTTAGTGGGTAAGATATTTATTTGAGATCACTTTTTAATAGGGGGTTAAACTTATTTGATCCAATTATTTAGACGGGATATCCATGAAGACTTAAATGATATTAGATTTAGTTGGCAGGGGACATAGTCATTTAATAACCTTGCTATGATTTGAATTGTTATGGTATTATTAATACGTTATGTATTATTAAATACAATATTGATATACCTTAAATCATGTTAAGGGTTAGTTAAATCTTAATGAAGTTTATGGAAGGTCCTCTAGAATCGAGTAATAATAGTTCAGATGAGTTATTATTTATTAATGTTTGTTGGGGTTTAGCAAATTATTAATAAATAATAGTATAATGATCTAAATGATTATTGATAATGTGGATTAATTAAGGAAACATTAGTATTCATAAGGAATGATGAATGTGATCTTTAATAAGATTCCCATTAAAGCTTGTCATTAAATATTAACAAGTTATTATTATTGAACTTATTAATTAATTAATATTCTTTGGGTTGATGGTTTGAAATTATTTATTAAATCAATTAATTAGAGTTAATTGGATTTAATACTTAAGTTATGTAATGGAGATTTATTTAATATAAATCTTTTGACGAGATTGTAAATTATCTATATTGAGGTTGACAAGTCTTATGACTTGAATTATGATTTTAGATATTATATGATTGTCAATGATGATAACGATTGAATTAAAGGCTTAAGTTTTAATATTATTTAATTAAGTTTTAATTAAGAATTATTAGAATGATAATAGGTCATAGATGGAGTGCCTATGTTAATTGATGGATTTAATTGATCATTCTAATTAAGTTAAGATATCTTAATTGAAGAATGATAATTTGGTTCTCTTATAATTTGACGATTAATGATCCTTGATTTATGTGAAAATTTGAAATAACATTTAGGAAGAGTTATTCAATTTGAATATGGATCTTAGTTAAATAAAGAGAACAATTTAATTAAACATCAATGATGATCAATTTAATGAGTAAATGTTTATCCTTAAGTTATTCTTAGAATGTAATTCTTAATAATGGAAGGATAATGTTATCGGGAGAACAAATGGGTTGACTTGTAGGTCAAATGATGAAACTTAGACATTTGAAATATACTTGAAAATGGAAACTGAAAACCCTACACTTGAAAATGGAAAATGAAACCCCTACACATTATTCAACTATGTGAATTTAGTAAACCAAAACATGTGTTTGCATCGTGTATTCTATATGCTTCTTGTTTTGGGTTTTGGGTTGACTAGTGTTGACCAGTCGTAGGTTGTTACCAGAGGCTTGGGGGTTATGATATGTGTTGGCATGTTGATCTTATTTGGTCTCGATCTTTATAAGCCCAACCATGGTTATGTGATCATATGCTCTATGAAATGTTTGTATTTTTTCATCAGTCTTCATGTGTGAAGCTGAGATGTATGTGTATGAGATACCTGAGCTAATCATTTTTGAGTCATCGATCAGTTATCCTTGGATTATTTTCTAGTTTCCATGATGGGACTAAAATGTGAATTTATTTCCTGATGATGTCATGTTGTGACATGTTTGACTCAACCATTTTGGAGTCTTCGATCAGTATAATTTTGAGATATTATTGGTTGCTTGTTGAAGAACCAATGGATATGGTGATTTATTTTGAGATATATTTTGGTTATTGAGAACCAATGGATACCTATGATTATCAGTGATGCCTTCAGTTTCCAATAGAGAACTGTTGTGGTCATGATTTTCTATGGATGTTGCTCATGGAGATTTGATGCTTTTATGCATATTTGATGATTCTTATTATGGATATTTGATGATTATTTTGCGGATATTTGATGATTCTTTTTATGGATTATCTTTTTGGATTTTCTTTACAGTCGCTTGTACAGGACTGTGGTGATTTATGATTCCATGAGCATTAGGGTAGGTAATCTACTTGTAGTGCCAGGAAGTGGCTTGCAATGGGGGCCGGGGCCCTAAGTGGCTGCCAGGGTAACTCATTGTAAGTTTGGTTAATAAGTGATAACATTTACACACTAAATGGGGATTAAATGAACCTAAAAAGATAAGAGTTTTGATGTTCTCACCCATGCCTTGAGCGCTTGTATAGGCTAGGATGGGAGTAGTGAGATACATGGTTGCGACCTTGCATTCCATAGTATGCCTCGTCAGTATGAGAGGATACTAGTGGCCGCATGAGATCTGTATGGACCCATGGAGTTTAGCTAACTGCTAGGGTAACTTGTACGAGATAAATGCGATGACACTTTCCCGCTTGCAGAGTAGGTTTCCTACATGTCATTGTGTACCTCTGGGAATTAGATGTCAATTTTGTGTGTGTTGGAACCTTTGAGTTAGTATACTTTTAGGATTCCTGGACTTAAGAGATTTATGCTTTGTGATTTTGATAGCCTGTCTGGGACTTGAGACTATCTCCTCAACATGGTGGGAATGGACCACTTAGGTACCACGCGGTAGGGTGGTAGTGTATTTTCCACTCTTATCACTTGAGATCTATCCGAGACACTGTGGTTGGAGTATTCTTGGTTGGTATTTATCTTCATTCTGTTCTTGGAGCATTATGGTAGATGATATACCTTATGATGGATGTATTTACTGGTATGTTCTTATATTGATGATTTGCATATGTTAGATGATGGTATCTTATGCTTTACTTTGCATGTTAGTAGGATGTTTTAGGAGTGACATTCCTACTATGTTAATAGCCGATGATCTCTTCGGTGCTTTGGAATGTTACGCACGGAGGGATGGCTAGGATCCATGATGATCTAATGATGCTATTTAAGGTTGGGAGGAACTATGCATTTAGTTAGTTATGTTTGTGATATATGGTTATCTTTTATGATGGATGTTTATATCTTTATAATGATGATGTATCATGTATGGTTATGGTTTCATTATGTTATTGCATCATGGATTAATATCGGATGATGATGTACTTAATTTACATGGATGATTATTTTTTTAAGCTTTTCATACCATATGTCATGTATAGTGGATGATTGAGCAATCTAAAAGGAAACTTGTATATTGTTTAAGAACATTGGATGTATCCTTGTTATTTCATTGTTAAGGATGTAATGTTAGATGAATAAGTAATGATTAGAAGTAATTCAATGTTAAGGGATCTTTAAAGAATGTAACCATTATGTTATGTTATTTTCAGTTGGATGTTACTATTGCTTCTGTAGTGTTATGAATGAATTTACTTTCATGTTTTAAAAAAAATTGTTGGGTATACTTAGTATAATTCTTGGATCCCTTGGCAGGGCATTACAATTAGTACAACTAAATTGAAGCCTAAATGAGAAGTAGTACCTTTCTAGTGCAGGAGAAACCAACATCACACCAACCCCTAATCCATTCTTATTGCATGACCCATCAAAGTACATACTCCATATTCCACTTGTATCCTCTTTGTTCTTCATAAGGTTAGGGACAAGAGCATCCTTCTCTAATATACAATAAGTACCAAGGCCTATCTCTAGGTTTTTTGATATAGGATCAAACTGATATGCACTAGCTCACTCATCTAAGAAAAAATCAAGTATCTCTACTAGGGAAGTGGTAGACTCATTCATTATGTCATTTTCATCTATCTATAGGATGGGGTAATTCATATTGACAAGATTAGGAGTGTAGGGCTGAATATGATCGAGGGCCAAAGATTCTACTCTAATTGAAGCTTTAGTTCCATATCTTGTTCTAAAAATTATGTACGACCAATTTGTGGATATATAGCCACCTATTTGGGCAGTGAAATATTTTAAGAGGTAGATAGAAAAATGTGGCTTAACTTCAACAACTTATATGTCTTGAATTATAATACAACTAGGGGATGCATGTAGGGCCATTTCAACATTCTAAGGATCCCTATAGTCTTGGAAATGCTACCATCCAACTACAATATATCCCTAACAATGGGCTCATATTTCATTTCTAAGACATGACAAACACACTTAGGCATTAGTGAACTACTAACCCCTAAACCAATCATTAAATTATGGATTATCCTATCACCTATAATTAGAGAGACATAAAAGGGAGGATATTTGATTTTCTTACTTGTTTCTCCTTCTTTTTCTAGTTGTATAATACTTTTGGCACTCTCTATGCTAGGTTGCAGTTCCTCTAGTTCAATGCTCTCCAATTCCTATTGTAGCAACTTCTTTTGCATAGGTATCCCACATAGAAATGTTCAAATTTGTTTTCTTCATCTTTTCTATCACACTAAATGATGCTTTAGGTGCTTTGGTGGAAACCTAGGGGTTGCATGTGTAGAAAGTTGAGATAGAATAACTTGAGGACCATTCACATCTCTCCTACTATTTTTTTTCCTTTACTACTGAGGAGAATCTGATTGATCAATCACTACCTATACATGAGGTTTTAGATTTGATGGTGAAGCCTAATTTGGTGAAGGAGATGTAACATCTTTAAAAGCTCTTTTTTTCTCTCCTAGTATTGTGAGCAATGAAATCTTGGTTTACATCACAATGCTCTTCTACTTGATGATTTATGAAGGAACAATCACCTTGCCATTGTAGGTGAGAACATCAGTAGGTTGATTAGCACTATGTTGTTGATCAACTGCTTGTTGTAGTAGAGTTAATGCCAAGTAAGATTGTGCCTTTTGATACATACAATGTCCATAGGAGTAGTTACAAGAAGGGTAGAAATCTTGATCTTGAGCAAGATTATTTTGAGGGGCTAAAGCCCTATTTAGCCTAGTGTTCATAGTTTGGGTGTTGTTGATAGGTCTATTCTGATTGTAGGGAATATGACTCTAGTTTGGGGAACTATTATATATGGGACCTTGATACTAAATTTTAGGAGGCTTATTATTTTATGCTTGTTTCCTCTTCATAGTCACCAACTCATTGCTCATTTTTTGCAGCACTACACTATTGTCCTCCATCTTCTTTTCTTGGTCATGCAAATTTTATCCATATTCTACATCATGGCCTTAATCCTATCCTCCATTAGAGGATGTGGAGGCTATTGGTACCATGTCAAGGGGATGACTTGTAGAGGAAGTAGGAATAGGGGATACAATAGGCTGATGGTTGGGCATGTCAAGAAAGAATGGAATTGGAGGCCTTGAAGCTAACTTCCCTCCTTGTATCAAGATATTTTTTTCTCTTATGGAAATCTCATAAGCATTTGGTAAAGTGTCTCTTCTGATAGATTGTAAAGTGGTAGAAATATCACTATTGAAGGCTCTAAGGTAATACAAGAATGCATTACTAAGGGAAGGCTTTATTATAATAGGCATTCTATGCCATGTCTTGTAAAACCTATAATTAAAATTAGTCATATATTCATAGGGTGGTCTCTTGATAATTCTTAGCTGCTCTAAAAGTGATAGGTAATCACTTTTGTCTTTGAAATTCTTACAAATCCCTAGTCCTAACCCATCCCAATCAGTAATAGAGTTATGAGGAAAGTCTCTATATCATTGCAATGCTTTTCCTTTCAAGAATGAAGCTAGAAGCCTAACAGAAACATTATCCTCTATAATACCATGTATATTAAAGACATTTGAAATATCTTAAATATGTTCTATAGGGGAGATGGAAGTTTCACCAATGAAGTTAAGTATACTTTTGAGGGATGATAGTGTAATATCATGTATTTGAGCCAAAAGGAGAGGGCTTCCACCATTACAGGTGGCAAATGCAAGAGCTCTAGGTTGTTCCATATAAAAAAGTGGCCTATTGATATGAGCAGATGGTATGCTAGGTTGAGATCTATCCACAAGAGGGGTAGAGATGGATCTTTTAGGTGTATAGAATTCTTCTCTACTCCTAACTAGTGATAGAGACAATCTAGTGTTTTTTCTTCTAGGATTTAAAAATTAGTGCTCTGAATACTAAAAATTACTTCTAGAAGATGCCCATGTGTGTACTTTGGGCATGAATCTGCAACTTGGTGTTGAAAATCAGAGGTGTTTGAAGCATGAATTCACCAAGTACTTAGAGAACAAGCCTCTTGAAGGCTTGAACACCAAAGGTAGTACTACCTTTTCAGCATGAACATAGAATCTCTCTTTGACACCAACTAACTTATAATATTTAATATGTATCCTTTGATACCAGTCCCACTAGGCATGCCAAAAAATATTGTTACAAAAGCTTGCACCTTATCCAAAGATTTTACCTAAGGAAAACCTTGTAAAACATGGAAACAACCTTCAAGTTGTGGGACTTGAACTATGAGGTTGAGTCTCTAGAGAAGGCCAATTTCCTTTACCATCAAGATGCACCTAACTACTCTTGGAGGGAAAATAGGGAGAAGGCTTGCATAAGAAACTAACCTAATCTATCCTAAGGAGGTGATGCACAAAAATAGAGTGTTCAATCCTATACTTTCCCATACATTCATAGTTAACTATTATGACATCAAAACATATATAGATTCAGGCTTGTTTAATCTAATAGCCACATGTAGATTAGGCAACCAAATGAGTGACATGAGGAAGAAGAGATTCAATTTATATCATTCATAGGCCAAAAGAGATACAATCATGTAGATTATAGATATCCACAATACATTGAAGAGAGGAAAATAGAGCTTGCACAGTACATCAATGGCTGAAAGAGATAAGGTAGAATATCATGAATAGCTCAGAGGCAAAGATATGCTTTTATAACTTAAGCATAACTCAGATTGCTTCTGCCCAAAGGAAAAACTCAATAACTGCATTCAAGATTATAGAGGAAAGTTACTATAAATCTAGGAAAGATCTAATCATGGCACACATACAAACACAAGAAAATCACTTATTCACCAAGAGGAGCCCTTAAGAAGACAAAAATTATGACTATTATTATTTTGACTGATTAGATGGACCAAGCAGTAGTGATGGAGTGTCTCTCTTCATTTATCAGACATGGGGAATGATGAAAGTGGTTTCAGGAGATCAAAAAGATCAAATCTACCATCAAATATTTGCTTCCTCTATTATTAGTATGCCAAATCATTCATGTCATAAATCAACTAGAGTCAAACCTCAAGCCTGGCCACATGGAACAATTATCTTTTACCATTTTTCCACTCCGCAAAGTCTTCCTTCTTTGACCATCTCATACAATCATGGCTTCGCCACCACCTTATTTCATTAGTAGCTATTACTTGTAAAATCATGAACAATCTATTTATTACTATTTTGAAACCTATCCCTAGTATCCCCCTTTAATTGCCATGATCAAGCGACAATGAGAAATTGAAATCTGACACGATTGTTGCTTGGTATCTGGCTTAGCATTAGATGACCATGACCGAGTAGAAAACCATTATCACTTCTTCACAACCTATTCTCAACATTTTCCACCAATTGATATGACCCTATAAATACCAATATCCTTAACTACATTCATGCAGTCACCACCTTAACCCGAGGTACACCTCTTAACCTTGCGACCAAGAGAAACAAAGGAAATCAATTGATCATAACTCTAACTATAGTTCCCTCTTAACACACCGTAATAGCACATCAACCATAGAACTAAAAGATATAATGACACAAAATGTATCCCTAAAGTACTAGAGGTTTTTCCCTTATTTCTTTATCACAACCTAAACCATGATCTATCAAATTAACCTTGTGACCAAGTGAATTTAATGTAGTTTCCCTATTGGGACCTAACCTTGGTTGAGCCAACTAACTTCATGATGATGTGAACACAATGAAATTGCACCTTTGCCACTTGAATTGTAGTTAATGCTTAACCTATTGTTATTGTGCAACCAAAAAGGTGATTGCAAAGTCGCAACTAAAAAATTTGAAAGCGTAATATGAAAAAGGGTTGCAAGACGCAGGATAAAGAATATGGCCAATGTCAAATTATTTCATGAAACCTTTTAATATTTGAAATTTGAAAACCCTAGGTGACCATTGAGAGGCCTATCATTTGAATTTTATTTTTTGGTGGGAGGGCATTTTTGGCTGATAGTTTTGACCTAGGAGAGTAAGCTACAAAGTTTTAAAGAAATGTATGATCTAATGAATGCATGTATAATAAGGTTTTATGGATATGGGTTCACTAAAATATGAAAAGTTTTATTTGTAAATTTGGACCTTGGATAATTGACTCACCCCACCACACCCCCCCCCCCTCCGAGTTATTCTAAAGAATGCCAACAATTGGTATCAAAGCCCTCTACTTAAGAGGACTAGTTTGAAGGTACTAGAAGCAAAAGATCAAGATGTTTAAAAGAGAGGTACCCAAGCTTAACAAGGAGAACTTCCCTGTATGACATAGTCTAATGAAGCTACATCTAGGAGGTCTTGGAGATCATGCATAATCTACCATCATCACTTAGCATGTCAATCCTAATGTATCCCTAACTATTGAAGATCTAGAATAGAAGAAAGAACACAATCGAGCAATGTTGGAGATTTCCTCTACCCTAAGTTATTCTAAGTTTGATGATATCAAGGGTTGTGATAGTGAAAAAAAGATTTGGGAGTCTCTTCACACCATTTATGGAGGAGAAAAAAATGTTTTAAGAGCCAAATCTAAACATCTTAGAGGTAATTTTGATGATATAAGAATGCAAGAAGGTGAGAATATTGCTCAATATTGCTCTAGAATAAAAGATGTTAATGCTATAAGAGGAGATACTAGTATTATTAATGGTGATACTATATTGATTAAAGTACTAAGAACACTGCTACCCATCTATGCTTTTAGAGTTTCTGCCATACCAAAACTGAGATGTATTCTAGGTTCAAATCTAACTCTAGAAAGTTTGGTGGGTAGGATCACTACCTTTGAGCTCTCTGATTTTGATAATTTCAAGCCTGACAATGTTGAATCTACTTCCAAAGCTAAGATCTCATTAAAGGAACCTAAAGAGAAGAATAAAAAGGTCAAATATATTTCTAGTGATAGTGACATAGATGAGGAGGATGTAAAACATCTTGAAGCATTGCTAGCAAGGAGATTTCATATAGGAAAAAGCAAATACAATGATAAGTTACCTATCATGTGTTTTAATTGCAATGAGATTGGTCATATTTTTGCTAGTTGCCGAAAGAAGAAGAGCTATAAAGTGGAGAAAAATAAAAAAGTAGAAGAGATGAGGACAAAAAATATTATAAAGACAAAGGCAAGAAGTTTTTCTACATTGCAAAAGAGGAAACCGAAGATGGATCTGATGATCATGATGATGAAGTGGTGTATGTTACAATGAAGGATGATTTTGATGAGGATGAGGTAACTTCATTGGTGTCTTGTGTGAACAAAAATAATAGATGGATTATTGATAGTGGATGTTTAAATCACATGGTTGGAGATAAAACTAAGTTCATTACCCTAAATTATTATGATGGAAATAGTGTAAGGTTTGGTAATGATGTACCTTGTCTAGTAAAAGGAAAATGATCTATCAAAATCACAGAAAAAATTTTATATAACAATGCTTATTATGTTAAAGGACTTAAATATAATTTTTTGAGTGTGTCACAACTAAATAGTTTAGGTTGCAAGGTTGAGTTTGAGAACAAGATAGCTAATATACAAAACTGATGGGAAACTAATTGGGAAAGGTGATCAAACTAGAGTTAATCTATTTTATCTTGCTATGAATGATTATATTTTTCTTGTTGTAGAATTTGATAATGTGTGGTTATGGCACAAGAGGTTATGTCATGTTAACTTTGATAACTTGGTTAGTATCAATAACATAAGGAGAGTGAGATGTTTTCCTAAATTGAAGAAACACAACAATATAGTTTGCAAATAATGTTAGTTGGGAAAAATGAAAAAAATCTAGTTTTAAGAGTAAAACCCACACCTCTAAAGGAAGTTTGGGGATCATTAATACTGACTTGTGTGAAAAAATTGATGTGAAAAGTTACATTGGTGACAAGTAAATTATGCTATTTGTTGATGATTATTCTAGGATGATGACAATTATGTTTCTAAAACAAAAATATGATGCTTTCCAAATGTTCAAGTGGTACTTAGCAAATGTTGAAAAGGAAAAAAGTAAAAGCTTGAAATTTCTAAGATCTAATAGAGGAGGTGAATTTACATTAATTGAGTTTGAGATGTTTTGTAATGATAGAGGAATCAAAAGACATAAATCTGCACCTAGGACCCCTCCACAAATTGGAATTGCTGAAAGGAGGAATAGATCTGTAATGGACTATGCTAGGACACACATGATGGAGAAGAATGTTGCATTGAAATAATAGAGAGGGATTGTAATTACAACTATCTATACCTTGAACCATAAACAAGTCAAGAAAGGTACTCATTCAACACCTTTTGTACTATGGTATGAATACTCACCGCATGTAAAATATTTGAAGGTATTTGGAAGAAAATGCTACATTCTTAAAGATTTTAGAAATGGTAAATTAGATGCTAAAAGTGAAGAAGGTATATTCCTTGGCTATTACACAAGAAGTAAATCTTATAAGTGTTTAAATACTAACACTAACAAAGTTGTGGAAAGTGAAAATGTGAAATTTGATGAATATACAGAGGTACATGAGGCTATACCTATGAAGGAACTAGAGGAATACAAATCTGTTGTATAATTTTATGAAGGTATGCCCACTAATGAAGATGTTATAAATCAATTTGAAAATCAAAAACAAGTTTCAATGACTATCGAGTCACATACAATAAATGCCAAGTTGCATTCAGGAACTAAGCTACAATTAGGTGTTAAGTCATAGAATTAAACTGAGACACATTTTGATTCTAAGATTAGTGTACATGAAAGAGATGTTGAATTAACTGATGGAGAGGTACATAGTCATTTATAAGTTGATGGAACTAATGAGGAAAGTAGAGAAGAACCAAGATTATCAAAGTATGTCAAAAGAAATCATCTTATTGAAAAAATTATTGATTACAAAAATGCTAGAACAATGACAAGGAACAAGTTGAGAAATGATACATGTTTGTTGAGCATGCATAAACCTAAATTAGTAAAAGATTCCTTAGTCATTGTGGACTAGAGAAAATCCATGAAAGAAGAGATTGAGAAAATTGAGAAGAACAAGATATGGATTCTAGTTCCTAGACCAAAGGATAAGAATGTGATTGGAACCAAGTGGGTCTAAAAAAACAAGTTAGATGAGAATGGTGAAGTCACAAGGAATAAGGAAAGATTAGTTTGGAAGGGTTATGCATAAGAAGAAGGGATAGACTATGGAGAAACATTTTTCCCCTATTATAAGATTAGAAGGAGTAAGAACTTTTCTTGCTTACTCTATATACAAAGGTTTCAAAGTTTATCAAATGGATGTGAAATCTACATTTTTGAATATTATATTAGAAGAAGATATCTATATTGAATAGCCAGAATGATTTTTTGATGCTAACAATAAGAACATGGTATGTGATAGCACCTTTTTCCAGTGATGATAAAATTTTAAATTTTGTGGTGAAAATATTTAAATTATTTGATAGGGTTATGCTTATATTGTTTCCATTCATAGTTTAACCCTAGCAAATTTCCATGGTCTCCATCATTTTTGATCCCTAACCCTAGGCCATATAATTGAGGGGGTCTTTATTTTTATCCAAGCAAATTGTTTCTTATGATGTTACAAGGGAGAGTTAGTGGAATATTATAAACATGGATTGTGGACTTTCCCAATATCATGACTATTATTTTGTCATGTTATCATAGATAAAATTTTAAGTTTCCTCGATCATACAATATCCTTTGTATCATATGATCATATAACATTTTGAGTGACTTGCATTATGGTCTTCTCTGATGTTACAATGAAAGGCTCATCGTGGTGTCATGAGTAGTAAAAGGGGGTAGCTACAATCTTGGGACAAGGTGTTTTTCGTAGGATCGTAAAAGAAATATGAAGGTGTTGTAATGGCATGATAATTTGTCATCATAAGATCATAAGGATAATAAGGTTGAATAAAGTGATGTGATATCAGATAGATGTCTGCTTCTTGATTGGATAGAGAAAGTGTACGAGTGTTAGGTGTGTATGCTATCAGATTTAGTGGGACTAGAAAAGGTTTTATAATATAAATGAAGTGGAAAGAAATGTTCTATGATCTTATGATGAATATTTCATCCTGAGATCTCAACATTATGAATAGGTCTCTTTGATATCATGAGTAGGGCTTGATGATAAAATCACACAAGAAAAATGATAAGCAACTGATGATATGATGTAAAGGTTTCAAGGTTTCCATAACATCATAAAAGAAAATGAGATCCCCTTCGATGTTACAAAGGGTGAGATTAACTGCAATTGTATGATCGTAGGATGTTGCAACAAAAGGGATATTGTAATATCGTGAGAGGTTTTTGCCATTGTGTCTGACTGATTGACAAGAGCTTATCAAAGGGTGTTCGTAAGATCAAAAAGCCATTGTTGCAATAGTGCGATATTATGAAAGGTCTTTTCAATTATCCTTGTCATAATATCATAGGATCTTATTTTGATGGAAACATTATGATAGGAAATGGACAATGGGATTCTCGACCAATAAGATTTGAATGTAGTACAAAAAGTGCACAGTTGGATATTAATGGTGATGCTCCATGAAGTTGATAGAATAGATTGATATCATATTTCAAGAATGTTGAAATCAATGCAAGATAAATGCTAGTCTACACATATCAACCTATACAGATTTCCTTTTCTCATAATCATAGCTTGCCATTTACAAAGAGAATTTGAGCATTTCCTGTGCTTTCTAAGCATTCTGAATTATTGTTTGCAAAGTTTATTAAGAACAAAGCAGTATCTTTTCTAGGTGTTTTATCTACATATTTTCAAAATGTTTGACCAAGAAGTAGAAGAAATCTAGGCCTCAAATATGGCAATTTCAAAAATGTCAACCTCTAAGGGAGGCAAAACTAGATAGAAAAAACCTAGCAGATTTGTGGATGAATGGATAAAACTCTTCCCTGGTTCTACTAATGCAAACTCTACAGATGATCATGCTTTCTTCGACCCATATGCCAGATGTAGAGATGCCACATGCCCTGATGTTATAGGTTTTGAACTTTTCTATTTCTTTTATTGTAATAGTGAGAAGAAAATTCCTATTTGTAACCCATGGAAGAAGAACTTTGCTAAGCTGATTTTCCCAGAGGTGTTCATCGATTTAGACTTAGTGAAGGCCCTATTTTGATGTTATAATTTGGCCACTAAGTCTTTCCATAGGAAGGATGGAACTGTTCTATGTACTTTGGACTGAGAGTCTTTCATTGAGGCCTTTGGATTAACTAGTGCTATGGGTCAACCTGTAGATTTAAAGAATTTGCGAAGGAGATTTGAATCAAACCCCAATGCTTTCATAGGAACCTCAATGCTGCAACATATCCCTGGGGATTTGAAGAAAGTGGGCGACTACCCAAAGAAGATTCAAAAAAAGATGCCATTGGATAAATTCAAAAGTTATTTTGTCAAAACTGTATACAGTGTCCACAAGGTGGTAGGAAAAGATAAGTCTAATGAGGTCTAGGGTGTAGAGTACATAATTGCAAGGAATGTACAAGATTCCTACCATGCTTGTGAATATGACTATGTTAGTCATATTCCAAATATAATGAAGGAGAATATTGCTAGAACCTAGACATGAGATTTGACAGATTTCACTTTCCCATACTACTCACTACTGATGCACTTAATTCTTTATAAGAATGTGGGGTATATCAGTTATGATTTCATCGATCAGATTTCTAACTTGAGTGGAGATCTTCCTATATAGCTCTAGACATGGGTATGGGATAGCACTTACTATTTTTTATTATTCTGTGTCATTTTTCAATAATTTTAGTGCTGTAATAATGAAGATGTTAGACCCAGGGTACTTAGAGCACCTAAGATTTTGAAAGGTCTTTAAGACTAGCCCTACTACTTGAAGAGAATAGACTAGATCATAACTGGGGAGATGTTTTCTCGTTTCCCATATTTTCCTTAATGAGAGTCTATGGTTGTCCTCAACCACCCCATATATTATCAAAATTCATCCCTCCTAGGCTTGGAGTAATTGAGTTCATTTGGCAATTATTCATGGTAAATAGGGAATTTCTAGGGCCAAAGGTACATAGGGGAACCTTTTGTTGTAGACGCTTTAGAATTGGTGATTTCACCATTGGTAAAGAGGCCCTAGATTTAGTTCACTCCTATCTATACCATTATAATTTATGCATAGGCCCCTACCAAATGTATGAATCTAAGGGTTGGATGAGGACAATGCTCAAGGAAATGAGAAATTACGTGTTGCAAATTCAAAGGAGTTGCCCCATGAAGATATCATCCTAGATATAGTAGCAGAAGGGGAGGTAGCTAATAAGCTTTTAAAGCTTGATGATCAGATGAGGGTAGAAGGAGAATTAAAAAGAATTGATCCTCAATTTGTAGGATTCTACATGGACATCCCTTACCCCTAGAGAATTAGGAAGATGGTTATGGACTGTGTTGAGATTATGACCAAGTTGCTAGAGGGTCTAATGGGGGAAGAGGATAGAATTTGTCCTAATAGCCCTAAATTAGATGTGACTCTTGAAGTAGGAGAAGATGATGCACCTTGCGCATCATGGATGGCAAAAGGAAATAAGAGGCAAAATATTGTTCATGTCCCTCCTCAGGTCAGACAAAGGACACTACAAATTTTACTAGGAAATAGTCAGTATTTTGTTGATATGAGACAAAATTACCTATAGATTGGGGCTAATGAAGCTAAGAACACCCTCACAGATCTAGAATTGGAAGCAACAAGATTAGATGATAGGATCATCCAAGCTCAACAATTCTTAGAAGATGATGAATTCATCAAGTCCAATGAATTCAAAAGTTTCTTCTATAAAATCAAGCAGAGTGAGCTTGTTCTAAAGATGAAACTAATGAATCTGATGAGTAAAGAATGGAATTAATTGAAAAATTGTAGGCCTATGATCCTAAAAGTGAAGTAATGACTTTAAAGGAGGCCATAGATTTAGTGCAAAGGAGTGGTATGTTATTAGTGCTAGGATGAGACTTGGAGCAAGCATTTATGCTTGATCAAATCAAGAGACAAGATAATGCCATTTCTTATGAGGCACTTGGTGCAGATGGATTAAAGAGAGGGACTGGTTTCAATATTGACACCAAATCCATAGTAGTCTAGAGTATGGCCCTTGCTTCCAACAAGCTGAAATTGATGGATGTATAGAGCGCAAAATGGGGTAATATGATTATATGGACTTTATAGGGCACCTCTGGCACATAAATATCCAAGGCATTGAAATATTTATCATTTATGAATGAAGCCATGATGGAGGAAATAGAAACAAGACTGGCCCAGTCCATACATGATTACATTGATGTCAGGAAGCTCTATGAGAATGAGCTTAGGTGCAGCCATGTGTATAAAGAAAAAATTACTAAGCTTGATGCCAAAATTTAGGAACATGAGGATGAAATCACATCTCTCAAAGAACAACTGGCACAAGTAGAATAGAGGATGACTATAGCTCGGAGAGAAGAGGCACAAGGAACATCAATACCAATCAAGGAAACTATTGAGGCCTTGATTCAAATAGAAGATACCGAGGAGGATGAAGCATCATAGCCAAGAAGAATGAGTATTGATACTCAATCAATTCAACAAGGAGGAGATGTGAGGACATAGATCCTTAGGAATATGATGAGCCATAGGGTTGATATTTTGAAGAACATATCACAATAGGCTCACAATTTATATATTGCTTTACAAAATGCTGAGCAATTTTGCAATGAATCACTTTCATGGCTAACACCTACTTTTGGCCTATGGGGGCCTTATATTCAATTTTTGGATAGACTAATTGTATTGATGGCTAAAAAGCCAAACTTGCCAAACAAGATTTTCACTATAAACGAGATCCTAGAAATGGTAATAAAATTAAGTGGCTTCTTTACTGGTAAGCTTCAGGTTATACAAGGAAAATTGAAAGTTTTATTTGAAGGAGTGGAGCCTTGCATACCATCAATACAAGATGCTACCAATGTAGTAAGAGATTGGCAGGAGTGGTCATCTTCTTCTGATAACATTTTGACCAAAGAGACTATAGTAGCAATTTTTGAAGATGTGTCTAATTCCCCATTCCATGCTTTAGTTGATTCTCTTTTCAAGGTAGAAATAAATTTGAATAAGTTTATTGTTGAATCAAAAGCAATCATAGATGCCAAGTGGACCAAGGCCACACAAGATTTACAAGAAGTAAAGAATATTAATTGGCCCACTAAGAGGGAGTTTTATATTTGGGAAGCAGTAGGTGAAATAAAGGCTCTGTCGATAGGAGGTAGCTGAGATATTTTGCAAACAAGGCAAATAAAGTACGAGGAGAAGGAAAGACTAAAGGACATATATAAATATTTTTTTTCCATTTCATCTACCTATCTTTTTTATTGATCTTCTAGGAGATTGTTTTGTAAATTTTGTGGTTCCCATCTTCCTAAACTTTTGTTTTCTATTAAAATTTTTACATGTGTCCTCCTCTCATCTGTAGCTTGTTGCAATCCTATTTATGGATTCCCAAGATGAGAAGTAGAGGTCAGTTATCTTTAGAATTTTCATATATGTCAGATTATTATTTTGCAAACTATCCAGAGTGTTGTGTAGTTATTTGAATAAGCTCATTTGTATGCATACTTGAATACAAAAAGGAAAACATTTTGGAAAAGAGGTCTTATTTCTATGTTATATCATGTTTTTTATTAGCAATATTGAGATCAAAGCATAATGATTTATCCTTAATTCTCATTATCTTTGAAGTTTTGTCTCTTTTCCATATGTCTATAAGCTTTTAGACTGAATAAACAATTTTTTCTTCAGTTTAATGCAACTCAAGTGGTTGTATATCTTGTATTGATTGCTGCTGATTTAAAGATTTGGGTAATGGCTTTCTATAATTGATAAGTTTTAAAGTTTATGAGAAGGATGAGAATCAGAATGAAACTAAAAGTTTAATATTGACTCTCTTAATCACAAGTTGATTAAAAGGCTTAGGTTTTTTAATCTTTGACTCTATAACCCAATGGATAAGGCACTGGCCCATTCTAAAGTTCAAGGGCACACTGGAACATTTGTATGACTATAGGATATTTACATACATCAACACATTAATTTCCCTTTTTAAGTATTGAAGAGATAAAAATTTTTGTCATTGCTTATTTGTTGTTACTCTTGGTTGTAATTAGCTACTATAATCAAAAAGTTTGTCAGCAAACTATAGAAGAATATTGACCATTTTTGCTATAGGGGATAGTCATGCATAGAAGAATATCAAGTTAATAAGATAAATCCCTTAGGTTTTCTCACCTTGGCTTAACAGAGCCTAAAGTGAAGTGAGTCCTGATGACTCTGTTAATGTTGGTCCAGAACTAAGATTTAGCCTTGCTGAATATAGGATCTAGCTCATCCTTAGGCTTGTCCCTATCTTTGTTTCTCGGTATCAGGTTTAAATCCACCTAATATGTTATTTACCAGAAAGAACTCCAATAGTATGTAGACTACACAAATATTTATATGGTTTGAAGCAAAAACCAAGAGAATGGTATTAAAGACTTCACAATTATCTTGTGAAAATTGGATTTGAGAGCACTGATGATAAAAACAATCTGTACTTGAGGACAAAAGGAGGTAAAGGTATTTTACTATCTAATTTTTTTGTTGATGATATCATATTTGGAGGTCAAGATGGATTATGTAAGGCATTTGCAAATTGAATGAAGAAGGATTTTGAGATGTCTATGTTTGGAGAGATCAAGTTCTTTGTTGGTTTGCAAGTATATCAGATGAAATATGGCATATACATGACTTAGTCCAAGTATGTAAAGGAAATATTGAAAAATAGTGGATTAGAAGATTCAAAGTGAATTAGCACACCTATGGTGACAAGACACAAGTTGTCAAAGTATGATGATTTAGCTGATGTGAATCAAACATTGTACAAGTCTATAATTGGCAAATCACAAAATGCAATACATAGCAGGCTTGACATTGCATTATCTATTGAGATAGTTGCAAGATTATCTACTAATCCCAAGGAGAATCATTTGATAGATATTAAGAGAATTATGAGATATCTAAAAGAATAGAAGACTAGTCTATAGTACAAGAGAAATGAAAAATTTGAGTTGAGAGCCTACACTGATGTTGATTGGGCTAGAAACATTGATAAAAGAAAGAGAACTAGTGGAGGATCATTTTTCTTTGGAAAAATGTTAGTTACCTAGACCAACAAGAAACAAAATTGCATATCTCAATCTACTGTTGAGGCTGAATATGTTGTTGCTACTATAAATTGTACAAACATTGTATGGATCAAACAACTACTCAAAGGTATGAAGGAAGAAAAAAATGAACCTATGGTACTTTATTGTGATAATAGAAGTGCTATAAATATATCAAAAGAATTATCTAAGGAGGTTCATGAGTATCTTAGAGGTAAAATAGGGGTGATACCCCTATCCAAATCTACTTCAGAAGCATAAGTAGTGCCTTGATTAGCTGGAGTTGAATATCATATCTTACAAATTGATGTAGTTGATATTACTTTAGGAGCTGCCTAAAGTAATCAAAGTGATGGAATAGAAGATCAGTCACAAGTACAATGGCAGATGGAGAAATTGAAATTGTTAACATCTACATGTTGAGATGACAAGTCTTTGGTATTGTTGTCAAAGAGGGAGAATATAGAATACCGATGAAAGGGAGAAATATGCAATATCTACTCAAAGGGAGATAGTATTGATGGAGATTTAAGAATAGTGCAAAGATACCTGCATATCAAAAAGAGGGAGTAATCAAGAGGGAGTCATAAGGATGAGTTGGTTATCTGTTGATGAGGATAGAATTTTGTAGCCTATCCAGAAGATGAAAGATGTTGATAGGGAGAGATATTTCAATACAAGGAATTATTTTCTTTTTGGTATTGTTGTTGGTTTTGGTTTTCCATCATTGCCAAAGAGGGAGATTGTTGAGAAAAGATTGATACAAGTATGTGAATGTGTTTCAATCATTATTTTGTCATTGATGTCAAACTTGCTACTTGCTAGTAAGATAACTACTTATTTGATTTGAGTACTATCATTTATTTGATTAATGGAGAGGATTTGATCAAACATGTTAGCAAGAGCACCTAGAGGAAAGGTTAAGTTATGGTATGAAATAGGAGTACAAAGATCAGTTAAGATAGTAATGACCTAGTATAATGTTTATCTACTTAAGGCTACAAAGGTTGGATATATTGATTAATTCTAGAAGAACAAGTAAGAAGAATTGAGTTTACCAAGCTTGATCGAGTGGACAATAGGTGCCGAGAAAAGTTAATGCAAGCCAAAAATTAGTTGGAGCCGAGAAAAGAGAAGATTCAATGTATGCCAAGTGAACTTAGTTTAAGATGAGTAAATTTTAGTTGATGTCGAGCACTAGTAAACTTTAGTGTTTGCTAACTAGTAGATGATGTGTGGAAGAACAATATAGAAGCTGAGTGACAAAAAATTGATGCTAAGTGCTAATATTCATGTTGAATTATAGATTTGATGAATCTAAGATGATTATTTTGTTTTTTTGAATTGTGTGAAGTGTGTAGAAGATAACTATGATGAGCTGATGGCACAAAATTCAAGGTAAACTATTTTGAGGAAAATTCAAGGGAGATTGGGGAAGAAGTTTCTAGATGAACCAAATGGAAAAGTGGGTAGATTCATTGAATCCTACATAATCCTACCTAATCCTACCTAACCCTAAAATGGATGATTGAGGTTGAATGACAAAAGATCTTATGTAGTGCCTCTCACTTTTCCAGTCACTACCTTGTCTATTTTTTATTCGAGAGATACCTCATACTCTTTTATTTGTACTTTGAGATGACCTAAGGGTCAAATGTTATATTTTGATTTAGTTCCACAGATGTTTTATTGTTATGTTGTTCAGTTTTTCCTATTTGCATGTTGATGCCATTTTGAGATAACAATAGATCTATGATGATATCTTATTATCTAGTAGTTGGACATGTTTTTTTATTATGTTATGTGATGGATTTTATGCTATGGTTATTTACTTCATTCTTGTCTCTTTATAATTTATATGAAAATGAGTGATGTAAATGGATTAATTAGGTATTTGATGCATTATTGAGTCATCTATGATATTATATTCAATTACACTTGATCATTTTTTAGTGTGTAGGAATTATATCCCTTGTAGTAGCACATGGAGTTAGTGATTCAACTATTTATATTTTACCAATGTTGTCCCTGTATGTTCAACGTATCCTTATTTTAATTGTTTAAATTAAAATTTTTTGGTGATTACTAAATATGAACTCATCTGCATTATGTAATTAGACCAGTGATTGTGTCTATGAATTTAGAGGTCCGCATTGTCACAAAAGTTGTTAAGTGATTTTCTATGATTTTTGGTTTTTAGGATTTAAATATTTTCAAATTTAATTTCTAGTAGCTTTGCCTTAGGTGATTTCCCATTATGAGGAATAACCTATTTTAATTTGGGTTGATTCAAAGTCTAGTTAGTCTAACTAGCTATTTTCCCTAATTGACTATTCACTTGAAAAGTAAATAAGTATTCAAAAAAGAGATTTGTATTTTCACTTTTCAATTTTTAAATTTAGAAATTGGAGAGCTTTTCTAAAATCCTCTTCCTAAAGGATTGGATTTTTGTTCATTCTGAGAGCTATGAGCATGGGATTTTTGTGAGATAAGTCTAATTGGATTTTGTTTGGGGAGACCTTTCTTTGCCATCAATTCTAGTAGTTTCAATGGATTATTTATTTTATCAGCTTGATTTCAGTTTCTACCCCTTTTGTTATTAGGTAGGGCTTTCCAATTTTCTTGTTTCAACTTTTGTTTCTTGTAGTAGTTTTTTGGAAGGCTAAGAACTAGTGTTCCCCCTTGTTTCTATTTGCTGGTTCTACTTGGTTGGTTATGTCTAAATATTTTCCCTATTTTTGGGATGGGGGTTTGGGGTTTTGAACCATTATGCTAGCCATTTTTACATATGGTGTCTAAATTCAAATATTATTGGATTTTCAAAGTTTTTGCACCCAAAGGCCAAATGGGTTTTAATTTTGAAGTTTTCTAGGTTTTGGGGTTTTTATCTTGTTTTACATACCACCCTAATTTGTCAAATTTTCTTGGCATGAGTTGGGTTGTGGACATAGATTATCCATTTGGATGTCGATCAGACCTTTATTGCACTTTTATGTTGCATTGGGATGCATGTTGCATCCATTCTCCCAAGTCTATTTTTGGTTGAGTGACTTTCTACTTTGTGTTGTCATCGATTCCTTGTGTTATGATCTTCATGATAATGGTGTGCCACACATGAGTACATGCGCATACAATTATCAAGTGACTTGTGAGTCCTGATCTTTCATGGTACTTATAGAAGTTATGATCATTGGGGTTGGGTTGTGAATTTGCGTGCCTCCGGGCAGTCATTGTTGGATGAGCATGGGTAGGGTAGGGTAGCATATGGAGGGGCTTCTATCTCATAGCCTAGCAATCATGGTGCCATAGGTTGGGGGAGGGAGCTTTAATTAAGTGATAACTAAAGAAAATACTAGGTGGTAATACAAATTAAGATAATAAAAAATGTTCTGTGCTTGAGCCTTCCATTGAGGGAGTTGAATTTGCATGATCTAAGCTTGGGCTTGTTGATGCCAAGATACTCTCCATGATGTTAGACCCTACTTAGTATACCATTGAGTGTCTGACTAGGACCTATAGTTTATGCATTTTCTATGTCTTGGTTTCAATCATCATACTACCTAGCATGTTTGTTAGCCATGGATATTTTCTTTGAGTGTTCTTGTGGTTGGATCATTATCTCCATTAGTATGGTGAGAGTGGTCCTATGAGTTCTACATGGTTGGGAGGCATAGCTACCTATACCACTAATAGGGACCATTGTATAAAGATAGTCTATTGTTGTAGTATGATCATTGCTAGATGTTTTCACTTGGTGCTTTAGGTTCTAGAGTATGCTTTCTTGTGATTTATGCTTTCATTGGGATGGTTGTATATCATGTTTAGATGGTGTTACTTATTGATGCATTTTCTTATTATGATGATTAACATATGATAGATGATGTTATCCATATTTGTAGGATTATCTTATGTTTTACTTCTAGCATGTTAGATTTCCTTATGCTTATGTTATAGTATGTTTTAGTAGTGATGTCCTTATATGATAGTACTGATGATCTGATTAATAGCTTGGGATGTTACGTGTAGGGGATGGCTAGGGCCCATGATGGTCTTATGATGCTGTTATGGTTGGGAGGAACCATGTACTTAGTTTGGTTGTATTATTCATTATGATGTTATTTCTATTTATTGTGATATTGATTAAGTACACTACAATGTTTCCTTTTGTACTTTCCCTTCACTACTTATTAAATGGTTAGATGCTATTTTTGTCTTTCAATATTGTGTTTGAGTGCTTATGCCTTGAAATGTGGATCCGTTACTCCCTGGTGTGGAGGCACTTCATTCCTTATATTTTTACCATTTTTTTTTTGGCTTGCTATCTTGGGATCTCACACAAAATTGTACTTTCTCATGCAAGAATGCAAGATCTTCTGTGGTGTGTTGGGTTTCTTTGCGTGGCCTTTGGCACTTTCTCCCATGAAACCCAACACCAATTTTGGGTGTCTTGGCTCTTTGGCCAAGTACCTTCTTGCATTGGTTGGTGTACATCCTCATGCAAAAGGTACTTTCTCACGTGGCATGCTTCACATCTTCACACAAAATTATGTTTGCTATTGGTCCTTGCACAAAAAATAGAAGACATCTCCCCTAGTTTTTGGGGATCATTTTTTGGTGATTCTAATACCCTTTGGGTTTACTTAACTTTTCATGCCTTGATATATATGAGCTTCTTTGTGCTATTTTCATTTTGTGTTTTTGTTTCTTGTTGTGCATGTGCCAGTTCAGGTAGTGGCATTTGGAGGTTAATTGGTTGCAGGGATGGTATTTAAGTCTTCCATTATGATGTATGTGATTTGTGCACTCATACTTGTAATTTTTATCATGTGCACTCATACTTGTAATTTTTTTTTAAATCTTGGCTTGCTTTCATCCTTGTTTCAAGGATCTCCTCATAGGGCACTACATCTTAAATCTCTCTTTATAGAGAGAGTTGGTTAGAAGAAAAGGTTTTCATGTGTGAGAACCTAAGGAAGAGAAGGATTCTAGGGTATTTTATTCATTCCATGGCCAAATAGAAGAGACTTCTTTTGGCAAGAAAAGAAAGAAGGCTTAAGATTATGAATTCTTAAAGGGTGAACAAGCTATCAAAGTTGAAGTGTGTGAAAGAAAAGAAGAATGGAGGACTATAATAGAGA
Organism: Cupressus sempervirens; assembly: GCA_028749045.1. Lineage (NCBI taxonomy): Eukaryota > Viridiplantae > Streptophyta > Pinopsida > Cupressales > Cupressaceae > Cupressus > Cupressus sempervirens. The sequence goes on along the minus strand of CM053789.1, from coordinate 862,087,284 downwards.
TCTATAATCTACAAGTGAGTTGTAATTTTTTATCAGATCAGGTCTTACTATTACTATTACTTCATAAGAGTGAGAATTAATAGGATATTGTACTGGTATTTTTTCCCAAATTGGGTTTCCACATAAAATCATTGTGTCAAATCTATTATTGAATCTATTTTGTTTCATGTTTACATTTTTGCAAAGATGTTTTGACCTAGTATAGTAACCTATAATGTTTAAGCAATGTATGATCTAATGAATGTATGCATAATAAGGTTTTATGGATATGGGCTCACTAAGCTATGAAATTTTTTATTTTTACATCTAGAACTTGGATAACTAATTCACTCTCCCCTCTCAATTATTCTAAATAATTCCAATAGAATCAACTACTTATTACTATGCCTAGATAATACTGATATTTTCAATGATATTGGAATGTAGGTACATCATCAAGTATAGTTGTGCACAAAGATAGAAACCCAATAAGGAGAAGAATGAAGATAATTCTACTATATTTTTAACACTAGAATTTTTTTAGTTGTGTATTGATGTGGTAATGATGAAACACTTGAGATATTGTAAATATGAACTTATTGATTTAATATATTTTATCATAAGGTTCTCTAATGATCAAAGTAGTCTAAGAAGTCAAGTCAAAAAATAGTATAGAGGGAGCTACAAAATGATGTTTTTACTTCATCCAATTAATATTAACAGTTCTTACAAATTTGAAAGATTGATTGACATAATATTGACACAAACTATAATTATTGTAAAAACCTATCAATTGAGGAGTATCTAAGTGCACTAAGTGCATTTGAATAGAAATATTTAGAGGGTCATAACTTAGAGGTTGTAAAATCTATTAGTAAATTGTCAAATTTTAAAGATGGTGATGTTGAGGTTTACAATAACCTCTCTTAGTTTGGAGAGATCACATTTTTTTTGAATTTGACACAATGATCTCGCTTGATGCCAAAATGTACAATGTACCTTAGTTCATTGGTGCATCACTACATAAATCTGAAACTATTGATTGTGGCATTGAACTATAATCTCTATTAGCTTTGGATGGGTGGGACAACCCTAGTGACACCCCTATTCTAATCATAGAGAACATAGAACATTTGTAACCATTCCACATAGATGTGTCTCTAAGATGAACTAAGAGCATTTGGAGATCAATCTTTCAAGGGTCATAACTCAAAGTTCATAAGGTATAGAAATGAACCATCAGATGCTACAAGAAGATGATCTTTAGGTCTATAATAACTCAATTAGTTTAGAGAGATCTCATGCTATTTGAATTTGGCACAATAATCTACCTGATGCCAAAAATTATAGTGTGCCTTAGTTCATTGGTACATCACTGTGCAACATTCAAATTGTTTATTGTGGTGTCAAATCATTAGAATAATAAGCTCCATATGCGAAGGTGAGATTTAGTGACACTTATTTTCTAACTACAACAATCCCAAAACATTCATGACCACCCCACACCAAATTGTTTCCAAGATGCACTAAGTATGTTTAGGAAGTGATCTTTCAAGGGTCATAAGTTAGAGCTCGTGAGGGATATCAATAAATTGTCAAATTTTATAGGAAGGTGATTTTGAAGTCTACAATAACCTCTCCTAGTTTAGAGAGATCCAATTCCATTTGAATTTGGCACAGTGATCTCACTTGATATCAAAACTTGTAGTATACCTCACTTCATTGGTGCATCATTATATAACTTTAAAACTATTGATTGTAGCATCAAATCATTAGTGTTGCTAGATTTGGATGGGTGGGTGAATCCTAGTGAGACCCCTATTTTGACCACAAATATTCTAGAATTTTTGCAACCAACACGCATCGAAGTGTCTCTAAGATGCACTAGGTTTATTTGGAGAGTGATCTTCCAAGGGTCATAACTCAAAGCTTGTGAGGGCTATTAATGAATCATCAAATTATAAGGATCATGATGTTGAGGTCTATAATGACCTCTCTTAGTTTTAATATATCCTATTATATTTGAATTTGGAATATTAATCTTGCTTGATGCTAAAACTTGCAATATACCTTAGTTCATTGGTGCTTCACTATGTAACTTTTACACTATCGATCGTAGCATCAAATCATCAATTCTATTAACTCTAGATGAGTGAGTGAACCCTAGTGATTTAGTTTCTACCATTTCAAAATAAATGACACCAAATCATCACTTCCACTATTGTTTCCAATAGTAATTGGGTTGATCATGATGTTTAGTTTATTATTGTCTATCCTCACAGGTTAGGAAAACTAAAATATTGCTGATATTTTCTTGGACTCCTCATCCTCAAAGCACCATCTTGTTTGAACAAAGAGAGAGAAGGTAGTACTTCTGAGGACTCATCCTCAAAAAAGAAATCCTCATATTCTCTACCACTTGTTCCATGAACCTCTCTAGTTCACCTTCACTTTCAAACATGCCATTGCAACAATTAACTTAAATTATTTCCATTGATAATACATCATAATCCTTATCACAAGATTAATCTTCATAACTATCTAAATTCCTCTCTTGGATTTTATTGGGATGACCCAAGAAAGGATTCAGGTAGGTATTTGTCAAAATATTAAGTGGCTAGTCTTCATATGTATAATGCATATAAAAAATCCACACACGTGGTTTTAAAATAAAAACTTAAAAATAGAACTAAAAACATATATGTATATGGATATTGGTATTCCCAAGATGACAAAGCCTATTTGCAATATGTGTGATATGTCCCAAGTTTCCTCTCTTTGGTTGAGATCTTCCAAAAGTTGATACAATATTCTTAATGGGATCATAGATAAGAAAGGGCATCTCATCAGCTTCCAATAGTTTCCCAAGAAAGGAAAAATCTTGGAAAAGGTGATCAAGAAGAATATAACTACTACTTTTAAGGCATGATATTATAACACTTTCCACATAGTCATGCAAAGAATTATTGAACAGATACTCAAAAAAAAGTTTGACAATTATTTGAATGGAATAAAAGAAAACTAATCCTCGATGGGAATTTTCATTTCCATTTTTGAACAAAACTAGAATGAATTCCACTATCTTCAAACAATGCATTCCAAATGGTGGTCTTAATTCTCCATATGTGGTGGGAAGAACAATTACATTAGAAGACCCATACAATAATGATGTAAATAGAATCCTAGAAATCAACCAATTAGTGGAATACATGTTTATCCCTTCAAAATCCATTAAATAATTTCATTATATAGAGGCATCTCATGAGGCAAAACAAATGATTTTCCAACACAAAAACATTAACCCTTCTCCATTTGCATATCCTGATTACCATATCTAATTTCATTGACCATAACTTCTTTTCTAAAACTTGACATGCAAAACCCTCTATTGAAATTTTTCCAAATTATACCTATTAAAAAATATACAAAGATGAGCCAAAAATAATAAATCCATTACATGTTATAGTATCTACATGTAGAACCATTTTCTCTATCATAAATCAGAAGTAAAACTAGTAACCCTTCCTAGGGAATCTAATAACTTCCTCAAAATGATTCCAAATAAAACCAACCAATTTTACATAAACCTTATATGATTATAGTTTCTTAATATATAAGCCATTAATTTTTCCAATTCATATATCATTCTACAAGCACAAATGTGTTGACATTAAGTCAAGTTTGTTATTAGTGAAAACACTTATTCAAATTATGTATTGTTACCAAGCTCATTTCATAGTCTATAGTGTTTTTTGTGTAATTCAATGGTTACCAAGCTTCACAGTTCCTACTAAGCATTCCAGTGGTTACCAAGTGAATTCAGGTAGTGTGAAGTCCAGTAGTTCTTACTAAACAATTCAATGGTTACCAAGCTTCGTAGTTTCTATTGAGCCATCAGTTCATGTGAAGTGAAGTTAGTGTTAATTGAGATAATGTGATGATTAGTGTTTACCGAGTTCAAGTATGGTAAATGAGGAATTTAGTTTCTACCAAGTTACATAGTATCTACCAAGTTGCTAATGTAGACCAAGTTCAAGACTACTCTGAGATGATTAGTATGGACTAAGCTTCTACTTCTACCAAATGCATGACAATATCAAGTAATGACAATGGGTGCCATGTATCAAAACTTCACCGAGTCAGTCTTTAGAACCCGAGTGTCTTCATCTGAACTGACTTTGTAATATTGGTGTTAACTTGTATATTGGCTAACTTTGTAATTTTTTAAATTGGATTGATATATATATATATATATATATATATATATATATATATATATATATATAATGTATTGTATCATATCCAAAAATGACATGGATAGATAAATATAGATGTATGCATGAATACATAAGAGGCATGCAAATGTGAATCAACAACAAAGTGTATTGTAAGGCCATATTAGCAAGGAGAAACAAAGTCATATCTATCACACAAAGGTGATCAATACTTCAAAGAATCTCTATCAGCAAATCAGTTGTAAATCAGAGATCTACTGTTTCATCCTAATAGGTGAATGAGCTTCAAAATCCTCTAACAAGGTAGACTTAACATTCTTTTGTCAAATCTCTTTACCAAGTGCATACTTCATTGTATGTTTGCAAATCCTCTAACAAGGTGGGCCTAGCAGTCTTAATTGATCCTAATAGGGAAGATCATTAGAAATGATCATTGTAAGCCTTAAGAGGCCAACTTTATGCTACAGTATTGAAGTTTTGTAGGTATCATCCCCACCCTAGTTTTACTTTCTACTTGGAAGGTTTTTGGGTCACCAAATTATTGTGTTCATGTATAATGAATGTTTATGGTTTCAGTTTCTCATGCATACAGTTAGATTTGATTTGATGAATTAAATGATTATTGGGTTATTGCAATTAAGGTCTAAATTTGATAAAGTTTTAAAGGTTACTAATTCACCCCTCCCGTCTTTGTAACCTAGCATAATCTTGAATATTTCCAACAAAATCATTGTCTACAACTTCAATGGAGATCTTTAAAAACCAATCTTCATTAAAATGAACAATATAACTTACACATATCTAAATGAAAATGACTCACACAAACTATAAATGAAAGCTAGTTAATATATCCTTCCAATTAATATAACTAGAGTTTATGTTTCATCCAAATGCATTCATATCAAACATTTAAATTTGACTGTAGTTGGGCATCCTTAAATATGAAAATAACCACTTTTACCAATACTAGTATAGATTCTTCAAAACTTAACAAAATTGCTCCAAACCAAAAAGATAAAGAATATTATTCATCCTATTATTCAAATGTATAGAATATACATGGGTTCCAGACTATAAATGGTCATACAAGACCTAGAACCAACACAAAAATAGTTAACACCAATCAAAATGACAAGTTCTTGAGAAACCAATTGTTTCAAAATGATCTCTTCTTCTTCTCATTCATTCCTTTCTATTTGGAATGACCAATACAATAATTTTATAGTGGTTTTGGTGGTTTAAAACTTCTTGACTACCTTTTAAATCAACCCATTACATTCTTTTAACCCTTGTTTATTTTTTAATGCTTCTTTAAGCACTCCCATTACAATGCAAATCTATTTTTCTAGTTTTTAATATATCACAATGCAAAGTTAAGAAGTTTAACCATTTCTTTGACATGGTTATAGGAAATTCTAAATGACTTAAATATTACAATATTATGAAATTCATCATAATTTATGAAGGGCCAAGATGCTCTTGCATCATACTCCCAGGCTTAAAAGATTTCCATATCCCATGGAAATGTGCAGTGGAGAGTTCTAAAAACAAATATTTCACTTCCTTGTCTTTATCACTGGGTCCATGCTTCTACTATGTACTCTATTTTTTTCAAGTGACTCCCATAAATGGAGTAAAGACTAGCTACTAGCCATCATGCTTCATGCTTCTTCTTCATACCACCACCCTACTGCCATCTTGACCATAAGATGCTTTCCACCCTTCTCTTAGTGGTTGCTCTCAAGCATCTTCTACCTAGCTACAACTTGATGGAGATAGTATCAAGATCCCAGCTTGAGATCTTCACATATGCAATTGCAACTAGGTCCTTGCAGCTATGATGGATCCACATACCACCAATTATATCTCTACCCACAAAACACCAGAACTTTCGCTAGCTCTAATACCAATTTGATGTAAATAGCATCCTAGAAATCAAAAAATCAATGGGATACATGTTTATCCCTTCAAAATCCATTAAATAATTTCATTATATAGAGGAATCTCATGAGGCAAAACAAAGCATTTTCCAACACAAAAACATCAACCCTTCTCCATTTGCATATCCTAATTACTATTTCTAATTCCATTAATCATAACTTCTTTTTAAGAACTCTTCTTGAAAAACCCTCTAGTTGAATATGAAAAATAATAAATCCATTACACGTTATAGTCTCTACATGTAGACCCATTTTCTCTGTCATAATTCAGAAGTAAAACTAGTAACCCTACCTAGGGCATCTAATAACTTCCTCAAACAACTCCAAATAAAACCAAAAAAAATTTAAATAAACCTTATATGATTCTCATTTCTGAATATATAAGCCATTAATTTTTTCAATTCACAAATCATTCTACAAGCACAAATCATTGTCTGCAAATTCAATGGAGATCCTTAAGAACCATTCTTTATTAAAATGAACATAATTTACACATATATAAATGAAAATGACTCAAACCAATTGGAAATGAAAGATAGTTCAAATATCCTTCTAATGAATATAAATGGAGTTTTTTTTTAATCCAAATGTGTCCATTCTAAACATTTAAATCTGACTATAGCTGGGCATCCTCAAATCTGAAAATAAGCACTTTTACCAAAACTAGCATAACTTCTTCAAAACTTAACAAAATTGCTCCTAACTAAAAAGATAAAGAATATTATTCATCTTTTTATTCAAATGTACACAATATACATGGTTTCTAGGCTTTAAATGGCCATACAATACCTAGAACCAACACAAAAATAGTTAACACCAATCAAAATGACAAGTTCTTGAGAAACCAATTGTTTCAAAATGATCTCTTCTTCTTCTCATTCTTTCCTTTCTATTTGCAACAATCAATACAATTATTTTATAGTGGTTGTGGTGGTTTACAACTTCCCAACCACCTTTTAGATCATCCCATTACATTCTTTTAACCCTTGTACATTTTTCAATGCTTCTTTAAGCACTCCCATTACAATGCAAATCTATTTTTCTAGTTTTTAATACATCACAATGCAAAGTTAAGCATTTTAACCATTTCTTTGACATGGTTATAGGAAATTCTAAATGACTTAAATATTACAATATTTTGAAATTCATCATAATGTATGAAGGGTCAAGATGCTCCCACATCAAATAACTCAAGCAATTTACTAAGCCTCTGTAAGATGGCATCCACCATCTTAAGATTTACAATCATTAGAGGCTCAATAATATGATTTCCATGGGCTACACCAACTATTGCTATTGTGTTGTATCTTTTGGGATTCAACCCTGAGATGGAGATAGAAAATGAATGCACTAATGTGGATTTTGATGTGGGCTCTCCAAGGTATTATGAAAATTCCTTCCCAAGAATCTTGGGCTAGAAATCTTGGTACTCAATGCAGATAGATAAATGTGAGAAATTGCACAAAGTGTTTCCAGTAAATTTGCATGTATTTTAGGTGAACTTGTTGAGCTGAGTAGTAATATTTCATAATAATATGGTGTGATATTTTAAAAAAAAATCTTTTAACTTAATAATTCTTAAAATTTTACTATGTAAGTTATGGAAATATTTTACTACACACTCACCAGACTCTTGGAGTCCATATTCAAAGAGAATGATCAAAATTAAATTTCAAGGTGACAGTAGAAATTTTTATTAAATTATATCAACATAAATAAAAAAACCTTATAATAGGGTCCATTTCTTCCCCATTATCTTGTTTTGTTGACACCAATTATTATATACATAAAATATCATCACTTTACCTTCATATTTTTCCAATGATAAGGATAAAACCCATAAAGTGGTATTACACCTTCAAGTAGATGGATTCTCTCTCACAAATTTTCAAAATAAGTGAATAGACTTGGGGAGTTGTAGCTTCCATTTTCATTTGTCATGAGTTATTTTTTGACCACATTGTATTTCCAAGCATAAAATCAAGATGCTTTAAGATAAGCATAAACCCTAGAATGTGTTATTATACCTTTGACAAGATGGTCTCTCTTAGAAAAAATTGAAAATAAGTGTATAGCATTAGGGTTCTCTTTATGGTGCATGGAAGTGAGTGGTGTAAGAAGAATCACCATCTTAAATGACCCTTCATTGGAATCTTGAAGTTCTCATTATGATGGAATTAGTTGTGCTTGGTTTAACCACTTGGGATTTCTTTATTGGATCCAATATAGAAATATATCTATCATTCTCTAACATGTCTTGTATAGGATCCCTAAGCATTTTTCTTGACATAGATTCTTGCTACAGATTGTGCCACATTAATTCTTCTCTACTTGTGGATTGCCTCAATTTTTGATGGAACAAAGAATTCTAACAAGATGAAAATATGTAATATATTATTTTTTTGATAATTGTGTTCAATATAAGTCTCTTGAATATTTATTAGATATATTTTCTTTTTCTTTAGGATATGCATCAACAGATGCAACTTTCAACTTTAACCATAATTCTCTCTGAAGAGATTGCTCCTAAGTTGTTTATCCCCATGCTTTTTATTTTTGAACACTAGAAAAATTAATTTTACATATGGAAGTACTTTCAACCATAGAATGTCTATGATGAGAAAGATCTGAATTGTCAAGTGATCTACATACATAAGATGTAACTTTGTTTTCCTCATGCTTTGCTCAAGTCGAAGATGTTGTCTCACACAATTCTTGTGATTTCTTTTCAACTTCCTTAATTTTCTCCATCTCAGCACTAAGTGTTGGAACATCCAATTCTTGAAATAGATAATTTTGATAACTATCTATAAATTTTTTACATCAAGTTGTTTTTATCAATGTATTCTCCACTTTTCCTAGCTTCACTACAATCAATTAACTTAAATAAATAATGTGGAATTATAGAAGAACATGAATATTTACCCCTTTCAAATGATGTATCTAAATAAAAAATATCCTAACCATTTGATAACAAATATTTTGATGATACCATCAGGACACATGCTTTTGGAGGTGACATCACAAGTTGTGGGGACACTTATGTTGGGCTCTTCATTGATGGACAATTATGTGATACTTTAAAAAAAATTAGGGTACTTGATCCTAAGACTCTTTGGTATTAGTGAGTCATTAGATCATAAAGGCTCATCAAAATATTAGTTACATGAGGAGTGGATTCAAAAGAAACATAATTCTATAACTACAATGATTTTGATATTGGCCACATCAGAAAATATGTTTTGTGGGGAGATATTTCCAGCTTAGGTGTTTAAAACATCTTTGAAGTATCCTCCCTCAAATATTGCAATAGACTGCCCCTATATATTTGAGTAGACTTGGATGTGTGGCATTTCAAAATATATGGAGTTATAGCCTCAGCTTGTTTTGGAATCACAACCTCTAACTTCCCCTTGAAGCTTATTAAGATGTTGAAAAGGAGATGGTCTTAACACAAAGGAAAGTTCACCTTTATCAACACATCCAGTTAGTTATATAGTGGAACAACCTTTAAAGTTTGTAGATGTTCTAAATTTGGGAAGTGGTGCCAATGCAAATAATACCCTATTATAATTAGTTATAATACCAAAAGCCCATGAAATGAGTGGTGAAGGGGATCATGAATTTATATATATTTAGGATAAACAATTTTTTGTCATTTATTGTTGAAGATGGAACCACTCATGACAAAGGAAGTGATTGTTTCTCTAAAATATCTAAGTGATAGCTAAAGGCTTGTTCAAATTTTCAAAGCCATCTGTTTAATGTAGAATGCATTGATAACAATACTTCAATAAAACCATCGATATAATATTTTTCCAATTTGTGGGAACAATTAAGCTTATGAGTCTAGACTACTAGTCCATCAATCTAATTAATTAGTTTGGACACATTCTTTTGGGTGGCATGAAAATGGTCATTCACACAATTATCATTTTGATTACAATTCATATACAAGTAAAACTATTAGTAACACTCTGATTAAAAATTAACTTTAGGTATATCATTCTTATTCCTAAGATAATAATGGGATCAAAAGTTTTTTTCAGTCATTTTGGTATATCACATTTGAACTTAAACATGCAAAGTGATTTTTTTGGGGGCTTAATGCTCTTAAAATTCAAAAATGAAATATTGTATTCACACTATCATTGTGGTTATAATTTTAATTGAGAAATCTTTTGGAAAATAGTTTGAATTAAAAGAATTATACTAGGTAGTAGAAAGATATTTAAAATCTTATTCAATTGGACAAAATGATTATTCAATTTCTATTTTTAACACTAAATATTAAACTTACATAGTTGCTTCTAGATTCGATTGAATGTCTATTTTTACCTTTAATGCTTTGGATTATGATGGAGTGAAAGGTAAGAAAATCCAAAAAGGAGATATCCTAGACCCCAAAAAATAACCACACAGTGGAAACACAACAACAAAGTAAGATCTAATACCAAATCAAAATTCTTTATTCATAAAATAACTGATTACATGCAATGTGTTAGGTTATAAGGCCTTCCTAGTTATGGCCAAATACAAAAACAATTACAACAATAGTTATGTAAGATCCCTAAAGATCTAATCCAAGCACTAATCCCAACTAGTTTAGATATGAACTCTAAAAGAAACCCCAAGGAAATATCAACTTGTGCTCGCAAGCCCACCAAGGAATCTCCTAGTTTACCAAGCCTCAACTACTATCCCTTGAAAGTTCACTCCTACACTTCATCCCCTTCTCCAAGATGGATGATAATGACTAAATAATCCACAAGACCCTATACTTATACCCAACTAAGCCACAAGTTGGCCAAGTTCATTAAAAATTAAACTAAATCCTAACATTAAATATATGTTGAGCCACAAGTCAACCTCCAATAGATATTAAATACCAAAATGACTTAGAAGGTTTACAACACAAATTAAATGCACATAGAAGAGAAAACTAAGACCCAAATAGGTCTACACAAACTTCCAGATTGATCTACATCACAATCACACACTACATGCATTAAATGCTTCAACTTGATTGAGAAAATTCACAAGAACTCCATTTAGCACCAACACACTACTGAGTGTCAGAAAACCCCCAAGCATTTCTGAGTAACCAAAACATGTCAATAAATTAATACATAATGAGAAAAACATTGAGTGCTAAGCAACAGATGCTGAGCTCCAACAATGATCGAGCCCCTTCAATGACCAAGCACCTCAGTCAACACTATACCCAACAATGACCGAGCCTCACTCCTTTGGTGACCAAGTCCACAACTCCAAATCCAAAATACCTCCAACATAAAGGATTACAAACAACCATATGATGCTCTTGCATTAGACATCCTAGGTTTGAAAAGATGTTCTTAGTAACTAGAAGAATGTCTTCTAGGATTTAGCACATAAATCCTAAATTAGTTCTTCACATACATATCCTCCAAGTCCTTAACTTGTAAACTCTTTCCCTTGTTCTTCTTTTGATTCTTTAGATCCATCCTTAGTGTGCTATATGTCTTCTTTCCATGTTGATCTCTAACCCTCTCAAAATATTCCAACTCAACGCAACTACCGATACTCAGGTTCCTCCTACTAAGATCTTCATTTTTCCAAGGAGTTAGGGAATATTCTTGCCACCTTTTGAAATTGTAAACACATTCTTGACACAATCATGCACAGTCCTACAATCATACTACCAAGGTCTACTAAGAAGCACATGAAAACTGTTCATGTCCATAGTTTAACACAACACTTGATCCTTATGCTTCCCATTCTAGAAATCAATAAGGCACTACCTCCTCACTTCCAAAGCATGCTCACCTTTCAACTATCCAATCCTATAAGGATAAGTATTTCTCATTCTCTTTAAACCAAGTTTTCAAACCATCTCCTCAGAAACAAGGTTATCAATACTACCACCATCCACAATCACCTTATAGATTTTATGACCAGACTTACAACAAGTCCTAAAAAAATAATTCCTCTGACAAGATTTCATTATCCTCTGACCAATCAACACTTGTTGAGCTAGTAAATTCTCTCCTTTCTTAGGTTGACTATCTTAGACTTCAACCTTATTAACAAAAGCACCTCTCCTACCATAAGAACATTCAAAATATCTATGCATTGCTTCACCACATCTATAGAAAGTACCTCTAAACTCACCTCCACCTATCCTCCTCTTCTAATGAATAAGTTGTGGTTTATCTTATGTACTCAGCTTAGCCTTTGCCAAGCTATCCTTCTTCTTCTTCCCTCTAGCATTAGCTTGAATTTTCCTCTTCAACTTATCTTCTACCTTTAGAGCATATTTATAAGCATCCTCAACTAAATTAATCTTCAACATACCAACCTCATATTGGATATTTAATCCCAAACCATTAATGTCCTGAGCTACCTTCTCCTTTGACAATTCATTATGCCCAGACCAAATAGTCAACTTGTAGAATTCATCTATATAATATTTCACAGTCATGTCCTTTTTCTTTAGATTCTAAAACCTTTTAAACAACCCAAGTTCATAATCAATAGGAATGAACCTATCCTTCAACTTGCTTACCATCAATCTCCATCTATTGATCTTCATTTCACTTTCTTCCTCTCTATCTCTTTACAGTTCTTTCCACCAAAGAGCAACATGTCCTTTCAACTTAGTTTGTGCCAACCTTACTCCAAGTGGATCTCCAATATCCTCTAGCTAAAATTAGTCTTCCAATTGACCAATACAATCAATCAGGTCTTCAAGATTCAAAGTACCCAAGAAATTATAAACGTCCATCTTATGCTTCAATCTCAATTGAGATCTAGGTCTAACAAACTAACCAACCCTAGTTCCAATAGGTCTCTCCACATGATCAGTTCAATCCTCACCACTCAATCCAACAATTTCAAAGTCTTCAAAAAGTTCCTCATAACTATATTTAGTACCCACATGCTTGGGCACAACACCTAATGCACTCACAATTTTAGCAATCATGTCACTCTTCATCAACACGATCTGATTACGAAACTAGCTTTAACCTCCTCTATTTCAGATCTAAAATTTGCTTTAATCTTCTTTGAGAACCTTTCTTCCACAACATCACTAGGATCATCAATCATCCTAGGGTCCAATATTCTTGGAGGTATCTTCCAAGATTTTTATAAATTCAAATAAATAGATCCACAACTCCAAAAGACTAGTCAACTTCACTAGATCAACCTTCTCTTCTAGCCTTCACCCATGTCCTAGTACAAAATGCCTCAACTTTGGTAATCTATCTACACACTCAATAAAAACTTTTCTCTGATACCACCTAATGAAGTGCAAGGAAGAAGAATCCCCAAAGGAGATGTCCTAGCCTCTAGAAAATAACCACATAGTGGAAACACAACAACAAAGAAACCTCTGATACCAAATTACAACTCTTTATTCATAAAATATCTGATTACATGCAATTTTCTAGGTTGAATGGCCTTCCCAATTATGGCCAAATACAACAACAAGTACAATAAAATTTTTGCAAGATCCCTCACTATCCAATCCAAACACTAATCCTAGCTAGTCTAAATTTGCATTCTGCAAGAAAATCCCAAGGAAATCTCAACTTGTGCTCACAAGCCCACCAAACAATCTTCTACCTAGACTCAGCTACTAGCCCTTCAAAGTTTTCTTCTACACTTCATCCCCTTCTCTAAGCTAGATGAAAATGACGAAAGACTCCACAAGCTATCCTAGTTCATTACAAATTAAATTAAATCCTAACATTAAATATATGTTTAGCCACAAGTTAGCCTCCAATAGATATTAAATACCAAAATGCCTTAGAAGGCTTACAACACAAATTAAATGCACATAGAAGAGACAACCAAGATCCAAATAGGTCTACACAAACTCCCAAATCAATCCATGTCATGATCACATGCTACATGCATTAAATACTTCAACTCAATCAAGAAAATCCACAAGAATTCCATTCGGCACCAACACATTGCTGAGTGTCAGAAAAATTCCAAGCATTTCTGAGGAACCAACGCATGTTGAGAAATAAAAACATGCTGAGAAAAATAGTGAGTTCTGAGCAAAAGATGATGTCAAGCTCCAAAAAAGACCAAGCCCCTTCAATGACTGAGCATTTTGACTAACACTATACCAAATTGCGACCGAGCACCACTCTTTTGGTGACCGAGTCCACAACTCCAAAGCCAAAATACCTCCAACATGCAGGATTGCAAACAACCCTAGGATGCTCCTACATAAGATTAGAATATATGGTATGCCATCATGATACAAGAGAGTGACAAAAGGTGTAAGGATGCAAACTTACAGTTTTATATACTGATGAAAGATCACAACATGTGGTCCAAAACATCAATGATAAAATAAGCATACAATCAAATCTTGAAATAATTAAAAAGCTATTAACTAAATTAAAATGGACTGTGAAAATTTTGTAAAAAAATTCAACTAAGTTCTCATTTTTCAAAATATGTTCAACAACTGAAATTATTATGATTGGTTGCGAAAATTTTCTCTCTTTCTCTTCATGCAAGCAAGATAACCATTTCTTTATCTCACTTTATTTTGTGTTGGATAATTAGTTGGATTGCCTTAGATATTACTAGGTATCATTTCTAGATTTTTTTTTATCTTTATTAATATGAGGATATTTTTTCATATGTTCTTTGTAAGGTGCATTATAGTCATTATAAACCAACATATACAACCATGGATTGAGAGATTTTTTATGTGAATAGAAAAGATAATCTATGTTCTATAATCTAACCTATATTACTATACTTTAGGATTTTTTGTTTTAATGATAAACATGTCCTTTATTTTTTTCACTGATCCATGTTATGGTAGAGCCTAGGCCTATACGATCTGGATTTCTGTCTCTAGATTTTCATATTTTAGTTCTTGATTAGAGTATTCTTTCAAGAACACAAAAATGTAATGTATTATATGGGTAAATTCCATTCTCAATTGTCCACATTATTTGAAGCTCCCTTAAATGAAATAAAAAGGGCAAGGTATCATGCCATAATGGGTTACATTTCTAGACTTTCTTCTTACATTTTGGGCTACACATGCAACTATGTCATGAGCTCACAAGAATAGTAAACAAATTGTAGTGCCTCTCCCATTTGATTTCTATATGTCATCTTGATGGATGCAACCCTAATTATCTTTCTTGGTGAGGGATTGTGATTGGTACCATGAGTAGTCTACACCCTTGAGCTGATTGGATTTATGTTGTTGTATCAGCTGCTTTGGTTATGCTTATGGCTGATTTATGAGATTCTGATGTGTTATATAGTTCAATGAGGTTTGTGCCAGTGGTTACTAGCATTGATGAGGTATCATGATGTTGTTTTGTGATTACCCTAAGATGTGTGTAGAGATTGCATTGTGTACTATTATCTTGCTACATTGGACTAGGTTCTTGTAGGCGTGGTTAGTCATGTTTATGACTATGTTTGCTTATGTGTTTTAAGTGCCTACTCATGTTGTGTAATCAACCATTACTAAATTCTTAAACAATTATAAATGAATTGTCCATGTTGGATTCATTGGTTATGTGTTGCAGATATTTACCTTGTTATATTTTGATTCGAGAGATACTTGTTACTCATGTTATGTGTTACATTTGAGATGGCCTAAGGGTTAAATGTTATGCTTTGATTTTAGTATCATAGATGTTAGATTACTATGTTGTTCAGTTAATCATATTGCATGATGATACTATTTTGAGATGATAGTATTTTTTATGATAATATTTAGTTATCTGGTATTTGGACATATCTCTAATTATGTTAGGAGATATATTTAATTCTATGGTTATTTACTTCATTCTTTCTTCATTATGCTATATGCGAACACGAGTAATGTAAATATATTATTTTTATATAATTAAATGAATGGTTGAATTATGTGATTTAATGCATTTATTTCTTTGGCTATGTTGTTATATGCAATTGCACTTGATCGTGTATTTTAGTGTGCATGATCTATATCCTTGGCAGTGGCACATGGAGTTAGTGCTTCAACCATTCATATTTTACTAATGTTGTCCTTGTATGGTCTACATATCCTTATTTTAATTGTTTAATTAATCCTTTTAGTGATTATTAAATCCAAACTCATTTCTATTATGTGATTAGACCGGTGAGTGTGTCTAAGTATTTAGAGGTTCACATTGTCATGAAAGTTGTTAAGGAAATTTCTGTGATTTTGGGTTTTTTAGGCTTTATTTTATTTTATTTTAATTTTTGGTAGCTTTTCCATAGATGAATTCCTATTACTAGAAATATCCTATTTTTGTTTGAGTCGATTTGGGGTTTAACTAGGTTGGTTGGTTATTTTCCCTAATCGATTATTCACTCAAAAAGTGAATAAGTATTGAAAAAGGAATTTAATTCCTCACTTCTCACTTTTTGAATTAGAAAGTTTGAGAGTAAAACCAAATCCTCTTCATGAGGAATTAATTTTTTTTTTGTGTGGGAGTTGTGGGCATGGGATCATCATGAGATCGGTCTTGTTGGATCTAGCCAGGAGAGACCTTGGATTGTCACGATTTTTGGCTACTTCTATGGGATTTTTATTTAATGGTTCAGATTCCTATTTTACCCCTTTTGGCTATGAGGTAGCACTCTCCTATTTTACTATTTTGGCTCCATTTCTACTTTTATTTTTGGTAGCCATTTGTTAGGAGGTTGAGAACTAGTGTTTCCCTCTATTTTTATATGTTAGCTCTACCTAGCTAGGCAAGTGTGAGCATTTCCCTATTTTTCGTGTTAAGGGTTTGGAGTTTTTCACTATTATGTTGGTCTTTTATGGACTCCAAACCTAGATTTTATTGGATTTTTGTGACTTTTATGCCCAAAGACCAAATGGATTTTAATTTCAATTTTTATTGGCTTTTGGGATTTTTACCTCTATTTGTGTGCCACCTAGTTTTCTTAGGTTTTCTTGGCATGATGTTGGTCATGGATTTGGACTATCTATAGGTAGTCAATCAAACTATTTTTGCACTTGTATGTTTTCATTGGGATGTGTGCCACATCATCCATACTCCTAACTTTGTGTTTAATTGAGTGATTTTATAACTAGTGTTATTGTTTATTTTGAATCTTTGTTTTTATTTTGTGGATACTAGGATTCGTGTAGAATCCATACTCCTAGATTAAGGCTAGTTGAGTGATATCATGAT
The DNA here is from genome assembly GCA_028749045.1 of Cupressus sempervirens. Lineage (NCBI taxonomy): Eukaryota > Viridiplantae > Streptophyta > Pinopsida > Cupressales > Cupressaceae > Cupressus > Cupressus sempervirens. Next base: position 862,069,950 of record CM053789.1, on the reverse strand, counting down.
GTTTGGTCTTGTTGCATCATTGAGATTCATGTAGAATCCATACTCTCGGATTGAGGTTGGTTGAGTGATTTCACGATGTATGATTTTATTATCTTTGGGATTCGTGTAGAATCCATCCTCCTGAGTTGCTTTTGGTTGAGTGATATTTTTCTTGTGTTCTCATCCAATCCTTGTGTTATGATCATCATGATGGTGGTGTACCACATGTGAGTATGTGTGCATACATTTGTTGAGTGACTTGTGAATCCTAATCTTCCATTGTATTTTTGGAAGTTATAACTATTGTGGTTGGGTTGGGAATATGCATGCCTAGGGGTACTCATCATTGGATGAGCATGGGTAGGGTAGCATATGGAGAGGGCTCCTATCTTGCAGCTTGATGACCTTGTCTCATAGGGTTGGTAGAGGAAGTTTTAAGTGATAATTAAATAAAATGTGTGAGTGGTAATAAAACTTAAGATTATAATATGTATGTGTCAAGCCCTCTGTTGAGGAGTTGAAACATACAATCTAAGATTGGGCTTGCTGAGGATAAGAGACTCTCCATGATGTTAGCCCCTACATAGTAACCCATTGAGTGTCTGAACATGACTTGTAGTTCTTATATTGTCTCATGCTCTTGGTTTCAGTCTTCATTACTATCTGGCATGAGTGTTTGTGGTTGGATCATTATCTCCATTAGCACCACAATAATGGACCTATGGGTCTCACATGGTTGGGAGGCATAGCTACCTATACCACTATTGGGGATTAGTGTACAAATATGGTCTCTTATCCTAGTGTGACCATTGCTAGATGTTTTCATGTGATACTTTGGGTTCTGGAGTATGCTTTCTTGTGATTTATGCTTTCATTGGGATGCTTGGATATCATGTTTAGGTCATGTTATTTTATATGGCATATTCATTTATTATGATATTTAGCATATGTTAGATGATGAGTTTGATCTGTAGGATTCTCTTATGCTTTACTTCTAGCATGTTAGATTTTCTTATTCTTATGTTGCAGAAAATTTTAGTAGTGATGCCCTCATGTAAGATAGCACCAATGATTTGATGGGTAGTTTGGGATGTTACAAATGTGGGATGGCTAGGACCCATGATGGTCTTATGATGCTATTATGGTTAGGAGGAACCACGTACCTAGTTTGGTTGTTCAAATTATTGTGATATTATTTCAATACATTGTGATGTTTCCTTTAGTTCTTTCCTTTTACTACTATGTTAGATGGTTAGATGTAGTTTTTATCTTGTAGCTATTGTCTTGAGTGTTCATTCCTTGATCTACGTGGATCTAACACTTTCTGGTGTGGAGGAAATTTATTTCCTAGCATTTTACCTTTATGTTTTTGGCTTGTTGTTTTATATCCTTGTGCAAAATTGCACTTTCTCACATGAGAATACACAAGATTACATGGTGTGTTGGGTTTCCTTGTGTGAAACCCAACATTAGTTTGGGGTGCTTGGCTATTGGGCTAACCAAGTCCTCGTGTAATTAGGAAGATCCTTGTGTAGCTTGTTGTACATCCTCGCACAAAAATCTATCAGTTGTGTTATCTTGTGTGAAAAATAGGGGGCATCTACACTAGTTTTCGGGGAATACAATTTTGTGTTTTGAGTACCCTTTGGGTTTACTTTATTTTCCATGCTTTGAAAGATTAATGATTTTATTTTTTGATGTTTTCTTTGATTTTCATTCTTGAGTTTGTGTGTGTCAGTTTGGTAGTAGCATTTGGAGATTCATTGGTTGCTAGGATTGTGGTTAAGTCTTCTGTTATGATCTTTTTGATCCCTATATGTTGTTTTCATGTGCATTCTTACTTGTGTAAAAAATAAATCTTGGCTTGTATTGAATCCTTGTTCTAGGTATCTCTGGGTGGAGCATTACACAAATATACTACTCAACTTATTTCTACCATGAAAGAAGCCAATAAACTTGGTAAGTTGGCCAAATTTTTAGAATTCATTTGATTCCCTTTTTTCAAGACAAGGCATATTTTACCATGATCATGGACACCTCTTATGAGAATTTTTGGATCATTAGCATTATATATGATTTTTTGAATATTCATGCACCTTAAATAACTTGCATTATTGAAAGTGTAAACACAAGTGAAATACAATTGAGAATAAAAGGACTGTAGAATTAAATTCAAAATAATTGTAAAAGTACTCTCTTTTTGAAACTATATTCAAGTTACTATGGGCTTTCCATGCCACAAATTTGGAGACTATGAGCAAGAGTTAGAAGGACCATCCCTAAAATTGAAAACAAAATGGAGCTTTTACTAGAAAAATCTCTTAAGTGGTCAAGATAAAAATGAAAAAAAATCATAACTTATGCCCAAATTGCTATGAGAATTGGCCATTATAGTTAGTATTGCGGGAGAGGAAAGAAAATTATTGTAGGTAATGGATTGTACTAATGATGGAGTAGTTTTAAAGTAATAAATATTTGTGAGAATATGGATCATGATCTAATATGTATGCAACATATGATGATAGTGTCACAATTTTCTATCCGAGTTAAAAAATCTTCAAGTTACCCTTCCATTATTTTCTCCATTATAGAAAAGAAAGTCACTCACAATGGGTGAAGTTATCCTTAACCTTGTTTGGGTATTAGAAAAATTGTGCCATGTGGCCTTTGACACCAATTAATAAATGTTCTTAATGAAATCCACATATGTTTACCATTATCCTCATGCAACAATAGAATAATTTATTATATAGAAAGAAAATATGTCCTATAATGAATACTGAAACAAGTGCTACAATAGAGAGTGAACAAAATTAGTTCATTTTTTTTCTAAATGAATTTGAGATTTGAGGTTCAAGAAAATCTTTCCACAGAAAAATCATGGGCTTAGAAGTCTTACTTGGATATATGATGCTTGTAAGACTCTTCAAATAAGCTAATATGACTTATAAGTCCATTATTTATCTTTTGGATAGTAAATTTGAATGGCTACTTAATAGTTATGAAGATGAATTTGTGTGTAGGCATTGTAGTGCTGAGAGTGGAGCATAAAAAATATTCCTTTTTATCAGCTTACATTCCTTGAATAACTAGATTGTGTGTTCAAAATACATCCTTTTACCAATAAAAGAAATCAAAACTTAAATACTTGAGCAAAGCATCCTCTCTCTAAGTAGCATTTTTGGAAATCTTAGGTTGATGGAATTAAGGCATTGAATTTTTTTATTATGAACTTTAAACACTAACCAACTCTACTATGATTTCTCCTCATGCATGGTCTCATTTTCTTTAATTGCAATTCAAGTAGTAGAGATTGATTATTTCATTATAATCCAAACGGCAAAAATTGTTTAACATTTAGTACATAAGTTCTTATAAAATGTATTGAATATCTAATTATTGTAACTTAAATTTCATTACACTATTGGAAGAAGGTATGAAGCTTTTTGTCTCTTATTGTTAGTTTGATGTTGTATTATCAAGAGTAGACTGATGAGATTTATAGCACATGAATCAAAATTTGAAGACTTGAAGGTTCATGTTGAATCTATTAGAGTAATTTACTTGAAAAAAATCTATAAAGAGGTCAAAATTACCATTCAACCAATGATTTTCTATTAATGAAAACTGAGTGCCACAAAAGTTGTGTGGGTATTGGAGTGGTAGAAAAGAAGAGATGTGCTTAAATTTCATAAGATACTAAGTTTCCATTCCTAAAATAATGTTAAAATCTTAAAAGTGAAAACTTAAAAATCCATTCAAAAGTTTAACATTTTCAAGGTGCATGTTTTGTAAATAAAAGTCATTTCAAAATATAAATAAGAATCTAGAATGTTTTTCAACAAGATCTCTAAAATATTTAATACTAATAATGTATGAGAGACACCAGATTATCTAATGTTAATATAGGAATAATCTAATTTCTAGTATTGCAAATTTACTTTTATCATTATCCTTGGTATGTATTCAAAGTGCAGCACTAGCAATATTCCATGAAAAAGGTATTACTTTTTAAAAGAAAATTTTCAATTCAAGTAGTCATGAATTATAGAAGATTTTGGAATATAGGCAACTAGAATATTGGAAATTAAATTTTGTAACAATATTCCAAAAGAAACCATTTAAAAATTTTATAGCATGTTATTTGGTGTGCTTTTATGGAATCCCTTGGAGACATTTGTACTAGATCTTAGGTTATAAACTTTTTTTATTTCAATAATATGACATTTCACCATATTTCATGATATATTGAAGTTGGTTGGTAATAGCCATTTCTTGTTTTTCCTTTTAATGTGACAAACAAAATATCAAACATTCATTGATTAATTAATATAATTTATTGCTATAGTTGTAGATTAATTCTATTATAGGTTTAAGTTTTAAGATCAAATTTGTTGAATTTTAAGTTTTACATATCAACAACACCATCTTGTTGTTCAATGGAATACAAAATATATAAAATATTTCTACCATTCTAAATGCCTAAATTGACTAAACTAATTTCCCATTAGTTGCATTTTTCACACAAAAAGTTGTGAAAGTTGTTATTACAACTTTGACAAAAATTTCCATTATTATTTAAAAGGTACTAGCTCAATGGAAGAGAACCTACTTTACAAGTAAGAGGATTGTGGTTCAATTCTATCATACCAGAATATGTTTAAATTAATGATTAAATTAACAACCAAATAAAATAACAAATGAACTACCAAATATATGATCAAATAAACTACCAAATACGCTACCAAACAAATGATCAAATAAAATACCAAATAAATGAACAAATATACTAGTTGACAACAATCAATAACCAAATAAACTACTATTTAACAAAAATAAATGACCAAATTCACAATTAAATTAATGATTTAAATAGTTTTTTCATAAATTTGGCTATGAGATAAATATTTGACAATAAGCTACCAATGGTCACACGATCAAAATTAGTCATATATTTGTAAGTTTAAGTAGTTCATTTAGTTATATATTGATGTTTGTGTACTAGTGGATCTAACTCTAAAATTAAAAAGAAAGGGGAAAGATGTTGGGTTCACCAAAAGTAGGTAAACACCAAATGTAAAAAATCTAACTCCAAAAAGAAAAGAGGTTAAGTGGATAGGTTCACCAAAATATTTAGGGGGGAATCAAGACACTTTAATAAGACTATTGGTCTCTACAATTTTGAGTCCACTAATCCATTCAAATATGGATCTGAGGGAAAAAGAGGAATTTCTAAATATGATTCTACTTATGATCCAAATTAGATTAGCTAAAATCCAAAAGAAGAAGGGTGCTAGTACTAGATTCAAATTATAAAGGGGAATAAAATACAAGGAAATGTACTCTCTTTGGCCCTTGATAGGATAATGTGAATGTGAAATTGAACTAATTGCTTAAATAGTATAAATATGCATGCCATGTCTACAAAATTATCCCAATTAAGATATAGATCTATGGTAAAGATATGAAAGAAAATAAAACATGGAAGAATCACCTTGAAATGTACAAAAGAAGTGTATTTTATCTCTAAATCTCATAGATCTAAACTATTTTTAAATATCCATCCACGAATCTCAAAATAAAATAATAAAACCTAGAAGTCTTCCCAAAAAGGGATATTGAAGGACTAGGTCAACTCGAAAGGACATCTGATTACCAGGTTGATATAGCATGATGAGTTGAAGTTGACTTATCCATAAATCTCCCCAAAATTTATCTCCATATATGTAAGCTTTGACTAGTATCTTATGAGTAAACATAGAAAATAAGGGTTTTTTGGTTGGCATTTGATGAGGGAGGGCTTTCCTTGGCCAAGCTCTAGGTTAAGGAATTAACTGTAACTAATAAATATAAATATAAAGGAAATAAGATAAATGATAAATATTCACCTTACTTAAAAGGAAAAACCCTTGTTAATAAGGATTTATCATGATTTATGTTTTAGATCTTGAGTTAATATGAAGGATGTAGGATATCTACACAATTGCAATAGATCTTCCATAACTACATCATGGAGCTATGGATGTAAATATACATAATGAAGCAGATAATACATGTGTTAATTTGTATTTCCTCCTTTTATGACAAAAAATAATCTAGATCTTCAAGAGGAAATTCCCATAAAAAATATTTGAATGCATGAAGAAAACTTGTTTCCTTTCTTAAATGCTTGAAATCCTTATCTTGAATGCTTGAATGTCTTAAGAATAAGATGTCATGGATGAGATGAGATATGAAAATCAAACCCCCATGAATCCTTATATATTTTTTGGGTGGGAAAATAAACCAAGCTATTAGGGTAGTAAAACTAACTAATTGGAAAACTCAAGGACTTTCAAGCCGCAAAACCTACAACCACTAGGGACTAGGTTTACTTAGGTTGACCTAGTCCATCCCAATTCAACTATTCCACTCCAATTCAACCTTATCCTAGGGGTTAGGTTAAGATAGAAAAACTTGAGAAAGGTCTAGAGGAGGGTGCAAGTGAAACTAAGAGATAACAAATTGATATGGTTAAAAGCGTAGCGAAAAAATACCTAGAAGACCATGTCAAAAGGAAAGAGATGACAAAGAAGAGTGAAATAGAAGAGGAGAAGAGAAAAAGAGACATTGAGAATAGGTCCATCCATGAATCAAGAGAGGAATTATAAAAAAGGGTGCTGAAAGGTCTTAAAATGCATGTGCATCCATTTTAAGATGGTACATAAACCTCTTGAGCAATCTATATATTCATCAAATGTCAGTGTCAAATCAATTCTTCTCCAAATTATTCTTCTTTTCCTTTCTTATTTGACATTATAGTCATTTTATCAATACTACACTTGTATAACATTAGAATTTATTAGTTAATATGTCCTCTCATATTTCATTCACTTCATATACACTCAGTGAAAACTATAGTATCCTAGTCACAATTAGTCCTTCATTCATTTACTTCACTAGCTAGCTCAGTACAACCTTATGTTTCTTTGACTTCTCACTTCATGAATTATTTACTTGCTTATACATGATCTCAATACTTAATTAAATAATGTTAAATAATCAAATAAATATTATATTATCAATTTAACTCATCAAATGCCCACTGAAATCCATACACTTATCAACACTTTCATCATCATCATACTTTCTTCAAATCCTCTTTATTGATCAAATGGTATGACACTCTACTTAATATCTTACCAATTTAGTCTTGACATTAATGATAACATAATAAATTATATGACTCTTTCACAAACATTATTACTATTATTAGTTTGGGATAACAATCTCCCCCTTTGGCATTGATTGCAAAACATTACTACAAATTATTACATTATTAAACACTCCATCAAACACTAGCATATACATATTCAACTCTTCAAGTGCTCTTCTCTACATTAGATTCTCTTCTTTGAAACTAATCCATTCATGATCTCTTCATATACTCCCCTTAGGTTATACTTCAATAAATTTTACTTTGGTAACATCTCTTCTTTTGCTTATCTCTCCCTCTTTGACTATTCTTTACATTTCTTCCTTTTTTCATAGTCAATTTCACAAACATAATTTCCCCCTTCCCATATTCTCCCCCTTTGAAAAAATTTCCAAAAGTAACTATAAGTTTCAATGCGAAACCTATAAAACCTTGTAATTATACCTTATACCTTAAATTTAGTAATTACATCTATTTCATCACATCCTTTCACAACTCTAGGATAGTTCCTAAAGAAAGAATTCCTGCATCAACTACATAAATATATTTTGATCATTTATGAATTCATGCAACCTACATATCCTCTTAGTGAACATTAGATAGAAGTAGGACCCCTAGTTTACCTCTTAGATGCTTGAAAGAATACTTAGGTAATGGCTTTGTGAATATATATTCTATCTTCTCCTTGAACTTCACATACTCCAATCTAGCTTATTTTTCTTGAACTTTCTCTCTCAAGTAGTGATACTTGATAGATATATGCTTTTTTTTCCCCCATGATTCATAGGGTTATAAGATATTGTAGTATCACTTATATTATCACAATAAATAGTAATAGGTTATGTGACTTCCTCTTGCATACCTTCCAACAGTTGTTTGATCCATACAATGTTTGAACAATTAATTGCAATAACTACATACTCACCTTTAGTAGTAGAGTGTGAGATACAACTCTATTTATTACTTATCCATGTTACCAATATTTCTCCTAAAAATAAAAACCCTCTATTTGTGCTCTTTTTGTCATCAAGATTTCTTACCTAGCTAGCATTAATATATACTCTTAGCTCAAAATAACCTTCTTTCTTTATACCATAATCTATAATTTTCTATCCCTTTCAAATATCATAATATTCTCTTTACTTTAGTCATATTTGTATCCTTAGGATTGACTAAAAATCTTATAGCTATCCCAACTACATGTGCAAATTTTCAATCATAGATATGTAAAAAGTCTCATTCACTTTAGCCGAGTTCTCTTCCTTAGACAATTTACATCCAGTGATCATAGGGGTACAACTAGCCTTGACTTGAATGCCAAATGATTTCAATATCTTCTTTATGTATTTGGATTGAGTAACATATATTCTTCCTTTTGTCTGATGATCGTGTTAACCAAAAAAGAACTTTATCTCACCAAATATTGACATTTCAAATTATGTATTCATCTAATTAGAAAATGACTTACACAACAAACCATTACCTCCAAATATTATATCATCAACAAATATTTCTTCTTTTATCATCTTATCTTCAGCTTCACTCTTCAAGTACAGGTTAATTTTATCATTTTTTATTAAAAAAACTAATTCTAATCAAATAGGAATATATTCTGTCATACTATGCTCCTAATGCTTGCTTCAAACCATATAAAGCATTGTTTAGTTCGCATACCATGTACTTCTGATTTGGATCAACAAAATATTCAAGTTTTTCAATATATGCTTCTTCCTCCAAAATTCCATTCAGAAATGTGAACTTAACATCTAGTTTGGTAGACTTTGAATCCTTTTTATGTTGCATATTCCAATAATGTTCTCACTCATAATCTTACAATAGGGGTAAAGGTTTCTCCATAGTCAATTCCTTCTTCTTGTGCATAACCTTTACATACTAGTCTGGCCTTATTTCATACAAATTTTCTATTTTCATTCAACTTGTTCCAAAATATGCATTTAGTCCCGATCAAATGGTTGAAATTGAAAATGTGAGAATTAGTGAGTTTTCATATAGGAATGAAGAGGAAAGAAAGAAAGAAATACAAGATTACAATAGATTTTTCTATGTAAAAGATGAAGCACATTATGTTCTACATGAGCACCAAACCAAGTCACTATAGTAATACACCAAAAAATAGCAAAGAGAGACTAAGAAACCTTTTGCATTACCAAAGCCACAGGTATAACATATCAAGCATAATGTTGAGCCCCAGTTGAGTGTTTATAATGCTAGAGAGAAAAAAATTGAGTCCATTTTTAAAAAGTATGTCAAAAGGAACCATTCACCGAATTGAATTATTGGAGACAAGGATGTTGGAGTCATGAGAAAAAGTAATTTGAGAGATCAAACATGCTTAATTTTTGAGTTTGAGCCTAGAACTATAAAAGATGCACTTGAGAATGAATATTGGATAAATACTATGAATGAAGAAATAGATTAGATTGAGAAGAAAAATACATGGATAGTGGTACCAAGACTTAGAGACAAAAGTGTAGGTAAAATAGGTTACCTCTTGTCTAATCACTAGTCCCAATTAATTCTCCATCAACATCAAATCACATTTCTATTCAGGAACTCCAATTGGTGACCTGTGTTATTAAGCTATGCAACACTCAAAAAATTGTATTTCAGACCTTGAACCCTATAAGTGTAATGACATCTAATATTTTCATTCAGCATTAGTCAACCTCTTCCTTTAAGAGGACAAGGAAAATAATAATATATATTAATAAAGCTGAAAAATTCCTCCATCATACTCTTCAAGCTTATCAAATTTATCAATATAACTAGTCATGTGATGTGAACAACCACTATCAATCATCCAAGAACCATTTTTTCTAACATGAGATTTAAGGGGTTTTTCTTCTTCATATATTTTGTCCTCAAAGTATTATTTAAAGGAAACATACACAATTTCCTCACCTTCATTTTCATCATCGGATTCTAACTCGGTGCATTCTTCCTCAAAAAATGTAATAGGACTTCTTTCCTCTATCTTTGAAGTCTTTGTCCCTTTAGTATTTTTTCTCTCTCTTTTCATTCTTTTCACTCCTGCTCTTTTTAGGACATCTAGAATCAATATGATGAACTTCATTACATTTAAAACAAATGAGAGGTATCTTACCTTTGAACTTTCATTTTTCTCTCAGTAGCCTCGTAACTAGTAGTGCTTCCATCTCATCTTATTCTTTCTCATCAGATTAATCATCTTTACTACACTTATCCTTCTTTAAAATTCAAATAGTTAGAGATGTCTTAAAATTATTTTCTATCTCAAATATCTTGACCCTAAAGGAAATCATAGTATTTTATATTAGTGCAAAACAATTAGTTATTCACAAGGGATATTTGTTCAGTCAACACTGTAACTGAGCCATAATGAAGACTGAGCTACAAAGTAAAGAAGTGGACAAGTTCAATTTGTGTTAAGCATAGTATATTCACTGAGCATTTAGTAGTTGTTGAGTTATCATGAAGGAAACACATTATATAAGTTGAGTGAGCATTTTAAATTGAAAATATTTCAAGATGAGTAAAGTATATGCCAAGGATCAACATGAAGAAACAAGAATGAATGAGCCTCAAAAAATATGTGTTAATTAATGCAATTTGAGTAAGTGAGTTTGGAATGACACAAAAGCTCATGTAAACCATTTTCTCTAGCATGAAATATGTTTCTTTGATCAAGGTAAGTATCAAGGAGGCAATTATGCATATAATTACACATCACTAATCCCTATATAGTATGAAGGACCAATCATAAAATGAGAAATATTAAGTGAAAAAAAAGATAAATGGGGATCTTTGTAGACTTGATGATGAAAAAATCCATAGACATTAGATATCCTACATGCAAATAACTTGTTACAAGGAAGAAATTAAAGTAGAGAGAGAGAGAGAGAGAGAGAGAGAGAGAGAGAGAGAGAGAGAGAGAGAGAGAGAGAGAGAGAGAGAGAGAGAAGGGTTTTCTCAGCAAACAAAAAAATTGTATTTGCTTGTGCAAAATAGAATGAATGAATTTATAACCCATTAATCCTTATGAAGGATATCAAAACCCTCAAAGGGAAACCCTAAAAGGTAAATGAAATTTAATAATTACTAATTAATTATTAAATAGAAATGCAAGGTGCCTAAAGTGAAATCATAAGAAGGGAGTAAAGATAATTTAATAAATGAAATGAAATGAACCTTTTACTCTAACACCACACTTAAGATGAGAAACAATGCAGCTACAAAAAATGCAACAAAACTATAATGATAAAAGAAAATTTGGGTCTGGACAACAAGGCCCGATGAGATACCCAATCATAATCAAATATCTATGAAATAGAGAAATAGAGAAAACCCAGTGGGACAAACACTACTCCAAAAAGAGGTAGAAGAGGATTCACAAATGAAACATGTCAAGAGACTCTCTCAAGAACATACATATAATGAAGGCCCCCATGATAGAAGCTTGAGACTGCATAGCCCCCCTAGAATGATAGAACTCTTGTGTTAGTGAACATACCAATGTGGAACCAAATTGAGGAAAAAAAAGGTAGTGTACAAGGATGATAAAACCCATATATGTAAGGTGCAGCTGGAAGTCCTAGCTGATACTCAAAGGAGAAAGCATGAGAATCCTGAAATGAAATCTATGATGGAGGTGGAGTAATAGGTGTGTGAGATATGTATCCTCTGATATATCCTCAAAAATTTTAGTAGGTGGCATGATGATAAGAGATGGAATAGTAGGCAATGCTAAACAATAATCCTATGTGAGAGATGAATTTAAACATGAGGTGGAGGTGTCGAAGTCACAAATGGTCTCAAGAACACCACATAAGATCAAGAAACCTAACCTCACCTCAGTACTCACTCATAAAGAAGGAGATTGATTCTTTGATAGCAGAGATGGTGGACCAAAATGTGAGAATGAATATAGGTGGGAAGCATGATCAACAATCCCTATAGCAAGAATATTGCTTGTCTCACTATCTCTGATGTGCACTGAATCTTGTACAAACTCAACTATCTTCCTTGTCCCACTATGTGTAATCTAATAAATAGAGAGAAGGTTAGAGGAAAAAGATAGAACATTAAGTACATCATAAAATGTACCATCATCAATGTTAATAGATCCTTTACCATATACAATCCTTACAAGGTTGTTCCTCATCAAAATGTGTGGAGTAAGAGAAGCCCCAAAAGAAGAGAACTATTGGAATTAACAATGGAAAAGTAGACTCTAAGAGGCGGGATGAATCAAAACTTCAAAAATTTAACCATAAAAACATTCACCATACATCCATCTCATAATCTACATGTAAATTGAAATAGCAAGCTATACATGTTCATCCATAACATGAAACAAACAACACATAACACAATAAGTTTGTTACCCATAAACCCTCTAATGAGAAAGTAAAATTGGAGTGGGGATGACACCCACAAATATTCACTACCATAGTTGTAAAGTGTATCTAATGAAGGTTATAATTATTTGATCATAAACTATGATCTACCCTATGAAAGGTCTTCCTTGTTAAAGGCATAGAAAGACTATTAAATACCACCGTGTTAAAGGATTTCAAAACCTTAGTAAAAGTGTTCCTTGTTAGAGGATTTCAACTTACAATAAAGTAAGCACCCTATTGAAGAATTAAAAAAATCCTGCTAGGATTACTTAGTTAAGAGATTTCACTGATTCACCTATTAGAACATGTTAGCCTTGATCCTTTGGTTAGCACCACTCTGCTAGATATCATATCTCCTCTTCCTTAATGTGTACCTGATCCTCCTAATCAAATGTATCTCTTCTATTGTTTAACTATCCTACTCTATTCTCTCTAGTATATTCTTCAATTTATAACATTATCACATCCTCCTTAGTCACCATGAATGCTCTCACTATACTTAACATTCGCCCTTCTCTTCTCATCCGTGCAAAAAAACTCTTTAGGATTTTCCCTCCTTAAGAAGACTTAGGTGATCTAGGGTTTGATAGGAATCAATGATTGTGATTCACACATTTTTTTGCTTAGAACATCCCTTAATCTAAATGGTTGCATGTACTACATAGGGATTGTCAATATACCTTTGGTTTATATCCTTTAGAATCATAAAATAATCCTTATGTTGGCCCAAAAATGGTTTACATAGGAGTTTGTACCATTGCAAAAAACTATGCCCAAAACTATTTACTCAGCACTTGAAAGCTTTGATGCTTGACATTCATTACATCTTCAATTTTGTAACTCATCTCCTAAGTGACTTGACATATTCTATTTTATTTGACATATATGACTTGCTTGGTACTTGAGTGACTTAGCACATACCATCTGCTCGGTATTTCTTGACATATGCTACTTACTCAAATTATACGGAGTTCTATTAATTAATGACTTAATAGTTTTGTCACTACTTGTTCAAAACCAAAATGAGATCAACAAGAAAAAATCCTGAGAAGATGCCATATGGGGTGAAGCACCTGAGTCCAGTAACCATCTAGAAGGGGGTGGAGTAGTAGTTTCACATAGTGCTTGATCCTTTCCTATATCTTTATCATCTATTTGAAATGATGATGATGAAGAAGATCTATGAGAAGTAGAAGGAATATCAATGTTTCTCTTATGAAGGAGAGTTGTCAAATCTAAAACTTGTGTGGCAGAACCATCAAAATTCTTCTCATAGAAACGTGATGCATCATGATTAGGATTATTACAATAAGCACACTTCATTCTTTCCAATTTTGGTTTACCCTCCTTAGGAGGAGGTGGCCCTGATGAACTATGAGGGCTAGAATCAATCTAAAACTCTTTAGAATGAGGTTTATGTGTCTTCTCCTTTGTCTTAGAAGATGTTCAAGCTACCAATGCCTAAGTCTGTGAGCCCATGAGAGAATCCAACTAAGAGAGCTTGGCTTACTCTCAAGTTAAATGATAAAATAAAAATCAAAGGATGGCATGGTAAATCTATTACCCAAAGAACCTTTGGTGGAAGAGAAGGTAGAAGAAAAAATCTAAAAGCTACCATGGAGCTTAGAAAGAATCGGGTAGATGCATTGAGTATCAGTTTTGGTTTTCTTACAACCATGTAATAAAGATCTCCATTGGTTGAACTTCATAAAAAAGTTCTCAATGGAAGGAGAAGAATCCAGTACAAGAGAGGTAAGCTCTGCCTCAATATGAAGTGTCCTGAACTCATTCACTATACTAAATAAGCCATCAAGTTTGGTCCACATATCTAGAGGGGTATTACACCCATCAAGATGGAATTGTAGGATGTCAGATACCTATAAAGAAATAAACCCCATTGGCTCATCCATCTTGATCCTATGCTACATGACCTCAAAAGGCCTCTATAAAATTAGTTGTACACAATCTAAACAAGACCACAACCCTTTTGACCAAAGAAGCCATACCATCAAGGTCTTCCATGTGTGATAGTTATGAGAGGTTAGAAGTTCTAGAAAAGAAGAGGACTTGACCATTGTTTTAGAAGGCTGAAAGTATTATCTCCACTCAATTTTACTCCAAATTGATGCAGATCTAGAAAGTAGACAATAAATCATGCACCTTTTTAAAAAAATAGCACCTAAAAATGTGCCTATATGAGTCCAAATGAAGCCTCCAAATTTGTAAAAAATTGAGATTTATAATTTTTAGAAAAATTCAAAAATAGAGATTAGAAACAACCTACACCAATGTGTAGATCATGAAATTCTACCACAAAACAAAAAAAATTGCTCGAAAAAAGCATTTTTTATGAGGAAAATATCTATGTTTGAAAATCACCTGTGTAATTATTTTGTCTCAATCACCACCATCACACCTCCAAAAAACAAAGACCCACTATTATAATAGAAAATGCCCAAAAAACTCCATATTCTTTTGTCAAACCCTCATTCTTATTTTTCTCCAAATAAGAATAGGTAGTCATAGGTAAAGCTCTGATACCATGAAGGATTTGATGATGAACAAATCCATAGACCCTGATATGTTACATGAAAATAATGTGTTACAAGGAAGAAAGAAAAGTGGAGAGAGAAGGGTTTTCTCAACAAAAAAGAAAATTTTATTTCCTTGTGCAAAATAGAACAAATGAAACTACAACCAATCAATCCTTATGAAGGAGATAAAAACCCTATAAGGTAAACTCTGAAAGGTAAATAATATTTAATAATTACTAATTAATTATTAAATGAAAATGTAAGTTGCATATAGTAAAATATTAAGAAGGGGGTAAATATAATTTAATAAATGAATTTAAATTAACCCTTTACTCCAACAATCATTGATTGCATTCTAGATACTTAAGATGGTAATTTAAGAAGGGTTTTAAGAGAGGAAATGTATATATGAGTTGAAGGTATGCATGTATGTGAAGGTGAAGGAGAATCAAGGAGTCGTGATAGAATAAGGTGACCAAGCAATGTAGTATAGAGTTATTTTAGATTAGTCACAGTGAGGTGATTAGATATTGCAAAGAGAAGATGTATTATTAATATTTTAGAGAAAATAAAAGGATCAAGGTACTATTACATTCTAACAAGTGTATCAGTTGAATCTCTTAAAAGGGTGATACTAACATAACTATTCTAAATCTCCTAAAAAGTACTCACTTAATTGTGAAGCTAAATCATTTTGTAAAGATAGACTTAGTTTTCTTATAAGCTCTTAGCATAGTAGACCCCTCACATGGTAGATCATCAGAAGTGATATTTTTTTAGCCCTAATAGAAATTTTGTTACTGTAGTAGTGAAGATTTTGTGGGTGTCATTCTCACTACAATTTCACCTTCACCTTGGAGGACTTTTGTGATACCAAATCTTCTGTCAAGTGTTGATTGTTGAAGATGATGAAAGATCAACCCCATAGCTCCCAAAAATCACTTGCATGCAAACACCTATTATAGAAGAGAGAGGCAAAAAGCTATGGAGGCAAGAATTGCTAGATCCATAGATGAGAGATTTCTGATGAGGAAAAAAGAAGATTGCTATAAAAAATGAATTATCTCAAGTAAATGTTTACAATGAGATATCATCCTTATAAAGAAGATTGAAACCCTAAAATGGTCTAACTTAGGTTGCATGATAATAATTAATAAAAGAAATTAATTATTAGATTCCTAAAGTTTAGCTTAAGAAACTAGAGTTAATTAGGAAATATCTAATTACTCTAATACCCCCCCTTAAGATAAACTTAGGGAGTAGCAAAAATCTAGAAATTACTGCTAAAAGTAGAAATTGGGTCCCGAAAAACAAGTCCTAATGAGGTACCCAACCACAACCAAATCTCTAAAAAGAGGAGAAATGGAGAAAACCACATGGGAAAAATCCTACTCCAAAAAGATATGGAAAATTTATTGAAAGAAACTAGTGAAGGACTAAAGGAGACTCCAAACTAATGAATGTCCCAGAAGATAGGAACAAAAAATGATCATGTAGAACATCACTGAAGCATGTAGAAGTTGCAAAGCTTTGTCAAAAGTAACTATTGATTTGAAGAACCTCCATTGAAATAGAACCTAACTAGGTAGAGAAGACTATAATCTACATTGAATCAGGAGGCACACAAAGGAAAACAACTAAACTCGATGATATAGATGGCATGAAACATCAAAGTTTGAAGAGTTAATCAATCAAACTAAGGAAGCATGATAAACAACAAAAAAAACCCCTAATTTAGACAAGGGTGAGGTGATAGGCAATTGGAAAAGTGGGCCAAAAGAACTACAATTTAAGGAACCACAATCAAGATGCATGAAAGAGTACATAAGTGTGTACTAAGGTGATCAATCTTAGACATGTCATGAGGCTAATGTCATGGAAGGGATACTCACTAGACAAAGGAAGATGGAAAAAAAAGGCAAACATCAACCCCCCATGGCACTTTATTAGAGTAGTGCATGTACAATAGGGCAAAAGACATAATGAATCCCAAGAATAAAATAATTTGTATGAGTGCCCTTAGATGGCACTACTTGAATCAGATGGCAAAACAAGGCAAAACAACTAAAACAAAAATATAGATACAAATAGGCACTTTATCTCAGTGTGTTTGCAAGAATGCATACCAATGATGTCTAAATAGACCAGAAGAGATATAAGATCGACATAAAATATAGTACAAGTCATGATGAATCATCTAAAGAAAAGAAATCAATCCTCAAACTTGAAACAACCAAGATATCTACTAGAATGCAAAAATGCAGAAGACTAAATAGAATATGCTTGGAGAAGAATCTAGAAAAATAACTAGCATCACTAGAAAGAGCTCAGAAAGAGATTTTCAATGATATAGATAATTCCCAAATTAGAGATCAGATGCTCAAGATATGTCTCCCAAAGTGAAAAATAGAACTTTAGACTTTGACAACAGAAAAATCCATCAAAACAACATCAAAACTAGAAACTAACTATAGCACTATGATGGGCCTAGAACTACCTTTTCAGCAATATCTCATTTGCAAATAACAAAGTCTGTATGCCTGAGATATGAGCAAAAAGTGAAGGTAGGTCCAAATAGAGGTCGAGGAGGTGACAAAAATTAGTGATGTAGTGCTTATGTGGCACTAACATTAGCAAGTGGCAAGCCCAAATTTGATGGTCAAACAACTATTGAGGCAAAAAATAGCCATAAAATGACCTTGTTGGAAAAAAATCCAACTACCAAAAACATAACAAGAACAAAAAACATTGTTGCCAGATCAAAGGGCCAGTGCCAGATTAGAAATCAGTGGCCAAGATTAAACATGTGCCAGATAAAGATTTTTTTAGTGAATTTGCATTACCCACAAGCCAGAAATTCCTCAACACCAAACACAAGGGTGTGATTAATATTGACAGGATCCATCCATGTCCCACAATCTATGGAAATTCAATGCTTGGGTACTCCAACTCATTTAAGAGTGTTTGTGTTATTCCACAGTCATCTCCAGTTTTAGCATTATTAAGTGCCAAAAGCTATGGAGCCGAGGGAAGAGTTTCCATGAGGTGGTGGAGCTCCAAGTGTAACACCATAGAAATAGACATTAAAACATGCCTAAACCCAAGGATTAGATGTTGTCATAAAAGATCATGACTGAAAAATCTGCTCATCATGCCCAAAGACACAAGATATCACAACGCATTACAAATGTTAACATGGTCAAACAACCCAAGTTTGAGGTGAGCACAAGAACTTGTGAGGAAAAGGCAATAGCCAATGACCTCTAATGACCTCCCAAAAAGGCTGCAAGTCTTCCATAAATCTACTTGACTTCCTCCATGAAACACATTTCACCAGTAATGTTAGAAATTAGCATAGAGGACATTATTAACAAGGCTCACAATGGCTAAAAGAGTATGGTACTTCCTCCCAAAGAAAAAACACATAGCTAATAATAGTATGTGGTGAAGCTAAAGAGTCTGTAGATAAGACAAGGCATAGAGGCTTGTGGAACCACAAATAGAGATAGGCAACCAAACCACCAAAATCTAGGCTCATGCTATCAAAAAAATGTATTTTGTCTCCAAATAAAATGCAGATCATCATAATGCCCAAACTAAGGATTTTTGAAAAAAACTCAAAAAGGCACTCTTTAAGATAGCCAACAGGTTCAATCAGTCTTTAAGTGACTACCTAACATCTACTCCATCAACTAGAGATCTCCAATCAAGTCATAAATCATACATTGTATCATTGAAAAAGAAAGCTCTAAAGCCACTGCCCAAGGATCACAAAGAGAGGAAGTCTATCTTCTAATCACATGCACAAAGATCTACAAAAAATCTTTCCTTGGTAGAAGAAATAGGTGAGGCTAGAGGCCAGTATATACCTATAGTTTATTAAAATAAATGAGCTTCAAAATCATCCCAAACAAACTTGCGCAGTCCTAAAAACTTTGTAGCTGAAGCTAAAAGAAAAGTCCTTAAAAAAATGATGTGGAGGAGTCAACCTATAATGATGATGGGAGATATGATGTCCAAGAAGAGGTTACTGGTGACAAGGCCACTTATAGAGATAGAGAAAACTTAAAACATGCCTCTCTTTAAAAAGGCGGTCTCCGATCAAATCCTTGCATAGCAAAAGAAAACCGCATGATGAAAGGAAAGCATTGTGGAGGCAAAGTTGAGTAGGAGTGAATGAACTAGGCTTGCTTACAATATCTCCTCCAAAAAAAAAATGAAAGCTCCAAACTGACCTTTGGTCAAAAAAATCATAGTCTCCTTGATTTGTGTGCCTAGGTTAGGTGCAAAAAAATATTGTCCCAAATTTTAATAGCATCCAAACTAGATGTGTTTTATATGGAAATGGGGGTTTTTGAGCACGTAGAGCTCAATGGTGATGTTTTTTTTTGCTCAAAGTTCCTCAAAAAATAGTGACCTCCAAATCCAATTTAAAAAATCCTCTAAAAGCTTAGATCTAAAAACTGATGCCAAAAACCTCAAGAATGGAATAGGGACATGAAGATCTAGAGCTCTAATACCATGTTGAAGTTGATGAAAGATCAACCCCATAGCTCCCAAGAATCACCTGCATGCAAACACTTGTTATAGAAGAGAGAGGCAAAAAGCTATGGAGGCAAGAATTTCCAGATCCATAGATGAGACATTTCTTATCAACAAAAAAGAATATTTCTATAAAAAAATGAATTATCTCAAGTGAATGTTTACAATGAGAGATCATCCTTATAAAGGAGATTGAACCCTAAAAAGGTCTAACCTAGGTTGCATCATCATAATTAATAAAATTAATTAATTATTAGATGCCTACAGTTTAGCTTATGCAACTAGAGCTAATTATGAAATATCTAATTACTCTAACACTGGTTACTTGTTTATGTGATTTATTCATGCTAATAGATGTCAGATCTAGTATTGTATGTTAATAAATTATATGATTGATTAGACATAAGGTCAAAAGGTTAATGAGTTGTGTGGTGATTTAAGTTTGACATGGTTTATGTCTAAAGAGGTAAAAGTTTTAGTTATCCTAATTCACCCCCTCTCTTTGCATCTCATTTTCCCATTAGATTTATAGGAATTGGTATCAGAGCCTAGTTCTCTAAGAAAGAAATATAACCAATTAAGAATCAAAGATCTTGAAGGTGGAAGTCTAAAAATTGGTAAAGGTGATTGACAATCAAAATATTAATTCACAGATTGCTTTGGAGCAAGCAAAATCTACAAAGGAGGAGATAAAGAAATCCTTGAAGAGAAGGAACGAGATGAAAATCTAGCAAAATGACACAATACCAAGAAGAAAGAATTGAATACATATGTGATGATTTCATAGATAGTGAAACTAATACAACAATAGAACATCTATTAGATAAGAACAAAAAATTGAATGAAGAAGTGAGAGGACAAAAGACAAAACATAAAATACACTCAATAAGACTATGCGAAGTCATGAAACAAAAGAAGAAAGATGAAGAAGACAAGGTAATGACTGATGCAAACAAGAGACAAATGGATACAAGAGGTGATGAAAGGATGACCAAAGAACAAATTTTCATACATAATCAATTTGACATGGTCAATTAGTTACTAAATGCTAATCATGAAATTGATAGAAAGCTGGAAGAGATTCCAAATATGAGATTAAAAAATGATCAACTGAGAAATGAATTAAGATCTGAAAGGAAGTCATTGAAAGAATGAATAGATTTAAAGAAGCCATGGGATAACATTATGAACAATTAAAATTATAGAGAAAACCTCATGATACTACTGGATTAGGATATATTGAGTTCATATCATCTACCAAGAAAGAAGAGTCATCACAACATGGAGAACAAAGGAATGCAAAACCAAAGAACAATAAGCCTACATGCTATCACTATGGAAAAGTAGGTCATATAAAAAATGTTTGTTGGACAAAAGCTAGTAAGACTTATCATAAACCCAAATTTGATGAATATTTATTTAATTTCAACAAGTATGGACATCAAGAATATGAGTGTAGATCAAATATTGGTAAGAAACCATATACATATAGATTTGAAGTTTATTGTTATACATGTTAGTAGTATGGTTACAAGGCACAACATTGCAAATCTAATGTAAAACCTAGATGAATAGCTAAAAGTCAAGACAATGCACCTCAGAAAGGCAATTTAATAAATTGGGATTACAATACTTGGGTCACTTGTTAGTTATGTGGTAGGCATGGACATATTGCATAAAATTATGCAAGAATACATTTAAAAGGAAGATATAGAAACTAGAAGAACTTTGGTCTGGTATGCTTTCACTGTCAGAAGGTTATTCACTTAAGTAGAGATTGTAGGACCTAAGCATCAACACACAATGATGAAGAGAACAATGGAAAAGAAAAAATGATATTGAAGAAATAAGAGGCCAGATGAATCAAACTTGGAAGAAAAAATATAAATAAAAAAAAATACAAATTGGGCACTTGTGATCAACCAATCCAATGGATTAGGTGATTGTAGCACCTCAAACTAGATATATAGGTAAGTATGGAACCACATTTCAAATTGTCAAATTATACATCAGTTCCTAAGATTATGAGCATAAAATTAGAAATTAGCATAAAATTAGATACATAAGGACATATTTCTAGTATCATCTGAGTAAATGTATATGAATACCAAGTTACAAATTTAAGTGATGGCCGAGTGTCAGCATTAAAGGATAAATAGTTCTAAGTGACTACATAAATTGTTAAATGATAGAGTCATAGTTTTGGCCAAGTTCATTTGGAGGAGTTTTGGCCAAGTTAATACCAAGCTTTGCAGTATTGACAAAGACAACTATTGTGCACCTACTCTTGGTATGAAACATTAATGAGGCCCTAAAATTACATTTCTAACCTATATAGTTAATTTCATCATTCATCTTGATCTCTTTTCCATCAAATTTTCAAGAGAGAATAAATCCCAAGAAATATCTGTGGTTGAGTGGATTTGAAAGGATTATAGTGCATGTTATTAACACTGGGAGAATATTTATAAGATTTTTGAGAAGACAAGTGAGTTAGAGTTTAATGATCAAACCCTAATTGAGAAAATGATATCCATATTGTTAATTTCTAAGAAGAAGATAGAATCAAAGGAATTGAAAGTTAGTAATGTTGAATTGGTAAAAAATGATGTATACATGCCACCAAAATTTAAGGCATATCCTAAGATTACTACAAAGGGAGCTTCTTCTAGAGCCTTATCCTCAATCGCATATAGAGTTATTTTAATTCATGATGTGTGATCATGCTATATGTGCAAGATTGGGGAGGTTTCTGACTTTGAATTGAGAAGTGCATATGATAATTTGTGTGAGGATGGAAGGTTGAAAGATGAAACAAGAATATTGCCAAGAAAGGGATTACTCATGCCCTAAAATTTTCTAAGGTTTTTAAAGTTCATAACATGAAGCTATGGTTGGAAGGAGCACCAATCAAGATCACTATGAAAATTATTCATTGACTCACTAACTATCCTATCATAGATGAAATTAATCTATTTGATGCTAGAGAAGGGAAGTTATTGAGGAAAATACATTGACATAGTGAAACAAGTGTGACATGACTATTTTAACCATTAGTGATGTAGATATTGATTTTGTTGTTAAGGTAATTGTGCAAAATTTTCTATCCTATCTGACTTGATAGTATTGCCCATGTGACCATGAAATTTTCATAGAAAATTGTGAAAAGAGATAACAATTATGATAATGTTGACTTATAATTGGAAAAATTAGCTGAGAACCTAGAAGAATTAGAAAAAAAAAAGAATAGTATTTGTGAATTTGGTTCACTACTTATTTGTATATTCTTTTATGTTCAAAATTCTTTCCCCACCATTGGTGATGTCGCATGGAGAAATAAGAAGTGAGTAACTCAATAAATCAATGAGCTCATTCATCACTTGGGAGATAACTTTGAGAAAGTTATGGGTGAATATTTTGAGGAATTCAAGAAGAAGATGAAGAATAGGTCAAGGATTCCTAGATCCTTAGTAGATAAGTACTCTAAGAATGTTTGTTTTCTTGTGGACACAAACATGACATACATCAAGAAATTATCTCTACAAGTACATGGTTAAGACCATTAGCATATAAGATTAACATTGATGAAGCTACCTCGATAATTAATACATTACTAGATGGACTAGTTCACAAGGATTCCAAGCCAGTTAGAAGAAATGAGACTACAAAAGTAAAGATCACAATGGAGATAAATACCTCCCAAGACAAATAATAAGAGGAAAGGAATGATAGAAAATTTGGAGGAGGAGAAAAATATGCATAACCATTGTAGTTCACCAAAGGTAAAGGTAAAGATATGTCAACTAATGAAGAGGTAAGCAATGGAGAAGAATAAATTGAAGGTAAAGGAAAGGAAATAGTCATTACTGAGCTATATGATAGTAAAGGAAGGAAAATGATAAAAAAGCTAGTACCTATAACTCCAAGAGTCATAATAAAAATGACACAGGCATCTACTACTGTAGTGATTGAGCCTAAGAAAGGAATTGTTAAAGTTACCAAAATGACACAAGGAAAGGGTATGACAAAGAGAAAAGAAATCTCAGAAGAAGTTGAGATGAGGAAAGCCATAAAGATTTTGAGAAGAAGGCTTATAATATCAAAAAGATGATGATGGTGATGAAGGCAAGACTAAGTCAAAGGACACTGGTCAATTTAGAATTGTAGTACACAAGACATCCCAAACTATAGATGAACTTTGTGGAAGTATTAGGGGGAGTGTAGGTATGGAAGGATTCAAGTATGTAAAGTATGATGAATTGGTTATAATAGTTAAGGAAAAAGTTGAAGATGTTGTACTTGATATGATGGAAAGTTTTAAGTACACACCATTGGAGCTAGGTAACCCCATACCTAAAGGATTATATAATAAGATTGATGAAAGGTTGAAGTATGTAGACTAGAGAAGGAAAATTTCCCATGTTATGCCTAAGCTTCATAGAAAACAAATTTATAAAGCGAGTAAGTATAATAACACATTTCTTCGAAAAAGAGGAGCATTTATGATTTTGAAAATAAAAATAGAAAATGTAGTGGAAGAGAGAAAAATTGTGTGGAAGAAGATTTATGAATTAATGGTTGTTGATGAGAAAAAGGATGAGAAAGTTTAGCTTCCAAAGGTAGAGTTGGATAATACAAATGATATCAATGATGTTCTAACAAATATGGTTCAAAAGGGGGGAGAAAAAATTAACACAGCTGTAATTAAGGATGAACTAGAGGTCATCCTAGTAAAGAATGTGTCAATTGTAGAAAATATTATGGATGAACCTAAAAGCAAGAGTACACTAATAGAGCTAGAGAACAAGGAGGAAGTTCCACCATCCATGTTAGCACATGAGATTCTATTGAATCTTTATCCTATGATTTTACAAGTCAAAGATTATCCAAATATTGATACACAAGTAATAACAGAACATGTAGACTCACACCTATTAATCCTCCTATGCCTATTTTTTGATTAAGTCCAAATGTTAGTTAAGATGATGTAAATGTTAGTAGAGACAAGCAACAGAGTTAGCCAACTAATGAAGGAGGAAACCCCCTAAGCCAACAATAGAAGAATGATGTGAAAGAGATAAATGACAATGTAAATAGAGATGGTGAGAAGAATGAAAAGTTGAAATAAGATAAATCATATCAGTATAGTACTAGTGAAAGAAAAAGTGCCTTAGAACCTCTTTAGGAGGGAGAAAATGAGGTTGGACAATAAACTTCAACCAGTGAACTCAAAATTGAAGATGCAATGGAGAAGGAAACTGAATGAACATAATAAGAAGGTAAAAATAAGGAGAAAATAAAAGATGTTGAGTCTCAAGAGGCCAAGGGAATTAAAGAGGAGATATAAAGGTTGCGTCTGAAGTTCCAATACAAGATCATTAGATATGTTCCAACATGCCAAATTCTAAAGGAAGGAGATTTAAAAAGAAGATGAAGTAGTCCCCATAGGCCATGAAGGAAAAACCTTCTACTCTTGACAAAGATATAATGATTCCTAATTGGAACACATCTAAATTGAGTATTGAATAGATGAGAACGCTAAGTAACTTGTTAGATAGAAAGGCTAAGCAAGAAGGGATGAGAAAAGAGCATCAACAAAGATAGGTATTATATGACATCAAAGATATATTTCTTGATACTTTTGTGTTGATAAATTAGATAAGAAATCCCTCATCATTGAAAAATTGATCAAGATAGATAAGAAGCTTAATGACATTGATATTGATACTCAAGAAAAAATCATCCAGTATTCAAAAAAAATTGAGAAAATAGTATTTGAGAAGGTTGCAACTAAAATTGCAATTGAGAAGTTTGAAATCTCTACTTTTGTTTCTAATTTAGAACAATTAGTAACTAATTCTAATAATTGTTTTTCCAAAATATGTGATGTCTTTGCATTCACAAAAAAGGTTAGGAAGAAGATGGACAAAACTGATGCAAATCTATTGAAGATCGATCAGGATTTGAACTTAGATCCTAGTTCCAGTTTAGTTTATTTTTCAAAGATCATATTTTTGCAAGGTAAGAAATAAAAGTTATTATATGAGAGATCTTATCAATTCAATATTTTTTATTACGTAATTTGGAGGTGATGCAAAGGCATTTACACATTGATAAGGATCTTATATAGAGTCAACACTTTTCTATAACTGATAACATGGTAGATCTCAAAGCCACAATTGAGATTAAAAGACAAGTTCCTAAGAAATTCAAGAGAAATTGTGATAAAATAATGGTTATTGTCCTTATATTACACCAAATTTTTTGGAATGAGTTTGGTATAATCTTTGATCTACAATTGACTATCACTATTTAGCATAAGTGACAAAAACATGGGGACATATGTATGAACATTTTTAATTGGGGAAATATAAATTAGCTATATATTATGAATCGAAAAATACAAGGGGGGAGTGGGGTAATAAGGAGTTTGATGTTGAACAAACTATTTTATAAATACAAGATTACAATGTAATACATGATGACTGAGCTACAAGTATAAGTACACCCAAAGGGGAAGTAAATGTTTTGAAGTTTTTGTTGTTGTCAGATTTTGATCATGATAAGTATTTTTTACAATAATGCCAAATGGGGATATTGTTGACCCTAAAGGAAATCTTAGTATTGTGTATTAGTGCAAAAAACTTAGTCATTCATAAGAAAGAGTTGATTAGTCAATAGTGTAATTGAGTCATAATGAAGGTCGAGCTGCAAAGTGAAGAAGTGCACAAGTTTAGTTTTTATTGAGAAAAGTACACTCATTGAGCATTCAATGGTTGTTGAGTTATCCTGAAGGCAACATATCATATAAGATGAGTGATACTTAAGCTAAAAAATTCAAAGTGAAAATAATTCAAGCTGAGTGAAGTCTATGCTAAGGATCAATATGAAGAAACAAGCATGACTAAGGGTCAAAAAATAGATGTACCAAATTATGTAGTTTGAGTATATGAGTTTGGAATGGAACAAAATATTATGCAAACAATTTTTCCAAGCATGAAACATGTTTCTTTGATCAAGGTAATTACACTTGTTTAATTAAACATCACTAATCCCTATGCACTATGAAGGACAAATTAGAAAATTGGAAAGCTTAAGTGCCAAAAAAGATGAATATAGATCATTGATTGTATTTTGGAAACTTCTTCAGATGACTATTTAAGAAGGTTTTCAAGACAAGAAATGTTGTTGCAAGTTCAAGGTATGTGTGTGTAAAATTGAAGAAGAATAAATGAGTTTTGAAGGAATAAGGTGATGAAGAAATGTAGTGTGGAGTAATTGGAGATTAGTCACAACGAGTTGATAAGGTATTGGAAAGAGAAGATCTATTTTTGGAATTTTAGTAAAAATTGAAGGATCAAGGTACTATTACATTATAACAACTATATTAGTTGAATCTTTTAATAGAGTGGTTCTAATAGACCTATTGTAAATATCTTAATAGAGTGATTTCTTAATTGTGAAGCTAAATCCTTTTATCAATGTAGACTTATCAATCTTGTAAGATCTTAGACAGTAGACCCCTCATAGGGTAGATCATCAAAATTATAACCCTAATATGTACCTTGTTACTAGAGTAGTAAATATTTTGTGGGTGTTAGTACCACCATAAATTTATCTTCACCTTGGAGGGTTTCTTGTTGAGACTCAAAATTGAAGCCCTAATTTTGAGTACCATTCTAAAAATTGAGTAAAAAAGGCCCATATAAGAGCTTTTTGTGCATGTGTTCTCAACCATCATTTTGAGGCCTATGATGTGTTTCATGTTTCTAACACCTTGCATTTAGTATATTCATGCATTGTATGATGATAAATTTCCATTATGAATCATTTCGTGAAGTTTCATTTTGATAATTGCTTAAATCTACATTTTTGTCTAAGTGCAAACAACAACAAGAAGCCTAGTTTTCAATTGAATATCTTGCACCTAGTTAGGTTTCATGACTCACCACTTTTAGAGTGTTTAATATGCATATAATAGAACATATTTTTTATATTTTGAGTCATTTTGATATTATTTGACTAGGTTTTGAGTCCCTCAAAGTTGTTGTTTATTGTTTTCATGTTGATGCAAATTGTTTAGAATTCTAGGAAGCCCTTTTTGACTAGTTATAACTTTGAACCAGTTGACCAAAATGAGAAAATTACTTTTATATTCTATTCTAGTGTTCAAAAGCTTCCTATATCCTAGATTTGATCCTATGGAAAATCCATTTGACTAGTTTTCAAATGTGATTCCAAATATAATTTATAAAGTTTTACTAGTGTCAAAAAGTGTAGATTGATTAGTAGCCCTATTCGTGATGTTAGAAATCTGAATATATGATAGATGAAACCAAATGGATTGTACCAATATATTCTACTCTAAAAAAAATTGATGTGTGCAAACTTTCAAGTCTTGATGAATCCATCTGCACACTTTCCTAGGTCCACTTCGTTTGTGAAATTCACTTTTCTGTTAGTGTTACCAATTTTTCAAATCCAAGTACCTTAATTTTATAGCTTTCCAAATTATTCTAGTTACTGGTGATGGGTCCATATAATAGATTTATACTCTCTTCGTAATAGTGAGCATGAACATTTGGTGGCATGAAAACTAGGGCATTAGTTTACTATTATGACATCAACTGAGCATCAAAAATTGGTCTTAACATAATCTAAATATGATATCCAAGCATTCCAATCAAAGCATAAATCACAAGGGAACATACTTTGGAAACTTGGATAAACCAAGTGAACATCAAGAATTGGTCTCAACTAGAAATATACCATCTCTGTACACTGATCCCCAATAGTCGTATAGGTAGCTACACCTCCAAACCATGTGGAACCTGTAGGTCCACTACCATCATGTTGATGGAGATAATGATCCAACCAAAAAAAAACATAAAGAAAATGTCTATGGCTAACACTCATGCTAGAAAATAAAGAGGAGTGCAACCAAGATCATGAGACAATGCAAGTGGATTAGGTTTTGGTTAGACAATCGATGGGTCAACTATGTATGGACTCATTGGAGGGTAAATCACTTGGCATCAGAAAGTCAAAGCTAAAAAATAGGTGCAGATTGAATCCCTTAGGAAAACTTCACAACCATCACAATAGTGCAGAATGAATCCCTCAAGAAACCATCACATCCATGTGGAACAAATCCCTTAGGAAACCATCACATCATGCCTTTAAAAGAAACATATAGGAATTCACTTATCTAAATTAGGTTTTATTACCCAATTAAATTATTTAGTTATCACTTAATTAAGCCTTTATTATGTGAATCTAGGAAATAGTCACCAAGGTTGTTGTAGTGCCTCTCCCATTTGACTTTTGTAAGTCATCCTGATGGATGCAACCTTGTTGATCTTTTGTTGAGATGGGATCATGATTGTGACCCTGAGTGGTCTACACCGTCGAGGTGTTTGGATTTATATTTCTGTATCAGTTGATTTGTTTATGCTTTTGTCTGATCTATGAGATTGTGATTGATGGTTCACTAAGGTTGTGCCAGTGGTTACCAGGATCGATGTGGTATCTTGAGGTTGTTTCGTGATTACCTTGAGATGTGTGCAGAGATTGTACTATGTTCTATTACCATGCTACACTGGACTAGGTTCATGTAGCAATGGTTAGTCATGTTTATGACTGTGTTTGCTTATGTGTTTTAAGTGCCTTTCTAATGTAGAGTAATCAATCATTATTAAATGCGTAAGTAATTAAATGGATTGTTCATGTGAGATTATCTGGTTATGTTCTGCGGACATTTACCTTGTTACATTTTTTATTAGAGAGATAATTGTTACTCATGTTATGTTTATATTTGAGAGGACCTGAGAGTCAGATGTTACATCTTGATTCTAGTATCATAGATTTTAGACTACTATGTTGTTTAGTTAATCATATTGCATGATGATGCCATTTTGAGATGACAGTGTGTTTTATGCTGATATCTAGTTACTTGGTATTTGGAAATATCTTTGATTATGTTATGTGATGGATTTAATGCTATGGTTATTTACTTCATTCTTGCATTGTTATGCTTTATGCGAATGTGAGTGATGTAAATAGATTATTTTAATATAATTAAATAAATGGTTAAATTAGGTGATTTAATGCATTTATTGCTTCGACTATGTTATTATATGCAATTACACTTGATCGTGTTGTTTAGTGTGTAGGATTTATATCCTTGGCAGTGGCACATGGAGTTAGTGATTCAGCCGTTCATATTTTACCAATGTCACCCTTGTATGGTCGACGTATCCTTAATTAAATGTTTAATTTAAACCTTTCGGTAATTATTAAATCTGAACTCATTTGCATTATGTGATTAGACCAGTAAGCATGTTTGTGCATTTAGAGGTTCGCATTGTCGCAAAAGTTGTTTAAGGAGATTTATGTGTTTTTGAGTTTTCGGGCTTTTTAATTGATTTATTTTAATTTCTGGCAGCTTTTCCATAGATGAATTCCTATTTATAGTAATAACCTATTTTCATTTGGATGGATTTGGGGTTTAACTAGATTGGCTGGTTAAATGCCCTAATCGATTATTCAC
This sequence comes from Cupressus sempervirens, assembly GCA_028749045.1. Taxonomy (NCBI): domain Eukaryota; kingdom Viridiplantae; phylum Streptophyta; class Pinopsida; order Cupressales; family Cupressaceae; genus Cupressus; species Cupressus sempervirens. The sequence continues at coordinate 862,039,752 of CM053789.1, read as the reverse complement.
CCGAAAAGTGAATAAGTATCTAAAGAGGAATTTAATTCCTCACTTCTCACTTTCAAATTGGAAAGTTGGAGAGTAAAACCCAAAATCCTCTTCATGAGGATTTACTGTTTTGTTCGTTGTGGGAGCTATGGGCATGGGATCGTTGTGAGGTTGGGCTCATTGGATCCGGCTCAGGGAAACCTTGGATTGTCGCAATTTTTAGCTACTTTTGCGAGATATTTATTTTATGGTTCAGATTCCCATTTTTCCCTTTTGGCTGTGAGGTAGGGCTTTCCTATTTTATTGTTTCTGCTCCATTTCTGCTTTTGTTTTTGGTAGCTATTTGTTAGGAGGCTGAGAACTAGTGTTCCCCTCTGTTTCTGTTTGCTAGTTCTGCCCGGTTGGGCGGGTATGAACGTTTTCCCTATTTTTGGAGTGAGGGTTTGGGATTTTGCACCATTATGCTGGCCATTTTTGCATACAGTTTCTGTTTTCATTTATTTTAAGATTTTTTGGGTTTTTGAACCCAAAGGCCAAATGGGTTTTAATTTTAAAGTTTTTCAAAATTTGGGGTTTTTACCTCATTTTGCATGCTACCCTATTTTCTCAAGTTTTCTTGGCACAATGTGGGTCGTGGACTTGGATTATCCATTTGGATATCAGTTAGACCACTATTACACCTTTTTTTGCATTGGGATGCATGTCACACCTGTACTCTCGACTTTGTGTTCGGTTGAGTGATTTGTTACCTGTTATGGTTTTTTTTGGACCTTTGCTTTTGTTTCGTGAACACTAGGTTTCCTGTAGAATCCATACTCTTAGATTAAGGCCGATTGAGTGAGTTCATGATGTTTGGTCTTGTTGCATCATTGGGATTTGTGTAGAATCCATACTCTCAGATTGAGGCCAATTGAGTGATTTAATGATGTATGGTTTTATTGGCTTTGGAATTCATTAGAATCCATCCTTCCTGTGTTTCTTTTAGTTGCGTGTTTTCTTTGCATTGTCTTCTCATTCTTGTCCTTGGGTTATGATCTTCGTGATGGTGGTACGCCACACACGAGTACATGCGCGTACATTTTTTGGGTGACTTGCGAGGCCCGATCTTCCATGGATTTGCCAGAAGTTATGATCATTGGGGTTGAGATGGGAGTATGCATGCCCATGGGCACTTGTCGTAGGATGAGCGTGGGTAGGGTAGGGTAGCATATGGAGGGGGCTTCTATCTCGCAGCCCAGCGATCATGATGCCACAAGTATGGCTGAGAGGAGCTTGAATAAGTGATAATTAAAGAAAATGTGTGATTGGTAATAAAACTTAAGATAATAAAACTTCATGTGATGGTTCCAAGGGAGTACCTCGAGAGGGAAGTACCTTGCGAGTGTTTCCACACGTGATCTGAGCTTGGGCTTGTCAATGCTAAGTGACTCTCCATGATGTCAGCCCCTACTTAGTAGCCTTTTGAGTGTCTGACTAGGACCTTTACTCCTTGCATTGTCTTAGTTTCTTGGTTGCAGCCATCATACTGTCCGGTGTGAGTGTTAGCCTTGGATGTTGTGCTTTATGTGTGTTTGTGGTTGGATCATTATCTCCATCAGCATGGTGGGTGTGGACCTATGGGTTCCATGTGGTTGGGAGGCATAGCTACCTTCACCACTGCTAGGGATTGGTGTATAGAGATGATCTTTTGTCCTAGTGTGACCATTGCTGGATGTTTCACTTGGTACTTTGAGTTTCAGAGTATGCTTTCTTGTGATTTATTCTTTCATTGGGATGCTTGTATATCATTTTTAGATATTAGTTTATTTGACGCATTCCCTTATTATGATGTTTAGCATATGATTAGATGCTGTGAATTGTTGTATTAGCATATCTGTTGCTTATTGTTGTTTAGCATGTGATAGGTGATGTTATCTACTGTAGGATTATCTTATGCTTTTCTACTAGCATGTTAGATTTCCTTATGCTTTTATTGTGCATATTTTTAGTAGTGATGTCCCTATTATGATAGTACCAATGATCTGGTCGGTGGCTTGGGATGTTACACATGGGGGATGGCTAGGATCCACGATGGTCTTATGATGATATTGACAGTTGGGAGGAACCGTGCACTTATTTGGTTGTTTAGTTCTGAAATGTATTTTTGTTCCTTGCGATGTTTATTTCAGTATGTGTTTTACTATTATGGTTTAGATGGATAGATGTTCCTCTTTCCTTTCTGTTGTTTCTCTCGAGTGTTCATTCCTCGATTTGCATGGATCCGGTACTCCCCGGTGTGGAGGTTTCCTTGTTTTTTTAAGCTTTTCGTTTGCGTTTTGTGTCGCACTGATTTGTTTCCTCGCGTGAGAGTGTATTTTCCTCGCACGAGAATGTATCTTTCTCACGTGAGAGAATACAATTCTTGCGCAAGAATGTAAATCTTCACACGGTGCGCAGGGAATCCTCACGTGAGTATGTAAATCCGTGCGCAAAGCTTAGTAGTCCTTGTGCAAAGTGCGCACTTTCTCGTGCTAAGCGGTGAAAGATCTCACGCGAAACTCGAGACCAGTTTTCTTTCTCACGCAAGAAACATAAGTTGATGTATATTTAATTCCTTATACTTAAGATATATTTTAATATATACAACAAATCTTTTGAGATAGGTTTCAGACCTCTCAGAGACATGTTAAGGATTCTAGGAAATTTCAGGGCTTCAAAAATTCAGACTTAGCCAATTTTCAGAGCTTCAGGATTTTAGACTTAGCCAAATTTTAGGATTTTTCATTTTACCCCAGCTTGGTGTTTTTTTGATGAGTGGTCGTTTCTTGTACCCTCATCTTGTTTGTGGTGGTTGTTGGCTTTTGTTTGCGTGTGTCAGTTTGGTAGTGGCGTTTGGAGATCTGTTGGTTGCTGGGATTGCGGTGAAGTCTTTCGTTGTGATCTTTGTGATCCCTGTATGATGTTGTCATGTGCATTCATACTTGTAAAAAAAATATCTTGGCTTGATTTGAATCCTTGTTTCCAAGGATCTCCGGGCGGGGCATTACAGTTGTGGTAGAAGCCCCTCCATGGTGCTACCCTACCCTACCCATGCTCATCCAATGATGAATGACTGTAGGCATGTATATTACCAACCCAACCCCAAATGAACATAACTCCACAAAAATACAATGGGGATTTTGGTCCTCGCAAGTCACCTGAAAAATGCATGCACACATGCTCATATGTGGCACACCACCATCATGAAGATCATAAAACAAGAAATGGATGATTACATAAGAAAAATAAAATTTAACCAAATACAAGCTCAGGAGTACATATTCTATACAAATCACAAAGGATAATAAATAATACAACATAAACTCACTCAACCAGCCTCAATATGGGAGTATGGATTCTACATGAATCCTAATGATGTAACCAATCCATACAACATGAACTCACTCAACCAGCCTTAATCCAGGAGTATGGATTCTACACAAATTCGAGTGCCCATGAAATAACAAGGGTTTGACCAAAAATAATAACACCAGATCTAAAATTGCTCAACTGAACACAAGGTTAGGAGTATAGATGTGGTACACATCCCAATGCAAACATAAAGATGCAACAATGGTCAAACATAAATCCTATGGATAATCCAAGTCCATGATCAAAATCAAGCCTAGAAAACTTGAGAAAACTAGGTGACACACAAATTGAGATAAAAACCTCAAATCTCAAAAACTTTAAAATTAAAACCCATTTGGTCTTAAGGCTCAAAAGAAATGAATATCAAATAAAATTTGGGTTTGAAGTCTGTATGCAAAAAATGGCTAGCATAATGGTACAAAACCCCAAACCCTGATCCCAAAAAATAAGGAAATGCTCTTATCCACCCAACGAGGTAGAGCTAGCAATAAAAAATGGAGTGGAACACTAGTTCTCAACCTCCTAAAAAATGACTACCAAAAATGGAAGAAGAAATGGATTTGAAACAATAAAACAAGAGAGCCCTACCTTGCAACCAAAAGGGAAAATATGGAAACATGAGCAATAAAATAAAAACTCTCTAAAAACTACTGAAAGTCATGGAAATCCAAAGTCTCACTGAGATGGATCCAATGAGACCATCCTCATGAAGATCCCATGGCCATAGGTCCCATAATGAATAGAACAATATTTCTTCTTAAAGAGGATTTGGAATTTTCTCTTAATTTTCTATTTTGAAAAGTGAGAAGTCAGGAATAATTTCTTTTTTGGATATATATTCACTTTTCAAGTGAATAACAGATTAGGGCAATTAACCAGGTCTCCTAGTTAAACCCTAAATCAACCCATGAAAATAGGTTATTCCAAGTAATTGAAATTCAACTATGACAAAACTACCAGGAATTAAATTAAATAAACAAAGCCAAAAATTCCCTTAGACCAAATTCACAAAATTTCCTTAATAACTTTCATGACAAATGCGAACCTCTAAATGCACAGATACACTCATGGGTCTAATCACAAAATGCAAATGAGTCTTGATTTATTAAATCACCAAAAGGTAAATTTAAATAATTAAATAGGATCTGTTGACCATACAATGACAACATTGACTAGATATGAACAACTGAATCACTAACTCCATGTGCCACTACTAGGACATAAATCCTACACACTAAACCACACGATTAAGTGTAATTGCATATATAATATAGCCAAAGAAATAAATGCAATAAATTACCTAAATTAACAATTTATTTAATTATACTAAAATAATCCATTTACATCACTCACTTTTGCATAAAACATCACAAAGTAAGATCATCAGAGTTGTATCCATTAGGATGACTTATAGAAATCCATTGGGAGAGGCACTAAATTTTGACCTAGATGTTGTCATGACACAAAATTTAACAGGATACAAGAATTTGGAACAAATAATTAGTATGCTTATTTTCAAGGCCCAGTTGTTTGATTTAGTCAGTTTTTAAAGCTAACTCATAGGCCTTCCTATCAGAAAATCATAGTTTGCAAGAAGGGGTAAAATGAATTTTTCAAATGATGCAACAATGATTGAGTTTGAATCTAATCATTGCAAAGTGATTAAATGATCAATCTGAGAGGTTAGGTGTTTCACTATAAAAAAAAAATTCGGTCAGACCTAATTTGGGGTCTGACTAATTTTGTTAGATTGATAAGACATACTAAGGATTGGAGATGTTTCAAATAAGGGATTTTAATGGTTGTAATCATTATAATTCTTTAGTATGTACACATTTTCTTTTAGGCTCAAATAGATATGTATTTCCAAAACATGGTTAGAAATGAAGAGGGGAAGATTTCCATTTGTGTGACTTGAAAATATGGCTAGTCTATTAAAATGAATGACTAAATAAGCCATATAGTGGAGCACGAATGAAGATGTACACTTGTGAAATACTCATGGAGTATATGATCACAATTTTGGAGGTGTTGAACCTTGAAATATATTAGCAAGGGATAAAAAATAATGCAAATAAATGATTCCACCATGGTTTTGATTGAAACCAATGATAGTAATATATAATATCAAATATTTTTTTAGACTGGCACTGAGGAACACATACACAATGGTTTTGAAGGATGGTTTAAAATTAAATTTGAATTGTAATTGAACACCACATTTTCCAATATCCCCAATGTCAGTTCAAAATTTATTTACTCATTTGAGCATATAATGGTTTAAAGGGAGTACCACCATGAAAGTGCCTAACTACAGGAGAAGGATCGAGGACACCATTATGTTCATCAAAGAACCTAACTTGTTAAGGGTGATTGGTTTGAGATCAAATTCCCCAAGGGATTCACACATCATCTAACTAGATTTTCCCTTTTTTCTTTATTTTTGATAGTGGTATTAGAGGAGAGTATGATGAAACTTATTCCTGAGCAAGTAGACCAAGTATAAAAGGGGAAATTAGATACAAATTATTGTATCTAATCATTTTGATTGGTTCATCAAATAAAAAAAGGGCTTTACTATTGTTTTTGCATTGGCATGAACATTGTATAGGGGATGTGGTATCGTGGATCAAACCTTTTTCTCAAGCCGCAAGACATAATCTCCCACACTTCAAATCTTTGATGGAGTGTGCCTATCTACATACCCATCTTTCCATGTAGCTAAGGTTTTGGTCACTCATAGAAGACTATTACAAGTTTCAAATGGCTTCCTTTAGGTCAAGGTGTACATCAAAAGAGAGCTCATAATCTAGAATTTAGGAAAGGCACTATTTAAAATGAAGAGGAACTACTCAAAAAGAAAAAGTTGTGTTTCCTTTTGTTTCCTAGTAGAAAGCTTGAAGAATACATGAATAATTTTATTCCTCTTGAAACGTAAAACAAAGGAGATTACCTTGCCACTTTTCCATTGTCTCTCCACCTATGCTGCTAGTGATATTCTCTCACGTTCTATGCTCATGGGTCACAACCCATTATCCACTAGTTATGGATAGGGATATTAAATTGGCTCCAAAATTCCCTACTAATCATTAATTGTATGCTTCTCCCATAACAACCTTTGTGCTTGTTGCTATCAAAGTCTTTGCTTTCAACCAATGGGTGATAACTCGACATAGATGTAACCACAGGAAAGATTACCCAAACTGATGGTTCCAGCTCATGCATATCACACTAAAGGAAGAAAATGGTTCATTGGTGATTTTTTAATGATCAAGCATGTGTGTGAACCACAATGCATTTGTCCTAGCACATTTAATAAAGTCAAATGATCATTGACTAGGGTGTTAAAGCCTTAGAAATAGTCTATGATTCACATGATCTTGGGGAGGGATCATCCCTAATGTATGAAACAAATATTTGAGTATTGCATTAACAAAATACCATAGGTGTTGTCAATCTACAAGTCATGCATAGATTTTCTTTACAGAAAGCATTATCTTTTATGTGACATTGATAGTGGAAGAATTTTTTTTCATTTTAAATACTCCAACATTTCATATGTAAATGTCTTAAGGCTTTCCCTTATAAACAAAGTGAAGCACGCAAGTGGGGCCCAAGGAGGTTGATTTGAGCATAACAAACTAAATGTTAATCCAACATGGTACTGACAACTAGATGACATGGACCTAGTAACCAACTGGATGTCAACATGTGGTGAGATTGACAGTTTTCACATTGTCACAAAATAAAGATGCTCGATTGTTAGCCAAAGTGAGAAAGAGATAAGGCACCACATGGTGGAGGTGATGATGTGGTGCCACATAGATGGATGCACCAGATTGTGCCACATGGAAAAAATTGATAGTCATCAAATTGTCACAAAATGAAGTTGTTCACTAGTTAAGAAATGTGATAATGTGACAACGAATCATATGGTGACATGTGGCACTGCATCAGAGGTGAGGTGGTGATGATGTAACACCCCAACCTTGCTTCCAAACCCCAAGCTCTCTCTCAGGGCTACCTTAGGTCATTCACTAGACCCACTAGGGCTTCTTCACACCCTATAATTACTAGGACCTTGCTCAAGAGATCCTAATCCTTCAGTTGGGGGTACACCAACAAAGTAACATCAAATTTCTTACTAGCCAGCTCCAGTCCGCTATTAACCCTCAAGTCCATCTATAGCTCCAAGGGTACCAGTTCTTCATCTAGGTTTTTTTTAGACTCCTTCTAACATCCATGACCCTAAACATTTCTGATTTCATAGGCGCATTCAATCTACTAGGGAAGATACACCAAATTGCTCCAAAAAGGCTACTAGGAATTAGCCCTCCTAAATAGCTGGAAACAAGATTTCTTGAAAAACTTCTTAACAACCCTACAAAAAAATTATATTTTTGGATACCCTTTTTAGAGTACTTCAAGATTCTATAATTTTCTAGCTTCCAAACTTTCCGTACAATGAAAGTACAGTTTTAGGCCAAAAATGAGGATTTCAAGTGCTTTATCGCTGTTGTGATGGAAAACCACCTTAGACACCTTTCCAAGACCTCTCCTTTGGACTGGAGCAAGGTTAGACCTTCTCATTACTCGCTGTGCAGCTGGATTAAGGTATTTGTACACTCAATCCTCTCCATAACTCATTTTCCAACTGTGATTCCTAGCCAAGTTGCATTTGGCTTGCCTAGGGCATCACCTTAAAAATGCTTGCTGATGCTTTCAAGGGCCCTCCTTCTTGATACATAATGTACATGGATTCTAGTTCCAAATCCCAAAATACCAGAGGTTTCCAATGGTGGGAAGTGGCCCTAAGATCCCATTTTCTAAGTGCAGCCCTGTTCAGATCAGCAACTTGCCAAGAACAAAAAGACTTTTCTAAACTAATGCAAACGAATTAAAATGATCAAAAAAACACTAAAAAAAGATTAAAATAAATATTTTAGAACTTTTCCAACACAAAAATCAGGCCATTCAATCCTCCTCTATTAAAAATGCCTTCAAATGCATAAAACCGGCAACAAAATACTTGCTCAATTCGTACAAAAATGCAAAACCAACTTGTCCAACCCCCTAAAAATGGCTGTCCTCACATTTTTAAAGGCTCCTCCATCAGTTCCATAACTTTTCTAAACAGTTAGGATGTTCTAAACACACAAATGCCAAAAAGTTTCTTTTTGCAAGAAAATGTTGTCATGACAACATGACAACATTTCAGCAACTTTTGTTCTACATGGAGTTAGACCTCCAAATTTGGCACAAAAACAAAGTAGACATATAATATGCATAAAATGACTTCAAATAAACAATTCAAAGCCATTGGAACCTTTCTAGACCATTTTAGCCTTTTTCGGACCTAAGTCACCTAGTTGACAATAGTCGGCAACTTCTAGCAACTTGGTCACTTTGGGTCTTGCCAAGTCTCCTAAACACACCTAAGGACCAAATAGGACATATTATTAGAATAGTGATGTGGATAGCATCACTACAAGCCAAAAATAAAGAAATACCTAGGTTTCACACTTAGCCTACCTAGGTGCTCCTGCACCAGGTGATCACTGGACCAATCAGGTGACACCACATGGTGATGACATGGAGAGGTGTCTAGAGGATGCTGACTAGATAGGTGACTTTGTAAGGTCAAATAAATCATATCATGACATGTATCACAGGTGTTCAAATAGGTTTGACCTAGATTCAAAAAGAGAGGGAAAAATAAAAAGTCATAAAAATCAATTATTATTATTATTTCCCTCTTTTGACTTGCGAGTCTTTCAAATTAAGAAAGATTATAATATAAAGTTTGAACTTTAGGTCAAGGATAAATATTTTTAAAAAATGAAGACTTGAGAATCAATTATGAACCTAGTGTTCAAATGACTTTCTAGGGAATTTTCATTAAGAAATCATAGGATTATAATATAATAATAGAAAGGTTATGGAATAAATTTTTCCAACTATGGCATTTTTTTTTATGTAGGAGGCCACTGATAAGAATTATATTGGGCTTTTTTTTAGGTACTTATATTTTAGCAACATTCTAATTTGGATAGTTCACTTTCAATTTGTGGTCTAACAGTGAAGTTGGTAGTTACCAGATTTGGAGATTTTGGCATCATTTTATACCAGATTTGATGTTTTATTAGAAAGGGGATTTTCTCATCTTTGTTGAAAGACATTTTCAATTTGTTGAAGGCAATGATGGGATTTGATCCATTTTTCACTTCTAGAGAGAAGAAAGAGGTTTTGCAATATCAATGGTTGGAGATTAAAGTGGACAAGTGTCAATTCTAGATCAAATCTAAGATTTAACCTCTTCTATATCTTTCTTTCTGCTCTCATTCTCTGGGGTTAATGATTGGTTATTTTCCCAATTATTAAGCAGAGCTCTAGCTGTGATCCCACCATTTATCCTCAATATATTTCTCTGATATGAACAACATATAATTGAGTTTTATGTATATTTTTTATGTATTCAATTGTTTTATGACTTATTTACATGCATCTTGAATGTATTGTTTCAAAGAAATGAATGAAAAGAACAAAAAACTCTTTAGTTTCATTCTAATTCTCATCTCCCATCTTTGTTGTCTGTAATGTTTTGTGGTTTAGGAACAAAGAACTTAAACCCATTTACAACCCCTTGAAGTTGTATGTCATTGTAGGGTTTTCTATTAGAACAAAGAGCTAAGTAAATACTCATTTATCTTGACAGGCTTGCAGGTTTCATGAGAAGAAAATTTGATGAGTAAGAGGTTTATATGAACACTGATGTCTAAATCACAAAGTGATAGGATAGATCTTATATCTTGATGTATGAGATATGTCGTTGATATTATGGATGTATGTTTTTGATTTGTGGAATTACTCAATAGATAAGGCATTGATCAGTTGCATGATCAACATATTCTTGTTGTTGCAAATTTGGATTTTGTTGATATCAATCTTTAATCAACTATCATTTTCCCTTTCTATTTAGGAGTTCAAAGGATGCCCTCACTCAGCCTATGGATTTCATAGGTTTTTTAATTTCCTACTGCATGCCTTTTTCATTGCAAAAATATAGGAGAAATAAGGGTTTTATCTACCTTGTATAGATTTAGTTGTATGTTTTAGCTACTGGTACCATATTTAAATAAATTTGAGGTCTACCCACCTAGGTCTTGTAGAGCCTAATGTAGAATAAGGATTTTTCCTTATAGTTGGCACTAGTTTCTAAATTGATATGTTGAACATGGAAATTAGCTATCCTTAGATGTATTTATTCCTATCACTAAGTTACTCAAATGTTGTTGATTCAGCAACCAAGAAAATGGTGACTCTGCTAGGGAACTATTGAATTTATATAATAGAAAAACCTTGAGAATTTGAAAAGAGATTCAATACAATGGAAATAAGTGCATGAAATAATTTGCAATAGTAATTTTCTAATGTGATTTCTAGTTCTTTACTCAAAAACCATGGATACCAATGGATACCTTATTAATTGACAATAGTAGTTTTGAAGAATTGCAATGATTCTTGCATTGAGATCACTTGAAAGTTTTGCAAAATTGATGTCAAAATTTAGAGTTGATGTAAGTTTCTTTCACTTTGTCAAGAATAAGAAATTCTAAAGTTTTTGTATAATTTTTTTCAAATACCTTCTGTAAATTTTGGACCAACTTGTTATATTATGCAAGTTGAGAAAATATTTTCTCACTAAGTGAGTGGCGACTCAAAGTTATATCTCTACACCAGTGCATTGTGAAGTTGAAGGTATGGTGAATGAAGTTATATCTCTATACCACTGTAATGGCTGAAAATATTATGTGAGATTCTATGCAGGATTTACTAAATCAAGATAGGATTTGAATCTATTTTTATTTGAAGCATTGAAGTGGTTTACAAGCATCACATATTAAGGTATTTTTCACTTTCATCAGTTTTCCTTTCCATGAAAGTGAGTTATACAAAAGCTTCTCCATCAAGTGATGTTTCTAGCACTAAGTAGGAGAGTTTGATGCATCTTTGCATACATTATGAAACATAGATTCATCAAATGTGTTTACATGTTGTAATATGTTTGGAGATTAATGATGAAGGGTGCTCCCCTTAACACCATGAACACATAATAGACACAAAGAAACAACAAAAAATGTAGGAAAAGAACATGGACTTCTTATGATAACCACAAATGCAAAATTATAGAATTCACAAATACAATATGCTAATCCACATGGGTGCCTTCATTATAGTAATATGCAAGACTAAGTTGTGAACTACTACCTAGAGTTGTCCTAGACAATGTTCAAGCCTTTCTTAAATATGTAATTTTATGTCACTCAGGAAGGCTCTAGACAATGAAACTTAATACCTAGGGATGATAGACCCTAACAATACATATAGAGTTAGCCAAATAAATCTTTGACAATTATTTTAGATATTTCAGGTAGCCCAACTTTGGAAGGCCATAACTCTCAAACTATTGTTCTAATTGGCTATTACAACCACTTTTTGAAAATACCAGCTCCTAATCTACAGGTTTGGAACTGCACTAATGCCCTTTCATCAAGTTTTTAGACCTCATTTGAGCACTCTAAGGCCTCCAATGGTGAGTCTAAGTATTTTTCTACAATTTTTTCCTTTGAAAATTCATAATAACTTCTCTGATACTTAAGCTAGAGCAATGAGATTTTTATGGTGGGCTTAAAACTCTAAAATGAACCTTCATATAGAAAATGAGAACATTCTGAGCTTAAATGAAAAATTTACTAAAAATAAAAATCTCCTATGCATAGTAACCACTTTTTCTACTAGCCCTTATTAAAATAGAAAAAACTAAAAAGAAAATATTTCTAGGGGATGCAAGATTTCTCTTACACCTTGGATACTCCTACATCAAACATCTGGGGTAATTTGAGAAATGACTCTGTCACGTCTCAAGAGTTTAGAGGAAAACCAAGATAGTTAACCTCCTCCTTTGCTAGCCATGATGAATCCTCTATTGGCATCCCTTTCCATTTGACTAGGTATTCCTCATAAGTTTCGTTCCTTGTACTTTTTCCAACATGACTATTGAACATCTCCTTAATCTCCTTTATTTTTAAACTAGCTGCTAGAATACTCCAATGTGCTTCTGCAACTTCATCTCCATCACCTCCTTCATAATACTCTATCAAATTTAAAATATTCAATTCAACAAGAAACTCCATTTCATAAGCATTTCTAGAATCATGTCTTTTCACTATCATTCATGATCCAAACTTCTTCATCTTTAACTTATTATATGTACCCAATGGAAAATGCTCCTTTCTCAAATGAACCATGACTTCATCTCCAATCTAAAATTCCTTATACCTCCTTTTCACATCTACCTTAGCCTTATACTATGTATTCATCTTTATGATGTGCTTCCTCACCTCCTTATGCATGTTCTTCAAATGTTCATAAAATTCATTTGCTTTAGTGCTACTTATCTCTCCCTTATCCAATTGTCATAATTTAGAAGCATTTCTAGGACTACTCCCATAAATAATCTAAAATGGTGATTTACCAGTAATCTTGTTGAAAATTTTATTATTTGAAAATTCCACCTATGGTAAAATCAAATCCCATCCTTTTGGCTTGTTTCCAACAAAACATCTCAACAAGTTTCCCAAACTATAATTCACAACTTTAGTCTGTCCACTAGTTTGTGGATGATGTGATGAACTAAACGTGAACTCTATCTTCAATTTCTTCCACAATGTACACCAAAAAAATCAACGAATTTGGTATCTTGATCTAAAACTATACTCTTTGGAAAACTATGTAGTCTCACCAATTCTCTAAAAAACAACTCTGCTACATGAACAACATTACTAGTCTTCTTCCACAAAAATAGAATCAGGCCCATGTCGTGTCCTTTGTAATCCAAGAACAAAATCCATACTAACATCATTCCATGGATTTTTTGGTACAGGTAATGGCTGATACACTCTTGTATTTTTCTTCACTCCTTTCAACATCTAACATAGTCAACAACTCTATACAAAAATTTTCACATCTTGCTGCAACTGTGGCTAGTAATAATTCTCATCAATCAAAGCTATGGTTTTACCTTTGCCAAAATTTCTAGCCAATCCTCCACTATGCTTCTCCTTGATGATATTCTCTCTCATTGAACTTCTAGGAATGCACAAGTAGCTTCCTTTGAACAACATACTATCATAAATCATGAAATCCAATAACTTTTTCATGTCAAGTGTAATAGGTTCTATACAAGTCTTCCATGCTTCACCAAAATCAAAATCATTTGGATACAAAGTACCAAGTTCCTTGAACCCAACCACCTCTATCTGCATTTATATCAACAAAAGTTGTCTTCTACTAAATGCCTCTATAACTCTGTTAGACTTCCCACTCCTTGATTTTAAAAACAAATGTATAAATCTACAAAAACTCAACCCACTTCAAATGCCTTTGGTTTAATTTTCCTTGACTGTTGAAATATTGCAAAGCTTAATGATTAGTATACAATACAAACTCCTTAGGAAGAAGATAATGTCTCCACTTCTTCAATGCTTGAACTATAGCATAAATTTTTTGATCATAAACATAATATTTTCTTTTTGCATCATTCAAATTCTCACTAAAATAAGCAACATATCTAGCCTCTTGGCTCAAAATAGCTCCTATTTTAGTACCACTAGCATCACAGTCTACTTGAAACACCTTGTTAAAATATGGAAGTGCTAAAATAAGCTTCTTAGTAAATTTTTGTTTCAATAGATTAAAACTCTTATCCTCTCATACAATCCACTTAAATTCTTTCCTATCCCCTCTCATTGTTTCAGTCAAGGGTCCACAAATACTACTAAAACCACTTATGAACTTTCTATAAAGACTAGCTAGTACATGAAAAGATCTTACCTCTATCATAATCTTTGGAGTAGGCCATTCAAGGATAGCCTTCACTTTCTTTGGTTCAATTTTTAGACCTTTTGCTAAGACTACAAATCCCAAGTATACCGACTCCTTCTTTACAGAACTACACTTCTTAAGATTTATCAGCAACTTTTCTTCCCTTAACTTATCAAACACCTTGCTAATATGAATCAAATGCTCCTCCAATGTCTTACTAAAGATCAAAATATCATCTAGGTAAATAATGATAACCTTACCTAGAAACTCCTTCAGTACCTTATTCATGAGTCTCATGAAAGTTCTTAGTGTATTGGTTAGCCCAAAAGGCATGACTAACCACTTGTACAATCCTTTCTTTATCTTGAAAGCAATCTTCCACTCATCATGTTTTCTTATACAAATCTAATCGTACCCACTCTTCAGATCTATCTTTGTGAAATATTCAGCTCCACTCAAACAATCTATAATATCATCCATCCTTAACAATGGAAATCTATAATTGATTTTGATCTTGTTGATAGAGTGAGAATCTATGCACATCATCCATTATCCATCCTTCTTTGATGCTAATACAACTGGTACAACATGTGGACTCAGACTCTCTCAAATTAACCCCTTCTATAACAACTCATGAACTTGTCTATTCAACTCTTCACTTTCTATAGATGTCATTATGTGCACTACCTTATTTGGAAAACTAGCTCATAGAACCAAATCCATTTGGTGACTAATATTCCTCATTGGGGGCAATCCATTAGGTACATTATCTAATACAATATCAAAAATCTCTCCCAACATATCTGCAACTTCTATAGGTACCTCCTCTACTTCTTTTTTACTATATTTTGGAATTATAGAAAAACAAATATGCTCACACTTCATACCTTTGAGAAACTCTTTTCCATCAACAAAACATATTTTGGCAGCACTACATACCTTTTCTTCTTTATCCTTCAATGAATTCAACTTAGGCTTCACCCCATCCTCAGTCACAGTGTAGGTATTTGCTTGTCCATTGTGTACAAAATGCCTAACAAACTACCCCACCCTACCTAGAAACATATGACGAATGTCCATAGGTATGATATCATAAAGTACATCATCTCGATAGCTTCCAATCTTGAACTTTATTGAGCCCTACTCAGTGACCATGACCTTGTGATCATCTTGCACACAGGCAATATGGTATGGATGTGAGTGTTTGTGTCTCTTTAGTTTTAACTTTGTGACCATCATTTCTCACACTAGACAATCAATACTTCCGTTATCAATGATAACATCGTAACACTTATCTTCATATCTACACATTGTGTGAAACAAGCTCCTTATTTGCTCAAGTTCATTCTCATCATTCAACATTACTCTTTTGTTGACTAGGACTTCTCTTCTTTTAGCATCTTTAGAATGTGATGATCTAGCATCTTCATCAACATGTGCAACACTGGCCTAGCCTTATGTTCTTTGATCTATCCTTCCTTGGTATTGGGAACATTCAAATGCCCTATGCCCTTCTTTTCCATAATGAAAACATTTCCCACAAAAACCTCCTCATCTAGATCCTTTTCGTTTACCTATTCCTCTCAGATCTCTATTGTTCTAATCATGGAAATGATTGGAATTGTTTCCTCCCTAGTTCTAGTTGCCACTTCTAGCCTCATCCTTGTGCTTCTAATAATAACTATAGCCACCATAAGATAGTCTTCTAGATCTTCCATTGCAACCTCTTCCGCTATTCTTGTTGTCAAACTTCATTCTCAATTTCTCCTCAACTGTTAGGAAAAATTGTTATTCCTCCTCAATATTGTTCATTCAAATCATACTCAGCTCATCCTGAATACTTATCCTTAAACCATTAAGATAATAGGCCACTTTCTCCTATCAACTTCTACATGGCTGGTTCTAATGAGAACTTAGTACAACTCTTTAGTATACTCTTTAATAAATTTTCCCACTTACTTCAACCCTTGTGTTTTCTTCAAAATATCAAGCTCATAATCCACAAGAATGATTTTTCACTTCATTTTAGCTATCATTTGATCTCACCTAGTGATTTTTTTCTTTCCCTTTCTATTTTTCTCCAACTAAACCTTCTCTAATATGATAGCTAATCCATTTTTTGATTACAAAGAATCTTTGGTGAACCTTGGATTAGATTCAAATATTGACATGGAGACATGTGTGAGTATAAATCTGATTGCTCATTTGAGTACTAACCGGTTGCACATGAAAAGACACAAATTCAAGGTATGTGTGATCCCCTTCACCAATTTGAATGTGAAACTTTTGTAGTCAAGGTGGATATCATACATGAATCATGTATTGAAGAGGAGTTTTAGTTTGATTCTGATATATTTGAGCATGTTGATCCATATGTTTATAGTGAGCATTTTGTTGAAATGATTCCTAGTTTGTATAGCCACTATGAACATGAAGATGTAGATTTTGTTTTACCAAGTGAATTGATTCAGAATACTAATCTAAATGGTGAAATTGATGGAAGTAAAATTATCATCTTACCTCATGAAAATGGAAATAAGAACCAATTTTATGACAAAGGTAATAAGTCTTGTTGAAGTTTGGTGGCCTAGGGCCATTGTTTGTATAGCTTAGGAGTAATTTTCTTGCTTTCAATAAAGTTGTTCGAGAGAAAGTTTTGGAGTGGTCTATTTTTTCTAGAGATTTGAATCCTTTCCATGCCTAAAAGGGACATGCATCTCCAAATAGATCAACAATGGCGACTAAAAATTGAAGTCCTGATTTAAGTATCATTTTGAAAATTGAGTTAAAAGGCCCCTATAAGAGCTTTTTGTGCATGTGTACCTAGACATATTTTGAGGCCTATGATGTGTTTCATGTTTGTAACATCTTGCATTTAGTAAATGCATGCATCCTATGATGATAAAATTCGAGATGTCATAACTCTAAATTCATGATAGATAATACTAAATGGATTGCACCACTATGTTCTATTCTTAAAATTCTTTAAGTATGCCAATTTTCAAGTCTTGACAATTCTGTCTACACACTTTCCCAAGTCCATTCCGTTTGTGAACATCACTTTTATACTAGTGTACCTAGTTCTACAAATCCAAGTACCCCACTTTGACCTCTTTCCAAATTCACCCAATTATTCATCATGAGACCAAATAAAGTATTTATACTCTCTTCATATTATTAAACTAATTCCCCAATTTTTGTGCCCCCAAGTGTTCAGTTGACATGTTTTCAAAGCCAAAACTAAATGAAGTTTGTTGTTTTCTAACATGTTCATTTGTAGCCAATTTCAAGTGAGCAACTTAAATAGTAAATATTTTTTGACCTAGATGTTTTCATGACATGAAATATAATAAGGTAAAATAATGTGGAACATAGAGTCAGTGTGCTTATTTTCAAGGCTTGATTGTTTGATTTAGTTAGTTTTTAAAGCTAGTTCATAAGCCTTCCTATCCAAAAATAATAGTTTACAAGAAGGGGTAAAATAAGTTTATTAAAATGATGCAACAATGATTGAGTTTGAATCTAGTTAGTGTCCAGTGACTAATTGATCAATTTAATGGGTCAAGTATTTTAGTTTAAAATTTCTTTTAGCTAGACCCACTTTGAGGCTTGACTAATTCTGTCAGATTGATAAGGTATACTAAGGATTAGAGATGCTTCAAATAATGAATTATAATGGTTCTAATCATTATAAATATTTAGTATGAACACATTGTCTTTTAAGATCAAATAGATATGTGTTTTCAAAACAAGGCTAGAAATGAAGAGGGGAAGATTGGCATTTGTGTGACTAGAAAACATGGATAGTATATTAAAATGAATGACTAAATAAGTCATTTAGCAAAGCACAAATGAAGATGCAAACTTGTAAAATTATCACATAGTATATGATCACCATTTTGGAGGTCTTGAAGCTTGCAATATATTATCAAGGGACAAGAAACAATGCAAAGAAATGATTGCATGATGGTTTTGATTGAAACCAAAGATAGTAATATATAATATCAAATATTTCTCTGGACTAACACTGAGAAACACATACACAATGGTTTTGAAGGATGGTTTCAAATAAAATTTGAAGTGCAATTGAACACCATGTATGCCAATATCCCCAATGTTAGTTCAAAATTGATTTGCACATTTGAGCATATAATGGTTTAAAGGGAGTACCACCATGAAAGTTCCCAATTAAAAGAGAATGATCAAGGACACCATGATGTTCATCAAAGAAGATAACTTGTTAAGGGTGATTGGTTTGAGATCAAACTCCACAAGGGATTCACACATCATCTACCTAAATTTTCCTATTTTTTGTTCTTTTAGACAATGGTATTAGGGGTGAGTATCATGAAAGTTATTGTTGAGCATGTAGATCAAGTATGAAAGGGGTGATTAGATAAAATCATTGTGTCTAATCATTTTTATTGGTTAATGAAATAAAAATGGTGCCTTACTATAGTTGTTTCCTAGGCATGGATATTGTATAAGGAATGTGGTATGGCAGATCAAATGTTCCTCTCATGCCACAGGACATAATCTCCTGCACTTCAAATCTTTGATGGAGTGTGTCCATCTACATATCCATCTTTCTATGTGGGTAAGGTTCTTGGTTGCTCAAAGAAGACTATTGCAAGTCTCAAATGGCTTCCTTCAGGTAAAGGTGTATGTCAAAAGAGAGCTCGTAATATAGAATTTAGCAAAAGCATCATTTAAAATGAAGAGGCACTACTCAAAAAGAAAAAGCCACATTTCATTTTTTTTTGCTGGTAAAAAGCTTGAAGCATATGTGAATAGTTTT
Organism: Cupressus sempervirens; assembly: GCA_028749045.1. Taxonomy (NCBI): domain Eukaryota; kingdom Viridiplantae; phylum Streptophyta; class Pinopsida; order Cupressales; family Cupressaceae; genus Cupressus; species Cupressus sempervirens. Next base: position 862,020,701 of record CM053789.1, on the reverse strand, counting down.
ATTCCTCTTGTAGTGTAAAATAAAGGAGATTATGTTGGAATTAAAAGTGGAAAGAGTAAGCTTCTGGGGGGAGGGGGGGTAAATCAATATATTAACATTGGACCCATAAAACTTTCACCATATATTCAACACATACATTTAACAACTAAGCTAAAATAACATGTAAAGCATATGCATCCAAAACATATAATCATGTAAGAATTCAAACACATAACACTAGATATGATTACCTAGAAACCCTCCAAGTGAGAAGATAAAACTAGGGTGGGGATGTCACCCACAAATATTCACTACTATAGCAATAAAGTTTTCCCAATGAAGGTTACAATGATTTGACCATGAAAATGATCTTCGCTATGAAAGCTCTACCCTATTAAAGGCTTACAAAGAATGTTAGGTCTTACCTTGTTAAGGGATTTCAACACCCTATTAAAAGTGTGTCTTGTTAGAGGAATTTAACTTACAATTAAGTAAGCACCCAGTTAAAGGATTTCATATAGCCTATTAGGACTACTCTTCTTAAGAGATTTAACTGAAATCACTTGTTAAAATATCTTAGCATAGATCCTGTGATTGACACTTTCTTTCTTGATAATAGATCACATATAAACAATGTATAATTGATCCTTCTCGATCAAATTTCTCAATGTTGTATCCTTTTCTCTATCCTCTATTCTTCTCTAATTGATTCTGCAATTTACTCTTTCTACTAAATCACCTTGAATGCTCTACATGAAAAATGTCTTTTTCCCTCCTCTAACTCTCATTGAAAGTTTAGGGTTATGCCCTCCTTAAGAATACTTTGGTGGCTTAGGGTTAGGTATGAATCTATAACTAAGATTCATCCATTTTTCCACTTCATCCTTCCTATTTTTTAATTGGTTGCATGTAAGTACATAGGGAATCCAAATAGAGATTCATCCTTATCTCCAAGATATTGAAATCTATCTTTAAGTCAGCTCAAAAATGGTTTACATAGTTGTTTGTGCCATTACAAAAAAATGTGTCAAAACTATGTCACTCCACATATGAAATATCTGATGCTCAACACACACTACTCTGTATACTATGACTCGATATTTGAATTGCTTGGTATCCACTATTTACTTGACTATTGAATCACTTGGCATGGTCTAACTACTCAGTACCTGAGTGACTCAGCACATGAGTGACTTGGCACTCATTACAACTCAACATGGTTTAATATTTGCATGTTGTGCTCGACATGTATTACTAGTTTGACATAAACTAAGTAAATGGCTTAAGTGTATTGACACTCACCTGTCAAAACCAATCTAAGATTAATAATCTCCCCCTTTGATATGAGTGTCAAAAACACTTAAATATAAAATGTTATCCTTAACTTCTTGAGCATAACATATCCATGACTTGGCTTATATATAAAACTTCAAAATTTCAAAATTTTACACTAACTTGTATACCTCAAAATTTGAAAACTCCCATTGAGTTAATATATTTGTCCTGTATCCTAAATTTGTGCTCCTTTCTAAGTAAATGTGCCTCTACTGATACACTTTGACTTCATGCCCTATTTTGTTCTTGTTTCATTCTCTCTGTTGGTATCTTGATATGCTCATTTTCTCTTTTTTCTCTCCCTTTTATTAATCTCATGTTATTTCTTTCATCTTCCATATTATATTTCCCCCTTTGGTGTATCTCCCCCTTTTTAATTTCTCCCCCTTTTTTACAATTATGTCAAATGGATTATACACCTATGGTGTATTTGTCCAAAAAGGATTTATGGACATCCATTATTATATTTAGAGTTGCATCCTAGTTGTCACATACAACATCCAATGACTTTATTTGGATTGCAACCTTGGTAGGAAGGTGTATTAGACCATCTAAGGTAGAAATATTGGGGTCTCTCTTCAATAGATTTTCAACATAGCCTAGATCCTTGTGCATTATCTCAATAAGTGGGGTGAGAGTAGCCTAAATGCTTGTCAGTTTGGCTCTAATGTTAGCCTCATCTACTATTAAGATACCTAACTGACTCTATGCTTGAAGAAATGTTCTAAAATGCTTCTCACGCTAAGCTAGATTTGATGGTAGTCTCATACCTGATGCAAATATTTGACTTTCTAGACTCAGAATGTGACTTTTGGTTTCTTGGGTGAAGAGTGTAGGATTACATAGTTTTTTTTATGGTGAGAATATATTCTCAAGTACCTTCTTCACATCCTCAACCTTTTTTGCTAATGCAACTTATTATAGTTCTATCTCACTAGATATTTTCTCATTTACCTTGCTTTGAAATTTCTTTTCAAAACATTCTAAGAGTTTTGCATTTGTATCAAGGTCTTAATTGCTGACCTTTTCCACTATATTTTTTAGTTGTTCTATTAGTGGCTTGGTATCTTTACGAGTTGGTAGGCTAAATGAATCTAAAAAGATGTATTTTATATCTTGAAGTGCTTGCTTCTACTTATGTTCTCTCCCTAAGCATTTCTTGATACTTTTTCCTTTCTAAGGCTTGTTGCAAAATGCCTATTTGTTCCTATGTCATAGTAATACTTTGGAATAAAAATTTCTTCATCAAGGCTTATGTCTCCATAATGTATTAGCTTGTCTACCTTTGATGAGCTAGGGCTTGGCACTGAGATCTACAATGAAATGGCTTTTGTGCTCGGCTTCTGAAGAGTTTGAGTAGGAGTGCCAAATGTTGGTAAAGATACCAAAGCTTGAATGACCACTTGTTCCTTCACCTTTGGTCTATCTCTTCAAGATTTTCCTAATCTATCACTATGAATTGGCTAGAACCTTGTTCTTGTGTTTTAGGTATAGATGAGTCTTTCTATCTTGTTTGTTGTCCTACAGTTGCACCTTTTTCTTCTACTTTCTTCTCAACAATATCAATTTTGACAATTGTATCAATCTTGGTAGATGTAATATCTAGCATTTGAGCAAAAGATTGTACATTAGTAATTGAAGGGATGATGGAAAGTGGTTCTTTTGGATTCTCCTTTTCCATTTTTATATTAGTTACTTCCTTTTGTAGCTCATCTACACTGATCAAAACTGGATTTCCAGATAGTTTAGCCTGTAGTGTAGATTGATCTAGAGTCTTTTTCAAGTCTTCTACAGTAAGTGGATTGATGTTCTAAGTTGATGTATTAGAAACATCCTTTACAATTATTTTTTTAGAGGTCTTGGTTTTGTCATGGGGAGGACTAACACTTGACACTTGTATGTCCTGCACACTCTATTCATCTTGTTTCTCAGGTTCAACTATTGCCTTATCATCATCTTGCTTTTCTGTCTCTTCCCCAACTATATTGTCTTTATCATCTTTTTTCTATTCATCATATTTTTCATCATCCTTATCATCATATTTACCATCATCTTTTCCCTCTAAAGAGTTAACTTCTCCTTGTTTGATAGTGGTCAGCCCATAAATGATTTTCCATATTTGTGTTGGCTTTTTCACAACATATTCAATATTATTTTGAAGAATGTTGAAGGCTCTATATTTAGGTGTGAACCTACTCCATATTTTCTTTAGTCAGTTTTGGAATTACATGGACTAAGGTGGTTTCCCTTATTTGTCTTTCCAAACTTAGATAATAATGCCATTTTTGCTCAACTAAGTCATATAGACTCCTAGGTACATAATTGGAAAATTCTAATGGTGTTGTCTTGAATTTTGACATCATTGCATATAGGGATTCTTCCACTTTATTTTTCTCCTCTTTGCCCAAATTATCAAAATTTACATGTCTAAAACTAGATAAATTTGCATTACTCTTGAAATTTTCACATAATTTCTCAAGATCAAAGAGTGGATTATGACTTACCACTTTGAATTGGATGATATCATCTGAATCAATCTTTTCTTCATCAAAATTTGGTTGTGCCACATATTTCCGTTTTTGTCTTTTTAGTTGTTGTCCTCCTTCCTCTATTTATTTGGACTTCTCTTTAGCCTTTTGAGTAGTTTCTCATGTGGTGGCTCTAGTGGTAGGTGTAGTAGGCTTGGCTTGGCTAGGTTTGACATCTTTCTTTTCCTTAGCCACTAGTTGTGTCTTAGCCTTTCTTTTCTTTGACTTGCTAGGGGTTGGTGCTTCTTTGGCTTCTTTGCCCTTAACACTTTAAGTCTCCTCTTCTTCTTTATCTTCTCCCATGTCTTGAGTCAAAGCTAGGGGCTCTTGAGTTTGAGGTTCATCTTCCTCTTCATCCTCTTCTTCATCTTCCTCCTCTTCCTCGGTAGCCTCTCCAAATTTGGCTTTTAGTTTCTTCAATAGCCTATCCTTTTTCTTGATTATATAGGCAGTCTTCAACTCCATATCAATCTTTGATTTCATCACTTCATAATTCCTAAAGACTTTAGTAGTCTTGTCTACTTCCTCTACAAGTAGAGTTGTGATGGTTGTTGATGTTTAATCCACCTTTATCTCATATCCTAATGGTCTCATCCATCTTACCCTTGGTGTGGCAGCTTGCACGTATGTGTAATCAACATCAACAAGAAAACATACATCATCATAATGTTTTTCCACAAAGGAAACTAGTATCCTCATCCTTTCCTTCATTTATTTCTTGAAATCTTCAAAATATTTAGTCATGATAGTTTCAAAATTGGTTCCCATCTTCTCAATGAATTCACCAATTTGCACTGCAACTGACCTGTTGGTCTTCCATCCAACTATACCAAATGAGGGAAATGCATTTTGTACATAAAAGAATATGAAAAGTAGCATTGTGCAATCTTAGTTTTCATTATTGCTCCAAGATTCTCCATAAGTTGTTGTAGCTAAAGTTCCGCAAGATCATATGTATGATCTTTCTTGACAATTTTGTAACCAACATCCATAGCTATGTAAGGTACACTATTCAATCTACTAGATTGATAGAATTTATGTGAGATTACCTTTATAGAAAATTTTAACAATAGATTATTTATGGTATCTATAGTCATACCTATCTTATTTCAGACTACTCTAGTATTCTTCTCAATTACTTCCTTTGAATCACTTTTAAGTGTCTTTGGCTAATCTAGGGTTGGGTGGCCAGTAACCCTATGAATTAATCTCTTGGTTATTTTGATTGGTCCTCCTTCCAACCATAGGGAACCATCATGAATTTTTCTTAGCACAATTCTTATCCACTCAGTTTTGAAAATATTTAGAAAATCTAGGGCTCATGTTAAACCCTTTTTCTCAATATTGTATTCCTCTTTTAAAACACCATTCTCACACAATTTTTTATATGCATCTCTTATATCCATGTTACCTATGCTTCCTATCTTGTAGTTATAACATTATCTCACATCTTGCACCATTATCACATTTGGAGGGATCATAGATAATGAAATAGAAGGGTCTTTTTTATAGGTGATGTTAGGAATGGCCTTAGTACAGGTTACTTTACTTCATTATTGACTAGCTAAACATTCAAAACATCTTTCCCTTCAACATTTTTTGAACTAGATTCCATCTTGTCAAACTAGGGTTTGTGAAAATTGAAACTACATAGCTCAGCTTCCAATAAATACCTTTGAAAATCTATCAAACTGATGATGAATTGCTACACAAATCCTCTACAATCACTTTTGATGAATTTCCATGTGACTTCTAGCTCTTCTCGCTCTTTCTTGATTTTGAAATGGTGAAAAGCGAGCTCGAATCGATCATATACCCATTGAAAACCTTACATTTAATGTTAATTTCTTACACAACTATAAGCTCAAAAATAACTAAATTTTGGGTTCATTTGACATCCATTGATATTTCCATTACTCTGTAGCTACTATGAGCTTAGCATCAACTAACATTCCACTCGACACATACTGAAAACTTTTCATACTTGGCAACAACATGAAAAGCTTGAAGAGTTTGCTTGAATTTATAACATCTTGTATCTTTATTCATCCTAATTTAGTCTTTTTAGTACTACCTTATTTATTAACTAATGCATAATATAACCTTTAAATGTCAGTCCCACATACCTCTAGTTTGTCTAGTTTGATGAGATGTGACCACTTGACCCATTACGTGAAGTGATCCCTTCTCCATTTGATGTGCTACAAACATCTTTCTTTTTTCATGTCTTGTTCATCTCATCTCTGATGTGTTGAACATTCACCTTGCCTTTTCCTCTATCTAATTCACAACTTGGTACCTTTGACCTAGTCGGACTATGCCTACCGATATGTCCAATTTTCAAATAGCTAAAACATGTGGTTTGACTCCTCTAAAGTGTGTCCTAATACAATTCTTAGGGATATTTCCATATTCTTGACAATAATGAAAGCTATATCTTGTGTTATAATCCCAATTATAAAAGTTGCCATTGTTTCTTACCTTTGTTGGCTTGTTTGATGACCATATGGACTTGGATCTGCATTCAAAAGCTCTATGTCCATACTTCTGACAATTGTAGCAATAATCTTCCAATCTTTTTGTATTCATGGTCCTGGTTCTACATTCATGTGCCTAATGATGTTGCTTGTTGCACTTATGACAATGAGTCATGTTCTTAGGCTTGACATTATGATTTGTGTACTTGCTCTTACACATATTAGCAATATGTCCTTTGTTACCACAATTATGACAAGTAGGTTTGGAGTTTTTACCTTTCATGTTCATTTCTTCTGCAACATTGGATGGTTCTCCTTCTTTAGTGCTTGTGTAGCCCAATCCTAATGTATCATTGTTGGACCTAGAGGATCTCGATAATTGCTCAATGTATTTGATGGCTTCATTTGGCTTGTTGAAGCTTTCAGAAAAAAAAATTTCTCTCTTTATGTCACTTTGTCTTTGTTCATTCTACAACTTCAATGTAGTTATTTTAATGTCCTTGACATTTAACTCATGATGGGAACTCATCATTTGACTTAGAGTATCCAATTGCATGTTGGATATCCTAGTTAGCTCTGCTAACTTCTCTTCCATTCTGTTGGCAAAAATTCTCTTGTCTTCTTCAATCATGGCCTTTTCTTCCATGGCTTTCTTCTTTTGTTTAGTTACCTCACATAGCATCATGGCTTGAGATTCTTACTCTAGCTTGAGATTTCTAATTTTCTTAGCTTGTACTCCATTCTTTTCCATCAAATTTGTAATTGTTGCATCAAATTCATTGGCATCACCATTGGAAAATAGCTTCGTAGTGTCAATCTCTCTGTATTGTGTGTCATTCTCTACAATAGCAATTTCTTTCTTCTCTTCAAGGATTTCTATAGTTCATCTCTTGTCTCATTTAGTTGATGTAGTATGAGATGTATTTCAAACTCCTAATTTTCAATAATCTTTCCCAACTTGTAGACCTCCATTTCAAGATCTTTTTTTCAAAGCTACAAAGCTTCTTCTTCTTAGAACTGAGATCTGATACCAATTGTTGGAATTATAAGTGGAAAGATTAAACTTCTGGGGGGGTAGGTGAATCAGTAGTTTAACCTTGGACCCATAAAAATTTCACCATATATTCAACACATACATTTAACAAGTAAGCTTAAATAACATGTAAAGCATATGCATCTAAAACATATAATCATGTAAGCATTCACACACATAAAACCATATATGATTACCTAGAAACCCTCCAAGTGCGAAGGTAAAACTAGGGTGGGGATGACACCCACAAATCTGCACTACTATAGTAATAAAGTGTACCCAATGAAGGTTATAATGATTTGACCATGAAACATGATCTACCCTGTGAAAGGTCTGCCCTATTAAAGGCTTACAAAGACTATTAGGTCTTACCCCTATTAAAGTATTTCAACACCTTGTTAACAACACTTTAACTTCCAATTAAGCAAGCACCCTATTAAAGGATTTTATATAGCCTATTAAGATTACTCTTCTTAGGAGGTATAATTGAAATCACTTGTTAAAATGTCTCATCATAAATCCAATGATTGGCACTTTTTAGTTTGATAATAAATAACCTCTAAACAATGTATAATTGATCCTTCTCAATTAGATTTGTCAATGTTGTATCCTTTTCTCTATCCTTTGTTCTTCTCTAACTGATTCTACAATTTTCTCTTTTTGCTAAGTCACTTTGAATGCTTTGCATGGAAACTATCTTGTTCACTCCTCCAACTCTCATGGAAAGTTTAGGGCTATGCCCTCCTTAAGAAGACTTTGGTGGCTCAGGGTTAGTTGTGAATCTATGGCTAAGATTAATCCATTTTGTCACTTAATCCTTTCTATTTTCTAATTGATTGCATGTAATTGCATAGGGAATCCAAATAGAGATTCACCCTTATCTCCAAGATATCAAAATCTATCTGTAAGTCAGCTCAAAAATGGTTTACATAGTTGTTTGTGCCATTACAAACAAATATTTCAAAACTATGTCTCTTGGCATATGAAGTATCTAATGCTCAACATGTACTATTCTGTATACTTTGACTCGACATCTGAAGTGCTTGGCATCTATTATTTACTTGGATCCTAAATCACTCAACATGGTCTATCTACTTGGCACCTGAGTGACTCAGCACATGAGTGATTTGACACTCATTGCAACTCGGCATGGTCTAATATTTACATGTTTTACTCAACATGTATTACTAGTTTGACATGAACTAAGTAAATTTTTTTAATGTGTTGACACTCACTTATCAAAACCAATTTGAGATCAATAGATTACCTTGTCACTTTTCCCTTGTCCCTCCACCTACATTGCTGCTGACACTCTCCCACCTTCTATACTAGTGGGTCACAACCATTTTCCACTTTTCATGGATAGGGATATTAAATTGGCTCCAAAATGCCCTACTAGTCATTAATTGTATGCTACTTCCATAATAGCCTTTGTGCTTGTTGCTACCAAAGTCAATGCTTTCAACCAATAGGTGCTAACTTGAGATAGATACAAACACAAGGAAGATTACCCAAATTAATGGCTATGAACTCATAGATATTAAATTGAAGGAAGACAATGGTTCATTGGTGATTTGTTAAAGATCAAGCATGTGTGTGAACCACACAATGTTTGTCCTGGCATGTTTTATAAAGTCAAATGATCATTGAGTGGGATTTTAAGTCCTTATGAAGAGTCCATGATTCACATGATCTTGGAGAGGGATCATCCCTAATGTTTGAAGCAGAGATTTGAGTTTTGCATTAACAAAATGCCAGAGGCATCATCAATCAATAGGTTGTGCATAGGTTTTCTTTGTAGATACCATTATCTTTTATCCCACATTAATAGTGGTAGATTTATTCAAGTCTTTTAAATACTCTATAGTTTCATATGTAAATATCTTAAGGCTTGGCCTTATAGAAAAAGTGAAGCATGCAGATGGGGCCTAAGGAGGTTGATTTAAGCATGACAAAGTAAATTTTAATCCAACATGGCACTGACAACTAGTTGACATGGACCAAGTAACCAATTGGATGTTAACATGTGGCACCCAGGTAGTGAATGGTAGAGTGAAACATGGAAAAAATATCTAGAATTCGTGTAGATTTCAAGGACATGATGTGGCGACATCCAAATGGATGCATCAGATTGCTCCACATGGTGAGATTGATGGTTATTGCATTGTCACAAAATAAAGATGCTTAATCATTAGCAAAAGAGAAAAAGTGACAAGGCACCATGTGATAGAGGTGATGATGTGGTACCATGCAGATGGACACACACTAGATTGCACCACATGGTGAAAATTTATGACCATTGCATTCTCACAAAATGAAGTTTCTTACTAGTTAAGAAATGCCATAGTGAGACAACAAATTAGACAATGCCAAATGGCTCTACATTAGAGGAAAGGTGGTGATCTATGGACCAATCAGGTTATGCCACGTGGATACGACATGGAAAGGTGTCCAAAGGATGTTGACTAGATATTTGACTATGCTAGGACAAACCAGTCATATCATGACATGTGTCACTAGTCGTCAAACAAGTTTGACATGGATTCAAAAAGAGAGGAAAAATATATTCATAAAAATCAATTTTTTAAAAATTATTTTCCTCTTTTGATATGAACATCCTTTAAATTAAATGAGATTATAACATAAATTTTGAACTTTAGGTCAAGGGTAAATATTTGCAAAAAATGAAGACCCGAGAATCAGTCATGAACTTGGTTTCCAAATGATAGTATAGGGAAATTCCATTAAGAAAGAATAGAACTATCATATATCAATGGAAAGGTCTCAAAATGAATTTTCTAGATATGGAATTTTTTATTTTGGAATAGGAGGTTGTTGGTAAGAATTATATTGGGTTTTTCTGAGGTACTTAGATTTTAGCAGCATTTTAGTATGAGCAATTCACTTTCAGTTTGTGGTCCAATGATGAAGTGGGTGTTGGAGTAATAGATGGAGTAACTGAGAGGGGGGGTGAATTAGTCACTACAAAATAAATCCATAGATCCCTTAGATGTCTTAAAACTTAATTACTATTGTTACTCAATAGCCACAAAGAAAAATGATGTAACTTAGTAGATTAACTTGTTACTGATCTTTAAGCATTCACAATCATTAACATGCATGCAAAAGAAAATAACATGAAAAAAGAGACACCAAATTTAATGTGGAAACCCAATATGGAAAAAAACACCAAGTAACTAGCTACCAATTTTCACTCTTCTAAAGTGAGCCCTATTAGGAACCAACCCTATTAAAGGTTACAAAACACACTATTAGGTGTGACCTAGTTAGAGGATTTAATCACCCTGTTAGGAGTGGCCTTGCTAGAGGACTTTAGAACAATTTAGTAGAACTGCCCACCTTGTTAGAGGATTTACAAAATGGTTGTTAGACCAACTCTATTAATCGATTTAGGAATTACTATTACAATGGTGAGAAAGTAACAATAAGTGACCTGAATGGAATGCAACTAAACTTTGTTGATACAGATCTCTGCTCTACTTCAATAGATCCTTACTGATCAAATACAACTCTATTGCTCCTCAAGGATATTTGATCCTTCTTCAAAATTCACTCAGACTTATTCTTCACAATCAACTCACTTGCATACTCGCTCATTTGTACATCCATTAATACATTTGAAAACACAACTTGAATTTTTATTTATATATTGCAGATTGTCAAGTCAACTCATTTACAAGTTACAGTTATCAATAAACCATACATCAGTCAGTTAAAAAAATTACATTAAACAAATAAATTTTATTTCCTAAAATAGTGAAATCCTTCATTGGCTGACCTAGCTTGGTAAACACTACTCCAAAAATTATTTCCAATGTTAACCAAGTGAAGCTCGGTAGACACTGAATTCTGCAAAATCATTTGGAGAATGAGTGAACTCTGTAAGAACTAATTTTCCTTTGCTTACTTTGTGAGCTCGATAGAAACTAATTTATGCCATAGAAGCCTTGAACACCCAAGTGAGCTTGGTAGAGACTGACTTCACAGTGTAACCTCCAGAAACACTCATTAGACTTTGTAATTCTCTTTGCTAACCTTCTAAGCTTAGTAGACTTTTCCTTTTGCCTTGCCAACCAACTGAGCTTGATAGACTTTGACTGATAACTGATATGACATTTGTGTAACATCAAAGACAACACACAATTGAATAATTGTATCCAACAATCTACCTCTTTCGAATTGATGGCAACACAACATTTCATAGAAGAATGAAATTTGAAAATAAGTCCTTTTTGACAAAATGTTTCTCCCTCTTACATTTCATTCCTCAAACTCCTCAAATACAGTAATCTCCCTCTGTGAAGGAATTGCATAGCTTCTTTGCAAACATCAAATTTTAGAAAGATATGATAATACTCTCTCTCTTTGACAACACATGCCAAAGACAACACAAACCAAATGAATAGCAATGTACCTTATGTACTGATTCATATGCAATATTTTCATGATTATTCTACATCAACTGAAAGATCTTCAACTTGATACATGTTGATGCAGCACTAAATCTTCATTTTAGTGAGCTTCAGATAGGGGAATGACCCCTAACTTACCTCTTAGATACAAAAATGCAACCTTAGGTAAAGGCTTTGTCAATATGTCAGCAATTTGTTCCTTTGTATGGACATATTCCAATCTAATCTCCTTATCCTGCACCAATTCTCTAACAAAGTGATACTTTATTGCAATGTGTTTGGTTTTTGAATGCATCACTAGATTTTTGAGTATGTTAATTTCACTTGTATTGTCACAAAACATAACAATAGGTTCTTTGATTTCTTCCTTCATACCTTCCAATAACTGTTTGAATCCAACAATATTAGAATAGTTTACTATTGCTACAACATACTCTGCTTCTGTTGTGGATTGGGATGTACAATTTTTTTTTTTATTCTCCAAGAAACCAACCTCTTTCCAAGAAAGAAAGCTCCTCCACTTGTAACTTTTCTGTCATCAATGTTTCTTGCCCAATTTGTATCAGTAGACACTTTTAAATCCAAATTACCTCCAAATTTGTACCATAATTCATAATCTTCAATTCCTTTCAAATATCTCATGATCCTTTTGATTGCCATCATGTGATTTTCTCTTGGTTTTGATGAAAATATTGCTACAATACCAACTAAAAGGGTAATATATAACCTTGTATGCACTACATACTACAATTTTTGATGGGGACACAACCCAAGCACAGAATGGACACAACAGGAAAGGGAAAATTGTATTAACTATGTAAATATGTTATTACATTCAATACAGAGAAAATAGACTTAAAAACATTCCCTAAGGGCTTACAATAACATAAATCTGGGGATAAATTCTTCTCCCAGTACCTTCTCTCAAACTCCACTCCAAACTACCTTTTACAATGCCAGAAATGTTCTTAAATAGACCTTGGAGGATTAAGGATTAGGAATACATTCTAGAAAGTGCTAGTAGGCATCCACTGACCAAATAGAAGGCTCTAGAATTTGCATTAGAAATTGGCACAAAATTAGAAGAATCCAAAAACGATAATCGAACTTTTGAGAGGCATAACTTTTGAATCATAGCTTCGATTGATGAACTGTTTACATTTTTGGAAAGCTCTCGACGCGCTCTATAGCCCTATGGACAAGATTTTATTGTCCCCCATTTTTCAGCCCTTTTTGAGGTCATTTAATGCATCTAACCTGACTTTGAAGCATTCTTAGGATGTCTCCAAAAATTGAAAAATTGCGATAACTTTCAAACTATGGAGCCTTTTGACCTGATTCTTTTTTTGGAATGCTCTAAATTACAATTAAATTCATCTGACCAATTTACACCTTCTAGTTCACCAAAATGATGGCTACATTATGTAATCCTATTTTTTTGGCATTTACATGTATCCCAAGGTGATTAAAAACTCTAACCCATAACACTAATAGTGGAACTGTGAGAGTTGGAACCTTTATTTTACCCAAATGGGTATCTAGAAATGAAAACGCATGAAACAGAAACTAAGTCTAAGTACATTTTTTTGGGTGACACATGATTGCTCTTATACCTTTGGATACTCCTGCATCAGACACCCAAGGTAGATTGAAAAGTGACCCTGTCACTTTATGAATGGTAGAGGAAATCCCAAATGGGAAACCTCAGCTACTGATATCCAAGTTGAGTCCTTGATTGGTCGTCCTTTCCACTTGACCAAATACTCTTCATACTGCCTATGTCTGATACTCCTACCCACATGATGATCTAGAATGTCTTCTATCTCCTTCTTAGAAGTAGGAATTGGACATGGCTCTAACATCAGCTCCTCATCCACACCATCATCATGATACTCTGTTAAGTCTGCAATGTTAAAAATAGGAGAAATGTGAATACCATCTGGCAACTCCACCTCATATACATTTCCTGAGTCATTTTTCTTCAGAATTTTGCAGGGGCCAAATTTCTTCATTTTCAGCTTGTTGTAAGTACTGATTGGAAATCTTTCTTTTCATAAGTGTATCATGACTAGATCCCCTAATTGGAATTCCTTATGTATTCTCCTTTGATCAGCCCTAGATTTATACTCTTGATTCATCTTGGAAATGTGTGCCTGAACCTCCTCATGTAGGCGCTTGATATGTTCAGCAAATTCTTCAGCTTTAGCACTTGTCCTCTCCCCTTGCTCTATCTTCCTCAATTCTGGTGCAGTCCTTGGGCTACTTCCATATACAATTTGGAATGGTGATCTACCAGTACACCTATTTATAGAGTTATTGTAAGAAAACTCTGCTTGTGGTAGAATCAAATCCCATTCCTTGGGCTTATCCCCAACTAAACATCTCAACAAATTACCTAGACTTCTGTTTACCACTTCTGTTTGGCCGTTAGTTTGTGGGTGATGTGTGGAACTGAATTTCAAGTCCATTCTCAACTTTTTCCATAATGTTCTCTAGAAATACCCCACAAATTTGGTATCTCTGTCAAAAACTATACTCCTTGGGAGACAATGTAGTCTTACCACCTCTCTGAAAAACAAGTCTGCAATATGGACAACATCATGAGTTTTGTGGCATGGAATGAAATGTGCCATTTTGGAGAACCTATCAACCACCACAAATACAAGTCATTACCCCTTTGTGTCCTAAGTAATCCCAGAATAAAATCCATACTTATGTCCTCCCATGGCTTTGATGGAATAGGAAATGGCTGATATAGTCTAGTATTATGACTAAATCCCTTGGCCACTTGACAAATTTGACAACTCTGTACAAACTTCTTCACATCCTGTGAAATATGAGACCAAAAATAATGTTCTCTAAGAATGAAAATGGTTTTATCTTGACCAAAATGTCCTTCCATCCCTCCACTATGTTTCTCCTTAATCAAATTTTCCCTCATGGAACTCCTTGGAATGCATAATTGACTGCCCTTGAATAACATACCATCCTGAATCAGATAGTCTAACCACTTAGTTTTGTCTACAACAACAGGCTCTTTAAAAGCTTTCCATGCTTCAGAAAAATCAGGATCCTCAGGGTACAGATTCTTGAGTTCATCAAGCCCAACTACTTCAACCTGTGTTACTTCTTGGCTTAATACAGACCCAATAGCGCTTCCACTAGCATCACAATCCAACTGGAACACCTTTGTAAAATTTGGAAGTGCCAACACAGGTTGTTTTGTCACCTTCTTCTTCAGCAATTCAAAACTTCTTGTAGCTGCCGCGGTTCATTTGAACTCTTTTCTATCCCCTCTTATTGTGTCAGTCAGGGGTGCCCATATGCCATTGAAATTCTTAATAAACTTACTGTAAAAACTAACCAAACCAGGAAATGATCTTACCTCATTAGTAGACCTTGGATTAGGCCATTCCAAGATGGCTTTTACCTTCTCTAGATCCATTTTGAGACCTTCAGGTGATATAACAAACCCCAAGTAGACTAACTCCCTTTTTGCAAAGATACACTTCATCAAATTAATTATTAGTTTCTCTTCCCTTAAATTTTCAAGGACACTACAAATATGCAATAAATGTTCTTCCAAAGTCTTGCTGAAAATTAAAATATCATCCAAATAGACAATAAAACTTTTTTCCAAGAACTTCTTAAGTACCACATTCATAAGCCGCATGAAGGTGCTTGGGGCATTTGTCAATCTAAAGGGCATGACTAACCACTCATAAAGACCCTCGTTGGTCTTGAAGGTTGTTTTCCACTCATCTCCTTCTCGTATCTATATCTAATGATAGCCACTCTTGAGATCTATCTTTTTGAAGTACTGAGCTCCACTTAAGCAGTCCATAAGATCATCCATTCTTGGTAAAGGAAATCAATACTTGATGGTTATCCTATTTATAGCTCAAGAGTTTGTACACATCCTCCACTCTCCATACTTCTTTGCTACTAGTACTATAGGTACCACACATGGACTCAGGCTCTCTCGAATCAAGCCCTTTCCTATTGTGTCCATTCTGTGCTTGGGTCATGTCCCCATTCTCAAGCCCTTTCCTGTTGTGTCCATTCTATGCTTGTTATAAGTACTGGCTGGAAATATTTCTTTTCATAAGTGTACCATGACTAGATCCCCTACTTGGAATTCCTTATGTATTCTCCTTTTATCAACCCTAGATTTATACTCTTGATTCATCTTGGTAATGTGTGCTTGAACCTCCTCATGCAGATGCTTGATATGTTCAGCAAATTTTTCAGCTTCAGCACTTGTCCTCTCCCCTTGCTCTATCTTCCTCAATTCTGGTGTAGTCCTTGGGCTACTTCCATATACAATTTGGAATGGTGATCTACCAATACTCCTATTTATAGAGTTATTGTAAGCAAACTCCACTTGTGGTAGAATCAAATCCCATCCCTTGGGCTTATCCCTAACTAAACATCTTAGCAAATTACTCAAACTTCTATTTACCACTTCTGTTTGGCCGTCAGTCTGCGAGTGATGTGTGGAACTAAATTTCAAGTCCATTCTCAACTTTTTCCATAATGTTCTCTAGAAATACCCCACAAATTTGGTATCTCTGTCAGAAACTATACTCCTTGGGAGACCATGTAGTCTTACCACCTCTCTAAAAAACAAGTTTGCAATATGGACATCATCATGAATTTTTTGGCATGGAATGAAATGTGCCATTTTGGAGAACCTATCAACCACCACAAATACTAAGTCATTACCCCTTTGTGTCCTCGAAAATCTAAGAACAAAATCCATACTTATGTCCTCCCATGGCTTTGATGGAACAGGCAATGGCTGATATAGTCTAGTATTGTGACTAAATCCCTTGGCCACTTGACAAATTTGACAACTCTGTACAAACTTCTTCACATCCTATGACTTCTGAGTCCAAAAATAATGTTCTCTAAGAATGGAAATGGTTTTATCTTGACCAAAATGTCCTGCCATCCCTCCATCGTGTTTCTCCTTAATCAAATTTTCCCTCATGGAACTCCTTGGAATGCATAATTGACTATCCTTGAATAACATACCATCCTAAATCAGATAGTCTAACCATTTAGTTTTTTCTATAGCAATAGCCTCTTTACAAGCTTTCCACACTTCAGCAAAAGCAGGATCCTTAGGGTACAGATTCTTGAGTTCATCAAACCCAACTACTTCAACCTGCATTAGTTCTTGGCTTAATACAACCCCAATTTGATAGCGCTGCCACTAGCATCACAATCCACCTAGAACACCTTTCTAAAATTTGGAAGTGCCAACACAGGTTGTTTTGTCACCTTCTTCTTCAATAATTCAAAACTTCTTGTAGCTACTGCAGTCCATTTGAACTCTTTGCTATCCCCTCTTATTGTGTCACTCAAGGGTGCACATATGCCACTGAAGTTCTTATTAAACTTCTTGTAAAAACTAACCAAACCATGAAATGATCTTACCTCAATAGTAGACCTTGGAGTAGGCCATTCCAAGATGGCTTTTACCTTCTTTGGATCCATTTTGAGACCTTCAGGTGATATAACAAACCCCAAGTAGACTAACTCCCTTTTTGCAAATATACACTTCTTCAGATTAATTATTAGTTTCTCTTTCCTTAACTTTTCAAGGACACTACGAATATGCAATAAATGTTCTTCCAAAGTCTTGCTCAAAATTAAAATATCATCCAAATAGACAATAATAAATTTTCTCAAGAACTTCTTAAGTACCTCATTCATAAGCCGCATGAAGGTGCTTGGGGTGTTTGTCAATCCAAAGGGCATGACTAACCACTCATAAAGGCCCTCCTTGGTCTTGAAGGCTATTTTCCACTCATCTCCTTCTCGTATCTGTATTTGATGATAGCCACTCTTGAGATCTATCTTTGTGAAGTACTGAGCTCCACTCAAGCAGTCCATAAGACCATCCATTCTTGGCAAAGGAAACCGATACTTGATGGTTATCCTATTTATAGCTTGAGAGTCTATACACATCCTCCACTCTCCATCCTTCTTTGGTGCTAGTACTGTAGGTACCACACATGGACTCAGGCTCTCCTAAATCAAGCCCTTCCTTAATAGCTCCTAAACCTATCTATTTAGCTCCTTAGTTTCAGTAGGAGTCATCCTGTGTGCAGCCTTGTTAGGCAAACTAGCTCCTAGAATTAAATCTATCTGATGACTGATTTGCCTTACCGGTGGCAATCCTTCTGGAACATTATCAGAGATGATATATACAAACTCATCTAGTAAATCTGAAACTTCAAGTGGTATTTCACTACTACCTTCTTTATCTTTCCTAATAATCAAAGCATAACAGATACGCCGATGTTTCATGCCATCTAAAAATTTCCTTCCATCAACAATACAAATCCTAGCACTGGTACATACCTTTTTGCCTTCCTTTTTCATGGGCTTCAGTTTGTGGTGAACTCCATCTTTGGTCAAAGAATATGCGTTTGCATGACCATCATGTACTACATGCCTATCAAACTGCCATGGTCTTCTCACCAATAGATGGAAAACATTCATTGGAATAACATCACAGAGGACTTCATCATGGTAACTTCCAATTTTGAATTTCACTAAACATTGTTCACTTACCAAGACCTTATGATCATCTTTCACCCAAGAAATCTGATAGGTCTAGTGGTGTTTCTCCCTCTTCAGCTTCAACTTAGAGACCATCTCCTCTAATACCAAGTTATCAATGCTACCACGATCAATGATCACATCACAACATTTATCCTTACACTTGCACTTGGTATGGAATAAACTCCTCCTTTTTCCTAGTTCAATCTCACCACTTAGTAGGACCCTTTCATTTACTAAAGTCTCTCCTCTTTCTACATCCTCTGAATGTGATGATTGTGCATCCTCATCCACATGAGCAACCCTAGCTTGACCCTTAACTCTCCTATTTGTCTTTCCTTATCATTGAGGGCATTCAAAGGCATGATGACCTTCTTCATTGCAATGGAAATAGGTACCATGGAAGCCTCCTCTTCCTTGTCCACATCCTCTACCTCTTCCTCTCTAATTGCCAAAGTCTTGATTATGGGAGCGGTTGAAACCCTCGTTCCTCTAGTTCCTGCTAGTACCCACATCTTCATTTTTCTTTTGGGTTTCATTTCAGCCTCCAGATGACCTACCACTACCCCTTCATCCTTGACCATGCCCTCTTTTTCTCCCTTCAAACCCCTTATTTAGCTTCTCTTCAACTCGTAGGGCAAACTAGTATGCCTCTTCAACGTTGGTCATTCTTATTAGACTTAATTCCTACTAGATGCTAGGTCGCAACCCACTGATATAACAAGCAACCTTCTCCTTATTTTCTTTTACCAGCCTGGCTCTAATCAAAAGTCGGTAAAACTCCTCTGTATATTCTTGGACTGATTTTTCCACTTGCTTTAACCCATGCATCTTCTTAAACAAATCAAGCTCATAATCAACAGGAATGAATTGCTTCTTCAATTTGTCCACCATACGATCCCACCTTGTGATCTTATCCTTTGCTCTTCTATTTCATTCCAATTGAACCTCTTGCCACCAAATTTTGGCATGTCCTTTCAATTTGGCCTTTGCAAACTTAACCCTATCTAGGTCCCTGATATCCTCATACTCAAAGTATTCTTCCAGTTCATTGATCCAATCGATCAACTCAACTGGTTTCAAATTTCCTAAAAATACACCCACATCAATTGTAGGTCTTTTCCAAAACTTGGAAATGGCCCTAAAAAGCCTTTCCTCTGCTTGATTTAGAACTTCTACGTCAAATTCCCCTTCTAGTCCAATTTCTTCTTCATCATTGTCATCCTCACTTTCATCGTCTGCAACAACATTTGTTCCTCTACAGAGCTCCTCTTGCAATGCTTGTACTTGCCTTTGGAGGGCTCTAACCTCCTCAAGATTAATAGCTCCAGCCCTTCCACCATGTTCTCTTTGTAGAGGCATCTTCTTAGCTCAAACCCACAACCATGCAGTCCTGGTGCAAACTGCCTCATAGTCAGCGCTCTGTCTACATACTCAGGAAAACTAAGCTGTGATACCACTTGATGGGGACACGACCCAAGCAGAGAATGGACACAATAGGAAAGGAAAAATTGTATTAACTATGTAAATATGCTATTACATTTAGTATAGAGAAAATAGACTTCAAAACATGCCCTAATGGCTTACAATATCATAAATCTGGGGATAAATTCTTCTCCCAATACCTTCTCTCAAACTCCACTCCGAACTGCCTTTTACAATGTCAGAAATGTTCCTAAATAGACCCTGGAGGATTAAGGATTAGGAATACATTCTAGAAAGTGCTAGTAGGCATCCACTAACCAAATAGAAGGCTCTAGAAGTTGCATTAGAAGCTAGCGCAAAATTAGAAGAATCGAGAAACGGTAACCAAACTGTCGGGAGGCATAACTTTTGAACCGTAGCTTCGATTGACAAATCATTTACATTTCTAGAAAGCTCTCAAAATTCTCTATAGCCCTATGGATGAGATTTTCTCCTCCCCCATTTTTTGGCCCTTTTTGAGGTCATTTAATGCCCCTAACTTGACTTTGAATCATTCTTAGGATGTCTCTAGAAACTGAAAAACTGCGATAACTTTCAAACCGTGGAGTCTTTTGACTTGATTCCTTTTTTTGGAATGCTTTAAATTACAATTACATTCATCCAACCAATTTACACCTTCTAGTTCACCAAAATGATGGCTCAATTATATACTCCTATTTTTCTAGCATTTACACATATCCTAAGGTGATTAAAAACTCTAACCTAGAACACTAATAGTAGAAGTGTGAGAGTTGGAACCTTTATTTGACCCAAATGGGTATCTTGAAATGAAAACACATGAAATAGAAACTAAGTCTAAGTACATTTTTTTGGGTGACACGGGATTGCCCTTATACCTCTGGATCCTCTTGCATCAACTTTCCAATCATAGATCTATACAATGTTTGATCTACCTCCTTTGATTCAGCATCCTTGGTAAGTTTCAATCCAATACACATAGGAGTCCCAACTAGTTTGCAGTCTTCCATACCAAACTTTTTTAGTATTTCCTTGATATATTTAGATTGAGTGATATAGATGTCATTCTTAATTTGCTAAATTTGAAGACCAACAAAGAATTTGATCTCACTAAACATTGACTTCTCAAATTCTTTGTTCATTTGTTCTTAAAATTATTTGCAAAGATCATCATTTCTTATGAACAAAGTATCATCCACAAATATTTCTACCAAATAAATTGTATTATCTAATCCTTCCTTGATCTACAAGCCACTATTATCATTAGTTCTTTGAAAACCAATCTTAATAAGATAGTTATGCAGTCTTTCATACCATGCTCTAGGGACTTATTTTAGACAATACAATGCTTTGTGTAATTTGCAAACCATGTCCTTCTTGTCTGGATCAACAAAACCTTCAAGCTGCTCAATGTACACCTCCTTATCTAGTATACCATTAAGAAATTTTGACTTGACATCCATCTGATAAACCTTAAATCCTTTGTATGTAGCATATGCAAGTAAGGTCCTAACACCTTCCAATCTTGCAACAGGAGAAAAAGTCTCTCCATAGTCTATTCATTCTTCTTGAGAGTATCCTTTGCATACTAGTCTAGCTTTTTTTCTTGATATCTTATCATCTTCAATCAACTTATTTCTGAATACCCACTTAGTTCCAATAACATTTTTGTCTTTAGGCCTAGGTACAAGAGTCCATGTTTTTTTTTTCTCTATCTGCCCTATCTCTTCATTCATAGCCTCAATCCAACTTTCATTTTCTAATGCATCTTTGACACTTCTAGGTTAAAAATCAGCAAGTAAAGAAATACCTTTCAACTTACTTCTTGTCATAGTTCCTTCAAATTTGTCTCCAATGATCTGATCTGGTGTATGATGTCTCCTGACATACTTAGCTAATAAAAGTTCCTTTTATTTTGAATGATTTGCATTCTCATCCTCTTGTACTTCAACTTCAAGTTTTGATTGTTCTATATGTTGCTTGTGTCCTTCAGACTTGGCAAGCATTGGCTTAGTAGCATCAGAATGTGACTTAGGTTCCTATAGCTCAGTTTGAACTTCTTGCAACTTGGTTACTAAAGACTCATGAGTAGAAGATTTCTGATTGATAGGTGTATCTAGCACTGTATTAGGTTCAATGAAAACAAATCTCCTGTAATATTTTGGTTGCCTTTTGCTTTCTTCTTCAGTTCTTTATACAAACTCATCAACTTTCACATGTACACATTCTATGATTTTGTGAGTAGACAAGTTCAAACATCTATATGCTTTACTTTTGCAAGAATAACACAAAAATATTCTTTCATCACTTTTGACATCAAATTTACCTTTTCTAGATTCTTTCAAACTGTAGCATTTTCTTCCAAATACCTTTAGGTAACTTACATTAGGTTTTTAACCATACCATAACTCATAGGGGGTTTTGAATGAATCCTTCTTTAGCTATACTTGGTTCAAGGTATGAACTGCAGTGCTGATAGCTTCCTTCCAGTATTTGATAGCAATGTTCTTTTCAATCATTAAGGTTCTTGCATAGTCCATGATAGATATGTTCATTGTTTCAACTATTCCATTTTGCTCAGGAGTTTTGGGGGTTGATACTTGTCTTTTGATCCCTCTTTCAATGCAAAATTTATTGAACTCATGTAAATGAATTCACCACCTCTGTCTAATCTCAAGCATTTCAATATTTTTCTTATTCCCTTCTCAACTCTAGCCAAATGCCATTTGAACATCTCAAATGCTTCTGATTTCTCTCTCAGGTACATGACAATCATCATTCTTGAGTAATCATCAACAAAATGAATGAAGAATTTTTCACTAGTATAGCTTTCAATTCCAATAGGTCCACATAAATTAGTATGCAAAATTTCTAAAACTTCTTCAAACTGATAGTTTTTACTTTTGAAGCTAGGCTTTCCCATCTTACTAATTTGACAATTCTTGCATAGACCAACCTCAGGTTTCTTTATATTGGCAATGCCTCTTACTTTCCTAAATTTACTTATTTTCACAAAGTTATCAAAGTTCACATGAAACAACCTCCTATGCCATAACCAACTTTCTTCAACTTGAGCAACAAAACATGAACATTCACCAAGTTCAAGATAGAACAAGTTACCTTTTGTTTGCGTGTCCGATCCAATCAGCTTTCCTTTTCTATCCAGTAGTCTTGCTTTTCCATGCATGAATTCTACTTTAAATCCATTATTGAGTAGCTATGTTACACTCAATAGATTGTGTTTTAGTCCTTCTACCCAATATGCATTATCACATACAAGCTCCTTGGTTAGTGAGATTCTTCCTTTTCCTTTTATGCAACAAGGTTCATTATTACCAAACCTCACACTACCACCATCATAGTCTTCAAAATGTTCAAACTTAGTTTTATCACCAGTCATATGATGACAGCAACCACTATCTATAATCCATGTATCATTTTTACTCACATGAGAGATAAGTGTCATTTTCTGATCATTGTTAGACTCATCTTTCACAACAATGTACACAATTTCATCTTCTTCATCATCAAAATTATTAGAATCCTTAGCCATGAAACATGTTTTCTTACCTTTTTCCTTGAATGATTTGAGATCTTTCTTGCCATTACACTTGTGACCTTTCTTATCATCCTTGTTTTTCTTATTTGGGCACCTAGTAGCAATATGTTCAATTTATTCACATGAAAAATAGATTAGAGGTATCTTACCTTTGTATTTCCCTTTGCCTCTAGAATATTTCATTGCTAGTAGTGATGCAGGAGCATCATGGGTTGTCTTGTTATCCTGCTCATTTTGTTCATTTTGCAGTTCCTTCATGTGCCTAGTAGTGTAGTTTCCTTCATGTGCCTAGCAGTTGTGATTCCTTCATGTGTCGACTTACTATAGTAATTCTTTCATGTACCAAGTTACTATAACAATTCCTTCATGTGCCAACTTACCTAGTGTATGCCGAGTGTTTTTTCATGTGCTGAGTTACCCAATGTATGCCAAGTGTCAGTATTAGGATGTGATTTTGTGAGCCGACTTGTAGGATTTATTTCATTCACAATATCTATGTTAAGATCTTTTCTTGGGATGAGTGCAGACCATTTTTTGGGTCGACCTTCCTCTTATGTAATGAATCTAGAATGTTTACTAAACCATTTTGGCAAATATATATTGAGTTTTTTGGCTTAGAGTTAGGGAAGTTTTAGCGAAGAGGATTTTAGAGAAGAACTAAAGGTGTGAATTTTTTGTTGGATCTTTGTATATGAATGTATTGTAATTGGCTGTAACCTAGAAGGCTTTATAGTTGGGCATGTATGAAGATATTTTGATGAATCAATAAAAGTATCCTCTCTTCTATCTCCTTTGGTTGTTGTTCCTTGTGTTTGCTTCCATTGTATTAACTCTTGCAGGGTGGTTTGGATAGCTGGGTAAGCCTTTGGCCCTAGTTATTCACCCTTTTTCCTATGTTAGTTGGTATCAAAGCTTGAGGTTCATCCTTGTGGATATTGGATCATGTAGAACCTTGACTCAGATTTGGTTGTAGGGTGGCAGATCTATGGATTTGACCTATAACTTGCAAAGGGTTACGATCTTGTAGGAACTTGATTTGTAAAGATGGTTCATGGTAGAATAAATGTTGATGATGCTATATTGGATTAGTTGAGACAAATTGCAGCCATATTAGATGCTATGGAGATAGCCTAAAGGAGAGGAGCACACCTTGATGATGTAAGTGATGATGAAGCAGCAACACCAAATCATAATCCAAAACCTGAAGAAGATCAAGATGAGAAAAGATTGTTACGAGTGTTGTCTAGGGAAAATTCAAAGCCTGCTATAGAAGTTATTTCTTATGATGGAAAATTGGACACCAATGCTGTGCTAGATTGGATCTCTAATATGAACAAGTTCTTTGAGTATGAAAACACTCTTGATAATAGAAAGGTGAAGATTGCAGTCACTAGGTTGAAAGGTCATGTATCACTATGGTGGGAGCGCTTGCAAACTAATAGACAAAGGAGAGGAAAGGAGAAGATCATAATTTGGCCAAAGATGGTGAACAAGGTAAATAAAAAATTCTTTCCTATTGATTACCAACCTAGCTTTTTGAGAAAGATGCAAAATTTGAAGCAAAAAGACATGACTATGAATGAGTATACGGAGGAATTCTATAGACTAGATATTAGATCTAGACATATGGATGATGATATTGAGAAAATTGCAAGGTACATTAATGGATTGAGATCTGGAATACAAGATGAAATAAGTTTTGTGAAGTTGGAGATTATGGAAGAAGCATACCAATATGCCTTGAAGGCTAAGGAGATCTTGAAAAAGAAGCATGAACAAAGAAAAAGAGGTAGAGGTAGATCTTATGGAAAAAGTAGCAGATCTGATAGTTCTATGTAGGCTAAAGGTAAATCTAAATGGAAGAATGATGACAAAGGAAAGACTGAATGGAAAAGTGGTAATTCTTACTAAGGAGGCAATAGTTCTTACCAAGGAAGAGGTAATTCCTATTCTAGAGGTGGATTTCATGGTAATTATTTTAGATGTGGAAAAGAAGGGCATAGATCTTTTGAATATAGATCCTTTGAAAGTGGGCAGAATAATAGAAATGTTGTGCTTCAAGAAGACATTGAGAGTTCACCAATTGGACCTAAGGCTGGAGAAAATATGATGGTGAGAAGAAACTTATGTAATAAAGGAAGTGATGAGGAACCTTTTTTAAGGAGGAGTCTTTTCAAGACAAGATGTAAGATGACTGGAAAATACTGCAAAGTGATAATTGACATGGAAGTTCTACAAATCTGGCATCAAAAGAGTTGGTCACAAAGTTGTAGTTACAGAGGCTGAAACATCCCAAACCCTATCATGTTTCATGGATCAAAGATGAGCATAATATATTGGTAAGTGAGCAATGCCTTATGAAATTCAAAATTGGACATTACTTTGATAAAGTTTTGTGTAATATTATGCCCATGGATTGTTGTCATATTTTGTTGGTTAGACCTTGGCAATATGATAGATATGTTGTACATGATGGAAGATTGAATCAATATACTCTTTGGGTAAATGAGAAGAAACAAACATTGCTTCCTTTGATTGAAAGTCCAAACGAGGTTAATTGTACTACTGTAAAAATTTTCCTGGTTAATGGAAAATAATTTGAAAAGGAAATGAAAAAGAATCAAGTATGTTTTGCCATAGTTCCTAGAGGATCAAGTGTTGGTAGTAATGGCTGAGTAGAAAAAGATAGTAATGACTGAGTAATAGAAAATAGTGATAGTCGAGTACTAGTAGAAATTATAGAATTGTTGAATGAGTATAAAGACATTATTGCTGATGATATCCTAGATGGTTTACCTATTGTAAGAAGTATAAGTCATTGTATGGATCTGATTCTTGGAGCTAGTTTGCCAAACAAAGTACCATATAGATTGACATCTACAGAGAATTAAGAACTTAACAAACAAGTGCATGAGTTGTTGTAAAAAGGTTTGATAAGAGAAATCTTGAGTCCATGTGTTATACCTACTATATTAGCACCCAAAAAGAATGGATAATGGAGAATGTGTATTTATTCCAAAGCCCTTAACAAGATAACACTAAAATATAGGTTTCCTATGTCGAGGATGGATGCCATAATGGATTGTTTGAGTGGAGCAAAGTATTTCACCAAGATTGATTTGAAGAGTTGCTATCATCAGATTAGAATTAGAGAAGGTAATGAATGGAAGACTACATTCAAGACAAAATGTGGTTTGTATGAATGGTTGGTTATGCCTTTTGGTTTGACTAATGCACCTAGTACTTTCATAAGGTTGATGAATGAAGTTTTGAAAAGATTTTTGGTTAAGTTTGTGATTGTTTATTTGGATGATATTCTGATATTCAGTAAAACTAAGGAAGAACTTCTTGAGCATATTAGACAACTATTACAAAGGTTGAAAGAGGAAAAGTTTCTAATTAATCTAGAAAAGTGTTCTTTTATGCAAGAGGATATTGTGTATCTGGGATTTGTGATTTGAGTTGATGGTTTGAAGATGGATCCTGAGAAGGTCAAAGCAATTTTGGAATGGCCTACACCTGAGAATGTGAGTGAGGTAAGATCATTTCATGGTTTGGCTAGTTTTTATAGAAAGTTTATAAAGAATTTCAATGCTATTACTAAAAAAATGAGGGGAGATAAAAAGGAATTCAAGTGGACAGATGGAGCTGATAAGAGTTTTGAGACTTTGAAACAAAAGGTTGCTGAATTACCTATATTGGCTTTGCCTAATTTCAAAAAAGTATTTCAAGTTGAATGTGATGCAAGTGGTAATGCAATAGGAGCTGTATTAAGTAGAGAAGGTAAGCATGTTGCTTTCTTTAGTGAAAAGTTGAATGATGCTAAAAGAAAATATTCTGTGTATGATCAAGAGTTTTATGCTATTGTTCAAGCATTGAAGAAGTGGAGACATTATTTGATTCCTAAGGAGTTTGTGTTGTATACTAATCATAAAGCTTTACAATACTTGGGATGTCAACATAAATTGAATCAGAGACATATGAAATGGGTTGAGTACTTGCAAAATTTTACATTTGCAATCAAGCATAAGAGTGGAGTTACTAATAGAGTTGTTGATGCATTGAGTAGAAGACATTCTTTGTTGACTAAAATGAAGGTTGAAGTTCTTGGTTTTGATGAGATGAAAGAGATATATGATGTTGATCCTAATTTTTTTGAGGTGTGTAGAGAGTGCAAAGGACCAAATCTGATAGACCACATAAGTAAGTATGATGAATATTTCATTCAAGAAGGTATATTGTTCAAAGGTATTCAGTTGTGCATTCCTAGAAGTTCTATGAGGTTGAATCTGATTAAGAAAAAGCATAGCGGTGGATTAGCTGGACATTTTGGAATTGATAAGACATTCAGTTTGCTAAAAGAGAAGTATTATTGGCCACAAATGTATAAGGATGTTCAAAAATTTGTAAAGAGTTGTGGAGTTTGTCAAGTTGCAAAGGGAGTGAGTCAAAATACTAGTTTGTATACACTTATTACTATTCCTGAGAAACCTTGGACATACATTAGTATGGATTTTATTCTTCGATTGCCTAAGATAGTGAAGGGCTATGATTCTATATTTATTGTAGTGGATAGATTTTTGAAGATGGCTTATTTTATACCATGTAAGAAGACATCAGATGCTAAGCATGTTGTTGAACTTTTCTTTAAAGAGATTGTGAGATTGCATGGATTACCAAGAAGTATTATCTTAGATAGAGACAGTAAGTTTGTTGGTTATTTTTGGAAGACGTTGTGGAAGAAGATGGGTATTGAATTGAAGTTTAATTCTACATTCCATCCACAAACAGATGGACAGACAGAGGTGGTGAATAGAAGCTTAGAAAATTTGCTAAGATTTTTTGTTGGGAATAAGACAAGTACTTGGGAGATGGTGTTGGCACAAGCTGAATTTGCATATAATAATTTTGTGAATAGAAGTACAGGAAAGACACCTTTTGAGATTGTTACTAGATTTGAGAGATGTTGTTGGTGAAGAAAAGAGAAGCACTACAAGAGAAACATTTGTTGATTTTATGGAGTCTTTGCATAAGGAAGTGAAGTTGAGGTTAGAACAAAGTAATCAGAAGTATAAGGAGAATGTTGATCAGTCTAGAAGACACCATAATTTTCAAATTGGTGATGAGGTGATCATTCATCTGAAGAAAGGAAGATTCTCAGTTGGAACATACAGTAAGCTGAAGATGAAGAAATTTGGACCTTGTAAGATCTTGAAGAAGTTTGATAGTGGTAATGCTTATGAAGTTGAGTTACTTGATGACATGGATCTATCTCCTATATTCAATATTGCTAATTTTTTTAAGTACCATTAGTAAGTTTATGAAGTTGTTGTATCAGATGATTATCCTAAGAATTAGATTGAAGAAGTTGAATAGATATTAGATCAGAGAGTTGGCAGGAGCACAAGAGGAAAAGATTACTATGAATATTTGGTGAAGTGGAAGAATAGACCTATTGAATATGCTTCATGGATTTCTCAATTTGAGTTGGATTCAGCTCAGGTTGGGACATCTCAATGATTTAGGAGAATCATTTCTTTCAACCCTGGTCGTCTAATGCAGGAGCATCCTGAGTTACCTTGTTATCCTACTCATTTTGTTTATTTTGTAGTTCTTTCATGTACCTAGAAGTCCTTCATGTGCTTAGTAGTTCCTTCATGTGCCTAGCAATCTAGTTTCCTTCATGTGCCTAGTAGTGCAGTTTCCTTCATGTGCCTAGCAATTATGATTCCTTCATGTGCTGAGTTATTGTAGCAATTCCTTCTTGTACGGAGTTATTGTAGCAATTCCTTCATGTGCCAAGTTATTGTAGCAATTCCTTCATGTCCTGAGTTACTATAGTAATTCTTTCATGTGTCAAGTTACCCAGTGTATGCTGAGTGTTTCTTCATGTGCCAAGTTAACCTGTGTATGTCGAGTGTCAGTATTTGGACATGATTTTTCGAGCTAACTTGGGGAATTTATTTTTTTCATGACATTTATGTTAAGATCTTTTCTCGAGACGAGCCTAGACCATTTTTGGGTTAGCCTTCCTCTTGTGTAATGATTCTAGAATGATTTGTAAGCCATTTTGGCAAATATATATTATTTTTTTCGCTTAGAGGTAGGGAAGTTTTAGCGAAGAGGATTTTAGAGCAGAACTGAAGGTGCAAATTTGTTGTTGGATCTTTGTATATGAATGTATTGTAAGTGTCCATAACCTAGAAGGCCTTATAACTATGCATGTATGAAGATATTTTGATGAATCAATAAAAGTATTCTCTCTTCTTCCTCCTTGTTTTTTCTTCCATTGTCTTAACTCTTAGAAGGTGGTTTGGATAGCTGGGTGAGCCTTTGGTATTGCCTGCATCAAGTAGGGCTTCAACCACCTCAAGATCACTATCAGAATTCTATTCTGATTCTTCTTCACTTTCTGACTAAAAATCCTTTATCTTCTTGCATTTCTCCTTGAGTGAAAGCTTGGATTCAAATGCTGATTCAATGTTCTTGGTAGCTCAAAGATAGTTATCATAGTTATCTAGCTCAAATGCAGTCAATCTTCTAACTATGGCCTCTAAATTTATCTTATGATTTCCTTCACATCTTCTTTCTTGAATTGCAGAAACTCTAATTGCATAAATGGGAAGTAATGTTCTAAGAACTTTATTTATAACTATTTCCTTCTTGATATCTCATCTAAAAGCTTTGATTGCACTAACACTTGCTTTGACTCTTTCAACATATTTTGCAATGTTTTCATCCTCTCTCATCCTCATCTGATCAAATTGTCCTCTCAAACTTTTTGCTTTGGCTCTTCTTACATTATCATCTCCTCCATATATTTCTTTTAGCTTGTTCCATATTTCAAAGGCATTTTTGCAATCCTTGACATCATCTAATTCTTCATAGCTTAGGGCAGATGCAATGTTTATCATCATGATGTTATGAGTCTTTTTCACAACAATATCATTAGTAGATAATGTACCAAAATGAGTTACATATGCTTCATCTAGATATTTCAATCCTATGTCTCCAATAGAAGCCAGATGGAGTCTCATGAGACCTTACAATGACAAAAAGTTATCCCTGTTAAGCCTTGAAATTTCCCTCTTGTAAGACATCCTGATCTTTAGGTTAGATCTTTCAAATCTTTCCTGCAAGCACCAAAAGCTTTGATACCAATTGTTGGAATAATAGATGGAGTAACTAAGAGGGGGGGGGTAAATCAGTACTACAAAATAAATCCATAGATCCCTTAGATGTCTTAAAACTTAATTACTACTATTACTTGGTAGCCACATAGAAAAATGTTGTAACTCAGTATATTAACTTGTTACTAATCTTTAAGCATTCACAATTATTAACATGCATGCAAAAGAAAATAACATGAATACAAGAGACACTAGATTTAATGTGAAAATCCAATATAGGAAAAACCACCAAGTAACTAGCTACCAATTTTCACTCTTCTAAAGTGAGCCCTATTAGGAGCCAACCCTATTAAAGGTTACAAAATACACTGTTAGGTGTGACCTGGTTATAGAATTTAATCACCCTATTAGTAGTGGCCTTGCTAGAGGACTTTAGAAAAATTCAGTGGAATACCCACCTTGTTAGTGGATTTACAAAATGGTTGTTAGACCAACTCTATTTAGAGATTTAGGAATTACTACTACAATGGTGAGAATGTAACAATAAGTGACCTAAATGGAATGCAACTGAATTTTTCTAATATAGATCTTTGCTCTGCTTTAATAGATCCTTACTGATCAAATATAACTTTGTTTCTCCTCAAGGATATATGATACTTCTTCAAAATTTGCTCACACTTATTCTTCACAATTAACTCACTTGGATACTCGCTCATTCATACATCCATTCATACATTTGAAAACACAACTTGACCTTTTATTTATACATTACAGATTGTCAAGTTGACTCATTTACAAGTTACTTTTACCAATAAATCATATATTATTCAGCTACAAACATTACATTAAACAAATAAACTTTATTTCCTAAAATAGTGAAATCCTTCATTGGCTGACCCAGCTCAATAAACACTGATCCAAAAATTATTTCCAGTGTTAACCAAGTGAAGCTCGGTAGACACTGCGAATTCTACAAAATCCTTTGGAGATCAAGTAAACTCAGTAAGAGCTAATTTTCCTTTGCTGACCTTGTGAGCTCAGTAGAAACTAATTTCTACCACAAAAGCCTTAAGCACCCAAGGGAGCTCAGTAGAGATTGACTTCATAGTGTAACCTCCAGAAATGCTCAGTAGACTCTATAATTCTCTTTGCTAACCTTCTGAGCTTGATAGACTATATCTTTTGCCTTGCTGACTAATTGAGCTTAGTAGACTCTAACTAATAACTGATATGACATTTGTGTAACATCAAAGACAACACACAATTGAATAATTGTATCCAATTGTGGGTAGTTACTAGATTTGGAGACAACCTTAGAAAAAGTGTTATTTTTCCTCTAAATCAGTTGGTTAAGGATTTTGGTATCATTTTATACTAGATCTAATGTTTTATCAGAAATAGGCTTTTCTTATCTCTATTGAAATATATTTTCAGTTTGTTGAAGGTAATGATGGATTTGATCCATTTTTCAGTTCTAGAGAGAAGAAAGAGGTTTTGCATCATCAATGGTTGGAGATTCAAGTGAACAAGTGTCAATTTCATATCAGATCTAAGATTTCCCCTCTTCTTTTGTATTTTTTTCTTCTTTCATTCTCTAAGGTTGATGGTTGGTTGTTTTCCAAAATATTGAGAAGAGGTCTAGCTATGATCCCACCTTTTCTATTCAGTATATTTCTTTGTTTATGAACAACATTTAATAGGTTTTTATTTACAATTATGATCTATTCAATTTTTTTATGAGTTATTTACATGCATCTTGAATTAATTGATTCAAAGAAATGAATGCAAAGATCAACAAACTCTTTAATTTAATTCTTATTCTTGTATCCTATCTCTGTTGTATATAATTTTTTTTGGTTTAGGAACAAAGAGCTTAAACCCATTTGAAGCCACTTAAAGTTGTATGTTGATGGGGACACAACCCAAGTACAGAATGGACACAACTGGAAAGGGAAAATTTTATTAACTGTGAAAATATGCTAGTACACTTAGTGCAGAGAAACAGACTCCAAAACATGCCCTATGGGCTTACAATAGCATAAATCTAGAGATAAATTCTTCTCCCAGTACCTTCTCTCAAACTCCACTCCGAACTGCCTTTTACAATGCCAAAAATGTTCTTAAATAGACCTCGAAGGGTTAACGATTAGGAATACATTCTAGAAAGTGCTAGTTGGCATCCATTGACAAAATAGAAGGCTCCAAAAGCTACATGAGAAGTTGGCACAAAATTAGAAGAATCCAAAAATGGTAACCAAACTTTCGGGAGGCATAACTTTTGAATCGTAGCTCTGATTGACGAACCGTTTACATTTTTGAAAAGCTCTCAAAGCGCTCTATAGCCCTATGGAGGAGATTTTCTTGTTCCCCATTTTTCAGCCCTGTTTGAGGTCATTTAATGCCCCTAACCTGACTTTAAAGCATTCTTAGGTCTCCAAAAACTGAAAAACTGCCATAACTTTCAAACTATGGGGCCTTTTGACCTGATTCTTTTTCTGAAATGCTCTAAATTACAATTATGTTCATCTGGCCAATTTACACCCTCTAATTTACCAAAATTATTGCTCAATTACATACTCCTATTTTTCTAGCATTTATATGTATCCTAAGGTGTTCAAATACTCTAACCTAGAACATTGATAGTGGAACTATGAGAGTTGGAACCTTTATTTGACCCAAATGGGTATCCAGAAATGAAAACACATGAAACAAAAATGAAGTCTAAGTACATTTTTTGGTGATACAAGATTTCCCTTATACCTCTAGATGCTCCTACATCATATGTCTTTGTAGGCTTTTCTACTGGAACAAAGAGCCAAGTAAATCCTCATTTATCTTGATAGGGTTGTAGGTTTCATGAGAAGGATATTTGATGAGTATGAGGTTTTTATAAATACTGATATCTGATTCAAAAAGTGATAGGATATATACTATACCTTGATGTATGATATATGTCACTGATATCATGGATGTATGTTTGTAATTTCTGGAATTGCCTAATAGATAAGGAACTGATCAGTTATAGGATCAACATGTTCTTGATGTTGCATATTTGGATTTTGTTGACATGAATCTTTAATCAATTATGCTTTTTCCTTTCTATTTAGGAGCTGAAAGGATGCCCTCTCTTAGCTTGCTGATTTCATAGGTTTTTCAATTTTCTATTACATGCCTTTGTAATTTCATAAGTATAGAAGAAATAAGGGTTGCATTTTATTTCCATAGATTTAGTTGAATGTTTTAGCTACTGGTACCATATAAAAAAAATTGAGGTCTACCCACGTAGGTCTTGTAGAGACTAAAGTGGGAGTGTGCCTTATAGTTTTCCTTGGTGTCTAAATAGATATGTTGAACATGTAAATTAGCCACCCCTAGATGTATTTGTTCCTATCACTAGGTTATTCAAAAGTTGTTATTCAAGAGCCAACAGTATGATACCAAATCTTGTGTCTAGTGTTGATTACTTATTTATCTTTTGTAGTCATGCTAATAGATGTTAGATTAAACATTGAATATTATTATAGTGCATGATTTATTAAACATATGGTTGAAAGGTAAATGTGGTATGTAGTGAATTAAGTTTTATATGGTTTATGTTTGAAAAGGTAAGAGTTTTAGAGATCCCAATTCACCCCCCCAACTGGTGCAGGAGCACCTAGGAAATATGCCAAGTTTCCTAAATTGTTTTTGGCTTGTAGTGGTCTTGGCTAGACCACATGAATAAGGGCTATGTGATAAAGCCCCAAGTGTGTGAGTTGTGTTTGTAAATAGGTTTTTGTTGTGTTTGAGTTTCCAAGTTGCTTCTATGTTGGCAAAATTGCTTAAATTGCTTGTTAGAGCCTAGAATGGTCAAACACTGACCAAGACCCCAAGAGGATGGGAAACATGGAAAATATGTTAAAAGTTGTAATTACATGGAAATAGGTTCATTTAACCATGTTTGAGGTCATGGAGCCATTAAATGCACAATAGTGCAAAAGTTGCACTTGGCAACTTTGCAACTTTGCAAAGTTGCTTGACAACATTGACAAAAAGTGCTAAACTTTATAAGGGCTTCAAGAATCAGTTGGAAACCTATGGGATCTATTGATTCACATGGGTAAGAGGTATTTAATACCAATCCAAGTTAGTTTGAGGGTTGGCATATGCTTTTGTACGAATTTTGGCATTGGAATGAAGAGCAAACTGAGCATTTTGATGACAGTTTTCTGATTTTACCCTTCATCCACACCTTTAATGGATTGATAGGGTTTCTGTTTTCATGTGATTTTATATTGTATGGAATTTAGATGCTTTGGTAAAGATTAGGAGTTTTTTTGATCAGTTTCATTACTAGTTTGAAAAATCTTTTTAAAGTTGCCAGTTCGCTGGTCTGTACACAGCAATTAGCAAAGAAATCTCTATAACTTGAATTCCAATGGTGGAACCATGATGGCCTTTTGGAATCAAGTAATAGACTGTATAAACAATGTAAATATGTATTTTTGTCTTGTTTTTCAGAGGTTTGTTGTTTTTTCCAAGAGGCCCTAGGCGAGTTTGCATACTCGGCTAGGCAATGAAATCAGCAAATAAGTGTTTGAAAGGGGCATAGAATGGGGTGTTGGGTGCAATACAAATTCATGGAAGGCAAGAGTGGTGAGTGAAGGAAGTTAATTCTAGGAGTTCAGTCATTTAGAGTCCATTTGAGTGGTGGAAGGAAGAACTCTCTATATTCCTGTTCATACAAACAAGAAACCCTTGTAAATAGACATATTTTTGGAAATCTCTTGTACGGATGACCTGGGTGTTGCAGACCTGAAAAATCTTCAAGGGGAGCCAAAAGGGTATCCAAATCATAATTTTTTTTGAGTACTTATTAAGGGTTTGAGGAGATATAAGCCAAAAATCAGTTTTGGAGGCCTAATTTTGTTATTAGTCTTGGTAGCCCTCTTAACTATGAAATCTTCAAATCGATTGGAAACCCAATACTCCAATTCACTTAGTGATCCTAAAAACTATTGAATGCAACCTAATACAAGCCTTGGAATTAAATATAGCCATGAATGCACTCCTGGAAGCTAGTTGTCAAGAACGGTGCAATGAGAGCACTAGGGAGACCCCATGGTGAAATAGAGTTTTGAGTTGATTGGTGAGGATTAGTGTAATAAGGGAATAGAGAGAAGATTCCCTTGGAGTAGGGTATAGGATAAATACCCTAAGAGGCTAGGAGAAATCCTAAAGTGAGTTCTAGTAGTTGAGGCTAGAACCTTGTTCAAGATCCTCCCCATCAAATAAAGCCTAAAGTGAGTTCTAGCAGTTGAGGCTCCTTGAGGAAGCCTTAGAAGCTATGAAAGATAAGCTTGATGAAGTGGTAGAGACAGCTAGAAAAATGAAAGAGAAGTTGGAAATTAATGAAGAAAAGGGAAAGGAAGATAATGAAGAGGACTATGTACCTGAACCTGATCCTCCATTACAAGAGGAACCTTTCCTTAAAGCCATCAAGGCATTGGGTGGCAAATCTCTTGAGGGGATACCCCTATTTACTAGTAAGATGAATTCAGAGTTGGTCATGGAATGGATTGAAGGGATGGAGAACCATTTTGAATGTGAAGGCGTATCAGAGGCACAAAAGGTGAAGGTTGCCAAAGCAAGATTAAGGGGACCAGCCCTAACATGGTGGAAGTTCATTCAAGAAGAGAGGGAAAGAGAAGGCAAGAAACCTATCTCTAATTGGAAAGCTATGGTGGCAAAAATCAGAGATAACTATTTGCCTGAAGACTATGAAATCCAGCTACACAAGAAGAGACAAAGCTTGAAGCAAAAAGATTTGGATGTGTCCTCCTATACTGAAGAGTTTCAAAAACTTTGCTTGAGATCCAAGGTCCAAGAGGAGGAGAGCATCAAGGTGGCTAGATATTTAGGTGGTTTGAAATGGAGTATTCAAGAGGAGATCAGCCTTTGGACTCCTACTACTGTTCATAAGTGTTTTCAATTGGCACTCAAAGTGGAAGATAAGAATAGAAGGAAACAAGACTCTAACTCTAGGGGTAGAGGAAGAGGGAGAGAATCTAGAGGACATAGAGGTAGTTATGGGGGAAGAAGCAATGAACCCAAGGCCACAGGAGACTCCAAGTTGATTGAGCAAAGTGGGGAAACAAGTGCAAGAGGTAATTTCACTAGAGGAAGAGGATTTGGTGGTGGAGCTAGAGGCAGATCAAACAATTTCAGCAGGGGTTCACATTTTGCAAACATGAAATGTTACCATTGTGGACAACTTGGTCATCTAGCCTATAGATGTCCTGAGAAGGCATCATCTTCCCAAGGGGATAAGAAGATAACATATGTTCAAGAAGAATGCAGCAACAATATAACTTCAGAAGTGAATCTTGATTCTGAGAAGGGAGAAAATCTGATGTTTAGAAGAGTTTTGATCAAGGAGCCTAGCAAAGAAGAGCCTAAACAAAGAAGGGCACTTTTTAGAATAAAATGCAAGATACTTGGTAAGGTTTGCAAAGTTATTGTTGATTCAGGATCAACTGATAATATCATCTCTGAAGAGGCTGTCCAAAAGCTCAAGCTAACAAAGATTCCTCATGATGCTTGCCATCTACTCTTGGGTAGACCATGGCAATATGATAGGGATGCTATCTATCATGGGAAGAAGAACTTGTATACATTCAAGAAAGGAGGAGTGACATACAAAATCCAATCACTTGTTGAGGAAGGCATAGATGCAGCAACAGATCAACGTGTTCTACTCATGAGTGGAAAAGAATTCTTACATGATTTCAAGGAGAACAATGAAGTTGGGTTTGCCATAGTTGTGAAACCAAAGGAGAAAGATGCTGTCAAACAAACACCATTGCCAAGAGAGGTAAAAGAACTATTGGATCAGTTCAAAGACATCATAAGTGATGGAGAACTTGCCACACTCCCTCCACAAAGATCTATTAGTCATCAAATAGACTTTGTTCCTGGATCCTCATTGCCCAACAAGGCTGCTTACAAGATGACTCTAGATCAGAATAAAGAAATTGCAAGACAAGTACAAGAGCTACTTGACCAAGGTCTCATTCGGAAGAGTATTAGCCCATGTGCTGTACCGGTTGTTTTGGCACCAAAGAAAGGAGGTAAGTGGAGAATGTGCACTGATTATAGAGCCATAAATAGGATAACAATTAGATATAGGTTTCCTATTCCTAGAATAGAAGATCTAATGGATTGTTTGGGGGGTGCTAAGTATTTCTCCAAGATAGATCTCAAGAGTGGCTACCATCAAATCAGAATGAAGGAGGGTGATGAATGGAAAACAGCCTTCAAAACTATGGAAGGACTTTATGAATGGCTAGTAATGCCATTTGGCCTCTCTAATGCACCTAGTACATTCATGAGGCTAATGAATGAAGTGTTGAAGGACTACATAGGCATTTTTGTAGTGGTTTATCTTAATGATATTCTCATTTTTAGAAAGACTAAAGAAGAACACATGAAGCATTTGGCAATTGTTTTAAAGAAGTTACAAGAAGAAAAATTGACCATTAATCTTGAGAAAAGTGAGTTCTTGAAACAAGAGTTGGTTTACCTTGGTTTTGTAGTTTCACAAGGTAACTTGAAGATGGATGAAAGTAAAATATAAACCATTCTAAACTGGCCTACACTTAAAACAGGGGCTGCAGTAAGAAGTTTCCATGGTTTGGCACAATTCTACAGGAAGTTTATAAGGGGTTTTAGTGAGATATGTGCACCAGTATTAGACACCATCAAGGGAGGACTAAAAACTAAGTTCTTGTGGACCAAAGAAGCCAATGAAGGGTTTGAAAGGTTGAAGAAAGAGGTAGCTACTAAACCCATTTTGGTTTTACCTAGTTTTGACAAGTTGTTTATTGTAGAATGTGATGCAAGTAATATTGCTGTTGGGGCTGTATTAAGCCAAGAAGGAAGGCCAGTAGCATTCTTTAGTGAAAGGCTAAATGAATCCAAATCTAGGTACTCATCCTATGACTTAGAATTGTATGCATTGGTGCAAGCACTTAGGAAGTGGAGGCACTATCTTTTACCTAAAGAGTTTGTTGTATACACTGATAACCAAGCATTGAGTTACATCAACACTCAAGAGAAGTTGAGCCTAAGACACATCAAATGGATGGAGTTCCTACAATCCTACACATTCACCATCAAGCACAAGAAAGGGCAGATAAATAAAGTAGCTGATGCATTAAGTAGAAGGCTGCTTACTATCCAAGAAATACAGTTAGAGAGTATTGGAGTTGAAGGTTTCAAAGACCTATATGCTGATCATGAAGACTTCTCATAGGCCTACAAGGTATGTGTAGAGTTTAACAATCATTTTCATAGCAAGTTTACTGATTACACTTTGCAAAATGGGTTGTTGTTTAGGGGAAATCAATTATGTGTGCCTAGAGGATCAATGAGAGAAAATCTGATCCAAGAGAAGCATAATGGAAGCCTTAGTGGACACTTTGGTTTGAACAAAACATTGGAGTTGGTGGAAAGATTCTACTATTGGCCTAGGATGCAAAGAGATATCCGGAAGTATGTTGAACAATGCATGATTTGTCAAAAGGCCAAGGGAACTTCTACAAATGCAGGATTGTACCAGCCCTTACCCATTCCAAATAGGCCATGGGAATGCATCAGCATGGACTTCATAGTGGGCTTACCAAGAACAACATCAGGTTTGGATAGTGTGTTTGTAGTTGTGGACATATTTAGCAAAATGAGTCACTTTATTCCTTGTAAGACTACTCATGATGCTAGCTATATTGCTCACTTATTTTTCAAAGAAGTTGTAAGGATTC
Organism: Cupressus sempervirens; assembly: GCA_028749045.1. Taxonomy (NCBI): domain Eukaryota; kingdom Viridiplantae; phylum Streptophyta; class Pinopsida; order Cupressales; family Cupressaceae; genus Cupressus; species Cupressus sempervirens. Next base: position 861,981,413 of record CM053789.1, on the reverse strand, counting down.
ATGGCTTACCAATCAGTATAGTTTCAGATAGAGATGTTAAATTCATGGGGCACTTTTGGAAGACCTTGTGGAGAAGGCTAGGTACTAACTTGGCACATAGTTCAGCTTACCATCCCCAAACTGATGGTCAAACTGAGGTAATTAATAGGGTGCTTGGAAACCTTCTAAGGTGTTTAACAAAGGAGTATGGCCAAGTGTGGGATCAAGTCCTACCACAAGCTGAGTTTGCCTACAATGATAGCACAAATAGAACTACCAGTAAGAGCCCTTTTCAAGTTGTTTATGGTTATCACCCAAGAGGAGTTTGTGAGCTACAAGAATTAAAGAATCAAGAAGATATTAGTGGACATGTAGATGATTTTTCCCAGTCCATGAGAGAGGTACATGAGCAGGTCAAGAAGTCCTTGATAGAGGCTACTCAAAGGTTAAAGACTAAAGTAGATGAAAGGAGGAGAGATTTACAATTTGAAGTAGGAGATTTGGTGATGGTACACTTGAACAAGGCTAGACTTCAAAAAGGTGTTCCAAGCAAGCTTCAAATGAGGAGGATATGGCCTTGTAAGGTTCTAGATAAGTATGGCCCAAATGCCTACAAGATTGAGTTGCCAAACAATCTAGCCATCTCTCCCATCTTCAACATTCAAGATTTGGTTAAATACAAGGGTCCTAATGTCATGGAAGAGGAACACATCATAGAGGTAGATAAGAATATTCCAAAAATCAGTATTCCTCTCCAAACCAAGCCTCAAGCTGAAAACGTTCTAGATTCAAGAGTAAAGAAGAAGACTAGGCATGGAATTTATATGGAGTATTTAGTAAAATGGAAGAACCAGCCTGAATCTGAAGTGACATGGGTAGCTGAACATGAATTCAAAAAGAGAGGTATCAGTCAAGATCTCTTGAATACTGACCCACCTTAAGTTTTTTTTGTCATAGGGGGAGAATGGTGTAGGAGCACCTAGGAAATATGCCAAGTTTCCTAAATCATTTTTGGATTGTAGTGGTCTTGGCTAGACCACATGAATAAGGGCTATGTGATAAAGCCCCAAGTGTGTGAGTTGTGTTTGTAAATAGGTTTTTGTTGTGTTTGAGTTTCCAAGTTGCTTCTATGTTGGCAAAATTGCTTAAATTGCTTGTTAGAGCCTAGAATGGTCAAACACTGACCAAGACCCCAGGAGGATGGAAAACATGGAAAATATGTTAAAAGTTTTAATTACATGGAAATAGGTTCATTTAACCATGTTTGAGGTCATGGAGCCATTAAATGCACAATAGTGCAAAAGTTGCACTTGGCAACTTTGCAACTTTGCAAAGTTGCTTGACAACATTGACAAAAAGTGCTAAAACTTTATAAGGGCTTCAAGAATCAGTTGGAAACCTATGGGATCTGTTGATTCACATGGGTAAGAGGTATTTAAGACCAATCCAAGTTAGTTTGAGGTTTGGCATATGCTTTTGTACGAATTTTGGCATTGGAATGAAGAGCAAACTGAGCATTTTGATGACAGTTTTCTGATTTTACCCTTCATCCACACCTTTAATGGATTGATAGGGTTGCTGTTTTCATGTGATTTTATAGTGTATGGAATGTAGATGCTTTGGTAAAGATTAGGAGTTTTTTTGATCAGTTTCATTACTAGTTTGAAAAATCTTTTTAAAGTTGCCAGTTCGCTGGTCTGTACACAGCAATCAGCAAAGAAATCTCTATAACTTGAATTCCAATGGTGGAACCATGATGGCCTTTTGGAATCAAGTAATAGACTGTATAAACAATGTAAATATATATTTTTGTCTTGTTTTGCAGAGGTTTGTTATTTTTTCCAAGAGGCCCTAGGCGAGTTTGCATACCCGGCTAGGCAATGAAATTAGCAAATAAGTGTTTGAAAGGGGCATAGAATGGGGTGTTGGGTGCAATAAAAATTCATGGAAGGCAAGAGTGGTGAGTGAAGGAAGTTAATTCTAGGAGTTCAGTCATTTAGATTCCATTTGAGTGGTGGAAGGAAGAACTCTCTATATTCCTATTCATACAAACAAGAAACCCTTGTAAATAGACATATTTTTGGAAATCCCTTGTACGGATGACCTGGGTGTTGCAGACCTGAAAAATCTTTAAGGGGAGCCAAAAGGGTATCCAAATCATAAATTTTTTTGAGTGCTTCTTAAGGGTTTGAGGAGATATAAGCCAAAAATCAGTTTTGGAGGCCTAATTTTGTTATTAGTCTTGGTAGCCCTCTTAACTATGAAATCTTCGAATCGATTGGAAACCCAATACTCCAATTCACTTAGTGATCCTAAAAACTATTGAATGTGACCTAATACAAGCCTTGGAATTCAATATATCCAAGAATGCACTCCTGGAAGCCAGTTGTCAAGAACGGTGCAATGAGAGCACTAGGGAGACCCCATGGTGAAATAGAGTTTTGCGTTGATTGGTGAGGATTAGTGTAATAAGGGAATAGAGAGAAGATTCCCTTGGAGTAGGGTATAGGATAAATACCCTAAGAGGCTAGGAGAAAGCCTAAAGTGAGTTCTAGTAGTTGAGGCTAGAACCTTGTTCAAGATCCTCCCCATCACCAACCCACCCCCACCCACACTCCCCCCCCCTCCCTTCCTCTTAGTATCTCATTTTCCCATTATATTTCCTACAAGGTATCCTAGTATCAAAATTAATCAACTCAAATGTAGTCAATATGCCATCCAAAGCATCAAGAGTAAGGGAATTACTAGGAGTAGCACTGACTTCTTGAATAGTTGAAACTTGAATGACATAAATAGGCAACAAGGTTCTCAATAATTTATTTATAACACCTTCATCACTAATAATATCTCATGCAAATCTTATTCCACTAACCACTTCCTTGATTAAATTTTGTGTTTTTCAATGTTCTCTCCTTTTATTCTCATTTCATCAAGCTTTATTCTTAGGCTCATGAATTTAGCTCTTAGAACATTCTTATCTCCTCCATGAGAAAGTACTAGCTCATCCCAAATTTATTTAGTACAAGCATAGTCTTTGACATCATTAAGAGAAGGATGAATCTCAATCAAAAGGGTATCATGTTCTTTCTTTAATTTCATCTCATAAATTGTGATTGGATTAAGTAGTGGTGATTGGTATTGGTTATCTAGATAGTACAGTGTGTAGTCTTCAATTCCTAATAGGTACAATCTCATCCTACTTTTCCATGATTCAAAATTATCTTTATTCAACTTAGGATCCTCTCTCTTTATATAGATCAACAAATCTTTAGCATAGATCCCTTCAATCTTTCTCCTTTATGCATTGTACTCTAATACCGATTGCTAGATATTTGAGAGGTGGGTGGAGGGGACAATGTGGTGGCGGGGGGGGCGTTACATCAGTTATAAATAGATATCCTATAGGTCCTTAAACACTTTTCCTCTTACTTAATACTTTAAAATTTTAATCCACTCTCTCAATAAACAAATCAATCTTCATAATAACATTCAACATAATCTTTGCAGAAAATTGAACTTCATATACAAAGTATTAGAATAACCTTCATGTGTATATTGAGTTGCAGCATAAAATGGTAAACATGAAATAAGCATGCAACACAATCAAAACCTATATAATTTGACACAAGTATTTAATGTAGAAACTCTATTAAGGGTAAAACCACCTAGGTCTGACAACCCCAAAATTTCACTATTATGAAGTGAGTCCTATTAGGAGCCAAGCTTGTTAAAGGTTACAAACACATTGTTATTGTGACCTAGTTATAGGATTTATACCAAAGATTATCTAGACCTTATCACTCCTCAATATTTATAGAGTGGCATACTCGAAAGGACTTAAAAACATTCAAAAAAATGTCTCCATAGAATAGATTTACAAATAAGACTGTTAAGTCCACTCAATTAAGATACTCTATGCTATAATGATTAGAGAGTAACAATAACATGATTTATTTGAAATAACACTACCTTTACTTAATTAGATCTCCATTTCTCTCAGTCTTTATCCTATATTCAATCTATTTCCTTCTTCTACTTGATCCACTCCTATACACATCAACATACTACTTCCTTCGCTACATCTCACAACATAGTTTTGCTCAAATTGTCTTTTTATCTTCTTCTACACAAACAAATTGATCAACTATAATAAAAATCTCATTCATCTCTTAAATATAATTTTTTTTCTTCTTTGTTAGGTTATTCTATATTTTTTTCCTTAATTACAATTGTCTAATCTTCATCCATCTCAAATTTGTTGAATCTAGACACTTAGGTATCATGCATTCACCTTGAACTTTGTGCTTTAATTAAAATAATTAGATATCCTACATTAAATATTCTTTCAGCTTTACCGCTTGTAGATCTCATAAGTAACTTTATCCTTATCTTTGAAACTTCACAAACAATCCATATTTTCATTAAATGTTGGTCTCAAATTAATTCTTCTCCAAACTATTCTTCTTTTCCTTTATCAATTTACACTACACTCACTTGGTTAATACTGGACTCTGCTAACACTAGAATTGTTTGGTTAATACTACTCATCCTTCATTCAATTTATATATGCTTAGTGACAACTATAGTAGATTGATGACCATTTTTCCTTCATTCACTATCCTCACTAACTAGCTTAGTGCAACTTATAATTTCTTTGATTTATCACTTCATGACTTCTTTACTTTCTTATACATGATCTAAACACCTAATTGAATCATGTGAAACAATAAAATCAACATTATATTTTCAGTGGACCTAACTCATCAAGTTCCCACTAAAATCCATTCACTTATCAACACTTTCTTCTTCATCATACTTTGTTCAAATCCTCCTCATCAATCAAATGGTATGACAATCTATCGAATTAGCATAATGTCTTACCAATTTAGGCTTGACATCAATGAAAACATAACAACTAATATGAATCTTTCCAAAATATTATCAATATTATTAGTGGGGGATAATAAATGCATCTTCCCATATTTATGATGCCTCATCAGTAGGTGAGGCGAATACTAGGGAAAATAATGATAAATTTTTAATACTTAAATAAATTTCAACTTGGTCTATTTCTGCCAATTTTGGGGCATAAGATTGTGAAAGATGTTAGGGAAATATGTCATCAAGGGTTGTTAGTTGTGAACCAAGTTATTTTGAGTGATAAGCCATTTTGCAACATTTTTTTACCAAAAATTGATGTGTTGAACTACCTTGAAAATGCATTATTTTCAACAATTTTTCTTCAAATCTTTCTTTTTTAATACCAATTAATGATGAAAAATAATGATAACATAAAAAACGAATCTACCTATAAACTGAAAAACAAAAAAAAAAAAAAAAAACAAAAACAAAAAAAAGGATCTAACTTCTAATATCTACTTGTTGATATGTGGGGATTAATTATGAAAGTATTGTACATTTTTCATTAAAAAAAATTGGTTGACTTGTCAAGGACTTTTGAGTTGACTCATCAACCATTTGCCAAGGTTGAATCATCAAGTATTTTTAAGATAAACTAATCTAGCCATACTTTGTAAGTGAGAAAAAGCTTGTATAAATGGCTTAGGGTTAGGGATTTCATGATGTATGATGCGATTGTAGCTTCTTGAGATGATATTGAAATGTAAGGGATAACTTGTTGTAATTAGAATGCAACCACTGAATAATAAGAATATTGGACTCAATTTTTGGTGGACATAGTCTAGAGATTGGGTGAACCACATTAAATTTTTGTTTTTTATGTCCTCTTTTGTGTGATTTTTTTGATATTGGTTAAATATTTGCATGCAATTTTTATTTCTAGCTTATTATTCCTAACACTACTTGTAAACTAAAATAATGGATCTATATGATTTAAGCAATACAAATCAGGAATAATTACTTAAGAAAGGCTAGAAATTGATCAAGATTTCATCCTAACACATCTTTCCTAAATCAACTCATCATGCCAACACTGGGCCAAATAATGAGAAAGATTTAATATTGAAAAATGAATTTCAACTTAGTGTAACCATGTCAATCTTCATATGTAAGTATGTGAAATATGTTTTGGGAAATATGCCATTAAGGCATTCTAGTTGTGAGCTGAGTGATGATGAATTCAATAACAACATGCAAAAAATAAACCTACAACAATTCAAAGCAATTCTAGTGATAGGAACTATCACTTCCTAGTGACATAAACTAAAATACGCAACTCTTAAAGTAAACTATATGCTTGTAGTTTGAAAGAAGCCATGCCACTAATTGAAGATCTAGTTGGTGAATATAGAGAAGCCAAATATAGTTCTTGAAATTCTTTTGGATGTGGAAATAGTTGAAATAATCAACCACTCATGTACAATAGTTTATGTCCAAAATGCAAGAGGTAGTTTTGCGTGCAAAAATCAACATGTTGCAAGATATATATAATGACATAAAATAATGTTGAATACTAAAAACAACCAATAACTTATTTTTCATATTTTAATCTCAAAACCATATGAAATACTACTTACACATATTAAATCACATACAACATCAATGGTAAAATGGGATTATATTGTCATGAAATGGACCACTAGTACATTTGACCTCATTTTTTGACCAAAATTTTTGACCATCTATTAAAATGTTTTAGATTGGTCAAAATATGGAAGGAAAAATATCATTTCTTTTAAATCCATGCCTATTTTGGTTGAAATTTTGACCAACATGAGCTTAACATGTTAAAATGAAAAAGGGTTTCCGAGGAGCTGCACAAGCATTTGCTTTGGTTTTCAGATAACACGAGAGCTGCAAGAGCGAAGGAGCAGGGTTTCCAATCAAGAGCTAACAATGTATCAATCAAGTGTGCACTTGAGGCAATTTGTGAGGCGATGTGTGAAGGGTTCTCAAAGAGCAATAGGTAGAGCTATTAGGGGCAGAGCTATTATGGGTAGAGTTATATTATGGGTTGTTCCATAGTCATTAAGAGATCTAATTACAAACTTTTTATGCCCTAGAGTTCCAGAGATTGTTTCAAAGCATCACATAGTGTGCCACAAGAGAGAATTATTAAGGTATTAAGATATGAAGTATATCAAGCCTTCCAAACTTAGGTGGAAGTGCTCATAATTTGTCCTTGATGTTGATATTTGGTATATTGGATATGAACATTTGATTAAGTTTAATGGTGTGGACCAGAGACACATTCATTGGATGGCTTTATTACCATGGTTCAAATTTGTTAATAACATATTCAATGACATAGTTTGTGATTTGGCATCTGACCTAGGTTTATAAATTGTGATCATATTAAGGATTGCTTTGATTTAAGACCTTGGTCAAAGATATGCCATTTGGTGACTTTGTATAGATGAATTTCAAAGTTTTTGTTTTGAGCATTAACAAAATTCCTAAAAACTAAATGTAATTGTAAAGATTCTTTTACAAACTCTAGCAAATAGGTCACCGCCATGGACTTTTGCTTGATCATTTTGAAGGCTTTTTTTGTTGAGATTTGTTCATGGGTTCAATATATGTCAATCTACATAATGTGACAAGTTTTTTTGGTGGTCTTTTTGTGTCAAAAGACAAGGGATCTGAAAAATTAAGAATGAGATTTGAGCCAAATTTATTTTTGTTTCATCTAAAATAACTGACATTCAATGACAATTTTTTCAAGTAATCTTTTTTCATTATTGGTAGTACATAATTTATTTCTAGGTTTAACATCATTTGTGTCTAATATAATATTATGAAAAAATAGAGTAGTACTGGGATTTGTGTGAATCACTATTCATGAAGGATCAATGAATTTGTCTCAAAAACTATATAGTTAAATTTTAATAGCAATATCACAATTTAACTTGTGAAAAATATCTCCTACTTATCATATTATGTTTTTTTTTCTTGTATAAATACGTTGAAGAAAAAAGTTTTGAAAGAATTCACTATAAAAGATATATTGCTTCTTAAACTAAGATTGAAGGAAGAAAAAATAGGTTTTGTTTATGTTTTTAATAAATCTTAGGTATGATTATTATGAGCCCCTACATATCAATGAGTTTTTTGAAGGAGATATTCTTGTTTGTTAAAAGAAAAATAGTATGTTCAGTTTAATTATTTTATTGTCAAAATATAATTAGAGGGTTTGGATAAAAAATTCTTAAGACCCTAGTTTCAACCAAAGGCTTACATTTTAAATTTTAATAACAAGAAGTGGTTAATGGATAAGAAATGTGTTAAGGATTTGGAATTGTTGTGACAATTTTGTTTATTCACAAGATTATTGGGTAGTTTTTTTTGGAAGGAACTTTTCTTTGGCTCAAGAATGATTTGAGATTTGTTTGAAAAAAAAGTTTTTTTCTTAATAAAATCATTTAAGCATCATCAGGAAGAAAAAACAAAGTTTTTGTCTTTTGTTTGATACCAGTTTGGACAACACAATTTGGCAGTTGTGATTATACATGACACTGATGATATAGTTACTTCTTTTTTATTAGAAAAAGTTATAGTTATGTTTTATTAGACACAATAGTTTAAAAAGGACTAATATCTACGGGCTAACAAAGGGTTCATTATAACCAAATAGTTACAACACTTTGTAACTAATATGGAATAGTGAATGACATATTTTGCATCCCTATATAAGGGGGTATAGATATGCACATGATATATAGTAAGTGTGTGTATTCATACTTTCTTTGGTATGGAATGTGAGCAACATTGATTGAATATTATAAAGTTATATGTATATGTATGAATTCATAAGTTTGAAATATACTCGTGTATGTATATATGATCTGCATTATATCTAGGAGTTTTACAAGTTAGCAATTAAGTCTAGACATAGAGAACTTTCTAAGGAGATGATTACTAGCTCAGTATATATTTAGGATGAGATTGGCATGTTGAATATTGATTTTTTTGAGAATGCTAATCAATATGCTATGAAGGTAGAAGATAAGTTGAAGAGAAGACATTAAGATAATTCCAGATGGAAGGAAAAATAAGAACAATTGGTGAAAGATAAACTGGTTGTTGAAGATGAGCCAAAACCTTTTGAACCAAGGAAAAGAACAAGCAAAGGTAGACTTAAAGGTACTTTCTATAGATGTGGTGAAGAAGGACATAGGTTATTTGAATGTCCCAATGCTGACAGGAAGTTCAATGATAGAAGAGTTTTTGTGGTGAATGATAATGAGGACTTGGTGAATGAGCTTGAGGTGGGAGATAACTTGTTGATTTGGTGAGTATTGTCTGCTAAGAAAATACTATAACCTTGTCAAAGAAGGATTTTTTTCTAGTACTCAATGTAAGTCTGGAGGTAATTATTGGAATGTGATATAAGTGTTGACACAATAGAGAATTATTAAGGCATAAGTGTTGGATATGTGAGTATGAAGTGTGTAAAATCAGTTCAATGAAGTACTTATGCAAAAAGGGACTGTCATATCTGTATACACCAAATGCATTTATAATTGTACTTCATAATCATGTTTGTCATTGTAAAGTTCATGTGTCTTGTTGTTGCTCATGTGTTGTTGGAAAAGAGGATTGTTGTTGCTCATATGCATATTAGTTCACAACAGGATCTTGATTTCCTCCTTAAGGAGTTGGAAAAGTTTCTTGTGTTGTTAGAAAAGAGGATTGTTGTTGGTCATATGCATACCCGTTCACAACAAGATTTTGATTTGCTATTTGAGTAGTTAGAAAAGTTCCTTGTGATGTTAGAAAAGAGGATTGTTGATGCTCATATGCCTATCTATTCACAACAGGATCTTGATTTCCTTTTTGAGTATTTGGAAAAGTGGACTCTCTTATTTGTGAATGGCTATTCCAAGAATTGTTCTAAAGATATGATCCTATCTATAGATTGTTGTTCCCATGGTAAGTAAGGGATGGATATGTTTCAATCTTTTGATAATTAGGGTGAGATAGATATTCTTACTGTTGTTGGTTCAAAAATGACGTAGGTCCTCCATTCTAGTTTGAATTTGATGTGGGTCCAACACCACCCACATTCTAGTTTAAATAAGTTGATGGTGAAGAAGGTCTACTAGCTTGAGCCAATGTCTAGACCTATGATGGACTAGATAGGTTAGCATATTCTTGCACTCCTCCTGGGATGGATAAATAATTATGAGGTGCTACATATTGATTGCTAAAAAGTGAAAAGAAACACTCCAATTAGATTCTTAAATATACAAATTGAAAAGGAACACTCTATTAGTTTCTTATATAAAGAAATTATGAGTTTCCATTTGAGTAACTAAAAATTTCCATTATTGTGATATTGTTTTTAGGGTTCAACTATGTTGTCCTTCAAATCAAAATTACAAGATCATAGGATCATTTTAGGATCATTTTAATTACATTTGAAAACATTAATCAACAATTTCCATATGTGCAGATATAAACATTAACTACAATATGTCTAATTTATTTGCAAATATATTTTCTTGTGAAGAAATACCCCACCTAACAATATGAACCCAAAACAAAATAATGAGATAATGGCTGCATTGTGGTCTCAGTTCCAAAGAAAACCTGATAAATGTTATTTTCCTTGCAAAAAGTGTATGGGCTTAAAGAATCAAAGAATTCTAATCACAATAGCCCAAAGTCATTGTAGGCAACATGGTCACGTTGAAGGGGCCATGATTTTCATCCATTGTTGAATGTGGATTTCCTACTAGAGGAACATGGAGGTGTGAATATCTAAGCTAAGGATAACAACCCCATGGAAGAAGATGATAATGTGTCAGAGGACATGATTGAAGAAGATGGTATTGGAGCAGGTGATGAACAGGCTTCCAATGATGGTACTAGTGAATTTGATAATGATGATGAAGATGGTCATGATATACCTTTACTTGAGAAGGCACACAAGCCCTTATAAAAAGGCTCCCAAACAACTCTACTCTAATCTATAGTGTTTTTGGTGAACTTAAATGTTATAAATGGTTTATCCAATGTATCAATGTCACATATGCTAAGGTATGCCATTTTTGTCATCTTCAATATTAGCATACAATTACTATTCATTATATTAACAATACATATTTGTTGTTGTAGGTTGATAGGTGAGTTTTTGTTACCACCATCAACATTTTTCCTTGTTTGTACTGAGAATTATCTACCATTATGAATCAGATTGGAATGAAGTATCAGACAATACATGCATGTCCCAATAATCACATTCTATATCATAAACAACATGAATTTTCAATAGAATGCCCTAATTGTCATATTAGTAGATATCGGTAAGATCAAATAATAAAAAAGGTGTCTCACAAGGTTCTTGGGTACATTCTCATTATTCCACATCTTCAATGATTATTCAGGTGTGCTAGCTTGGCACAATTTATAGATTACCATGCATGTAATAGAAGTCAAGATGACATTATGTGAATGCATGTCGATGGTTTTGCATTTAAAGAGATAGAAGAAATATGGTCACACTTTAAAGAAGAACCTCATAATATGAAGCTTTCATTAGCAGTGGATGGTGTCAATCCATATGGAGATATGAGATCCATTTACTTAGCTTGGCCTATTTTTGTTATTAACAATAACATTTCTCCTTGGATATCCATAAAGAGGGAGCACATAATGTTGTCAATGATTGTGCTAGGTATTTTTTCATTTCATCATTATCTAAATTAATTTATAAACAATGCATGAAAATGGTCATAATAATTATGTAATGTTTGTGTTCATTCAATTACTAGGTAAGTACCAAGTTAAAGATATGAACATATATATTGAGCACCTAATTCACAAGTTGAAGTTATCAAATGACATCACTATGTATGACATATCTAGACCAATAACACACCAACAATTTCAATTTAATGCAATGCTTGTATGGAAAATACATGGTGCCCCTAGGCTAACTCATTTTTGTGGTATGTTATATTGTTAAGATCACATATTTTTGGTCTATTATAGTGCTTACACATTACTATTGTATTCTTAAGTTGTGCATGATAATTGTATATGATCCAATTGTATATGATCTTTTAGGTCTTCATACAAAAGAAAAATTTACATGTCCATTTTGTGGTCCAAAGACAAAATCTCATCATTCGAGAAGTTTAAGAAAGTAGGTGTTCAATGAGTTTAGGCACTTTCTCCACAATAATCATAGATATTGAATTGCCAAAAAATATCTTTTCAATGGGAAAAAAGAAACATCATCAAGGCCATGAAGAATGATACCTCATTTATGGAAGCTGGAATATGATCAACTAAATCGTTGAGGTAATGTCCAATTTGTCATTTGAAATTTAAAATTTGTATTTTGATATTGTCTTATATTTACTAATGCTATAATTGATGCTCATGAAGGTCATCAAGGCATCAATGACCAACTTCCTAGAGGAATGAAAAGTTATCCTACTCAATTTAGTAGGTTACTGTACTACAAGGATCTTCCAATCATGCATTTGTTTGATGCTATACATATTGAAAAGAATGTAATAGAGACACTATAAAAAATGTTGGATGGAAGGTGTGATAGAGAACAAATTGCCAAAATTTGTATTGACATTCATGAATCCAATCATGCACTAAAATATTTCATTGAATCAAATAGCAATGCAGACCACATAAATACAAGTGCCCTTCCTTGGTTATTAACGGAGCAACAAAGTGATGCATTAAAAGAAGTCATAAAAAAAGAAAAAAATTCAATAGGATTTGCTACAAATATAAGCACTCTTCTATCAAAGAAAGGTGATTTTGGGCCAGGGTTGAAAATACATGATTGATATACCTTCATCAAGGTAAGTCATGTTCTCTATTTATAGTATATTTGTAAAATTGAATGTACTACCTATTGTATTATTTAATAATATATTGAAATAATAATTTTTTAATGATTGCAGTATGTCCTACCTCTATCCCTTCCACACTAGTTTGATAATAGTATTAAACAAGTTATATATGATCTTGGAAAATACATGAGGTTAGAAGTGTTTTTTTCTTAAATTTGCAACTTTTTATCTGAAATCTATTGTATAATTTTATTTTGAAATCTCATTTATGTATTTTTGCATGTTGAATCTCTTTTAGGTGGTTATCATCTAAAGAAATTGATAAAAAAATATAAAATATTGGAAGAGAAAAATTCCACAACTTATGTGTGAAATGCAAACTATTTACCTCCAACCTTTTTCAATGCTCAAGAACACTACCTCATACATCAAGTTGAGGAGATTGAATTGTGTGGACCTATACAAACTAGGTCAATGTGGATGGTTGAAAGGCACTTGAAATTTATAAAGGGCTTGGTTCAACAAAGAGTATGTCCTAAGGGTTTTATGGTAGAGGGATAAATGGTATACCTAAGCATGGTGTACATTAGTAAATATCTTCCAAAATTTGCAGAAAATATCCATGTAGTTTGCATTTGGGATCCCAACTCTAATGAAAAATTCATAGGGGAGTACCTGACGAGGAAAGGTAGATTCAGGAAAATGAGAGGTAATTATAAGTTTTTTTTTTGTAGTTTAATAATTTTTATCCATCATCAATATATATAAGTTGTTTCTAACTGGTGTAATTGTCTTCTTTATAGTTGGTCATGAGTGGGATGCACTACATTTGTATATTACAAATAATCTTGATTGGATGATGGTATGGATTGAACAGTCTCAAGAAAATGGTTGCCCATTAACATGGAATGGTGTTGCATCATTGGTTGAAGAAGCTCATCGTAATCGAGATCCCAATATTATGCCAATGGTACTTGATCTAGTATATGGCTTAAGCGATACAAAGGTATGCATTAGATTACTAATCATGAGACATAAGTTTAATATCAATTCATAGATTGATGCAAATAATCTTGATATATTTGAATAATTGTAGGTCAAACACCACAAAGCTATGTACTACCATGGCTATAAATTTCACACAAAAAAGTCAAATGAAATGAAGAAAATGTGTGATTCTAGGATAAGTGTTTCCTTCACGGTCACCAATATTTTGTTTAGAACTGACATACATCCTGAACAATCTAAAAATTGATACTATGGCATTTTTGATGATATACTTGAGTGCAACTTTAATTCATTCAAAATAGTTCTATTTTACATCAAATGGCACAGGCTATGGCTAAATCAAAATGATCTTGATAGAACTATTATTGAACATGATAGTGGATTTACTATGATTAATACAAGGTCATTTGAGTCAGTTAGAGATGAGCCCTATGTTCTTCCAAGCCAATGCAAGCAAGTGTTTTACTTTGATGTTTCACACAAACTAGGTTGGTCATTTGTTGTTAGACATGACCCAAGAGGAAGGCCGATAAAGTATAATGTGATGGAAGAAGAAGATATTGATAAAGAATAAGATGAAGTAAATGATTATAAGCAATGATAGTTATCTAGTGATGAAGAAGAAGAAGAAGATGGTGATGAGTTTGGTCATGTTGAAAAAAATGGTGATAATGATGATGATGATGCTGATGATGATCATGATTATAGTGATGAACATGGTGATGATCATGGCAATGATATGTTGCAAATATGATTGAAAAGGTCATTATAAGAAGAATATTAATTACAAAGAGGGAGATTGTTGCAAAGAAGGATGTTGATTGATAAAACCAGTTTTCAATCATTGTTTTATCATTGATGTCAAACTTGATATTTATTGGAATGAAAATTGCTTATAAGATCCTAGTACTATCACTTAGTTGATTGATGAAGAGGATTTGATCAACAAGATGTAACAAGAGCACCTAAGGGAAAGGTTGAGTTATGGTTTTGTAATGAAGTGCAAGGATCAGTTAAGACAATGGTAAAATGATGTATTAACAATGTACTTGAAGATACAGATGTTGGCCACACTTAGAAACTTTAGAAGTATAAGTTGAAACAAGGTTGACTACAAATCTTAACTAAGTTAATTAGTAAGTGCCAAGCAAGCTAGTTAGAGACGAGAAAATTTTCAGTTGGAGCCGAGCAAAAGAAAAATTCAATGTGTGTCGAGTGATATAGAAGGAGCTGAGCATGTTTAGGTGTCGAATAAACTTCATGTGCTGAGTAAATGAAAAATTTAGTGGATGTTGAGTGAATCCATAGTAGGTGCCAAGCATCAGTAAAACTTAGTTGATGCCAAGTAACATAGTATGTGTTGAGCACCAAAATTTCAATAGTGCTAACCTGCTGCATTATTTAGAAAGTCTAAGATTCACTAGATCTAAGCTGATAAGGTTGTTACATTGAATTTTGTGAACTAGTTGGAGGATAAGGATGATGAGTTGGTGGCACAAAATTTTATGTAAAATCATTTTTGAGAAAATTCAAGAAGATTCTTCAAGATGTTTCTAGAAGGAATAGAATGTGGGTTAGATTCAATAAATCCTACCTAATCCATTCAAACTAAAATTAAAGGATGGAAGAATTGAGCAAGAAAGAGGATTCTAAACTTCTATTTAAGGAGTCACAGGCCAAGAAGCAAGAGTTTCTGGTGTGCCAAATTATGAAGTGGCTGAAGGGTGTTAAGAAGGAGACATCAAGGAGAAGGAAGAACAAAGCACTGAGACTCTACTTCGATAAGTGGTCAAACAAAGATGATTGCACTGACACATTGAGCATGAAGACTCCAGGAGACAAAGATTGAAAGGAAGACAAGCTATCAAAGCTATAGAGACTAAACACCAGGCAAAGTTTTATGAGCTGAAGAGTGATCTGAGATCTACAAGATAAGTTGTGAATTGTAATCAAGTCAAAACCCCTTATTATTACTCTCTAGAAATTGTATTAGTTAGGGTTAAATCCTATGGATTTAGGTTGGTTTAATAGCCATTTGTAAATTCTTTAATAGGGTGGCATTCCTAGTGAATGTTCTAAAGCCCTCTAACCAGGCCCCTTCTCATAGGGTGGTTAAATCCTTTAACCAAGTCACATTTAATAGTGTGTTGTAGCCTTTAATAGGACAGGTCTTTCACAAGGTATCACTTCAAAAGAGAGAGAATTGAGTAGCATGTTATTGGTGGTTTTCCCAAATTGGGTTTCCACATAAATCACTATGTCATGTGTTGATTCTGCATGTGTTATGTTTTTATGTTGATTTACAGTAACTTGTTAAGTAGGAAAGTTTTAAGCTTGGATGAATGAACAATTTTATAGGCTCACTTCACTTGAAGAAAAGTTTGAATTGGACATTTGGACCTTGAATAACTGATTCAAACCCCCCCCCCCCCCCGCCGCCCTCTCAGTTATTCTAAAAGTATTTGTAACAATTGATATCAGAGCTATCTATTGATTTAGTTTAAAGGTACTAGAAGTAGGAAGATCAAGATGTCCAAGAGAGAAGTTCTCAAGCTTAACAAAGACAACTTCATTGCATAGAAAAGCTTAATGAAGTTGCACCTTGGGTCAATAGGTGACTATGCAAAAACCTTAATTGGACTGGAACATGTAGATCTAGCTGGACCCCTTTCTGCATATGATTTGAACAAAAGGAAGGAACACAATTAGGCAATGCTAGAGATTGCCTCTGCACTTAGTTATGTTGAATTTGATGACATCAAAGGATGTGAAACTGCATTCAAAATGTGGAAAGCCCTATTAGATATCTATGGAGGAGATCAGAATGTTCAAAGACCAAAAAGAGAAAGCCTCAAAGGAAAGTTTGTTGACATGAAAATGGAGGAAGGTGAGAATGTTGCTCAATATGCTACCAAAATGAAAGAAGTGGTGAGTGCAATAAGAGGTCTAGGTGGTTAATTGGAAGATGATATTGTTAATAGAAAATACTTAAGAACCCTTCTCCCCATCTATGCTATAAGAGTTTCATCCATCCAAGAGTTGACATGTATACCGGGAAATGCACTGACTTCTGAAGGAATAGTAGGAAGCCTCACTACATTTGAATTGTCCAATTTTGATAACTACACACCTGAGAATCTTGAATCTACATTCAAGACAAAGCTAACATTGAAAGACACTAAGGAGGTGAAATCAAAGAAGAAGAATAGAAAAGGAAAACATGCATCTAGTGATAGCAACACAGATGAGGAAGATGTGGAATAATTGGAAGCATTATTGGCCAAAATATTTCATAGAGGCAAAGAAAAATTCAAAGGTAAGTTGTCTATCATATATTTTAATTGTAATGAAGTAGGTCATATTACTGAAAGGTATATATAGAAGAAGAACTACAAAGAAGGAAACAAGTACAAGAACGAAAGAGAAGATGATAATAGAGATTACAAGGACAAAGGGAAAATATGCTACATTGCTGAAGAATACTCTGATGAGAATAATGATGAAGTAGTCTTTGTAGCCATGAAGGATGAATTAGATGAAGATGAGGCAACAACACTGGTAACTTGTGTGAACAAGAATGACAAGTGGATCATAGATAGTGGATGCTCACATCACATGATAGGAGACAAAATTAAGATTATTACATTTACTCAATATGATGGAAATAGTGTTAGATTTGGAAATGATGATCCATGTCAAATCAAAGGAAAAAGTTCTATTAATCTTACAAAAAAAATCTCATGTGATAATGCATACTATGTTGAAGGATTAAACTACAATTTTTTGAGTGTGTCACACTTAGGCAATGTAGGTTGCAAAGTAGAGTTTGGAAACAAAATAGCCAAAATCTATGACACTGATGGAAATCTAATAGGAAAAGGTGAACAAACTGGAAGTAATTTATTTTACCTAGATATGGAAGATGCAACCAGTCTTGTTGTTAGACTTGATGATGTGTGGTTATGGCATAAAAGGTTGTTTCATGTTAACTTTGATAATTTGATTAGTATTAGCAAAATAAAGAAAGTTAGGGGGTTGCCAAAACTGAATAAACCTAAAAATATAATGTGCAAACAATGTCAACTAGGAAAGATGACTAAATCTAGCTTCAAAAGAAAAACATACACTTCCAAAGAAATACTATAGCTAGTCCATACATACTTATGTGGCCCAATATAAATTCAAAGCTACCAAGGAGACAAATACATAATGTTATTTGTGGATGACTACTCTAGGATGATGATTGCTATATTCTTAAAGAAAAAATCTGATGCATGGCTAGAGTTGAGAAGGAAATAGGAAAGAGTCTAAAGTGCCTAAGATCAGAAAAAGGAGATGAGTTTACATCAAAATAATTTGAAATATTTTGCAATGACAAAGGTATTAAAAGAAAAATATCAGCACCAAGAATTCCACCTCAGAAAGGTATTGTAGAGAGAAGGAATAGATCAATGATAGACTGTGCCAGAATATTAATGATGGAGAAGAATGTTGCACCCAAATACTAGAGAGAGGCTATAAGCACTGTAGTCTACACCCTAAATCAAGTCCAAGTCAAGAAAGGTACAAATGCAACACCTTTTGAATTATGGTATGGTCACTCACTTAATTTAAAAATTTCAAATTATTTGGTTGTAAATGCTATATTCTTAAAGATACTAGAAATGGCAAGTTTGATGTAAAGAGTGATGAAGGCATATTCATTGGATACTGCACTAGAAGTAAGGCATATAAGTGTCTGAATACTAACACTAATAGGATCATGGAGAGAGAAAATGTAAAATTTAATGAGCATGCAAAAGTTCAAGTTGATGAATCCAAGAAATCAGAAGATTATAAATCTTTTGTATACTTCTATGAAGGAATGCCTATTGAAGATAAAACTACCAATCAAGTTAGGAATTAGCAACAAATTTTAGTATCAGCTGAGTCTTAGCCAGTGAATGTCAAGCTGCATTCAAAAGCTAAGTTACAAAATGAAGAAAATGCACACTTTGATTCTAAAAATAGTACACATGAAAGAGATAATGAAATATCATAAGAAGAAGTGCAAAGTGACTCTAAAATTGAAGAACCAAACATGGAAACAACCACAAAACCAAGACTGGCCAAGTATGTGAGAAGACATCACCCTGCAAAATAAATCATTGGTGATAAAGATGCCATACCAATGACAAGGAACAAACTAAGGAATGAATTATGTCTGATGAGAAAAATTGAACCTAAAATAGTAAAAGATGCACTACAAGATGATGACTGGTATAAAGCTATGAAAGAGGAGATAGACTGAATTGAGAAGAAAAAAACCTAGACCTTAGTTCCTAGACTAGCTAATAAGAATGTAATTGGTACAAAATGGGTGTTTAGGAAAAAAACTTGGTGAGAATGGTGAGATAACAAGAAACAAGGCTAGACTAGTTTACAAAGGCTATCTACAAGAAGAAGGATTGGATTATGGAGAAACATTTTCCCCTATGGAAAGAATGGAACATAGAACAAAAAGAGGGATTTGTTGATGACAACAAAAAGGATATGGTTTGTGAATTGCACAAGGCACTCTATGGTTTGAAGCAAGCACCTAGAGCATGGTATGAGAGACTACACAAGTATCTTGTGAAGATAAAATTTGAGAGAACAGATGACAACAAAAACCTATATGTCAAGGCAAAAAAAAGTGAAGAGATTCTAATATCTAAAATCTTTGTTGATGATATAATATTTGGAGGAAAAGATGCTCTATGCAAAGATTTTGCTGATCAAATGAAACATGAGTTTGAGATGTCAATATTTGGAGAAATCAAATTCTTTGTTAGACTACAAGTATATTGAATAAAGCATGGCATATTTGTGACCCAATCAAAGTACATCAAGGAGATACTCAAGACATTTGGATTAGAAGACTCAAAACTAGTCAATACACCAATTGTAGCAGCACATAAGTTATCCAAGAATGATGAGTCAGCTTAAGTGAATTAGAGAATGTACAAATCAATGATTGGAAATTTGCAGTATGTTTTGCATAGTAGACCAAATATTGCATTAGCAGTTGGAATAGTGGCAATATTTTCTTCAAATCCAAGAGAAAATCATCTGATGGCAGTAAAAAGAATACTAAGATATCTAAAAGGAACTAATGAATTTGGTTTATACTACAAGAGAAGTGAACAGTTTGAGTTGAGAGCCTGCACTGATGTAGATTGGGGAGGTAAAATTGATGAGAGAAAAAGCACTAATGGAGGAATACTTTTCTTAGGCAAAAGATTGATTACTTGGACCAGCAAAAAGTAAATTTGTACCTCACAGTCCATAGCAGAAACTAAATATGTTGTAGCTACTATCAATTGCACCAATATTGTATGGATCAAACATCTGTTGCAAGGCAAGAAGGAAGAAGTAACTGAACCTGTGATACTCTATTGTGATAACAAAAGTGCCATCAACATTTCAAATAATCCTATGATGAATTCCAAAACATGGCATATTGCAATTAAGTATCACTATGTAAGATAACTAGTGGAAGACAAGCAAGTGAGAATGGAATATGTTAGTTCAAAGGAACAAATTGCTAACATCTTCACAAAACCACTTCCTAAAGATGCTTTTGAGTATCTTAGAAGTAAATTAGAGGTAATACCCCTATTCAAGGCTACTTAAGCAACAACAAAGATTTCCCTACATCAAATGAGTTACTTGTTGATATATTACATTGATGCAAAGGATACTTACTTTAGGATTCATGCCTGAAGTAATCAAAGTGCATAAGTTACAAATTAGTCACAAGCAAGGTGACAGACAGAGAAATTGGAAGTTCTAGAAAATGCTATACTTGCATGATAAAATGCTGAACTAATGTATCTTTGGCATTGTTTTCAAAGAGGGAGAAATAGCATAAACAAACTAATCAAATCCAAAAAAAGAGGGAGAGATATGCAAAAACTAATCAATAGCATTTGAGGAGAAAGAGAAGTAGCAAGAAATTGATCAAATCAATAGGATCAAATGCACAAAGGGAGAAATAATGTAAGAGGAAGTCAAGAGTAGTACAAAAAAAAAGTGTATAGAGAAAAGAGAAAGGAAACAAAAACTAAGAGGGAGAAGCTAAAGTAAAGTAATTAGGATAGCAGATCAAAGAAAGAGAAGTGAAAACTAATAGTAACACAATTTCTTTTTGGCATTTGACTTACTATCCTAACCTAGTTAGCATTTTGAGAACTTGGTTGAATAGTTTGGTCTGATGGTTTGGTGAAGGAACTTTCTCTTAGTGAAGGGTTTGGTGAAGATATCAGCAACCTGCTTAGAAATTAGACAATAGCAAAGGTCAATGACCATGGATAAGATCCCAAATGTAGTGCATGTGGACCTCTATGTGTTTGGTCTGCTGATGATGAACTAGATTCTATGAGATTTGAATGGCACTCTGGTTGTCAAAAAATATGACTGATGGCCATCTAATCTGGATACCAAACTTAGTGAGAAGATGTTGAAGCCAAATGGCCTCAGTGGTGGCATGTAAAACCCCCTAATACTTAGCCCCAATAGAAGATAGAGCAATAGCAGACTACTTTTTTCTTGACCAACAAACAGGACCTGAACCAAGTGAGAAGTTGTACCCTGAAGTAGACTTGTGATCCTAAGAATCACCTACCCAATCTAAATCTATGTATCCCACCAAATCAAGCTCAATACTTGATACATAGTGAATCCCACAACTATGAGAACCCTAAATGTAGTGAAGGATCCACTTGGCTTCTTTCCAATGCAGTTCATGGGGCTCTTGCATGAATCAAGAGACCATGCCTACAACATATGAGATGTCAGGTCTCGTATGAGTTAGATAAACGAGACTCCCAACAAGTTGGTGGTACAAAGTGACATCAAAAAATGGAAAAGAACATTGAGCCTCAAGTTTTACTCCAAAAAGGAGGGGAGTTAGACCAAGCTTATAGTTAGCCATATGAAACCTTGAGAGTAAATCTAGAGCATACTTGGACTATGTGATGGTGATCTCAGAAGGAGACTGAGGGATCTCAATCCCAAGAAAGTAATGCAACAAGCCCAAGTTAGTCATCAAATTTTTTTCCTAAAAGGCCACTTTAATAGCCTTAATGGTGGGTGAAGAACTTCCTATGATTAGCAAGTCATCAACATACAAAACCAAAAATAGAAGTGAATCACCTTGTTGCAAAATGTAGACATTAGGATTAGAATGGTATCGATTGAACCCAACTGATAGAAGGAAGGAGTCCATCTTGGCATACCAGGTCCAAGGAGCCTATTTGAGTCCATAGAGAGACTTTTGAAGATGGAACACAAGTGAAGAATCCTGAAGGAAGCCCTATGGCTGCTCCATGTAGATCTCCTCATGAAGGTCACCATGAAGAAAAGAACTCTTCACGTCCATCTGATGTACTTCCCAACAATTAGTTACACTAATGGAAAGAACAAGTCGAATGGAATTCATTTAGGCAACTGGCACAAAACTCTCAGAGTAGTCAATCCTAGGAACCTAGGAGAATCCTTTAGTGACCAAGCGAGCCTTATGTTTGTCAAGTGACCCATCTAATAAAAATTTTGTCTGATAGATCCACTTACATTGAAAAATTTTCCTTCCTTTAGGAAGAGGGACAAGATCCCAAGTGTGGTTCCTCATCAAGGAACTTGATGTAGGAGCATCCAGAGGTATAAGGGCAATCCTGTGTCACCAAAAAAAATATACTTAGACTTAGTTTATGTTTCATGTGTTTTCATTTTTGGATACCCATTTGGGTCAAATAAAGGTTCCAACTCTCACAATTCCACTATCAGTGTTTGTGTAAATCTTGAAAAAATAGGAGTATGTAATTGAGCCATCATTTTGGTGAACTAGGAGGTGTAAATTGGCTAGATGAATGTAATTGTAATTTAGAGCATTCCAGAAAAAGAATCAAGTCAAAAGGCCCCACGGTTTGAAAGTTATTATAGTTTTTTGGGTTGTGGAGACCTCCTAAGAATGCTTCAAAGTCAGGATAGGGGCATTAAATGAAATTGAAAAGGGCCAAAAAATGGGGGATGAGCAAGGCTTGTCCATGGGGCTATAGAGAAATTTGAGAGCTTTTTGAAAATGTAAACGGTTAATCAATCAGAGCTACGATTCAAAAGTTATGCCTCCCGGAAGTTCGGTTACCATTTCTGGATTCTTCTAGATTTGCGTCAACTTCTAATGTAGCTTCTAAAACCTTCTATTTGGTTAGTGGATGCCTACTAGCACTTTCTAGAATGTACTCCTAGTCCTTAACCCTCTGGGGTCTATTTAAGGAGATTTTAGGCATTGTAAAGGCAGTTCGGAGTGGAGTTTGAGAGGAGGTACTGGAAGGAGAAATTATCTCCACATTTATGCTATTTTAAGCCCTTAGGGCATGTTTTGAAGTTTATTTTCTCTGTACTGAATGTACTAGCTTATTTTTTCAGTTAATACAATTTCTCTTTTCTGTTGTGTCCATTCTGTTCTTGAGTTGTGTCCCCATCAAGTGGTATCAAAGATGGTTTTCCTGAGTGTGTAGACAGAGTGCCGACTGTGAGGCAATTTGCACCAGGACTATGTGGTTGTGGGTTCAAGTTAGAAGATGCCTCCATGAAGAGAGCATGGCGAAAGGGCCAGAGCTATTAATCCTAAGGAGGTTATAGCCCTCCAAAGGTAGGTACAGGCATTGCAAGAGGAGCTCCATAGAGGAGCAAATGTTGCCATAGGTGATGACAGTGAGGATGACAATGAAGAAGAAGAAATGGGACCAGAAGGGGAATTTGATGGGAAAGTTCTGAATCATGCAGAGAAAAGGCTTTTTAGGGCCATTACTAAGTTTGGGAAAAGACCTACAATTGAAGTGGGTGTAGTTTTAGTTAGTCTAAAACCAAATGAGTTGATTGATTGGATCAATGAACTGGAAGAATACTTTGAGTATGAGGATATCAAGGACCTAGATAGGGTTAAGTTTCCAAAGGCCAAACTGAAGGGCCATGCAAAAATCTGGTGGCAAGAGGTCCAATTGGAAAGAAATAGAAGAGGAAAGGAGAAGATCACAAGATGGGATTGCATGGTGGACAAATTGAAGAAGGAGTTCATTGCTGTGGACTATGAGCTTGATTTGTTTAAGAAGATGCATGGGTTAAAGAGAGTAGGAAGATCAGTCCAAGAATATATAGAGGAATTTTATCAACTCTTGATTAGAGTGGGGCATGCAGAAGCAAATAAGGAGAAGGTTGCTCGTTATATCGGTGGGTTGCGACCTAGCATCCAAGAGGAATTAAGTCTGGTAAGAATGACTAGCGTTGAAGAGGCATACCAATTTTCCCTATGAGTTGAAGAGAATCTGAATAAAAGGTTTGAAGGAAGACAAAGAGAGCGTGGTCAAGGAGGAAGGGGAAGCGATAGATCATCTGGAGGCTACAATGAAACCCAAAAGAAAAATGAAGATGTGGGTACTAGCAGGAACCAGAGGAATGGGGGTTTCAACCACTCCCATGATCAAGACTTTGGAAATTAGAGAGGAAGAGGTAGAGGATGTGGACAAGGAAGAGGAGGCTTTTGTGGTACTTATTTCCATTGCAATGAAGAAGGTCATCGTGCCTTTGAATGCCCTCAATGACAAGGAAGGATAGATAGGAGAGATGAGGGCCAAGCTAGGGTTTCTCATGTGGATGAGGATGCACAATAATCACATTCAGAGGATGCAGAAAGAGGAGAGACCTTGGTAAATGAAAGAGTCCTACTAAGTGGTGAGATTGAACCAGGACAACGGAGGAGTTTGTTCTATACCAGATGCAAGTGTGAGGATAAATGTTGTGACATGATCATTGATGGTGGTAACACTGATAACTTGGTATCAAAAGAGATGGTCTCTAAGCTGAAGCTCAAGAGGGAGAAACATCCCCAGCCCTATTGGATTGCTTGGGTAAAAGATGATCATAAGGTCTTGGTAAGTGAACAATGTTTAGTGAAATTCAAAATTGGGAGTTACCATGATGAAGTTCTCTGTGATGTTATTCCGATGAATGTTTTCCATCTATTGTTGGGTAGACCATGGAAGTTTGATAGACATGTAGTACATGATGGACATGCAAACACATACTCTTTGACAAAGGATGGAGTTTGCCACAAATTGAAGCCCATAAAAAAGGAAGGTGAAAAGGTATGTAGAAGTGCTAGGATTTGTCTTGTTGATGGAAGGAAGTTTTTAGATGGCATGAAACATCAGCATATGTGCTATGCTTTGATTCCTAGGAAAGATAAAGAAGGTAGTAGTGAAATACCACTTGAAGTTTCAGATTTATTAGGGGAGTTTGGAGATATTATCTCTGATAATGTTCTAGATGGATTGCCACCAATAAGGAAAATCAGTCATCAGATAGATCTGATTCCAAGAGCTAGTTTGCCTAACAATGCTACTCACAGGATGACTCCTACTAAAACAGAGGAGCTAAATAGACAGGTTCAGGAGTTGTTGAGGAAGGGCTTTATTCGAGAGAGCCTAAGTCCATGTGCAGTACCTGCAGTACTTGCACCAAAGAAGGATGGAGAGTGGAGGATGTGTACAGATTCTTGAGCTATAAATAGGATAACCATCAAGTACTGGTTTCCTTTGCTAAGGATGGATGATCCTATGGACTGCTTGAGTGGAGCTCAGTACTTCACAAAGATATATCTGAAGAGTGGTTATCACCAGATATGAATTCGAGAAGGAGATGAGTGGAAAACAACCTTCAAGACCAAGGAGGGTCTTTATGAGTGGTTAGTCATGCCCTTTGGATTGACGAATGCCCCAAGCACCTTCATGCGGCTCATGAATGAGGTACTTAAGAAGTTCTTGGGAAAATTTGTTATTTTCTATTTGGATGATATTTTAATTTTCAGCAAGACTTTGGAAGAAAATTTATTGCATATTCATAGTGTCCTTGAAAGGCTAAGGGAAGAGAAACTATTAATTAATCTGAAGAAGTGTATCTTTGCAAAAAGGGAGTTAGTCTATTTGTGGTTTTTTATATCACCCGAAGGTCTCAAAATGGATCCAGAGAAGGTAAAAGCCATCTTGGAATGGCCTACTCCAAGGTCTGCTACTGAGGTAAGATCATTTCATGGTCTGGTTAGTTTCTATAGGAAGTTAATTAAGAATTTTAGTGGCATATGTGCACCCCTAACTGATACAATAAGAGGGGATAGAAAAGAGTTCAAATGGACTACAGTAGCTGCAAGAAGTTTTGAATTGCTAAAGAAGAAGGTGACAAAACAGCCTGTGTTGGCACTTCTAGATTTTAGCAAAGTGTTCCAGGTGGATTGTGATGCTAGTGGCAGTGCTATTGGGGGTGTATTAAGCCAAGAAGGTAAGCCTATTGCATATTTTAGTGAAAAATTGAATGATGCAAAGAAGAAGTATTCTATTTATGATCAAGAGTTCTATGCAATAGTTCAAGCCTTAAAGAAATTGAGGCATTATTTATTGCCAAAGAAATTTTTTTTGTATATTGATCATCAGGCATTATAGTACCTAAATAGCCAAGGTAAATTGAATTAGAGGCATATGAAGTGGGTAGAGTTCTTGCAAAGCTATACATTTGTGTTGAAGCATAGAAGTGGAAAATCTAACAGGGTTGCAGATGAACTAAGTAGGAGATAGTTGTTGCTTA
This sequence comes from Cupressus sempervirens, assembly GCA_028749045.1. Taxonomy (NCBI): domain Eukaryota; kingdom Viridiplantae; phylum Streptophyta; class Pinopsida; order Cupressales; family Cupressaceae; genus Cupressus; species Cupressus sempervirens. The sequence goes on along the minus strand of CM053789.1, from coordinate 861,955,026 downwards.
CAGTAATGTAGGTTGAAGTAGTTGGGTTTGATGAACTCAAAAAATTGTACCCCAAGGATCCTGATTTTGTTGAAGCATGGAAAGCTTGTAAAGAACCTGTTGCTATAGATAGAACCAAGTGGTTAGACTATTTGATTTAGGATGGCATGTTGTTCAAGGGTAGTCAATTGTGCATTCCAAGGAGTTCCATGAGGGAAAATCTGATTAAGGAGAAACACAGTGGAGGGATGGCAGGACATTTTGGTCGAGATAAGACCATTGCCATTCTTAGAGAACATTATTTTTGGCCTCAAATTTCATAGGATGTGAAGAAGTTTGTACAGAGTTGCCAAGTTTATCAAGTTACCAAGGGGTTTAGTCACAATACTGGCCTATATCAGCCATTGCCTATTCCATCAAGGCCATGGGAGGACATAAGTATGGATTTTTTTCTTGGATTGCCACAGACACAAAGGGGTAATGACACAGTATTTGTGGTGGTTGATAGGTTCTCCAAAATGGCACATTTCATTCCATGCCACAGAACTCATGATGTTGTCCATATTGCAGACTTGCTTTTCAAAGAGGTGGCAAGACTACATGGTCTTCCAAGGAGTATAATTTCTGACAGAGATACTAAATTTGTGGGGTATTTCTGGAGGACACTGTGGAAGAAGTTGAGAACAGACCTAAAATTTAGTTCCATGCATCACCTGCAAACTGACGGCCAAATAGAAGTGGTAAATAGAAGTTTGGGCAATTTTTTGAGATGTTTAGTTGGGGATAAGCCCAAGGGATGGGATTTGATTCTACCACAAGCAGAGTTTTCTTACAATAACTCTATAAATGGAAGTACTAGAAAATCACCATTCCAAATTGTATATGGGAATAGCCCAAGGACTACACCAGAATTGAGGAAGATAGAACAAGGGGAGAGGACAAGTGCTGAAGCTGAGGAATTTGCTGAACATATCAAGCGTCTACATGAGGAGGTTCAAGCACACATTACCAAGATGAATCAAGAGTATAAAGCTAGGGCTAATCAAAGGAGAAGACATAAGGAATTCCAAGTAGGGGATCTAGTCTTGGTGCACTTACAAAAAGAAAGATTTCCAGCTGGTACTTACAACATGCTGAAAATGAAGAAATTTGGCCCCTGCAAAATTTTGAAGAAACATGACTCAGGAAATGCATATGAAGTATAGCTACCAGATGCTATTCACATTTCTCCCAGTTTTAACATTGCAGATTTAACAGAGTATCATGATGATGGTGCAGATGAGGAGCTGGTGTTAGAGCCATGTCCAATTCCTGCTTCTAAGAAGGAGGAGATATAAGACATTCTAGATCATTGTGTGGGTAGGAGTACCAAAAATAGGCAGTATGAAGAGTATTTGGTGAAGTGGAAAGGACGACCGATTGAGGACTCAACTTGGATTTCAGCAGCTGAGGTTTCCCATTTGGGATTTCCTCTTCCATTCATAAAGTGACAGGGTCACTTTTCAATCTACCCTGGGTGTTTGATGCAGGAGCATCCAGAGGTATAAGGGCAATCCTGTGTCACCCAAAAAAAATACTAAGACTTAGTCTCTGTTTCATGTGTTTTCATTTTTGGATACCAATTTGGGTCAAATAAAGGTTCCAACTCTCAAAGTTCCACTATCAGTGTTAATGTAAATCTTGAAAAAATAGGAGTATGTAATTGAGCCATCATTTTGGTGAACTAGGAGGTGTAAATTGGCTAGATGAATATAATTTTAATTTAGAGCATTCCAGAAAAAGAATTAGGTCAAAAGGCGCCACGGTTTGAAATTCATTACAATTTTTTGAGTTGTGGAGACCTCCTAAGAATGCTTCAAAGTCAGGATAGGGGCATTAAATGACCTCAAAAAGGGCCAAAAAATGGGGGACAAGCAAAGCTATCCATAGGGCTATAGAGCACTTCAAGAACTTTTCAAAAATGTAAATGGTTCGTCAATCGGAGCTACAGTTCAAAAGTTATGCCTCCCAAAAGTTCGATTACCATTTCTGGATTCTTCTAGATTTGTATCGACTTCTAATGTAGCTTTTAGAACCTTCTATTTGGTTGGTGGATGCCTACTAGCACTTTCTAGAATGTACTCCTATTCCTTAACCCTCCGAGATCTATTTAAGGAGATTTCAGGCATTGTAAAGGTAGTTCGGAGTGGAGTTTGAGAGGAGGTACTAGAAGGAGAAATTATCTCCACATTTATGCTATTGTAAGCCCTTAGGGCATGTTTTGAAGTTTATTTTCCCTGTACTGAATGCACTAGCTTATTTTTCAATTAATACAATTTCCCTTTTCTGTTGTGTCCATTCTGTTCTTGAGTTGTGTCCCCATCAGAACTATACTCTTCCTACATAGCTATATCCCACTTAGGAATACCATAAGCCTCATGAAAGGACTATGGATCTAAGGCAGTAGCAATGAAGACATGTGGAGCATCCTGGAATTGTGAATGAGTCTGCCTAGTGTCTGATGGATCCCCAACCCAATCAGCTGTGAACTGCAAGGTTTGTCTAGCCCAAAGTGGAATGGAAGCTGGAGTATCTGGAGGGGAATCATTAACCTTTGAATGATGACTAGGAGAGGAAGGAGGTGAATTCTTGGATCACTCTCTACATTAGAAGTGGAGGTAGAAGACTATTCAGGTGAATTTGACTCATCAAAAGATTTTTCATGTATTCCAAGTGACTCCAATGTCAAAGGAGAAGGAGTTGGAGAAGTGATAGAAAGTGAGCTTGAAGATCCCTCCTCAAATTGAAAACTCCTCTAAATGAATAACTCATGTGTAGTAGGGTGGAGCAACTAATATCCCTTCACACCATCAGGATAACCTACAAATATGCAAGGTCTACTTTGTGGATCCAAGGCCTTACATTTCTCTGCAAGAATGTGGGCCCATGTAGAAGAGCCAAAAACTTGAAAGTTCTTAATTGATGGTTTTTGACCAGTCCAAGATTCAAAAGGAGTAACTCCCTTCAAGGCTTGGTGAGGAACATGATTTTGGATATAACAAGTGTAGTTAATGGCCTCTGCCCAATACTATGGTTCAAGAGATCTAGAGTGAATCATACAGTTTGTCATTTCCTTCAAGGATCTATTCTTCCATTCTACTACACTGTTATACTAAGGATTTTATGGAACTGAATGCTATAAATAAATCCCCTCTGAAGTGCAAAATCTTTCAAACCGATGGTTGACATACTCACCACCATTGTCTATGTGCAAAACTTTGATGGCTTTCCAAGATTACTTTTCTACAAAAATCTTGAAGTCTTGAAAATGATCGAATACCTCTAACTTCTGTTTGAGAAAGTACACCCAAGTATATTGAGAAAGGTCATCAATGAATGCGAGGAAATATCAGGCCCTACTAAAAGAAGGATGTTGAAATGGACCAGCCAAATCCTTGTGAACTAAATCTAGTATCTATGAAGCTCTCCATGCCTTACTTTTGTCAAACTTTTCCTTAGGATGCTTACCAAGAATGCAACCTTGGCAAACACTACTTGAGAACTTAACCAAAGGCAACCCTGTGACCATGCTCTATTGGTTGAGCTAATGTAAATAGCAAAAGTTAAGATGGCCAAACTGCTCATGTCATAATTTACTCAAATCATTAGAGTGAGTGAGCAAAATAGATGAAGGAGGATCAGGAACAAAGTGAGAAAATAGATAGAGTCGTGATTGATGATCTGCTCTCCCAATTGCAACTATAGAATCAATGTGTAACTCACATATCTCCACTGAATTAGGAGTGAACTCAACTTGCTTGCCTGAACCTGTGTGATTGATCTAGTATACTGATAGGAGATTAGTTGATAATGAGGGTACACAAAGAACATCATGGAATGTGTCATCCCCCACATCAACAGATCCTCTCCCACACACCTCAATAGGAGTGTCATCACTCATCAAAATAGAAGGCATAGTACACGGCTCCAAGGATGCAATTTCTTCCTTAGATGAAGCCATGTGGTGCGAAACACCCGAATCAAGAACCCAAGTGGATGGTGAGGAAGAAACTGCAACAAGAGCCTTGTACTTTCCTTTCCCCTTGTTTTTTTCTTTTGCCTTGTTAGACCCTTCATTAGAACTTTTCTTGATAGACTTAGGAACACTAATATTATTCTTCTCAAGAATGTATGTCAAGTGATCAATTTTTTTCTTCAAACATTTATGTTCATCATGATCAGGTCTTTTACAATAGGCACATTTGACCTTTTCTTTCTTAGGATTATCACCCTTGGAAGATGGGGTATCAATAGTTTCTTTTGAAGCAATCGATATCTGATCCTTCTTTTCCTTGCTATTATTTTGTTTCTCATCCTTACTATTTTTGTTACTACTTTGTCCTTTTTGATCTTTTGTGCCTTGGTTGGTAGCCAAGACATGTGACTTAGAGGAATTAAGAGTGCCCATTTGGATTAGCTTGTCCTATTCTCGAGTGAGATTGACAGAAAAATCATCTAAAGATGACATAGTGAATTGAGTACCAAGTGCACCCTTAGTAGCATAGAAGGTAGAGACAAACATAGAATATTCTAAACTTAGCTTAGATAGAATACTAAGAATTAGTTGTTCATCTTTCTTTTCAATTCCACATTGTTTTAACTGCATCCTTACTGATTTCAATTTGGTGAAGAAATCCTGGATTGTGTTGAAATTGCTTGGACTTAAACTAATTAGTTCATTTTCCAACATATGAGCCCTCATTGAATCTTGTGTGCCAAATAGTGTTTCTAGCTTTGTCCATATTTCATTTGGTGTATCCAAAGACTCAATGTAAAATATAAAGTTAGGAGAAACAAACAAACACAATGTTCCATATGCCTCATCACATTTATTTAACCACTTAGGTGTATCTTCATCTTTATTAGGTTTAGTTTCAAGTCCCATACTTATCCTATTTAATCTAGCTTTCCTTAAGTGAATTGTCACACATGATTTCCACTCAAAGTAATCTCAACAAGTTTCCCAAACTATAATTCACAACTTCAGTCTATCCACTAGTTTGTGGATGATGTGATGAACTAAATGTGAACTCTATCTTCAATTTCTTCCACAATGTACAACAAAAATACTCAACGAATTTGGTATCTTGATCTGAAACTATACTCTTTGGAAAACCATGCAGTCTCACCAATTCTCTAAAAAATAGCTCTGCTACATGAACAACATTAATAGTCTTCTTCCACAAAAATAGAATCAGGCCCATGTTGTGTCCTTGGTAATCCAAGAACAAAATCCATACTAACATCTTTCCATGGATTTTTTGGTACAAGTAATGGTTGATACACTCTTGTATTTTTCTTCACTCCTTTCACCATCTAACATAGTCAACAACTCTATACAAAAATTTTCACATCTTGCTGCAACTGTGGCCAGTAATAATTCTGATCAACCAAAGCTATGGTTTTATCTTTGCCAAAATTTCTAGCCAATCCTCCACTATGCTTCTCCTTGATGATATTCTCTCTCATTGAACTTCTAGGAATGCACAAGTAGCTTCCTTTGATCAACATACTATCATAAATCATGAAATCCAATAACTTTTTCATGTCAAGTGTAATAGGTTCTATACAAGTCTTCCATGCTTCACCAAAATCAAAATCATTTGGATACAAAGTACCAAGTTCCTTGAACCCAACCACCTCTATCTGCATTTATATCAGCAAAATTTGTCTTCTACTAAATGCCTCTATAACTCTGTTAGACTTCCCACTCCTTTGTTTCAAAACAAATGTATAAATCTACAAAAACTCAACCCACTTCAAATGCCTTTGGTTTAATTTTTCCTTGACTATTGAAATATTGCAAAGCTTAATGATTAGTATACAATACAAACTCCTTAGGAAGAAGATAATGTCTCCACTTCTTCAATGCTTGAACTATAGCATAAATTTTTTGATCATAAAAATAATATTTTCTTGTTGCATCATTCAAATTCTCACTAAAATAAGCAACATGTCTAGCCTCTTGGCTCAAAATAGCTCCTATTGTAGTACCACTAGCATCACAGTCTACTTGAAACACCTTGTTAAAATATGGAAGTGCTAAAACAAGCTTCTTAGTAAATTTTTGTTTCAATAGATTAAAACTCTTATCCTCTCATACAATCCACTTAAATTCTTTCCTATCCCCTCTCATTGTTTCAGTCAAGGGTCCACAAATACTACTAAAACCACTTATGAACTTTCTATAAAGACTAGCTAGTACATGAAAAGATCTTACCTCTATCATAATCTTTGGAGTAGGCCATTCAAGGATAGCCTTCACTTTCTTTGGTTCAATTTTTAGACCTTCTGCTAAGACTACAAATCCCAAGTATACCGACTCCTTCTTTACAGAACTACACTTCTTAAGATTTATCAGCAACTTTTCTTCCCTTAACTTATCAAACACCTTGCTAATATGAATCAAATGCTCCTCCAATGTCTTACTAAAGATCAAAATATCATCTAGGTAAATAATGATAACCTTACCTAGAAACTCCTTCAGTACCTTATTCATGAGTCTCATGAAAGTTCTTAGTGTATTGGTTAGCCCAAAAGGCATGACTAACCACTTTTACAATCCTTTCTTTATCTTGAAAGCAATCTTCCACTCATCATGTTTTCTTATACAAATCTAATGGTACCCACTCTTCAGATCTATCTTTGTGAAATATTCAGCTCCACTCAAACAATCTATAATATCATCCATCCTTAACAATGGAAATCTATAATTGATTTTGATCTTGTTGATAGAGTGAGAATCTATGCACATCATTCATTATCCATCCTTTTTTGATGCTAATACAACTGGTACAACATGTGGACTCAGACTCTCTCAAATTAACCCCTTCTATAACAACTCATGAACTTGTCTATTCAACTCTTCACTTTCTATAGATGTCATTATGTGCACTACCTTATTTGGAAAACTAGCTCCTAGAACCAAATCCATTTGGTGACTAATATTCCTAATTGGGGGCAATCCATTAGGTACATTATCTAATACAATATCAAAATTCTCTCCCAACATATCTGCAACTTCTGTAGGTACCTCCTCTACTTTTTTTTTACTATATTTTAAAATTATAGAAAAACAAATATGCTCACACTTCATACCTTTGAGAAACTCTTTTCCATCAACAAAACATATTCTGGCAGCACTACATACCTTTTCTTCTTTATCCTTCAATGAATTCAACTTAGGCTTCACCCCATCCTTGGTCATAGTGTAGGTATTTGCTTGTCCATTGTGTACAACATGCCTAACAAACTACCACACCCTACCTAGAAACATATGACATATGTCCATAGGTATGATATCATAAAGTACCTCATCTCGATAGCTTCCAATCTTGAACTTTATTGAGCCCTACTCATTTACCATAACCTTGTGATCATCTTGCACACAAGCAATATGGTATGGATGTGAGTGTTTGTGTCTCTTCAATTTTAACTTTGTGACCATCATTTCTGACACTAGACTATCAATACTTCCATTATCAATTATCACATCGTAACACTTATCTTCATATCTACACATTGTGTGAAACAAGCTCCTTATTTGCTCAAGTTCATTCTCATCATTCAACATTACTCTTTTGTTGACTAGGACTTCTCCTCGTTTAGCATCTTTAGAATGTGATGATCTAGCATCTTCATCAACATGTGCAACACTGGCCTAGCCTTATGTTCTTTGATCTATCCTTCCTTGGTATTGGGAACATTTAAATGCCCTATGCCCTTCTTTTCCATAATGAAAACATTTCCCACAAAAACCTCCTCATCTAGATCCTTGTCGTTTACCTATTCCTCTCAGATCTCTATTGTTCTAATAATGGAAATGATTGGAATTGTTTCCCCTCTAGTTCTAGCTGCCACTTCTAGCCTCATCCTTGTGCTTCTAATAATAATTATAGCCACCATAAGATAGTCTTCTAGATCTTCCACCACAACCTCTTCTGCTATTCTTGTTGTCAAACTTCTTTCTCAATTTCTCCTCAACTCTTAAGAAAAATTGTTATTCATCCTCAATATTGTTCATTCAAATCAGACTCAGCTCATCCTGAATACTTATCCTTAAACCATTAAGATAATAGGGCACTTTCTCCTATCAACTTCTACATGGCCGGTTCTAATGAGAATTTGGTACAACTCTTTAGTATACTCTTTAATAGATTTTCCCACTTGCTTCAACCCTTGTGTTTTCTTCAAAAGATCAAGCTCATAATCCACAAGAATGATTTTTCACTTCATTTTAGCTATCATTTGATCTCACCTAGTGATTTTTTTCTTTCCCTTTCTATTTTTCTCCAACTGAACCTTCTGCCACCAGATCTTTGCATGTCCCTTTAGTTTTGCCTTCGCAAGACTGACCCTATCAGAATCCTCAATATCTTCATAATCAAAGTACTCTTCCAATTCATTGTTCTAATCAATCATCTCCTTTGGGTTAATATTTCTCAAAAATGCGGGAACTTCAAACTTAGGTTATTTTCCAATCTTGGAGATGGCCTTCAAAAGCCTCTCTTCCTCTAGGTTTAGAATTGCCTCTAGATTGGTATTTTCTTCTTCTTTATCCTCATCCTCTCTTTCATCTCTTATGAGAAGATTTATTCCTTTGTGCATTTTTTCTTACAATGCTTTCATTTTTCTTTAGAGGGCTCTAAAACCCTCAAATGTAATACCTAGAGCTCTTCCTCCACATTCTCTTCATGGAGGCATTTTTGTGCTTATGCTAAAATTCTAGTGCAAACTACCTCACAATCAGTGACCTATCTACATGCTTAGCCCAAATCATAGTCTTGGTGTGAACTACCTCATAGTCGGCAATCTATCCACACACTCAAGAACTCTAGCTCTAATACCACTTGATGAAGGGTGCTCCCCTTAATACCATGAACACATAACAAAAAAAAATGTAGAAAAAAAACATGGACTTCTTATTATTGCCACAAATGTGGAATTATAGAATTGACAAATATAATATGCTAACCCACATAGGCACCTTCATTACAGTAATCTGCAAGACTAAGCTATGAACTACTACCTAGAGCTATCATAGAAAATGTTTGTGTCTTTCTTAAATAGGAAATTTTATGCTACTTGAGAAGGTTCTATACAATGAAACTTAATACCAAGGACTGACAGACCCTAAAAATACATATAGAGCCAGCTAAATACATCTTTGACAATTATTTTAGATATTTCAAGCAGCCCAAATTTGGAAGGCCATAACTCTTGAACTATTGCTCTGATTGGCTATTATAACCACTTTTCAAAAATGCCAACTGCCAATTTATATGCTCATAACTGCTATAAAACCCTTCTGTCAAGTTTTGAGACCTCATCTAGGCACTCTAAGGCCTCCAATGGTGAGCTTGAGGATTTTTCTACAAATATTTCCATCAAAAATCCACAATAACTTCTCTAATAATTAAGATGGAGCAATGAGATTTTTATGATAGGCTTACAACTCTAAAATGAAACTTCACATAGAAAATGAGAACATTCTACCTCGTATGAAAAACTTATTAAAAATAACAAGCTCCCATAAATAGTAACCACCCTATCTACTAGTCCCTATTAAAAAGGAAAAGACTAAAAGGAAAATATGTTTGGGTGATTGAAGTTTTCTTTTACACCCAGGATGCTCCTACATCAATTAAATTAGTAGAAAGAGTTTTTAGATTTGGTGCAAGTTATAAATTTGAAAAGTTATTTTGGTGAATGAGTTGTAAGTTTACAAAGAATATCAAATTTCTTTTCACCTAGTATGTAGTTCATTGATGAAAATTGTAGATCTATTTCTACCAAGAGATACTTGTCATTACACTTTGATGACATCCATGGTTTCCCAAATACCATGTCATGTGATCTTAGAAAGCATTTTCTTAAGTTCAACATTTAGATTTAGCCAATCATCATGTTCAAATGTTTTGTGATTTGATGGGTGACTTTGAGATTTCTCATGAAGACATACATATGAACTTGTTTGTCCAAACTTTTGAAGGTGATGCTGGAGAATGGTTTTCCTTTCTACCAACATCCTCTATTTCATCATGGATTAAATTGCATTTAGCCTTCATGGAGCAATCTGGGGAAAGAATAAACATATCTGATTCTTTTGAGAAGTTCTTGAAGATCCAAATTAGGAATGGTGAACTTATTCCTGAATTTAATATTATATTTTCAAGGGCCTTGAATGAGATTCCTAAAAATTATAGATTGAATTATAAAGTGTTTTTAGTAGTTTATCTTGATGCATTTGATAAAAAATGAGCTATCTATTGAGAGATAAAGAACCCAAGAATTTGTATCAGCATTCATGAAAACAATAGAGGTTGAGAACAATATAAAGTATGGACTAACCAAGATTCATTTCTCTAGAAAGGTTTGCTAGCAAGATGAAGTCGAGAAGAGAAACCAATGTCATGTTGAGTGTTCAATTTCAGATCAGCATATACGTATCCCTGTTGTTGTAACTAACCATGTTGAGAATTCAAATTTCAAAGCATGCATTGATAAGGTTTCCTTGTTACAACAGAGAAGTATTCCTAATATTGTTGAGGGGAATACATGTGTTGATAGTGTTATAGCAGTAAATGATAAAGTTAATTCATTAGGTGAGTCCCCAAATTGTGAAGTTCTTTCACTGGTTACTTTTCCTAGTGTTAATTCTTATGGTGTTGAGAATATCATCATTCATAATGTTGCAAAATGTTAATCTTAGTTTTATAAGGATAAAGAGGCTGAAAGTTATGACTCAAATGATGAAAATAAGGTTGCTGATCTTGTATGTTATGAAGAAGATAATGAAAGTGGTTACTCAAGTCAAGGTGAGGATGGTGACAATACATACTCATCTTCATATGAGTTTGACACAAATTGGGAAGAAAGATCAATGGTGAAAGTGAAATCTCTAATGAAAGTAAAGGTATGATTTCTTCTAAAACTTAAAATGAAATTCCATCTCTGAATTATATGAATCAGCTTGAGGTTGAAAACTTTGAAGAAGATTTGTCTACACAATATGAGGATAAGGAGATCATTTACAAGGATGAATTACCTAGTTGTGTAGAAGAATACCATTAAGCTACATGTAGCTATAATCATCAGTATGCAAGTGATTCTAAGGTTGATATGTCAAAACCTATTGATAAATTAAGAGATTATTGGTGGTCAAGCGATTTGAATCATTTTAAAGAAGAAAATGCAAGTAACATTGATCTATATTCCACTTGCCTAATTGATGAAGTGGACAGTGTGTCTTCATGCAATGAAGATTCTAGTCTTTCTTCCTCACATGCTAAAAGTGTTTGTGACAATGATGTTGGAAATGGTTTCAAGGTTTTCATTAATTTTTTGTATGATAAAGAGTTTGATGTCGACCAATACATCACTTGTTACAATGCTTACAAGGGAGTTTTGCATGAAATTATCAACCCTCTTTTCAAAGAGCACGTAGAATTTCTAGATTTGGTTGATATTGATCTTGATGATGATAAATTATCTTATTGATGAAAGAGATAAAAATTTTTGTACCCTAGGTGTGATAGTGACAATGATGATGAAGTTGCATCTTATGATGTTGATAGCAAGGTGTTAGATGAAGTTATTATTGAGGATCAACCAACACCTTGCAATGAGTTTTATGATGAATTCTCTAATATAATAGCTAATCCATTTTTTGATTACAAAGAATCTTTGGTGAAGCTTAGATTAGATTCAAATATTGACATGGAGACATGTGTGAGTATAAATCTGATTTCTCATTTGAGTACTAACCGGTTGCACATGAAGAGACACAAATTCAAGGTATGTGTGATCCCCTTCACCAATTTGAATGTGAAACTTTTGTAGTCAAGGTGGATATCATACATGAATAATGTATTTAAGAGGAGTTTTAGTTTTATTCTGATATATTTGAGCATGTTGATCCATATTTTTATAGTGAGCATTTTGTTGAAATGATTCCTAGTTTATATAGCCACTATGAACATGAAGATGTAGATTTTGTTTTACCAAGTGAATTGATTCAGAATACTAATCTAAATGGTGAAATTCATGGAAGTAAAATTCTCATCTTACCTAATGAAAATGGAAATGAGAACCAATTTTATGACAAAGGTAATAAGTCTTGTTGAAGTTTGGTGGCCTAGGGCCATTGTTTGTACAGCTTAGGAGTAATTTTCTTGCTTTCAATAAAGTTGTTCAAGAGAAAGTTTTGGAGTGGTCTATTTTTTCTAGAGATTTGAATCCTTTCCATGCCCACAAGGGACATGCATCTCCAAATAGATCAACAATAGTGACTCAAAATTGAAGTCTTGATTTAAGTATCATTTTGAAAATTGAGTAAAAAGGCCCCTATAAGAGCTTTTTGTGCATGTGTACCTAGACATATTTTGAGGCCTATGATGTGTTTCATGTTTGTAACATCTTGAATTTAGTAAATTCATGCATCCTATGATGATAAAATTCCATTCTAAATCATTCTGTGAAGTTACATTTTGAGAATTGCTTAAGTTTGCATTTTTGCTAGTTTCAAATAGAGACATAAAGCCTAGTTTACAATTGAATATATTGCACCCGGTTAAGTTTCATGACTCGCTGGTTTATGAGTTTTTAGTGTGCATATAAAAGATCCTATGTCTCATATTTCAAGTTGTTTTGATATGATTTGTCTACGTTTTGAATCCCTCAAAGCTGGTTATTTGTTGTTGTCATGCTGACACAAATTGTTTAGAATTTTGAGAAGCCCTATTTGACCTATTATAACTTTGATCTAGTTGATCAAAATGATAAAATTAATTTTGAATTATATTCTAGTGGTAAAGCACTTGCTATTTCTGAGGTTCAAGCCTATGATGAATCAGTTGACTAGTTCTCAAATGTGGTTCCAAATGCAATTTATAAAGTTTTACTAGTGTCAAAAAGTGCAGATTGATCAGTAGCCCTGTTCGAGATGTCATAACTCTAAATTCATGATAGATAATACCAAATGGATTGTACCACTATGTTCCATTCTTAAAATTCTTTAAGTATGCCAATTTTCAAGTCTTGAAAAATCTGTCTACACACTTTCCCAAGTCCATTCCATTTGTGAACATCACTTTTATACTAGTGTACCTAGTTCTACAAATCCAAGTACCCCACTTTGACCACTTTCCAAATTCACCCAATTATTCATCATGAGACAAAATCAAGTATTTATACTCTCTTCATATTAGTAAACTAATTCCTAATTTTTGTGCCCCTAAGTGTTCAGTTGACATGTTTTCAAAGCCAAAACCAAATGAAGTTTGTTATTTTCTGATATGTTCGTTTGTAGCCAATTTCAAGTGAGAAACTTAGATAGTAAATATTTTTTGACCTAGATGTTTTCATGACATGAAATATAATAGGGTAAAATAATGTGGAACAAAGAGTCAATGTGCTTATTTTCAAGGCTTGATTGTTTGATTTAGTTAGTTTTTAAAGCTACTTCATAAGCCTTCCTATCCAAAAATAATAGTTTACAAGAAGGGGTAAAATGAGTTTATTCAAATGATGCAACAATGATTGAGTTTGAATCTAGTTAGTGCCCAGTGACTAATTGATCAATTTAAGGGGTCAAGTATTTTAGTTTGAAATTTCTTTTAGCTAGACCCACTTTGAGGCTTGACTAATTCTATCAGATTGATAAGGTATACTAAGGATTAGAGATGCTTCAAATAATGAATTATAATGGTTCTAATCATTATAAATATTTACTATGAACACATTGTCTTTTAAGCTCAAATAGATATGTGTTTTCAAAACAAGGCTAGAAATGAAGAGGGGAAGATTGGCATTTGTGTGACTAGAAAACATGGATAGTATATTAAAATGAATGACTAAATAAGTCATTTAGCGAAGTACAAATGAAGATGCAAACTTGTAAAATGATCACAGAGTATATGATCACCACTTTGGAGGTCTTGAAGCTTGCAATATATTATCAAGGGACAAGAAACAATGCAAAGAAATGATTGCATGATGGTTTTGATTGAAACCAAAGATAGTAATATATAATATCAAATATTTCTCTAGACTAACACTGAGAAACACATACACAATGGTTTTGAAAGATGGTTTCAAATAAAATTTGAAGTGCAATTGAACACCATGTATGCCAATATCCCCAATGTTAGTTCAAAATTGATTTGCACATTTGAGCATATAATGGTTTAAAGGGAGTACCACCATGAAAGTTTCCAATTAAAAGAGAATGATATAGGACACCATGATGTTCATCAAAGAAGATAACTTGTTAAGGGTGATTGGTTTGAGATCAAACTCCCCAAGGGATTCACACATCATCTACCTACATTTTCCTATTTTTTGTTCTTTTAGACAATGATATTAGGGGTGAGTATCATGAAAGTTATTGTTGAGCATGTAGATCAAGTATGAAAGGGGTGATTAGATAAAATCATTGTGTCTAATCATTTTTATTGGTTAATGAAATAAAAATGGTGCCTTACTATAGTTGTTTCCTAGGCATGGATATTTTATAAGGGATGTGGTATGGCAGATCAAATGTTCCTCTCATGTCAGAGGACATAATCTCCTGCACTTCAAATCTTTGATGGAGTGTGTCCATCTACATATCCATCTTTCTATGTGGGTAAGGTTCTTGGTTGCTCAAAGAAGACTATTGCAAGTCTAAAATGGCTTCCTTCAAGTAAAGGTGTATGTCAAAAGAGAGCTCGTAATATAGAATTTAGCAAAAGCATCATTTAAAATGAAGAGGCACTACTCAAAAAGAAAAAGCCATGTTTCATTTTTTTTGCTGGTAAAAAGCTTGAAGCATATGTGAATAGTTTTATTCCTCTTGTAGTGTAAAATAAAGGAGATTATGCTGGAATTAAAAGTGGAAAGAGTAAACTTCTGGGGGGAGGGGGGGTGAATCAATATATTAACATTGGACCCATAAAACTTTCACCATATATTCAACACATACATTTAACAACTAAGCTAAAATAACATGTAAAGCATATGCATCCAAAACATATAATCATGTAAGCATTCAAACACATAACACTAGATATGATTACCTAGAAACCCTCCAAGTGAGAAGATAAAAATAGGGTGGGGATGTCACCCACAAATCTTCACTACTGTAGCAATAAAGTTTTCCCAATGAAGGTTACAATGATTTGACCATGAAAATGATCTACCCTATGAAAGGTCTACCCTATTAAAGGCTTACAAAGAATGTTAGGTCTTACCCTGTTAAGGGATTTCAACACCCTATTAAAAGTGTGTCTTGTTAGAGGACTTTAACTTAAAATTAAGTAAGCACCTAGTTAAAGGATTTCATATAGCCTATTAGGACTACTCTTCTTAAGAGATTTAACTGAAATCACTTGTTAAAATATCTTAGCATAGATCCTGCGATTGACACTTTCTTTCTTGATAATAGATCACATATAAAAAATGTATAATTGATCCTTCTCGATCAAATTTCTCAATGTTGTATCCTTTTCTCTATCCTCTATTCTTCTCTAATTGATTCTGCAATTTACTCTTTCTACTAAGTCACCTTGAATGCTCTGGATGAAAACTGTCTTGTTCCCTCCTCTAACTCTCATTGAAAGTTTAGGGTTATGCCCTCCTTAAGAATACTTTGGTGGCTTAGGGTTAGGTATGAATCTATAACTAAGATTCATCCATTTTGCCACTTCATCCTTCCCATTTTTCGATTGGTTGCATGTAAGTACATAGGGAATCCAAATAGAGATTCATCCTTATCTCCAAGATATTGAAATCTATCTTCAAGTCAGCTCAAAAATGGTTTACATAGTTGTTTGTGCCATTACAAAAAAATGTGTCAAAACTATGTCACTCCACATATGAAATATCTGATTCTCAACACACACTACTCTATATACTATGATTGCTCAGTACCTGAGTGACTCAGCACATGAGTGACTTGGCACTTATTGCAACTCAACATGTTTTAATATTTACATGTTGTGCTCGACATGTATTACTAGTTTGACATGAACTAAGTAAATGGCTTAAGTGTATTGAAACTCACTTGTCAAAACCAATCTAAGATCAATAATCTCCCCCTTTGATATGAGTGTCAAAAACACTTAAATATAAAATGTTATCCTTAACTTCTTGAGCATAACATATCCATGACTTGGCTTATATATAAAACTTCAAAATTTCAAAATTTTACACTAACTTGTATACTTCAAAATTTGAAAACTCCCCTTGAGTTAATATATTTTTCCTGTATGTAAAATTTGTGCTCCTTTCTAAGTAAATGTGTCTCTACTGATACACTTTGACTTCATGCCCTATTTTGTTCTTGTTTCATTCTCTCTATTGGTATCTTGGTATGCTCACTTTCTCTGTTTTCTCTCCCTTTTATTACTCTCATGTTGTTTCTTTCATCTTCCATATTATATTTCCCCCTTTGGTGTATCTCCCCCTTTTTAACACTTATGTGAAATGGATTATACACCTATGGTGTATTTGTCCAAAAAGGATTTATGGAAATCCATTATTATATTTAGAGTTGCGTCCTAGTTGTCACATACAACATCCAATGACTTTATTTGGATTGCAACCTTGGTAGGAAGGTGTACTAAACCATCTAAGGTAGAAAGATTGGGGTCTTTCTTCAATAGATTTTCAACATAGCCTAGATCCTTGTGCATTATCTCAATAAGTGGGGTGAGATTAGCCTAAATGCTTGTTAGTTTGGCTCTAATGTTAGCCTCATCTACTATTAAGATACCTAACCAACTCTATGATTGAAGAAATGTTCTAAAATGCTTCTCACGCTAAGCTAGATTTGATGGTAGTCTCATACCTGATGCAGATATTTGACTTTCTAGACTCAGAATGTGACTTTTTGTTTCTTGGGTGAAGAGTGTAGGATTACATAGTTTTTTTTATGGTCAGAATATATTCTCAAGTACCTTCTTCACATCCTCAACCTTTGTTGCTAATGCAACTTATTATAGTTCTATCTCACTAGATATTTTCTCATTTACCTTGCTTTGAAATTTCTTTTCAAACCATTCTAAGAGTTTTGCATTTGTATCGAGGTCTTAATTGCTGACCTTTTCCACTATATTTGTCAGTTGTTCTATTAGTGGCTTGGTCTCTTCAGGAGTTGGTAGGCTAAATGAATCTAAAAAGATGTATTTTATATCTTGAAGTGCTTGCTTCTACTTATGTTCTCTCCCTAAGCATTTCTTGATACTTTTTTCTTTCTAAGGCTTGTTGCAAAATGCCTATTTGTTCCTGTGTCATAGTGTCATAGTAATACTTTGGAATAAAAATTTCTTCATCAAGGCTTATGTCTCCATAATGTATTAGCTTGTCTACCTTTGATGAGCTGGGGCTTGGCACTGAGATCTACAATGAAATGGCTTTTGTGCCCGGCTTCTGAAGAGTTTGAATAGGAGTGTGAAATGTTGGTAAAGATACCAAAGCTTGAATGACCACTTGTTCCTTCACCTTTGGTTCTATCTCTTCAAGCTTTCCCTAATCTATCACTATGAATTATCTAGCACCTTGTTCTTGTGTTGTAGGTACAGATGAGTCTATCTATCTTGTTTGTTCTCCTACAATTGTACCTTTTTCTTCTACTTTCTTCTCAACAATATCAATTTTGACAATTGTATCAATCTTGGTAGATGTAATATCTAGCATTTGAGCCAAAGATTGTACATTAGTAATTGAAGGGATGATGGAAGGTGGTTCTTTTGGATTCTCCTTTTCCCTTTTTATATTAGTTACTTCCTTTTGTAGCTCATCTACACTGATCAAAACTGGATTTCCAGATAGTTTAACATGTAGTGTAGATTGATCTAGAATCTTTTTCAAGTCTTCTACAGTAAGTGGATTGATGTTCTAAGTTGATGTATTAGAAACATCCTTTACAATTATTGTTTTAGAGGTCTTGGTTTTTTCATGGGGAGGACTAACACTTGACACTTGTATGTCCTGCACACTCTATTCATCTTGTTGCTCAGGCTCAACTATTGCCTTATCATCATCTTGCTTTTCTGTCTCTTCCCCAACTATATTGTCTTTATCATCTTCTTTCTATTCATAATATTTTTAATCATCCTTATCATCATATTTACCATCATCTTTTCCCTCTAAAGGGTTAACTTCTCCTTGTTTGATAGTGGTCAGCCCATAAATGATTTTCCATATTTGTGTTGGCTTTTTCACAACATATTCAATATTATTTTGAAGAATGTTGAAGGCTCTGTATTTAGGTGTGAACCTACTCCATATTTTCTTTAGTCAATTTTGGCATTAGATGGACTAAGGTGGTTTCCCTTATTTGTCTTTCCAAACTTAGATAATAATGCCATTTTTGCTCAACTAAGTCATATAGACTCCTAGGTACATAATTGGAAAATTCTAATGGTGTTGTCTTGAATTTTGACATCATTGCATATAGGGATTCTTCCACTTTATTTTTCTCCTCTTTGCCCAAATTATCAAAATTTACATGTCTAAAACTAGATAAATCTGCATTACTCTTGAAATTTTCACATAATTTCTCAAGATGAAAGAGTGGATTATGAATTACCACTTTGAATTGGATGATATCATCTGACTCAATCTTTTCTTCATCAAAATTTGGTTGTGCCACATATTTCCTTCTTTGTCTTTTTAGTTGTTTTCCTCCTTCCTCTATCTATTTGGACTTCTCTTTAGCCTTTTGAGTAGTTTCTCATGTGGTGGCTCTAGTGGTAGGTGTATTAGGCTTGGCTTGGCTAGGTTTGACATCTTTCTTTTCCTTAGCCACTAGTTGTGTCTTAGCCTTTCTTTTCTTTGACTCGCCAGGGGTTGGTGCTTCTTTGGCTTCTTTTCCCTTAACAATTTAAGTCTCCTCTTATTATTTATCTTCTCCCATGTCTTGAGTCAGAGCTAGGGGCTCTTGAGTTTGAGGTTGATCTTCCTCTTCATCCTCTTCTTCATCTTCCTCCTCTTCCTCGGTAGCCTCTCCAAATTTGGCTTTGAGTTTCTTCAATAGCCTATCCTTTTTCTTGATTATATAGGTAGTCTTCAACTCCATATCAATCTTTGATTTCATCACTTCATAATTCCTAAAGACTTTAGTAGTCTTGTCTACTTCCTCTACAAGTAGAGTTGTGATGGTTGTTGATGTTTAATCCACCTTTATCTCATATCCTAATGGTCTCATCCATCTTACCCTTGGTGTGGCAGCTTGCACATATGTGTAATCAACATCAACAAGAAAAAATACATCATCATAATGTTTTTCCACAAAGGAAACTAGTATCCTCATCCTTTCCTTCATTTATTTCTTGAAATCTTCAAAATATTTAGTCATGATAGTTTCAAAATTGGTTCCCATCTGCTCAATGAATTCACCAATTTGCACTGCAACTGACCTGTTAGTCTTCCATCCAACTATACCAAATGAGGGAAATTCATTTTGTACTTAAAAGAATATGAAAAGTAGCATTGTGCAATCTTAGTTTTCCTTTTTTCTCCAAGATTCTCCATAAGTTGTTGTAGCTAAATTTCTGCAAGATCATATGTATGATCTTTCTTGACAATTTTGTAACCAACATCCACAGCTATGTAAGGTGCACTATTAAATCTACTAGATTGATAGAATTTATGTGAGATTACCTTTATAGAAAATTTTAACAATAGATTATTGATGGTATCTATAGTCATACCTATCTTATTTCAGACTACTCTAGTATTCTTCTCAATTACTTCCTTTGAATCACTTTTAAGTGTCTTTGGCTAATCTAGGGTTGGGTGGCCAGTAACCCTATGAATTAATCTCTTGGTTATTTTGATTGGTCCTCCTTCCAACCACAGGGAACCATCATGAATTTGGCTTAGCACAATTCTTATCCACTCAATTTTGAAAATATTTAGAAAATCTAGGGCTCATGTTAAACCCATTTTCTCAATATTGTATTCCTCCTTTAAAACACCATTCTCGCACAATTTGTTATATGCATCTCTTATATCCATGTTACCTATGCTTCCTATCTTGTAGTTATAACATTTTCTCACATCTTGCACCATTATCACATTTGGAGGGATCATAGATAATGCACCAGAAGGGTCTTTTTTATAGGTGATGTCAGGAATGGCCTTAGTACAGGTTACTTTACTTCATTACTGACTAGCTAAACATTCAAAACATCTTTCCCTTCAACATTTTTTGAACTAGATTCCATCTTGTCAAACTAGGGTTTGTGAAAATTGAAACTACATAGCTCAACTTCCAATAAATACCTTTGAAAATCTATCAAACTGATGATGAATTGCTACATAAATCCTCTACAATCACTTTTGATGAATTTCCATGTGACTTCTAGCTCTTCTCACTCTTTCTTGATTTTGAAATGGTGAAAAGTGAGCTTGAATCGAACATATACCCATTGAAACCCTTACATTTAATGTTAAATGCTTACACAACTATAAGCTCAACAATAACTAAATTTGGGTTCATTTGACGTCCATTGATATTTTCATTACTCTGTAGCTACTATGAACTTAGCATCAACTAACATTCGACTCGACACATGCTGAAAACTTTTCATACTTGGCAACAACATGAAAAGCTTGAAGAGTTTTCTTGAATTTATAACATCTTGTATCTTTATTCATGCTAATTTAGTCTTTTTAGTACTATCTTATTTATGAACTGATGCATAATATAACCTTTAAATGTCAGTCCCACATACCTCTAGTTTGTCTAGTTTGATGAGATGTGACTACTTGACCCATTAGGTGAAGTGATCCCTTCTCCATTTGATGTGCTACAAACATCTTTCTTTTTTCATGTCTTGTTCATCTCATCTCTGATGTGTTGAACATTCACCTCTCCTTTTCCTCTATCTGATTCACAACTTGGTACCTTTGACCTAGTTGGACTATGCCTACTGATATGACCAATTTTCAAATAGCTAAAACATGTGGTTTGACTCCTCTAAAGTGTTTCCTAATACAATTCTTAGGGATATTTCCATATTCTTGACAATAATGAAAGCTATATCTTGTGTTATAATCCCAATTATAAAATTTGCCATTGTTTCTTACCTTTGTTGGCTTGTTTGATGACCATGTGGACTTGGATCTGCATTCAAAAGCTCTATGTCCATACTTCTGACAATTGTAGCAATAATCTTCCAATCTTTTTGTATTCATAGTCCTAGTTCTACAGTCATGTGCCTAATGACCTTGCTTGTTGCACTTATGACAATGAGTCATGTTCTTAGGCTTGACATTATGATTTGTGTACTTGCTCTTACACATATTAGTAGTATGTCCTTTGTTACCACAATTATGACAAGTAGGTTTGGAGTTTTTACCTTTCATGTTCATTTCTTCTGCAACATTGGATGGTTCTCCTTCTTTAGTGCTTGTGTAGCCAAATCCTAATGTATCATTGTTGGACCTAGTGGATCTCAATAATTGCTCAATGTATTTGATGGCTTCATTTGGCTTGTTGAAGCTTTCAAAAAAAAATTTGTCTCTCTTTATGTCACTTTGCAATTGTTCATTCTGCAACTTCAATGTAGTTATTTTAATGTCCTTGACATTTAACTCATGATGGGAACTCATCATTTGACTTAGAGTATCCAATTGCATGTTGGATATCCTAGTTAGCTCTGCTAACTTCTCTTTCATTCTGTTGGCCAAAATTCTCTTGTCTTCTTCAATGATGGCCTTTTCTTCCATGGCTTTCTTCTTTTGTTTAGTTACCTCACATAGCATCATGGCTTGAGATTCTTACTCTAGCTTGAGATTTCTAATTTTCTTAGTTTTTACTCCATTCTTTTCCATCAAATTTGTAATTGTTGCATCAAATTAATTAGCATCACCATTGGAAAATAGCTTGGTAGTGTCAATCTCTCTGTATTGTGTGTCATTCTCTACAATAGCAATTTCTTTCTTCTCTTCAAGGATTTCTATAATTCATCTCTTGCCTCATTTAGTTGATGTAGTATGAGATGTATTTCAAACTCCTAATTTTCAATAGTCTTTCCCAACTTGTAGACCTCCATTTCAAGATCTTTTTTTCAAAGCTGCAAAGCTTCTTCTTCTTAGAACTGAGATTTGATACCAATTGTTGGAATTATAAGTGGAAAGATTAAACTTCTGGGGGGGTAGGTGAATCAGTAGTTTAACCTTGGACCCATAAAAATTTCACCATATATTCAACACATGCATTTAACAAGTAAGCTGAAATAACATGTAAAGCATATGCATCTAAAACATATAATCATGTAAGCATTCACACACATAAAACCATATATGGTTACCTAGAAACCCTCCAAGTGCGAAGGTAAAACTAGGGTGGGGATGACACCCACAAATCTACACTACTACTGTAATAAAGTGTACCCAATGAAGGTTATAATGATTTGACCATGAAACATGATCTACCCTATGAAAGGTCTGCCCTATTAAAGTCTTACAAAGACTATTAGGTCTTACCCCTATTAAAATATTTCAACACCTTGTTAACAACACTTTAACTTCCAATTAAGCAAGCACCCAATTAAAGGATTTTATATAGCCTATTAAGACTACTCTACTTAGGAGGTATAATTGAAATCACTTGTTAAAATGTCTCATCATAGATCCTATGATTGAAAACTTTTTTGTTTGATAATAAATCACCTCTAAACAATGTATAATTGATCCTTCTTAATTAGATTTCTCAATGTTGTATCCTTTTCTCTATCCTCTATTCTTCTCTAACTGATTCTACAAGTTGCTCTTTTTGCTAAGTCACTTTGAATGCTTTGCATGCAAACTATCTTGTTCACTCCTCCAACTCTCATGGAAAGTTTAGGGCTATGCCCTCCTTAAGAAGACTTTGGTGGCTCAGGGTTAGTTGTGAATCTATGGCTGCGATTAATCCATTTTGTCACTTAATCCTTTCTATTTTCTAATTGATTGCATGTAATTGCATAGGGAATCCAAATAGAGATTCACCCTTATCTCCATGATATCAAAATCTATCTGTAAGTCAGCTCAAAAATGGTTTACATAGTTGTTTGTGCCATTACAAACAAATATTTCAAAACTATGTCTCTTGGCATATGAAGTATCTAATGCTTAGCATGTACTATTCTGTATACTTTGACTCGACATCTGAATTTCTTAGCATCTATTATTTACTTGGATCCTAAATCAGTCGACATGGTATATCTACTTGGCACCTGAGTGACTCAGCACATGAGTGATTTGACACTCATTGCAAATCGGTATGGTCTAATATTTACATGTTTTACTCAACAGGTATTACTAATTTGACATGAACTATGTAAATGTTATAAATGTGTTGACACTCACTTGTCAAAACCAATTTGAGATCAATAGATTACCTTGTCACTTTTCCATTGTCTCCCCACCTACATTGCTACTAACACTCTCTCACCTTCTATACTAGTGGGTCACAACCATTTTCCACTTTTCATGGATAGGGATATTAAATTGGCTCCAAAATGCCCTACTAGGCATTAATTGTATGCTACTTCCATAATAGCCTTTGTGCTTGTTGCTACCAAAGTCAATGCTTTCAACTAATAGGTGCTAACTTGAGATAGATACAAACACAAGAAAGATTACCCAAATTGATGGCTATGAACTCACAGATATTAAATTGAAGGAAGACAATGGTTCATTGGTGATTTGTTAAGGATCAAGCATGTGTGTGAACCACACAATGTTTGTCCTGGCATGTTTTATAAAGTCAAATGATCATTGAGTGGGATTTTAAGTCCTTATGAAGAGTCCATGATTCACATGATCTTGGAGAGGGATCATCCCTAATGTTTGAAGCAGAGATTTGAGTTTTGCATTAACAAAATGCCAGAGGCATCATCAATCAATAGGCATAGGTTTTCTTTGTAGATACCATTATATTTTATCCCACATTGATAGTGGTAGATTTATTGAAATCTTTTAAATACTCTATAGTTTCATATGTAAATATCTTAAGGCTTGGCCTTATAGAAAAAGTGAAGCATGCAGATGGGGCCTAAGGAGGTCGATTTAAGCATGACAAAGTAAATTTTAATCCAACATGGCACTGACAAGTAGTTGACATTGACCAAGTAACCAATTGGATGTTAACATGTGGCACCTAGGTAGTGAATGGTAGAGTGACACATGGGAAAAATATCTAGAATTCATGTAGATTTCAAGGACATGATGTGGCAACATCCAAATGGATGCATCAGATTGCTCCACAGGGTGAGATTGATGGTTATTGCATTGTCACAAAATGAAGATGCGTAATCATTAGCCAAAGAGAGAGAGTGACAAGGCACCATGTGATAGAGGTGATGATGTGGTACCATGCAGATGGACACACACTAGATTGCACCACATGGTGAAAATTTATGACCATTGCATTGTCACAAAATGAAATTTCTTACTAGTTAAGAAATGCCATAGTGAGACAACAAATTAGACAATGCCGAATGGCTCTACATTAGAGGAAAGGTGGTGATCTATGGACCAATTAGGTTATGCCACATGGATATGACATGGAAAGGTGTCCAAAGGATGTTGACTAGATATTTGACTATGCTAGGACAAACCAGTCATATCATGACATGTGTCACTAGTCGTCAAACAAGTTTGACCTGGATTCAAAAAGAGAGGAAAAATATAGTCATAAAAATCAAATTTTTTTAAATTATTTTCTTCTTTTCATATGAACATCCTTTAAATTAAATGAGATTATAACATAAATTTTGAACTTTAGGTCAAGGGTAAATATTTGCAAAAAATGAAGACCCGAGAATCAGTCATAAACTTGGTTTCCAAATGACAGTATAGGGAAATTCCATTAAGAAAGAATAGAACTATCATATATCAATGGAAAGGTCTCAAAATGAATTTTCTAGATATGGAATTTTTTATTTTGGAATAGGAGGTTGTTGGTAAGAATTATATTGGGTTTTTCTGAGGTACTCAGATTTTAGCAGCATTTTAGTATGAGCAATTCACTTTCAGTTTGTGGTCCAATGATGAAGTGGGTGTTGGAGTAATAGATGGAGTAACTGAGAGGGGGGGGTGAATTAGTCACTACAAAATAAATCCACAGATCCATTAGATGTCTTAAAACTTAATTACTATTGTTACTCGATAGCCACAAAGAAAAATGATGTAACTTAGTAGATTAACTTGTTACTGATCTTTAAGCATTCACAATTATTAACATGCATGGAAAAGAAAATAACATGAACAAAGAGACACCAGATTTAATGTGGAAACCCAATATGGGAAAAACCACCAAGTAACTAGCTACCAATTTTCACTCTTCTGAAGTGAGCCCTATTAGGAACCAACCCTATTAAAAGTTACAAAACACACTATTAAGTGTGACCTAGTTAGAGGATTTAATCACCCTGTTAGGAGTGGCCTTGCTAGAGGACTTTAGAGCAATTTAGTAGAACTACCCACCTTGTTAGAGGATTTACAAAATGGTTGTTAGAACAACTCTATTAAGAGATTTAGGAATTACTATTACAATGGTGAGAAAGTAACAATAAGTGACCTGAATGGAATGCAAATAAACTTTGTTGATACAGATCTCTACTCTGCTTCAATAGATCCTTACTAATCAAATACAACTCTATTGCTCCTCAAGGATATTTGATCCTTCTTTAAAATTCACTCACACTTATTCTTCACAATCAACTCACTTGCATACTCACTCATTTGTACATCCATTAATACATTTGAAAACACAACTTGAATTTATATTTATATATTGTAGATTGTCAAGTCAGCTCATTTACAAGTTACATTTACCAATAAACCATACATCAGTCGGTTAAAAACATTACATTAAACAAATAAACTTTATTTCCTAAAATAGTGAAATCCTTCATTGGCTGACCTAGCTTGGTAAACACTACTCCAAAAATTATTTCCAATATTAACCAAGTGAAGCTCGGTAGACACTATGAATTCTGCAAAATCATTTGGAGACTGAGTGAACTCTGTAAGAACTAATTTTCCTTTGCTGACCTTGTGAGCTCGATAGAAATTGATTTCTGCCATAGAAACCTTCAATAGCCAAGTGAGCTTGGTAGAGACTGACTTCATAGTGTAACTTCCAAAAACATTCATTAGACTTTGTAATTCTCTTTGCTAACTTTCTAAGCTTAGTAGACTTTTCCTTTTGCCTTGCTAACCAACTGAGCTCGATAGACTTTGATTGATAATTGATATGACATTTGTGTAACATCAAAGACAACCCACAATTGAATAATTGTATCCAACAATCTACCTCTTTGGAATTGATGGCAACACAACATGTCATAGAAGAATGAAATTTGAAAATAAGTCTTTTTTGACAGAAGGTTTCTCCCTCTTACATTTCATTCCTCAAACTCCTCAAATACAGTAATCTCCCTCTGTGAAGAAATTGCATAGCTTCTTTACAAACATCAAATTTTAGAAAGATATGATAATACTCTCTCTCTTTGACAACACATGCCAAAGACAACACAAACCAAATGAATAGAAATGTACGTTATGTACTGATTCATATGCAATATTTTCATGATTATTCTACATCAACTAAAAGATCTTCAACTTGATACATGTTGATGCAACACTAAATCTTCATTTTAGTGAGCGTCAGATTGGGGAATGACTCCTAACTTACCTCTTAGATACAAAAATGCATCCTTAGGTAAAGGCCTTGTGAATATGTCAGCAATTTGTTCCTTTGTATGGACATATTCCAATCTAATCTCCTTATCCTATACCAATTCTCTAACAAAGTGATACTTTATTGCAATGTGTTTGGTTTTTGAATGCATCACTAGATTTTCGGGTCTGTTAATTTCACTTGTATTGTCACAAAACATAACAATAGGTTCTTTGATATCTTCCTTCATACCTTCCAATAACTATTTGAACCCAACAATATTAGAATAGTTTACTATTGCTACAACATACTTTGCTTCTATTGTGGATTGGGATGTACAATTTTTTTTTTACTTGTCCAAGAAACCAACCTCTTTCCAAGAAAGAAAGCTCCTCCACTTGTAACTTTTCTATCATCAATGTTTCATGCCCAATTTGTATCAGTAGACACTTTTAAATCCAAATTACCTCCAAATTCGTACCATAATTCATAATCTTCAATTCCTTTCAAATATCTCATGATCCTTTTGATTTCCATCATGTGATTTTCTCTTGGTTTTGATGAAAATATTCCTACAATACCAACTACAAGGGTAATATATAGCCTTGTATGCACTACATACTACAATTTTTGATGGGGACACGACCCAAGCACAGAATGGACACAATAGGAAAGGGAAAATTGTATTAACTATGTAAATATGCTATTACATTCAGTACAGAGAAAATAGACTTCAAAACACGCCCTAAGGGCTTACAATATCATAAATCTGAGGATAAATTCTTCTCCCAGTACCTTCTCTCAAACTCCACTCCGAACTACCTTTTACAATGCCAGAAATGTTCTTAAATAGACCCTGGAGGATTGAGGATTAGGAATAAATTCTAGAAAGTTATAGTAGGCATCCACTGACAAAATAGAAGGCTCTAGAAGTTGCATTAGAAGTTGGCGCAAAATTAGAAGAATCCAGAAACGGTAACCAAACTGTCGGGAGGCATAACTTTTGAACCGTAGCTTCGATTGACAAATTGTTTACATTTATGGAAAGCTCTCAAAATTCTCTATAGCCCTATGGATGAGATTTTCTCCTCCCCCATTTTTTGGCCCTTTTTGAGGTCATTTAATGCCCCTAACTTGACTTTGAATCATTCTTAGGATGTCTCTAGAAACTGAAAAACTGTGATAACTTTCAAACCGTGGAGCCTTTTGACCTGATTCTTTTTTTGGAATACTTTAAATTACAATTACATTCATCTGACCAATTTACACCTTCTAGTTCACCAAAATTATGGCTCAATTATATACTCCTATTTTTTTGGCATTTATACATATCCCAAGGTGATTAAAAACTCTAACCTAGAACACTAATAGTAGAACTGTGAGAGTTGGAACCTTTATTTGACCCAAATGGGTATCTTGAAATGAAAACACATGAAATAGAAACTAAGTCTAAGGACATTTTTTTGGGTGACACAGGATTGCCCTTATACCTCTGGATGCTCTTGCATCAACTTTCCAATCATAGATCTATACAATGTTTGATCTACCTCCTTTGATTCAGCATCCTTGGTAAGTTTCAATCCAATACACATAGGAGTCCCAACCAGTTTGCAGTCTTCCATACCAAACTTTTTTAGTATTTCTTTGATATATTTAGATTGAGTGATATAGATGTCATTCTTAATTTGCTAAATTTGAAGACCAACAAAGAATTTGATCTCACTAAAAATTGACTTCTCAAACTCTTTGTTCATTTGTTCTAAAAATTATTTGCAAAGATCATCATTTCTTATGAAAAAAGTATCATCCACAAATATTTCTACCAAAAAAATTGTATTATCTGATCCTTCCTTGATCTACAAGTCACTATTATCATTAGTTCTTTGAAAACCAATCTTAATAAGATAGTTATGCAGTCTTTCATACCATGCTCTAGGGACTTGTTTTAGACCATACAATGCTTTGTGTAATTTGCAAACCATGTCCTTCCTATCTAGATCAACAAAACCTTCGAGCTGCTCAATGTACACCTCCTTATCTAGTATACCATTAAGAAATTCTTACTTGACATCCATGTGATAAACCTTAAATCCTTTGTATGCAACATATGCAAGTAAGGTCCTAACACCTTCCAATCTTGCAACAAGAGAAAAAGTCTCTCCATAGTCTATTCCTTCTTCTTGAGAGTATCCTTTGCATACCAGTCTAGCTTTTTTCCTTGATATCTTATCATCTTCAATCAACGTATTTCTGAATACCCACTTAATTCCAATCACATTTTTATCTTTAGGCCTAGGTACAAGAGTCCATTTTTTTTTTCTCTATCTTCTCTATCTCTTCATTCATAGCCTCAATCCAACTTTCATTTTCTAATGCATCTTTGACACTTCTAGGTCAAAAATCAGCAAGTAAAGAAATACCTTTCAACTTACTTCTTGTCATAGTTCCTTTAAATTTGTCTCTAATGATCTGATCTTGTGTATGATGTCTCCTGACATACTTAGCTAATAAAAGTTCCTTTCATTTTGAATGCTTTGCATTTTCATCCTCTTTTACTTCAACTTCAAGTTTTGACTATTCTATATGTTTCTTGTGTCCTTCAGACTTGGCAAGCATTGGCTTAGTAGCATCAGAATGTGACTTAGGTTCCTATAGCTCGGTTTGAACTTCTTGCAACTTGGTTACTAAAGACTCATGAGTAGAAGATTTTTGATTGATAGGTGTATCTAGCACTGTATTAGGTTCAATGAAAAAAAATCTCCTATAATATTTTGGTTGCCTTTTGCTTTCTTCTTCAGTTCTTTCTACAAACTCATCAACTTTCACATGTACACTTTCTATGATTTTGTGAGTAGACAAGTTCAAACATCTATATGCTTTACTATTGCAAGAATAACCCAAAAATATTATTTCATCACCTTTCACATCAAATTTACCTTTTCTAGATTCTTTCAAAATGTAGCATTTGCTTCCAAATACCTTTAGGTAACTTACATTAGGTTTTTAACCATACTATAACTCATAGGGGGTTTTGAATGAATCCTTCTTCAGCTATACTTGGTTCAAGGTATGAACTGCAGTGCTGATAGCTTCCTTCTAGTTTTTGATAGCAATGTTCTTTTCAATCATTAAGGTTCTTGCATAGTCCATGATAGATATGTTCCTTGTTTCAACTATTCCATTTTGCTCAGGAGTTTTGGGGGTTGATACTTGTCTTTTGATCCCTCTTTCAATGCAAAATTTATTGAACTCATGTGAAATGAATTCACCACCTCTATCTGATCTCAAGCATTTCAATATTTTTCCTATTTCCTTCTCAACTCTAGCCAAATGCCATTTGAACTTCTCAAATGCTTCTGATTTCTCTCTCAGGTACATGATAATCATCATTCTTGAGTAATCATCAAAAAAATGAATGAAGAATTTTTCACTAGTATAGCTTTCAATTCCAATAGGTCCACATAAATTAGTATGCAACATTTCTAAAACTTCTTCAAACTGATAGTTTTTACTTTTGAAGCTAGGCTTTCCCATCTTACAAATTTGACAATTCTTGCATAGACCAACCTTAGGTTTCTTTATATTGGCAATGCCTCTTAATTTCCTAAATTTACTTATTTTCAAAAATTTATCAAAGTTCACATGAAACAACCTCCTATGCCATAACCAACTTTCTTCAACTTGAGCAACAAAACATGAACATTCACCAAGTTCAAGATAGAACAAGTTACCTTTTGTTTGCATGTATGACCCAATTAGCTTTCCTTTTCCATCCAGTAGTCTTGCTTTTCCATGCATGAATTCTACTTTGAATCCATTATTGAGTAGCTATGTTACACTCAATAGATTGTGTTTTATTCTTTCTACCCAATATGCATTATCACATACAAGCTCCTTGGTTAGTGAGATTCTTCCTTTTCCTTTTATGCAACAAGGTTCATTATTACCAAACCTCACACTACCACCATCATAGTCTTCAAAATGTTCAAACTTAGTTTTATCACCAATCATATGATGAGAGCAACCACTATCTATAATCCATGTATCATTTTTGCTCACTTGAGAGATAAGTGTCATTTCCTCATCATTGTCAGACTCATCTTTCACAACAATGTACACAATTTCATCTTCTTCATCATCAGAATTATTAGAATCCTTAGCCATGAAACATGTTTTCTTACCTTTTTCCTTGAATGATTTGAGATCTTTCTCGCCATTGCACTTGTGACCTTTCTTATCATCCTTGTTTTTCTTATTTGGGCACCTAGCAGTAATATGTCCAATTTATTCACATGAAAAATAGATTAGAGGAATCTTACCTTTGTATTTCCCTTTTCCTCTAGAATATTTCATTGCTAGTAGTGATGCAAGAGCATCATGGGTTGTCTTGTTATCCTGCTCATTTTGTTCATTTTGCAGTTCCTTCATGTGCCTAGTAGTGCAGTTTCCTTCATGTGCCTAGCAGTTGTGATTCCTTCATGTGTCAACTTACTATAGCAATTCCTTCATGTACCATGTTACTATAGCAATTCCTTCATGTGCCAACTTATCCAGTGTATGCCAAGTGTTTTTTCATGTGCTGAGTAACCCAATGTATGTCAAGTGTCAATATTAGGATGTGATTTTGTGAGCCGACTTGTAGGATTTATTTCATTCATGATATCTATGTTAAGATATTTTCTTGGGATGAGCACAGACCCTTTTTTGGGTCGGCCTTCCTCTTATGTAATGATTCTAGAATGATCTGTAAACCATTTTGGCAAATATATATTGAATTTTTTGGCTTAAAGTTAGGGAAGTTTTAGCGAAGAGGATTTTAGAGAAGAACTAAAGGTGTGAATTTTCTGTTGGATCTTTGTCTATGAATTTATTGTAATTGGATGTAACCTAGAAGGCTTTATAGTTGGGCATGTATGAAGATATTTTGATGAATCAATAAAAGTATCCTCTCTTATATCTCCTTTGGTTGTTGTTCCTTGTGTTTGCTTCCATTGTGTTAACTCTTGCAGGGTGGTTTTGATAGCTGGGTAAGCCTTTGGCCCTAGTTATTCACCCTTTTTCCTATGTTAGTTGGTATCAGAGCTTGAGGTTCATCCTTGTGGAGATTGGATCATGTAGAACCTTGACTCAGATTTGGTTGTAGGGTGGCAGATCTATGGATTTGACCTATAACTTGCAAAGGGTTATGATCTTGTAGGAACTTGATTTGTAAAGATGGTTCATGGTAGAATAAATGTTGATGATGCTATATTGGATTAGTTGAGACAAATTGCAGCCATATTAGATGCTGTGGAGATAGCCTAAAGGAGAGGAGCACATCTTGATGATGTAAGTGATGATGAAGCAGCAACACCAAATCATAATCCAGAACCTAAAGAAGATCAAGATGAGAAAAGATTGTTACGAGTGTTGTCTAGGGAAAATTCAAAGCCTGCTATAGAATTTATTTCTTATGATGGAAAATTGGACACCAATGCTTTGCTAGATTGGATCTCTAATATGAACAAGTTCTTTGAGTATGAAAACACTCTTGATAATAGAAAGGTGAAGATTGCAGTCACTAGGTTGAAAGGTCATGCATCACTATGGTGGGAGCCCTTACAAATTGATAGACAAAGGAGAGGAAAGGAGAAGATCATAATTTGGCCAAAGATGGTGAACAAGGTAAAGAACAAATTCTTTCCTACTGATTACCAACCTAGCTTGTTGAGAAAGATGCAAAATTTGAAGCAAAAAGACATGACTATGAAAGAGTATACGGAGGAATTCTATAGACTGGACATTAGATCTGGACATGTGGATGATGATATTGAGAAAATTGCAAGGTACATTAATGGATTGAGATCTGGAATGCAAGATGAAATTATTTTTGTGAAGTTGGAGATTATGGAAGAAGCATACCAATATGCCTTGAAGGCTAAGGAGGTCTTGAAAAAGAAGCATGAACAAAGAAAAAGTGGTAGACGTAGATCTTATTGGAAAAGTGGCAGATCTAATAGTTCTATGCAGGCTAAAGGTAAATCTAAATGGAAGAATGATGACAAAGGAAAGACTGAATGGAAAAGTGATAATTCTTACTAAGGAGGCAATAGTTCTTACCAAGGAAGAGGTAGTTCTTATTCTAGAGGTGGATTTCATGGTAATTATTTTAGATGTGGAAAAGAAGGGCATAGATCTTTTGAATATAGATCCTTTGAAAGTGGGTAGAATAATAGAAATGTTGTGCTTCAAGAAGACATTGAGAGTTCACCAAGTGGACCTAAGGCTGGAGAAAATCTGATGGTGAGAAGAACCTTATGTAATAAAG
This sequence comes from Cupressus sempervirens, assembly GCA_028749045.1. NCBI lineage: Eukaryota > Viridiplantae > Streptophyta > Pinopsida > Cupressales > Cupressaceae > Cupressus > Cupressus sempervirens. The sequence goes on along the minus strand of CM053789.1, from coordinate 861,922,042 downwards.
GAAGTGATGAGGAACCTTTTTTAAGGAGGAGTCTTTTCAAGACAAGATGTAAGATGACTAGAAAATACTGCAAAGTGATAATTGACAGTGGAAGTTCTACAAATCTAGCATCAAAAGAGTTGGTTAAAAAGTTGTAGTTACAAAGGCTGAAACATCCCAAACCCTATCATGTTTCATGGATCAAAGATGAGCATAATATATTGGTAAGTGAGCAATGCCTTATGAAATTCAAAATTGGACATTACTTTGATAAAGTTTGGTTTGATATTATGCCCATGGATTGTTGTCATATTTTGTTGGTTAGACCTTGGCAATATGATAGATATGTTGTACATGATGGAAGATTGAATCAATATACTCTTTGGGTAAATGGGAAGAAACAAACATTGCTACCTTTGATTGAAAGTCTGAATGAGGTTAATTGTACTACTATAAAAAATTTCATGGTTAATGGGAAACAATTTGAAAAGGAAATGAAAAAGAATCAAGTATGTTTTGCCATAGTTCCTAGAGGATCGAGTGTTGGTAGTAATGGTCGAGTAGAAGAAGATAGTAATGACTGAGTAACAAAAAATAGTGATAGTCGAGTACTAGTAGAAATTATAGAATTGTTGATTTAGTATAAAGACATTACTACTGATGATATCCTAGATGGTTTACCTGTTATAAGAAGTATAAGTCATTGTATGGATCTGATTCTTGGAGCTAGTTTTCCAAACAAAGCACCATATAGATTGACATCTATAGAGAATTAAGAACTTAACAAACAAGTGCATGAGTTGTTGTAGAAAGGTTTGATCAGAGAAAGCTTGAGTCCATGTGTTATACCTACTATATTAGCACCCAAAAAGAATGGAGAATGGAGAATGTGTATTTATTCCAAAGCCATTAACAAGATAACACTAAAATATAGGTTTCCTATGCCAAGGATGGATGCCATAATGGATTGTTTGAGTGGAGCAAAGTATTTTTCCAAGATTGATTTGAAGAGTTTCTATCATCAGATTAGAATTAGAGAAGGTAATGAATGGAAGACTACATTCAAGACAAAAGATGGTTTGTATGAATGGTTGGTTATGCCTTTTGGTTTGACTAATGCACCTAATACTTTCATAAGGTTGATGAATGAAGTTTTGAAAAGATTTTTGGTTAAGTTTGTGATTGTTTATTTGGATGATATTCTGATATTCAGTAAAACTAAGGAAGAACATCTTAAGCATATTAGACAACTATTACAAAGGTTGAAAGAGGAAAAGTTTTTGATTAATCTAAAAAAGTGTTCTTTTATTCAAGAGGATATTGTGTATCTGGGATTTTTGATTTGAGTTGATGGTTTGAAGATGGATCCTGAGAAGGTCAAAGCAATTTTGGAATGGCCTACACCTGAGAATGTGAGTGAGGTAAGATAATTTCATGGTTTGGCTAGTTTTTATAGAAAGTTTATCTAGAATTTTAGTGCTATTTATAATGCTATTACTAAAAAAATGAGGGCAGATAAAAAGGAATTCAAGTGGACAGATGGAGCTGATAAGAGTTTTGAGACTTTGAAACAAAAGGTTGCTGAATTACCTATATTGGCTTTGCCTAATTTCAACAAAGTATTTCAAGTTGAATGTGATGCAAGTGGTAATGCAATAGGAGCTGTATTAAGTCAAGAAGGTAAGCATGTTGCTTTCTTTAGTGAAAAGTTGAATGATGCTAAAAGAAAATATTCTGTGTATGATCAAGAGTTTTATGCTATTGTTCAAGCATTGAAGAAGTGGAGACATTATTTGATTCCTAAGGAGTTTTTGTTGTATACTAATCATAAAGCTTTACAATACTTGGGAAGTCAACATAAATTGAATCAGAGACATATGAAGTGGGTTGAGTACTTGCAGAATTTTACATTTGCAATCAAGCATAAGAGTGGAGTTACTAATAGATTTGTTGATGCATTGAGTAGAAGACATTCTTTGTTGACTAAAATGAAGGTTGAAGTTCTTGGTTTTGAGATGAAAGAGATATATGATGTTGATCCTAATTTTTCTAAAGTGTGGAGAGAGTGCAAAGGACCAAATATGACAGACCACATAATTAAGTATGATGAATATTTCATTCAAGAAGGTATATTGTTCAAAGGTATTCAGTTGTGCATTCTTAGAATTTCTATGAGGTTGAATCTGATTAAGAAAAAGCATAGCGGTGGATTAGCTGGACATTTTGGAATTGATAAGACATTCAGTTTGCTAAAAGAGAAGTATTATTGGCCACAAATGTATAAGGATGTTCAAAAATTTGTAAAGAGTTGTGGAGTTTGTCAAGTAAAGAGTTGTGGAGTTTGTCAAGTAAAAATTTGTAAAGAGTTGTGGAGTTTGTCAAGTAAAAATTTGTAAAGAGTTGTGGATAGATTTTTGAAGATGGCTTATTTTATACCATGTAAGAAGACATCAGATGCTAAGCATGTTGTTGAACTTTTATTTAAAGAGATTGTGAGACTACATGGATTACCAAGAAGTATTATCTTAGATAAAGACAGTAAGTTTGTTGGTTATTTTTGGAAGACGTTGTAGAAGAAGATGGGTATTGAATTGAAGTTTAATTCTACATTCCATCCACAAACAGATGGACAGACAGAGGTGGTGAATAGAAGCTTAGAAAATTTGCTAAGATTTTTGGTTGGGAATAAGCCAACTACTTGGGAGATGGTATTGACACAAGCTGAATTTGCATATAATAATTTTGTGAATAGAAGTATAGGAAAGACACCTTTTGAGATTGTTACTAGATTTGAGAGATGTTGTTGGTGAAGAAAAGAGAAGCACTGCAAGAGAAACATTTGTTGATTTTATGGAGTCTTTGCATAAGGAAGTGAAGTTGACGTTAGAACAAAGTAATCAGAAGTATAAGGAGAATGTTGATCAGTCTAGAAGACACCATAATTTTCAATTTGGTGATGAGGTGATCATTCATCTGAAGAAAGGAAGATTCTCAGTTGGAACATACAGTAAGCTAAAGATGAAGACATTTGGACCTTGTAAGATCTTGAAGAAGTTTGATAGTGGTAATGCTTATGAAGTTGAGTTACCTGATGACATGGATCTATCTCCTATATTCAATATTGCTAATTTTTTTAAGTATCATGAGTCAGAGTATGAAGTTGTTGTATCAGATGATTATCCTAAGAAGTAGATTGAAGAAGTTGAGTAGATATTGGATCAGAGAATTGGTAGGAGCACAAGAGGAAAAGATTACTATGAATATTTGGTGAAGTGGAAGAATAGACCTATTGAAGATGCTTCATGGATTTCTCAATTTGAGTTGGATTCAGCTCAAGTTGGGACATCTCAATGATTTAGGAGAATCATTTCTTTCAACCCTGATTGTCTGATGCAGGAGCATCCTCAGTTGCCTTGTTATCCTACTCATTTTGTTCATTTTGTAGTTCTTTCATATCCCTAGCAGTCCTTCATTTTCTTAGTAGTTCCTTCATGTGCCTAGCAATCTAGTTTCCTTCATGTGCCTAGCAGTGTAGTTTCCTTCATGTGCCTAGGAGTTATGATTCCTTCATGTGCTGAGTTACTATAGCAATTCCTTCCTATGCGGAGTTATTGTAGCAATTCCTTCATGTGCCAAGTTATTGTATCAATTCTTTCATGTCCTAAGTTACTATAGTAATTCTTTCATGTGTCAAGTTACCCAGTGTATGCTGAGTGTTTCTTCATGTGCCAAGTTAACCAGTGTATGTCGAGTGTTAGTATTTGGACGCTATTTTGCGAGCTAACTTGGGGAATTTATTTTTTTCATGACATTTATGTTAAGATCTTTTCTTGAGATGAGCCTAGACCATTGTTGGGTTAGCCTTCCTCTTATGTAATAATTCTAGAATGATTTGTAAGCCATTTTGGTAAATATATATTGAGTTTTTCGGCTTGGAGGTAGGGAAGTTTAAGCAAAGAGGATTTTAGAGCAGAACTGAAGGTGCAAATTTGTTGTTGGATCTTTGTATATGAATGTATTGTAAGTGGCCATAGCCCAGAAGGCCTTATAGCTAGGCATGTATGAAGATATTTTGATGAATCAATAAAAGTATTCTCTCTTCTTCCTCCTTCTATTTTCTTCCATTGTGATAACTCTTAGAAGGTGGTTTGGATAGCTGGGTGAGCCTTTGGTCCTAGTTATTCATCTATTGCTTGCATCAAGTAGGGCTTCAACCACCTCAAGATCACTATCAGAATTCTATTCTGATTCTTCTTCACTTTTTGACTAAGAATCCTTTATCTTCTTGAATTTCTCCTTGAGTGAAAGCTTGGATTCAAATACTGATTCAATGTTCTTGGTAGCTCAAAGATAGTTATCATAGTTATCTAGCTCAAATGCAGTCAATCTTCTAACTATGGCCTCTAAATTTATCTTATGATTTGCTTCACATCTTCTTTCTTGAATTGCAGAAACTCTAATTGGATAAATGGGAAGTAATGTTCTAAGAACTTTATTTATAACTATTTCCTTCTTGATATCTCATCTAAAAGCTTTGATTGCACTAACACTTGCTTTGACTCTTTCAACATATTTTGCAATGTTTTCATCCTCTCTCATCCTCATCTGATCAAATTGTCCTCTCAAACTTTTTGCTTTGGCTCTTCTTACATTATCATCTCCTCCATAGATTTCTTTTAGCTTGTTCCATATTTCAAAGGCATTTTTGCAATCCTTGACATCATCAAATTCTTCATAGCTTAGGGCAAATGCAATGTTTATCATCATGATGTTATGAATCTTTTTCTCAATAATATCATTAGCAAATAATGTACCAGAACGAGTTACATATGCTTCATCTAGATATTTCAATCCTATGTCTCCAATAGAAGCCAGATGGAGTCTCATGAGACCTTACTATGCCGAAAAGTTATCCCTATTAAGCCTTGAAATTTCCCTCTTGTAAGACATCCCGATCTTTAGGTTAGATCTTTGAAATATTTCCTGCAAGCACCAAAAGCTTTGATACCAATTGTTGGAATAATAGATGGAGTAACTGAGAGGGGGGGTAAATCAGTTACTACAAAATAAATCCATAGATCCCTTAGATGTCTTAAAACTTAATTACTACTATTACTTGGTAGCCACATAGAAAAATGTTGTAACTCAGTATATTAACTTGTTACTAATCTTTAAGAATTCACAATTATTAACATGCATGCAAAATAAAATAACATGAACACAAGAGACACCAAATTTAATGTGAAAACCCAATATAGGAAAAACCACCGAGTAACTAGCTACCAATTTTCACTCTTCTAAAGTGAGCCCTATTAGTAGCCAACCCTATTAAAGGTTACAAAACACACTGTTAGGTCTGACCTGGTTAGAGAATTTAATCACCCTATTAGTAGTGGCCTTGCTAGAGGAATTTAGAAAAATTCAGTAGAAATACCCACCTTGTTAGTGGATTTAAAAAATGGGTGTTAGACCAACTCTATTTAGAGATTTAGGAATTACTACTACAATGGTGAGAATGTAACAATAAGTGACCTGAATGGAATGCAACTGAACTTTTCTAATATATATCTCTACTCTACTTCAATCGATCCTTACTAATCAAATATAACTCTATTGCTCCTCAAGGATATATGATCCTTCTTCAAAATTTTCTCACACTTATTCTTCACAATCAACTCAGTTGGATACTCGCTCATTCATACATCCATTCATACATTTGAAAACACAACTTGACCTTTTATTTATACATTATAGATTGTCAAGTTGACTCATTTACTAGTTACATTTACCAATAAACCATATATTATTCAGCTACAAACATTACATTAAACAAATAAACTTTATTTCCTAAAATAGTGAAATCCTTCATTGGCTCACCCAGCTCAATAAACACTACTCCAAAAATTATTTCCAGTGTTAACCAAGTGAAGCTTGGTAGACACTGCGAACTCTACAAAATCCTTTGGAGATCGAGTAAACTCAGCAAGAGCTAATTTTCCTTTGCTGACCTTGTGAGCTCAGTAGAAACTGATTTCTACCACAGAAGCCTTAAGCACCTGAGTGAGCTCGGTAGAGATTGACTTTATAGTGTAACCTCCATAAATGCTCAGTAGACTCTATAATTGTCTTTGCTAACCTTCTGAGCTTGATAGATTATATCTTTTTCCTTGCTGACTAATTGAGCTTAGTAGACTCTAACTAATAACTAATATGACATTTGTGTAACATCAAAGACAACACACAATTGAATAATTGTATCCAATTGTGGGTAGTTACTAGATTTGGAGATGGCCTTAGAAAAAGTGTTATTTTTCCTCTAAATCAGTTGGTTAAGGATTTTGGTATCATTTTATACTAGATCTAATGTTTTATCAGAAATAGGCTTTTCTTATCTCTATTAAAATATAATTTCAATTTGTTGAAGGTAATGATGGATTTGATCCATTTTTCAGTTCTAGAGAGAAGAAAGAGGTTTTGCATCATCAATGGTTGGAGATTCAAGTGAACAAGTGTCAATTTCATATCAGATCTAAGATTTCCCCTCTTCTTCTGTATTTTTTTTCTTCTTTCATTCTCTAAGGTTGATGGTTGGTTGTTTTCCAAAATATTGAGAAGAGGTCTAGCTATGATCCCACCTTTTATATTCAGTATATTTCTTTGTTTATGAACAACATTTAATAGGTTTTTATGTATAGTTATGATCTATTCAATTTTTTTATGAGTTATTTACATGCATCTTGAATTAATTGATTCAAATAAATGAATGCAAAGATCAACAAAATATTTAATTTCATTCTTATTCTTGTATCCTATCTCTGTTCTGTATAATGTTTTTTGGTTTAGGAACAAAGAGCTTAAACCCATTTGAAGCCACTTAAAGTTGTATGTTGATGGGGACACAACCCAAGTATAGAATGGACACAACTGGAAAGGGAAAATTTTATTAACTATGAAAATATGCTAGTACACTTAGTGCAGAGAAACAGACTCCAAAACATGCCCTCTGGGCTTACAATAGCATAAATCTAGAGATAAATTCTTCTTCCAGTACCTTCTCTCAAACTCCACTCCGAACTGCCTTTTACAATGCCAAAAATGTTCTTAAATAGACCTCAAAGGGTTAAGGATTAGGGATACATTCTAGAAAGTTCTAGTTGGCATCCACCGACCAAATAGAAGGCTCCAAAAGCTGCATGAGAAGTTGGCACAAAATTAGAAGAATCCAAAAATGGTAACCAAACTTTCGAGAGGCATAACTTTTGAACCGTAGCTCTGATTGACGAACCGTTTACATTTTCGGAAAGCTCTCAAAGTGCTTTATAGCCCTATGGAGGAGCTTTTATTGTTCCCCATTTTTCAGCCCTGTTTGAGGTCTTTTAATGCCCCGAACCTGACTTTGAAGCATTCTTAGGTCTCCAAAAACTAAAAAACTGCGATAACTTTCAAACTGTGGGGCCTTTTGACCTGATTCTTTTTTTGAAATGCTCTAAATTAAAATTATGTTCATCTGACCAATTTATATCCTCTAATTTACCAAAATTATGGCTCAATTACATACTCCTATTTTTCTAGCATTTATACGTATCCCAAGGTGTTCAAATACTCTAACCTAGAACATTGATAGTGGAACTATGAGAGTTGGAACCTTTATTTGACCCAAATGGGTATCCAGAAATGAAAACACATGAAACAAAAATGAAGTCTAAGTACATTTTTTGGGTGACACAAGATTGCCCTTATACCTTTGGATGCTCCTGCATCATATGTCTTTGTAGGCTTTTCTACTGGAACAAAGAGCCAAGTAAATGCTCATTTATCTTGATAGGTTTGTAGGTTTCATGAGAAGGATATTTGATGAGTATGAGGTTTTTATAAATACTGATATCTGATTCAAAAAGTGATAGGATATATACTATACCTTGATGTATGATATATGTCACTGATATCATGGATGTATGTTTGTGATTTCTAGAATTGCCTAATAGATAAGGCACTGATCAGTTATAGGATCAACATGTTCTTGATGTTGCATATTTGGATTTTGTTGACATGAATCTTTAATCAATTATGCATTTCCCTTTCTATTTAGGAGCTGAAAGGATGCCCTCTCTTAGCTTGCTGATTTCATAGGTTTTTCAATTTTCTATTACATGCCTTTGTAATTTCATAAGTATAGAAGAAATCAGGGTTGCATTTGATTTGTATAGATTTAGTTGTATGTTTTAGCTACTGGTACCATATAAAAAAAATTGAGGTCTACCCACGTAGGTCTTGTAGAGACTAAGTAGGAGTGTGCCTTATAGTTTGCCTTGGTGTCTAAATAGATATGTTGAACATGGAAATTAGCCACCCCTAGATGTATTTGTTCCTATCACTAGGTTATTCAAAAGTTGTTATTCAAGAGCCAACAGTATGATACCAAATCTTGTGTCTAGTGTTGATTACTTATTTATCTTTTGTAGTCATGCTAATAAATGTTAGATTAAACATTGAATATTATTATAGTGCATGATTTATTAAACATAAGGTTGAAAGGTAAATGTGGTAGGTAGTGAATTAAGTTTTATATGGTTTATGTTTGAAAAGGTAAGAGTTTTAGAGATCCCAATTCACCCCCCCAACTCACCCCCACCCACACCCCCCCCTTCCTCTTAGTATCTCAGTTTCCCATTAGATTTCCTACAAGGTATCCTAGTATCAAAATTAATCAACTCAAATGTAGTCAATATGCCATCCAAAGCATCAAGAGTAAGGGAATTACTAGGAGTAGCACTGACTTCTTGAATAGTTGAAACTTGAATGACATAAATAGGCAACAAGGTTCTCAATAATTTATTTATAACACCTTCATCACTAATAATATCTCATGTAACTCTTATTCCACTAACCACTTCCTTGATTAAATTTTGTGTTTTTCAATGTTCTCTCCTTTTATTCTCATTTTATCAAGCTTTCTTCTTAGGCTCATGAATTTAGCTCTTAGAACATTCTTATCTCCTCCATGAGAAAGTACTAGCTCATCCCACATTTATTTAGCACAAGCATAGTCTTTGACATCATTAAGAGAAGGATAAATCTCAATCAAAAGGGTATCATGTTCTTTCTTTAATTTCATCTCATAAATTGTGATTGGATCAAGTGGTGGTGATTGGTATTGGCTATCTAGATAGTACAGTGTGTAGTCTTCAATTCCTAATAGGTACAATCTCATCCTACTTTTCCATGATTCAAAATTATCTTTATTCAACTTAGGATCCTCTCTCTTTATATAGATCAACAAATCTTTAGTATAGATCCCTTCAATCTTTCTCCTTTATGCATTGTACTCTAATACCAATTGCTAGATATTTGAGAGATGGGTGGAGGGGACAATGTGGTGGCGGGGGGGGGGGGGGGGGGGGGGTGATGGGGGGTTAGATCAGTTATAAATAGCTATCCTATAGGTCCTTCAACACTTTTCCTCTTACTTAATACTTTAAAATTTTAATCCACTCTCTCAATAAAGAAATCAATCTTCATAATAACATTCAACATAATCTTTGTAGAAAATTGAGCTTCATATACAAAGTATTAGAGTAACCTTCATTTGTATATTGAGTTGTAGCATAAAATGGTAAACATGAAATAAACATGCAACGCAATCAAAATCTATAAAATTTGACACAAGTATTTAATGTAGAAACTCCATTAAGGGTAAAACCACCTGGGTCTGACAACCCCAAAATTTCACTGTTATGAAGTGAGTCCTATTAGGAGCCAAGCTTGTTAAAGGTTACAAACACATTGTTATTGTGACCTAGTTATAGGATTTATACCAAAGATCATCTAGACCTTATCACTTCTCAATATTTATAGAGTGGCATACTCGAAAGGAGTTACAAACATTCAAAAAAATGTCTCCATAGAATAGATTTACAAATAAGACTGTTAAGTCCACTCAATTAAGATACTCTATGCTATAATGATTAGAGAGTAACAATAACATGATTAATTTGAAATAACACTACCTTTACTTAATTAGATCTCCATTTCTCTCAGTCTTTATCCTATATTCAATCTATTTCCTTCTTCTGCTTGATCCACTCCTATACACATCAACATACTACTTCCTTCGCTAGATCTCACAACATAGTTTTGCTCAAATTTTATTTTTATCTTCTTCTACACAAAAAAATTGATCAACTATAATAAAAATCTCATTCATCTCTTAAATATAATTTTTTTTCCTCTTTGTTAGTTTATTCTATATTTTTTTCCTTAATTACAATTGTCTAATCTCCATCCATCTCAAATTTTTTGAATCTAAACACTTAGGTATCATGCATTCACCTTGAACTTTGTGCTTTAATTAAAATAATTAGATATCCTACATTAAATATTCTTTGAGCTTTACCACTTGTAGATCTCATAAGAAACTTTATCCTTATCTTTGAAACTTCGCAAAAAATCCATATTTTCATTAAATGTTGGTCTCAAATTAATTCTTCTCCAAACTATTCTTCTTTTCCTTTATCAATTTACTCTACACTCACTTGGTTAATACTAGACTCTGCTAACACAAGAATTGTTTGGTTAATACTACTCATCCTTCATTCAATTTATATATGCTCAGTGAAAACTGTAGTAGATTGATGACCATTTTTCCTTCATTCACTATCCTCACTAATTAGCTTGGTGCAACTTATAATTTCTTTGATTTATCACTTCATGACTTCTTTACTTTCTTATACATGATCTAAACACCTAATTGAATCATGTGAAACAATAAAATCAACATTATATTTTCAGTGGACCTAACTCATCAAGTTTCCACTAAAATCCATTCACTTATCAACACTTTCTTCTTCATCATACTTTGTTCAAATCCTCCTCATCAATCAAATGGTATGACAATCTATCAAATTAGCATAATGTCTTACCAATTTAGGCTTGACATCAATGAAAACATAACAACTAATATGAATCTTTCCAAAATATTATCAATATTATTAGTGGGGGATAATAGATGCATCTTCCCATATTTATGATGCCTCATCAGTAGGTGAGGCGAATACTAGGGAAAATAATGATAAATTTGTAATACTTAAATAAATTTCAACTTGGTCTATTTCTGCCAATTTTGGGGCATAAGATTGTGAAACATGTTAGGGAAATATGTCATCAAGGGTTGTTAGTTGTGAACCAAGTTATTTTGAGTGATAAGCTATTTTGCAACATTTTTTTACCAAAAATTGATGTGTTGAACTACCTTGAAAATGCATTATTTTCAACAATTTTTCTTCAAATCTTTCTTTTTTAATACCAATTAATGATGAAAAATAATGATAACATAAAAAATGAATCTACCTATAAACTGAAAAAAAAAAAAAAAAAAAAAAAAAAAAAAGATCTAACTTCTAATATCTACTTGTTGATATGTGGTGATTAATTATGAAAGTATTGTACATTTTTTATTAAAAAAAATTGGTTGACTTGTCAAGGACTTTTGAGTTGACTCATCAACCATTTGCCAAGGTTGAATCATCAAGTATTCTTAAGACAAACTAATCTAGCCATACTTTGTAAGTGAGAAAAAGCTTGTATAAATGGCTTAGGGTTAGGGATTTCATGATGTGTGATGCGATTGTAGCTTCTTGAGATGATATTGAAATGTAAGGGATAACTTGTTGTAATTAGAATGCAATCACTAAATAATAAGAATATTGGACTCAATTTTTGGTGGACATAGTCTAGAGATTGGGTGAACCACATTAAATTTTATTTTTTTGTGTCCTCTTTTGTGTGATTTTTTGATATTGGTTAAATATTTGCATGCAATTTTTATTTCTAGCTTATTATTCCTAACACTACTTGTAAACTAAAATAGTGGATCTATATGATTTAAGCAATACAAATCAGGAATAATTACTTAAGAAAGGCTAGAAATAGATCAAGATTTCATCCTAACACATCTTTCCTAAATCAACTCATCATGCCAACACTGGGCCAAATAATGAGAACGATTTAATATTGAAAAATTAATTTTAACTTAGTGTAACCATGTCAATCTTCATATGTAAGTATGTGAAATATGTTTTGGGAAATATGTCATTAAGGCATTCTAGTTGCGAGCTGAGTGATGATGAATTAAATAACAACATGCAAAAAATAAACCTACAACAATTCAATGAAATTCTAGTGATAGGAACTGTCACTTCCTAGTGACATAAACTAAAATACACAACTCTTAAAGTAAACTATTCTAGAAAACTCGAATGAAATGTGAAGATTTAATATAGAATAGAAAGTTGTAGAAAATGAACATGATGGTTACAATAATTATTACTTTCTACCAACCAAACTATTGTATACAATGAAAATAAAATGGATTTGAAAATATTCTATGATAAACAAGTTGCAAAAATATTTGAGTTTCAAATAACATTTATATCCAATATTGAATTGTTTGATTCATTAATATAATCATGATAAAATGGAATTAATCATTTCAAATCTTTTAGAATTGAAGAGATGAATGAATAATAAACATGTTTATAGATTAATCTACCTGATACAAAACATAACACAAAATACAAACACTAACTATTTCAAAATATGAAATTGTCTCACCAAGCATTCCTAGAGTGGGCTCATCCTATGGTCTAGAAGGTGAGTGAAGAAAATGTAATTTTCTAGGCTAGGTTGATAAAAAAACTATTATTTTATTTCTTAGGTGGATATACAAAATTGTCTCTTTTGACTTTTCTTTAAGATGCTTATGTACATGTAGCTACAAACAACTATATATACAAATTTAGTTTATTTATTTAGGCCAGTGGCCAACAAACTACAATAAAAAAACCCATGTGAAAGTTTTCCCTACATCATAGGCTGAAATGCTTACTATTATAATAATAGATAAATAAATTTAAAAAACCAATTAGTGGGTTTCTTCTTTCATATATGGAAACATTTTTTTTTATAACAAATAATATAGTAATTCATTCCCCACTACAAGATTCCTTTCCCAATGGAAATAAAGAGATGTAAACTAGAAATCAAATATGTATCTAAAGGAAACATTAAAATTCAAAGGAGGAGGAGGGTGGAAAGGGTAGGAGAAGGTCAAGAAGGTTAGCCAAAACATAGGCAAGGTATAAATAAAAGGCAAATAGATTTAGGGTTGAGGAGGTGGAAGAGGAGAGCTCTAAGAACAATGAAAGAGAGTTGGAGGAGGAGAAACATTCTGACCCCAAAAGAGAAAAGGGGAATGAGGAGAAAGAAAAAAGTGAAAACTCTATTGATAATAACTAGGTGTCTACTAGTAATGTTAATACCACTGAGACTACACATGTGTCGATGAGTTTTACCTTGTACCCTATTACCTTCTGTGAGGATGGCAATAAAGTGGATACCTCCCCTATCACCATCTCCTCCCTAGCAAAGGAAAAAACAAATATTTTTACTAACCCTCAAGTTTTGTAGGATGAGAACCAACCATTGACAAAGACCAAAGAGGTGCATAAGAATGTAGAAAAAGAAAACACAGAGAAAGAGGAGGAAAATATTGAGAAGAATGCATAGATGAGAAAAGGGTCAAATTCTTAGAGGATGGGTTCTACTCCTTCTCTAAATTTGCATTGAAGGTAACCCATGCTGCTGCTACTACCCTCCAATTATTAGTGCAAGAGAAGGATGAGACAGGGCTGGACATGGAGGACAAAAAACTCCTATATAAGTTTCTTGATGAGGATTGTGCTAAGGTGCTTCTAGCTAGGAAAGGAAAAGATAAGGATCAAAAATAATATTGTAGCCTCTATAGGTTTTTTAGCCCTATTTGTTTATCTATTTTCTACTGCTACTTGGTTTGTTGATCTACAACTTATTCTCAAACTTGGGTTGGCTTGTTTATGCCAATAGTTTTATATTCTAAACTTTAATAGTATGTTTAGTACTATAGTCTTTAGAATTAGAATAGATGATACTTTGGTAGTTGTAAATGATTGTGTGCTATTTTTGGATTGGGTTGGTTTGGTTATGCCAATAGTTTATATTTTGAACAATCATAATATGTTTAGTACTATAGTTTTAGAATTAGTATAGATGACTCTCTATTATCTATTCATTCTTTGGTTGATAGTGTAGTTCTCTGATGTAGTGATTGCCATATTCTTGTTTTTGCTGGCAGTGTGCTGGTTGCCAACTTTTTGATTGTAAGGGTCGACCCCCTTGTTTTGGCCATTTTTTATTTCAAAAACATTAATGATGCTCATGTTATTTTTTCCTCCATATGATACATCTATATGCTTGTAGTTTGAAATAAGCCATGCCACTAATTGAAGATCTAGTTGGTGAATATAGAGAAGCCAAATATAGTTCTTGAAATTCTTTTGGATGTGGAAATAGCTGAAATAATCAACCACTCATGTACAATAGTTTATGTCCAAAATGCAAGAGGTAGTTTTGCATGCAAAAATCAACATGTTGCAAGATATATATAATGACATAAAATAATGTTGAATACTAAAAACAACCAATAACTTATTTTTCATATTTTAATCTCAAAACCATATGAAATACTACTTACACATATTAAATCACATACAACATCAATGGTAAAATGGGATTATATTGTCATGAAATGGACCACTAGTACATTTGACCTCATTTTTTGACCAAAATTTTTGACCATCTATTAAAATGTTTTAGATTGGTCAAAATATGGAAGGAAAAATATCATTTATTTTAAATCCATGCCTATGTTGGTTGAAATTTTGACCAACATGAGCTTAACATGTTAAAATGAAAAAGGGTTTCCCAGGAGCTGCACAAGCATTTGCTTTGGTTTTCACATAGCACGAGAGCTGCAGGAGCGAAGAAGCAGGGTTTCCAATCAAGAGCTAACAATGTATCAATCAAGTGTGCACTTGAGGCAATTTGTGAGGCGATGTGTGAAGGGTTCTCAAAGAGCAACAGGTAGAGCTATTAGGGGTAGAGTTATATTATGGATTGTTCCATAGTCATTAAGAGATCTAATTGCAAACTTTAGATTTATGCACTAGAGTTCCAGAGATTGTTTCAAAGCATCACATAGTGTGCCACAAGAGAGAATTATTAAGGTATTAAGATATGAAGTATATCAAGCCTTCCAAACTTAGGTGGAAGTGCTCATAATTTGTCCTTGATGTTGATATTTGGTATATTGGATATGAACATTTGATTAAGTTTAATGGTGTGGACCAGAGACACATTCATTGGCTGGCTTTATTACCATGGTTCAAATTTGTTAATAACATATTCAATGACATAGTTTGTGATTTGGCATCTGACCTAGGTTTAGAAATTGTGATCATATTAAGGATTGCTTTGATTTAAGACCTTGGTCAAAGATATGCCATGTGGTGACTTTGTATAGATGAATTTCAAAGTTTTTGTTTTGAGCATTAACAAAATTCTCAAAAACTAAATGTAATTGTAAAGATTCTTTTACAAACTCTAGCAAATAGGTCACCGCCATGGACTTTTGCTTGATCATTTTGAAGGCTTTTTTTGTTGATATTTGTTCATGGGTTCAATATATGTCAATCTACATAATGTGACAAGTTTTTTTGGTGGTCTTTTTGCGTCAAAAGACAAGGATCTAAAAAATTAAGAATGAGATTTGAGCCAGATTTATTTGTGTTTCATATAAAATAACTGACATTCAATGACAATTTTTTCAAGTAATATTTTTTCATTATTGGTAGTACATAATTTATTTCTAGGTTTAACATCATTTGTGTCTAATGTAATATTATGAAAAAATAGAGTAGTACTAGGATTTGTGTGAATCACTATTCATGAAGGATCAATGAATTTGTCTCAAAAACTATATAGTTAAATTTTAATAGCAATATCACAATTTAACTTGTGAAAAATATCTCCTACTTATCATATTATGTTTTTTTTTCTTGTATAAATACGTTGAAGAAATTTTTTTTGAAAGAATTCACTATCAAAGATATAGTGCTTCTTAAACTAAGATTGAAGGAAGAAAAAATAGGTTTTTTTTTATGTTTTTAATAAATCTTAGGTATGATTATTATGAGCCCCTACATATCAATGAGTTTTTTGAAGGAGATCTTCTTGTTTGTTAAAAGAAAAATAGTATGTTCAGTTTAATTATTTTGTTGTCAAAATATAATTAGAGGGTTTGGATAAAAAATTCTTAAGACCCTAGTTTCAACCAAAGGCTTACATTTTCAATTTTAATAACAAGAAGTGGTTAATGGATAAGAAATGTGTTAAGGATTTGGAATTGTTGTGACAATTTTGTTTATTCACAAGATTATTGGGTAGTTTTTTTTGGAAGGAACTTTTCTTTGGCTCAAGAACAATTTGAGATTTGTTTGAGAAAAAAGTTTTTTTCTTAATAAAATCATTTAAGGATCATCAGGAAGAAAAAACAAAGTTTTGCTCTTTTGTTTTATATCAGTTTGGACAACACAATTTGGCAGTTGTGATTATACATGACACTGATGATATAGTTACTTCTTTTTTATTAGAAAAAGTTACAGTTATGTTTGATTAAACACAATAGTTTAAAAAGGACTAATATCTATGGGCTAACAAAGGGTTCATTATAACCAAATAGTTACAACACTTTGTAACTAATATGGAATAGTGAATGACATATTTTGCATCCCTATATAAGGGGGTATAGATATGCACATGATATATAGTAAGTGTGTGTATTCATACTTTCTTTGGTATGGAATGTGAGCAATATTGATTGAATATTATAAAGTTATATGTATACGTATGAATGCATAAGTTTGAAATATACACGTGTATGTATATATGATATGCCTTATATCTAGGAGTTTTACAAGTTAGCAATTAAGTCTAGACATAGAGAACTTTCTAAGGAGATGATGGCTAGCTCAGTATATATTCAGGATGAGATTGGAATGTTGAATATTGATTTTTTTGAGGATGATAATCAGTATGCTATGAAGGTAGAAGATAAGTTGAAGAGAAGACATCAAGATAATTCCATATGGAAGGAAAAATAAGAACAATTGGTGAAAGATAAACTGGTTGTTGAAGATGAGCCAAAACCTTTTGAACCAAGGAAAAGAACAAGCAAAGGTAGACTTAAAGGTACTTTCTATAGATGTGGTGAAGAAGGACATAGGTCATTTGAATGTCCCAATGCTAACAAGAAGTTCAATGATAGAAGAGTTGATAAGTAGGAGATAATTTCCACAGCAAGTCAAATTGCGATGTGAATATCAGGATTTAATTGTGTGATTTTGACTCAAAATCACACAGATAGAAGAGTTGTTGTGGTGAATGATAATAAGGACTTGGTGAATGAGCTTGAGGTGGGAGATAACTTGTTGATTTGGTGAGTATTGTCTGTTAAGAAAATACTATAACCTTGTCAAAGAAGAATTTTTTCTAGGACTCAATGTAAGTCTGGAGGTAATTATTGGAATGTGATATAAGTAGTGCCACAATAGAGAATTATTAAGGTATAAGTGTTGGATATGTGAGTATGAAGTGTGTAAAATTAGTTTCAATGAAGTACTTATGCAAAAAGGGACTGTCATATCTGCATACGCCAAATGCATTTATAATTGTACTTCATAATCATGTTTGTCATTGTAAAGTTCATGTGTCTTGTTGTTGCTCATGTGTTGTTGGAAAAGAGGATTGTTGTTGCTCATATGCATATTAGTTCACAACAGGATCTTGATTTCCTCCTTAAGGAGTTGGAAAAGTTTCTTGTGTTGTTAGAAAAGAGGATTGTTGTTGCTCATATGCATACCCGTTCACAACAAGATTTTGATTTCCTATTTGAGTAGTTAGAAAAGTTCCTTGTGATGTTAGAAAAGAAGATTGTTGATGCTCATATGCCTATCTATTCACAACAGGATCTTGATTTCCTCTCTGAGTAGTTGGAAAAGTGGACTCTCTTATTTGTGAATGGCTATTCCAAGAATTGTTCTAAAGAGATGATCCTATCTATAGATTGTTGTTCCCATGGTAAGGAAGGGATGGATATGTTTCAATCTTTTGATAATTAGGGTGAGATAGATATTCTTACTGTTGTTGGTTCAAAAATGATGTAGGTCCTCCATTCTAGTTTGAATTTGATGTGGGTCCAACACCACCCACATTCTAGTTTAAATAAGTTGATGGTGAAGAAGGTCTACTAGCTTGAGCCAATGTCTAGACCTATGATGGACTAGATAGGTTAGCATATGCTTGCACTCCTCCTGGGATGGATAAATAATTATGAGGTGCTACATATTGATTGCTACAAAGTGAAAAGAAACACTCCAATTAGATTCTTAAATATACAAAGTGAAAAGGAACACTCTATTAGTTTCTTATATAAAGAAATTATGAGCTTCCATTTGAGTAACTAAAAACTTTCATTATTGTGATATTGTTTTCAGGGTTCAACTATGTTGTCCTTCAAATCAAAATTCAAAAATTCAAAAACCCATGTTTCATGAGCAGTAGTCTCAAAAAGCTATTTGTCATGAAAATGAATGGATTCTTTAGAGATAAGTTCTTGAAATGAAAAAAATGAATGGATTCTTGGAATGGAAAGAATGAAGGGACTTTTGAAATGGAAAGAATGAATAGATTCTTAAGAGATGTGTTCTTGAAATGAGATGGGTTCTTGAAATAGGAACCTATTTCAAGAACCCATCTTTCAAGAATCTATTTATTTTTATGAGAAATTGGTAAAACCATAGACAATGAAATGTCTAATTACACTTAGTATGCAGTCCTTAGGATAATGATAATTGTCTCTTACTCCAGTCTCAAACTATACATACCTCTTAATAAATTGATGAACATATGATGCCTCTGTTGAATGATTTTCAAAAGGTAATGTCCATCTGCCTGGAGCACACATAGATCACATCTAATTCATATTTCCTTTTATATCTTATTGAAGAGCATATATTTCCTTGAGAAAAACATTGCTATACATTAATATGTTTTGATCTTTTAGTCATCTTCATTAGTTGATGCATTAATCACATTAGTCATTGCTATCAACATTAGTCAAGGCATGCTATTGATAACACCTAAATAACTTTCACCTTGTGACATCTCTTTGAGGAATTTTGCAAACAATTAAGATACTTTGTCTATAACGCCACATTTTGCAAACATCTAGGCCTTCTAGAAATTATAGGTTCATTTTAATTACATTTGAAAACATTAATCAACAATTTCTGTATGTGCAGATATAAACATTAACTACAATATGTTTGATTTATTTGCAAATATATTTTCTTGTGAAGAAATACCCCACCTAACAATATGAACCCAAAACAAAATAATGAGATAATGGCTGCATTGTGGTCTCAGTTCAAAAGAAAACTTGATAAATGTTATTGTCCTTGCAAAAAGTGTAAGGCCTTAAAGAATCAAAGAATTCTAATCACAATAGCCCAGGGTCATTGTAGGCAACATGGTCACATTGAAGGGGCCATGATTTTCATCCATTGCTGAGTGTGGATTTCATACTAGAGGAACATGGAGGTGTGAATATCTAAGCTAAGGATAACACTCCCATGGAAGAAGATGATAATGTGTCAAAGGACATGATCGAAGAAGATGGTATTGGAGCAGGTGATGAAGAGGCTTACAATGATGGTACTAGTGAATTTGATAATGATGATGAAGATGGTCTTGATATACCTTTACTTGAGAAGGCACACAAGCCCTTATACAAAGGCTCCCAAACAACTCTACTCTCATCTATAGTGTTGTTGGTGAACTTAAAGGTTATAAATGGTTTATCCAATGTATCAATGTCACATATGCTAAGGTATGCCATTTTTGTCATCTTCAATATTAGCATACAATTACTATTCATTATATTAACAATACATATTTGTTGTTTTAGGTTGATAGGTGAGTTTTTGTTACCATCATCAACATTTTTCCTTATTTTTACTGAGAATTATCTACCATTATGAATCAGATTGGAATGAAGTATCAGACAATACATGCATGTCCCAATAATCACATTCTATATCATAAACAACATGAATTTGCAATAGAATGCCCTGATTGTCATATTAGTAGATATTGATAAGATCAAATAACAAACAAGGTGTCTCACAAGGTTCTTGGGTACATTCTCATTATTCCACATCTTCAATGATTATTCAGGTGTGCTAGCTTGGCACAATTTATAGATTACCATGCATGTAATAGAAGTCAAGATGACATTATGTGAATGCATGTCGATGGTTTTGCATTTAAAGAGATAGAAGAAATATGGTCACACTTTAAAGAAGAACCTCATAATATGAAGCTTTCATTAGCAGTGGATGGTGTCAATCCATATGGAGATACGAGACCCATTTACTCAGCTTGGCCTATTTTTTTTATTAACAATAACATTTCTCCTTTGATATCCATAAAGAGGGAGCACATAATGTTGTCAATGATTGTGCTAGGTATTTTTTCATTTCATCCTTATCTAAATTAATTTATAAATAATGCATGAAAATGGTCATAATAATTATGTAATGTTTGTGTTCATTCAATTACTAGGTAAGTACCAAGTTAAAGATATGAACATATATATTGAGCGCCTAATTGACAAGTTGAAGTTATGAAATGACATCACTATGTATGAAATCTCTAGACCAATAACACACCAATAATATCAATTTGATGCAATGCTTGTATGGACAATACATGGTGCCACTGGGCTAACTCATTTTTGTTGTATATTATATTGTTAAGATCACATATTTTTGGTCTATTATAGTGCTTACACATTACTATTGTATGCTTAAGTTGTGCATGATAATTGTACATGATCCAATTGTATATGATCTTTTAGGTCTTCAGACAAAAGAAAAATTTACATGTCCATTTTGTGGTATGAAGACAAAATCTCGTCATTTGAGAAGTTTAGGAAAGTAGGTGTTCAATGAGTTTAGGCACTTTCTCCACAATAATCATAGGTGTTGAATTGCCAAAAAATATCTTTTCAATGGGAAAGAAGAAACATCATCAAGGCCATGAAGAATGATACCTCATTTATGGAAGCTGGAATATGATCAACTAAATCGTTGAGGTAATGTCCAATTTGTTATTTGAAATTTAAAATTTGTATTTTGATATTGTCTTATATTTACTAATGCTATAATTGATGCTCATGAAGGGCATCAAGGCATCAATGACAAACTTCCTAGAGGAATGAAAAGTTGTCCTACTCAATTTAGTAGGTTACTGTACTACAAAGATCTCCCAATCATGCATTTGTTTGATGCTATGCATATTGAAAAGAATGTAATAGAGACACTATAAAAAATGTTGGATGGAAGGTGTGATAGAGAACAAATTGCCAAAATTTGTACTGACATTCATGAATCCAATCATGCATTAAAATATTTCATTGAATCAAATAGCAATGCAGACCACATAAATACAAGTGCCCTTCCTTGGTTATTAACAGAGAAAAAAAGGGATGCATTAAAAGAAGTCATAAAAAAAGAAAAAATTTCAATAGAATTTGCTACAAAAATAAGCACTCTTTTATCAAAGAAAGGTGATTTTGGGCCAGGGTTGAAAATACATGATTGATATACCTTC
Source organism: Cupressus sempervirens (assembly GCA_028749045.1). NCBI lineage: Eukaryota > Viridiplantae > Streptophyta > Pinopsida > Cupressales > Cupressaceae > Cupressus > Cupressus sempervirens. The sequence goes on along the minus strand of CM053789.1, from coordinate 861,900,460 downwards.
ATCAAGGTAAGTCATGTTCTCTATTTATAGTATATTTGTAAAATTGAATGTACTACCTATTGCATTATTTAATAATATATTGAAATAATAATTTTTTAATGATTGCAGTATGTCCTACCTCTTTCCCTTCCACACTAGTTTGACAATAGTATAAAATACATGAGGTTAGAAGTGTTTTTTCTTAAATTTGCAACTTTTTATCTGAAATCTATTGTATAATTTTATTTTGAAATCTCATTTATGTATTTTTGCATGTTGAATCTCTTTTAGGTGGTTATCATCTAAAGAAATTGATAAAAAAAAATATAAAATATTGGAAGAGAAAAATTCCACAACTTATGTGTGAAATGCAAACTATTTACCTCCAATCGTTTTCAATGCTCAAGAACACTACCTCATACATCAAGTTGAGGAGATTGAATTGTGTGGACCTATACAAACTAGGTCAATGTGGATGGTTGAAAGGCACTTGAAATTTATAAAGGGCTTGGTTAAACAAAGAGTATGTCCTAAGGGTTTTATGGTAGAGGGATAAATGGTATACCAGACCATGGTGTACATTAGTAAATATCTTTCAAAATTTGCAGAAAATATCCATGTAGATCACATTTGGGATCCCAACTCTAATGACAAATTCCTAGGGGAGTACCTGACGAGGAAAGGTAGATTGAGGAAAATGAGAGGTAATTATAAGTTTTTTTTTGTAGTTTAATAATTTTTATCCATCATCAATATATATAAGTTGTTTCTAACTGGTGTAATTGTCTTCTTTATAGTTGGTCATGAGTGGGATGCACTACATTTGTATATTACAAATAATCTTGATTGGATGATGGTATGGATTGAACAGTCTCAAGAAAATGGTTGCCCATTAACATGGAATGGTGTTGCATCATTGGTTAAAGAAGCTCATCGTAATCGAGATCCCAATATTATGCCAATGGTACTTGATCTAGTATATGGCTTAAGAGATACAAAGGTATGCATTAGATTACTAATCATGAGACATAAGTTTAATATCAATTCATAGATTGATGCAAATAATCTTGATATATTTGAATAATTGTAGGTCAAACACCACAAAGCTATGTACTACCATGGCTATAAATTTCAGATAAAAAAGTCAAATGAAATGAAGAAAATGTGTGATTCTAGGATAAGTGTTGTCTTTACGGTCACCAATATTTTGTTTAGAACTGACATACATCTTGAACAATCTAAAAATCTATACTATGGCATTTTTGATGATATACTTGAGTGCAACTTTAATTCATTCAAAATAGTTCTATTTTTCATCAAATGGTACAGGCTATGGCTGAATCAAAATGATCTTGATAGAACTATTATTGAACATGATAGTGGATTTACTATGATTAATACAAGGTCATTTGAGCCCGTTAGAGATGAGCCCTATGTTCTTCCAAGCCAATGCAAGCAAGTGTTTTACTTTGATGTTTCACACAAACTAGGTTGGTCATTTTTTGTTAGACATGACCCAAGAGGAAGGCCGATAAAGTATAATGTGATGGAAGAAGAAGATATTGAAAAAGCACAAGATGAAGTAAATGATTATTAGCAACGATAGTTACCTAGTGATGAAGAAGAAGAAGATGGTGATGAGTTTGGTCGTGTTGAAAAAAATGGTGATAATGATGATGATGATGCTGATGATGATCATGATTATAGTGATGAACATGGTGATGATCATGGAAATGATATGTTGCAAATATGGTTGAAAAGGTCATTATAAGAAGAAGATTAATTACAAAGAGGGAGATTGTTGCAAAGAAGGATGTTGATTGATAAAACCAATTTTCAATCATTGTTTTATCATTGATGTCAAACTTGATATTTATTGGAATGAAAATTTCTTATAAGATCCTAGTACTATCACTTAGTTGATTGATGAAGAGGATTTGATCAACAAGATGTAACAAGAGCACCTAAGGGAAAGGTTGAGTTATGGTTTTGTAATGAAGTGCAAGGATCAGTTAAGACAATGGTAAAATGATGTATTAACAATGTGCTTGAAGATACAGATGTTGGCCACACTTAGAAACTTTAGAAGTATAAGTTGAAATAAGGTTGACTAAAAATCTTAACTAAGTTAATTAGTAACTGCCGAGAAAGCTAGTTAGAGACAAGAAAATTTTCAGTTGGAGCCGAGCAAAAGAAAAATTCAGTGTGTGTCGAGTGATATAGAAGGAGCTGAGCATGTTTAGGTGTCGAATAAACTTAATGTGCTGAGTAAATGAAAAACTTAGTGGATGTTGAGTGAATCCATAGTAGGTTCCGAGCATCAGTAAAAATTAGTTGATGCCAAGTAACATAGTATGTGTTGAGCACCAAAATTTCAATAGTGCTGACCTGCTGCATTATTTAGAAAGTCTAAGATTCACTAGATCTGAGCTGATAAGTTTGTTACATTGAATTTTTTGAACTAGTTGGAGGATAAGGATGATGAGTTGGTGGCACAAAATTTTATGGAAAATCATTTTTGAGAAAATTCAAGAGGATTCTTCAAGATGTTTCTAGAAGGAATACAATGTGGGTTAGATTCAATAAATCCTACCTAATCCATTCAAACTAAAATTAAAGGATGGAAGAATTGAGCAAGAAAGAGGATTCTAAACTTCTATTTAAGGAGTCACAGGCCAAGAAGCAAGAGTTGCTGGTGTGCCAAATTATGAAGTGGCTGAAGGGTGTTAAGAAGGAGACATCAAGGAGAAGGAAGAACAAAGCACTGAGACTCTGCTTCGATAAGTGGTCAGACAAAGATGATTGCACTAGCACATTGAGAATGAAGACTCAAGGAGACAAAGATTGAAAGGAGGAAAAGCTATGAAAGCTACAGAGACTAAACACCAGGCAAAGTGTTATGAGCTGAAGAGTGATCTGACATCTGCAAGATAAGTTGTGAATTGTAATCAAGTCAAAATCCCTTATTATTACTCTCTAGAAATTGTATTAGTTAGGGTTAAATCCTATGGATTTAGGTTGGTTTAATAGCCATTTGTAAATCCTTTAATAGGGTGGTATTCCTAGTGAATGTTCTAAAGCCCTCTAACCAGGCCCCTTCTCATAGGGTCATTAAATCCTTTAACCAAGTCACATTTAATAGTTTGTTGTAGCCTTTAATAGGACAAGTCTTTCACAAGGTATCACTTCAAAAGAGTGAGAATTGAGTAGCATGTTATTGGTGGTTTTTCCAAATTGGGTTTCCACATAAATCACTATGTCATGTGTTGATTCTTCATGTGTTATGTTTTTATGTTGATTTACAGTAACTTGTTAAGTAGGAAAGTTTTAAGCTTGGATGAATGAACAGTTTTATAGGCTCACTTCAGTTGAAGAATTGGACAATTATTCTAAAAGCATTTCTAAAAATTGATATCAGAGCTATCTGTTTATTTAGTTTAAAGGTACTATAAGTAGGAAGATCAAGATGTCCAAGAGAGAAGTTCTCAAGCTTAACAAAGACAACTTCATTGCATGGAAAAGCTTAATGAAGTTGCACCTTGGGTCAATAGGTGACTATGCAAAAACCTTAATTGGACTGGAACATGCAGATCTAGCCGGATCCCTTTCTGCATATGATTTGAACAAAAGGAAGGAACACAATTAGGCAATGCTAGAGATTGCCTCTGCACTCAGTTATGTTGAATTTGATGACATCAAAGGATGTGATACTGCATTCAAAATGTGGAAAGCCCTATTAGATATCTATGGAGGAGATCAGAATGTTCAAAAACCAAAAAGAGAAAGCCTCAGAGGAAAGTTTGTTGACATGAAAATGCAGGAAGGTGAGAATGTTGCTCAATATGCTACCAAAATGAAAGAAGTGGTGAGTGCAATAAGAGGTCTAGGTGGTTAATTGGAAGATGATATTGTTAATAGAAAATACTTAAGAACCCTTCTCCCCATCTATGCTATAAGAGTTTCAGCCATCCAAGAGTTGACATGTATACCAGGAAATGCACTGACTTTTGAAGGAATAGTAGGAAGCCTCACTAAATTTGAATTGTCCAATTTTGATAACTACAAACCTGAGAATCTTGAATCTACATTCAAGACCAAGCTAACATTGAAATACACTAAGGAGGTGAAATCAAAGAAGAAGAATAGAAAAGGAAAACATGCATCTAGTGATAGCAACACAAATGAGGAAGATGTGGAATAATTGGAAGCATTATTGGCCAAAAGATTTCATAGAGGCAAAGAAAAATTCAAAGGTAAGTTGTCTATCATATATTTTAATTGTAATGAAGTAGGTCATATTACTGAAAGGTGTATATAGAAGAAGAACTAAAAAGAAGGAAACAAGTACAAGAACGAAAGAGAAGATGATAATAGAGATTACAAGGACAAAGGGAAAATATGCTACATTGCTGAAGAATACTCTGATGAGAATGATGATGAAGTAGTCTTTGTAGCCATGAAGGATGAATTAGATGAAGATGAGGCAACAACACTGGTAACTTGTGTGAACAAGAATGACAAGTGGATCATAGATAGTGGATGCTCACATCACATGATAGGAGAAAAAATTAAGATTATTACATTTACTCAGTATGATGGAAATAGTGTTAGATTTGGAAATGATGATCCATGTCAAATCAAAGGAAAAAGTTCTATTAATCTTACAAAAAAATCTCGTGTGATAATGCATACTATGTTGAAGGATTAAACTATAATTTTTTGAGTGTGTCACACTTAGGCAATGTAGGTTGCAAAGTAGAGTTTGGAAACAAAATAGCCAAAATCTATGATACTGATGGAAATCTAATAGGAAAAGGTGAACAAACTGGAAGTAGTTTATTTTACCTAGATATGGAAGATGCAACCAGTCTTGTTGTTAGACTTGATGATGTGTGGTTATGGCATAAAAGGTTGTTTCATGTTAACTTTGATAATTTGATTAGTATTAGCAAAAGAAAGAAAGTCAGGGGGTTGCCAAAACTGAATAAACCTGAAAATATAATGTGCAAACAATGTCAACTAGGAAAGATGACTAAATCTAGTTTCAAAAGAAAAACATACACTTACAAAGAAATACTATAGCTAGTCCATACATACTTATGTGGCCCAATAGAAATTCAAAGCTACCAAGGAGACAAATACATAATGTTATTTGTGGATGACTACTCTAGGATGATGATAGCTATATTCTTAAAGAAAAAATTTGATGCACTTCAAATGTTCAAGTGGTATTTGGCCAGAGTTGAGAAGGAAATAGGAAAGAGTCTAAAGTGCCTAAGATCAGACAAAGGAGATGAGTTTACATCAAAATAATTTGAAATATTTTGCAATGACAAAGGTATTAAAAGACAAACATTAGCACCAAGAATTCCACCTCAGAAAGGTATTGTAGAGAGAAGGAATAGATCAATGATAGACTGTGCCAGAATATTAATGATGGAGAAGAATGTTGCACCCAAATACTAGAGAGAGGCTATAAGCACTGTAGTCTACACCCTAAATCAAGTCCAAGTCAAGAAAGGTACAAATGCAACACCTTTTGAATTATGGTATGGTCACTCACCTAATTTAAAAATTTTAAAGTATTTGGTTGTAAATGCTATATTCTTAAAGATACTAGAAATGGCAAGTTTGATGCAAAGAGTGATGAAGGCATATTCATTGGATACTGCACTAGAAGTAAGGCATATAAGTGTCTGAATACTAACACTAATAGGATCATGGAGAGAGAAAATGTAAAATTTGATGAGCATGCAAAAGTTCAAGTTATTGAATCCAAGAAATCAGAAGATTATAAATCTTTTGTATACTTCTATCAAGGAATGCCTATTGAAGATAAAACTACCAATCAAGTTAGGAATTAGCAACAAATTTTAGTATCAGCTGAGTCTCGGCCAGTGAATGTCAAGCTGCATTCAGAAGCTAAGTTACAAAATGAAGAAAATGCACACTTTGATTCTAAAAATAGTACACATGAAAGAGATAATGAAATATCATAAGAAGAAGTGCAAAGTGACTCTAAAATTGAAGAACCAAACATGGAAACAACCACAAAACCAAGACTGGCCAAGTATGTGAGAAGACATCACCCTGCAAAATAAATCATTGGTGACAAAGATGCCATACCAATGACAAGGAACAAACTAAGGAATGAATTATGTCTGATGAGAAAAATTGAACCTAAAACAGTAAAAGATGCACTACAAGATGATGACTGGTATAAAGCTATGAAAGAGGAGATAGACTGAATTGAGAAGAAAAAAACCTAGACCTTAGTTCCTAGACTAGCTAATAAGAATGTAATTGGTACAAAATGGGTGTTTAGGAAAAAACTTGATGAGAATGGTGAGATAACAAGAAACAAGGCTAGACTAGTTTACAAAGGCTATGTACAAGAAGAAGGATTGGATTATGGAGAAACATTTTCCCCTATGGCAAGAATGGAACATAGAACAAAAAGAGGGATTTGTTGATGAAAACAACAAGGATATGGTTTGTGAATTGCACAAGGCACTCTATGGTTTGAAGCAAGCACCTAGAGCATGGTATGAGAGACTACACAAGTATCTTGTGAAGATAAAATTTGAGAGAACAGATGACAACAAAAACCTATATGTCAAGGCAAAAAAAAGTGAAGAGATTCTAATATCTAAAATCTTTGTTGATGATATAATATTTGGAGGAAAAGATGCTCTATGCAAAGATTTTGCTGATCAAATGAAACATGAGTTTGAGATGTCAATATTTGGAGAAATCAAATTCTTTGTTAGACTACAAGTACATTGAATAAAGCATGGCATATTTGTGACCCAATCAAAGTACATCAAGGAGATACTCAAGACATTTGTATTAGAAGACTCAAAACTAGTCAATACACCAATTGTAGTAGCACATAAGTTATCCAAGAATGATGAGTCAGCTGAACTGAATTAGACAATGTACAAATCAATGATTGGAAATTTGCAGTATGTTTTGCATAGTAGACCAAATATTGCATTAGCAGTTGGAATAGTGGCAAGATTTTCTTCAAATCCAAGAGAAAATCGTCTGATGGTAGTAAAAAGAATACTAAGATATCTAAAAGGAACTAATGAATTTGGTTTATACTACAAGAGAAGTGAACAGTTTGAGTTGAGAGTCTGCACTGATGCAGATTAGGGAGGTAAAATTGATGAGAGAAAAAGCACTAATGGAGGAACACTTTTCTTAGGCAAAAGATTGATTACTTGGACCAGCAAAAAGTAAAGTTGTACCCCACAGTCCATAGCAAAAGCTAAATATGTTGTAGCTACTATCAATTACACCAATATTTTATGGATCAAACATCTGTTGCAAGGCAAGAAGGAAGAAGTAACTGAACCTGTGATACTCTATTGTGATAACACAAGTTCCATCAAAATTTCAAATAATCCTATGATGAATGCCAAAACAAAGCATATTGCAATTAAGTATCACTATGTAAGATAACTAGTGGAAGACAAGCAAGTGAGAATAGAAAATGTTAGTTCAAAGGAAAAAGTTTCTAACATCTTCACAAAAGCACTTCCTAAATATGCTTTTGAGTATCTTAGAAGTAAATTAGGGGTAATACCCCTAGTCAAGGCTACTTAAGCAACAACAAAGATTTCCCTACATCAAATGAGTTAATTGTTGATATATTACATTGATGCAAAGGATACTTACTTTAGGATTCATGCCTGAAGTAATCAAAGTGCATAAGTTACAAATTAGTCACAAGAAAGGTGACAAACAGAGAAATTGGAAGTTCTAGAAAATGCTATACTTGCATGATAAAATGCTGAACTAATGTATCTTTGGCATTGTTTTCAAAGAGGGAGAAATAGCATAAACAAACTAATCAAATCCAGAAAAAGATGGAGAGATATGCAGAAACTAATCAATAGAATTTGAGGAGAAAGAGAAGTAGCAAGAAACTGATCAAATCAATAGGATCAAATGGACAGAGGAAGAAAGAATGTAAGAGGAAGTCAAGAGTAGTACAAAAAAAAGTGTATAGAGAAAAGAGAAAGGAAACAACAACTAAGAGAGAGAAGCTAAAGTAAAGTAATTAAGATAGCAGATCAAAGAAAGAGAAGTGAAAACTAATAGTAACACAATTTCTTTTTGGCATTTGACTTACTGTTCTAACCTAGTTAGCATTTTGAGAACTTGGTTGAATAGTTTGGTCTAATTGTGGATGAGTTTGGTTTTCCATCAATACCAAAGAGGGAGATTGTTTTAAATCTAATTGAAAAGGTCATTGTAAGAAAAAAATTGATTGCAAAGAGGGAGATTGTTCCAAAGAAGGAAGTTGGTTGATAAAGAAAGTTTTCAATCATTATTTTGTCATTGATGTCAAACCTAATATTTGTTGGAATGAAAATTGCTTATAAGATCCTAGTACTATCACTTAGTTGATTGATGAAGAGGATTTGATCAACAAGATGTAACAAGAGCACCTAAGGGAAAGGTTGAGTTATGGTTTTTTAATGGAGTGCAAGGATCAATTAAGAAAATGGTAAAATGATGTATTGACTATTAGAATCTAAAATAATTAATAACCCAAAAAACTAGTGCAAAGAATAAATATCTAAACTATGAATGTGAATGATATAAAATCAAAATAGCAACATAGAGTTAGTTGCCAAGAGAGTAATGAAAATTCAAGAAGAAAAATAACATTAAGAGGATGCAAAAATAAGAGATGCAAATACAAGCCAGGTAGCATGCTTATATAGGCTAGGAAGAGGGAGGAGGTGGCAACACTGACCAATGAGGAGCAACCATCTATTAGACTAAAGATAGAAAAGTATCTTCCCAAGATAGGTAATGGATGCTCACATGTAGGAAGGTGACACCTCACAACCATTCACCTAATAAGACATGTTTTATTAACCTAAGCAAGATTATTAAAAGTGTAGGAAAAACCTAGCAATATAGGGGAAAATAAATAACCTACTAGGAAATTAAAAACTACACTAACACCCCCCCATAAGCGAAGCTTAGGTGGATGTAGAAATGGGTCCTAACAAGTTAAGCCTGATGAGGTACCCATGTACATAAGATCCTCCCAAAAGAGAGAGAAAAGAGACCCCCCAAAAAAAGTCAAGACTCCGATGAGAGGAAGAGGCCCCCCCTAAAAGATGAAGCATCCCACACCCCCCACAAAGCTCTCAAATGAAGGAACTTTCTCTTATTGAAGGGTTTGGTGAAGATATCAGAAACCTACTTAGAAATTAGACAATAGCAAAGGTCAATGACCATGGATGAGCTCCCAAATGTAGTGCATGTGGACCTCTATGTGTTTGGTCTACTGATGATGAACTGGGTTCTATGAGATTTGAATGGCACTCTGGTTGTCACAAAATATGACTAATGGCCATCTAATCTGGATACCAAACTTAGTGAGAAGATGTTGAAGCCAAATGGCCTCAGTGGTGGCATGTAAAACCCCCTAATACTTAGCCCCAATAGAAGATAGAGCAATAGAAGACTACTTTTTGCTTGACCAACAAACAAGACCTGAACCAAGTGAGAAGTTTTACCCTAAAGTAGACTTGTGATCCTAAGAACCACCTACCCAATCTAAATCTATGTATCCCACTAAATCAAGCTCAATACTTGATACATAGTGAATCCCACAACTATGAGAACCCTAAATGTAGTGAAGGATCCACTTGGCTTCTTTCTAGTGCAGTTCATGGGGCTCTTGCATGAATCAAGAGACCATGCCTACAACATATGAGATGTCAGGTCTCCTATGAGTTAGATAAATGAGACTCCCAACAAGTTGGTGGTACAAAGTGACATCAACAAATGGAGAAGAACATTGAGCCTCAAGTTTGACTCCAAAAAGGAAGGGAGTTAGACCAAGCTTACAGTTAGCCATATGAAACCTTGAGAGTAAATCTGGAGCATACTTGGACTATGTGATGGTGATCTCAGAAGGAGACTGAGGGACCTCAATCCCAGGAAAGTAATGCAACAAGCCCAAGTTAGTCATCAAAAATTTGTCCTGAAGGGCCACTTTAATAGCCTTAATGGTGGGTGAAGAACTTCCTATGATTAGCAAGTCATCAACATACAAAACCAAAAATAGAAGTGAACACCTTGTTGCAAAATGTAGACATTAGGATTAGAATGGTATCGATTGAACCCAACTAGTAGAAGGAAGGAGTTCATCTTGGCATACTAGGTCCAAGGAGCCTATTTTAGTCCATAGAGAGACTTTTGAAGATGGAACACAAGTGAAGAATCCTAAAGGAAGCCCTATGGCTGCTCCATGTAGATCTCCTCATGAAGGTCACTGTGAAGAAAGGAACTCTTCACGTCCATCTGATGTACTTCCCAAAAATTAGTTACACTAATGGAAAGAACAAGTTGAATGGAATTCATTCAGGCAACTGGCACAAAAGTCTTAGAGTAGTCAATCCCAGGAACCTAGGAGAATCCTTTAGCGACCAAGCGAGCCTTGTGTTTGTCAAGTGACCCATCTGCTACAAATTTTGTCTAATAGATCCACTTACATTGAAAAAGTTTCCTTCCTTTAGGAAGAGGGACAAGATCCCAAGTGTGGTTCCTCATCAAGGAACTTGATGTAGGAGCATCCAGAGGTATAAGGGAAATCCTGTGTCACCCAAAAATATATACTTAGACTTAGTTTCTGTTTCATGTATTTTCATTTTTGGATACCCATTTGGGTCAAATAAAGGTTCCAACTCTCACAGTTCCACTATCAGTGTTCGTGTAAATCTTGGAAAAATAGGAGTATGTAATTGAGCCATCATTTTGGTGAACTAGGTGTAAATTGGATAGATGAATGTAATTGTAATTTAGAGCATTCCAGAAAAAGAATCAGGTCAAAAGTCCCCACGGTTTGAAAGTTATTGTAGTTTTTTGGGTTGCGGAGACCTCCTAAGAATGCTTCAAAGTCAGGATAGGGGCATTAAATGACCTCAAAAAGGGCCAAAAAATGGGGGATGAGCAAAGCTTGTCCATTGGGCTATAGAGAGCTTCAAGAGCTTTCCGAAAATGTAAACGGTTCGTCAATCGGAGCTACGGTTCAAAAGTTATGCCTCCCGAAAGTTTGGTTACCATTTCTGGATTCTTCTAAATTTGCATCAAATTCTATCGTAGGTTCTGGAACCTTCTATTTGGTTGGTGGATGCCTACTAGCACTTTCTAGAATGTACTCCTAGTCCTTAACCCTCCGGGGTCTATTTAAGGAGATTTCAAGCGTTGTAAAGGCAGTTTGGAGTGGAGTTTGAGAGGAGGTACTAGAAGGAGAAATTATCTCCACATTTATGCTATTGTAAGCCCTTAGGGCATGTTTTGAAGTTTATTTTCTATGTACTAAATGTACTAGCTTATTTTTCAACTAATACAATTTCTCTTTTCTGTTGTATCCATTCTGTTCTTGAGTTGTGTCCCCATCTAATGGTATCAGAGTTGGTTTTCCTGAGTGTGTAGACAGAGCGCCGACTATAAGGCAGTTTTCACCAGGACTATGTGGTTGTGGGTTCGAGTTAGAAGATGGATCCATGAAGAGAGCATGGTGAAAGGGCTAGAGCTATTAATCCTGAGGAGGTTAGAGCCCTCCAAAGGTAGGTACAGGCATTGCAAGAGGAGCTCCGTAGAGGAGAAAATGTTGCCGCAGGTGACAATAGTGAGGATGACAATAAAGAAGAAGAAATGGGACCAGAAGGGGAATTTGATGGGGAAGTTCTGAATCATGCAGAGGAAAGGATTTTTAGGGCCATTACTAAGTTTGGAAAAAGACCTACAATTGAAGTGGGTGTATTTTCAGGAAGTCTGAAACCAGATGAGTTGATCGATTGGATCAATGAACTGGAAGAATACTTTGAGTATGAGGATATCAGGGACCCAGATAGGGTTAAGTTTGCAAAGGCCAAACTGAAAGGCCATGCAAAAATTTGGTGGCAAGAGGTCCAATTGGAAAGAAACAAAAGAGGAAAGGAGAAGATCACAAGATGGGATCGCATGGTGGACAAATTGAAGAAGCAGTTCATTCCTGTGGACTATGAGCTTGATTTGTTTAAGAAGATGCATGGGTTAAAGCAAGTAGGAAGATCAGTCCAAGAATATACAGAGGAATTTTATCAACTCTTGATTAGAGTGGGGCATGTAGAAGAAAATAAGGAGAAGGTTTCTCATTATATCAGTGGGTTGCGACCTAGCATCCAAGAGGAATTAAGTCTGGTAAGAATGACCAGCGTTGAAGAGGCATACCAGTTTTCCCTACGAGTTGAAGAGAAGCTGAATAAAAGGTTTGAAGGAAGACAAAGAGGGTGTGATCAAGGAGGAAGGGGAAGTGGTAGATCATCTGGAGGCCACAATGAAAGCCAAAAGAAAAATGAAGATGTGGGTACTAGCAGGAACCAAATGAATGAGGGTTTCAACCGCTCCCATGATCAATACTTTGGAAATCAGAGAGGAAGAGGTAGAGGATGTGGACAAGGAAGAGGAGGCTTCTATGGTACTTGTTTCCATTGCAATGAAGAAATTCATCATGCCTTTGAATGCCCTCAATGACAAGGAAGGATAGATAGGAGAGTTGAGTGCCAAGCTAGGGTTGCTCATGTGGATGAGGATGCACAATCATCACATTCAGAGGATGTAGAAAGAGGAGAGACCTTGGTAAATGAAAGAGTCCTACTAAGTGGTGAAATTGAACCAGGATAATAGAAGAGTTTGTTCCATACCAGATGCAAGTGTGAGGATAAATGTTGTGACGTGATCATTGATGGTGATAGCACTGATAACTTGGTATCAGAAGAGATGGTCTCTAAGCTGAAGCACAAGAGGGAGAAACATCCCCAGCCCTATCAGATTGCTTGGGTAAAAGATGATCATAAGGTTCTGGTAAGTGAACAATGTTTAGTGAAATTCAAAATTGGGAGTTACCATCATGAAGTTCTCTGTGATGTTATTCCGATGGATGTTTTCCATCTATTGTTGGGTAGACCATGGCAGTTTGATAGACATGCAATACATGATGGACATGCAAACACATACTCTCTGACAAAGGATGGAGTTCACCACAAATTGAAGCCCATGAAAAAGGAAGGTGAAAAGGTATGTAGTAGTGCTAGGATTTGTCTTGTTGATGGAAGGAAGTTTTTAGATGGCATGAAACATCATCATATGTGCTATGCTTTGATTCCTAGGAAAGACAAAGAAGGTAGTAGTGAAATACCACTTGAAGTTTCAGATTTACTAGGGGAGTTTGGAGATATTATCTCTGATAATGTTCCAGATGGATTGCCACCAGTAAGGCAAATAAATCATCAGATAGATCTGATTCCAGGAGCTAGTTTTCCTAACAAGGCTTCTCACAGGATGACTCCTACTGAAACAGAGGAGCTAAATAGATAGGTTTAGGAGCTATTGAGGAAGGGCTTGATTTGAGAGAGCCTAAGTCCATGTGTAGTACCTACAGTACTCGCACCAAAGAAGGATGAAGAGTGGAGGATGTGTATAGATTCTTGAGCTATAAATAGGATAACCATCAAGTACCGGTTTCCTTTGCCAAGGATGGATGATCTTATGGATTGCTTCAGTGGAGCTCAGTACTTCACAAAGATAGATCTGAAGAGTGGTTATCATTAGATACAAATTTGAGAAGGAGATGAGTGGAAAATAGCCTTCAAGACCAAGGAGGGTCTTTATGAGTAGTTAGTCATGCCCTTTGGATTGACAAACACCCCAAGCACCTTCATGCGGCTCATGAATGAGGTACTTAAGAAATTCTTGGGAAAATTTGTTATTGTCTATTTGGATGATATTTTAATTTTCAGCAAGACATTGGAAGAACATTTACTGCATATTCGTTGTGTCCTTGAAAGGCTAAGGGAAGAGAAACTGTTAATTAATCTGAAGAAGTGTATCTTTGCAAAAAGGGAGTTAGTCTATTTGGGGTTTTTTATATCACCCAAAGGTCTCAAAATGGATCTAGAGAAGGTAAAAGCCATCTTGGAATGGCCTACTCCAAGGTCTACTGCTGAGGTAAGATCATTTCATGGTATGGTTAGTTTCTACAGGAAGTTTATTAAGAATTTCAGTGGCATATGTGCACCCCTAACTGGTATAATAAGAGGGGATCGAAAAAAGTTCAAATGGACTGCAGTAGCTGCGAGAAGTTTTGAATTGCTAAAGAAGAAGGTGACAGAACAGCCTGTGTTGGCACTTCCAAATTTTAGAAAAGTGTTCCAGGTGGTTTGTGATGCTAGTGGCAGCGCTATTGGGGCTATATTAAGCCAAGAAGGTAAGCCTATTGCATATTTTAGTGAAAAATTGAATGATGCAAAGAAGAAGTATTATGTTTATGATCAAGAGTTCTATGCAATAGTTCATGCCTTAAAGAAATGGTGGCATTATTTATTGCCAAAGGAATTTGTTTTGTATACTGATCATTAGGCATTACAGTACCTAAATAGCCAAGGTAAATTGAATCAGAGGCATATGAAGTGGGTAGAGTTCTTGCAGAGCTATACATTTCTGTTGAAGCATAGAAGTGGAAAATATAATAGGGTTGTAGATGCACTAAGTAGGAGATAGTTTTTGCTTACAATAATTCAGGTTGAAGTAGTTGGGTTTGATGAACTCAAAAAATTGTACCTCGAGGATCCTGATTTTTCTGAAGCATGGAAAGCTTGTAAAGAACCTGTTGCTATAGATAGAACCAAGTGGTTAGACTATTTGATTCAGGATGGCATGTTGTTCAAGGGTAGTCAATTGTGCATTCCAAGGAGTTCCATGAGGGAAAATCTGATTAAGGAGAAACATAGTGGAGGGATGGTAGGACATTTTGGTCGAGATGAGACCATTTCCATTCTTAGAGAACATTATTTTTGGCCTCAAATTTCACAAAATGTGAAGAAGTTTTACAGAGGTGCTAGGTTTGTCAAGTTGCCAAGGGGTTTAGTCACAATACTGGCCTATATCAGCCATTCCCTGTTCCATCAAGGCCATGGGAGGACATAAGTATGGATTTTGTTCTTGGATTTCCACAGACACAAAGGGTTAATGACTCAGTATTCGTGGTGGTTGATAGGTTCTCCAAAATGGCACATTTCATTCCATGCCACAGAACTCATGATGCTGTCCATATTTTAGACTTGTTTTTCAAAGAGGTGGTAAGACTACATGGTCTTCCAAGGAGTATAGTTTCTTACAGAGATACTAAATTTGTGGGGTATTTCTAGAGGACATTGTGGAAGAAGTTGAGAACAAACCTAAAATTTAGTTCCACGCATCACCCGCAGACTGACGGCCAAACAGAAGTGGTAAATAGAAGTCTGGACAATTTGCTAAGATGTTTAGTTGGGGATAAGCCCAAGGGATGGGATTTGATTCTACGACAAGTAGAGTTTGCTTAAAATAACTCTATAAATAGGAGTACTAGAAAATCACCATTCCAAATTGTATATTGGAATAGCCCAAGGACTGCACCAGAATTGAGGAAGATAGAACAAGGGGAGAGGACAAGTGCTGAAGCTAAGGAATTTGCTGAACATATCAAGCGTCTACATGAGGAGGTTCAAGCACACATTACCAAGATGAATCAAGAGTATAAAGCTAGGGCTAATCAAAGGAGAAGAAATAAGGAATTCCAAGTAGGGGATCTAGTCATGGTGCACTTACTAAAAGAAAGATTTCCAGCTGGTACTTACAACAAGCTGAAAATGAAGAAATTTGGCCCTTGCAAAATTTTGAAGAAACATGACTCAGGAAATGCATATGGAGTGGAGCTGCCAGATGGTATTCACATTTCTCCCAGTTTCAACATTGCAGATTTAACAGAGTATCATGATGATGGTGCAAATGAGGAGCTAGTGTTAGAGCCATGTCCAATTCCTGCTTCTAAGAAGGAGGAGATAGAAGACATTCTAGATCATCGTGTGGGTAGGAGTACCAAAAATAGGCAGTATGAAGAGTATTTGGTGAAGTGGAAAGGAAATCCGATCGAGGACTCAACTTGGATTTCAGCAACTGAGGTTTCCCATTTCGGATTTCCTCTACCATTCATAAAGTGACATGGTCACTTTTCAATCTACCCTGGGTGTCTGATGCAGGAGCATCTAGAGGTATAAGGGCAATCCTATGTCACCCAAAAATATATACTTAGACTTAGTTTCTGTTTCATGTGTTTTCATTTTTGGATACCCATTTGGGTCAAATAAAGGTTCCAACTCTCACAGTTCCACTATCAGTGTTTGTGTAAATCTTGAAAAAATAGGAGTATGTAATTGAGCCATCATTTTGGTGGACTAGGAGGTGTAAATTGGCTAGATGAATGTAATTGTAATTTAGAGCATTCCAGAAAAAGAATCAGGTCAAAAGGCCCCACGGTTTGAAAGTTATTGCAGTTTTTCGGGTTGTGGAGACCTCCTAAGAATGCTTCAAAGTTAGGATAGGGGCATTAAATGACCTCAAAAAGGGCCAAAAAATGGGGGATGAGTGAAGCTATCCATAGGGATATAGAGCGCTTTGAGAGCTTTCCAAAAATGTAAATGGTTCGTCGATCGGAGCTACAGTTCAAAAGTTATGCCTCCTGAAAGTTCGGTTACCATTTCTGGATTCTTCTAGATTTGCGTTGACTTCTAACATAGCTTTTGGAACCTTTTATTTGGTCGGTGGATGCCTACTAGCACTTTCTAGAATGTACTCCTAGTCCTTAACCCTCCGGGGTCTATTTAAGGAGATTTCAGGCATTGTAAAGGCAGTTCGGAGTGGAGTTTGAGAGGAGGTACTGGAAGGAGAAATTATCTCCACATTTATGCTATTGTAAGCCCTTACGGCATGTTTTGAAGTTTATTTTCTCTGTACTGAATGTACTAGCTTATTTTTTAGTTAATACAATTTCCCTTTTCTGTTGTGTCCATTCTGTTCTTGAGTTGTGTCCCCATCAGAACTATACTCTTCCTACATAGCTATATCCCACTTAGGAATACCATAAGCATCATGAAAGGACTATGGATCTAAGGCAGTAGCAATGAAGACATGTGAAGTATCCTGGAATTGTGAATGAGCCTGCCTAGTGTCTGATGGATCCCCAACCCAATCAGCTATGAACTGCAAGGTTTGTCTAGCCCAAAGTGGAATGGAAGATGGAGTATCTGGAGGGGAATCATTAACCTCTGAATGATGACTAGGAGAGGAAGGAGGTGAGTTCTTGGATCACTCTCTACATTAGAAGTGGAGGTAGAAGACTATTCAGGTGAATTTGACTCATCAAAAGATCTGTCATGTATTCCAAGTGACTCTAATGTCAAAGGAGAAGGAGTTGGAGAAGTGATAGAAAGTGAGCTTGAAGATCCCTCCTCAAATTGAAAACTCCTCTAAATGAATAACTCATGTGTAGTAGGGTGGAGCAACTAATAGCCCTTCACACCATCAGGATAACCTACAAATATGCAAGGTCTACTTTGCAGATCCAAGGCCTTACATTTCTCTGCAAGAATGTGAACCCATGTAGAAGAGCCAAAAACTTGAAAGTTCTTAATTGATGGTTTTTGACCAGTCCAAGCTTCAAAAGGAGTAACTCCCTTCAAGGCTTGGTGAGGAACATGATTTTGGATATAACAAGTGTAGTTAATGGCCTCTGCCCAATACTGTGGTTCAAGAGATCTAGAGTGAATCATACAGTTTGCCATTTCCTTCAAGGATATATTCTTCCATTCTACAACACCATTATACTGAGGATTGTATGGAACTGAATGCTATAAATCAATCCCCTCTAAAGTGCAAAATCTTTCAAACCGATGGTTGACATACTCACCACCATTTTCTATGTGCAAAACTTTGATGGCTTTCCCAGATTACTTTTCTACAAAAATCTTGAAGTCTTGAAAATGATCAAATACCTCTAACTTATGTTTGAGAAAGTACACCCAAGTATATTGAGAAAGGTCATCAATGAATGCAAGGAAATATCAGGCCCTACTGAAAGAAGGATGTTGAAATGGACTAGCCAAATCCTTGTGAACTAACTCTAGTATCTGTGAAGCTCTCCATGCCTTACTTTTGTCAAACTTTTCCTTAGGATTCTTACCAAGAATGCAACCTTGGCAAACACTACCTGAGAACTGAACCAAAGGCAACCTTGTGACCATGCTCTATTGGTTGAGCTAATGTAAATAGCAAAACTTAAGATGGCCAAACTGCTCATGTCATAATTTACTCAAATCATTAGAGTGAGTGAGCAAAACAAATGAAGGAGGATTAGGAACAAAGTGAGAAAATAGATAGATTCATGATTGATGATCTGCTCTCCCAATTGCAACTATAGAATCACTGTGTAACTCACATATCTCCACTAAATTAGGAGTGAACTCAACTTGCTTGCCTGAACCTGTGTCATTGATCGAGTATACTGATAGGAGATTAGTTGATAATGAGGGTACACAAAGAACATCATGGAATGTGTCATCCCCCACATCAACAGACCCTCTCCCACACACGTCAATAGGAGTGTCATCACTCATCAAAATAGAAGGCATAGTACACGGCTCCAAGGATGCAAGTTCTTCCTTAGATGAAGCCATGTGGTGCGAAACACTCGAATCAAGAACCCAAGTGGATGGTGAGGAAGAAACTGCAACAAGAGCCTTGTACTTTCCTTTCCCCTTGTTGTTTTCTTTTGCCTTGTTAGACCCTTCATTAGAACTTTGTTTGATAGACTCAGGAACACTAATATTATTCTTCTCAAGAATGTATGTCAGTGATCAATTTGTTTCTTCAAACATTTATGTTCATCATGATCGGGTCTTTTACAATAGGCACATTTGACCTTTTCTTTCTTAGGATTATCGCCCTTGGAAGATGGGGTATCAATAGTTTCTTTTGAAGAAATTGATATCTGGTCCTTCTTTTCCTTGCTATTATTTTGTTTCTCATCCTTACTATTGTTGTTACTACTTTTTCCTTTTTGTTCTTTTGTGCCTTGGTTGGTAGCCAAGGCATCTGACTTAGAGGACTTAAGAGTGCCCATTTGGATTAGCTTGTCCTATTCTCGAGTGAGATTGACAGAAAAATCATCTAAAGATGACATAGTGAATTGAGTACCAAGTGCACCCTTAGTAGCATAGAAGGTAGAGACAAACATAGAATATTCTAAACTTAGCTTAGATAGAATACTAAGAATTAGTTGTTCATCTTTCTTTCTAATTCCACATTTTTTTAACTGCATCCTTAGTGGTTTCAATTTGGTGAAGAAATCCTGGATTGTGTTGAAATTGCTTTGACTTAAACTAATTAGTTCATTTTCCAACATATGAGCCCTCATTGAATCTTGTGTGCCAAATAGTGTTTCTAGCTTTGTCCATATTTCATTTGGTGTATCCAAAGACTCAATGTAAAATAGAAAGTCAGGAGAAACAAACAAACACAATGTTCCATATGCCTCATCACATTTGTTTAACCACTTAGGTGTATCTTCATGTTTATTAGGTTCAGTTTCAAGTCCCATAGTTATCCTATTTAATCTAGCTTTCCTTAAGGGAATTTTCATACATGATTTCCACTCAAAGTAATTGTATGGATTTAGAATGGGCATATTTGTTTGATCCATGATGAAGAAATGCAGAGAAGAAATGCTAAAAAGAAGAGAACCCAACCATGACAATGCCCCCCCCCCCTTTTTACTCAATTAAAGAACCCCCCCAAATAAATATGATTTGGCACTTTATTTTAGTGCATTTACAACTACCACTAGCAAGAAATACTAAGTGGTCTTGATTTCAATGCATTACAAAAAACCTCATGAAGAGCATATGCTAAAAGCTAAAAGTGAAACTTGGGCATAATACTCAAGGAAAAAAATAGAACCACTACAATCTAATCAAAAAATCATGCAATTTCAAAAAAAGAATCACCTTGATACGAGGTTGTATGAGAAATTTATGATCCTTCAAAGTTTCCAAAATGAGAATTGTGCAAAGTCACTACCGAGAATCTACAATTTTTGGAAAAATTATGCATGAAAACCAAAACATGACTACATTAGTGGATAGAGCACAAAAAAATAGCCAAGATCATAACAAGAATTGTTAAAATCAGAGTCCATATGAGCAAGAACGAGGCATTTAAAAACTGCATTCAAAACTGTAATTGCTAATGGAGAGGGGTACGACTGTAGCTTTCCACACTTGATTATATAAAATATATAGATTGCATGAAAAAACTAAAAGATACCCAAATGCTTTTTTGGGGCTCCAAACAATACCTAGAATGCATTTTTCTTGTTGATGTACAAAAGATGTAGTTGTAGTGTAAATCAGATGCCTTTAACAACAAAAAATGGCCCCAACAACCAAAAAATGACCCCAGCAACCAAAAGGTGTCATGAGAAGATTGAATCAGCTACCAAAGTCAATAAATGGTATGTTGGAACTTGCAATATTGATTGAAAATACCAAATATGCAAGTTGATTGTCAGATTTGAGATTGAAACCCCAGTTTTGCAATTTGTATGACGATCTCTGATCTCTGTGAAATGAAAGCCAAATTTGACTTTCTCAAGCCTTTTGGATGTGTTGGAACAACCAAAAATTTTTCCAATATAACCAAAAATGCTGCAATCACTTAGAGATTAAAAATATTTTTGTCAAACTTTTTTGATTCTCAAGATCATCTGAAGATGCGAGAGAAGAGCATACTGGGTTTTTCAAAAACTTACAATAAGATTTATTAGCCCCCCATGAATCTCTCAAATAAGAAAACTAAAATCTACTCTTGCATGTAAAAAATCTCTAATACCATGTTAGAATCTAAAAAGATTAATAACTCAAAAAACTAGTGCAAAGAATAAATATCTAAACTATCAATGCAAATGATACAAAATCAAAATAGCAAAACAAAGTTAGTCTCCAAGAGAGTAATGCAAATGCTAGAAGAAAAATAGAATTAAGAGGATGCAAAAATAAGAGATGCAAATACAAGCTAGGTAGCATGCCTATATAGGCTAGGAAGAGGGAGGAGACGACAACACCAACCAATGAAGAGCAACCATCTATCAAACTAAAGATAGCAAAGTATCTTCCCAAGATAGCTAATGGATGCTCACATGTAGGAAGCTGACATGTCACAACCATTCAACTAATAAGACATGCTTTATTAACCTAAGTGAGATTATTAAAAGTGTAGGAAAAACCTAGCAATATAGGAGAAAATAAATAACCTACTAGGAAATTAAAAACTACACTAACATTGACAATGTACTTGAAGATATAGATGTTGGCCACACTTGAAATTTTAGAAGTATAAACTAAAACAAGGTTGACTGTAAAGGTTAACTAAGTTCATTATTAAGTGCCGAGAAAGCTAGTTAGGGCCAAGAAAATTTTTAGTTGGAGCCAAAAAAAAGAAAAATTTAGTGTGTGTCAAGTGATATATAAGGAGTTGAGTGAGTTCAAGTGTCAAGAAAACTTCAAGTGTTGAGTAAACGAAAAAATCAGTGGATGTTGAGTGAATCCATAGTAGGTGTCGAGCATTAGTAAAACTTAGTTGATGCCAAGTAACACAATATGTGCTAAGCACTAGAATTTCAATAGTGGTGAGCTGCTACATTATTTGAAAAGTCTAAGATTCGCTATATCTAAGCCGACAAGGTTATTACATTGAATTTTGTGAACTATTTGGAGAAAAAGGATGATGAGCTGGTGGCATAGAATTTTATTTAAAACTATTTTTGAGTGAATTCAAGAGGATTCTTCAAGATGTTTTTAGAAGGAATAGAATGTGGGTTAGATTTAATGAGTCCTACCTAATCCATTCAAACCAAAATTAAAGGATGGAAGAATCGAGCGGGATAGAGGATTCCAAACTTCTATTTAAGGAGTCACAAGCCAAGATGCAAGAGTTTTTGGTGTGCTAAATTGCAAAATGGTTGATGGGTGTTAAGGAGACATCAAGGAGAAGGAAGAACAAAGCACTGAGACTCTACTGTGATAAGTGGTCAAAGAGAGATGATTGCACTGGTACATTGAGCATGAAGACTCAAGGAGACAAAGCTTGAAAGGAGTACAAGCTGTCAGAGCTACAAAGACTAAAAACCACGAAAAGTGTTATGAGTTGAAGAGTGATATGAGATTTGTAAGATAAGTTGTGAATTGTAATCAGGTCAAAACCCCTTATTGTTACTCTCTAGCAATTGTATCAGTTAGGGTTAAATCCTATGGACTTAGGTTGGTTTAACAACCATTTTTAAATCCTTTAACAGGGTGGCATTCCAAATGAATGTTCTAAAGTCCTCTAACTAGGCCCACTTCTAATAGGGTGGTCAAATCCTTTAACTAGGTCACATTTAATAGTGTTTTGTAGCCTCTAACAAGGTAGGCCTTTCACAAGGCATCACTTTAGAAGAGTGAGAATTGAGTAGCATGTCACTGGTGGTTTTTACCAAATTGGGTTTCCACATAAATTATTTTTTTATGTGTTGATTCTTCATGTGTTATGTGTGCATGTTGATTTACAGTAAGTTGTTAAGTAAGAAAGTTTTAAGCTTGGAGGAATGAATAGTTTTATAAGCTCACTTCACTTGAAGAAAAGTTTGAATTGGACATTTGGACCTTGAATAACTAATTCACGCCTCCCCCCCCCCTCCCACCTCTTAGTTATTCTAAAAGCATTTCTAACATGATGGTCATGATGATGATGGTGATGAAGATGGTGGTGGTGATGATGATGATCAAAGTGGCAAGTATGATGATGGTGATGATGATGATGATGATGATGATGACATGGATGAAGATCATGATGATCAATGAAATGTCCAAGTAGGATCAATTTCAATTATGATGGGTTATGTACAACCAAATTTTTCTTTCCAAACCATATGTGCAGATATAAACAGTAAATAGAATATGTCCAATATTAGATATACACATTAGTTACAATAAATTTTTGGCTAACTTAACACAAATTATTTACATATACAATCTACTTTATTATTAATTATTTTTTGGTAAGTCTATTAATTTAATTTCATTACTGATTTCTAAGACTTTTTAATCTTTTTCACAGGGCAACATGGATGCACCATCTCACAAACCTTTAGCATAGGTAAACATTAATTATTATAATTTTTAATGTTAATATAGAAACAAATGTCATATTTCTTTTCTTTATGGCTTTGGAGTTATTTTGATGAAATTTTACTGATATTTGATGTCACAAATGATAGGAAAAAGCTAGAATGATAACTGATCAAATGTGATCTAAAATATGGGTGTCATTTCTACATGACATCACCCTTAGTGCTGACCCTATGTTCATGGCCCAACAACTCAAACAAAGATTCAAAGATGAAATTGTTAACATTATCATCGAGGGTGACACAAGTGAGAAGAAAGAGGCACTGAGAAAAGAATTGGACCATAGGGTCCAATCTTTGAAGGTAAGTAGTAATTTGACTAAAGCAATAATAAAAGTTCAATAGATGTTAATATTTTATAGTATCTTATGGATCATGATCTCTAATTTTATGTGTTCTTGTATAGAATTATGTGATAGTTATGGAATCACATGGTGAACATGGTGAGGGTTGTAGCGCACAACCTTTGTATAAGTAACTCTTTCTTTGTTTGTTTTCATCAACATTATAATACT
The DNA here is from genome assembly GCA_028749045.1 of Cupressus sempervirens. NCBI lineage: Eukaryota > Viridiplantae > Streptophyta > Pinopsida > Cupressales > Cupressaceae > Cupressus > Cupressus sempervirens. Next base: position 861,876,853 of record CM053789.1, on the reverse strand, counting down.
TACCTTTTTTTCGTGGATGCTTCTAGCTAGTATTCCATTTGATCTTTATCCATTGCAAATGTCTTTGCTAATAATATTATATTTCTTTAGCTCATGATGAAGTGCGGACACCTCCTTCAATCAGCGGCCCAATATTTCCTTGTGCATTGTCGAAAATAAGGTCCATGCAAACATCCTCATCTATGCCTAGTACAACTAGTAAAACCTTTTTTTGCTATATTTTGTAATGTGCTAATCATGCATTTTTTCTTATTTGGGTGGATTTTGTACTCATGTACCTATCATACATACCAGAGTACAAAATTTGGTGATTAGTACTCTGGTACATGTGACTAATCCATTTCCTAGAGCAGTTTGTGTGATTAATACTTTAGTTCCACCACCAACAAAGCATTCCTTGTCACTATCATTTTTGGCCTTATGTCTATATCACTATGTATAACTATAGATAAGATCTTGGGGTGAATTGTATTTAAGACATTGGGATTTGTAAACCTAAGCTATTAAGCCTTGCATGCAAAACATACTTCTTTGGCTTTTCATTTGTATATTTAATAATGGTAGCTTTTGTTTATGTGTTTAAAATCCTATTGAACTTTTGTAAGCCTATAGATCATTGTTGCTTTCCAATACCTAATAGTATGGAAATTAGCACATATTAAATTACTTTCTTTCACATGCACACTATTAGTCAAATCTATCTACTAGAAAAAGAACATACGTACCAAGGTAGGTTGCTCCCAACAATATTAGTATTGGATGCTGACAAAAGAAACTACACTCAGAAAACATTGAGATACAGTGAAATTCACCATAAGTTGTGTGTTATCCCTGCACTCTAGTTACAAATAAGAGAGAAAAGTGATGCTTAAAGGATGTTTCTTGGGAACCCAAGTACTCTAGATGCAGTGTAAATCAACTGTTTCAATTGCTAAAAAATCATATAAAATGAAACATTAAATATGTTGTCTCCTATAGTGACATGCTTGAGGTATAAAACTCAAATTATGTGAAACAGTTTCTAGGGTTTTACATGCTAAGATCTTCTTCTGCTCCTTGTTACTCTATGATCCTGAGGGTCTACTCCACTTAAACTGCGCTCATTTTTAGAAGGAAATGGTATATTCTATCTGTCTCTATTGCCAATTGCATTCATTTCTGCACTGAATACCAGTTGTGTGGACATTGCTTTGAAATTTCCATTGCGCATGATAGTGGGAGAAGTCTGTCTAGAAGTAGCAAATTAGTATGGATAAGAATTCCCCCAACCTTTCCCATATGCTCAAGCAGGAACCCTAGTTTGAAGGGCATTGCACAGGGGGGGAGCATTGTCTATAGTCTATAATATTTTATACCACATTTCTTAAGATCAATAAAAAATGACAATAAAAAATCTTAGGAAACCATATTAAAGAAAAACATATCCTAAGATTGCCTTGGAAGATTTAGAAGTTTTTTTCCCAATTAAATAACCCCACTACCGAATGTAAGTTCTTATGTTTGCTTTAAAGGCTACAAAAGAATGCCCTAATTAACCTTTTAATCTTCAAGTTGTTATTATTCTATTTTTTTATCTCTATCTCAAGCTTATACTTTTGATATATGATCTTTGGTATTGCATATGTAGGCTGTAGGTATAATGTATTTGTTTTGGTGTTAATATGAGCACTTTTGCTAATGACTTGATAGTTGATTTTAGTTTAAAAAATTATCTTGTAAAACAATTGTCAGTATGAGATAACTATCTTTATTGTTCTATTTCTTGTCTATGGAAGGGAAGTCACTGAACCAGAGTTTCCAATTTTTATGAGTTTATCTTCATCTTATTCTTTTATTGATACGATAGCTCTCAATGGCTTGATGAATTATTTTTGGTATTTTTTCAAGTCATCTCTAATATATATTACTTAGGTTATTTCTAACCAATTTTATTTTTTTGTCCAATCATCAACTTTGGTTTAGCTAATAGTAGTTTTTTAATAAAATTATTTACTGTGAATTTATTTTTTGTTTACCATTTATTTAGGGCAGGCCATTTTAGTAGATATGATTGCTTAAAAAAGGCTCTACTAAGTGATTCATCTTCAATCTTGAAGTTGATTATCAACTTGTTTTTTTATTTGATCTTGGTTTTTGCTTCTTCTTTTTGTTGGGAGAGATTGTAATTGTGATAAAAGTGTCTATGATGCCTGTAGTGTTTATATTGATACATCTCTACAACTTGTGTACAAGTTTAGGTGAAGTTTGCATTTTCATCAATCATAAATCATGCCAAAGAGTGTGGTGGGTTTCAGATATTTGTAACTCTTATTGGGAAAGGATCCACCATGTGTCCCTATGCTCATTTACACTTCATCCAAATTTTCATTATATGGATACAAGATGACTAGAAAAACTCTTGTAATCATTTAGGCATATATGTTGGCTTGCAAGCTTTGGAAACTTTGAAATTCATATGTTTGGGAAGAGAGATGTATTCTAGTTTTTTTTTTTTGAGCTTTTTATTTAAGGTCCTGTTTGATAGATCTGCACTCAAGTTTGAAGTAAAACAATTCATATGGCAACAATTTCAATACTGTGATTGGTGGCAGCACTTTTGTATGTTTTTAAGTACACATTTACCAATGAAGAAAGTGTGACTGGTGGTGTCTCTCTATCTTTCATTTCATTTGGCGTGTGCTTTAATTGTCATGATGTTTCATTTACATTTAATAAAATTCATATTTTGATCCTTCTGGATCAATGTTTGTGTATGTGTTTTCTTGGAAGGATTAAATGTGTTTTTAGGATAACATAGTTAGGTAGTCTTAACTAGAAGGTTCATTAATTTTACCAGATTGAACTAATGCATCTTAGAACTACATTGTATCACCTTTGGGACACATTTTTGTAGTTCTCTCCATAGATAAATTTGTAATCCTAATAGAGAGTAGATAAACATTCAATGATTTTATTGATACGTTATGGGGGAAATTTATAGGCCAAAGGTAATTACAAGAGAAAATTATTTGCAGGTAGTTAATAGTTTCCAAATGGTAGTATTACCAAAAAATGTAATAAAAACACACCAACATTCCTTCCCTTATTACATTGATCCTAAAAACATTAATTTCCCATGTAGGGACCCCCCTTTAATGGTGACATTAAATATGCTGATGACATAATTTGAATGCATATTTTTAGAAAATGTTCTTCTAAAGTGGCATTCCCTGAACCAACCAGGATCCATCAAGTTTTCTTATGACCCTTAGTAAGGTGTAGCTTTGAGCTATGTTCTTAAATCACAAATTAAAATTATTCAACAATGATTCCTAAGAGATGCAACAGATCTCTATAATTGTCTAATGACTGCGAAGGGTATAATTCTCAATCACATACTTTGAACCTCACTTGAGAGCAATCCATATTGAGTGCAATATCAAGTCCCAAACTTGTCTCTTAAATAGAACTTCACAAAACATATCTTATTCACATTTGTCAGCATCAAAAAGAAAATTAAAGCAGGGAATCAAAAATGTCAAAAATGTTTCTTGTGCAAAGCACCATTCCAAGGCGAGAAGATGACTTGAGATAAGTACCATCCACAACATTACTATATTGGAAAAATAAACTATTTAACATAATGCCCTTAGCTTCATCATCACCAATAGGAGCCTTAACTTATTACAAGTTGTCCAATGAGAGACCTTACGTTGACACTATAATACCGTTCTACATTTTGAAGCTAAACAATTGAAGTTTTAAGGAAAACTTTGCATTAACAACTTTTTCTCCAAATAGCTTGTTTAGATAATCACAAATATTTGAGAGAATTTATCTAAATCTACATGATGAAGCTTAGAGTCTGCAAGACAAAGACCAATGATAGCCTTGGCTTTGTCATCTGTACTACTCCACTCCAACAATTTACTCAAAATTTCCCTTATGGATGATGGATCAACTCTAGCTCTGCCTATATCACTACTCTAACCACTCATGCTAAAATATTCAATTCTACTCTAATGTTGCAAATCAAAACACAACTTAACTAATCCCTCCAAAGTTCAACTGCAAACTAACATAAAAGCTCTTGACCAAGGGCTTTCTAGGGGAAATTACATGCTATGCTACCATGATGTGCATCTCAATGCTAACCACTCTAATACAACAATAAAACTCAGAGAAGCCACATATTACATCATAAATAATCATAATTATGTATTAATATGAAAAAAGTCAGCTTGTAAAAACCACAAAGCAATGATTTTTGAATCATTGCCACCATTAAAATGAATTTGCAAACAACATACTCATTGGATAGCCCATGTTCAACCTACATCCATATTTAATTGCTCTCAAAACTTCGACTTGAACCTAGATTTCTATTAGAACATATACATAAGCTAATTCATCAAGTTTCTTTGATCTCCTCATAGATTAAATTATTCTACTGTTGTCAACTTCTTTTAATTCACAATACTAGTAATGACAACTTTCTTTAATTCACAATACTAGTAATGAATAGATAACTTGAGACTTGAATAACTTTTTAATTTCAAACTTAATTCACAAATTGGTCACTAATTTTTTTGCCTCGAAGGTTACTTGGCATTTGAAACTTACATTTTCTGGTCACATGTTAGATTCCTTGCAGAACAACAATGCGAGGCAACTTTCCACTCAACGGAACATATTTTCAACATAATGAGGTTTGCTGCACTTCTACTCAAGCAAATTTGTTTTTCCATAATACGTTTTGAGATGTACTAGCATTATTGTGTGTCAACATAAGGAGAATGAGTAGTGACAAGAAATATTAATCACCCTACAAATTTTACTTAACTAATTTGAAAAATTAAATGTGAAAACAGAATAGAAGATTCATTAAACATTCCAACCTTTTGTTTGTTTGGTTTGAGTGGGTGAGAAAGGGTGTTTAATCAATATTAGCACTTATTCACCACTACTGCTAAATAAATTCACCAATGTTTATCTAAAATTCTAAGATGAGGGGATGTAGTGATACAGTCTGCAAAAGGTTTCCCAAATTCTGATGAGCTAACTAGTAGGAGCAGCTATTAAATTACAATAAACAAATTAAAAGCTATTAGCAAAAATGTCAATGCAGGTAAAATGTTGGTTAGAATGTGTTTTTTAGTTAGAATGTATTTTTCACATGTTGTTTTAGGTACAAAACCATGCATTTTATCTTTTAAGATGTCATTTTAGCTACAAAACCATGTCATTCAATTCTACTTTAAGGGTCATTGGATGTCAATGAAGTAAAATATTTTAAATCTTCAAAATTGTCATGAGGAATGGTGGTAAAAGAATAGTATGGTCTGTAAATGTTTGCCCTAATTCATCAGTGGATGTAACTAGTGATAAAAGTTATGCCAATAGGTCTTACTGTAGTCCTATTTTATGCACTAATAGATAGACCTTTAGTTGATAGAGCAATAGAGAGTAATACTACTGAAGCTTATCCATTTCTTGGAGAAATCCGTGTAATTAGTACTAGTTCATATGTAGGGACATTGTTGCTGAACAAGAAAACTATGTTTCCATTAAAATTACAAAAGCTTCTAGGTGCTTTAAAATTGTTATTATTTAAAGTGTAAATTTAGTTTACTTTTACATTACTCATTTTGGACTGATAATCCCTTTATGTTTCTGTAGGTAATAATGTTTTCTTTGATTATTTTTTTGATATGACATTGAGACTATTTGGACCCACCATACGTAAAAGGTATGTAGTTTCATATCATTGCTACATAATTTTTCTTTTCTTCCATTTATTGTACTATATTAAAGCTATTGATCTAACAATCTAATTTATTTTTAAAGGTGGAATTTTAAAGCTGTGGAATTAAAAAATCAGCTGATTACATCTTTTGAGGAGAAATTTGGAAAAAACATTTTTGACACTGGCCTACTTCTGAAAAGAGCATTAAAGCATATAAAGACTATGAGGGATCAATATGGAAGGGGTCTTAAGGAGAACCCAAAGTACAACTATCGTCCTATGATTCCACCGATGGAGTGGAATGAAATAATAGAAGATGCAAAGGAGAAAAGGCTATGTGAAAATAGAGTAAATGAAGCAGCACAAGGTGAAAAAAGGTATGTCATGATAGTATTAAGTACATTGTAATCATGCACTAATTAGTGATATTTGTAAATATATAATCTAAGATGTTTGAAATTGTTCATAGATTGTAGGACACATCCATGGCTACAAAAGCGAGACTACAAAAGGTTGTCCAACACAAACTTGGCTCTGGTGGCTATATGAATCTCCAGTCTCGACTTGTAAGTAGGAGAATTGAAATTTCATCTTTATTTTTTTATATAATGTTGCAAAAAAATTTTTTTAATGAAACCATACATGGAAAATTGACAATATTAAACAAAAAATATAGGGCACAAAATTCAATGTGGAGCTCATAGATGAAGATAGAAAAATTTCCTTGAAGGAAGGCTATAAAATTGTGGCTGCACACCTATGTGAAGAATCTGAAAGCCTTTCTCAAGAATCCAATACACCAAATCATATCTCACAGGTAAATTGGTCAGATGAAAAGAAAATGAAATTGAATAGTTGAGAAGATTCTTTTTTGGTGTTAGTTTTGAATGTAAATTGACAGCATAACAATGTGCATAACATTTTATTGCAGCCTTCATATCCTATCACAAAACTTACTTGTGACAAAGGCCATGATGTGCATTATAATGGTGGAGGTATTAATTTTCTATTGGAAAATAATTATGCAATTATGAATACAATTTAACATCTTCAATTGCAATTTGACATGTATCCTTTTTTTGAATATTTCAAAGCATGTTGAACATCATGGTGAAGGAGTGGAGCATGTTCCAAGTGTTCAACATGTTGATGTGGCAGTGGATCAAAATGTTAATGTGCATGATGTGGCATTCTTAGGTAAGAAAAATGCATGCTATGTTGTACTAGTACTTAATTACAAACTTGTAATAGTTAAAAAAAGAAAAAGAGTATGCTAATTTATCTCATTTACTTGTTCTTACAACAGAGCCCCCTTTAGCGCAGTAGCCTCCTGCTCCTCCAAAGAGGAGCCATTGTAATTTAACATTACATGTGCTAGAAGAGGAGGAGAATGAGGAAGATATGGATGCTCCTATGATTGTTTCTCTTAAGAGAGCTAAGAAAAACAAAAAGAAGAAATGATGTTTTAAAAATGCTCTTTGATAAACCTTGTTGGATAATGAAAGAACTTTGTTGTAAGTAGTTATCTATGAATGATGTGTATTAATATTGATTTTTATTTTATGTTAATGAATATTGTTATGTGTTAATGAAGTCTTTATTAGTATTTTGTATTAATGAATTTTATATCATATTAATGAATGTTATGTGATTGTATTGATTGAATATTATAGTCCATTAATGGATGAATGAATGAATAAAGTATGTAATTAGATGATAATGGGTAATTTAGATTGATGTTAGGGGGATGGGGGTGAGGTCAGATGAGCTTCCACCTTCATGTGGTTGGCCTTGTTAAGTAGAGAATATTATAGTATTCTTGAAATCAAGTGAATCTCAAACTAACATACCAAGGAATCGCAAAACCCAAATCCATCTACCTCTCATCTTCTCATCCCAATAAGTCATCTTTTTTGCCACTTTTATTTGGAAGGGTTTAAATCCTGATCAATTCATCATCTGCATATTCTAAAATCATAACGCTCCAAAGAAAAGAATGATGTTCTTAAATAATGTGTTGGAAATCTGATTGAAAAGATCATTGATGAAGAAGATTAATTGAAAGAGGGAGATTGTTGAATGTTTTCAATCATTGTTTTGTCATTGATGTCAAACCTACTATGTGTTGGAATGACATTTTCTTTTAAGATCCAAATGCTATCACTTATTTGATTGATGAAGAGGATTTGATCAACAAGATGTAACAAGAGTACCTAAGGGAAAGGTTGAGTTATGATATTGTAATGAAGTGCAAGGATCAGTTAAGACAACGGTTAAATGCTATATTGGTAACATACTTGAAGATACGGAAGCTGGCTACACTTAGAAACACTGGAGGAATAAGTTGTAATAAAGTTCATTGTGAAGCTTAAACTAAGTTCATTAGTGGGTGCCAATAAAGCTAGTTGAAGCCAAGCAAATTCTCAGTTGAAGCTAGGAAAATTCTCAATTGGAGCCGAGCAAAAGAAAAATCTAGTGTGTGCCAAGTGAACTTCAATTGCCAAGTGAATTTTAAGTACTGAGAAAAGTAACAGGTACCAAGCATCAAAAAATCTTAGTGGGTGTCAAGCATCAATAAAACACAGTTGATGCTGAGTAACACAGTATGTGTTGAGCACCAGTATTTGTCAAGTTGCTACATTATTGAAAAATTCAAACATTCACCAAATTTGAGCCAACATAGTTGTTACCTAGAATTTTGTGAACTAGTTGGAGGATAAGGATGATGAGTTGGTGGCATAGAACTCTATGTAAACCATTTTTGGGTGAATTCAAAAGGATTATTCAAGACTTCTATTTAAGGAGTCATAGACCAAGAAGAAAATGCTACTGTTGCTGAAGTGCCAAATTGTGAAGTGGTTAGAAGGGTTTCAAGGAGAAGATGTCTAGGAGAAGGAAGAACACAGAGGGTCTACTTTGATGAGTGGTCAGAGAGATATGATTACACTAGTACATTGAGAATGGAGACTCAAGAAGGCTAAGCTTGAAAGGAGGGCAAGTTGTCAAGAGTTGCATAGATTGAAGGCCAAGCAATGTGAAGAGCTACGAAGAGTGATATGAAATCTGCAAGTTAAGTTGTATGTTGTAATTAGGTCAAAGATTCTCTAATACTCTCTAGCAATTGTATTAGATATAGAAATCCTATGGGATTAGATTGGTTTAACAGCCATTTGTAAATCCTTCAACAGAGTGGCATTCCAAGTGAATGTTCTAAAGTCCTCTAACCAAGCCCACTTCTAAGGGTGGATAAATCCTCTAACAAGGTCACATTTAACAGTATGTTGTAAGTCTTTAACAAGGTAGGTCTTTCATAGGGCATCACTTTAGAAGAGTGAGAATTGAGTAGCATGTTGCTAGTGGTTTTTCCCAAATTGGGTTTCCACGTAAATCATTGTGTTATGTGTTGATCACTTTCTGTGTCATGTTTGCATGTTGATTTACAGTAACTTGCTGAATAGGAAAGTTAAATTTTGGATGAATGAATGGTTGAATGGGCTCACTACACTAGTGAAAAAGTTTGAATTCGACATATAGACCTTGAATAAATAATTCACCCCCCCTCTCAGTTATTCTAAAGCATTTCTAACATAATGTATACTATTTCTTTCACCCACTTTACTTGGATGCCAATTGCTTGCATCACCAAGTTGAGGTAGTGTAACTTGTAAGGTGCCCAAAATATGTGCTCATATATCACCTCAACTAATGCAAAGTCTATAGCCTTAATCCACCAAAATCTTCTTAAGTGCCTAGTAGCACCCAACCCACTACAAGATGCAAACCAAGGTTACTAGCCTTTACCCAATGCTAAGCTCTGTCTCTCCAAGTGGACTCCACTTCTCTAAGGTCTTACCACCTCTCTAGGGCTCTTAGAAAACTTGGGTCAAATTAAGGCTTTAGGGACACTAGCCGTCAACTAGGCCAAATATGGTAAATTAGGAAAAAAACTTTCAAGGCTTCAAACAAAGACTGGTTTTTTCATTCCTAGTCCTATATACCTTAGTTTTTATTGAATACAAATACAAGAACTGTACCACTTAACCTTTCATTCAAATATGACCCCATTTTCCAACAAGATTATCTAATATGAATCTTGAAATCTCTTCCCACAATAGTGGTTGGCTTTGACATAATTTTTGTTAAGTTCATTTTTGTGTATACAAGTTGGAATGGAGCATTGGGCTCACTGGGTTCACCAAAAATTCTAGCATGGTGCTCTCTAGAATATCCATGAGGTATGAAATTAATGCTATTGTAGGTTGAGCTAAAGTGGATGAAAAAATGATCTTCAACCCTAAAATTCCACTTTAACAAAAAATAAGGTTTACTTACTTTGTTCTAATCAAACATTCACTTGGTTTTACAATCTCATCACAGGCCTAGAGATGGACCTTTTGAAATGAATGATATATTTACCATCCTCAATTATATCCCTACCAATGTCTTACTAACATACAGACTCTACTGCAAAGGCCTTGTGCCAAGTCTTTGTTTTGGTGTTGTATGGACTACCCCTTACCTTATCTTCTATATTTTTTTGAATTCAATCTTGGAAAATGGTGCAATAATGTTAAGGATCCTGAGCTAATACAACATCTACTCATACAGGCCAAGGATCGGTTGCCACTTATTAGAAAGGCCTTTCAGCTTGCATTTGGAAAAAGTAGTTTATTTGTGTCTTCCTTTGCACATGTTACCTTAACTATTTACTAATTTTTTTATAACCAATACATGAACTTGTCCTCATAAAAATTTCTTGAATGTTCATTCTTATCAGGGGTAGAGATCTAGGTGTCATTGGAAATATTTAGATCTTTTATCATCTATCTAGTTGATTTAGTTTAGGAGGATCCACCATATCTTTTTATTGATTTAGATAGTGGATAGCTTTGACATCTTCCTTGTGAATGAGAAGCATTCCATCTCAAACTAGCATCATAAAATGAGCCATAGAAACCTCCAAAAATGTATGAGTTTACTTGTAAGCCCAGTAAGTCTTCTGGAGTACTTGGCCAGGGAGAACTCATATGCATGTGTACATGCTTATAATTTTAGAAAGGCTTTATAGCATAAGCTATAGCAACTACTTGTGATATTGTTGTTTTAAACCTTACCTTTTAGGAAGGACTTGTAGTTCCATGATTTCTTAACTACCTTTTATTTTTTCAATATATAACATATATTAAATATCCACTCCACTTACATTGTTTTAATAAATAAATAAGTTCTCTTAGATGAAGGATTGATAGCTTCACTGATATTTCTTTCCAGTTATGTTAGCTATGCAATCTAAAATATGAAATATTGAGCAAGAAGAATGGATTGAATAACATTGACAAGGTGATAAAGAAAGAAGACCTTCAATATATGAACACAACCTTGCTATTTTCCATGGCATTGAAGCATTGCACGAATAAGGCCAGGTTTCAATTGCAAATTATGATTTGCCTAGCAACATTTAATTAAAACCCTATTAAGATGAAGACAACAACTTTCATTTCAGCTGGAGAAATCACAAGTGTTAACCAAATGAATAGGGCATAATTTGTCACCACCAAGCATGCACAAAATGGTGATCTCACTGAGGTATTAAGACTTTTTAAAAGAATGGCCTCAACCAAAAGTGGTCTCATGGAATGCAATAATGTCTAAATATGCACAATATGGACTTATTGAAAAATCTATGGAGCTTTTTGAACAAGTAAAATAAACTAATATCTAACTCAATTAATTAAACCTCACTAGCATCCCCCCAGTTTGTTCTAAAATGGGAGCTTTGAAAAAGGGCATGGACATCCATGAAAGCATAATTGAATGTAGATTCTCATCAAATGTTGGAGTTGGAAATAGGATAATAGACATGTATGTGAAATGTGGTAACATACAAATAGCACATAAAATTTTTGACAAAATGTGTCAACCTAACATGGTCGCGTAGATTACAATCATTGCATTATATGCACACAGTGGGTTTTTTGAAAGGGATTTGGAGCTTCTTAAAAAACTACAACTGTAAGGTACAAAGTATGACTTTATAACCTTTTCCAGCATCATCCCTGTCTTAATCCTATATCCAAATAATGGAGCACATTATGCCTTTGTGCAAAAATGGGAGATCTAGTAATTTTCAAAAGGTAAGAGGATTGATAAAAGATAGAGGAATAAAAGAGCTACCTAGATGTAGCTAGATTGCAATCTATAAAATGGTCCATTATTTTTATATAGGGTTAAGATTTCCCAAAAACATATGAGAGTATGCAAAGTTGGAAATTTATCTTGCAACATGAAGACAATGGATATATTAGTCTTTTAGCTATTCATTATTTTTTGGTTAGTTAAAATGATTAGAAATCTTCTACTTTCCTTTTAGTTCCTCAAATTCTTTTGCAAATGAGCTAAATAACTTTGAAGTTCAATCTTTTATATAGTTGGTGTTTTGGGCATTTTAATCTTATTGTTTTTCTCTATTTGATCTTTTCAATGTCTGTCATTGGATTGTAGACTGTGAACAAATCCAAATGGTGAGTTTATTTGTTCATCTTCATTTGTTTGGTAATTTCATTTTGAAGTTTTTATTTGTGTAAATGGCTCATCTAAAATTGAAAAGAGAATGAATATAACATCCAATGTGTTTTACAGGGCCCATGTTCGACAAATTTTTGTACCATTTGTTTTACCAGTACAATCCTCAGGGGGCAGTATGGGGCAACATTGTGTGGGGGTATGGTGTGTTGAAGGATCTCATTAATGGGAAGTCATTATACTTCACAATAATTCCAAGTGAATGGTATTACATAAAAGGTTACTAGTCTAGCTCTTCTATTATTCTGTCTAGAGAAAAGCCAGTTATTCTTTACACAAGATGTCAAAACTCCTCTAGACAGGTTCAAAACATGGTTGTTCCTAAAGACCCATTTGATCCTTACTTAAAAGAATGGGTGATGATCCCTAAAAATCCCATCATTGTTCTAGTGAAAGGACTCAATGGGAGCTCTTTCAAAGATCCAACCACTGGATGGCTTGGAAAAGATGGAAGGTGGAGAATTTTTGTTGGAAACAAGGAAGATCAACATCTTAATGGAAAGGCCCTTCTTTACACAACCAAAGATTTTGTTTACTGGACCAAAAAGAAGCACCCTCTCCATTCCTCTAGGAAGATAGGAATGTGGGAGTTCCTTGATTTTTATCCTATTTCTCCATTGGGAAAACATGGTCTTGATACTTTTGTTACTGGGCCTAAGATCAAACATGTCTTGAAGGCATCCCTCGATGAAACAAGATTTGAGTATTATACAATTGGGACTTACTTCACATACATTGATAGGTATGTTTTGGACAATATAAATGCTGACAAAAAATATGGACTGAGATATGATTATGGAAAATTCTATGCATCCAAAACATTTTTTGATAGTCATAAGAATAGAAGGGTCTTATGGGGATGGATCAATGAGTCAGACAGCATTCAGGATGATATTACAAAGGGGTGGTCTAGTGTTCAGGTAAGGTTCAACCCAAATTTTCACTTCTATATATTTATGTAGTCTTATTACCTAGAAACTAATTGTATTGAATGTATTTTGATGACTTTTAGTCTTTTAGCTATTCATTTTTTTATTTTTGGAATATACTGTGTACATGTAAATTTGTTTAGTTGTCATTTGGTTGATTCTCTATTTATTTATTTTTGGTTCATTTTTATTTAAAACTGATGAAAGATTGTAGTAATGTAAAAATGAATATTATTCCTCATATTATATTATTTTCACATTAATATCTTGTGGAGATTATATTTTTTTGGACTATACAAGGTTTTCATAAGTGACCCAATATCTGATTGTTTTGCAAGAAGAGGTGATAGTGATTCAAAAGAATTTCAAAAGATGAAAGTGAAAAGGATGTGAATCAAAAGACACCCATGGTATGATGATGGATTAGAAGGTTTCCATTTGGGAAGGTATTATTCTATTTTTTTATTCTAGCTTATAGCTCATTCAAGACCTTGATGAAAGGTTGAGACTGCTAGCAAGAAGAAGACTTTGTTGGAGTCATCTACAAAACCTAAAATTATTGTTGATAAAAAGGAAAAGATAACAATAACTAGTGAAGCACAAAAGACAGGTCAGTGCTTAAATACTTTCTCATTAACAATGTTTTGATATTTTGAAAACTAATTTGATATAGAAACTTGTCTTAAATTATGAAATTGTTAACATGACTAGAGGGAAGTTTCAATTATTTGAAAGAAAATGGCTTACACTCAATTAATAATAAATCCAAGTGAAGATGAAGTTATTTTAGACTAAACTCTAGTTGATATGAGCGATCAACCTTATTTTTGTGTACTACATCACTATTCTCTAGCAGATTTCATTTTCATGGAGCATTTAAGGAATTTGTTAGATTTCTCCAATGTTAATGACTGAGTAAGTAGTTATAATCCAGTTGAATTATATTATAGGTTTTAGCATTTGTAAACAATCTTATGTATTCTGTATGGATGATGGCTTTTCCTTTGTTCTTGGTTAAAACATGAGGAATAGACTAGTGGCTTTTCTATCTATAATTGATATGAAATAGAAAAACAATGAGGATTTGTGTGTTTATTGTTGTTCCTATTATGTTTAGTTTTTGTGATGACAAAGAATTTCAAACAATTAGGGACCCATAGTGGATACATTTACATATTTTTCTTCCTTAGTCATTGATTAATTCTTTTTAAACATATATGCACTTGAAGTACAAATATTTTCAACCAAGAAAGAGAAATACCGAAGCAAATAATAGAGCTTTAACACTGTCGCATTGTTAAGCAATTGAGATGTATGAAGGCATCTACTAAGCTTGCTTCTATTCCAAGATTTGTCTCCAAAGATTCAAGGGAATGATGGGATGTCATATCTTTTTTGGTCTGAACTTGTTTCAACACAAGACAAATGGAAACCTATCTAAGGGTTTCACTTTGGCTTGATTAAATCATTTTGCTCAACTTGTTGCACTGAACTGAGGATATTCAAATGAAATCAAAATCTTTTTTGTTTCCATGTCTATGAATGGAATGTATTATATATATATTTTTCTTCTAGTGCTTGAGATTGACTCCACTAGTACATACATTTGGTAAATAGTTATTTTCTACGTTCATAAGCTAATCAATTGAAATTGTAGAAGCTACTTTGAACTTGGGAATATTTGATTGAGTTTAGTCTTTATTGTAGTCATCTCCTTCTAGGACAAAAGAAGTAGCCAAAAACCTATTTCCTCGTATGACTTTACATGTAATAGTTAAAGAAGATGCAATGCTACCCCTAATTGTCGAATATTGAAGAATTGCCCAGTTCATAGCCCTTAAATAAATAATGTTAACCAAGTTGAGGTTAGAAACCTTATTCAACATGCTTTCACTTATTTTTTCCACTTCATCTTCTACATCAACACTCACATAGGGGATAGGAGCCCACAAAAAAGATGAAGATTATTAGTCTGTGGTGCAAGTTAATTAGTGAGGAGGAGTTCTTAAACCATATTGTGTGATCAAAAAATATGAAGTGCCTCACACCATTGTAAGTATTTCAATATTATTATCTTGTTTGAGGCATTTTATAAAATATTTCACATGCCTTACCTATGATTTGACATTTTGCATGCATCCTACACTCTCTCATCTAGCTAATGATGCATTACAGAGAGTGATCTGAAATGATGACGCTAGAAAACACACACAATCAAATCCAAAATGAACTTTCATTACAAATGGATTGTGGAAATCTGATATTGTTAATTTTGCATGCATGTTTGTGAGGACAATCACAACTTAAACACACACACACACACTGTGTGTGTGTGTGTGTGTGTGTGTGTGTGTGTGTGTGTGTGTGTGTGTGTGTGTGTGTGTTTAAATTGTGATTGTCCTTGTAGACATGCATGTAAAATTAACAATATCAAATTTCCACAATCCATTTGTAATGCAAGTTTATTTTGGATTTGATTGTGTGTGTTTTCTAGCATCATCATTTTAGATCACTCTCTGTAATCCATCATCAAGATGAGAAAGTGCAGGATGCATGCAAAATGTCAAATCATAGGCAAGGCATGTGAACTATTTTATAGAATGCCTCAAAAAAATTGACCAAGCATATATGGCTCTTTTCTATTGTTTTTTCTCTCTTAGAGTTTTCATCCTTTGTTAAGTACGCAATCCACTCAACCAAAGATTCTAGATTCTTGCATAGACATAGGTAGTCTATCATCCCCAAACAGAGCCACTAGTGGTCTAATTTTTACAAGGCAAAATTTTCCTTTAAAAGGTGGTGTGAAAATCAGATAAGTTATGTATCTTGCATAATAGGGTTTGGTTTTTTGTGTAACTTTCAACCCTAGGAGAAACCCTACTAAAAAATTTCATGTTTTGAATAAGAATGTTAGGTTTTGTTCTTGTAGTTTTCAAATGATTTGGGCGGGTTAATTTTTTTTCAAATTAAAATATCATTTTGGGAGGTCCTTTTAAAATTATTTTTCAGCTTGCTTCTCTAGATTTTTTCCTACCATCGAATCTTCTCTAGATCCACGATGGACATCATGTCATTTTGTGAAGCAACAAGAATTTTACTACACATGACATAGTGACCAGCATGAAAAATGGAATCGATGACCTGAAACAAAAGCAGGTGCTAGTTTTTCATTATTTTAGTTTTTTTTGGTGATTAGAGTGATTCCATACAAGTCAATGTTGGAAATGATTGAAATAATTATAAGAAAAGTTGAGGAAGATTGCTGGAATAAAATATGGAACTAGTAAAGAATGTCCTCAATCATTGTTTTGTCATTGATGTCAAACTCGCTAATTGCAGGGATGACAATTGCTTTAGTGATCCAAATACTATCAATTAGTTGATTGTCAAGGTGGAGGCAATTAATAAGATGTAACTAAAATACCTAGAGAAAGGTTGAAGTTATGATGTTGGAATGAAGTATAAGGATCAGCTAAGCCATTGATGAAAGAATGTATTTGATGACATACTACAAAGAATGGGCACACTGAAACATATCAAAGATTTAAGGATTTAACTAAGTCTTTTGTGAAGCTCAAACTAAGTTCATTAGAGAGAAGGAGCTGGGCAAGCTAGTAAGAGCCGAGCAAGTTCTAGTTAATGCCGAGTAAACTTCAGATGCCGAGTGGTGCCGAGTAGAATCAAGTGTCGGGTAAGTTCAAGTGCCGAGTAAGTTCAAGTGCCGAGTAGAATCAAGTGCCGAGTAAGTTCAAGTGTCGAGTAGAATCAAGTGCCAAGCAAGTTCAAGTGCCGAGCTGGTATAGGTGCCAAGTAACACAGAGGTGCCAAGCACCAGTAACTCAATAATGCCGAGTTGCTGCATTATTTAGGAAATTGAAGATTCACCAGATCTAAGCCGACAAGGTTGTTATCTAGAAATCTGTGAATTAAAAGAAAGATAAGAATGATGAGTTGGTGGCACAAAACACCATGTAGAACATTTTTAAGATACAATTGGCAAAGTTTCAAGAAAACAAGATTTGGGGTAGATACATTGTATCCTACCTAATTAACTTTGAAACCCTAAAATTGAAGAGGGAAAATTGAGCGGTAAAGGCAAATCAGACTTCTATATAAGAAGACATAAGTTAATAAAAAAAAAGGTGAGAGAGAGCAAGAGGGGATAGAAGGAAAGGAGGCAGTGATCAAGCATAAAAACATGAAATGCTGTAGAATGTGCCTAGGAGAAGATAGCGCAAAAATTCTATTTGTATAGACGACCACAAAGGTGATTGCATTGACAGAATGAGTTAGAAGACTCAAGGAGATGAAGCTTGAGAGGAAGACAAGCCATCAAAGCTAAAGAGATTAAAACCAAGCATAAGGATTGAACTGAAAGTGTGATCTGAAATTTGCAAAGCATGTTGTAAGTTATATCAGATCAAAAGACCATTATTGTTACTTTCTAGCAATTGTAATTGTAAGTCTAAATCCTATGGACTTAGGTTGGTTTAACAGCCATTAGAAAAATCCTTTAACAAGGTGACATTCCAAGTGAATGTTCTAAAGACCTTTAACCAGGCCCATTCCTAACAGTTTGGTGAAATCCTCTAACAAGGTCACATTTAACAGTGTGTTGTAAGCCTTTAATAGGGAAGGCTTTTAACAGGGCATCACTTCAGAAGAGTGAGAATCAAGTAGCATGTTACTGGTGGTTTTTCCCAAATTGGGTTTCCACGTAAATCATTGTGTCATGTGTTGATCTTGAGTGTTTTATCTTTTCATGTTGATTTACTGTAACTTGCTTATATGATTGATTTAAGTTTGATTAGATGAAAAGGATATGGATTCATTAAAAGTAGTAGAAAGGTATTAATAGGGCATTTGGACCTTGAATAACTGATTCACCCCTCCACCCCCTCTTAGTTATTCTAAAGAATTCTAACAATCAATAGTGAAATAAGTGGACTAGGTGGCAAGCGCTTTGTTCTAGGAAGTCACTATGTCACGACCAAAAAATTGAAGAATCCTACCAGTAGTGACATAGTCCCTTACCGTGAAAAGAAAGAGGCAGCTATGCAAAGTAGAAAGTGGGCACCAAGTTTTGAGTTGTTTTAAATTTTCTTGATGGTGGGGTTGCTATTAAAATTGCTAGAACTAGAAAATTGACCTATTGGAATATGCTACACCTTCTATCATTAGTTTTTAGTTTTTCTCAAGGAGTTTCTATGTCATGACTAGAAAATATAAGAGCCTTTTTGATAGCAATATAGCACCTCGCCAAAGATTTGAAAAGGTAGGAGATTTAGAAATGGATGAGTGTCATAAAGGTTTCATGTCTTAATGAGATTGAATGCTTGTCTTGCATTGTCAAAAGTAATTATTGTAGTAGTAATGGTGGAAACATGTGTCTTATTGGCACTATTGTTTTTCTTGATGCCTAAGGGAGGTCGCTATGTCACAACTGGGAAATTATAGAATCCTACTAGTAGCAAAATAAAACCTTGTCAAAAAAAGGGAAGTGTGGTAATAGTTTTAAGGGCAGGTCCTAAGAGTTCCCTTAGTCAACAATGAGTTAGGTTTTCAATGTGACATGCTGGCATCAGTTAAAGCATGTATGCCAGAGGTCATTATGTTGTGACTGGGAAGTCTATGTTGAATATTGATAGTGACATAGTGCCTTATCGAAAAGGATGAAACATGATAGTGTTCAGTTTTATTGTGTTACAAAAGGGATTAAAATATTGTGCATAGGTTGCCAGCATGTAAAGTTTAGCCAAGTCACATGTGACATGGAAACACACTCAATTAAAGGGTAGATGGAGGATCAGAACTATCAAATCAAATTCATATCAATGGTAGGCATTAAGTCACTATAAGAAAATGCTCACTTTTTAACAGTAGTGACATAGAAACCAAGAAAAGAGGAGGAGGGACTATTGCGATCTTGTGCTGGGTGTGATCAGAACATGAAAGAATTTCCACTTGTTTGCAAAGTATTGTAGGATTGAAGAGAAGGATAGCAATGATTCAAGTAAGTTCCTATTTTCACCATCTTTATCAAAGTATTCTAGTTTCCTGCAATTCCATTCACCATTCTAGTTTCTTCCAATTCCATTCACCATGCCTCCAAAGAAATTTTTCTCTAATCAAGAAGATTATTTAGCTAGAAACATTCATGATGATCTCCTTGAGCTATTGCCTGAATCCACAAACGAGACTATTAAAGTGAAAAAATTGGTTTCCTTAAACCTTAGACTCAAAATTGCTAACAAATTGTATGATAAAGGAAACTTGGTTAGGGATGTAAAAACTTCTCAAACAAGGCTTTTCCTATTCAAAAAATGGTTCTTAGAAAGAAAGATATTTTCCCCTCATGGGAACATCTAGAATTTTGACTTGGGAAAGCTAGTGGTTCCTAGTGTCTTTATGGATTATGACCTCTTAGAGGTTGTTGCAAAAAATTATGACTTGGCAATTAGAGTAGTGAAAAGAACTAATGGTGAGTCTCTGATCACAATCAACCTTGAGGAAATTTGAGGTCTTTTCTGCCTAGAGCCACTGATAGATTATCATGTACCCATTGACCTACAAGAGTTAAAAAAGGAATATTTATCTAAGAAGGATGCAATCAGGCAAGGTGCACTAAGGGCACATATAGGCACAATTGTGAATTTTCCAATAATCATAGCAACATCTAAGGAACCTTTTAAAAAGGAGTATTTCACTACCCAAGCTATGGAGGCATATATGACTCTGTGTAGAGTTTTTGGTGAAGATGAATAGAATGTTCTGCCGATAAGTTTTATGTAGATGATTACTCAGATTTCTTCTCTTGGTGTTGATGTTGTTTTTGATTTTGCCTCCTATTTAGCAGAAGAAATCCATACAAGCTTGGTTGGGATTTCCAAAGGCAAAGTAGATAAAACTTTTGGTTACCATTCTTTTCTGATGCATATGTTTTTGTTCAAAGGAGTAGCATATTTTGTAAGGAAAAGAATTTGAACAAAGAATAGGAGGGAAAAGCACTACCAGTTCACCTATGGAGTGTAGATATGACTTGCAATGTAGAGAACACTAGTTTTGTCAAGTTTGATAGGTATTTTTCTTTGAAAATGAGATGCATATTATTCAAGGACAATCCCAGAGTCCCTAAGGCACTAGTAGATCTTATCAGGTCCATGGATAATCTTACTTGTCTAAAAGTATCACATAATTGGGGAGACATTATCCCATACTTTATTTCAACTATTTTTAGGATTTATGGTTTCAAAGGAGCTCCTCATGTATTGCCCTACTAGGTGCCATTAAAAGTAGGGGTAGCTGAGTTTTTATGGCAGCTAGGAGGATTAGAGGAAAATTATTTGGTAAAAAGGAAAAGAGGTTCAATTTTCCCAACTTGTATTATAGCCCACCAGTTTGTACTTACAAAAGGTGGATGGTTATTTCTATATAAAATACTAGATTAGTATAAGATGGCTATTTCTCATTCCCTTTTTTGTGACACTGAGGGTTTCTATGATTTGGTTTTTAGGTTCAAAGCTAAACTTGGCTCCTTAAAACATGAGCCTTATTACCCTAAGGATGTAATAAGAAATGAATTCTCCTTGCAAGAACAAGAGACCAAAAAGGAGAAGTGGAGAGTTTTTTCAAGAGTTTTGGAGTTTATCCATTTTTTTGACAAAGATTATAGTCCTCTTGATAATGCAAACATAGAGGCGGATAGAATAAATAAAATCATGATGACTTTTCCTAAGATAATGGAGACAATGAATGAGAAGAAGCAATTTTTCATTAATGCTTATCTTGATAAAGCTAGGGAGGTTATGAGAAGCCTGGCATTCACTCCCAATATAGGAGCAAGACAATTGATTGTCCAAAAGAGGTCAGATTATAATGTGATACAAAATAAGAAGACCACTATCGATAAGGGAAAATAAATAATAGGATCCACTAGTGTTGTCTTGGAAGAAAGACCTGATGAGCCCTCTCCTAAGAGGCAAAAAATAATGAAAGAACAAGGTCCTCATATTGAGGAATACTCACCAACCCAATTCCTTTTGTGAATTGGAGAGGAACAACTCACCAGAGCGAAAATTGAATAGCTGGGGTCCCAAGGAGGAGTGTTTATTACCCTAGCAGAGCTAGATGAGGGAAACCTTCAAGAGCCCCTAATGCCAAGCCTAGATTTGATAGTGGTAGACTATAGAGGAAGGGAATTAGACCCTATAATAGAACAAGCTAGCCATGAATTTTTGTCAGATGATAATTTTGTTGAGTCAAGAGCTTTCCACTAGTTTGCATGGAGAACAAACATAGAAAAATATAAGGAACTGAGCAAAAAATTGAAAATGGAGCATCTAGAAATAGAGGATGCAGCCATTCAAAATCAAATAAAAGAAGAAATGATGGAAGAATTTCAAAATCTAACCCTAGAAGAAGGGAGAGAAATAGTGAGAGCATCAAGTGTTTTACTGCTACCTAATTGGGATATAGATAATTCTCTAATCTTTAATTTTGTTTCAAATAAATTAGATGTACTAGATCAAAGCAAAAAAGAAATAAGAGGTGCTACATTCAGTGCAAACCATGCTGCCTTAGTTATTTGGTTAATCAGAAAAGGATCCAGAATAATTTCTTCACAGTTGGATAATACTAGACTAATGGGCAACATAATTGTAAAGAGGGTAGAGAATACAACCAATGTGTAGGCTACACATTTGAATGTTGGGACATCCAACCTAACTTTAGCCACTACAAAGAGGGATCAGAATAAAAGGTTGGAGTTACTAACTAAGTATGAAAGAGTTTTGGAGGCTTACAATAAAGAAGTTCAAAAGAGGATTGAACTTGAAAATAAAGTAATGGGGCGGTCTTCCAAGCCAAGGATTGCATATCCTCACCCTCCAGTGGATCCTTTTGAATCCACTCCTCTTATAGAAATGCTAGAGAATCCACAAAGGCCACAATATTACACAGCTGAAGACTTTGAAGAAGAAAAAAGCAAACTATGGGTATTATATGTAGATCTAAATGTGCAATATGAAGACAAATTGAGGAAATCTATTATGTTTCTTGTTGTTAAAATTGAATGGCCATTATTCTATGATCAACTAGCAAGGGTAATAAGCATATGGGAGGAAATAAAGGCAAGTGAAGAGACTTTGAAACCCATTGTTAATAAGCGGAATAAAAGGAGGAAAAAGGTTACCTTGTTGTGTTATTTTGTTATAGAATTGGCTCATGACCACATTGAAAAAACTTTTGATATTACTAGTGATCTCCCAGATTTTGATGACAGAGGAGTTGGGTTACAAAGAAGAATTGTTAGTTACTTGGATAAGTACAAAAGTAAAAAATTTGATTTATTCCCACACGCTCTAGATAAAAAGAATAAACTAAAAAGTAAAGATGAGTGTGCTAAGGAATTAGATGACTTATTTTGTTTAAGAATGAACAAAGTCATAAATGAAATGGGACATGCATGGTGGGAAACCACAATAGAGGAATTCGCGAAGGTTCAGTTATTCTTTGATTCTTTAAAATAGGATTTTATTCACATTGATAAAGATGTTGAGTATGTGATGAGGAAGAAAAATAGTATCCTATAGTTCAATTGGCCAAATGACACACTTTTTGACAAGTGGTTGGCAAAGATTGCTTCTAACGAGTAGTGGGAAGAGGCAAAAGATGATAATGATGAGGTGGATCAAGATGATGTGAAAATCATTGGTGAAACTCTAGAAGATTAGGAAAACCAATTGTAATTGTTGTCACAAAGGCCCAAAGTGATGACATGGCAGAACAAGAAACAAGAGTAAATGTGGCCTTATTAGTTCATGATGAAACCAGTGGAAATCCCAGAGTTGAGGTTAATTTGCAAGTACCAAAAGAGGATACTGCATTGGGCAATTTAATAGCTACATATTCCAAGAAATTAGAATCACACAAGAGAAAATCATAGAACTTGTAGCATTTGGAGGTGTAACAAAGATGGGACCTACCAAAGGGAATATTTTGGTGTGAAATTTTTAGTTACACAAAATTTTGTCTTTTTGTGGTAGCAAATAAATGCAAATATCTTTTGTTAAAAGGATAGTTGTATTTTTCTCTTAGTCTAAAGCTTGTTGCATCTCACCCTATATAAGTGACATTCCAGGGCTGGAGAAAGGGTCTAAATAATTTAGCTTTCTAGTTTTATTAAGCTTGTCTGGTCCAATACTCTTGATATATATTTTATGATATGTTTTTTCTGTAAATTTTAGGAGAATACATTAATTTGGTAGGATCTAGATGTCTTGTTTATGATTCATTCTGAGTCTTATCTAGTTGTATACAATTTTCAAAGGAAATTAATGAAGAACATGAACTATCCCCATTTATGTTCTTGTTGAATCTTGTCTCCAATTCTATTATATGGCTATTTTGAAGTTGTAGAAGCAAAAGCTTGTCCAATTGAATGCGATTGAATCAAATTGTATGTCAATTCATTGTTGCTTTTAATTAAATAAATTAAGTAAATGCTTTAGTGATATTGATGGGATAGCCATGGTAATAGGAAGGATGCTGGTAAGTATGAGATTCAGTGAGAGCTATTGATAATATTGGTTGTAATGCAATCAATCAGATGTACAAATTGAATAGACTCTAAATCCCAATGGATAGGGCACTGATCTAATTATTTCAATTTGCATAAGGAAGGTCATAGATAAGCATCAATTTTAATTTCAAAATCAACTTTATTTTACTATTTGAAGATCATAAATGCTAGCTAGCACTCGTTTGCATTTGATTTATGAGTCTTAGTTAGCTACTATTGTTAAGAAATATGTGCAAATCTGAGGAGAATTACAACCAAATCTGTTGTTGAGGGATGTGTGTTCCTATAAAGTGTTATGGAATAAGAAAATTTATGTTTTTGGTATTATATTGAAAATTCTTTCATCCCTTAGGTATACCCACCTTGGTTCTACAAAGCCTAAAGAGTAGAAAACCAATCTTGGTTTTGTTGAAGTTGGATCTAGATAAGAAGCATGCATAATTGTTAATGGGAAGTAGTTGATCTCTAGATTTTGTGAGTTTTATTATCTAGGTGTTGAGATTTTGTGGCTTACTTGTTGAAATACACCAATATATATAATCCAGTCTTCATTCTCCAATGCATCTTTAACTATTTTGGGATCAAATTCACATAGTAGACATGTCTCATTTCTTATCTTTCTTCTTGTCATGACTCTAAATATTTATCAACAATGATTTTTTCTATTTTATGATATCTTCTCACATACTTTTCTAGTACATGTTCAAGTCTTCTTGCTCTTGATGTGGTTCTTTTGGTTTAACTTTCCAATTGAATTCAGGGAACTCATGTTGTATCTCAGCTTCCTCTGCCTAGATTTTGGCATGCTCTACCTATAACTTGGCTCCTACAACTTAATGCTTGATATCTTGTTGCTTCTTATCAGTGCCCATCTATTGTACTTTTACATTCTCTGGTAGTTGTTTCTTGATTGATTTATTTTTAGTTTTAGGTAGGGTACTAGGTTCTGCTTCATATATATATACAAAATTTATGTAGTCCTTAGGTTCCTTCTTTTTATTATACTTCATTTTTATCTACATATTGATCAACTCTAACATTTGTACATTTTACAACTTTGCTAGTGTTATAATTAAAACACTTGTATGCCTTGCTCTTGGTGGAATATCCTAGGAATATATCTTCATCACTTTTTGCATCAAATTTTCTAGTCCTAGCATCCTTCAATATGTAGCACTTTCTTCCACACACTTTGAAATAATTTACATTAGGTGTATATCAATATCATAACTCAAAAGGTGTAGCATTGGTACCTTTCTTGATTTTTACTTAGTTTAATGTGTAAACAAAAATGCTTACAACTTCTCTCTATTAGAAATAGGGATTACTAGAGGGGGATGAATCAATAATCTACAAACTTTAGTCACCAACTGGATATTATTTCTTACTTTAAACCATGCATAACAAAGCAATAAAGTAATATTGAATAGTAATAATAATAATGCACAAAGATAACTCATAACACCATATTTTGTTAACTAGGGAAACCTTGTCCAAGGGAAAACCCCAATGGGGATGATACCCACTAGATAATATACTGATATATAAGTTCCTTGTTAAAGGATGGACCTTTTCAGGAGTCAATGAGAAAATTCAGTATAAGGAGTCCCTTTTAGGAGACTTCAAATCCATGTTAAGAGATTCCAATCCTGTTAGGATTTGTGGTACAATAAATACAAGATGAGCCCACTGCCCAAACATGTACTTCTAATTACAAGAAGAGCTCACTGCCCAAACAAGTAATCAGACTTATAGAATATGTACTATATCTTCTTCCTTGACTGATCTCTAATCTTTAGCTCAATGTCAGATCACATAATAGCTCATATAAAACTTTTCATATATCACTTTCACAAAAGTTCTCATATAATAAGAATTACAAGATAACACTTGCAATCATAATCACAAATCATTTCTTCTTATCACAAGATGTCCTTTGAATAAATACCATGCCTTTACAAAAAAAAAATTCTGGGTTGGCTAAGACCACAATCTCCTTTCCAACTTAGAGTAAACATCTAGGATGTCAGCCCTAATTGGAAAAGTAATTATCTTGTAAACAAAATAATCCTTCCCTTCAATTCCACTATCCCGTTTCACATTAAACATGATTATCTTTGCTCTGTGTAGTCCATACTAACTTTTGAGGTTATACACATCATCACCAACATGTATACTATCTCCATCTAACTTTACTATTCATAATATGATGTTAGCAACAAGTTATAAACAAAAAAAATACTATTGTAAACCAAATTCTATACTTATATAATTTTTTGATTACCAAACACTAAGTATCTTTATTTTTGAGGTTTCTTGTAAGCATGTACATCATCTGTTGCCATAAATGACAATAATTAAATATCACTATTAGCCAATTGTCAACAATCTCCCCCTTTGGCATTGATGGAAACAAAATAGGGAAAATTGGCTAACTGACAAAACTTAACACAACAAAAATAAATAACACCTTACATTACATCTATTATAATTTTTCAAACATTACATAAGCTCCCCCTTACAATATACTTTACAATATTCTCCCCTTTTGATAATTCAATTTTTTGCAACTACTCCCAATTTTCTATAACTACTTCCCCTTTGACATCAATGACAAAGGTCAAAATGTCAGAAATCTGTCCAAAATTGTCAAAAAAAATACTATCTTTCTATATGCTGATAGGATCTTCATGCAATCATCAAAATTTTCCTTCAAACTATCCATACCTTTAGTCCATGTTTCTTTGGTGGATTTAGCTAAGGTGAGTATTGCACATTAAGCATATGATGCAATCTCAAATACATTAAGATATGAATACAAAAAGTTAAAATTTATTCCTTCCAAAGTTCTAGTTTCCTAATATCATAGTGGATATTGACCACTTGTCCTTTAAAATCATCTACTTTGCAAGATGGATGTCAGATCTGGCTGGATAGAGCCTCTATCTCCCTCATCTTTCCTTCTATCTGACTATCAATGTCTTTAGTTAGTTTGTATAATAAGGTACACTTGATATACAAAGTTTTCCCATCTTGTTGGCATTTCTAAAGTTCCTTGATACAAGTATCAAGATTAACCAAATCATTCCTAATGTTTTGATAGATGGTGTTAAACAAGTTAGCATCATGGGAAATCTATGCCTTTGTTTCTACAACATTCAAAAAATTGGTAAAATTTTCATCGAATAATTTCAGCACTACTTGCGCCCTCTATTTAAGATCTTATTTAGTGTGTTGTGCTTCCAAGGTACTGTGCAGTCTATTAGGAATTTCTATTAAAGTTATTTTTAAGCTCTTCACTTTCCTATTCTTCTCAATAAACTTTGTTAGAGATGAGACTAGATCTATTTGGTCATCATCATTAGTAGCTAAACTAGTAAGAGAGAGTAAAGTGGATGAACTAGATGGTTTAGTATCATCCTCTCTTTGTTTCTTAGTTGCTTCTTTTGTTCTTCTCTCTTCTTCTTCTTTCTTTTCTCTCTCCTCTCTTTCCTTTTCTCTCTTTTCTTCCAATCTCTTCCTTTCATCTTCCTTATTTTACTTTCTCATCTCTTCTTCTATAGTTCTCCTATTTTCCTCCTCTTCAATTCTTTTCTTTTCTTCCTCAGGCAATTTCTACTTGGCCTCCTCTATTTTCTTCTTCTCTTCTTCAAGTAATGTTTTCTCCTCTTCAATCTATCTCTGTTCATCCTCAATATCCTCAGTGTCTAGTTCATTAGGTTTGAAACATTCAAATGGATTTTTATCATCAATATTAATGGTAACATTGGTTTGATCAATTTGCATAGTTTTGTTGCTCACTGGCACTTCTAAGGTTCTAGGTGCTGGAGGAGGTGTTGCCTTTGACTCTATCAACATCTAACTAATAGCTACCACTGTCTCACTTCTTAGTTTATCCTTTTCACCAACCATAAATAGAAATAGTCTCAATTTATTCCTTAAATACAATGTGATTTTACTCAATAATATTTTAATCTCTTCTTCATCATCAGTCTTACAAATAGTTCTAAGCATAGACTTCTAAGTTCTAGATCTCCTTCCCTTGCAGGAGCCTTTTTATATATGAGTCCTTCATAGACTTTCTGGTTAATTATGCTCTCATGATCCTTCAATTTTAGATTGTTTGCTATAATATATCTCACAGTAGATATATCAATATTATCCTTCTCAAAACTATTATACAAATCATAAAACATGTTCATTTGAACAAAGTTATCTTCATTAGCAATAGTTGTGTTGATTTTCTCTATCTTTGGCTTCCAGGGTTGCTAAGCTTTGCTTGCTAATTTATTTGATGGAGTCACTTTATCTAGTTGCTTTATTTCTTGTTTTTATTCCTCTTCATCACTAGACTCAACAATTGTCAACAATGTTTTCTATCTTTTGCCTAGTCTAGTTGCTTGTTGTTTGACCCTCTTTGTCTTAGTAGTCACTACTTCCACCAATCTTTCATATTTTCTTTTTGGTTTAGTAGGATGAAAATTTGACACTACTACATAAATAATACTCTATTTTAAAGATGTTTCTACAATAGATACTGAAAAAGGTTAAATATTTAGTATTCCTTGCTTCATAGTTTGTCTTATAGCTTCAGACTCACTCTCTATCATTCTGGCCTTTGATAGTGATTTCTTTATTATAGATTCTATTTTCTTGTGTGATGTCTTCTCCATAGATGCCTAATGAGCTAACTGTGTGATCTCATCATAAGTACCAAATATATATTCTACTATGTCTTTATCTAAATTCAACAATAAATCAATATAATCAACTGCTATGTCATCATATAACTCATAACCCATGGATAAAGAAATGTTTCTCGAGGTTCCATTGCTTGAATATAGGTATAATTTGTATCAACCATAATACAAATTTCTTCCTTAAATCTTTCCACAATTGAAGGTGCAATTCTGAATCTTTGTTTCATTTCATTCTAAAATGTTCTCATTGTCTAGTTACCACTATCCAATATCTTATCTACAGGATGTCTTTTTCATACTTCTATAATCTTTTCCATTGTAAATCTATCACTACTCATTATGTCTATGAATGATAAGTAAGTAAATCTTTAAGTACATGATAGAATATGTGATTGATCAATGATTGGAATCTAAACACACCATTCTTTGTCCCCTTGATCTTTTCTAGGTTCTCTAAGAGTTGCATTCTTAGAGTTTCACTAAGATTCACTTGTTCCTTCTCTATACATATCTTATATGTTGCATAGATGAATCTGGTTGATAGTTCATCAATCTTTGAGCTTGCACAAATAGAATTGGAAATAATTCTACTCAAAAATCTTACATCATCTTGCTTGATGGTGTTGATCACCATAGCCTTTCCATTATACACTACTTTTTTGTAGCTCTCAACCTTATTTTTGACCATTTTCTCACCTATAAGTACACTGCCTTGTTTACTAAGACTAGTTACCTCATGAATAAGGTCGTAAGAAATATCAATTACATTATCTTTCATCCATAATTTTTCATCATGTATCCTACTCAATATGATCTATGTCCACTCATCTGTGTCCAATTCATGGTAGAAGTGATATTTGAATAGGTCTAGTTCCCTTAAGTGTTCAAATCTAGGCTTCATGGTCATGTTGTGATTGAAAAATAATTCCATGTCTTTGTCCAAGAATTCACTACCAATAGACTCAAACTTACTATTCAGATAACTTCCCACATATTCAAGATATATTATGTTATTCAAAGCGATAGATAATGCTAAGTTAGGGTTTCCTTTAGTAGGTTTAAAGAAATAACCTTCAACTTAGGTCTATCCTCATTCTCAACATTGTGCACTAGTGACATATCCATGATTATCTTAATTATGAACTTTTACCAAATAAATTTGCAGAAAAATGATAAAATGCCTCTTTCCAAAAATAGGGTTTTCTTCAAAATCACTCTGACAAGTCACTTTTAAGTGTTCTTCACTTCAAATGAATTTGCAATGAAGTGAAAATTAATTCTATACTTCATTTATTTCAACAACTTGAACTTGCATTAATTGTGTATTTTGTAAACATGAAAAAGATGTCAATTATGTTATATAATCAAATAACTACTCAAGATCATCTATGCAATCTTAAAATGTCACCCAAGGTTTTCCATAGCTAGTTTCCATCATGACAAATCTCTACTAAAATTTGCATCACAAAATTCTCTGAAAAAACATATTTTTCATCTTTTGTTACAAAATTAACCTTTATTGTAATACCAATAACTTTGAATTCCTTCATAACTTTTTTAGATGAGCTCCAAATTACAAGTGAGCTTAGGTACCAACTAAACTTATCTCGATACACCTTTTCCCAACTTTTTTACCTCTAGTTCCATGTCTAGATGAAGTTCTCAAATTCTGATGTTGTGAACAAGCTTAATTAAACTTAGTTGAATCAAACTCAACAACTGACTTTGATCTTCCTGTCTCATCATCATTTAGATTTTCTTTTGAAATATATATTCCTTTCACAAATGCTTCATTAATTTCTTCTCAAAGTTCATTAACAATGTTTCTGTGTTCCCCGTTATCTTTGTTAGTTCCAAAGTTCCTTTCATGGTTCCTTCTATCATTTCCAACATTCTTTCTATCATTCCTTCTATTCTCAAAGTTTCTTCCATTGTTCCTTCTATCTTTGAAGTTTCAGTCCACTCTGTAGTACTTCGGTGTGTGTCTAAAGTTTTTGCATAACTAACATGTAGGTGCTTTTCTTCTAGGATTCTACTGATCATCAAGTGTATGACAATTCTGAGTAATGAGTCCTAAGTTGTTACACTTATAACACACAATTTTTCTTCTATCTTCATAAGATCTTCCTTCTCTTGATGTCCTTTCATTAGATCTTTTTCTATCTATAGGTTTAGTATTGCTAGACATTCTACTATTTATTCTGCCATTATCATACTTAGGTTTCCTACAATCAATTGCATTATGACCCATACCATGACAATTATGACAATAAAATTCCTTAACATGATTAAATGATTTATTAGTACAATCTCTTTTCATATTACCTATTTCATTACATAAAAAGAACTTACCTCTGAATTCATACCTAGTTTCTTTAGAAGTTTCCACTTTCTTTGGTTCATACAAGATTTCAACTTCCTTGTTTTGCTCAATTTCTTTGGATTTATCAAAAGATTGACTAGATTCAATCTTATCATCAGATTTATCTTTTATATTTGATCTAATCTCAAGTTTATTTGAAAACATGTTAATTAGATAACCAAGACTAGTCTTATCATAAGTAGGTCTCTATATTGAATTGAATCATCAAGATTTTCTCTACTAGAATAAAGTTTCTCAAGCTACTGCTTGCACTGAGTTAATTAACCTTTCACAATAGTATTGTACTTATGGAGTTCTTCATGATCTTCTTTCAATGTTTCAAACTTAGATGTTTTCTTTGCCAAACTTGCTCTCAGATCTACATTTTCAATCTTCAAACCAAATTCAAATTTTCTAGGATCATTTCTCAAAGTCAACTTTAGATTCATAAACTTCAATTCATGCTTCAAGATTTTATATCCTATCTTCAACTTTGAATAATCATCACTAGTCCCAAATTTATTAGATTCAGGCTTAGATTTGAGATGTCCAATCTTTTCCTTCAATTGACTGATGTATACTTTGGAGTCTACATATCTGTCCTTTAGCTTATATCTTTCTTCAGTAAGGTGATCAATTTTTTCAAGAGCTTCTTCAAGGTTCTTCATCATTTGTTCCATATCCATAAGAATCTTACTCAAGCTATTAAGCATCTTCAAAGCAACTATGCTTTAATACCAATTATTAGAAATAGGGATTACTGAGTGAATTAGTAATTTACAAACTTTAGTCACCAATTGAATATTATTTCTTACTTTAAAAAATGCATAACAAATTAATAAGGTAATACTAAATAGTAATAGTAATAATGCACAAAGATAACTCATAACACCATATTTTGTTATCTAAGAAAATTGTGGCCAAGGGAAAACCCCGGTGGGGATGATACCCACTACATAATATACTAATATATAAGTTCCTTGTTAGAGATGGACCCTATTAGGAGTCAATAAGAAAATTTAGTATAATGAGTCCCTATTAGGAGACTTTGAATGCCTGTTAGGAGATTCCAACCCTGTTAGGAGTTATGGTATAGTAAATGCAAGATGAGCCCACTACCCAAACATGCACTTCTAATTACAAGAAGAGATCACTACCCAAACAAGTAATTGTACTTATGGAACAAGTATTGTATCATCTTTCTTGACTGATATTTGATCTTTAACTCGATCTTGGATCACAAAATAGATCATATAAAACTTTGCATATATCACTTTCACAAAAGTTCACATATTCACAATTACAAGATAACACTTGCAATCATAATCACAAATCACTTCTTCTTATCACAAGATGTCCTTTGCATAAATACCATGCCTTTACAAAAATTGATGCTATGTTGACTAAGACCACAATTTACTTTTCCAACTTAGGGTAAACATCTAGGATGTCGGCTCTAATTGGACAAGTAATTATCTTGTAAACAAAATATTCCTTTCCTTCAATTCCACTATCTTGGGTCTCTTTAAACATGATTATCTATGTTCCATATAGTCTATACTAACTTCCAAGTTTATACACATCATTTCCAACATGTATACTATCTCCATCTAACTTTCCTAGTCATAATATGACATTAGAAACAAGTTATAAACAAAACATTACACTATTGTAAACCAAATTCTATACTTAAACAATTTTTTGATTACCAAACATTAAGTATCTTTATTTTAGAGGTTTCTTGTAAGCATGTATATCATCTTTTTCCATAAATGACAATAATTACATATCACTATTAGCCAATTGTCAACACTCTCCAATATTTGTATGGAATATTTTTCTCCATCATAAGTGTTCTAGCACAATCCATAACTTATCTATTCCTTCTTTTAGATATACCATTCTATGGTGGAGTCCTTGGTGTAGACATTTTTCTCTTTATTCCTCCATTCCAGAACATGTTGAATTCCTCAAATATAAATTTACCTCCTCTATTTGATCTTAAACATTTTAAACTTTTACCTGTTTTCTTTTCAACTCTAGTCAAATACCATTTAAACATTTGAAAAGCATCATATTTTTCTTTAAGAAACATCAAAGTCATAATTCTAGAGTAATCATGAACAAATAGGATAAAGTACTTATCACCATAATATCTTTGAACTTCAATAGGTCCACATAAATCAATATGAAACAACTCCAAAATATCATTAGAAGAATAGGTCTTGCTCTTGAAACTAGACTTTGTCATTTTTTTACATTTGACATTGTTTGCACATTAAATTATCAAGTTTATTCAATCTTGGTAAGCCCCTTACTCTTTTCATCTTACTAATGTTCACCAAATTATCAAAGTTTGCATGACACAACCTCTTATGCAATAGCCAAATATCTTCATATTGTACAAGTAGACATGTATCATCATATATGTTTAGATAGAACAAGTTACCTCTTTCTCTCTTCCCACTTACAATTAGTTCACTAATAGCATCATATATTTTCCTTCTTGTGTTGAAATTCAACTTGGTATCCTAAAATATTCAACTGTATGACACTCGAAAGATTATATTTTAGTCCATCAACCCAATATGTATTATCAAATGTAATATTGACATTCAATCTAATTGATCCTTAACCTTTCATATCACATGGTGCATCATTAAAAAATTTAATACAACTTCCATTATAATTTTCTATCTTTTCAAATTTATTTGTATCACCAACCATATGATGTGAGAAATCACTATCAATTATCCATTTATCAATTTTAATCATATATGAATTAAGAGAAAAAAATTCATCTTCATCAAATTTATCTTTCATTGCAACATACACAAGTTCTTCTCATGATCATCAATATCACTATCAATTCCTTCTTCAACAATTTAACAAGATTTCGTGCCTTTTCCTTTGTAGTATTTGTATCCTTTGTTATTTCTATTGTCTCTCCTTCAATATTTGATTTCCTTAATTTCATCCTTATCCTATCTATCATGACATCTTGCATTAATATTACTAACTTTGTTACAAGAAAAATAATTATAGCAAGTTTACCTTTGTATTTGCCTTTTCCTCTTGGTAGTATTATTTCCATTAATTCTTTGTCATCATATAATGATTCACTATCACTGTCCACATTATTTTCTTTCCTTCTCTTAGCTTTATCAAGAACAAGTTGAGGCTTGAAAGTAGATTCAATAGTAGTAGGTGTAAAATTATTAAAATTTGATAGTTCAAACGTAGTGAGCCTACCAACTAGACTACGCAAGGTTAGATCATTACTAGGTGTACATCTCAATTATTATATTGTAGATACTCTAATAGCATAAACAAGAAGTACAGTTCTTATTACATTTTTTACACAATCTCTTGATTTTTTATTCCTCTAGCACCTTCAATAGCATTCACCACTTCGTTGATTTGGCCGTAGTATTGCATAATTGTTTTTCCTTCTTTCATTCTCATGTCATCAAGCTTGCATCATAAGCTTTAGACCTTAGATACTAAATAATTTTTGTATCCTCGATGAATTTTAGCCAGCTTATCCCATGTTTGAGTTGCAATAGGGAAATCCTTCAAATCATTGAATTCAACATAACTAAGAGTAGATGTTAGTTCTATCATCATTTGATTGTGCTCCTACTTCTCCTTGATTTGTTCAATTTTTATAAGTATAGGCACATTTATATAGTCATTTTTTAGGTAGTATTGTGTAGAATCTCAATTCTATATAGATACAATTTAATCTTCCCATTACATGCCAAGAAGTTCTTCTTGTTCAACTTGGGTATCTCTCTCTTGTACATCTTGATCTTTAGCTTTAAGTCCCTTCAAATTTTCCTTACAAACACCTATAGATCTAACACCAATTGTTAGAGTAATTTAGAACAACTGAGAGGAGAGTGGATGAATCAATTATCCTTAGGTCTATATGTACCAATTCAACTTTTATTAACTTCAAACAACCTACACAAACATATTAACTCGCTTAGTCAATATAACATCTTATCGATAAATCAACTTTTTCATGACAACATACAAGTCTATGTCTTAGTTATAGCTAGCTTGAAAAATGTAAATTATAAAAATAATAAAATACATCAAAAAAAAATTCATACAACACTAACCAAATTTGGGAAAAACCACTAGTAACATGCTACCACATTTTCACTCTTCTCAAGTGATGTTAGTTAAGAGTCAACCCTATTAGATGTTACAAAACACACTATTAGGTATGACCTTGTTAGGAGTAGGCTTGTTAGAGGACTTTAGAATGTACAATTAAAAATTTTCCTCGATTAAAGGATTTACAAATGAACTTTAGTTCAAACTTGATTAAAGGATTTTTACTGCCACAAAGGTTACAAAGTAACAACTAGGATGATATGATAAAATACAACTCACTTTACAAATAGAGATCACAATTGAAATATTTCCTAGTTTATTGAATAGACTACATTACATTCTTCATCTTTGATCTACTTGGCAACACTTCAAGTAGTCACTCCTTCAAAAAACCTTCACTTTCCCTTTGCAACCCTATTCTCCTCTTGCTCTTAAAATTTTTTCCAACCAACTCAATAACCCAACTAAAAAATAGTTCTTGTCCCTCCTTAAATAGGTATCTTTGATCTTCTTTTTCTTAAACATCACCATCAATCTTAAGGTTTGATCATGTTCGATGAATTTTACTACTATTTTCCTTTCTTCTCCTCTCCTAGAAACTTCTTCAAACTTCTCCTTGAATCCATGTCTTTGAATGATTAACATACTTAATTCATACATTAAGTATGCTTGCTCAATAATTATTATCTTCAACATTGTTTGATTAATCTTAAAATTTGACTATTCATCTAGAAATATTAATTTCTTTAGAAAAATGTTAAAATGTTGTTACTCTTTCATCAATATGTTCCTCGGTCTCAGTCATCACTGGGTAGCTCGACCTCTAATATTTTGTCTTTCTTAGATTACATCATATTTCTTACTCTTTACTAATTCTTAGTCATTACTTCATCTACCTCGGCCTATTATTTAAGTTCCTTAATCTTCTTCTCAAAAACCCTTTAGCTTATTGGTTTCCATTGACCAACACTTCCATAGTGAACTCATCTTTCTTCGTAACTTAATATGATGATTAAAAAATACATTGCCTTGTCAAATACTAACAGATCAAGTGCCCAATTTAGTTCCATCATACTTACTCTTCATTACTCAACCATTTCACTAGGTCATCTAGTTATCTCTTCTTTTCAAATCCTCTTCATCAATTAATTGGTATGGCACTCTACTCAGTTAGTAGATGTCATACCTACAAGGTTTGGCCTCAATGATAACATAACAATTGTTCCAATTTTAGTCTGAAATAGAGAGAAAACACATAGTTAGACCTAAAGGTGACAAACACAACTACAAATCAAACATTGATAAAACACCTAAGATTATCCTAAGAAGTGTTGGTTGTTCTTATACATGATTATGACCTAATGAAAATAGAAACATGAATACACAAGAAAAAAACTATATGATTATTCTTAAAGTATTTTATTCCCAATCACATACTTAGAATCTTATTGTTATAAATCAAATTCAACCTAAGGTCATACTTAATGGTCCTAACTCTTCTAAGAAAATAACAACCAAATTGGGAACCTCATCCAAAAAAAATTCACTTCTACCAAGTCAAGTTATAAATTCATGGACCAATTGCAATGTATACCCACTTAGATTTCTATATTTGAGCTATTAAAACTTTCTTCTATACATAAGGAGATCCTAGCATTACTTGTGGAAATTTTTCCTAAGGACATTGATGTTGATCAATTCCAAACCAATCACAACTCCTCATTACCTTAACTTTTCTTTGAAGAGGACAAGTCACTTAGCCATCCACATAATTTAATGTTTCACATTGAAGACAAAATACACAAAACCCACGTCAAATTCATGTTTATAGATGGAGACACATGATTGAATATATACATATAACTTAGTGAAATAGTTGGGTATGTAAGTATTGACCATTAATCCTCAAAGAAAGATTACTATTAAGGCATACAATGAAGAAGAGAGATACTCTAATGGTCTTATTGTACTATCTTTTTAAGTGGGACTAGTTGAGAAGGATATTGTCTTCAAATTTTTAGGCCCACCTCTTCTATAATAAATTTTGTAAGGAAAACCTTGGATTCATGATATGCAAGAAATGTCTTCTACTTACCATTAATATATCAATTTTATTTATAATAACATTGAATTATCTATTCCTAGGGATAACACCATGTCAATTAATTATCATAAAACTAAGTCCTTTGTAGTACCTAATAGAGATATATAGGAGACTAATAGCACACTTGCTAAATATGAGTAGAAAATGAAATTATTGAATACTGGGATGAGAGAGTATCGGTTAGCCTCTATTGCCAATATTCCCATTTATTAATGCTCATATGGTCAACCATCTAAATTAATAAAATAATTTTCCTCTACTATTATGTTTATGGTTCCTTTTGTTTAATGCTCACTATCATTGGAGGATGAAAAAGAGGATAGAGCTATTAAGGAGTGAATATAGTGAGCAGAATCTCTTGAATAGGTCACATTGACTACAAAAGTTTCTCCTAAGAAATACACAAAAGGATATGAATTTCTTACTAAAATGAATTATCCATGTCATTTTTATTTAAGTGATAGAAAATGTTCTCTTGCTCAATCACTAAGTCACGCTGATAAATACAAATCTAGAGACAAGAGTGGTTTGGGGTTTTCCAATCCTGATAAGAAACTATCTTTGATTAAGAACCTAAAAATATAGATGAATTTGAGAAGAAAACACTACCTATCAACATTATAAAAAAATATGATGAAGAATGTGCTCCTCCTACTTATATCCTTTTGGATGAAGATGAATCACCTATTGATCATAGTGCTAAAGCTTCTACATCTCACCAAAATGATGATTTAGATGTTGAGGATCATAACAAAACTTGAATTTGCAATAATATTGCATGATTTATAGAAAGAAAATATTTTATCAATTCACATAAGTATGGGTGGGATTCCTTTTCATGTTATTCACGGTTATTCTAACAAACCCAATGTAGATGTTGATTCATCCACTAAGCTTGACAAATTGAACTTGCATATTGTTTTTATTGTTCAAGTTGACCATGCTAGAGATGATTCCTATCATATTAATATCATAGAACCTTTGACATCCCTTCCTATTATGCATTTTGACCTTATTGATTGCTCACAACAAAAATAACAACCTAAGCTCTGAACTTTTCAAAATGACTATGAGATGTCCTACCAAATGAATGTTGTTGAACCTATAGTTTCTTCAAGTAGTGAACCCACAAAAAAATATGACTAATACAAACATCAAGTATCTTAATCAAAAAATAAAAATAAAAATGAAAAAGATAAATCACTCTAATGTAGAAAACTATTTTGTGGTGGTATTAGAACCTAAAATAGTAAGAAGAAGAGATATATCCAAGGGTAAAAACCTCCATGAGGCACCCATGGATGTGATAATTGGTGGTCTACCTAGTTATTTTCAAGAAAGATCATTGGGTTTTTTTTAGACTACTAAGAAAAATTTATATTGGGATAGAAGAAACACCACATATTATTCACTTAGCCTAGGTTTGGTCAAGTGATGAAAAGAAAAATTTCACTTTAAATTATTCATGGAGAAAAAGATAAACTTCATTGGGCATTGTTATCTCTAGAAGTTGTGCCTAGACTAGATTCTAACTCAGTCAACTTTGTGTAACATGGAAACACTTATAGGTAGTGGGTGTACCAAGGTTAGAAGTGAATCAATGGGTTATAGGTTGGTTCCTTATGATTTTTATCTATTTGTTTCTTCAAATAGAAATTAAACTTGAGGGAAAAGGGATAGAAGGGTTGCTTGAAAGTAAATGCTGAAAGGTAAACTGAGGTGATACAACAAACATTATGATGTAGGACCATCCTGGGTGAAAGAGAAATCTTGCATCACCAAAAAATTATTTTTTTATTTCATTCTTTTGTTATTTGAATCCCTGTTAGGAGATTCCAACCCTGTTAAGAGTTGTTCCAACCTTGTTACGAGTTGTCAAAGGTAGAAGGACCCACTGTCCAAATAGCTTCTAGGGAAAGACCAATGAACTTACTATCTAACTAATCTTTCAACTATTCCTTGTAGAATAATTGTTTGTACTATACTTTAACTTATTTCCTCTATCCTTTCAACTAGACCAATCACTGTCACACCTTGTAGACTAGGTCACAAACTTCAGATCCAAATATCAAACTTCAAATTGCATAATAAAACATTGACAATTAAGTTTTCTTCACCTTCACTCTTCTCTTCTTATCTTCACATTCCACTCTTCATGCTTATTGCAATCATTCATATATTCCATACATGATACAAGAAAATGTCATTTATACTAAATCCTGGAAACAATTCCCTAAGTTGGCTATTACACCTTATCAATTAATTATTATAGGACCTCATTAAGAACATGTTACACTTAGAAATAACATTAATCTTTCACTTTATAACTTGAATAAATTTATATACGTGTAAAATTATGATTAGTGAGCTTAGCTACATCATCTCCAAAATGTTTTCTTCACATCTTTAACTTCAACTTCTAGAATAAAAAATCTGCTAAGAGATATAACAAGTTTACCAAATCATGCTTCTTTAACTCTATCTCATAACAATTTTCACTAAAACTTTCATAACTTCTTTCAGAATTAATATCTTATGCTTCCAAGGTTATTTGAATATACTAGACACTTAGTATTATCTCCCTTTCACCTCACTTAGTGAAAATTCTCAACTATCTATCTATACAAACTTGATCTTTACCATTGTTCTTCTATCATATACCACAAAAAACTACTATGTTGACATCAATAACAAATACAGTCATGAATGCAACATATAATCATCATAATGACCTAATCATGTTTCTACAATACTCCCCCATAGAAGTATCATCTAAACAACTAGATTACAATTTTTTCTTGTTGCAACATATTTTGCTTTTGTCGTACTCTGTAAGATACATTCCTACTTCTTGCTCAACCAATAATCAATCTTCCTCCAAGAAAGAAGGCTTCACCATTGGTGTTCTTTCTATCATCCATACTGCCTACCCAATCAGTATCACTATAAGAATATAAAATAAAATCATTAGATCTATCATAGCAAAATCTGAACTCTAGTGTTCCTTTGAGGTATCTAAATATCCTTTTGACTGCTACATAATGTGCTTCTCTAGGATCATCTTGAAATCTTGCAAAAATTCCAACTACATTTTCTATATCCAACCTTGTGTGAGTCAAATATTGCAACCCTCCAATTATAGATATGTACTTCTTTTTCTCAATAGTAGGTGTCTCATCCTTTTTAGATAACTTGTGTCTAGTTACCATATGTGTTCCAACTAGTTTACATGTTTCTAAACCAAACCTTTTTAGTAGATCTTTCAAATACTTAGTCTAAGAAACAAAGATTCCTTCTTTGTCCTACATAATCTATAATCCTAGGAAGTATTCCATTTCTCCTATCATGTTCATTTCAAATTACTTCTTCGTTTCTTTTGTAAAATTGTCACTTTCATCATCATTTCCTCCAAATATGATATCATCAACAAATATTACCCAAATCATCAATCCATCATCTATTTATTTCCAATATAGATTATTGTCTACCATACTTTTTCTAAATCTAAGATATGTTAAATGATTTTCCAACCTTTCATACCAAGTTCTAGGTGATTGTGTCAAGCCATACAATGCTTTCTTCAATCTACATACTATGTTCTTGTCATCTGTTAAAGGAAAACCTTCATGTTGTTCTATGTATACCTCTTCTTCAAGTTCTCCATTCAAAAATTCTGACTTGACATCCATTTAAAATTTCTTATGTGCTACATATTCTAAGAATAACCTTATTGCTTCTATTCTTGCCGCAGGAGCATAGGTTTTTTCATAGTCTATTCCTTCCTATTGTGACTAACCTTTACATACCAATCTTGCTTTTTTTCTTACAACTTCACCTTATTCATTTATCTTGTTCTTGAATACCCATTTTGTTTTTATCACATTTTTTCATACCAATCTAGGGACAGCCTCCCATGTCTCAGTCTTCACTATCTGATCCAATTCTTCTTTCATAGCTTGCTTCCAATAGTCATCTTCACATGCTTCATCTGCATTCTTTTGTTCAACTTGAGATATAAGACATAATTCTTCATTGATTCTACTTTTGTCTTCACACCTTTATCTCTACTTCTAATGATCTAGTCTGGTGGATGATTCTTTGTCATATTCTTACCAAAAGTAGGAGTTGTTATCTCAACTCTTAGATCTGTTGAAGGTTTTTAGCTTTGTTCATGCATTTGCTCTCCTTCATTCTACAAATCATTGTTAGTCTCAAATAATACTTCAACAGTTATTTGTTTAGTAGAAACATTCTCATCATCAAAATTGAAATCAACTACTCTTTCTTGTATCCTAAATTTCTCATCAACTCTTACATTTGTACTTTCCACAATAGTCACCAAAGCTATCTCTTATACTACTTCCTCTTCATTAACCAATGTAGGCTCATTATAATAGTCATTCAAAAATCTTTCCATACTTGTTTTAAATTCATTATATTTATCAAAAAGTAAACTCTTTTTAGTTTTTCTTATTCTCTTAGGGCATGCAGATGAAAAATTACAAAACTCATTCCATGTCCAACAAACACAAATTTTCATACCTTTTGGCTCTCTTTTTGTAAGAAAATCAATGCCTTCCTTTGTCTTTATGTTTTATTTAGATATAGGTTTATCTTTTCTTGTGCTTCTATTCTCTTGTATAAAATAGAGGGATTTTGGATCTAGAAACTCAATGCTATGTTCTTTACATAAATCTGATAACTCACCAAGAATTTCCATTATCTGGGTGTCAAAATTTCCTCTATCAAATTTAGGACTATCCTTTTTTATTATGTTTTACATGGATCTCCCAAATTTGTTAAACTTTATCATCAAGGACCTAAAGCTCTAATACCAAATGTTAGGAACAATAGTTCACCAAGATAACTAAGAGGGGGGGGGGCTCACTTTCCATCTGATCTTTCAACTATTCCTTACAAAATAATTGTCTCTACTATATTTTAACTTCTTTCCTTTGTCCTGTCAACTGGACCAAGTACTATTAGACCTTGTAGACCAAGTCACAAACCTTGGATCCAAATATCTTGGATCGCATAATAAAACATCAGGAATGAATTTTTCTTCACCTTTTCTCTTCTCTTCTTATCTTTGCATTTCACTCTTCATGATTCTTGAAATCATTCATACATTCCATATATGATAAAGGAAAATTTCCTTCCTTTATAGTGAATTCATACAAAAATTCCCTGAGTCGGCTATTACACCTTCTCAATTAATTATTATAGGCCTCATTAAGAACATGTTACACTTAGAGATAACACTAGTATTTTTCCTTGTAACTTGAATAACTTTCCATGTGTGTAACATTATGATTATCAAGCTTAGCTACATCATCTCTAGAAAGTCTTCTTCAAATCTTTGACTTTGGCTTCTCAGAATAACAATTCTGCTAATAGATATAACAAGTTTACCAAAGCATGCTTTTGTAAACTCTATCTCAGAACAGTCTTCACCAAAACTTGCATAACTTCTTCCATACTTAATATTTTATGCTTCTAAGGTTAGTTGAATGTTCTAGACACTTAGTATTATCTCTCTTTAAC
This sequence comes from Cupressus sempervirens, assembly GCA_028749045.1. Lineage (NCBI taxonomy): Eukaryota > Viridiplantae > Streptophyta > Pinopsida > Cupressales > Cupressaceae > Cupressus > Cupressus sempervirens. Next base: position 861,834,203 of record CM053789.1, on the reverse strand, counting down.
CTCACTTAGTGAAAATGCTCAACTATTTGTCTATACCAACTTGATCTTTACCATTGTTCTTTTGTTAGATACCACAAAAAACTATTATATTGACATCAATGAAAAATATAGTCATGAATGTAACATATCATCATGATAATGATCTAATCATGTTTCTACAATAATCCCCATAGAAGTATCATTAGCATTCATGCTTTCAACACTAAAGGTATGACATATAGTAACTTGTATCTAAAAGAAATTGAGAATGGTTTATTGATAACAATAATATTTGTTGATGACATAGTAGTTGGAGGAAATGATGAAGCAAGTGATAATTTTTCTAAAGAGATGAAGAATGAGTTTGAAATGAGTATTATAGGAGAAATGGAGTTCTTTTTAGTTTTGTAGCTTGTGCAAAATAGTGATGGCATTTTCATTTCACAAGATAAGTATTTGAAAGATTTGGATTGGAAAGTTATAAGTCTATTGATACACTAGTGATAACTGGTCACAATTTATCTAGCAAAGATGAGACACCTATAGTTGAGAAGAAGAAGTACAAATCCATGATTGGAAGTTTGCAATATCTTACTCACACCAAAGCAGATATGGCAAATGTAGTTGGAATTGTAGCTAGATTTCAAGCTAATCCTAAGGAGTATCATTATGCAGCAGTAAAGAGGATAGTAAAGAGGATATTCAAATATTTTAAGGGAACATCTAATTATGGGATATGGTATGACATATCAAGTGATTTCACTCTACATGGATATACTAATGCAAATTGGGTAGACAATATGGATGATAGAAAGAGAACCAATGTTGAAGCATTCTTTCTTGGAGTAAGATTGGTTTCTTGGATAAAAATAAACAAGATTATATTTCATAGAGTACAATTAAGGTAGAGTATATAATAGAAAAAAATAATTATAATCAAGTTATGTTGATGAAGTAGATGTTGAAGGATATTGGGATAGAATTTTCAGAACCTATTATCATATATCTATTAATTCTCTCTCAAAATATGATACTTAATAGATATATTACATTTTAAGACTAAGCATATATCTATTAAGTATAATGTTTTGAGAGAGAAGATAACAGAAAAAGAGATTAGATTGGAGTATGTTAGTACTAAAGATCAGATTGTAGATATATTTACTAAGGCCTTACCTAAAGATGCATTTGCATACTTGAGAGGTATGTTTGGGGTTATGCCCCTACCTACTTCATAATAGATGATGCAGAGATTACATTAATCCAGTGGTACATAGCACTATTATTTGACTAGACTAAATGTTGATGCTTCATGTATTGGGGAGTATCTATGATGAGAAGATTCATTGAGGACTCTTGGTAATTGGTCTTGAATAGTTTCTTTGGACTCTTTATCTAGTTGAAGACTTGGAGTACTAAATTGACATAATGAGGAATTTTTTATTGATGTCAATGGGGGAGAAGAGTGCATGAGAAACATCTCCTAAGTGGGAATGGGGGAGAAGGAATATCTATGGGGGATATATGCATCATGAATAATCTTGGTGTATGGAGAGTTTTTTAATATGAACAATTGTTATTGATCCTAAATAAGATGAGAACAACAAAAATAGTAGCAGAGTATTATTTGGTATTCTTGGAACCTAGATGTTTTTCATTTATGTTTCCATAAATGCCAAAAGGAGTGATTGTTAGCATGTATACTAATGGTATTCCTTTAGGGGGGTATTTTGAGTATTGGAGATCATGTGGTAGTATTGACATGTCACATTCATGATTGTGTTTGTCATTGATGTCAACATAATAGTAATTCTATGAAGATTGTAAGAGTAGCATACAAAGGTCATGGTTGTATAGATAGAGGTTTGATGTTATGATGATGCAAAGTTATAGAAATGTTCTATAGTGTGTCCCAATGTCATGGTTAACTTCATGTAACCTAAGTCAATGATATACATAATTTATAAGTGATTTATAGAGAGTTGTATAGAAATAGAGTACCTAAGAAGTAGTTTCTAATGTTTGCATTATATTCTAACTAATATATAATATAGAGACCCAAAGTTAGAAAGTGATAGAAGATAGTCAAATGATGATATCAGCAAGTGCACAATCCCTAAAGTCACATGTGTGAGAATTTATATAGATTGTGAGATGACAAGTACTATTGTAATTGAGAATTAACTAATCATCTTATTATAATTAATTTAGAAAGCCTCAAGGTCAACTCAAGGATTATTTTGAATATATGGTATAAAGGAAAGATATTTTCCTTTATTTTTTATATGTAAAAGTATCAAGTGTGAAGTGTCCAAGGAAGTACAACCAAGAGTAGAGTGTTTGGTGAATGTGATTAAGTGATCCAAGGGATTATTGGATGCAACATTTTTTATTTGGTTACAAGATTTGAAGGAGAAAAAGTCTAGTTCACAAGACAAAGAATGAGGAAGGAGAAATATATCTCAATTCTATCATTCTACAAGGAATAATATGGAGATCATTTGGATAGTGGGTTCATTGATCTTGCCCCTGAAGTTTTTTGGATAGTGAGTCAATCTATCTTCTGCAACTCATAACATGGTTAGCACAACTCCTCATAGGGTTGGAATTTCCTAACAAGGATTCAATGTCTCCTATCAGGGATTGATATGTACTAAATGTATTTTTTAGACTCCTAACAAGGTCTATACTCTAACAAGGAATATTTAACACATCATCTTGTGGGTACCATACCAACCAGGGGTTTCCCTGTGATCAAGGGCTTCTCAAGTTAACATATCTAGTATTATTGTGCATGAGTATCTTGTTGTGGTTTCCCTGTGATCAAATCTTTTGGTGCTCGTAGAGAAGGTTTCAAGGACCTAAGCTAAAGGTCAAGATGTCTTACAGAAGAGAAATTCCCAAGTTGAACATAAATAACTTTGCAGCATGACAAGGACTTATGAGGTTACATTTGGCAACTAGCAGCGATTCAAGTTGTAAATACCTTGATAGTGAATACAAGACTCCTACTAGAACATTATCAGTTGAAGAAATTTTTGAAAAGAAAAATCATAACATCACAATGATTAACATTTCTTTTTCTCTTAATTAGGTTGAATTTGATGAAGTCAAAAGTTGCAGTATAGCTTATGATATGTGGATCAAACTAAAAGCCATCTATGGAGAAGATGACAATGTAAGAAGAGCTAAAGCTAAATGCCTTAGAGGACAATTTGATTATATGAAAATGAGAGAAAATGAAAACATTGCAAAATAATTTGAGTGAATTAAAACAAGTGTGAGCACAATCAAAGCATCTAGAGGAGATATTGATGATAAAATAGTTATAAGAAAGGTACTCAAAACCCTTCTTTCTATCTATGTAAGTAGAGTATCTACTATTCAATAGATGAGATGTGATCCAAATAGAAATATAAATTTGGATGCTCTAGTTAGAAGATTGACAACTTTTGAATTGGATAACTATGATAACTATGTCCCTAGTTCTTAAGTTATTGAGTCTGCATTTGAAGCCAAGCATTCACTCAAGAAAATGGGTAAGAAATCAAAAGCCAATGAATTGAAAAGTGAAGAAGAGGAAGACAGTTCAGACAGTGATCTTGAAGTTATTGAAGCCCTACTTACAAGGAAATATTCCAAAGGCAGAGGAAAGTACAAAGGTAAGATTCCTCTAATCTATTTTTCTTTTGAAGAAGTTAGTCACATCACTACAAAATGTCCCAACAAAGAAAGCAAAGAAGAAAAGAAAAGCAATAATTTCAAAGGCAAGAAGCAATTCAAGAAATACAAGGACTATGAGGATAAAGGTAAGCAATCTTGTTTTATAGCTAAAGATTCTGATAATAGTGAAGATGAAATGGTATATATTACTATAAAAGATTAATCTAATGATGAAGGAGATAAAATGGCACTTCTCTCATGTTAGCAAAAATGGTACATGGATTATTGATAGTGGTTTCTTGCATCATATGACTAAAGAAAAAACAAAGTTTGAATACATGGAACAATATGATGGTGGTAGTCTGAGATTTGGAAACAATGAACCTTGTTACATAAAGGGGAAATGTTGTATTTCATTAACCAATAAACTTAGATGTGATAATGCTTATTGGGTTGAAGGACTAAAGCATAATCTACTGAGTTTGGCATAGTTGAATAACATTAGATTTAAGGTAGAATTCATTGATGGGAAGGCTAAACAACTAGATGGAAAAGGTAATCTGGTTGGGTCTAGAAAACAAACAAAAGGTAATCTACTATACCTAGATGTCAGTGAAATTTTTTTTTATTGCTCAAGTATAAGAAATCTGGTTATGGTACAAAAGATTATGTCATGTAAAATTTGATAACATGGTCAAGATAACCAAAAATAGAAGAGTAAGAGGTATTTCTAGCTTGAGTAAACCTAGTATGCGTCTATGCAAAAACTATCAAATTAGTAAGATGGGAAAAACTAGTTTCAAAAGAAAGAACTATCATTCTCAAGAAGTCTTAGAGCTTACAGACTTATGTGGACCTATTGGAATGAAGAGTTATAGTGGAGATAAGTTTTTCATTGTTTTTGTTGATGATTATTCTAAAATGATGACTATAATCTATCTAAAAGAAAAATGTGAAGCTTTTCAAAAATTTAAGTGGTATCTATCAAGAGTAGAGAAGAAAATTGGAAATAAAGTAGAATGTTTGAGATCAGATAGAGGTGGCAAATTCATTTCCAATGAGTTCAATGAATTCTGCATTAAAAAAGGATTAAGAGACAGGTATCACCCTCTAGTACACCTCAGTAGAATAGTATAGGTGAAAAAAGGAATAAATCCATCATGGATTATGCAAGAACATTGATGATGGAAAAGAATGTTGCAATCAAATACTAGAAGGAAGCAATCAGTGTTGCAATGCATATCTTGAATAGACTGTAGTTGACAAAAGACTCAAATCAAACTCTTTATGAACTATGGTATGGCTACAAACCTAATGTAAGTTACTTGATGTATTCCTAAAATGTGGGCACACTTCTATGAGTCGTTATATCCAAGATTTCTCAAAAGTGAGGTTTTGAATGGCGACTCATAGCTCTCTATTCATGGAGTGCAAGGGTTTTTAATGGAGGCCCTCATCTTGACCTAGTTTGTGCCCATGCAAGTACACCATGAAACAAGAGATTCAATGATTAAAAAAATATGCATGCAAATGGAGATGAAAACTAATCTAAATGATAACAATGGAAAACAAAGCAATATCTAATCTATGAAAGCAAATATGACTCTAAACTAATATGCAAATGCAATGATAAAAGCCCATGATAAAAGCCATGGGTGCAAGAGAGAATGAGACAAGAAGATAGAAGTTCTCCACAAAAGCTTTAGCATTCAAAACTTCTTCTTCAAAATTTGCTTTCCAATCCTGTAGCATAACAATAGCATCATCCTGGGTCTTCAATAATGGGTGTCCAAAATGAGGAGAGGGCTCTCCCTTACAAAGGAAAATATGGAGGTGAGAGGCTTCTCACAACCAATATGGGATAATAGAGTTTGATCCATGTGAGACAAAATTATACCAATGAGAAAAGAGGAGTGGTTGAGAAGAAATTGGAAAGAGGATAAAGATAAGTCCCACTTAGAGATATGTGCATTTAAGTGCAGAGAAAATAAATAAAATATTTATTTAATTTATTTCTTTTTTTAAGTGGGTTTAATTTATTTAATTAAAAGGGAGAAAATTCATTTAATTAAATTAAAAGAGAGATTTTTTTTTAATTAAATAAGACTTAGGTTAAAATGATCAACCTTAGAAATAAAACAAATTGAATTTGATCAAGGAAATTGATTTAAATTGATTTAATAAAATATTGCAAACCATTGATTCAATAAATTTGATAAATTGATAAATTGAATAATGGGGGCCCATAGTCTAGGACACCAATTTAGGGTGCATACATTTGCCCCTCTTTGACTAATGTGTGATCGATTTGGGAACACATGTAGTCAAAGAAAGAAATTGAAGTGTGACGTTGATTTGGGATCACAAAATAACCCCAATGTGTGGTCAAATTGGGAACACATAAGGAAAAAGAATACAAATAAATTTTGACTTGAAAAAGTCAAGGATAAAATTGATAAAATTGAATAAAAGATTGAATTTGATAATTACTTACCCCTCATGATTGAAATCGAAATGAGATAGAGGAGAAACAATAAATTGATAAATTTGATCAAATCGAACAAAAGATAAGGTTCTTGATGTAAGATGAAAGATATAAGAATCATAGAACCAAGGTAGATCATCAAGCATGAAATATTATGCCCCAAAGGTGATTTAGAAGAAAAGAAGTGGGGAAAAAGAAAATGGAAGATAGAAGTTTGAAAGATATAGAAAGAAATAGAGAAAAGAAAATGCCCCAAAATCAATCAACTATTTAAGATAAAAATTTCGATTGAGATCATGAAAGAAGATAAGGAAATGAAGGTCAAAATGTGGCCACAATTGATTACAAGTCCACAAGAAAGATGAAGGGAAAACCCTCTCAAACTCATAATGCAGCCTAAAAATGCAAACTAACATGAAGTCTAATAATACAAGCTACATGAAAATGCAAAGGTGTACTTGCAAAAGAGCAACTGTAACATAGGATTTTGTGTTCATCATTCATTAGAGAATGTAAAAGAACTTATTTTCATCATTGGGCGATTATTAACGGACATCGAAAAATCACACAATTGTCACTAGTCACAAGTGCAACTATGAAGATATGAATGTAACTTATATCAGATTGAAATGTGGAAAGATTCTAACATAAGCATCAAAGACATAAAGGTCAAGATGACTTCGATGTTAGCTTACCCAATTTAATATAGCAAAACCATGCTCGCATCAAGGCATAGATGTCAGTATGACCATAAGAATGGTTGTGTAAAAACAATCAAGGAAGATGCCTCAAATCTCCTAAGTGTTTCAAAGGGACAACAAGAGACACTCTAGAGTTTCAAGACCACACCCACAAGCAAAAAATAAACAAAACCATGTCCCATGCCCCAAGTCCTCTAGCTATGCGTCCCAGAGAGACTTATCAAACAAGGACACTCAACAAAAATCAATAACAGTCAGCACACAAAGAAAAGATCATGACATAGCTCAAACATTAAGTGTTGTGTTTAAATTTTAAGTGTGTTAACTAATACTGAGTTCCAAGGATAAGGATCAAATGCTTGCAGGAAGGGAAGATCACATGATGATACTAGGTAAGACCAATCCAATAAGTGTTGAAAAAAACTCGATGTCAATGGTTGTATTGAAAAATACAATTGGGATGGTGTTGAAAAACACCGTTTGGGAGGTGTCCTAAAGACTAACACATCCAAGAGACCAAAGCTAACATAGTTATGCCCCCTAGACAAAGAACAATTCCAAACCAAGGCAACAAGGACAAGGCATGATGGAGAAAGGTTGTGTCAAGGATATGGACTAAGAAATAGGGGTGCAAAGGCCTCAAGTAGCACCCGTTTCTAGGTTTTATTTTATTTTTTTTTTTTTCAAGACTTTTTATAATTTTTTTGTATTTTTGCTACCATGATGCTTGTTTCCAAGTTTTCACCAAGGCACTCTTTTTCTATTATTTTTTTAAATTTTTGTTTTTGAATTTTTTTTTTGAATTTTTATTTTTTGAATTTTTGGAATATATAATTTTTTTGGAGATACATCAAAGTTCCTATTGCTAGGTTGTCACTAAGAAGATCATTTTTTCAGGACATTTTTCAATTTTTAGACTTTTTGCAATATATCAGTTTTTGGATTTTTGAAATATATCAATTTTCTTTTGAATTTTTAAAATATATCATTTAAAAAAAAAAAAATTCAGGATCAATAAATATATACAAAAATGCCCCCAGACATAATGGACATCAAACTCTCAAGCAAGATCACATTATGTAGTCCCAATGTCAAGCAAGGTAGAGGACATGATGGAGCAACAAGCTGATAAATATGATGGATAAGGAAGGAGCGTATGAAGCAAGTGAAAGTAACCTTCAAAGGCTGACTCCTCAAGAGTACCCAAGCTATAGAAAAAATTGTCATGTAAAGCACATTTGAACAAGAAATGAAAGGCCAACATAGGATAATTCATAAAAGCATAATGTAAAAGTGGGAAAAATGCAATCCAAAGGAGTAGACATGTCAAGAAGCTTCATAGCATCATATTTTACTTCTTCTTTTTTAATTAGATCAAGACCAAAGGGGTAAATGGGAAAAGGATAGCAAAAGACTAGAATGGATGGAGAAGAATAGATATGAAGGCTAAACATGAAAGAAATGAAAACATGATCATCATAAGATAACTCACAAGATAGCCAAATGTTTGTGTATAGGTCAACATTGTCAAGATCAAAGAGAAAAGATAGAATGGATGAAGATGTAGAAGAACTACGCATGATGCCTGATTGTCAGGTTTTCATCATGGTACTTATCCAAGGCACCACAAGGGAGTGGTTTTCACCATAGGAAAAATTTATTTCTCTTTACTTTTGCTACCAAGGTGCCTGATTATCAGGTTTTCACCAAGGCACATTTTCAAAATTTTCATTTTTTTTTTTCAATTTTTTTCAAAATTTTCAATTGTTTTGAATTTTTTGAAGAAGTCAAGCTTTTTAGGTAATGCTCCTTAAAAGTTTAAACCATGACATACAAAGGAGTTGAAATGATATGCTCAAAGATGCTAATAGGGAAAGGAAGATGGAAGACAAACGTGGAGGATATGGCTTTATGCAAAGCAAGTGAAATAGGAAGATGGAAATGAAGGCAAGATCAACGTCAAAACACACCTTGAAGGATGGCAAGAGGATGGAGAAAAAGTGAATGAAGGAATAAGTGAAGGAATATATTGAGTGAATAGAAGAGGTTTTGGTTTAGGCACATGGAATGGAAGAATTCTTTTGGAAGAAGATGAAGTGGAATTCTTTGGAAGCTTGAATGTCAACTTCAATTGTTGTTCAATATTAGACTCTCTCAAGAGAGACTTTGGAATCCATATAGCCATAGGCCTCTTTTAATTTATTTTTGATGATTTAGAGATAATATCTTCAATGACGGATTTTGGAACCCATACTTGTCTTATAATTTTTTTCTTAGATATCTCTTTTGACTTTATGCCCCCATGTTGATTAGCGGAGACATGGTGGTGTTCTTTTTTATATGGGTTCTTGAATTGCTTCTTTTTCTTATGTTGAACATTCAAGTTGCTTCCAAAAGACTTGGGACTTGTGGAAGAAGAAGGATGATATGACTAGTTTAGGTGAGTGGGTGGATGAAAAGGATTCAAGGATATGCATCTATGTTGATCTTGAGGAAAGATAGGAGAGGGAGGGATGTAAGGATCGAAGATGGATGATGAATTGGCACAATTGGGAGGGGAAAGTGAAGGGAAATAAGGACCCAAGATGGAAGGAAGATGTGAAGCATTTAGTATCAGTGGGGGAGGTCCAAGGATGGATGTGGAAGATGCAAAAGGGTAATCAATAAGTTCATTAACATCTATATGACAATCAAAGATATCAACATCTTTAGAGTGATCATTAGAATTTTCAATAGGATCATGAACATCTTGAATAAGAGCAACTTCTTTGATAGGAGCACTTAAAGCTTGAGAAGACTTAGGAAGAGTAGAAAGTGGAAATGAACATGGAGTGGTAGAACAAGAAGATGGAAGACTTTGATCTTGAAAAAGATCTTTGGATAACATAAGCATAGAATTGTTCTCTTTATTTTCAATAGGCTCAACATTAGAAGTAACAAAATCATTTTTAATAACCTTAATGGAATTATCATCTTTGGAAGGAGCAAGTGTACCAAGGTCATTTTTATTGTCAATAAGCTCAGTGGTGCAAACAGTATCTTGATCTTTCTTAGAAGAAGACTTAAGACATGGTGGACTAAATGAGAAAGGGCGTAAGGGATCAAAAGAACCATGAAATGTATCAGAGACATCGTGAAAATAATTGGATGAAATTGAAGGTTCTTGATCTTGATCTTTCTTTATATTCTTTTCTTTATTATTTTTAGAGTCCTCTTGACATGAAGCCACTCCTAAGGAGAAGGAAGCATGTTGGAATTGTATGGAAGACTTTGGAATAGATGATGAAGGACTAGCTAAAGTAGGCATTGTAGTGAATGAAGGCTTAGGCTCTTTAGGTTTAGCATTATTGGAAGTATTTGTAGCCAAGTGAAGGTTAGCTTGAACTTGTTTAAGAGGTAGCCCTTGAGGATAACTATAGGGAACTGCATGAAAATCATCACGATCTTTTTTGGATGAATGATTGGTAGAAGATTTGAGAGACTCAGAATCTTTAGGGAATGTATGGATAGTGGAAGAAGTAGAAGATGGAAGGGGAGCATCAAAAGACAAAGGTTCAACATTAACATGATCTTTCTTAAGAGTGGAATCTTTATTTTTATCATGAGGGTTCTTAGAAGAGGAACTCTTATCCCATTGATGTTGTATTTCAGCACAAAAAAAATCTTTCTCTTCCTCAAAAAATGCAGATTTATCATTTAGGTATTGTTCACAAAATTTATCAATGTTGTTTTCAAGATTTGATTCATGTGGATTACCATCAGTATCTTTCTATGAATCATCCACTTTAAGCATAAACATAGGACTAGAAGGAATTTTAGGATGTGTAGGAGTATAATAGTCATCATCATCATAATCATTGTCACTAGAGGAATTATAGATAAGTGTATCACAAGACTTTTCATGTTGTTCATTATGATCTATCTCAATAAGAGGAATAAGACTCTTGGTAGAAGTAGAAGAAGAATGATATCATGAAGAAGAAGTAGGTGAAGACCTAGATGGATGATATTTAAAAAAGTCATGGTAAGACTTGGAATATGAAGAATGTGAATGATAGTTAGAAGAATCATCATAAGACTTAGAAGATGAAAAATTTGAATGATATTTAGAAGAATCATGATAAGAATTAGAAGATGAAGAATGTGAAGGATATTTAGAAGAATCATGATAAGATTTAGAAAATGAAGTATGTGAATGATATTTAGAAGAATTATCATAAGACTTAGAAGATGAAGAATATGAAGGATATTTAGAAGAATCATGATAAGACTTGGAAGATAAGGAATTTGAATGATATTTAGAAGAATCATGATAAGACTTGGAGGATGAAGAAACTATATGATATTTAGAAGAATCATGATAAGACTTGGAAGATGGGAAATATTTGGAAGAAGGATATTGTGATTTGATCTTGCACATGATCCTAGCAAAGGTGTCTGATTTATCCATTTTTTTAATCATTTTTGTTGCAACATTAGCATCCATGTATCCATTGGAGTGACAACACTTTTCAAATTCAAGAAGGAGGTGGATTTCATCTGAGCTCAAATGAGGATCCCTAAAAAGATATCCAAGATCCATGGTTCTAGAAGAAGAAGAATCAAGCATAGAAGAAGAGAAAGGATGAATAGAAGAAGGTAGACTATATGATAATAGGAGGAAAATAATCAAGAAGACATGAAGAAGAGGAAGAGTGGAAATGACAGATTAGAAAGACATGGAAGATGAAGAAGAAAAAAGACCAAGAGTCATTTTGGGAAATTTGATACCATTTGAGATCATTTGAATGTTGAGCAACATGTAATAGCACTTGTAATCAACATGAAAGAAAAGGTACTAGTTGATAGGATAACCCTAAGAAACGTTGGTACCAAACTAGGATAGTAAAAGCTCTCACTTGTCCAAAATAGATGTGATAAGATAGAATTTTGCAATAGGTGTAAACCAACACTACCACAAAGGTGCCCACAACTTTGGGTGAATACCCTAGCACATATGGACCAAGAGGATGATTTACCCAAATTTTAATTAATTAAAATTGAATTTTGATGAAAGTGGATGGACAAGAGATTACCAAGACTCTCCAAGTGTAATATCAAACAATCCAAGTGTAATATCAAACGATCCAAGTGTATATCTTTCTCAACAAGGACAGTTTCTAACTCACCAACTCCAAACAAGGTCTCTTGTGAAATCAATGACTACTAATTCAAGAGGTCAAAGCACAATAACCTAAGGTGCAAAAAGGCTTCTAAAAATGGGGTAAGTAGCCTAATCCAACTAGGACCAACCTGGGGAGACTAGAAATAATGGGATAACAAATTTATTCGATCGTAAAGTCTCAGCTCAAGAACTCAGATTTTGTTCATTTTAAATATCCAACTAGATGTATCAATAGATTCTTTGTCATGAACCAAGCACACAAGATAGCAATCAGGGATGTCAAGCAAACAGTCTTCAAACAATGAGCAAGGGGCAAAGCAACCTTGCACATGAACAAGTATAGTGACTTAGTATTTCTACTCCTTAAAGGTTCTACTTGTGTATGTTCTTGACAATTTTTTAGCAGGCACTTAGAACACAATAACACCTTATCAAGTTGTCTACAAGGATATACGTGACTTTCTAAAAGGATTCCTTGATATATGCAAGGTACATGAGGCCCAAATCCATAGATGAGAAGAATCTAAAATCACACAGCCAGGGGGAGACTATAACCCAAATCTCCTCCTTCACTTCTCAAAGGTATAAAGTTCTTTGAGGCTTAGCCAAGAGTGATACCAAACTCAATTCCCAAGAGAGGTGTCTTTGGATTCACCTCCCGATATTTATACTCCATCAAAACACAGGAGTTAAGGTCATCCCTTGAGGTGGTGTGTCCCCAAGTAGGCCTTCTAGAAATAAAAACTAAGTAATTCACTATCAAAAGTATTTAGAGCACTAAAGGTGGAACACTTAACTCTTCAAGTAAATGTGAAGTGAGTTCAAAAGTGGAACATTTAACCCTTTAAGATAATGTGAAGCGAGTCCAAAAGTGGAACATTTAACCCTTCACACAAACTCAAAGTGAGTCTAAAAGTGGAACATTTAACTCTTCACACCAACTCAATGTGAGTCCACACCTTAGAAAACAAGTGAGTTCCAAAAAGCACAAAAGGGTTTCCTAGTGGAGCAATTAACGCTTCTTTCCTGTAGACCCCTCCCCTTTAATGTGGCGTTGATCTTGCAACCATGGGGCAGAAATGAGGGGTCAGCGGATTAGCGATTCCAATAACCCAAGATAGCAATCTAGATCAATCACAAGTAATCTAAGACTGCTAATCAATACTACTCACAAATGAAAAAGGGGTTGAACAATGGAATATTTAACTTTCGAAGTAAACATAGAGTGAGTCCACAAAGTGATGCATTTAACTCCCTATGTAAACAAGGAATGAATCTATGCCCTCAATCACTTAATGACATATTTGATATTGGAACCAAAAATTACTTAAGGTTTAAACACAAGCATTCACTTACACAAACTTGAATGAAAGCAAATCTATGTTCATTCATTTCCCATTAAGAGCATCAATTGAAATGTGTTCTATGAAAGCATGTGAAATACTCAAGCCAAACACATGAGAGGTTTAATTTTAATCCCAAATTTAAATGTTTTAGAGTTCAAACAAAATACCTAATAATCCTTGCAACGTGTCTTTTCTTTTTTGTACCTTTCATTTACGCTTGATTGCTCGCTCGCAACGAACAAAGCAACAAACAACACAAGCAAACACAAGATATGCAATATATGTCCAACTCATGAAAAACTAGAGTTAGCTCTAAAAATATAAATTTTAAGACTAATAATAATCAGAAAGTAACCCAAATGAGAGCCCACATCATGCATTGATTCATTGTAAAATTGAAATGCAAACTATTCATTAAATGCCTTTTTTTTCAATTGATTTTTGACTTAGTCATAAAGATTGGATCTACATGATATGAATTCAGATCCAAAACTCAAAATATAGAGAAGTAACCCCTACCAAAAATCAGAGATATTTCCAAAAATGCAATTTTTTTGAAAAAATCTTTTAATTTGTGCCCTAGGGAGTCCTTTTGTCAAAATAGATCAATTTTTGCAAATCGAATTATTGACCCCTAATATGACCTCTAAAATCAAAATACAAAGAACCAACTCTATTTAAAATTTAGAGATATTTTTGAAACTATAAATTTTTTTGAAAAATGTGCTGATTTACTCCCAAAAATGATTTTTTATGAAAAATTAAAGAAAAATCATAAAAAATAAAAAATGTTTCAAAAAAAATTGAAAATTTGACCAAAGCTTTTCACATATATCGCCACCCTGAAAATAAAATATCAAATCAAAATACATAGCCTTTTGAAAGATATGATCAAATCTTTCAAATCTAGGGTTTCTTTGAGTCTACAAACATATCTAGACAAAAAACAACAAGCAAAGGTGGGTTGCCCCATGGTGGGCGCCAAAAATGTATGCCTAAAATGTGAGCACACTTCTATGAGTCATTATATCCAAGATTTCTCAAAAGTGAGGTCTCGAATGGTGACTCATAGCTCTCTATTCATGGAGTACAAGGGTTTGTAATAGAGGTCCTCAGCTTGACCTAGTTTATGCCCATGCAAGTACACCATGAAACAAGAGATTCAATGATTAAAAAAATATGTATGCAAATGGAGATAAAAACTAATTTAAATGATAACAATGCAAAACAAAGCAAGATCTAACCTATGAAAGCAAATATGACTCTAAACTAATATGCAAATGCAATGATAAAAGCCCATGATAAAAGCCATGGGTGCAAGAGAGAATGAGACAAGAAGATAGAAGTTCTCCACAAAAGCTTTAGCATTCAAAACTTCTTCTTCAAAATTTGCTCTCCAATCCTGTAGCATAACAATAGCATCATCCTGGGTCTTCAATAATGGGTGTCCAAAATGAGGAGAGGGCTCTCCCTTATAAAGGAAAATATGGAGGTGAGAGGCTTCTAACAACCAATATGGGATAATAGAGTTTGATCCATGTGAGACAAAATTCCACCAATGAGAAAGGAGGAGTGGTTGAGAAGAAAGTGGAAAGAGGATAAAGATAAGTCCCACTTAGAGATATGTACATTTAAGTGTAGAGAAAATAAATAAAATATTTATTTAATTTATTTTTTTTTTTAAGTGGGTTTAATTTATTTAATTAAAAGGGAGAAAATTCTTTTAATTAAAGAGAAAATATTTAATTAAATTAAAAGAGGAATTTTTCTCTTAATTAATTAAATGTGGATGAATTTAATTAAAAGAGAGGTTTTCTTTTAATTAAATGGGAAATTATTTTATTTAATTAAAAGAGAGATTTTCTTTTAATTAAATAAGACTTAGGATAAAATGATCAACCTTAGAAATAAAACAAATTGAATTTGATCAAAGAAGTTGATTTAAATTGATTTAATAAAATATTGCAAACCATTGATTCAAGAAATTTGATAAATTGATAAATTGAATAATGGGGGCTCATAGTCTAGGCAACCATTTTAGGGTGCATACACTTGAAAGTATTTGGTAGCAAATGTTATATCTTGAAAGAATCCAAGAAAGGTAAATTTGATGTCAAAGGTGATGAAGGTATATTTCTAGGATACTCCTACAAAAGTAAAGCATACAAATGTTTGAATTTGTCTACTCATAGAATCATAGAAAGTGCATATGTGAGAATTCACAAGTTTGTAGAAAAGAGTAAAGAAGAAAGCAACAAAGAAACTAAGGATTACAAAGGATTTGTGTATTATGAACTTGATACATTGCCAAATCTCTCTAAAAGTCAAAAAGCTTCACCTCTTGAGTCCCCAAAATCTCTAAAAGCTACTAAGTTGCATCTAGTACAATTCAAGTTGTAGTTTGAAGGACTCGAGTCATATTCAAAAGCTACCGAGCTATTGCAAGAGTGAACTATGTTTGATGGACCTGAGTCACAAACACTAAGACACAAGCTTGATATAGAAGATGATGAAGAGATCAGTAGAACAAACTCCAAATCCAAAGAACCTATGTTAGCAAGATATGTCAGAAGGCATCATGCACTTGATCAGATCATTAGAGATAAGTCAGATGGAACAATGACAATAAACAAATTGAAAGGTACATGTTTGCTTGCTGAATTTAAACCTAGATATATTAAAGATGCTTTCGATAATGAAATTTGGATTGAAGCTATGAATGAAGAAATAGAATAGATAGAGAAGAATAAGACTTGGACTCTTGTTCCTAGACCAAAGGATAAAAATGTAATTGGCACAATGTGGGTATTCAAAAACAAGCTAAATGAAGATGGAGAAGTTTTTAAAAATAAAGCAAGGTTAGCATGTAAAGATTATTCTCAAAAGAAGGTATTGATTATGGTGAAAAAAAAATTGTTCTTGCAAGATTAGAAGGTGTTATAACTTTACTAACATATGCAGCTCACATAGGATTTAAGTTTTATCAAATGAATGTAAAATTTGCATTCTTGAATGGAATTCTTGATGAGGAAGTTTACATAGCACAATCTGAAGGTTTTTTAGATCCTAGCAAAAGAGATATGGTTTGCAAATTACACAAAGCATTGTATGGTCTCAAGAAACCTCCTAGAACTTGGTATGAAAGATTTCATAACTACTTGATAAAGATTTATTTTCAAAGAAAAAATGATAATAGTAGTTTGTTAATCAAATTATGTTGGCAAGAATATTTGTGGATGACACTTTATTTACTGGAAATGATGACTTATGCAAAGAATTTTTAGAAGAAATAAGTAAAGAGTTTGAGAGTTCTATGTTTGGAGAGATAAAAAAATTTGTTGGATTGCAAATCCAGAAGAAGAAAGATGGTATCTACATTACTCAATCTAAATATATCAAGGAGATACTAAAGAAATTTGGAATGGAAGATTCAAAACCAGTTTTTCCAAAAATGATGATTCCAAGGAGGTAGAATAGACCACATATAAATCAATGATTGGAAAATTGCAGTATGTAGTGCATGCAAGGTCTGTTATTGCATTAACAGTTGGTATGGTGGCAAGATTCTAAGCAAATCCCAAAGAAAATCACATGATGGAAAATAAAAGAATCATGAGATATCTGAAAGGTATTGAAGACTATGGATTATAATACAGAAAAGAAGGAAATTTGGATTTAAAAGTATTCATAAATGTTGATTGTGCGGGAAGTGTTGATGACAAAAAGAGAACTAGTGGTGTAACATTCTTTATTGGTAAAAGACTAGTGTCTTAGACAAGCAAGAAATAGACTTGTATTTCTCAGCCCACATTAGAGACAGAGTATGTGGCAACAATAGTTAATTATTCAAATGTTGTTTGGTTCAAACAACTATTGGCAAGTACGAAGATAGAAATCAAGGATCTAATGGTTATCTTATGTGATAACACCAATGCAATTAATATATAAAAGAATCCTATGATGCATACCAAAACAAAACACATTGCTATAAAATATCATTTTTTGAGAGAACTAGTACAAGATAAAGAGGTAAGATTGGAATATGTGAATACTAAAGAATAAATTGTAGATATGTTCACTAAGCCATTGCCTAAGCATGTGTTTCTATATCTAAGAGGTAAGTTAGGGGTCATCCCATATATGAAGCTCACAAAATGAAGTTTAGTGATGTATCAACCAATGCATGTTGAAGATCAGTTAGTTGATGCAGTATTGATAATGGCACATTTCAAATGAATCAGTACATGAGGTACATTGATATTCATTAAATATTTTCTTTTGCATGAGATGTCAAAGAGGGAGAAGTTTATGATTATATCTCTTAGAAATTTTATAAAGATAAAGAGAAAGAGATGTCAAAGAGGGAGAATGAACTTGGTCTGATATTAAAGACAAAGTTTTCTATTAGAAGAAGATGTTGTAGACATAGTTTTGCTGACAGGGGGAGAAAATGAAGGTAGAGAGAGTTCACACTGATAGAGAGAGTTCTCATCGATAAGAATCAGAATGAAACTAAGGATATATTCCTTATTTTATTCTTGCTCTAAAAAATTCATTGCATTATGACATGTTGTGTTGCCATCAATGCCAAAGAGGGATATTGTTGGAAATAATTGATTAATTATGTATTTTCTTTGATATTACACAAAGTTTTATATCACTACCAGTTAGTGTATGTAATCTCACTCGGGCATTGAAGAAAATTTTCTATGTCTACCAAGCATTCTAGAGTTTTCCCAATTTAGAAGACAGTGTCTACTGAGTTCACTCAGACAACAAAGGAATTTCCAAAAGTTCAGTGTTAACCAACCTCACTTGGTTAATGAAGGAAATATTGGATGTAACCAGTGTTAATCGAGCTCACTTGGTTACCAAAGGAACTTTGTGAATATGCAGTGTCAACTGAGTTCACTTGGTTAACATAGGAAAATTTCTTTGAGTTAATATCTACCGAGGTAAAATCACAAAACTAGGTCACCCTTTTATAAAAGAAAAGGCTAACAAAACTATAATTGTTCATCTTCAATGACATAAAACTAATAATATTATTTAGAATTTGATAATGAAGTAAACTAACGAAATTTGTAAAAATGGATGAAGTTTAGGATTATAATTTTTAATAATTATTTAAAATAAGAATTGATATATTTTTCTATTTTTTAAAGACAAGTTTTTACTTGCTGAAATATGTTGTAAATTAGTGGTGTAGTTCCCACCACAAAACTATATGGAAATAAATTTATTTCCCTTTGATCTTAGATTATGTTATTGATAACATATATAGGTAGAACAATCAAAAAGAAAAATTGGCTTTAGACATATATTTTATATTTTATAACAATTCAAATTCCAACTCACCTAAAATCGATAGTTTTCATCTCCCACCACAATTTTCAAAACAAATCTATTCTAACCAAAAGAAAAATTATTAGTCTTGAAGATAACTCTCTCCTCTAGAATGTCATTTAAGTTTTTTCATTTTTTTTAATATGATTTAATATTTTTTCCTTTCTCAAAATTGACATCTTCTCGACTATTAAAATATGTACTAGTGGATTTTTTTAATTACAATCTACTATATCTAATTAAAACACTATAAACTCTATATGACAATACTCTTGACTTTCAGCTCCATAAAATGGTGTTTATATGTTATTTAAAAAATATAATAAAAATTAGTTAGAGTTATTGAAACATCAGTTTACTAAAATAATTTAATTTCTTTAGTAATTAGATACAAACTTGTATAAAACATGCATTTAATAGACATTTCCAATTGGAAAAGTGTGAGACGATATATAACTTAGCTAGAATATTTTTTTCTAGATCATGTGTTTGAATAAAATTAAATTTTAGATAGAAATACTCAAATTCAGTCGTTCTAATAAGTCATCCTGTAAGGTGGCATAGCTTTGTACTTTCACCCACTGAGTAGGGTCGGCTAACGAAGGATTTTCTTATTTTGTCATTTTGACTTCAATTGAATTATTTGGTTGTTCTAGTCAACTAAGGAAATGAATATTAATTACTCTAAGTTATATTCAAGCTGACTAGACAATGTGTAAGATATAAATATAAGGTCAAGATGAGGATTCAAAGTGTGAAACATAATTGAAGATTTGGTGATGCTTAGAGGAAGTGAATTAGAAGGATAAGAAAATATCCTTATTGAAGCTGCAAAGATACATTTGATCAAGAAGAATCAAGTATACAAGCCAGAATTGAGATCTGTTATCAGCAATTTAGTTGCATCAAAAATTAGGTCATCTCATTGTTACTCTCTAATCATTGTAGTAGTGATCTAAATCTCTTAACAGAGTTGGCTTGATAGCTCTATGTAAATCTTCTAACAAGGTGGCATTTCTATTGAATTGTCTAAAGACCTCTAACAAGGCCACTCCTAACAGGGTGATTAAATCCTCTAATAGGGTCACACCTAATAGTGTATTTTGTAACCTTTAATAGGGTTGGCTCCTAATAGGGCTCACTTCTAAAGAGTGAAAATCAGTAACTATTTATAATTGGTCATTTTTCTCAAATTGGGTTTCCACATTAAATCTTGGTATCAATTGTGTTCATGCTATTTCTTTTATGCATATGAAAATAAGTTAAAGTAAGATCAATCATAGATAATATCTTAAGATATTCATGATAAGCATTTGTTAAGTTATTATAGTTTTTACCAAGTTACAACATTTGCTAGTGTTAACCAAGTGCCTGTGTGTTTGCCAAGTAATAGCAGAATATAGTTTACATAGACTTTTAATTTGTATTGAAATCTAAGGGATCTGGGATATATTTTTGTGGTAATTGATTTACCCCTCCCCCCTCAGTTACTTCTCTTATATTTCCAACATCATCAACTTTTATATTTTCACTTTCCACAATTTTGTTAGTGTTAGAATTCAAACACTTATAAAAAAATTTCTAATGGGATATCCTAGCAATATGCCTTTATCATTTTTAGCATCAAGTTTTCCATTCCTATTATCCTTTAGTATATAGTTATTTTTTCCAAAGATTTTAAAATACTTCACATTAGGTGCATATCCATACCACAATTCAAAAGGTATACATTTGTACCTTTCTTGACTTGCACTCTATTCAAATTATAAAATGGTGTACTTATAGCTTATCTCTAATACTTCTATGACACATTCTTTTCCATCATCATATTTCTAGTGTAGTCCATAGTTGATCTAATTCTCCTTTCATCTATTCCATTTTTGGGAGGGGTCTTAGGTGTTGACATCTATTAGATACAATTGTCTAATTGTGTGTTGTCTTTGATGTTACACAAATGTCATATCAGTTCTTAGTCAGTGCTTACCAAGCTCACTTGGTCAGCAAGATAGTTTTTCTTGTCTACCAAGCATTCTTAGAGATCACTTTGTGAAGATTATGTCTACTGAGCTCATTCAAGCATCAAAGGAAATTTTGGCAAGAAGTAGTATTAACCGAGTTCTCATGGTTAATGAAGGAAAGTTGGTCAAAGTTAGTGTTCACTGAGTTCACTCAGTTGTCAAAGGATTTTGCAAGTTTGCAGTGTTAACCAATCATCTATTGGTCAACATAGGAAATCATTTTAGGATCAATGTTTACTGAGTTGGGTCAACTATCAAAGGATTTTATTCTAGTTGACTATGGTAATGATTATTGGTCATTGCAATTTTTAATTAAGCTGACTTAATAATCTGGATGGTATATATGAAAGGTCAAGAGGAGATTCTAGTGTGTGCGTGTGTGAGTATGCAAGTGTATTGATTGAAAAGGAAAGTGTGTGAGCAAATTTGAAGGATGGTTAGATATCCTTGTGGAGTAGCAAAGTAATATTCAATCAAGAAGGATCAAGCTTTCATGAAAAAAATAGAGATCTAGATTTAACAATTCAGTTGCATCTCAAATAGGTCATTTCATTGTTACTTTCCTACCATTGTAGCAGTGATCCAAAATCTCTTAACAGAGTTGGTTTAACAACTAGTTGTAAATCCTCTAACAAGGTGATAGTTCCATTGAATTGTTTTAAGACATCTTGCAAGGCCACTCCTAACAGGGTGATTAAATCTTTTAACAAGTTCACACCTAACAGTGTGTTTTGTAACCTATAACCAAGTTGGCTCCTAACAGGGCTCACTTCAAAAAAGTGAAAAGTAATAACTAGTTACATTGGTGGTTTTTTCAATATTGGGTTTTCACATTAAATCTTGTGTCTCTTACATTCATTTCTTTTCTGTCATGTTTGCAATTCATAAGTATTGATGTTAGATTTGCTAAAGTTAAACATACTCTGCACTTACCGAGTTACAACATTTTTCAATATGTTTACCGAGTGACAGCAGAAATTAGTTTTATCAGACATCTAAAAGATCTGTGAGATATGTTTTTGTGCTAACTGATTCACCCCCTGTAATGTCCCATTTCAGGGCATTCTCATATTTGTCTTTTATTTGTATCCATTATGTAATATATTCTTATCTCATCCCCTTTTCATTGTTTGGTATCCTATATTTATATGCATATCTCCAAGAGTCATGCCCCTTCATTAATATTAATTGCATTAACAAGATAATTATATTAATAAGATAATCATATTATATATTAATTATGATTATATAGCATATTCCTTGTTATATTTACTCATATATTATATTTAATCATATATATATTAATTAATACAGTATTTTAATATCTAAGATATAAAAGTATATATATAATGTATACTCATATAATTATATGATTTTATACATATATATACATATATATACATATATATATACATATATACATATATATACATATATATAGATACATATATATATGCATATGTATATATATATGTATATATATGTATATAAATATATGTATATATATACATTATTAATCATTTTAATATAAGTATAATACTTATATTATACTTATCTATTATTAGATTATATATCTCAAGATGGAGATATCACAATCCTCCCCTCTTGAATTTTCTCTCAAGCAAAATTATTCATACACAACTCCTTCATAGATATAAACATGTTTGCATACAAAAATCCTAAAAAAATTATGAAATATACATCTTAATGAGTGAAAACACGAAGCAAACACAGTGTAAACAGGTGAAGACATGAAGTATACACGATGCAAACACATCATACATTATTTATTGATTCTCTATAAAATTATGTTTCACAATGAAGTAGAGTAAAGGGATAATTTATAAAATATACTTCCCCAGTACGCTTTTTGATCATAGATCATGCAACACAAACAATTATTAGCATGTACGTGTATATAATAGCTCCAAAGAAAAGTTTAGTCATGATAAACTAGCTCTAAACCAATATCCTACCAAGCCCAAGAGCGAAACTTTGGCCCTCTTGGCCTTGATGGCAGCCTTTGACATCCATCAAGGTGGTCTACTTGGCAGATTCATAACTGAATTAAGTTAACATGATGTCAAATCTTAAATTAACCAATCTAAGCCCAGGAGTGAAACTTTGACCCTCCTGGCCTTGATGGCAACCTTTGACATCCATTAAGGTGTTCTACTTAGATGGTAATCTTATTCTTCCTACCTAGGCCCAAGTGCAGAACTTTGGCCCTCTTGGCCTTGATGGTAGCCTTTGACATCCATCAAGCTGGTCTACTTATGAGGTAATCTTATTCTTCTTTAACATCCTACCTAAGCCCAAGAGAGAAGATTTGGCCCTCTTGGCCTTGATGGCAGCCTTTGACATCCATCAAGGTTTTCTACTTAGGAGGTAATTTGATTCACCACTTTATATCCTTTCTATCTTGATATTTTATTCTTCCTCTTTGCCTTAAGATTGGATCTTGTCATCCTTCAATTTTGATGGCAACATGACTCCTTCCAACCAAGATCTACTTAATAACACAATCTTTATTTAGAGAAATGTGCTTGAAATTTATTCAAGTCATTGTAGACTTTATTGTTTTATTACTTATCCTCCTGGAAGCTTGAGTCTAAATAATAGCCTGTCACAAATGAATCCAAAAATAAAGAGATATGTTGAGTCTCAAGCTAGATTAGGATTTCTTCCCTAGATACATGTCACTCCATATTTATGCTCTCTTATTTCCTTTTTTAAAATCACATAATTTTTTGGTTGGTAGTGGCTCATAGATTTAACCAATAACCATGGAGTGATCCAAATATTTAATATGCTCTTTATATATAATAGACATGACTCTTCAAAGAACCATCATGTCTTTATTGCATCCAATGACTTTTTACTTCAAATGTATAACATGGCCATCATATTATGATTTTAATATAATTTTTATGCTTATATGTTTTTTTAATGTCCTCTCCTTACTAATCACTATCTTTCAATATTTCTATGTCATCGGCTTTGTGTAATGCTTTTTGAACATATTTTTCATTTCCCTATGTGCCACCTAAATCTTTGTCATATTTCTACTTTATCTTTTAAGCTCTTGATGGCACCATTTTGTTCACATATATATTGACGTGGCTTTGTGGTTTATCTTACAATGGTTCTAATCACAACTTACATTTGATTTTGCATACTGACAGCTGTTCTATTATTTTGTTCACTGCTCCAGGTCTGTTATTATTGGTATTCAAATTTCACTATTGAACTTTAGTAATTTGTCTCTATTCCATTGCTTCGTAGCTGACTATTGATTGAATAAAATATGGATTCCAAACTGAAGTCAGTAGTATGTCGATATGAAATACCATAGAATATATACCATTTAGTGCCACTCTCATTTTGGCCAACGTCCTTTCTACAATGTTTGTATATTATGTCTTCCATCTTCTTTTTACTTAATTGTGCATTTCATTTATTTGAAATTAGACTTTATGATTGTTCAAATATTGTCTATATGTTTGCTATTAAAAAATATTTAGATGTTCATTGGTAAAGGACAATAGAGATGTATTTGTAGCAGTATTTGTTTGATGCTTTCAAACTTCACGGCACCCTATTGCTGCTTAAAAGAAAACCTCCAATTTAAGAAATTGTTGCTGGTTGATATTTCTAATCACGATCAAATTTCCATAGATGCTCTTGTTTCTATCTTGATGTAGAGTGCAAGCAGATTTATCTACCAATAGCTAACAATTTTTGTAATAATCTTTTTATATTTTCTTATTCCACAGGATGGCAAGATCATGCTCTGATACCACTTGTAATGTCCCGTTTGAGGACATTCTCGTATTTCTCTTTTATTTGTATCCATCATGTAATATATTCTTATCTCATCCCCTTTTCATTGTTTGGTATCCTATATTTATATGCATATCTCCAAGAGTCATGTCCCTTCATTAATATTAATTACATTAACAAGATAATTATATTAATAAGATAATCATATTATATATTAATTATGATTATATAGCATATTCCTTGTTATATTTAATCATATATATTAATTAATATAGTATTTTAATATCTAATATATAAAGGTATATATATATATATATTCTTAATTTATATACATTATTAATCATTTTAATATAAGTATAATACTTATATTATACTTATCTATTATTAGATTATATATGTCAAGATGGGGATATCAAACCCCCCCTCTTAGTTACTCCATCTATATTTCCAACAATTGGTATCAGAGCTTTTGGTGCTTGCAGGAAAGGCTTCAAGAACCTAAGCTAAAGATCAAGATGTCTTACAAGAGAGAAATTCCAAAGCTTAATAGAGAAAACTTTTTAGCATGGAAGGGACTTATGAGACTTCATATGGCTTCCATTGGTGATTTAGGATGCAAATATCTTGATGAATAATACACAACTCCTACTGGTACATTATCTATTGGAGATATTGCTGAGAAAAAAAACCATAATACCATGATGATAGATATTGCATCTGCTCTTAGCTATGAGGACTTTGATGATATCAAGGACTGCAAAACCGATTTTGAAAGGTGGAATAAGCTAAAGGAAATCTATGGTGGTGATGACAATGTGAGGAGAGCCAAAGCTAAAAGCCTTAGAGGACAATTTGATCAGATGAGAATGAGAGAAAATAAAAATGTTGCCAAATATGTGGAAAGAATCAAAGCCAGTGTTAGTGCAATCAAAACATCTGGAGGAGAAATCAAGGAAGAAATTGTTATAAGTAAAGTTCTCAGAACATTGCTTCATATCTATGCAATTAGAGTATCTTCTATTCAAGAAAGGAGATGTGAGACAAATCATAAGACTTTGATGATATCAAGGACTGCAAAACCGCTTTTGAAATGTGGAATAAGCTAAAGGAAATATATGGTGGTGATGACAATGTGAGGAGAGCCAAAGCTAAAAGCCTTAGAGGACAATTTGATTAGATGAGAATGAGAGAAGATGAAAATGTTGCCAAATATGTGGAAAGAATCAAAGCCAGTGTCAGTGCAATCAAAGCATCTGGAGGAGAAATCAAGGAAGAAACTGTTATAAGTAAAGTTCTTAGAATATTGCTTCCTATCTATGCAATTAGAGTATCTGCTATTCAAGAAAGGATATGTGAGACAAATCATAAGACTTTCATGATATCAAGGACTGCAAAACCGCTTTTGAAATGTGGAATAAGCTAAAGGAAATCTATGGTGGTGATGACAATGTGAGGAGAGCCAAAGCTAAAAGCCTTAGAGGACAATTTGATCAGATGAGAATGAGAGAAGATGAAAATGTTGCCAAATATGTGGAAAGAATCAAAGCCAGTGTCAGTGCAATCAAAGCATCTGGAGGAGAAATCAAGGAAGAAACTGTTAGAAGTAAAGTTCTCAGAACATTGCTTCCTATCTATGTAATTAGAGTATCTACTATTCAAGAAAGGAGATTTGAGACAAATCATAAGATAACTTTGGATACCTTAGTAGGAAGATTGACAACCTTTGAGCTAGACAAATATGACAATTATGTTCCAACTTCCAAGAATATTGAATTTGCATTTGAGGTCAAGCTTTCACTTAAGGAGAAAGGCAAGAAAATAAAGGACATTTAGTCAGAAAGTGAAGAAGAATTAGAGGAAAGTTCTGATAGTGACCTTGAAGTTGTTGAAGCTCTACTTGCAAGGAAATATTCTAAAGGTAGAGAAAAATACAAAGGTAAAGTTCTCTTAATCTATTTTTCATGTGAATAAGTTGGTCATATTGCTACCAGGTGCCCAAACAAAGATAAGATTGAAAAGAAGAGTCACAAATATAAAGAAAAAAGGGATTTCAAAGGTCATAAATCATTCAAGGACAAGGGTAAGAAACTTGTTTTATGGCTAAGGATTCTGATAATAGTGAAGATGAAATAGTTTACATTGTTATAAAAGATGAATCTGATGATGAAGAAGATAAGATGGCACTTATCTCTCATCTGAGAAAAAATGATACATGGATCATAGATAGTGGATGTTCACATCATATGATTGGTGAAATAACAAAGTTTGAACACTTTGAAGACTATGATGGTAGTAGTGTAAGGTTTGGAAACAATGAACCTTGTTGCATAAAAGGGAGAGGTCAAATCTTATTAACCAAAGAACTTATATGTGACAATGCCTATTAGGTTGAAGGACTAAAACATAATCTACTAATTGTGGTACAACTAATCAACATTGGATTCAAGGTGGAATTCATGCATGGCAAGGAAAGACTACTAGATGACAAAGGAAAAATAATTGGAGTAGGTAAACAAACAAAAGGTAACCTATTTTATCTTGATCTTGGTGATTGTTGATGTTTAATTGCTCAAGTTAAAGAAAGATGGTTATGGCACAAAAGGTTATGTCATGTAAATTTTGATAACATGGTGAAAATAAGAAAATTCAAGAAAGTAAGAGGTATTCCTAGTTTGAAGAAACTAGATATTGGTTTATGTAAGAATTGTCAGATTGGAAAAATGGGAAAGACTAGTTTTAAAAGCAAAAACTATCAGTTTGAAGATATCTTGGAAATTGTACATATTGATTTGTGTGGACCTATTGGAATAGAAAGCTATAGTGGAGAAAAATTATATATTCTTTTTGTTGATGGCTATTCAAGAATGATGATTGTTATGTATCTTAGAGAAAAGTCAAAAGCATTTGAGAAATTCAAATGGTATTTGGCAAAAGTAGAGAAAGAAGAAGGAAAAAGGCTTAATGCTTAAGTTTAGGCAGAGGTGGTGAATTCATCTCCAATGAATTCAATAACTATTACATTAAAAGAGGAATCAAAAGACAGGTATCAACTCCTAGAACTCCTGAGTAGAATGGAATAGCTAAAAGCAAAAATAGAACCATCATGGATTGTGCAAGAACTTTGATGATTGAAAAGAATGTTACTATCAAATACTAGAAGGAAGCTATCAACACTACAATTCATACCTTAAACTAAGTACAGTTTAAGAAAGACTCATATAAAACTCCCTATGAATTATGATATGGTTACAAACCCAATATAAGTTACCTAAAAGTATTTGGAAGGAAATGTTATATCTTGAAAGAATCTAGAAAAGGAAAGTTTGATGTTAAAGGTGATGAAGGTATATTCTTAAGATATTCTTGTAGAAGTAAGGCATATAAGTATTTGAATTTGTCTACTCATAAAATCATAGAAAGTGCATATGTGAGAATTGATGAGTTTGTAGAAAGGACTGAAGAAAAAAGAAAAAAGGAACCAGAAGATTATAGGAGATTTGTTTACATAGAACCTCATACATAGCCAGACACATCTGTTAATAAGGAGACTTCTACTCCTGAGTCTTCCTCAGTCATCGAGTTCAAAGAAATTCAAACTGAGTCACAATCTGAAGCTACCGAGCCAACACCTACTGAGTCTGAAGGACCTGAGCCACAAACAGAACAACCAGAGCCAGAAGTTGAAATTCAAAATGAAGATAGTAGAATTCATTCAAAAGGAAAAGAACCTGTATTAGCCAAGTATGTCAAGAGGCATCATGCACCAAATTAGATTATTGGAGATAAATCAGAAGGTACTATGACAAGAAGTAAGGTAAAAGGTACATGTTTACTTGTTAATTTTGAACCTAGAAATGTTAAAGATGCATTAGAAAATGAGAGTTGGATTGAGGCTATGAATGAAGAAATAGAACAAATAGAGAATACTAAAACCTAAACTCTTGTACCTAGACCCAAAGATAAAAATGTGATTGGAACAAAATGGGTATTCAAGAATAAGTTGAATGAAGATGGTAAGGTATCAAGAAAAAAAGCTAGATTGGTATGTAAAGGCTACTCTCAAGAAGGCATTGATTATGGTGAGACTTTTGCTGCTATTGCAAGATTGGAAGGTGTCAGGACCTTCCATACATATGCAACATATAAAAGATTTAAGGCATATCAGATGGATGTTAAATCTATATTTTTCAATGGTATTCTTGATGAAGAAGTCTACATTGAACAACCAAAAGGTTTTGTTTATCTAGACAGAAGGGACATGGTCTTTAAATTACACAAAGCATTGTATGGTCTCAAACAAGCTCCTAGAGCATGGTATGAGAGGTTGCACAACTACCTTATATAGATTGGTTTCCAAAGAACTAAGGATAATAGTGGTTTATACATCAAGGAAGGACTAGATAACAAGATTGTATTAGTAGAAATATTTGTGGATGATACTTTATTTACAGAGAATGATGATCTATGAAATGAATTTTCAAAGAAAATGAACAAAGAGTTTGAAATGTAGATGTTTGTTGAGATTAAATTCTTTTTTGGATTGCAGATATAGTAGAGCATGAATGGTATCTACATTACTCAATCTAAATACATCAAGGAGATACTCAAGAAGTTTGGTATGGAAGATTCAAAACTAGTTGGAACCACCATGTGTACTAAATTAAAGCTTACCAAAGATGATGATTCAAAAGAGTTAGATCAAACCTTATATAGATCAATGATTGGAAAAGGGCATATGCACCGAGTTGTGGTGCCAAAAAGGTGACAAGGAATTTTTTTTTTCCTATTTTAAAAAGCGCGTACGCGCTATAGCACGTACGCACTATAGCACGCACGCGTTATGGCTTGGGCAACCCAAGTCATAGTGTGTGCGTGCTATAGTGCGTACGTCCTATAGCACGTACACACTTTTTAAAAATAAAAAGTATATATGATGGGCTGCAAACCCGCAACCCATCATTTTCATCAATATTTTCTTCTACTCCTACAGCGAGCAGTGCATACACAAGTTGAAGACTCAAAATTTGTACCACCATTTGCCAAAATGCCTCCTCATCGACGAAATCCAAGACCACAAGTGCACCCACGACGATGCCGTAAGTGATATAAACCTAACTTTGCATTGTTTGATATATTTTTCATATTGTTTTGTAAGTTTTTTATATTCTTTTGTAGGGTTTTTACAAATTTCATTTAGATTTGTTTATTTATTTGAATTTCAATTGATTTTTTATCAAGAAATGTTCATAATCAACCAAAAAATCCACAAGAACATCAAAACCCTCAAGAACCCCAAAACCAAAACCCTCCTCAAGAAGAAGAAAAAATTCCACAACCCAAACCAATTGCAAGACCTCCACCAGGCACACAAGAAAATATAAGAAATGAAATAGAGAGAGGCAAAACTGAATTAGAAGGAATCATTGCTCGGTTGAAAGAATTTAGACAAACCAATCCAATGAGGGCTCAATTGGCATCATCCCTTGAATCCATTAACAGTCAGATAGCCTCAGTTAGTGGTTAGTTAGATATTTGGCGGGCTAAGAGGGATGAACAAAAAAGATTTTATGCAAATAAATTGTCATGTGAAGATGTTAGAAAAAAGGAAATACCAAAAGGTAGTATATGTGCATTATTTAGAAAACCCAGTGAGAAAAATACTATTAGAGAGGGTACTAAACGATTCCCCATCCATTGGTGCATACATGATGCTATTAGAAATAATTTTTGGGATAGATGGTGGATGGTTTTTGATGCCCCTCCTTGCAACAATCACGAGGTCCCCATGTATTTTTTGAAGAAATTATATTGTGAGTTTGTCCTTGGGGATATCTCCAATTATTTTGATATGTTAGAATCCCAGGGTAGAGGTGGGGGGTCATCATTTGAGAGGCCAGGAGCACGTCGTGACCCTAATGTAGTTAGGGCAGCCATGGTCCATCCACAATGCGAGCATGTGATTATTCCTTCAGTTGTGAAGGAACATGTAGAGGCCAGCACTCTAGGGACCATTAATGCTTTGATGCAGACCCTCATCCATTCCACAAGCCCATTAGTTGAGGGGGAGTCTTCTATATGTCGTGGTCACATGTGCACTTCATGCGGATCCCTATGCACATTTGGCACTCATGTCGGAGATGGTGCAGATGATGGGCTTATCACCGATCAGTTCCTAAACGAGACATTTGGCATTGACACACAGGTAAATTACTAATTTGATCACATTTCATACGTATAGTGAATGATTAATTAATTAGGATTTATTGACATTGTTCAAAATTTAGGGTCAAAGTGTTCCTGGGCCTAGCAGTGATCCTCCAGGCCCATTTTTTGTCCCTTCGACGAGTCCTGAGGTATGTATCAATTTAATCATTTTAATTAATACATATATTTATTACGTAATCATATTAAGGATTGACCAAAAAAAATATGCATGTGCATCAGTTCTCCACAGGACCCTCAACCTTTACCACAAACGCAGAGCAAAGACATCATACGAGCTTCACACAGGTACAGTTGTTTCATGTTAATTTAATTCATTTGATTATATTTATTCCATGTTTCATGTTAGATATAACGTGTATTGTATGACATGCAGCTCATGATGTCGGACACACCTCCTCATCTGCGACAGTCTGTTGATAGTGGAGTGGCTGTAGTTGTGGCTAGCTCACAGCCACTGACAGAGGTATGAAAGAATTCTCTTCATTTTAGTTGTTGTTTATAATAGTTAATCTCAAAATTTCTAATGTTATTTATAAGTGATTATATTTATTGAACTTTTTGTAGGGTCTTGTCACACCTGATCGTCCACGAGCATTTGAGGTGGACTTACAGAGTGACTATTTGTTGGCGGTAAGAAAATAATTGATTTTGTGAGTACATATATTTGATTTCAATGTATAATAAATATTGATTCATATCTACTTTCTTTGTATCAGTTGGACCTGGAGAAGAGCCTCAACAAGAGGTCAAGTGAGCGTGTTAGGAGGGCCCCGTCATCTCCACTGTCTCCCTCCACACGACGGCAGAGGATGTCGAGAGACTTGTTTCCTTCCCCTCGTGGAAAGGAAAAGATGTAGTTGAGATATTTGATACATATATATAGAGACTTGTTTCCTTCCCCATGTATATATATAGGCATCTGAGAGACATATTCGATACACATTTGATGTGCATATTACATTCTATATTTGATGTATGACATGTTTGATGTATGACATTATTGGTTAATATATGATATGTTTGTTCATATATGACATTATTGGTTATCATAATATATTATGTGTTTGTTAATGTATATGACATTATTGGTTATCATTTTATATTATATGTTTGTTCATGTATGATGTTAAATTAGATATGTTCGTGTATGACATTAAATTAGATATGTGCATGTATGAAATTAAATTCAATTTCTAGAGAGTTGCCATTATGTCTACCAACTAGTAGATGTTCTTTTTTGCTTTATTAGTATTTCTCAAAAACTGCAAAGAAGCTGTTTCTGGTGAATAGTTGTAAACAATTGTGATCATCGACTTCATGTACTTATGGCTTTGGCTGCGAACACTTGTAACTTTGGCTATAAGAATCCATGGCTTTAGCTATGTGCACTAGTGGCTTTGGCTGTGAGCATTTATGGCTTTGGTTGTATGCACAATATAGCCTTGGCTGTAGGTTGTCTTTCTTGCTGCATGTCGAAGTTACCTTCAAGAATATCATTAGTCTAAGATCATTACAATTAAAATACTATGACATAATACCTTGGAAATAATAGTCTGTAACCCATTACTTTATTTGTTAAAACATCATGTAGTATCTACTGTAGTCCTTCTACTCAAATATGTTTTCAAAAATACTTAGTATGGCAAAGAAATGTCTATGGAAAGCTTGTCAAATAGGATATTGAAGAACTAAATGTGGATAGTCATTAGTACCCATCAATAAGAACACGAACATCTTTCTCAAGCAAGCCATATGACATTAGCAAGTAATTTATAAATTTCCTTTGCAAATAACTAGAAGATGCTATGAATCTTAATACAGAGTTAATCACAAACTCATTATTCCATCCAAGAAGCATATATCACCCTAAGCCAATTAATCGACAGGATAAAAATTAATTCAATTTCAACAAAATTTTGAGTATAACAAGCATCTTAGGGATTCTTACAAGAATTAACACGATGTTCACAAGAGCATTACAAGTTCTTGTAATGCTATTTCACATATTGTAATCATATTCAGTTTTGAATGGCCATTTGTGTTACAAGCATAAATGTTCTTTAAGGTCTTTTAATTCTAGACATGAATTTTATTATGAAGCTTTTTTATGAAAACCCACTCAAAGCATATATTGTTGTTCCACATTATGCTAATTTGACTTTCATTGGTTGATTTGGGTCTAGACATGATGTTATTCACTACCTTTTTTATATATTATTTTTTTGTAGTGAGGTTCTGTCCTGAATGAATGTATTAATCATCGAAGTTGTGAACCTTGGTCGAGATCCTTACAAATATATTTTCAAATTGGACCTCAAATAGTTTTCTCAATCACCCCCTGTACACAGATACTAAAATTGTAGTTAATTACAAAATTAATACTAAATTAACACAAGTTTAATTGAGAAGTATTATGTTCCTCAATAGGCTAGATTATTATTGACCGAGAAGCTTTATCTTAGAGCAGTTGGTTTCCTAAATCTTTAGCGCAATGACAGTCTTATGGAATGTGGAATTAGGTCTTCTAGCTAAGGAATGTTATTTAAAAGGTAGAGGAAACTCAAGACTCGCGTGTTTCCAATCAATATAAATGTTTAAATCGCTTCTCTAATTTTTTCTATTTATGATCTTCTTAAAACTTAACTTTCTAAATGCATTGATGGGGAAATAAAGATCTTCTAGGAACTAAAGGCTAATCATGTTTAATACTTACAATTCTCTATTTTTATCTAATAATTTAAAAAAGATTGTACAAGTGTTCTCAAAGAGCAACACTTGTCACTAACATCATAAGAAGGAATATCCAAGGAGACTTACCACTGATCCCCCACCACCAAATTCAAGAGAAAACAAAATTCCACTACTAAAGAGATAGTAACAATTATCATCCCTAGTCTCTCCCTTATCACAAAATGATTACCATCAAAATTTGCATTTCCAATTGCGTCATGTGCATTGAAGCGATAGTAACATTTTCACTCTCTTACCTAATGTCTCCCATTTCTGAAACTCCTGGGGAAGGGCAAGGCCATCTTCTCAGTACTTCAAAATACAATGAGTTCCATTTTTTCACATATTGATAATCATTGACTTAAAGTATAGTCGAAGTATTGGCAGCCCATAGATATGCCCCGTCAAAGATCGCAGCCCTGTGGCATTTAGTGACCCTTAGGGACATTTTGGTTCAGCGTGCCTGAGGACGTTCGAGCACTAAAGGGGATAGGAAGAGGTTGGGGATAGGGTTTACCCGGCCACCCGGAGCTAATGGAGCAGATAGTTTGATCCCACGATGAAAGATGAGAGAGATTTGTCAGTTGGCAACTTTGTACTGGCCAACACTACAAGTTTCAGCATCACCTAAGATGGCATTGTAGAATGAAAATGGAATGTGATCTCCAAAAAGTGAGAGAGGTTATTGTAGGTCTCTACAACACAATCCTATAGGAATTGGAATCTCATCCATATCTCGCACGAGCTCTGAGATATGCCCTGTCAAAGATCGCAGCCCTGTGGCATTTAGTGACCCTTAGGGACATTCTGGTTCGGCGTGCCTAAGAACATTCGAGCACTAAAGGGGACAAGAAAAGGTTGCGGATAGGGTTTACCCAGCCACCCAGAGCTAATGGAGTAGACAGTTTGATCCCACGATGAAAGATGAGAGAGATTTGGTAGTTGGCAACTTTGTACTGGCCAACACTACAAGTTTCAGCATCACCCAAGATGGCATTGTAAAATGAAAATAGAATGTGATCTCCAAAAGAGAGAGAGGTTATTGTAGGTCTCTACAACATGGTCTTGTAGGAACTAGAATTGCATCCATACTTCGCATGAGCTCTGAGATATGCCCCATCAAAGATCGCAGCCCTATGGCATTTAGTGACCCTTAGGGACATTCTGGTTCAGCGTGCCTAAGAACGTTTGAGCACTGAAGGGGACAGGAAGAGGTTGGGGATAGGGTTTACCTGGCCACCCGGAGCTAATGGAGCAGACAATTTGATCCCACGACAAAAGATGAGAGAGATTTGGCAGTTGGCAACTTTGTACTGGCCAACACTACAAGTTTTAGCATCACCCGAGATGGCATTGTAGAATGAAAATGAAATGTGATCTTCAAAAATTGAGAGAGGTTATTGTAGGTCTCTACAACACGGTCCTGTAGGAACTAGAATCTCATCCATATCTTGCACGAGCTCCGAGATATGCCCCGTCAAAGATTGCAGCCCTGTGGCATTTAGTGACCCTTAGGGACATTCGGGTTAGGCGTGCCTAAGAACGTTCAAGCAGTGAAAGGGATAGGAAGAGGTTGTAGATAGGGTTTACCCGGCCACCCAGAGCTAATGGAGTAGACAGTTTGATCCCACGACGAAAGATGAGAGAGATTTGGCAGTTGGCAACTTTGTACTGGCCAACACTACAAGTTTCAGCATCACCCGAGATGGCATTGTAGAATGAAAATGGAATGTGATCTCCAAAAAGTGAGAGAGGTTATTGTAGGTCTCTGCAACATGGTCCTGTAGGAATTGCAATCTCATCCATATCTCACACGAGCTCTGAGATATGCCCTGTCAAAGATCATAGCCCTGTGGCATTTAGTGACCCTTAGGGACATTCAGGTTCGGCATGCCTGAGAACGTTTGAGCACTGAAGGGGATAGGGTTTACCCAGCCACCTGGAGCTAATGGAGCAGACAGTTTGATCCCACGACAAAAGATGAGAGAGATTTGGCAGTTGGCAATTTTGTACTGGCCAACACTACAAGTTTCAGCATCACCCAAGATGGCATTGTAGAATGAAAATGGAATGTGATCTCCAAAAAGTGAGAGAGGTTAATTTAGGTCTCTGGAACATGGTCTTGTAAGAATTGGAATCTCATCTATATCTCACACGAGCTTTGAGATATACCCCGTCAAAGATTGCAACCCTGTGGCATTTAGTGAACCTTAGGGACATTCGGGTTCGGCGTGCCTGAGAACGTTCAAGCACTGAAGGGGACAAGACAAGGTTGGGGATAGGGTTTACCCGGCCACCCGAAGCTAATGGAGTAGACAGTTTGATCCCACGATGAAAGATGAGAGAGATTTGGCAGTTGGCAACTTTGTACTGGCCAACACTACAAGTTTTAGCATCACCCGAGATGGCATTGTAAAATGAAAATAGAATGTGATCTCCAAAAAGTGAGAGAGGTTATTGTAGGTCTTAGCAACATGGTTCTATAGGAACTAGAATTGCATCCATACCTTGCACGAGCTCCGAGATATGCCCTATCAAAGATCGCAGCCCTATGACATTTAGTGACCCTTGGGGACATTCCGGATTGGCATGCCTGAGAACGTTCAAGCACTGAAGTGGATAGGAAAAGGTTGGGGATAGGGTTTACCCGGCCACTCAAAGCTAATAGAGTAGATAGTTTGATCCCACGACAAAAGGTGAGAGAGATTTGGCAGTTGGCAACTTTGTACTGGCCCACACTGCAAGTTTCAGCATCACCCGAGATGGCATTGTAAAAAAAAAATGGAGTGTGATCTCCAAAAAGTGAGAGAGGTTATTGTAGGTCTCTACAACATGGTCCTGTAGGAACTAGAATCGCATCCATACCTTGCACGAGCTCCAAGATATGCCCCGTCAAAGATCACAGCCCTATGGCATTTAGTGACCCTTGGGGACATTCTGGATTGGCGTGCCTGAGAACGTTCGAGCACTGAAGGGGATAGGATGAGGTTGGGGATAGGGTTTATCCAGCCACGTGGAGCTAACAGAGCAGACAGTTTGATCCCACGAGGAAAGATGAGAGAGATTTGGCAGTTGGCAACTTTGTACTAGCCGACATTGCAAGTTTCAGCATCACCCGAGATGGCGTCATAAAATGAAAACGGAGTGTGATATCCAAAAATTGAGAGAGGTTATTGTAGGTCTCCAAAAAGAGTGTTTAAAAATGCAAAAACAGCAGGGGGTCCTTTGTATGGTTTGGGAGTTTGACCGTTAAAACTAGAAATTGTCCTAGTAGTAAGTGCTGGTAACAGTTTTGAAATTTGATTGTTGCTTTTTGAGAAACCTCAAGTTTGGGATTTTTCTTGTTGATTTGAGTCTATAATAACCATTTCCATCTAAAAAGTCGAGTTTTGAAACCATTTAAGAAGTATTTGCATAGTTTTCCCTAAAATTTGAGTGCATAAAAAGGGGTATGTGATTGCTCCCAAGGTGGATTTAGTGTTTTCTCCAAACAAGAGTTGCATTTTATGTTTGAAGTCATCTAATATAACCAAAGTGAAGGTGTTTGAACCATTTTGGGGTTCTAGAGACGTTGCAAAGTAAGAGTTCTAGAAAGCCCTAGGGTAAAGGGGCTAGAAATGAGGGTTTTGTAAAAACCATTGTAAAGTTGATCATGAGACCAAAAAAATAGAAGAATCCTTGCATTTGAGTCATGTATTAAGACTTTTTTGGGTCATGGGAGTTCCAAAAGTCAAGCGATTGTGAGTTGCTTTGTAAATGGCCTCAAACTAGGCCTAGTTGGCAGATTGAAATAGCCAGTTTTGAGTGATATTTTACAAAACAAGTGTAGTTGATTTTGGAGTATATTTTAGAGTGAGGAAAAGGGTATTTTAATCACCCAATATTTTAGGAAGTTCTGTGGAAAATTTTGGAGAAAACAACAAATTAGTGACTGGCAAGGGCTAGTTGGAACAAGCCTAGAAGAGGCAAAATTGAGAAAGTGTAAGAGATGAGTTGCTGAGAGTGTGCAAGGAGTTGGAACATGTTAGATGAGATGTTTTGAGATGATCCAAGGTGTTGAGGCCATGATATGATGCCAAGGACAAGTTTTGGTACTTGCATAGGGTGTTCCAACCAAGCTACAAATGCATAGGATAGGACCTTGTAAGGTACTTGCAAATTATGGTTCTAATGCCGACAAAATAGAACTCCCACCAAACTTGGAAATTTACCTTATCTTTAATGTCAAGGAATAAGTTCAATATAAAGGGCCTACATTCATAGAAGGACAAACAAAATCAAAGGTTGAAGAAGTCACTATCCCATTATAATCTCAGCCAAAAGCTGAAAAGGTTATGGATTCAAGAA
Organism: Cupressus sempervirens; assembly: GCA_028749045.1. NCBI lineage: Eukaryota > Viridiplantae > Streptophyta > Pinopsida > Cupressales > Cupressaceae > Cupressus > Cupressus sempervirens. The sequence goes on along the minus strand of CM053789.1, from coordinate 861,796,416 downwards.
TCAAGAAGAAGACTTGTCATGGCACCTGTATGGAGCATCTTATCAAATGGAAGGATCAACCAGAATCTGAAGTAACATGGATAGATGAGAGTGATTTTGGAAAGACAGGTATTCCTATGAAATTCCTTCAGATTTATCCACCATGAGTTCTTTGTCACATGGGGAGAATGGTGCAAGAGCACCTAGTGAGTTTGAAAATTTTGGCCTAATTGGGGCTCTAGACCTAGTAGGTCAAGTAAGAAAGAAAAGGACATCTATGATTTGGGTTGGTGAGTGGAGTCTTGTGATGATTAGGAGATTTTGGAAATATCAAGTTGAGGACCATATAATAACCCTAGATATTGCATTGGGGTTTGTGCCCAATTTTTCCTAGTAGAGAGAAAATGCCTTCATTTGAATATTGGGGTGATTGAAGTTGACATAGTCAATTGGTGTGCATAGATCCTAGGGAAGGGGATAGTTGGGAGATATCCTCTTGGGAATAGGGTCAGGAAGAAACCCTATAGGATCAGAAGAAGTCATTGGTTAGTTTGGGCATAGTGGCCTAAACTAGCAGGGTGGGTCTCCTTACATTACTATTAGTTAGAAAATTCCAATTTTTATTTGTTCAAGGCTAAGAGACATATAAAATACTACATTTTCAATTATGATCTCAAGGCATGCATGGCAGGCCAAGTACATGGATGGATGATGAAATAATTATTCTTGAATTGGCTAGACCACTTTGTAAGAACAATTCCATGTGGGGTGTTTCTCTCAAAAAGGTGTCTTCTAGTATTTAATGATCATGGAATCCATATGACATCGAAAATAATTGATAAAGCAAAGAAGTTGGGCATAGATTGTGTGTCACTTGTAGCGTATACCATCTATAGGTTTCAATCATTGGATGTTAGTTTTTTCTCACCATTAAAATCTTACTTAAAACATATTTGGAATGTGTGGTTGGCTAGGAACCCTCAAATCAATATTGGTCGTGAGGAGTTAGGAATGTTGTCCAGCAAAGCCTCCAATTTGGCAGTTACACCCGATAATATAATGAGTGGTTTCCATAGGATAGGGATATGGTCTTTGAATAGGGAGGTTTTAGTGAATGATATAGGCCCAAGAAAGTGCTTCATTGTTGATGAGGATGGAAAATAGGGATCTAAACCACAACCCACAAGTAGTGGATCGGAAGAAATAACTACTGTAGATGATGCAAATATTGATGAGTTGTTAAGCGAGGGGGAGGAAATCACTATTGAATCCTTCCTAAAAATCAATGGCTTATTAGATGAACCAATTAACACTTTGTTGAGGAGTTATGGACAAAATATGAAGGGACTAGGTACAATTGCACCTAAAAATACCCAACCAGAAAACCTGAACCAGCCAGTGGACTATTATAGGAGATAAAACCTTGAGCATACAACAAACATTGATATTAGATTAAGCTTGCTAATGCAAGATTCACAACCAGATTGGTTGTAGGAGGTTGTCACAAACCCTGGGTAACCAAATACTTGTGGGGATGAAAATGTTTCCCTTTTAATTCCATCCCCACCACATGTTGACCCCAAGGACGTCATCTAATGCTTTGCAAATGGTGGCAACCATGATGAAATAAATAGTTAACAATTTTTTGATACCCATGCCCAAAATGACTATGATGGAGATGTTGATTTTATACGTTACATGCCACTAAATAGAAAACAACATAGTTGTTTACCCAATAGATTCCTATAGCTACCAAAGAAAAGGATACAAAATTCTAAGGAACAAGAGAGACTAAGAATTTATTTGAGGCTAATGCACTTTACATGAAGGAAATATTCTGATATACCTCTTCTCCCATAGCATAAATCACATTCTGATATGTTCAATGCTCTAATCCCTAGATTAGGAAATATTCTTACTTAATAAGTGTAACCCCAAGCATTGTCACCATAGTTGGCAACAAATGGTGAGAGTCCCAATCAACTAGTGAAAAAAATGACTAAGTTGATGGAGCTGAATCCTACATTACACACATCTCCTAGTAGTGGACAGGAGGATGTTGGGATTGGGAGCATAGCACCTATTCCCTTTCCCAGTTTTATGGACAATTGATGGGAACTCAAGTAGATGGGAGAAATTCCAATTTTTTTGAAGCGATAAAGTTTTGTGATGTATTTAGAATATCTAAGATAGACTTATTTTTTATGTGAACTAAACCATTCTTACATTACTTTTTAAATGTATTTGTATTGTTATAATAGTTTGATTGTTGGTCATGGTGTACTACTAGCATACCTAAAATTTTAATTAATTTTTTTAGTAAATTAATTCGAGAGATATCTAATTTAAAATATGTAAAGTTTAGAAATATAAATAGTTCATCATAGAGATATTATAGAATTAATTTATTTTAAATAATAGAAATAACCATAACAAATAGATAGAAATAAAAAATAATAATTTTATACAAAAAGTTTTAATTTATTTTAAATAATTAAGTAATAGAAACATCATAGAATTAATAATTCAGTATAATCATAAGAAATAGACACTAAACAATCCCAAATTCAAACATACGAAGGTCCAACTAGAATAATGACTTTAAATAACCAAATACCAAAGCCAAACAAAGGAAATGGGACTTTTACCTTAAATGAATAAATTACATGAAGAAGGGTGGCTGGCTGTTTGGAAATCTACTTATTTTTCTTCTCTCCCTCCTGTCATCCAAGAGAACATGCAATGAAAGAAAAATATCGTCACAATAAGAAAATATGAAAAATATTGTTCTAGCTTTAAAAAAATTGGAGACATCAAAACATAAAATCTAGATTCTAAACAAATCAAAACATAAAATCTATGATTTAAACTAAATCTCATCACTTACGCATCATAACAATACGGTCCACCTTAGTCATGTGGACAGTCTTGGGAAAGAGGTTGCAACAATGTATTTGGATCCAGTTGATCACTCTTTCTCTCTCTCCCTCTCTCTGTATTCAATCTAATGAGCCAACTGGATCTGCTCAACATTTTAATGTCTCAAGTATTGCCTCGTGGTTTGACTCGTGAACTTTTCAAAGATTCTTATTATGTGGTTTTCCACCATATTTTATCAAGTGGACATTTGATGCGACAACAAGATTTGAATAATGAAGAATCTTCCTCTCTGTTTGCCAATCCTTGAATAACCACAAGTTAGGTTTCTTCATAGAATATCGTCTAAGCCATGTGCCGGTTACAACCACTGCACCGACATGGTACTCTAAACCTTCACCATCTATAAGTGAGTGATCCAATTTTCGTTTGGCTTGAACACAATGACACAAATAATAATCTATCCCTTCTTCATTGTCTTCAGGCGCAATAACAGCAAAAACATGGCCTGCAGTGACAAATGTACAAAATGCGATCATTAATTCAGAAAATACTTACGTAAAAGTTATAAAGTTACATATTGAAATTACAAAGATATATAAATATATATATTACCAGGTTGCACTAGATCAGACAAGTGGTCAAAGTCAATAGACGATTCCATCTGTACCATTTCCAGTGCTTGTGGGGGACAATAGGTGTCAATTGGGTCCAAAACCCATATATCCCATTTGTCCACCCATTCAGTCGACTCACAGTCATCCTAATTTTTCTCTGCACATGATGGACAATAGCATGCCATTTTTCGTGTGTGGATACTCCATGAACCTGCATCAGAGCTTCTAAAAGAGTGCAACTCACTGGATCCTGTTAGTGTGCAACAATCCTGATATGGTGCAATGTTAGTATTATCTATCAACCAAAAAAATTTACGAACCGTAGACTCACCTTCCTTACCTGGACCCATTGTAGCATTACACCACTGGACGATGGATTTTGCATCTTTCAATATTGCTCCATCTTTGTACTTTAGTTCTTCATGAGCTAAGGCTCTTTTGATGCATGCACCTACACCATCGTGCTCTCCCTTTCCATGACCAGCCTCTGTGAAATTCCACATGTATTGAATTCTACACAACTTGTGCATCCTGCTCAACCAATAGAACATCCATGCATTCTTGAATTGAGATGCACAATTGTCTGACCAAATAATGTGTTGACGATATGTGATGCCCCTGTTAGCCAAATCTCCGTAAAATAGTTGAAAACAACCATGTACGAACTTTGTAGAATGTGATCGATCATCGCTGATGTAAAAATGGTACTCCCTCAAAATCTTCCTGTCATCCTTTGTACTTGTAGGTGAATGCATGAATGTTATGTGAACAAATATGGAAACCTGTTGAGAAGTATAATACTTTTCTTGCACCTCATTTTGTGGTTGTAGTGTGTAGTTCTCTGCGAAATCTACAACCGAAACAATGTTATCCAATGGAAACGTATCCTTGCACAACTTGAATTGCAAATCCAGCCATCGAGCTCTATGGGTATGCCTTGCATACTCGTAAATAATGTTTTCACGAAAAATCTTCATGAACTCATACACTAGAATCTTTTCAATGACTAAATCACATCTTTTACCATATTTCCCATCTTTTAGAGCATATGTCACTATCTTAAATTTTCCGTAATCTACTATTTCATTTCCAATTACATGTGTACTATCCATATGTTGACAAGTTGATAAAAGTTGCAAAGAACCACAAAATAAGCACGTACCATCCAAGCATGATGTCTTGTAAAATTTTTGGCCATCCCTTATTTCACATAAAATGTTGGATATGAATTCCCTTGAAGATCTTGGTGGCTCATTTATGTCACAATCCTGCAAAACAAACTGAGAATGCAAAATTACGCATATATGCCTAAAAACATCAAAATGGTTAGAAAATTCAATATGTATCCTACAACAACAAGTTTTGCGTGTGTGATTTATCTTCACATTAAAAAGGTTTACCCATCTCAAAAAATCTTTGACTTATTCGAATTTGAGGATACATACCAATAAATTTTGCAAAAAATTGTGTCTGAGTTGTGTCCAAAAAATGTTTCGCATGTGGCTCGCGATTTTGGCTACCAATCCTCCTTACAACATCTCTTTGATTAGGGGAAACACATGTGTTATTTTTCCAAAAATCTTCGATCAATGATTTCAAGGCTTCACTAATTTCTTTATCCTTTCATAGTAGTCTACCGCTAAATGTCCATAACTCAATTTTTGTTGGATCTTCCAATCTCTCACGCCTTAGCATGGCTCTCCTTAGAGTACCTCTACCAATTTTTAATGTTTTGCTTGTCTTTCTCATGAGTCAAGATTTCTTCATTTGGCTACTTACTATTGTTGATGTAAGTACTCGTCTTGCAATATTACTATCTTTGGTGGGTGATTTAGAACCCACTTTTTCATAAGCATTCATTAGAGTCTTTACAATGTTTTTTTCATTTGAATCATCCATCGTTCTTAGCCCAAGAATCTTAATGATAGGCCTAAATTTTAAATTTCTCATCATTTTAAAAAATAATTGGCATTGACCTGTAATATTTAATTCATCAAAAAATAATCTCCACATACGATTAACTTTTCTTTGACAAGTACGCTTGCTAATCTTGTCAGGCATTGATTTCAAAATGTTACTATCAATATCAATCAAATATTTTGATCTTCTAAAATGAATTCTAGAAGGTGTTATAATCTCTTCAATTCTCTCAACATTTTGAACATCAACATAAGGTTGAGTGTATTGCGTACCTTGAACCGAAGATGATGTGCCTTGGCAATAAGATGCAAAAGATGGAATATCACCTACTTGATGTGTTGATGTTGTGCCTTCAACATGACATGATGGAGTGTGTATATCGTCAGATCTACAAATCGGTGTCTCTTCAACATGAGAGGACAATATGACTTCAACATTGGAAGATGGTGTAGCGAACGATATGACTCCAACATTAGAAGATGGTGTAGCTTCACAATTCAATTGTCTTCTTGAGCGTAACAGTCTCATTCGTTCTCTTTGTCTTTCCAATTCTTCCTCTTTGTTTCTTGGTACTGGTAGTTCTTGATCCTCTTCGAAAGTCAATTCTTCATTATTGCTTTGCAATTTTTTTTGCTCACGTAGTAATTTCATTTTATCTCTTTTAATTGCGAAATCTCTCTCCCTATCTTCATTTGTTTGATTTTTTGGTTTCTTCCTTGGCATGATGATGATTTCTACATGTCAAATTATTCAAACATTTGAATTACTTAAAATGTGTAAATTACAAATTATTCAAATACATATAAAAATTATAATTATTTAAATGAATACACAATATATATATAAAATGACTTGTCAAATTTCTAACCATTTTGAAATAAAATTTCATTGAAACATACAAATTTCAATGAATTCACTATATATTAAACAACATGTCAAATTATAATCAAATTTGTATCTATATATCAACAAACAATATTTAAAATAGATTGCACTAACCTTTTCTATACAAGGAATATTCAAAAAGTCTTCAAATCGTGTATCCAATGATTGAATTTGGTGTTTGCTAGCTTCAAAAAGTGTTTGCCACCTTGAAATAGTGTTTGCCACCTTGAAAGAGTGTTTGTTGTGTTGAAACCCGCAATTTCTGTCGGGATAACAGAGTGCAGAACAGAATAAAAGCAGAGAATGAATGAAACGGGCCCCAAAGTTGTTTTTTGACCATTTTTAGGTGATTTCACATAGTGAGTACGCACTATGTGAGAACACATCACTCTCCACCCTCCCTACTCTCTCTCTCCCCTCTCCCATCCCCTACACTCTCTCTCTCTCCCCTCTCCCATCCTTTACTCTCTCTCGCTCTCCCTCTCCCACCGCCTACTCTCTCTATCTCTCTCACCCTCTCTCCTCTCCCATCCCCTACTCTTTAGATCTCTCACACAAACTCCCATCCTCCCTCTCCCACTTCTTACTCTCTCTCTCTCTCTCTCCCCCATCCCCCTACTCTCTCTCACACTCTCACATCTACTACTCTCTCTCTCCCATCCCCCTCTCTCTCTCCTCTCCCATCCCCTACTCTCTACTCTCTCTCTCCCATCCCCTACTCTCTCACACACTCTCTCCCATCCCCTACTCTCACTCTCTCTCTCTCTCCCATCCCATTCTCTCTCTCTGCCACCTCCTACTCTCTCTCTCACTCTCTCCCATCCCCTACTCTCTCTTACACACACTCCCATCCGCCCCTCTCTCCCATCCACTACTCTCTCTCTCTTGGGCTGCTCTCTCTCTCTCTCTCCTCTCCCACCACCTACTATCTCTCTCTCCCTCTCTACTCTCTCTCTCCCATCCCCTACTCTTACTCTCTCTCTCTCCAATCCCCAACTCTCTATCACACTCTCTCCCATCCCCAAATCTCTCTCACACTCTCTCTCACCCTTTCACTATGTCTCTCTCATCTCGTACTCTCTCTCTCTCTGCCACCTCCTACTCTCCCTCACACTCTTTCCCATCCTTTCACTTTGTCTCTCCCATCTCGTACTCTCTCTTTTCCACCCCCTACTCTCTCTCACACTCTCACACTCTCTCCCATCCCCTACTCTCTCTCTTTCATAGACACACACACACACAAACACACACACACACTCCCATCCCCCCTCTCTCTTCTCTCCCATCCCCTACTCTCTAGATTTGTCACATGCAATCCTATCCCCCTCTCTCTATCTCCCTCTCCCTACTCTCTCACACTCTCTCCCATCCCCTACTCTCTCTCTCTCACTCTCTCCCATCCCCTACTCTCACTCTCTCTCTCTCCCCCATCCCATTCTCTCTCTCTGCCACCTCCTACTCTCTCTCACACTCTCTCCCATCCCCTACTCTCTCTTACACACACTCCCATTCGCCCCTCTCTCCCATCCACTACTCTCTCTCTCTCAGGCTACTCTCTCTCTCCCCTCTCCCATCCCCTAAACTCTCTCTTTTGTAAATACACACTCCCATCCCCCTCTCTCTCTCCCCTCTCCCATCCCTTACTCTCTAGATCGCTCACACGCACTCCCATCTCTCTCTCTCCTCCTCTCCCACTCCCTCTCCCACCACCTACTATCTCTCTCTCTCTCAAGTTCTCTCTCTCCCTCTCTACTCTCTCTCTCTCTCCCATCCCCTACTCTTACTCTCTCTCTCTCTCTCCAATCCCCAACTCTCTCTCACACTCTCTCCCATCCCCTACTCTCTCTAACACTCTCTCTCATCCTTTCACTTTGTCTCTCTCATCTTGTACTCTCTCTCTCTCTCTGCCACCTCCTACTCTCTCTCTCACACTCTTTCCCATCCTTTCACTCTGTATCTCCCATCTCGTACTCTCTCTTTGCCACCCCCTACTCTCTCTCACACTCTCTCCTATCCCCTACTCTCTCTCTTTCACAGACACACACACACACACACTCCCATCCCCCCTCTCTCTTCTCTCCCATCCCCTACTCTCTATATTTGTCACACGCACTCCCATCCCTCTCTCTCCTCCTCTCCCACCCCCTCTCCCAGGTCACCTACTATCTCTCTCTCAAGTTCTCTCTCTCCCTCTCTACTCTCTCTCTCTCCCATCCCCTACTCTTACTCTCTCTCTCCCATTCCCAACTCTCTCTCACACTATCTCCCATCCCCTACTCTCTCTCACACTCTCTCCCATCCTTTCACTCTGTCTCTCCCATCCCGTACTCTCTCTCTCTACTGCCCCCTACTCTCTCTCTCACTCTCTCCCATCCTTTCACTCTATCTCTCCCATCCTTTCACTCTGTCTCTCCCATCTTGTACTCTCTCTTTGTCACCCCTTACTCTCTCTCACACTCTCACACTCTCTCCCATCCCTTACTCTCTCCCTCTTTCACAGACACACACACTCTTATCCCCCTGCTCTATTCTCTCCCATCCCCTACTCTCTACATCTATCACGCACACTCCCATCCCCCCTATCTCTCTCCCTCTCCCTCTCCTACCGCTTACTAGATCTCTCTCTCTCAAGTTCTCTCTCTCCCTCTCTACTCTCTCTCTCTCTCCCATCCCATCCCTTACTCTCACTCTCTCTCTCTCCCATCCCCTACTCTCTCTCACACTCCCATCCCCTAATCTCACTCTCTCTCTCCCATCCTGTACGAGCTCTCTCTGCCACCACCTACTCTCTCTCTCTCACACACTCTCAAACTCTCTCCCTTCCCCTACTCTATCTCTCTTACACACATTTCCATTCCCCCCCTCTCTCTCTCCCTCTCCCACTCCCTCTCCCACTGCCTATTTTCTCTTCCCCATCCCCTACTCTCTCTCTCCCCTCTCCCATCCCCTACTCTCTCTCTTTTTCATAGACACACACTCCCATCCCCCCTCTCTCTCTCCTCTCCCATCCCCTACTCTCTAGATTTGTCACACACACTCCCATCCCCCCTCTCTCTCCCTCTCCCACTCCCTCTTGCACCACCTACTATCTCTCTCTCTCTCAAGTACTCTTTCCCTCTTTACTTTCTCTCTCCCATCCCCTACTCTCACTCTCTCTCTTCCATCCCCTACTCTCTCTCACACTCTCTCCCATCCCCTACTCTCTCTCTCTCTCTCTCTCTCTCTCTCTCTCTCTCTCTCTCTCTCTCTCTCTCTCTCTCTCTCTCTCACCCCCATCCTGTACAAGCTCTCTCTACCACCCCCTACTCTCTCTCAAACTCTCACACTCTCTTCCATCCCCTACTCTATCTCTCTTATACACATTCCCATTCCCCCCCTCTCTCTCTCTCTCACTCCCTCTCCCATTGCCTACTCTCTCCCATCCCCAACTCTATCTCTCTTACACACTTCCATTCCCCCTCTCTCTCTCCCTCCCACTCCCTCTCCCATCACCTACTATCTCTCTCTCTCACTCTCTCCCTCTCTCTCCCATCCCCTACTCTCACTCTCTCTCTTTGCCACCCCTACTCTCTCTCACACTCTCTCCCATCCCCTACTTTATCTCTTACACACACTTCCATCCCCCCTCTCTCTCCCTCTCCCACTCCCTCTGCCATTTCCTAGTCTCTTTCTCTTCCATCCACCCTCTCTCTCCCTCTCCCACTCCCTCTACCATTGCCTACTCTCTTTCTATCCCATCCCCTACGCTCTCTATCTCTCTCTCCCCTCTCTCATTCCCTACTCTCTCTCTTTCACACACACCCATCCCCCCTCTCTCCTCTCCCATCCTCTACTTTTTCTCTCACTCGCTCTCCCTCTCCCACGTCCTACTCTCACTCTCTCTCACTCTCTCTCTCCCTCTCTCACTCTCACTCTCTCCGTCTCTACTCTCTCTCTGCTACCCCCTACCCTCTCTCACATTTTCACACTCTCTCTTTCTCTCTTACACACATTTCCATCCCCCCTCTCTCTCTACCTCTCCCACTCCCTCTCCCATCACCTACTCTCTCTTCCATCCCCTACTCTCTCTCAAGCTACTCTATCTTCTCCCTCTCCCATTCCCTACTCTCTCTCTTTTACACACATGCACTCCCATCCTCCTCTCTCTCGCTCTTCCTCTCCCACTCCATCTCCCACCACCTACTCTCTCTCTCCCCCATCTCCTACTCTCAATCTCTCTCTCACACTTCCTCTCTCTCCCATCCCCTACTTTCAATCTCTCTCCCCCATCCCATACTCTCTCTTTGCCACCTCTACTCTCTCTCACACTTCCTCTCTCTTGCATCTTGTACTCTCTTTGCCACCCCTACTCTCTCACATTTCCTCTATCTCCCATCCTATACTCTCTCTACCACCCCTACTCTTTCTCACTTCCTCTCTCCCCTCTCCCATCCCCTACTTTCTCTCTATCTCTCTCACACACACAAATAGCCATTCCCTCGCCCCACCCCCCCTAGCTCTCTTTTGGTTTTGGTTTACAATTTTGGTCTCAATAGTGTGTGCGCACTATAGCGCGTGCGCACTACCTCGAATTCAATAGCGTTTTAATAGCGCGTGCGCGCTATAGGGTGCACGCGCTATTCAAAGCTTTGCATTAAAACCAAGCCTAAGGCTTGGTTTTGCCTTGGAGATCCAACTCAAAGGTTTGGAGTTTATAAACAGGTCTGAGATGTGTTTTCCAGCAAACATACAAAAAATGATTGATTTTTCTTGTGTGCTCCCCTTCAAGATTCCTCGTGGTTGGGTATCGATAAGATCAGGTTACATAACATTATAGGTCTCTATGTTAGCTATCTAACCATATAATTTATTTTTAATTTGAACTATTTTAAGTCTTTCATCTATAATTTCTTTTGAATGTATGTTCATTTTTTGTCAAAAACCACCATGTACTAATTGGGTTGTAGATTTTAGCTCATTCATCGAATTTTGTAACAACTTAGTTTTTTAGAAACTAGACTCCATTCTACACACTTTGAAAAAAAGAAGTTTTGATTTTAGATTAGTTTTCAATCATTTCTAGGGGGAGCACACAGATATTTCATGTTTTTGAGATGGGTCTAATTAAAAAATTCATTTTAAAAAAAATACACATTATAAAATTACCTGAAAAATCTAGGATAAACTACATAGTGTTAGGTAACTTTTGACTGGAGCGATTAAAGAATTTCAAAAAAAAAAGTTAAAATTTTAGGGGGGCCACACTTTGTACTATTTTATCTTTTTTTGGAATAAACAGTACCATTTTTTGTGGCCCCCTTTTTTGAGGACCTAAAACTAAACCATTTTGAAAAAAAATTAGTAGTTTAGAAACTAGATTCAAAGGACTACGACTTTTGTTTTTTTCATATCTTAAAATTTTGAGCGTAACTATCTTCAAATTCTTGTTGAAGTCCAGAATTTCCTGATTTCAGGAAAAAGGTGTCCACTTATACCCCCTTTTGGCACCACAACTTTGTGCACTTACCCAAAATTATAGTATGTGGTTCATACAAGACGTAACCTTGCTCTTGCAGTTGGTATGGTAGCAAGATTCTCAGCTAAACCCAAAGGAAATCATATGATGGCAATCAAAAGAATCTTGAGATATTTGAAAGGTACTGAAGACTATGGTCTATGGTATAAACTTGAAGGAAATATGGACCTAAAAGTGTTTACTGATGCTGATTGGGCTGGAAATCTGGATGACAGAAAGAGTACAAGTAGTGGAGAATTCTTTCTTGGTAAAAGATTGGTATCTTGGACAAGCAAAAAGAAAAATTGTACATCCCAATCCACAAAAGAAGCAGAATATGTTGCAGCAATAGTGAATTGTTCTAATATTGTCTAGTTTAAATAGTTGTTGGAAGGCATGAAGGTTGAGATCAAAGAACCAGTTATCATTTTTTTATAATACAAGTGCAATTAACATATCTAAGAATCTAGTGATGCATTCCAAAACCAAGTATATTTTTATAAAATATCATTTTGTCAGAGAATTGGTGCATGACAAAGAAATTAGATTGGAATATGTGCATACAAAAGAATAGATTGCAGACATATTTACCAAATTTTTACCTAAGGATGCATTTTTGTATATAAGAAGTAAGTTAGGGGTCATTTCCCTATCTAAAGCTCACTAAGTAAAGCTTTAGTGATGCATCAACAGGAACTAAGTTGAAGATAAATCAGTTGATGCTGGATAATCAAGAGAAAATTGCATATGAATCAGTACTCAAGGTACATTGATACTCATTTGGTATGTGTTGACTTTGGCATGTGTTGTCAAAGAGGGAGAGTTTATTGTCATATCTTTCTAAAATTTGTTTGAAGAAAGAAGCTATGTAATTCCATCACAGAGGGAGACTACCGCATAAAAGAGAAGCTTATGGTATGAAATCTAAGTGGGAGAAACTTTCTATTAGAGAAAATCTTCTTTTCAAATTTCATTGTGCTATGACATGTTGTGTTTCCACCAATGCCAAAGAGGGAGATTGTTGGATACAATTGTCTAATTGTGTGTTGTCTTTGATGTTACACAAATATCATATTAGTTGTCAATCGGTGCTTACTAAGCTCACTTGGTCAGCAAGATAGTTTTTCTTGTCTACTAAGCATTCCTAGAGATTACTTTGCGAAGACTATGTCTACTGAACTCACTCAAGCATTGAAGGAAATTTTGGCAGGAAGTAGTATTAATCGAGTTCTCATGGTTATTGAAGGAAAGTTGGTCAGATTCAGTGTTCATCGAGTTCACTCGATTGCCCAAGAATTTTGCAAGTTCGTAATGTTAACCAAGTGTCTGTTGGTCAACACAGGAAATCATTTCAGGATTAGTGTTTACTGAGCTAGGTCAACTATCAAAGGATTTTGTTGATTTGGGATATGAAGTTTAATTATTTCAAGTATTGATTTTAGCTGACTATGGTAATGATTATTGGTCACTGTAATTTGTAATTAAGCCGATTTGATAATCTGGATGGTATATATGAAAGGTAAAGAGGAGATTCTAGTGTGTGTGTGTGTGTGTGTGTGTGTATGCAAGTGTATTGATTGAAAAGGAAAGTGTGTGAGTGCATTGAAAAGGAAAGTGTGTGAGCGAATTTGAAGGATGGTCAGATATCCTTGTGGAGTAGCAAAGTAATATTTTATCAAGAAGGATCAAGATTTTGTGAACAAAATAGAGATCTTGATTCAACAATTCAGTTGCATCTCAAACAGATCATTTCATTGTTACTTTCTTACTATTGTAGTAGTGATCCAAAATCTCTTAACAGAGTAAGTTTAATAGCCAGTTGTAAATCCTCTAACAAGGTGATAGTTCCATTGAATTTTTTAAGACCTCTTACAAGGCCACTCCTAATAGGGTGATTAAATCCTCTAACAAGGTCACACCTAATAGTGTGTTTTGTAACCTTTAACTAGGTTGGATTCTAATAGGGCTCACTTTAGAAGAGTGAAAATCAGTAACTAGTTACATTGGTGGTTTTTCTCATATTGGGTTTCCACGTTAAATCTGGTGTCTCTTGTGTTCATTTTTTTTCTCTCATGTTCGCAATTCATAACTATTGATGGTAGATCTGCCAAAGTTAAACATACTCTACGCTTACCGAGTTACAACATTTTTCAATATGTTTACCAAGTGACAACATAAATTAGTTTTATCAGACATCTAAAGGATCTATGAGAAATGTTTTTGTGCTAACTGATTCACCCCCCCTCTCAGTTACTCCATCTACATTTCCAATAGACATCTACCTTTTTATTCATCTATCATTGTAGAATATGTTGAATTCATTAGAGATGAATTCTCCACCTATATCAGATCTCAAGCACTTCAAACTCTTTCCTATTTCCTTTTCAACTCTATCCATATACCACTTAAACAACTAAAAGAATTACATTTATCTTTAAGAAATATCACAATCATTATCCTAGGATAGTCAGCAATAAATAGAATGAAATATTTGTCTCCACAGTAGCTTTTAACACAAATAGGTCCACAAAGATCAGTATGAACCAATTCCAAAATATCATTAGATGAATGTCTTTCTCTTGAAACTAAACTCTATCATTTCTCCTAATTAACATTGTTCACACATAGGATTATCAAGTTTCCTTCATTTTGAAAACCAAGATTACTCTTTTCATCTTACTAATGCTCACCAAATTGTCAAATTTGACATGGCATAATCTCTTATTCCATAACCATATATCTTCATATTGTACAAACAAATATGTCTCATCAGATAAATCTAGATAGAACACATTACCTTTTGTCCGATCACCACTTCCAATCAATTTACCACTAGCATCAAATATATTGGCATTCTTGTAATGAAATTCAACATTGTATCCTAATTTTTTCAACTATGAAACACTCAAAAAATTATAGTTAAGTCCCTCAAACCAATAAACATTGTTACACTTGATCTTATCAATCATTTTTTTTATCCTTTACCTTTCACATGACATGGTTCACCATTCCCAGACTTAACACTATTACAATATATCTAGCCCACTGATATAACTAGGGGGGTGGTGAATCAGTTATAAAACTATCATCACAAACATTAACCTTAAACAAACTTAACCATTTGATTAATATAAACTGAAACCATAACAAGATACTCAAACACAATTAACACCAAATATGTTAACTGGGGAAAACCTTGATAAGAGGGTAAACCTTGGTGGGAATGGTACCCACAAGATGATGTACAAGTATAAATATTCCTTGTTAAAGGATAGACCCTGTTAGGAGTCTGTTACAACATTTAGTACATATGAGTCCATGTTATGAGACTTTGAATCCTTGTTAAGAGATTCCAACCCTGTTAGGAGTTGTGGAAGACAACTGGACCCACTACCCAAATAGCTTCAAGGTTAAGATCAAAGAACCTACTATCAAAATGATCTCTATATTATTCCTTATAGGATAATAGAACTAAAATGTACTTCCTTCCTATGTCTTTGTCCTATCAAATGGACTTCTACTCCTTCAGTTATTGTAACCAAATATAATGTCGTGCATCTAATGATCCCTTAGATCACTTACATGTATTTAGTAAGCATTATGCTCCTTCTTGCATTGCGCACTAATACTTCGCATTCGACTTAATCCTCTTGATCCAAGTCTCACCTTAAAAATAAAGAAAACAACTTTCCTTCATACCATATCTTCATAATAATTAATTGAGTTGGCCTTGAGGCTTTTTCAATTAATTAGAATAAGATAATTATTAATTCACAATTACAACAACACCATCGACTCATAGTTTATACAAAATTTTACATGTGTGAAACCATGTCTTACACATGCTTTGGTACCACCACACAATTTTCCTCTATTACTATTATCTACGCATCACCTTCATTACATCTCAGATGAAAGATAGTGATAGATTATCAGAACTCTATTTTCCAATGTTTTGTTTATGCACTACTTCTACTAAAATGCATATAACTTTCGTACAACATCAAGTCAAACTTAGTCCTTTAAACTACGTCATTGGGATAACCTCAAGAACATTTCATCTACTTCACATCATCTAAAACTCCTTTAAGTTCTACACATACTAAGAATAATAACTACTATTTTCCTAGTCATAATAGAATTACTACTATGTTGACATCAATGACAAGTGCAGTCATGAATACAACATATCAATACTCTTCAATGGTTAGGATACTCCCCCAATGTATTATCATTAGCATTCATGCTAACAATCTCCCCCTTTTGCATTGATGAAAACATAGATGAAAAATATATAAGTTCCAAGAATACCAAACTGTACTCTATTGTTAACATCTTCTCAAATCCTCTTTATCAATCTGAAACCTTCTAGAACACTGAATGGTTCTTCTTCTTCTTTTAGGATCAGTAGCAGTTGTTCATAGTTAACAACTTACAATACTTTCTAGTTGCATCTATGCACTTACACTTCCTTCTGCACACTTACATTAATCTCTATAAATCTCCCTAAAGAGATAACTCTCCCTGATTTTCATCTCAATAGGTGCTTCTCTTCCCATTGCTTATGTACATTTACTCAATATGTTTTCTATGTACATTCTCTCCCCTATTGACATCAATGTCAAAGGTGTCAATCACAATACCAATTATTACATACCAAAATTTGCTAATCAGTTTCTCAAATCATCAACCAACTCGAGTGTCCAAAGACATTGTTCAATACCAAATACCCAGAGTCCTCTATGACTTAGTATATATCAGATACTCCCCCATACAGAAAGCATTAGCATTCAATCTAGTCTAACCATAGTGCTCTGTACTACTAGACTGATGCACTCCTTGCATCAACTACTCTGAAGTAGGTAGGAGCATAACACCTAGCATATGCCTTAGCAACTCAAAAGTACCTATAGGCAAAGGCTTCATAAAGCTATCTACAATCTAATCTTTAGTACTTACATACTCCAGCTTTATCTATTTCTCCGATGTCTTCTCTCTCAAAACATGATACTTTATGGATATGAGCTTTGTCTTAGAATGCAATACTAGATTCTTAAACATACTTATTGTACTTGGGTTATCACAGTAAATGATAATAGGTTTTGTAAACTCAATTCCAATATCCTTCAACATTTGTTTCATCCACATAACTTGATTACAGTTATTTGATGCTGCAACATACTCTGCCTTAGTTGTACTCTAATATATATAGTCTTGTTTCTTGCTCAACCAAGAAACCAATCTTCCTCCAAGAAAGAATTCTCTACCACTCATGCTCTTTCTATCATCTGTAGTGTCTACCCAATTTGCATCAGTATATGTGCACAAGGTGAAATCACTTGATCTATCATACTATATTTCATAATCAGATGTACCCTTCAAATATTTGAATATTATATTTACTATTGCATAATGATACTCTTTTGGATCAGCTTGAAATCTTGCTACAATCCCAACTGCATTTGTTATTTCTGGTCTAGTGTGAGTCAGATATCCAATCATAAATCTATACTTCTTCTGCTCAACTATAGGTGTCTCATCTTTACTGGATAACTTGCGACCAGTTATCATGGGTGTACCTATAGGTTTGCAACTTTACAAACCAAATATTTTCAACAAATCTTTCATATTTTTAGTTTGTGAAATAAATATCCCATCTTTGTTCTGTGCAATTTGAAATCCTAGGAAAAACTCCATTTCTCCTATCATGCTCATTTTAGATTTATTTTTCATCTCTTTAGCAAACTTGTCACTTTCTTCATCATTTCCTTCAAATATTATATCATCCACAAATATTACAATGATAAAAAGACCATCATCAATTTTTCTCAAATACAAATTATCATCTACTGTACCTTTGATAAATCCAAGCTTTGATAAATACCTGTCAAACCTTGCATACTAGGTTCTAGGTGCTTGCTTCAAACCATACAATATTTTCTTTAATCTGCATACAAAATCTTTATCTTCTGTCAGAGGAAACCCATCAGGTTGCTTAATGTAGACTTCTTCTTCAACTTCACCATTTAGAAAAGTTGACCTAATATCCATCTGATAAACCTTGAAATTCTTGCTTGTTGCATAAGCCAAGAACATCCTTACTACTTCCATTCTTGCAACGGATGTATAGGTTTCTTCATAATCTATGTCTTTTTATTGTGATTATCCTTTGCAAACAAGTTTGGCCTTGCTTCTCATGACTTCTCCTTGCTCATTCATCTTATTTTTGAATACCCATTTGGTTCCTATCACATTCTTGTCTTTAGGTCTAGGAACTATTTCCCATGTTTTGTTCTTCACAATCTGATCTAGTTCTTCTCTCATAGCTTGCATCCAGTGATCATCCTTACACACCTCATCTGTGCTCTTAGGTTCCACTTGAAAAATTAGACACAATTCCTCATTCACTTTGTTCCTTGTCATCACACCTTTATTCTTGCTCCCAATTATTTGCTCTAGAGGGTTCCAGTTCTAAGAATAAGTAAGACCTACTCTTATCAACCAGATTGACACTACATATGTTCCATATAATGCCTTGAACACATTCCCTATGCTTTGATATAATCTTAGGCAAGTAGAGAAAATCTTGAATTTTTAAAAAATATTTTTATATTAGTTATATTCGTGATTATTGTATTCGAGTATATATATATTTTTTAATGTCAACAAATCCAATCTATTAGTATATATATTTCTGAAAGTATTTTTCTCTACAATGATTTATTAGTACCCAACTGTTATTCTACCTTAAATCTATTATTTTCTTCATTAAGAAGAATTTGAATAGGCTCTATTCCCTCACCATTTTAAATTGAAAAAGTAATAATCTAATAGGTGCTTACCACGTTGGTTGTTGAAAATGAAATATTTGGGTAATCTGTCAAATTATTGACAAATATTGGACCAAAAAAAATCCGATTTCGAGTTGAATTGGAATCGAAAAGCATTTCTTATTTCCAAATATTGAGAACATTGATCTTGAAACTCATGTCACTAATTTACACTTTTTAGGAGCGGTCATAATATGCATTAACAAATCATTGAATAGCACTGTACTTGTGAAGTTTGTAGGAAAGGCCATACAAAAAGTTTTACGTGGTCTTTTGGTCTTTTCCGTTCTGTGACAATTTTACGCTGCTTTGCCAATGAAGAGTTTGAATGGAGATAGCGGTTCTTCTATTATAGTTCCTCTCCCATCAAATCTTTTCTTTGGAGATTGTTCTAGTACCTCTCATCTAAGCTAATTGTATATATGATTATAATATCAGATTCTATTTAAACAAATCTATTTATAATGATTAGAATTTTGGAGGTTTCCTATACTTGTTCAAATATATTTTCCTACATCGTACATTCTATAATGTGACGTGATTTGATATGTATTAATCAAAGATGACAAATCATGCTAGACCGCTCTTCTTTGATGTTTCTGCGGCATGATGTAGTTGTTTATTGAGTATTGCTCTTTTATTATTATTTTTACATACATTAAAAATATTGAATTGAAACATTTCTTTTACATATTTTAAAAACATCGAATTCAGCACATGTAGGAGAGATATGCTGTAAGCACGGAAGGTGCATAACAACTAGTAGACCCAGGTACCTAACAATTAAAATATGTTCTCGCGATTTTCGAAACTACCATATCAAAACAGCTAAGTTTCACGTGGTCTTGCCAGTTTTTCCCTATAAATATCATTGTAAGCCCTGGGCCAAGAGTATCCATTCCTAAGTGTGAGGAAAAGTATTAAGCTAGTGTTATTGTTTAGAGTGTAGACTGCTTCGCCCATGGCCAGTTTGAAGGGAGATGAAGCTGCTGCTTCTGATATACCAGAAAGATCTATCAACCAGTGGGATAATGATTTTGTGCAGTCTCCCCAAACACCATACGGGGTATATATCTTCTTACATAAAATTCATATTTCTTTCTAGAAATAGAATTTCTGGTATTTTTCTTCCATTCTGATTGTATGTTTTGCAGGAACCTGAATATCGGGAACGTGCTGAAACACTGTTAAGGAAGTCAAAATCTTGTTAAAAGAAATGCAAACTGGAGATGGCGATCTAATCGAGCGGCTTGAAATGGTTGATGCATTGCAATGCCTCGGAATAGATCGATATTTTAAGGCTGAGATTAAAGAGGCTCTTGATTATGTTTATGGGTCGGTCAAATTTCTCTTGTAACATTTAATTTGCTAACCAAAAAAAATATTATCTGTAATTTAATTCTAACATACGATCTGATTTTCAATGTTAGGATTTCATATAGGTCAAATTAAAATTAAGCTTAGAAAAAATAAATCAAATTTGACTATTTAACATTTTTAATCTAGAAATGAAACTTTAATATATGAGAGAATTAAGCTTGGAAAGAAAAGTCAACTTTGACTATTTAGCACTTTTGGTCTAAGAATTAAGCTTAGTGTGTGTTGTTTAGATCGTTCCAGTCCTGAAAAGATATTTTAAAACAGTTTCGCAATGAATTTTAGATGATTAAAAAACGTTTACAAAAAGGTTTAGAATATGATGATTACAGATTTTGGGATGAAAGTGTGGGCATAGGATTAGGATCTGGAAGTGTTATGAAGGATTTGAATGCTTCAGCTTTAGGACTCAGACTTCTTAGGCTTCATCGTTATCATATATCTGCAGGTACCAAATTGCTGAATATCGTTTTTCTTTGAAATATATTTGGACAGTAGTTCTAAAATGTCTTTTTTTACACTATATTGTTGAATATTGAAGGTCAACACACACGTGTGTTTTTCTCTCTTTTTTATTGTGTCTCTTCAGCTGATCATTTGTGATCTATAAATGCTGATAGCATGTATTGTAAACTTATTCTATTTTTCTCATCAATATAATTCCTCTGCTCTCAGTATGGATGTAGCCACAATTTGTGGTGAACCAGGACAAACTACTGTATTTATACATCTTGCTGTTATGTACTTTTCTTTTTGCATTCTTAATTAATTTACATATATAACTTATTCACCTGGTATGTTTTTCGTGTTTCGATATAAAAAGCGGACAGTTACTGAATTATGTAAGTGTTGCTCTCTTGGAAGATATGCTGGTGAACTTCAAGAACAAAACTGGGCAGTTTCTTTCCTGTGAAGGGAATAATATTGATGGCTTCAACATCACTAGGAATGAATGTGTGATGAGAAGTGTGCTCAATCTCTTAAGAGCTTCAAGTGTGGCATTTCCGGGAGAAGAAGTTATGGAGGATGCTAAAATATTTAGCTCGATATATCTTAAACACTTCTTACACGAAATTGATCATACGTGCAACGAAAGTTTTGTGAAAGAGGTAACAAATTTTGAGGAATGTTTTTAAAACAAGTTATATTGTTCAAGCAAGTTGACAAGACAGAGTTTAGTGGAGAAAGATTTGATGCTGATAATAGTTTTATTATTATATCAATTTGATAGGTGCAATATACGCTCTTGTACGATTGGACTCGTACATTTTCTAGATGGGAGGCACGAAATTTCATCGAAATATATGAATTGGACAATTTGAGATAAAAGTTAATAAATATTAATCGTGAAAATGTGTGAATTATTAAAAGATTTAAATTTAAAGCTAATTCATGGATTCTATTTTTTTTCTTTCAGATTAAAGGATCCTAAGATTCTGGAATTGGCAAAATTACATTTCAATATTTTGCAGTTTGTATACAAGATGGAGATGAAAAAAGTCTCTAGGTAATTATCATGAGGAAACAAATTAAATAATTTATCGTCAACCATATTAATGGCCCTAAAAATTATATCATTTATTTATTAAATTAAACTATTTGTGTTCTTAATGCCTTTACATATATAGTTTTAAAAAGTCAATTCTTATAGTTCTATGCTTATCACTTTCTTTATCATATACTAGTTGATTTTATTTTTTAAATATGTAAACAATGTATATTCACCTTAAAGATAAATGTGCACAAAATGTATTGTCAAAAAATCTTTCTAACCCTTTTTTCGGGAAGTTCTTTTGAACCAATTATTATTAATATAAATATAATGTTTCACCAAAAAAAAACTTTCTAACATCATATTTTTCACTCTTTTAAGATTAATTATAATTATTTAAAATTGATTGTTTTAAAAATAATAATTTTCTTTATATTCGTCATAGCTGGTGGATAGAGTCTGGAATCACTGAGTTGATTCCAATTTGACAACGTCCAATTGAATATTATTTGTAAGGAGTCAGTGTTCCTGATGAAGTGGAGTTTTCTAATACTAGAATGGCTTTTGCAAAATCAACATCACTTCTTTCTATAATGGATGATCTTCTTGATGATCACTTGACATTTGAGCAAACTGAACTTGTTGTCAAGGCTATTGTTTAAGGTTGGGACCTTTCTGTCATACAAGACTTTCCAATAAATTTTAAGAGGATTCTAGAGTTTATTTTCCAAACAGTACATGGATTGGCAAATGATGCTATTCAAAAGCAAGGACATGACATGATGCCACTCATTACAAAAGCGGTATGTATACTTTTACAATATATTGTTTCCTAAAAAAAAATCTATTTCAATTTGTATATTATATGATAAAATGGTTTTTAAAATTACCTCAATTTTAGCATTTATCAAGACAAAAAACATAAATTTGGTTGTAGTTTCCTCCCTTTTTATAACTAGTATATATTTCAAGTTTAAGTAAACTCTTATTTTAAAATTTGTATATGCAACTTTCTAATTGTTTCACTTACAAACATGAATATATATTCTATTACATATTTATATCTTTATATTTAAATGATAAGTATTGATTCTAGATAATTTCTATTTCAAAGTTATGTTAGGAAACTCTTCTTTCCCATGAAAAAAAAAATTATATCTCTTTGAGTTTTTTATTAAGTGAAAGTAAGTTTTGAAGAGACCCTTAAATTAGATTTTGAAAGGATCTACAACCTAAAACTAGAGATTTTTAGGGAAGTACACATAGGAAAGACAAGACAAAGGCACAACAATTTGGGTCCCAAACAGTCCTTACTAACCAAAAGGACTACAACAAAGCATAAGAATAGCTTGTAGGCCAAACAAAAAAAATAAAAAAATCATATCTTATCAACATAATATATACATTCATATATTATCAACATAATATATCTTGAGTCTATTTTTAAAAATTTAATTCATATAACACTTTTCTTACCTCCATCAAAACTACTTGAAAAAATGTAAAGTATGTCATGAATTGAACATCTCCTAGATTCCTAACTTGAAGTTTCAATGCCTTTTATGAGAAATGTACAATGTCACAATGCATCAATGCATTTAATAGGATATTCAATAATTATTAATACTTGTGGAATTTTATAATTTAATTTAGTACACACACACACACACACACACACACACACACAAAAATGGCATTTAGATGGCTTAGTAGTCTAAGTAATGAATTTTTTTTTTTTTTAAATAAATCTATTTTTAAGTTATTTACCATGTTGTCTCTTTTGTCTTTAATCTAGAATAAGACTATTTTACAAAATCTTTCTTTCAAAAACCTCATTTAGACTCTTAGCTTTCAAGTCATTCTCAAACAGAGTATGATCATAGCATGTAGTCATTGATGAATGTCATTTCATTTCTCCAAATTGATTTTTCTAGAAATAATAATTTAATTTATCTAATAAAATCTTTCATCTATTATTTTAACAGCTTAGATGATGAGAGCTAGTTCTCATCTATGCAATTAGTATTTTAGCCTTTGCATTAATAGTACACTTCAATTTATTTTTTAAAATCATCATGATGCCGCATAGGTTAAAATTTCATGATATAAATTATCGAATGTGTGAATTTTTAAGTATGGAAACTAATATCAATAGTACAATAGATGTCTTGTTTCATTTTTTTAAGAGTTATTTTTACTTGTATTTTATATTAATATTTACATTTTTAATTTATTATAAATACTTAAATTAATTTATAGTATTTATTTTTATTTAATTTTTAAATATTAGAAGGCAATGTTATTCTCTTTTAGGAAAGTAGCTAAAATGAAATTTCACTAAGCATTGATAGATTTTTTTCAGAAGAATTTTTTTTTAAAGTATAGCGATTATTTTCAAAAGCTTGATCAAATAAATAGATTATAAAATAAAATCAAGAAATAGAATTAATAATTCAAGTATATTGTGATTTAGTGGGCAGATTATGTTGAAGCTAGTTTACAACAAGCACGTTGGAATGTAGCTCAACACATTCCAACTTATGATCAATACATGAATATTGCTACAACAACTACAACAATTGGACCATTATTGTTGCATCCTCTTCTCTTTGCAACTCATGATTTAGAAGAAAACACTATTGAGAAGACATTTAACAATCAATGTAGATTCTACAAGATCATATGGTTATGCACACGCTTGATTGATGATGTACATGATTACAAGGTCTCTTTCTTTGTCTTCTAAATTGATAGTTAGATAAAAATTAAAATTATATTACACTTAAAATATTAACATATTCTTTGATGTAATGAAGGATGATAAGCTCCATGGACAAATAACATCAGCAGTTTCTTGTTATATGATAGATCACAATAAATGTTCAGAAGAACATGTGATAAACCAAATCAACTATGTAATTGGTGGATTACTTAAAGAATTTGCATGGGAATTTTTGAGTCAAGATAATATTTTTTTCTATTGGGAAAAGATAAGCTTCAACCTGAATAGAGGATTGTAGTGTTTCTATGTATATGGAGAGGGTTTTTCATATCATGACAAAGGAAACAAGCAAAGGATCATCAAAGTCCTTATTGATCCAGTACAATTATAGAGAGATGGAGGTTCCACCATACAAGAATAAAATTCTATTATGTAAAAGTGATTAAAAATATGGGTGTCTTTCTTGGATTTTTGGTTGGGTGAATTTGAAATTGTATTTAGGTGTGGGTTTTTGTCATATTATTTTCAAAGTGTTTTAAGTGTTAGGTTTGCATTAGGAGCTACAAAATGTGGTTTTCTATTTAGCTCCCTTGAACTAGATTTAATGAATACTTTTTATTGTTAGTAAAAAGTATTTTTTTAAATAAAAAAATGTGATTCAATATATTCTTTGATGTACCTCTTTTCTATTGTAATAATATTTTAATTATTACTATACAAATATACATATTATGTTTAAATTTTACTATGTTAATCTATACATTAGTTTTGATAATTGAAAAGTCAGCTTTAGATATACTACTAAGATTATAACCAAAAAACTAAAAATCAACCAGTTAACTTATTAAAAATTATTTATGACATAATATGTGTCTGTATATGTAGAATCCATCATCACAGATGGGATTTTCCAATAAAAGATAGTAAAATTTACATTGTAACATCAATTTAACTAAGCATGAAAAAATAAAGAAACAATAAGAACTTGATTGAAATTGATTTAATTGTGTGTGTGTGTGTGTGTGTGTGCGCGCGCGCGCGTGCGTGTGTGTGTGTGTGTGTGTACCACACACACACACACACAAAGGAATTGGATGGTCATATATTGTGATAAATACCTAGAATTGATCATACTTGATCCAATGAGAAATAGAAAATTAAGAAAGCAAACGAGACCAAACAACCACTTATATTTGATTGGAATACCTTCATTCTTTGCTACCTAAGATATATCACTACAAGATATGTAAATGAGAATTGAATGGTTCTACTAAAATTAAAACTATATCATTGTAAAAAAATTGAAAATGAAGGACACAAAAAAGAGACATTTTGTATTTTCTATCAATACAAATTAATTGTGTAATAGAGACTAAAGAATCTATTAAATTTTCTATAATAATGTTAGAATATTTAGGAAATGTGGGATGTTGAGAGGAGGGGTGAATTGGTATCCCTTAGGACTTATTTAGGATTTTTTATTGTTATTATCCCTTATGCTTTCTCAACTCGGTAGACATGCATATTCAAAACTTCATCAACTAAAATGAAAATTAACATAACTATTCTACTTCATTACAATGCACATAGATATACAAACCATTTAAACATAACATGTGATACTACAAATATTTTGATCTCATAGAAACCCTTAGTTAGAGGGAAAATTTTGGTAGTGATGTTATCCATAGATTCTTCACTACTGTAGCAAGAGTTTTCTTGTTATAGATACAAATATTTTTCACTTCTGGTGACTTGTTAAGAGTAATACAATTGGATCTATCAAAATACATCTTTCTCAAGTATTTCACAACACTTATATAATGTGTCCTCTTGGTTAAGATATTTGCAAAAAAGATTGTTAGGTCTACCCTATTAAAGGATTTATATGCTATAATGGTAATAAAATAGCAGTAAACTTGATCGTTGAGTGCAACCTACTCTCTTATGCTTAATATCTTATCACCTCATATGACTAATGTCTCTGATCCTCTCCTTTTTTCTATTTATTCACCTTTCCATTCCTTTATCATATTCCCCTTCAAACATAACAACATCCTCAACAACAATAGTACAATTAATAGCAACAACCCTTGAACTATTATGTATAGGTCCTTATATAGAAATATTTTGTACCTTTGATTCATGATCTAATTAGGGTTTAGGAATCTTCTGGAATATTTCATTGATCAAGATCTACAATATATAATCATCCTTAACATCTCATTAGCCTTATGTTATTCCATTGGTTTCATATTATTCCTTGGGATCATCATTAGTCAATTCTCTCTTCCCAATAATTATTATAAAATATTCTTCTTGATCCTTGTAAACAACTTTTCCCACTTGGTGGTATCCCAGTACATAGAATATTTTACCATTCCAAACTTTTAATTTCTCCCTATGTAACTCGATGAACACTATGTTCATGCTTGGTAGATTTATTGTCATTTGGCGTCCTCGTGACTCAGTTAAGCTTGTCTAGCTCAGTTAAGTCAGCATGCTTGGGGTACATATAAGTGCCCAGTGTACGTAGTTCTTGATTATACCTATTTCATACTTATTTTTATTTCTTCTACTACTTGGTTAAAATAGTATGGCTTGGTAACAACGTTCACCAACCAATATATTCTCTATTCACAAACTAATGTTTTACACTAATGACAACAATTGATGTCTATAAGAGTAACATTCTCCCCTTTTAGCATTAATGGTAGAAACTTCTTCATAATAGCACAAAAATTGACTTACTGAAATTTTCATAACTTCCCCTGCATATATACTTTCTTTTCATTATGTACTTAGTCTTAGTATAACATGTGTTTTGCAAAACCTTTTTCAAAAAAAAATTATAGAATACTTCAACATTTCAATCCTTATGTTTCCACATAACATATACTCCCCTATTAGTATATGTATATAACCTTAATATACATATCATTTATCCTTTATATACATAAATCACATACAATCATATTCCCCCTTTTTTTATACTTATGCCAAAAAGATAAAATAAAAAATTGAGAATTCTTCAAAAAATACACTTATAATTTGTCAAGAAATCGTTGTGAGTCTTCATCTAAATAGCCATAGTGGAGTCCCAGTAAGTCTTCAATACTTTCAGTATATGCTTCTCCACTCTCACCTTAGCTATAAGCTCTAATATGTCATCTACAATAGATAGACCAGGTGTAGCTATCAAATTATTGGCCTTCTTAATCTGCCTTTACATAACCTTAAGATAAGTTAAAATCAAAGCTTGCATTTCATTTATTTTGGCCCTTAGCTATGTTTTTTCCACTAGAAATTCATGGTGGACCCTTTTATTAAAATTTACTTGAGAGTATTGAACAACATAGGAACTTGGGTCAGCTTTCAATTTATCTATACTTTTCTTCATATCATCACCATTTTTCTCTAGTTTCCCTTTAATCTCCTATTTGAGATGAGGAATATCATACAATTTTTGCAATAATGAATTTACATTTTGCAAAAGAGATTCCATCTCGATTAGTAGCCATAGTTTAATTTTTCACTTGTTGTATTGAAATAGTCTATGCTACCTTCTCCATCACTTTGTTCTCAAACTTCTTTTCTGATTTCTCCATTAGTTTTGCCTATGTATCTACATAAAATTCATGCACTTTATCAACTAATAATACTACTTGTTCCATTAATGGCAATTTCTCATCCAAATTAGTATCAGGAACAACTTCCATTAAGATTTCCTTAACATCAAATAAAACTCATTTATGCTTCATCTCTTTCCTTAGTTGATCTTTCTCTACCTTCTTGGTGCATAATTTTCCATATTTGTTTAGAGCTTTACGATCTAAAGTGTAGTGGTTCCAATTAGGTATGACAATAGCTTCATACAAAGTGAAAATATTTGACTTTGATGTCTTCTTCTTATTCTTCCTCTTATCTTTAGATGTGGTAGAGATGACCTACTTGGTGATATCTTAGGTGGAATTGGAGCCTTCTACTCCTAGTTTGTCCATTTAGGCTTAGCATTTTTATTTTCCTCCCCTTCCTTATTTCCTTGATCTAGGGTTGAATCTATAATAGGTTGAACATGTGGCACATGAGGTATCCCCTCAAATTATTTTGTTTATCCTTATATTTTTTACCTTGTGAACTCTTCTTGGGTTGAACTTGATTACGTTGCTCCTTTAATCCCTCACTCAAAGGTCCTTGATCTTGTGACCTATGTTTAGTAGCAGAATCATCTATTGTTTTATCATTTTTAGCTCCTTTAGTTTGTGTGGTGTCATCATTTCTATCACTAGATTGTTCCTTAGTACCCTTTTCTCCTTCTTGAGTAGACTAACCTTGTTGTTTGGTTTGTTGTGAATCAATGGTGAGCCATATTTACATGTATTCATTTGTATACCTGAATGGTTTTCATGTTCTCTTCAAATTTTTTTTTCATAGCATAGTGAGATATAACTTCAAACCTTTCTTCACAATTTTGTATGCTAAATCCATAATTCCACATGATACATTATTTGACTGGCTAGATTGATATACCTTGTATGGAACTACATATTTGCCAAATCATTTCTCTAGATTGGTTATTGTTTTAACCTTGAGACCTCTTCTATCCTATACAACACTAATGTAATCTTAAATTTCTTTCCTTAGTACTACTACAATTTCTTTGACCTTTTTAATGACTGGATATCCTATTACCATATGGATGACATCTTTTGTGATTTTGACTAGCTCATCAAGCCATGTTTTATAATTGTGCACTCTTCTCAGTACAATCTAAATCCATTCAATTTTAAACACCTTGGAAAAATATAGAATGTGTTTCAATCCCATCTTTAGATACTTGTGCTCATCTTTGAGTTGTCGGTTCTCACATAGCTAGTTGTAGGTTTATTGCAAATTATAGTCACCCACTTCACCAATTTTGCAATGCATAAATTCTTGAATTTTGCCTGAAAAAAAACTCTTATGGGTATTGATGAAAATTCTCTTGATTCATCAATTTGAGTAGTAATTTTAGGATGCAATTTGTAACTAGGCTCCTCACAATCTTTTTTGTGAATTAAATTGATCTTACTAACCTTCATGTCCTGGAGAGATGTAGATATGGACGCCACTACAAGAATAAGGGTTTTGGTAAGTACAATTAACATTCATTCAATTTTCCCCTTCCACACCAATTTCACTAACATGATGAAAATTTCAATCAAATTCATAGTCTTCAAGCTCTAAATTCAACATCACACACAAATTTCTCAATCTCGCACTAATAGCTATGCAAACTTGTAAATGTAGGGCAAAGAATGAATAGTTTGAGCTCCAATTTATAGGTATAGTTGCTTTAGTGTTAGGTATAAGGTATAATAAATTATCATTACTACATGTTCCATCTCCATACTAACTTTCCAATCTCTGCTCATTTTCCATGAGATGTTTAGTCAAGAAACATTTCCTTCATTGACTTGGTTTACAAAGTGATCATACAAAAAAATTCATGTACTCAGTTGAGTTTTTTCTTCCACATAGTACCATGTTCGATGTAACTTTCCAACTTCATAAACTTCCAACTTTCCATGAGTTACCCTATTGCATCTTTCATTATGCAAATATGGACTTCTTTTCACTATTACAAGGAACTAATGTAAGATGTGACAATTTTAATATAGTTCCCATATCTTCTTATATGATCTAGTTGGTGCTGGAGGACTCACCCAATGTAAAGGACAAGGTTCCACCTATTGTAACATTTGATGTTCCACTTTTTTCTATCTTATTTTTCCATTTCTTTATCGTCTAGTCAAAAATCTCATCAACATTGACTTTTCTCTTGAATTTGGTATCTTCTTCAGGTGGTGATGCTCGATACCTATAGTATTTTCTTAAATGACTGACCAAGTCATGAAAATGAAAATATGGCATTACAATATTCCTCTTATTTATCGATCTTTCTACAAAGTGAAATCTCATATAGTTAGCTTCAATGTGACTATATCATCCACATGAAATGTAGGTCATCCTTGTGATGAAGGGTTCTCCGCTTAATATGACAAACACAAAGAAAAAACAAAGAAATAACAACAATTTGTGAGAGAGAAAATATGGGCTTTTTATTATCGCCACAAATGTGGAATCATAGAATTTTGAAACAAAATATGCAAACCTACATGGAAGCCTTCCTTACAATAATTTGTAACATTGAGTTGCACACTATCACCCAAAGTTGTCCTAGACAATGTATGTGCATTACATACATTGTCTAGGCATTTTTACACCACTCGAGAAGTTTCTAGACATCAAACCCTAACCCTTGAGACCAACCAACTCCAAAACTTCATATAGAGTTAGTACGATACAATCTTGACACTTATTTTGGAAATTGTGGTCAGCCCAAATTCGAAAGGCCATTACTTTTGAACCATTTCTTTGATTGGCTATTATAACCACTTTTTGGAATCCTAGGATTTTGATCTACAAGGCCTGGTTCACTCAAGCTCCAATCAACCCCATTTTAGAGCTCATTCGAAGCCTCTAATGTCTTCAACAATGAGACTAAATTTTTATACCAAATTTACACACCAAAAATGTGCACTAAATTCATGAATACTCATGATATGGCATTGAGCATCAATTGGTAGGCTGATATATTGAAGATAAGCATCTACTTCTAAAATTATGACATTTTGAGCTTATATAGCTGACTTACTTAGTAGAAAGCCACTAGAAACAACAACTCTATGTTGAGACAACCCTCATTCAAGAAACAAAAAGGAAATATTTTTGGGTGATGTAAGATTTCTCTTACACCCAAGATAATCCTACACAAGAAACTTGGGGTCATTTGAGAACTAGCCCCAACAAGTCTCTGGTGTTTAGGGGTAAAACCCCAAACCTATGTCACCTTTTATAAAGAAATGGGATATCAGAATGTGACAATTCAAAATTAATGACAAAAAAATGGTATTTGTGTTTAGAATTTGA
This sequence comes from Cupressus sempervirens, assembly GCA_028749045.1. Classification (NCBI taxonomy): domain Eukaryota; kingdom Viridiplantae; phylum Streptophyta; class Pinopsida; order Cupressales; family Cupressaceae; genus Cupressus; species Cupressus sempervirens. The sequence goes on along the minus strand of CM053789.1, from coordinate 861,765,251 downwards.
AGATGGTGTAAACTAATAAAATGTGTAGAATTGGATGAATTTTATACCTATAATTTTTTAAACTTTTTTGACGAAGAATTTTTTTCATTTTCATTTATGTTGAAGTCCATTTTTTAACTATAAAAAATATAGGGTGTAGTTCCCGTCAAACAAGTATATGCAAATCATCTTCTTTTGTTCTAATTTGAAAATATCATATATATGACAAGTATAGCTAGGGAACAAAAAAGAAATAATTATTTTTTATGTATATTTTATTTGTTATAAGTATTAAGCTCGACCTTATCAGGATCCAATAGTTTTTTCCTTTTGTCAAAACTTCCCTATCAAATCTACACTTTCTTGAAAAATAATTACATATTAATGAAGAGGACTCTCTCCTCTAGAATTTTTTTTTTTTTTAATATGATTTACTATTTTTTCCTTTTTTGAGGGAGCATCTTCTGAAATGTTTAAATATTGACTAATAATATTTTGAAATTATAATATATTATAACTAGTTATGTAAATCAGTTTCTGAATTAGATTTTGTGGAGATTTTTACCATCAACGTTTCGAATCACACTACGTGATTCATCATCAGGATGAGAGAGCAAGAGATGTCAAAAAAAGTTGTGAGTCAAAGTTTGGGGAATTTGCTAAGATGCTTGGTTGGAGATAAACCAAAGGGTTAGGATTTGATTTTACCATAGGAAAAATTTACATACAAAAGTTCTATCAACATGAATACTAGTAAATCACCATTCTAGATTGTATATGGGAGCAATACTAGAAATTATTTTGAATTGAGGCAATTGGATATAGGAGAAATAAGTAGTTTTGAAGTAGAAGAATTTGGTGAACATTTGAAAATGATCTATGAGGAGGTGAGGAAGAATAGTATTAGGATGAATACATAGTATAAAGCTAAGGAAGATGTGAAAATGAGGTATAAGGAATTTCAGATCAAAGATAAAGTCATGGTTCATTTGAGAAAGGAGCATTTTTCAGTGGGTACATATAATAAGATGAAAATGAAGAAGTTTGGACCATGAAAGAAACTTATTTACATAACTATGATGGATTGTGGAAATCTGATCGCATTAATATTATAACTAATCAAAAAACTCAAAAATTTATATAATGATGATATTGAATCTGAGGTCCATAAAATGATATTTATAGTTTTTGAAAAAAATTCAATTTTGATAGAGAAATGAGATTTGACCAAAATAGGTTTTGGTATCATTAACAATGACATAGATCTGTGATTTTATCCTTAGAGGAAAACCAAGATGATTAACCTTTTCCTTTGCTATCCATGGTGAATCCTCAACTAGCCTCTCTTTCCATTTGACCAGGTACTCTTCATACATTATGTTCCTTGTACTATTTCTAATATGATTGTCCAGTATCTCCTCAATCTCCTTTGAAGTTGAACTAGCTATTGGAATACTCCATTTCACTTTTGAAACTTTGTCTCCATCACCTACTTCATAATACTCTATCAAATATATAATGTTAAATACTGGTAAAATATTCAATTTAGCAGGGAACTCCACTTCATAGGAATTTCTAGAATCGTGTCTCTTCACTATCTTTCATGGTCCAAACTTCTTCATTTTCATCTTATTATATGTACCCACTGAAAAATGCTCCTTTCTCAAATGAACCATGACTTTATCTCTAATCTGAAATTCCTTATACCTCATTTTCACATCTTCCTTAGCTTTATACTATGTATTCATCCTAATACTATTCTTCCTCACCTCCTCATAGATCATTTTCAAATGTTCACCAAATTCTTCTACTTCAAAACTACTTATTTCTCCTATATCCAATTGCCTCAATTCAAAATAATTTCTAGGATTGCTCCCATATACAATCTAGAATGGTGATTTACCAATATTCATGTTGATAGAATTTTTGTATGTAAATTTTGCCTATGGTAAAATCAAATCCTAACCCTTTGGTTTATCTCCAACCAAGCATCTTAGCAAATTCCCCAAACTTTGACTCACAACTTTGGTTTGTCCATCAGACTGTGGATGATGTGATGAACTAAACTTCAAATATATCTTCAATTTCTTCCACAATGTACATCCACATGTAAAACATGATATGTATATAGTGCCAATAAGGTAATAAAATTGAATGCCCACATGTAAAAGTAGGTCCCATTTGACGTAACAAAATACATATGTAAACATTTCTTAAAAGCATGCAAAGAGGGAAATTAAATTTTTGAACTTGGAAATTGTCAAAGATTTATTGCAAATTCGTGAAATACCAAGGCATCTTTCTAGACCAAGGATAAGTCCAACAATGCCATGAACTTAGCTCATTGTTTTCTAAACCAAGAAATGTGTTTTGTTGGCTTGGTTTCTCTAGTTAAACATTGATGAAATCATAACATAGTCAATAAAATTACAAGAGAGCCATCCCTCATCTGGAGCTCTATTGCCATTGAGAGATCATGTCAAGGATGTGACAATTATTATCAGTTGGATTTGTTTGATCCTATGCTACTGTGGGTTCAATAAACTAGTAATAACTTTACCTAGTTTGAGATTGAGTTGCTTAGCCAATAGTAGCATAACCAATAGTAGAGCTACTTTACCTGAAACAAAGGAATATCCAATACCACCTAGAGAAAAGTAAGCTCCATAAGCATTAACAAACATCTCTCTTCTGTAACATACCTACTTTTTCCAACTTTCACATAGAGGATTTATTTCTTTTTTTATTTATCATTTTATTATGTTCCTAAAAAATAGTCATAGCCCATCATCACCCAACATCCTTGCACATGCTAATAATTGATTGAAAAGAGATGTTGGAGATTATTAAAGAGGGAGGCTATATGTTTCAATCATTATTTTGTCACTAATGTCAAACTTGCTATTTGCTGGTGAGACAACTAGTTATAAGATTTGAGAACTATCACTTATTTGATTGATGAAGAGGATTTGATCAAAAGGTGTAACAATAGAACCTACAGGAAAGGTTGAGTTATGATTATTTAATGAAGTACAAGGATCGATTAAGATAGTGTTGACACGATGCATTGATAATTTTCTTAAGGTTACAAAGGCTAGTTACACTAAGAAAGTTTAGAAGAACAAGTTACACAAATTTTTTTTGCCAAGCTTGATTGGGGGGATAGTAGGTGCCGAGAAAAGTTAGTGCAACCTGAGCAGAAAAATAGTTGGAGCCAAGTAAAAATTCATTCTAGTGTATGTTGAGCAGAAGAGTTGATGTCAAGTAAAGATTAGTTGATGTCAAGCACCAATAAGCTTTAGTTCATGCCAAGTAATTTCACAATGGATGACGAGCAACACGATATGTATTGAGCATCAGAAGCTAGATAATGTTGAGCTCAACATTATTTAAAAGATCATGAATTTTATGAATCTAAGCCAACAAGTTTATTTTCTTAGAATATTTGGTCCAAGTGGAAGATAAGGTTGATGAGCTGGTGGCACAAAATTTAAAGTTAACCATTTTTAGGCAAATTCAAAGAGAATTCTAGAAGAAGTTTCTAGAAGAGATATGGAATGTGGGGTAGATACATTGTATCCTACCTAATCCATTATAACCCTAAATTGGACAATGAAGAATGAGTGGAAAAATATCTTAATTTCCTACTTATAAGAATGGTTGGTCATGAAGCAAACTAGTTATATTCAAGAACCTAAGGAAGAAAAGGAGTCAATGGTTTATCTTCTTCAAGTGACCTAAGAGAAGAGTATACAATGGCATGTTAAGCAAGAAGGCTTGAGGATATGAATGCTTGAAGGGTGAAAAATCTATCAAAGCTACAATGTATGAAGGCCAAGTAGAATGGAGGACTGAAGAGTGACTAGTAATCTACAAATGAAGTTGTAAGTTGTATCAAATCAAGCCTTACTGTTACTCTCTAACAATTGTATCGGTCTAGGGTAAATTCTTGGGATTAAGGTTTCCCTAATAGTCATTTGTAAATTATTTAACCAAGTGAATGGTCTAAAGTCCTCTAACAAGGCTCACTTCTAATAGGGTGATTAAAATTCTTTAACAGGGTCAAATTTAATAGTGTGTATTGTAACCTTTAATAGGGTTGGCCTTTCACAGGACATCACTTCAGAAGAGTAAAAAGAGTAGCATGTTATTGGTGGTTTTTCTCAAATGGGGTTACAATGTAAATCATTGTGTCAAGTGTGTTGATGAATCTGTTATGATTCATGCTTTACATTTTTGCAAGTTGATTTGATAGTAGCCTACAAGATTTAAATGATTGCATAATCTTATGGATGCATACATGAGTATAAATATTTTATGCATTCACTAAGCTGTGAAAAGTTTTATTTATCCATCTGGACCTTGAATAAATGATTCACCCCTCTCTCATTTATTCTAAAGTATTCCAACAATTTGTATCAAAGTCATCTTCTTAAGAGGGCTAGTTTGAAGGTACAAGAAGCATAAAGATCAAGATGTCTTAAAGAGAAGTGCCCAAGCTTAATAGAGATAACTTTCTTGCATGGAAAAGTTTGATGAAGCTACACCTTGGAGGACTTGGAGATCATGCACAATCTACCATTACCACTGAGCATGTTGATCCCATTGGAGCCCCAACTACTAAAGATATGAAAAAGAAGAAAGAACACAACCAAGCAATGTTGGAGATTGCCTTTGCCCTAAGTTATGCCAAATTTGATGATATCAAAAGTCTTGATAGTGAAAAGAAAATGTGGGATGACCTAGCCATTATCTATTGAGGTGATGCAAATGTTCTAAGAGCCAAAGTTAAAAGTCTCAGAGGTATGTTTGATGATATGAGAATAGAAGAAGGTGAGAATATTGCTCAATATGTTGCTAGGATAAAAGGAGTTGTTAATTCAATAAGAGGAGCTACTGGTAAAATAGATGATGATATTGTACTAAGAAAAGTTTTAAGGACACTATTACCTGTATATGCTATTAGAGTTTCTGCAATTCAAGAACTGAGATGTATTCAAAGGAATGATCTATCACTTGAAGGTCTGGTAGGTAGACTCACTGCTTTTGATTTATCTAACTTTGATAATTACAAACTTGAAAAGATTGAATCTATTTTAAAAGCTAAAGTGTCATTGAAGGAACCTGGCGAGAAGAAGAAAAAGCAAAACAAGAAGTATGTGTCTAGTGATAGTGATATAGATGAGGAGGATGTTGAACAACTTGAAGTTCTATTGGCAAGAAGATTCCACAAAGGTAAAGGTAAGTTCAAAGATAAGTTACCTATATGTTGGTCATATTTCTACTAGATGTACAGAGAAGAAGAACTATAGAGATGGTGAAAAATATAAAAGTAGAAGAGATGAAGATAGCAAGGATTAAAAAGACAAAGGCGAGAATTCTTGCTACATTGTTGAAAAAGAAACAAAGAATGATTTTGATGAACATGATGATGAAGTGGTGTATGTAGCAATGAAGGATGAATCTGATGAAGATGAGACAAATGCACTTGTGACTTGTGTGAACAAGAATGATAGATGAATTATTGACAGTGGGTTCTTACATCACATGACTGGAGACAGAAGTAAGTTCATTACCCTAAATTATTATGTTGGAAATAGTGTAAGATTTGGTAATGGTGCACCATGCTTGATAAAAGGAAAAGGTTATATCAAACTCACAGAAAAGATTTTATGCGACAATTCTTACTATGTTGAAGGACTTCACTATAATTTGTTGAGTGTGTCACAACTGAATAATTTAGGGTGTAAGGTTGAATTTGAAAATAATATTGCTAAGATATATGACAATAATGGGAAATTGATTAGAAAGGGTGATCAAACTAGAAGTAATCTATTCTATCTTGATATAGAGGATGCTACTTCTCTTGTTGTAAAATTTGATGATGTGTGGTTGTGGCACAAGAGATTATGTCATGTTAACTTTTATAACTTGGTTAGTATCAGTAATATGAAGAAAGTTAGAGGTTTTCCTAAGTTGAAGAAGCCTGACAATGTAATGTGCAAACAATGCCAGTTAGGCAAAATGTCAAAATCAAGTTTCAAGAGTAAAACTTATACCATAAAACTTATAACTCTAAAGGAATATTGGAGATTTTTCATACTGACTTATGTAGACCAATTGATGTGCAAAGCTACAAAGGAGATAAGTACATCATGCTACTTGTTGATGACTATTCTAGGATGGTGATAGTTATGTTTCTGAAATAGAAATTTGATGCTTTTCAAATATTTAAGTGGTACTTAGAAAGAGTTGAGAAAGAAATAGGTAAAAGTCTGAATTGTTTAAGATCTTACAAAGGAGGAGAATTCTCATCAAATGAGTTTGAGATGTTCTATAATGATAGAGGAATCAAAAGACAAACATCTACCCCTAGAACCCCTTCACAAAATAGATTTGTTAAAAGAAGAAATAAGTCTATAATGGACTATTCTAGAACACTCATGATGGAGAAGAATGTTGCTTTGAAATACTAGAGAGAAGTTGTAATTACAACCATCTATGCCTTGAATTGTGTACAAATAAAGAAAGGTACTCATTCAACACTTTTTGAACTATGGTATGGATACGAGACCCAATCTGAAATATTTTAAGGTATTTGGAAGTAAGTGTTACATTCTTAAAGATTTCAGGAATGGTAAACTTGATGCAAAAAGTGAAGGTGGTATATTCCTAGGATATTTCAAAAGATGTAAAGCTTATAAGTGTTTGAATTCAAACAGTAACAAATTTGTGAAAAGTGCAAATGTAAATTTTGATGAATATACAAAAGTGTATGAGGCTAAACCTATAAAAGAACCAAAAGAATACAAATCATTTGTATACTTTTATGAAGGCATGCCTACTGAAGAAGACACTACAAATCAAGCTACAAACCAACAACAAATTTTAGTGACTATAGAGTCACACCCCATAAATGTTGAGTTGCATTCATGAACTGAGCCACATTCAGATGCCAAGATACATAATGAAGTCAATGCACATTCTAATTTTGAGATTAGTATACATGGAAAATATGTTGAACTACCTGATAGAGATGCACATAGTTATTGTGATGTTAAAAGACAAAATGAAGAAACACGAGCTGAGCCAAGATTTTCTAAATATGTCAAAACACATCATCCTGCAGCTCAAATTATTAGAGATAAAGATGCTAGACCAATGACAAGAAATAGATTGAGAAGTGATACGTGTTTTCTAAGAATGAAGGAACCTAAATCAGTGAGAGATGCATTAGAAGATATGGACTAGAGTAAATCCATGGAGGAAGAGATTGAACAAATTGAGAAGAACAAAACATGGAGTCTAGTTCCTAGACTAGAAGATAAAAATGTGATTAACACCAAGTGGGTATTTAGAAACAAGTCAGATGAAAATGGTGAAGTCACAAGAAACAAAGAAAGATTAGTTTGCAAGGGATATGCACAAGAAGAAGGAGTTTACTATGGAGAGACATTTACCCTATTTCTAGATTGGAAGGAGTAAGAACTCTACCTGCTTATTTTGCATACAAAGGATTCAAAGTCTATCAAATAGATCTTAAATTTACATTTCTGAATGGCATATTAGAGGAAGAAGTTTACATAGAAAAGTTAGAAGAATTTTTTGATATTAAGTAAGAACATGGTATGTAAACTACATAAAGCTCAATATGGTTTGAAACAAGCACCAAGAGCATGGTACGAGAGACTTCATAACTATCTTATGAAGATTGAATTTGAAAGGATTGATGATAACAACAATTTGTACATGAAGAAAAAGAAAGGAAAAGGTATTTTGTTATCTAAAATATTTATTGATGATATCATATTTGGAGGTCAAGATGCTTTATGTAAGGATTTTGCAAATTAGATGAAGCTAGAATTTGAAATTCTATGTTTGGAGAGATCAATTTCTTTGTGGATTTGCAACTATATTAGATGAAATATGGTATATACATCACTTAGTGAAGTATGTCAAGGAAATATCAAAAAAAATTGGATTGGAGGATTCCAAACTTGTAAGTACACCTATGGTGATAGGACACAAGTTGTCAAAGAATAATGATTCAGCTAAGGTGAATCAAACATTGTACAGGTCTATGATTGACAAGTTGCAATATGTAGTACATAGCAAACCTAAGATTTCATTATCTATAGGGATAGTTGCAAAATTCTCTGAAAATCCTAAGTAGAATCGTTTAATGGCTATAAAGAGAATAATGAGATATATGAAAGGAACATAAGAGTTTGGTCTATACTACAAGAAGAATGAGAAATTTGAATTTAGAGCCTACACTGATGTTGATTAGGCTGGAAACATTGATGATAGAAAGATCACCAATGGAGGAGTATTTTTCTTAGGCAAGAGGCTAGTTACATGGACTAGCAAGAAATAAAATTGTACCTCACAATCTACTACTAAAGTTGAATATGTTGTTGCTACTATAAATTGTACAAACATTGTATGGATCAAATAGTTACTCAAAGGAATGAAGGAAGAGATCATAGAACCAGTGATATTGTGTTGTGACAATACAAGTGCTATCAATATATCAAAGAATCTAGTGATACACATAAAAACTGAGCACATTGAAATCAAGTATCATTACTTAAGAGATTTAGTTCAAGATAAAGAAGTGAAGATAGAATATGTCAACAGAAAAGAGCAAATTATTGATATCTTCACAAAAGCATTACCTAAGGATGCTCATGAGTATCTAAGAGGTAAATTAAGGGTGATATCCCTATCAAAGGCTATCTAAGTAACAAGAGGAGTGCCCTACATTAAAAAAGTTGAATTTCATGTGTTACAAATTTGTGTAGGGGATCTTGCTTTAGGAGCTGCCTAAAGTAATTAAAGAGCTAAAACTCCAAATGAGTTAGAAGAAAGGTGACAGAGGAAGAAACTGAAGAAGCTAAAAAAATTATATCTTTCATGTTAAGATGACAAGTCTTTAGAATTGTTGTCAAAGAGGGAGATAGAGCTAATCAAGCCAGTATGTATAATTATTGATGGAGAGATTGACTGATCAAGAGGGAGATATCAAGAGATTATTGTCAAAGAGATAGAGAGTGTTACTAATCTTAGAGGGAGATAATTGATATTTCTAATTAGAGGAGAACTCAAGTATGATGAGAGAGATAGACAAGAATATAAGAAAGAGGGATAAATCCTAATCTACCTAGTAAGAGGGAGAAACTCAGAGGGCATTATAAGAAATAATTTTGTAACCTATTTAGAAGATGGAAGTTGTTGATAGAGGGAGAGATTTCAATACAAAGAATTATTTTCTTTTTAGTATTATTGTCTTACTACTTTAACCTAGTCAGTTTGGCTAAACAATATGTTTACCATTTGGTTGATTTGGTTGATTAGTTTGGTTTGCCATTAATGCCAAAGAGGGAGATTTTTAATAATTGATTGAAAAGAGATGTTGGAGATTGTTAAAGAGGAAGACTGTATATTTCAGTCATTTTTTTGTCACTGATCTCACACTTGCTATTTGCTGGTGAGACAACTGCTTATAAGATTTAAGTACTATCACTTATTTGATTGATGAAGATGATTTGATCAAAAGATGTAACAATAGCACCTAGAGGAAATGTTGAGTTATGATTATGTAATGAAGCATAAGGATTAGTTAAGACAGTGATGACATGATGCATTGATAATCTACTTAAGATTACAAATGCTAGTTACACTAAGAAAGTTTAGAAGAACAAGTTACAAAAATTTTGTCTACCAAGTTTGACCAAGTGGATAGTAGGTGCCAAGAAAAGTTAGTACAGATCAAGCAAAAAATTAGTTGGATTTGGGTAAAAGTTCATTCTAGTGTATGCCAAGTAGAAAAATGGATGCCAACTAAATATTAGTTGATGTAGAGCACTAGTAAACTTTAGTTCATGCTGAGTAATTTCATAGTGGATACTGAGAAACATAGTATGTGTCAAGCATCAAAAGCTAGATAATGTCAAGCTGCTACATTATTTAAAAGATCATGAATTCGATGAATCTGAGTTGACAAGTTTGTTTTCTTGGAATTTGTGAGCCAAGTGGAAGATAAGGTTGATCAGCTGGTGGCATAAAATTTAAGGTGAAATATTCTTAGGCAAAGTTAAAAAGGATTCTAGAAAAATTTTATAGAAGAGATATGGAATGTGAGGTAGATACATTGTATCCTACCTAATCCATTCTGACCCTAAATTGGATGATGAAGAATGAGAGGCAAAATATCTTAATTTCCTACTTATAAGAATGGTTGGTCATGAAGCAAAGTAGTTATGTGAAAGAACCTAAGGAAGAAAAGTAGTCAAGGGTTTTGCTTCATCAAGTGACCTAAGAGAAGAATCTATAATGGCATGTTAAGAAAGAAGGCTTAAGGATATGAATGCTTGAAGGGCGAACAAGCTATCAAAGTTGCAATGTATGAAGGCCAAGTAGAATGGAGGATTAAAAAATGATCTGTAATTTACAAATGAAGTTGTAAGTTGTATCAGATCAAGCCTTATTGTTACTCTCTAACAATTGTATCAGTCCAGGGTAAATCCTTTGGATTAAGGTTAACCTAATAGTCATTTGTAAATCCTTTAACTAGGTGACATTCCAAGTGAATAGTCTAAAGCTCTCTAACAAGGCTCACTTCTAATAGGGTGATTGAAATCCTTTAAAAGTGTCATGTTTAATAGTGTGTATTTTAACCTTTAACAGGATTGGCCTTTCATAGGGCATCACATTAGAAGAGTGAAAAGAGTAGCATGTTACTGATAGTTTTTCCAAAATTGGGTTTCCACATAAATCATTGTGTCAAGTGTGTTGATAAGTCTGTTATGTTTCATGCTTTACATTTATGCAAGTTGATTTGACAGTAACCTACAAGTTTTAAATGATTTCATAATCTTATGGATGCATGCATGAGTATAAATATTTAATGGGTTCACTAAGCTATGAAAAGTTTTATTTATACATCTAGAACTTGAATAGTTGATTTACCCCCCCCCCCCCCCCCCCCTCCCCCCCCTTAGTTATTCTAAAAGTATTTTAATATCACATGCCAAAACTTGTGAATAACCCCAGCATATTCACCAACAATGGCTAAGGTACTGGAGCCCAATTGAGAGCTTGTTCCAATCTTGAATACAGACCCAAGGTGAGTGCTCTACTTATATCAGATTATATGAATTTTTTAATATTATCATTTTTATGTATTTATACAATTGAATAAAAAATTAACTTTAATTTTTGGGTATGTACAGGATCATGGTTAACCAAACTATGGCCTTAAGTGACAATGTAAAAGTAGCAAATCAAGGTTATGTCAACTTGACAGATAATTTTAAAGTGGTTCTGGAATTTATATCAAAAAGTTGTAAGAAAATTTGTAGGAAATTGGATATAGTTTCTAAACTACTAGGCCTTATTTCGACAAAAAATTATTTGATTGGTCAAAAGTTTGGACTGTAATGCAATACTACAAAAATATCAGGGCAAAAATAAAAAGTTGGTGTATGTATGACCACCTTAATCAAAATAAAATGATAAAGAAAATTAATATAATTATAGATATAAAAATGAGACTCATGCCTAGATGTGACACATATTTTTGGGTATATTTATTCCAAATAAATAATTAATTATGAATTTTCTACTATTTTGTTTTCAGAATTTAAAAAACTCTCATGTCTGACCACCTTAACTAGTTCAAAAAAATTCAAAATTAAGTTTTTTCTTTTTTTTTTTCCTTATACTAGTCGAAGCATAAAATGTGACGCATCTTTTGGATTTTAAAAATCTTATACAATTTGAAAATTGGGTATGTGCAGGATCATGGTGTGCCAAAAAGTGGCGATCTGAAAAATATGTAGTTCTGAAATGCCTCAAAGAATTTCAAAATCTATTCCCACTTTTTTCCCACCCATCCTGATACTAAATGAAAATAATTAATACCTTTATAATTCCTACTATATCTTTCAATACCAACCTTATATGGTTATCTTTAAAACATCCCGAAAATGTGTTTTTGGCATGTTCTTATGTGTTTTTTACTTCAAGCATGTAGCTGACGACTTTTTTTTAACCAAAATTTGATGTAATGAAAAGGGTTTCTTAAGAATGTTCTTAGCTTTTCATAAATGTAAGTTTTGTCAAATTACGAGTTCAGTAAGTAATTATTATTTATTTTCTAATGGAGTTAGCTAAAAAGTGTTGATTGACATATTGGTTGAAAAATAGCTACAACTTTCAAACCGTATAAGATTTGTGAAATCCAAAAGATGCGTCACATTCTATGCTTTGACTAGTATAAGAAAAAAAAAAAAAAAAAACTTAATTTTGATTTTTTTTGAACTAGTTAAGGTGGTTAGACACGAGAGTTTTTTAATTCTAAAAATAGTATAGTAGAAAATTCATAATTAATTATTTATTTGGAATGAAAATTGCCAAAAATATGTGTCACATCTAGGCATGAGTCTACTTTTTATATCTAAAATTATATTTAAAAATATTATCATTTGATTATGATTAAGGTGGTCAAACATACACCTACTTTTTATTTTTGCCCGAAAATTTTTGTAGTACTGCATTAAAATCCAAACTTTTGACCAATCAAATAATTTTTTCTCCAGATAAGGCCTTGTAGTTTAGAAACTAGATTCAATTTCCTATAGATTATTTTCTTACAACTTTTTGATATAAAGTCCAGAACCACTTTAAAATTATGTGTCAAGTTGACATAACCCTGATTTGTTGGTTTTTCACTGCCACTTAAGGCCATAGTTTGGTACACCATGATCCTGCACATACCCAATTATAGCTATTTTTTAATCAATATGTCAATTAGCATTTTGTAGCTAGCTTCATTAGAAAATAAGTAATAATTACTTACCTAACTCATAATTTGATAGACATTATATCGATGGAAATCTAAGAACATTCTCAAGAAATTTTTTTTGTTTCATCAAATTTGGATGAAAAAAAGTCATCAACTACATTGTCCAAGTTGAAACACACAATAACAGGCCAAAAACATATTTTTTGGGACATTTTTGGTGTTGACCATGGAGGGTTGGCGTCCAAAGAAAAAAAAAACCTAATCGGGTACCCAATAGTATTGGATACTCGTTCCCAAATTGGATACCCATTTTCAAATCGGATACCCATTTTTTTAATTATTTGTTTTTCAAATTCTTTTACAAATAGTATGACTCCTTTTTAGGATAATATGTTTTTAAAGGCTTTAGGACCCTTAAACATACATATAATGGCTCCAAAGGATCAAAAAGGGTCATAGGGTACCCTCTGACACTATTTAACCCATTCAATCACAATATGTGTTCTTATGGTTCATATGACCCCTAACCACATAAATGATATAATCTAATGACTCAAAATGGGGCTTATAATACCCTATGACCCATTTTTACCCATTCGATGATATTAAGTGTGCTTAGGGGTCATAAGATAATCTATTACCCCCTTCGACTCATTTAAACACATAATAATATTCCTAGGACCCCTAAGAATGTATTTTCTTATTTAATGGGTCAAAAGGGGTCATAGAGAATTTTATGATCCCATTCAACCCATTCAAACACATAATGTAGGACCCTTAGGAACCTATGACCACTTTGGACACATATAAATGATTATAATATGTCAGTAGAGGTCATAGGACACCAAGAAAATATGTTGTCATGAAATGTATCAAAAGGCATCATAGGTTATCCTATGACCCCTCTCGACCCATATAAATGATTATATAGTTGAAATGTGTCGAAAGTGGTCATAGGTTATCATATGACCTCTTTTGACCCTTGTAAAAGATTATAATATGTCCCTATGGGTCTTGGAACCCCTAGAGACATATGTTATAATGAAATGTATCAAAAGAGTTCATTATCCTATGACCCCTTTCAACCCATATAAATGATTATAATATGTCCCTAGGGGACCTTGGACCCCTAGAGACATATATTATAATGAAATGTGTTGAAAGTGGTCATAAGTTATCCTATGACCTCTTTCGACCCAAATAAATGATTATAATATGTCCCTAGTGGTCCTAGGACCCCTGGAGACGTATGTTGTCATAAAATGTGTCAAAAAGGGTCATAGGTTATCCTATGACACCTTTTGACCCATATAATTGATTATAATATGTCTGTAGGGTCCTGGGACCCCTAGAATGTTGTCATGAAATGTGTTGAAAAGGGCCATAGGTTATCCTATGACCTCTTTTGACCTATATAAATGATTATAATATGTCCCTAGGGGTCCTAGGACCCCTAGAAACATATGTTGTAATGAAATGTGTTGAAAGGGGTCATAGGTTTTTCTATGACCCTTTTCGACCCATATAAATAATTATAATATGTTCCTAGGGGTCCTAAGACCCCTAGAAACATATATTGTATTCAAATGTATCAAAAGAGGTCATAGATTATCCCATGACCCCTTTTGACCCATATAAATTATTATAATATGTTCCTTGGAGTCCTAAGACCCTTAGGGACATCTATTGTCATGAAACATGTTGAAAGGGGTCATAAGGTTATTCAATGACTCTTTTCAACCCATATAAATGATTATAATATGTCTCTATGTGTCCTAGGACCCCTAGAGATATGTTGTAATGAAATGTGTTGATAGAGGTCATAGGTTATACTATGAGCCCTTTCGACCCATAAAAATGATTATAATATGTCCCTAGGGGTCTTATGACCCCTAGAGACATATGTTGTCTTGAAATATGTCAAAAAGGGTCATAAGTTATCATATGACCCCTTTTGACCCATATAAATGATCATAATATGTCCCTAGGGGTCATAGGACCCTTAAAGACATATGTTGTAATGAAATGTGTCGAAAGGGGTCATAGGTTATCCTATGACACCTTTCGACCTATATAAATGATTATAATGTCCCTAGGAGTCCTCGGACCCATAGGGACATATGTTATCATTAAACATGTTGAAAGGGATCACAAGATTATCATATGACTCCTTTAACCCATATAAACTATTATAATATGTCCCTAGAAGTCTTAGGACCCCTAGAGACATATGTCATAATGAAATATGTCAATAGGGGTCATAGGTTATACTATGAGCCCTTTCAACCCATAGAAGTGATTATAATATGTCCCTAAGGGTCCTATGACCCCTAGAGACATATGTTGTCATGAAATATGTTGAAAGGGGTCATAGGTTATCATATGATCCCTTTCAACCCATATAAATGATTATAATATGTCCCTAGGTGTACTAGGACCCCTAGAGACATATGTTGTAATGAAATGTGTCGAAATAGGTTATCATATGGCCCCTTTCGACCCATATAAATGATTATAATATGTCCCTAGGGGCCCTAGGACCCCTAGAGACATATGTCATAATTATATGTGATAAAAGGGATCATAGGTTATCCTATGACCTCTTTCGACCCATATAAACTATTATCTTATATCCTTAAGGGTCTTGGGACCCTTAGAGACATATATTGTCATAAAATATGTTGAAAGGGGTCATATGTTATCATATGGACCGTTTCAACTCATATAAATGATTATAATATGTCTCTAAGGGTCCTGGAACCCCTAGAAACATATGTTGTAATAAAATGTGATGAAAGGAGTCATAGGTTATCCTATGACCTCTTTCAACCCATATAAACTATTATAATATGTCTTTAGGAGTACTGGGACCCTTAGAGATATAAATTGTCATGAAATGTGTCAAAAGGGGTTATAGGTTATCATATGACACCTTTGAACCCAAATAAACAATTATAATACGTCCCTAGAGATCTTGGGACCCCTAGAAACATAATGAAATGCGATGAGAGGGGTCACATGTTATCCTATGACCTCTTTCTACCCATATAAATTATTGTAATATGTCCTTAGGGGTACTTTGACCCTTAAAGACATATATTGTCATGAAATGTGTTCAAAAAGGTTATAGGTTATCCTATGACCCTTTTTGACCCATATAAACAATTATAATTTCCCTAGGGTCTTAGGACCCCTTGAGACATATGTTGTAATGAAATGTGCTGAAAGGGGTCATAGCTTAATGTATAACTCCTTTTGACCCATATAAATTATTATAATATGTCCCTAGGGGTCTTAGGACCCCTACAGACATATGTTGTAATGAAATGTATTGAAAGAGGTCATATTGTATACTATGACCCTTTTCAACCCATAGAAATGATTATAATATGTCCCTATGGGTCGTAGAACCCCTAGAGAGATGGGTTGTCATGAAATGTGTTGAAAGGGGTCATAGGTTATCATATGACCACTTTTGACCCATATAAATGATTATAATATGTTTGTAGGGGTCCTAGGACCCTTAGAGACAAATGTTGTAATGAAATATGTTGAAAGGGATCATAGGTCATCCTATGGCCCCTTTCGACCCATATAAATGATTATAATATGTCCCTAGGGATCTTAGGCCACCTAGAGACATATGTTCTAATGAAATATATTGAAAGGGGTCATAGGTTGTCCTATGGCCCCTTTCAACCCATATAAATGATTATAATATGTCCCTAGGGGTCCTAGGACCCCTAGAGACATGTGATATCATGAAATATGTCGAAAGGGGTCATAGGTTATCCTATGATCTCTTTCAACCCATATAAATGATTATAATATGTCCCTAGTGGTCATAGGACCCCTAGAGACATATGTTGTGGGTGACCGCAAGAAGTTGGGTCGCAATTTCACGGAAGTCAGATCCGTGGAATTGTACTTCTCAGAAATGGGTACCCGATTTTTTAAAAATTAGGTACTCATTTCTAAAATTACGCTTCGGGCACTCGAGCTAAATTTTAAAAATTGGGTACCCGATATTTAAAATGGATCGGGTGCCCGAGACGCTTAACTATCGGGCGCCCGCCTTTTTAAGAATCGAGTACCCAATTTCTTAAAAATCGAGTACCTGATTGCTTAAAAATTGGGTACCTGATTTTTAAAAAATCGGGTACCTGATTTGTAAAACTTTTATATAGCACTTTTTGGCGTTTTAGAGGTCATTTTCATGACCTCAAAAATGGGAGTCTGATTAGAGATGCATACGGGAGCCCATTTCTCAGCCCTACCGACTACCCCCTTGCTGCTAGTTTTTGATACACAAGTATTTTAATATGTTTTATACTATTTTACTTTTTTTTTTCAATTTTCAATTTAATATGTATGTTAATTTATTGTTTTTTCACTTTTCATATGTATGTAAAATTGTAAATTTACATTGTTAATGAACTTAAATGTTTAAATTTTTGTATTTGTTAATTAAAATATAGTTTCGTAAATGTTTATTTAAAAAATTATTATTTTAGATGTTTTGAAATATATTTAATTTATGTATTTATTACAATGTTGAATGATTGGATTAGATGTAAATTTATTGTTTAAACATGTAATTTTACAAATAAATATAACCTCGACCTAAAACTATATAACCTCGACCTTGTTTTAACTATAACCTCGACCTAAAACCATATAACCTCAACCTTGTTTTAACTATTTAACCTCGACCTAAAACCATATAACCTCGACCTAAATTTATTGTTTAAACTATAATCTTGACCTAGCCATATAAATAAAACCCTAAACATATTATAAAATACTTAATCACATAACAGCCGGCCAAGGGATCCAAACAAAAAACTTATAGTATTTAAAATGATTTTACTTAAATTGTATTGTACTTTGTTTCATGAATCGAAAATGGATGATGTAAACTATTTTATAATGTATATTCTTTCAGCCTTTCATACCCTGTGACATGTATAGTGGATGATTGTGCATTCCGAATTAATTTGCCAAGTGGCATTCGAAACAAATGTATATAAATTATTTAAATGGATTGAACTGAAGTAGTTAATATGAACTTTCATGTGGAAACATTATTTATTTTACTTTTAGTAGTTTATAATTATTTAAAAATGAAATGTAAATGTGCTCATTAAGGAATGAAATCTCTTATATTTTTTATAAATGTAAATTATTGTGTGTATGTTATTGCTTTTTTGGTAAAACTTTTGATTAGTTCTTTGGATCCCTTGGCTAGGCGTCATTTAGGATTAGTTCTATAATGTCAATTTGTATTGAATTTAACTCTAATCATAACCCTTACTTTCTTCTTAACCTAAATAATCTTAATTTGCTAAAACCTACTCCAGGTAATATATAAATAATTAAATAACTTTCCTATCTTACCTTGAGTACTAATTTTATAAATGTCAAACCCTAAGATTGAAAGGTAACCCTGGCCCTTAACTAATTAATATTATACTTATAAACCAAATTGAACTAAACCATGATCATAAACCTAATTATATATATCCCAACTTAAGAGTAGAAACTTTGAATTTAACCTTAAAAATCCTTTCCCCAACCATTAACCAAATTGAACCATTACCCTAGAAGATTGAACCAAGTTAAACGTTGACCTTACGACTAATCCAAATCACCCTAAACTAGAACTCAATAATATATTGAACACTTTAAAACAAAATTCAAACCTAACTTTTTTGAATTAACGTTGGTTTTTAATCTAAAAGCTCTAACTATAATTCTATATCTAAAACCAAATTTAGCACTTTAAAACTTAATTCAATTTATTAACTCTTGTCCTAATTGAAACCTAAGCATGTAAGCCTAATCAAACAGTACAAACCAAATTGAACCCTAATCCTAAAACTAATTAAACATTGATATCAAGGTCTCAAAATGATACATCATAAAAAAAATTAGAAGAGACTTGAACGAATCAGGCAACTAATTAAGTAACCCTCCCTGACCATCAAGAGGTGGAGGTGTCCACATCAGTGCGAGTACGAGCCCGAACTAGACCCTTAGATGGGTAGCCTAAATGTTTATTACCTTTGCAGAATGGAAGGCCACATAACAAAATATTGCCTTATTCTATAAAAAGAAATACCGACCCCCTAGTGATATATATAGTAAGATCTTTTTCCTAATTTTACTATCAATTTTTTTGGTTAGAAGACGATGATAGTTCAAAATGATTTAGAAGATAGGGATAAAATGAGAACCATCATTCCTAGAATGAAGATGCGTTATTCCAAGTGATAAACCCATTTCTATCATAAATCAACTCCTCCATCCAAAAAATTAGTAATGAGAAATCCCTACGTCAAGTAATCAATGGAGGGCTCATAAAATTGATCAAGTGATCAAGAGAGGGCTCATAAAACCCCTAGGTCAAGTAATCAATTGATCCCCAAGGGGAGATAAGAATCTCATTAAAAATTAGAGACAGGACGCTCCTAAATGCGTATCATACAAAATAATTATTGCGAAGGTCTTAGCCTCTAGACTAGAAGATATCCTACCCAAGATCATTAACCCTACACAAAAGTGTTTTGTTAAGGATATTTATGCATATTGAAGAACTTGATAACCTATTGGAAGACTTTGGATTGAGAAACATTTCTAGGATAGAGTGTAGGCATGCTCAAGTAATTTTGATTATGAAAATGTCTACAAAAGGGTGGAATGGAGTTTCACTATGATGATGTTGCAAGCCCTCCATCCAATATTAAATGTCAAATGGTGTCCTCTCTTATGATTGGTGTCAAGGTTTTAGTAAAGAAATTAATGGGGTTAGATCATAATTTTTAGGACTCTCTAGATCAATTATGAAAGGGTGTCCTCTTGCATCCTCTTTATTTTTTATTGTTGAACATTGACTCATTACATTATCTCCTTAGAGATAACCAGTTGTCTCTAAAAGTTAGAGGATCTACTCTCCAAATAATTAATAAGTATCTAATGTACATAGTTTGTTGATAATATATTTGTATTCTTTTTAAGCTAGAAGAGTGCAACACGAGTCATTTAATGATCAAATTAGGCCTCTTTTCTTTGTATCGGGTAGTAAGATTTATGTCTCTACATCTATCTTATTGGGGCTAAATATTGAGTCCCCTACCTTGTGTAGTAAATATGGTATTGGATGGAGATTTCATAATTAAGTGGTTAGGTACCTAGGGATTCCATCTGTAGTAAACCCTAACATATAAATGAAATGTGTCTTTATATCAACAAGAAAATCTTTGGAAAACTCAACAACTGGAACTCTAATTATCTCACTTTGGTTGGTAGAATTCAAGTACATGTTAAAAGATTCTCTCCTTTAATATTGGGTGTAAGTTTGTCTTCTTCCTACTCATTTTATTTAAATCAATTTGGTCTTCCATATAAATCTATTAGGACCATTTCATGGATAGCCAAGGGATTACTTTGGCAATAAAATGGATAGCCAAAGCTTCATAAGGTAATGAATTATGGATTATGATTAGAATTAGGATTATTATACATGGTTAGGGATAGGGTTCACATGTAAATTAGCTCATTACCTAACATGATCTACACTTATAGTTTGCAAGAAGGTTTTCAACTTGGTGCCATACTCTATTTTTGAGATCTTCTAAAATTGCTTTTGTAATCTAGATGTTTATCTCAATACCTGTATATGTACATAATATGATGGTGCTTCCCCATACATATATACTCAATATACTTTACACATTATATGCAACTTCTTATATTTTCACCTTTACATCTTTTCCCCCTTTCTAGAATGTAAATGCCAAAGGTGAATTTTACATGGTTATTCCAAAATGTGACAAGTCAGAACATACCTTTAGAATTAGTGCCATTGTCTTGTCCCAATTTTCTTGTAACATCTTGTTTGTGTGCAATGTAATCTAAACTTTTGCTGATAATTCTATCATCTGATCAACAATGGAGAAATTGTTAGCATGTGCTCTATGACATGAGTGTTTTCAACACCTTTCTAAAGAATATTTTTTATTAGCCAACTACTTTTTGTAGAACTTCATATGACTAGGTTTACAACAATAATGCATGAGAAAAGTTTTAGATTTTGATTCTTTGAAGAATCATGAAGTTTTTCGTATCCTTTCTATATAGTAGAATTGTCCCCTCATTCCCAAAAGCCCCAAAATTCCCCTCATCCCTAGGTGACTTAGTTAATGGGGATGCCTATTTTAAGTGTTGAGATTTGTACTTGAGCATTTTTGACACCTTTCCAAGAACAATTTTTGATTAGCCAACTGCTTTTTGTAGAATTTCATATGACCTACTTTACAACAATAATGTCATGTGATAGATTTTAGATTCTTTGAAGAATTGTGAAGTTTGTTCTATCCTTTCTATATATAGCATAATTGTCTTTGCCTTTGTCCTTGGTATTTAATTTTTTTTCATGTTGGATGTGTCATTGTTGATAGAAAACTACTTATGTTAAAAAGCAGATAATAGTTAGGATTCAAACTACAATCATAAATATTTTTTAATCAATTCATAATTCTATCTCTAAGCTTTCATTAGATAATTTTAACCTTAACTCTCGCCTTAGGACCATAATAAATATCTGATACAGGTAAATATAATTGTAACTAAAACCATAATCCTAGGTAAGTTCCCTAACATTAAAGGATCGCAATCATTATAATAATCTTAAGCTTAGCCATCATGAAAATTGTTAACATAACAAAATTGTAAACCATAACCTTGTCATAATCTTAACTTTGTTTCATC
Source organism: Cupressus sempervirens (assembly GCA_028749045.1). Lineage (NCBI taxonomy): Eukaryota > Viridiplantae > Streptophyta > Pinopsida > Cupressales > Cupressaceae > Cupressus > Cupressus sempervirens. Next base: position 861,743,695 of record CM053789.1, on the reverse strand, counting down.
CTGAGACATGAATGTATGTATAATCCATAATGAGATCATACTTTAAAATTTAGTATTTAATATTTAATTTGACTTAAGTGTTTAACTTTATTTATAATTTAATTGATATAATTTTAATAAAGATATGCGCATTTATATAGATCTAGTTGATAAATTTTAGATTTAAATTTTATTAAATAGTAATTTTGTCATACATGTATTATGTTGTGATGTATTTTTGATGTATTTTATGTTTTATGTTGTTTAAATATATATGCAAATTATATTTGATGGACCCACCGCCACCCCCTCCCCCTCCCATACCCCCACCTCTGCCACCTCCATCTCCACCTCCACCTCCACCTCCACCCCCACCCACACCTCCACCACCCATCGTGGATGAGCTCTGCGAGACCATGAGGCGTAACCTCAACGACCTCATGAGTGATATAGAGGCTATCCGATGTGAGAGGCACCCCCCCCCCCCCCCCCCCCTCACCTACTATATCTTGCAGATAGCATGCAAGGCGTGGTTGACTCCATTCATCATTTTGATTTAGACATCAATTCATGTAGATCATGGAGAGAAAGCATGCGTGCCTTCTACTCAGATGGCTTATCATATAGAGAGGTTTATAACCTACATATAGGTAAAGGAAATTTTCAACATTATTTTGTAAACCCTAAGATGGGTGAACCAATTAGTGAGAAGAAGCCTCGCATTTCCATTAGGTGGTGTACACATCCGCGCATAGCAGCACATTTTTGGAAGCAGTGGTGGATGGTATTTGACCATCCACCACACGCTAATCATGAGGTGCCCATGTACTTCCTTAGGAATTTATGGGTTGAGTTTGAGTTGGGTTTGAAACTCAACTATTTTGATATGAAAGCATTTCAGGGGGTTGGTAGAGGGATGCCTCAGGATAGGCCTGGGGCAAAGCTGAGTGACAGAATGAGAAACCATAGGCAAGCTGAGCCCCTTGTACCTCTTCTTGCGCCTGTTGTGCCTGCTCCTCACCATCATCATGCGATTTCATCTGCTTTTACCCATTTGAGTGCCCCTTTGAGCAATTTAGTACAGCAGTGGATGTAGGCGGTACATGCTCCTCCACTTGGACATGTTTGTACTAGCTATGGAGGCATATGCACAGCCCCCAGAGCGATCTTGGTGCAGCACACGATGGCCATTATGCTGAGGGTGCAGATTTTGATGATGATGTATACGCTGCCCATGGTGACGGTAGTGACGAGATAGACATGTCATCATTTGTTGACCTCATGCAGCAGGGAGAGCCTGGAGAGAGTCAAGAGAAGCAAGTAAAATTTTAATTTCAATATAAATATAAAGTGCACATAATTATTTACTTTCTACATATATGTGTAATTGTATTAACTATATTAATTTGTACTTTTCAAATAATAGAGGATGGATGACACTGTTCCTCCTAGGAGGAAGTATAGTCTTTTTTCGAGACCTACAGATGTTGGCGTCCCTTATACGGTATGCACTTTGAATTACACTGTAAAAATGTACATTCAAATTTTAATTTAATAACATGTACTCATATGTTCTTTTTATTTGATTTTGTAGGGATTGTTTGCATCTACACATACTGATGTTAGTACAAGTCCTACTCCAATTACCACTGAGGCACAGCCTCAAATACATGCGGTATGAACTTTTGACTGAAGACAAATAATTTGTATTATTTTTATGTATGTACATTATTATTAACTTATAATCTGAACAATTTTGGCTCACATGTATATATATTTTATGTGTTTTGATTTTACGAACAGGAGCATGGATATCATACTCATACATACAAGCCTCAGTATAGTCTATTTTCGACTCCATCTTATGATTATCGTGCTAGCATACCTGTAGACACATCTGTGACATTGGCTACCACTCAGGTATGATATATACATTATATATACATGTTTAATTTATAGTGTATAAAAAATGTAGTGTACAAATTATGTACTTTGTAATTATATTCATGTATATTTAATTTTGACTAAACGTTTATGTATCCATAATTTTAGGATTACGTCACCACGAGTGTTGCTAAGAGCACAAGACTTAGCCAGATGGAAGTACCTACATCATCATTTGAAGTCAGTATTTTGATTTATGTACATAATGTATAGTTCATTATGCTCTAAAATCAAATTAAAAAAATGTATGTATTGTAAATTATAGGACCTCACCACTGCTAGATTCAGTAGTTTTGATAGTGCATGTCCTCCCATTACTGAGGGACACCCATCTCATGTGGTATAATTTATTTTATTATGTAGTGAATATTTAATTTATTTGCAAGCTAGATTTTCAAACCCATTTCAATTAAGCAAGTACATGATGAGACGTGCCTCCTGCTACACAGGGTGATACATCTACCTCACAGGGTGTCCGACATGACGAGATGACTCATATTACACATGATGATCCATCTAAGTCCTCTTCGCATGGAGCAAAGAGGACATTTGATCAAATAGATTAGGTCTTGTTGGCACCTATAGATTGTGTTTTTATGATGTATATATATATTATTTATGATGTATGTACACTTTGTGTTAGGATAGTTAAAACTACATGTTAGACCATGTATTTTTTCACTTCATAGATCATGTTATGATGTATGTTAGACCATGTACTATTTTTTTACAATTTCTTATCATGCTTGTGTATGTAGTACATATATTACTATGTTTCACCATGTTTTAAGTATATTCAAACCATTTTCTTTATTCTGACATATTTTATTCATGAACATATGACACATTTTGTAAGTATATATGCAAGATGAACAATAATTTTAACTATCTATAGAGCATTATTGGATAAATATCACATCAAATTTATGCATTGAGATAATTCATACAAATAAAATTGACCTACTCGATTAAAAATGTATTGATAACGTACCTAACAATGTATCATAAGTGATCTTAATGTGTTGTTTGGTAATGTAAGACTCATTATCACCTAATAAGACCTATTATGTGGTAGTAAACATATGAATACCTATCATAACGTATAACAGACATAATGACTTATTAGAACTCCCATGTCCCCTTAAGACACACATGTATGGATAACGTACCTAACAATGTACATCATGTAAGTGATCTTAATGTATTTTTTGGTAATGAAAGATATAATCAATACAATGAATACAATGAGTAATGATCTTTAAATTATCATGTGCAAGTCACTTGTTTTTAATATTACAATCAATAGTAATTTGAAACTTCAAACAAACATTAATTTAAACATGCTTGAATGTAAAAGTAATAGAACAAAATAGGAGGTCATTACTTAAATTGACAATTAATTTATAATAATTTATCAAGTGCACATACCTTTAACTTTCAAATAGAAGTAAACTCTCATTTTTGAATTAGTTTGTACAACATATTTCACAATATATGTAAGACAATGTCAATGATATATTTATAGTTTACTGAACTCATTTGAAACATAAAATTGGTTAAACACATCTCTTCAAATAAGGTCCTGTAAAATAAAAATGTAAAACAAAAACACACATGTTAATAAACACATAAATTAATATTCAAGGTATCTGAACTATGTAAATATATATGTGTAATTTTTATGTACTTACTATGTGAAATTACACAAGATGTTGATGTTCGATCCACTTTAACACTTAAATTTGCATAAATTGTAATTGAGACCTGAATAAGAGGTATATAAGTTCTCTAAATTGGTATTGACAACACAAACATACATGTAATTAAATTATATAAGTACATACATATAAAAATAATACAATAATGAAAAAACTTACATGTGTTTGATTTAAATGTAGTCATCCCACTCTACCATCTACATCCTCTCTCTTTTGCAATGCATCTTTGATTGTCTCATGCTCGTCCATTGAAATTGTCCATAATACCTTATTGGTAGGTCTCCCTTTGTACCTTTCTAATTTGATATTTGTTGCCACAACCAAATGAGAATAGTGTAAAATCTTCTTTTCATTTTGGTAGTCTTCAAATGCTGGCAAACTATTTCTTCTTGTTAGGTATCTACGTAGCCAGGTGCCAGCTACAACAACAGACCCAATCAGATACTCAAAACCATCATCGTCTACTTGATGACATTTTATTTTTTTCTTAGGTTCCACACATCTAGGTAGCCAATACTCTGTATGTTCATCATTATCACTAGGTGCAATAACAGCATAAACATGTCCTACAAGATAAGATAAAGTATAGAAACACTTTAATCACTCGTGTACATATGCAAATTATATAAATTGAAGCATGAGATTGCAAAAAAATCTAATTAAATTGTGCATACCAGGTTCTATGAGGTCTGAAATACGATCATAGTCTTCTGATGCAAAAGTAACATTCTGGCCTTCATTTACTATATCATCTTCAAAATGCATGTCAGTAGGTGTTAATGATCTTTGTTGCCAATCTTCAACCCATTCTGTATTCTCACATTCTTCCCATTCACCTGTAAGACAAAATTGAAAAAAAAAAAGCAAGCTCCCTAATCCATATAGTCCAAGTGTTAGAATTTGAACTCCTAAATGAATGCCATTTAGCTGAACCACTAATTGTATCACAATCATATCTTGAAGGGATATTATTTTCTTCAACTAGGTAGAAGAAACATTTGATTGTAGAGTTTTGACTTGATCACGTGTATAAATATTTGTTACACCATTCAACAATCTCATGTGCATTTTTGAATTTACCTCTTTCCTCAAATTTTAATTGCTCTTTACTAAGGGCTCTCTTCACACATGCACCAGCACCATCATGTTCTCCTTTACCATGTCCAGCCTCAAAAAAACTCCACACATGTTGGATGCTAGTTTTCTTATGTGTCCTACTCAACCAATAGAACATTCTAGCATTCTTGAATTGTCCTATACAATTATCTAACCATATCCAATTTGTGTCATTTGAATTTATCTCTCTTTTAAATTATCATAAAAGACCTTGAAACAATATTGGACAAACTTAGATGAATGGAGTTTATTATCACTTAAATAAAAATGGTACTCTCTCAATATTTTTTGATCCTCCTCTGTACTATCAGGTGCATGCCTATAAACTATATGAACATAAATTGTTACTTGTACTGAATTGTAATATTGTGGTTGTACCTCTTCTTGCGGTGCAAGCGTGTAGTTCTCTGCAAAGTCAACAACTGAAAGTATAGTACCAATTGGAAATGTATTCTTACATATGCGAAATTATCCATCAAGCCATCTAGAATATTGAGAGTGTTTAACATATTTTGGTATGATCACACTCTTAAACTCATCCATAAATGCATGACAACTAACTTTATCTGTAACTAGATCACACCTTCTTCTAAACGTCCCATCCTTCAATGGATATTCAATAGTTTTGAATATTTTTACCTCAACTAATTGTTGTCCAAAAGTAGTCAAAGCATTTTAATGCAAACATTCATCTAACAAAGAAAGATTTCCGCACATATCACATGTACTAGAAAGACATGCATTGAAAAGAAAGTATTGATTATTAGGTGGCTTACAAAACAAACCTGATATGAAATCTTTTATAGTTTGAGGTGGTATTTTTATACCACATTATTGCAACATTTCTTTACTATGCATGGTACCACGTATAGATTGAAATACATCATAATGGTAACAAAATTGAATATGAGTTTTACAACAACATGTGATTCTTTCCTTGTTAATCCTTACATACCATGGTTTACACTTTTCAAAAGATCTTTGACTAATGGTAATATTTAATACCTTACCATCTACAAATTTTTTAAACAATTCAGTTTGAGTCATGTCCAAAAGGTGTTTAGGATGTGGATCACGTATTTTTGACCCAATTCTCAATTTAAGAACATCTCTTGAATTAGGTGATACTCTTGTATTATCATGCCAAAAATTTTCAATCAAACTTTTGATTTCAGTAGTAAGTTTCATATCACATCTTGGGAGTCTACCACTAGAAGTCCATAAAATATTTGTTGGATCACATTCAAAGTTAACCCTTCTCTTTACAGCTCTTTCTAAAGTCTTACGATTCACATTAAGATATCCACTTATGTTGGTAATCAATCTTTTGTCAAGTGTTGATTTGTTAACTAAAGCTGTTGTTATTGCTCATCGTGCCACATTCTTATCTTTAGATCAACTTCTCTTTCCGATAACATCAAAGGCACTAGCAACAATGGATACAACTTATTTTAAAGACTCATTTTTATTCTTGGGTTTTGCATACATTCCCAACCTTCTCATTACTTTTCGCATTTTAGACATTTTAATTAGTTGCAACATTAGCTGACATTGAAACCCAAATTTCTTATTATAAAAAAAATGCCTATACAATGTATTAGCATGTGTCCTAATTTGTCTCCATGAAAGCAATCCCTCAAGATTATCTAACACATCATTAGGAATATGAAAATTATGTTCAGACACTTTACTATCATCCTAACATGTTTGTTCAGTAGTTGGTGTTTCTATGTCTACATTCATGTAATTTTTATTTTCAGACACTTTACTATTTTCACTATTATTTGGGATTTGAATATCATTTTCAAATTTTCTTGGCATTTCTTTTGGGGCAGGCATTTCAATTGGAGTGTTTTGTGCATGATCATTTGATAATTGCTTCTCATGAAGAAAATCTAAATCGTTTAAATCGTAACCTGCTTCTAAAAAATCACCAATTTCATCATGAGAGAAAATTTGAGGGTTTGGAGACACACTTGTATTGAACACATAATTAGAATGTGCACCTAAATTTTCTTGTATTGGGTTCTCTTCTTTGACTTCTTCATCCATTGTGGTATCTTCAATGTCTTTCTCCTTTGAAACATTGTTCAAGTCTCTAATTCTCTATCTTCTCTCTCATTGACGTTGTGCTTCATTCTCTTTATTTGCTACAATCTCCTCATCTGTCAAAACTCTTGCTTTCTTCTTTCTTCGTTGTTTTGATCCCATGTTTGCACTAGTTTTGAATTTGAATCAGTAGCCTGCAAATTGTATAAGAGGACAAGAAAATAGAATAAGCATGACGAAATTCGATGTTGCAGGTTGAAACTGTTGTTCAATCATTTCAATCATTGAAATTAGGTCGGTGGGGCAGCTTTTGGGACCCAACGGGTACATCAAAAATGGGTACCCGATTTCTTAAAAATCAGGCACCCAATTTTTGAAAACTCGGGTACCCGTTTACAAATCAGGTACCTGAATTTTAAAAAATTGGGTGCCCGATTTTTAAAAAGTTGATATAACAGTTTAAAGAAATTGGGCACCCAATTTATGAATTACAAATTGGGTGCCCGATTCTTGAGACATGAGCGGGAATTTGGCATGGCTCCAAAATTTTGCATGGGGTTTTGCCTTGGGGAAAGCCATGGCATAGGCTTGGTCCCACCAAGCCATGCCTTTGTACTCCTTTTTTTTTCTAAGGCATTTAATCGACAATTTCTGATATTGTTATAATTTTTCTATAGTCATTCCTATTAATTTTTTTGACGAGACAAAAACCCATTATAGGTCTTGCTGTTTTGATTTCAAAAATGTATATTTTATAGTGTTATTAGTTTATTTTCTATTTTTCCATTATTTATTAATCAAAACTATCTCCTAAACATTAAAAAGTGACATTCACTAAAACTTTAATAACTTTTTTATTTTATAATTTTTCTTAAATTAATTTATATGTCATCAATCTACATACAATTATTTTGATGTTAAAAAAAAATTTGAAAAAGGTGAGATTTTGATCAAATTATGTGGTCTGTACATGAGAGGTTTTAAAATTTACCTTTATAGCCAATTAATAATTAATAATAAAAAAATTATTTAATAAAAAATTAAGAAAAAATATTGTCATCAATCTTAGGTGTATTAGGTAACTCCCTTTAAAAGGATTTGCAAAAATTCATTTATTTGTGTCAAATTATGGTGTCCGTACACGAGCATGGTATGGTCCTGAAACGGGCATTTTGGAAAAGTGGTTTTTAAAGATACATACCAAAAAAATAATCTATCATATGGGTGCACAAATAAATTACATATTCAAAAACTAGATTTTGAATACTAAAAATTTTATTTTTGGAGTTTTTAAAAATTCAATCTCTAAATACCTCAAATTTTGACATCAATTGACAAAAAATTTCAAAAATAGGAAAAACACTTCCACTTTTTGGCCAAAAGTGAGAGCCAACTTCTTGCGTTGACCCTTGTAATAAAATGTGTCAAAATGGGTCATAGGTTATCCTATGGCCCCTTTCAACTCATATAAATGGTTATAATATGTCCCTAGGAGTCCAAGGAACCCTAGGGACATATGTTGTCATGAAAACATGTCGAAAAGTGTCATAAGGTTATCTTATGACTCCTTTTGACTCATATAAATTATTATAATATTTCCCTAGGGGTCCTAGGACCCCTAGAGACATATGTTGTCATGAAATATGTTGAAGGGGGTCATAGGTTATCATATGACCCCTTTCAACCCATATAAATGATTATAATATGTCCCTAGGGGTCATAGGAACCCTAGAGACATATATTGTAATGAAACATATTTAAAGGGGACATAGGTTATCCTATGACCCCTTTCAACCCATATAAATAATTATAATATGTCCCTTAATGAAATGTATCGAAGAGGGTCATAGGTTATCCTATTATGCCTTTCGACCCATATAAACAATTATAATATGTCCCTAGTCCTAGGACCCCTAGATACATATGTTGGAATGAAATTTGTCAAATGAGCTCATAGGTTATACTATAACCCCTTTCAACCCAAATAAATGATTATAATATGTCCCTAGGGGTCCTAGGACCCTGAAAGACATATGTTGTCATGAAATATGTTGAAAGGGGTCATAGGGTACTCTATGACCCCTTTCGACTCATTCAAATACATGATATATTTTCCTAGTGGTCCTAGGGCCCTTAGGAACATATGTTATCATTTAATGGGCCAAAATAGGTAATAGGTTACCCTATGGCCCCTTTCAACCCATTTAAATGCATGATTTATGTCCCTAGGTGTCATAGGACCCCTAAGAACTTATATTGCCATATAATGTATTGAAAGGGGTCATGGGGTATTCTACGACCCCTTTTGACTCATTTGAACACATGATATATTTTCTTAGGGGTTCTAGGACCCCTATGAACATATGTTATCATTTAATGGGTCAAAAGGGGTCATAGGGAACCTTGTGACCCCTTTCAGCCCATTCAAACACATGATGTATGTTCTTAGGGAATCTAGGACCCTTAAGGACATACATGATCTATTGTAATGGGTAAAAAGGGGCCATAGGGCATTTCATGACACATTTCAACCTATTACATGAAAAAATACATTCATAGGGTTTGTATGACCCGTAGGGACATACATGTTGTGTTTCAATGGGTTGAATTGGGTTAAAGGATATTAAATGACCCCTTTCAACCTTTTACATTAAAAAATATGTTCTTGTGGGTCCTCAGACCTCTTAGAACAAGCATGTTGTCTTGAAATAGGTTAAAAGGGGTCATGGGATAACCTATGACCCATTTCAATCAAATACCTGACAACTTATGTTCCTAGGGACCCTACGATCCCTAGGGACATATATGTTGTGTTCCAATGGATAGAAAGGAGTCATAGGGTATCCTATGACCCCTAGGGATATACCTCTTGTATTCCAATGGTTAGAAAGGGGTCATAGGGTATTCTATGACCCCTTTTGACACATTATACTATAGCATATATTGTTAGGGGTCCTAGGATCCTTATCATCATGTATGTTGTGCTACAATGGGTTGAATTTTGACCCATTGCATGATAACATATGTTCCTAGGGCTCCTAATACCCTAGGGCCATACATATATTCCAATGGGTCAAAAGGGGTCATCAGATACCCTATGATCCCTTTTGGCCCATTGGTCGATTACATGACAACGTATGTTCCTAGGAATGTATGTTGTCATGTAATGGGTCAAAAGGGTGATATGATACTCTATGAACCCTTTTGACCCATTGGAACACAATATATATGTCCATAAGGGTTCTAGGACCCCTAGGAACATATGTTATCATGTATTAGGTTGAAATGGGTTGAAGGATACTTCTTCATAACCCCTTTCTACCCATTGAAATACAAGATGTATGTCCCTAGGCATCCTTTAACCCTTAGGAAGATATGTTGCCATATAATGGGTCAAAATGGGTCATAGGGTATCCCATGACCCATTTGGACTCATTGGAACACATGTACATCATCATATAGTTTATTAACTTAGGTTAGTAATATATATATATATATATATATATATATATATATATATATATATATATATATATATATATATATATATATATATATATATATATATATATATATATATATATAACAATATATAGTAAGTAATAACTATATATAAAATAATTATATATTAAATAATATTTTTATATATAATAAGTAATAACTATATTAAAATAATTATATAATAAATTATTATTAATATTTAATACTGTATAATAAATTTTAGTAACTATATATAATAATTGGTCCCCCACCCAAAAAGAAATATGTTATAATTGTATTATACTAGGATGATATATAACTTAAAAATTGGTCCCCACTCCGTTTACATTTGAATTTGGCATCATGATTTGGGAACATAGATTGGGTACATGTTCTCAAATCAGATACTCATTCTCAAATCGGATACTCGATCAGGCAAGGTATTACATTTTTAGCTTGATACTAGGATGGTGGGAAAAAAGTCAAAGTGAATTTTGAAACACTTATAGGTATTTCATAACTACATGTTTTTCACATCACCACTTTTTGGCACATCATGATCCTGCACATACCCTTCCAAAAAGAAAAAAATTCAACAACAATTTTAAAATATTACAAAGCTTAAGCTAAAATAGAGGATACATTTGTATTATCCTTGTAGACATTTATTTGCTCTTCCAACAAAACCTCTAAATATAGATGAAACTCATGGAGGAATCAGTAAATTTGTCTCTATTTATAGTTGGAAATAATTTCATTCATTATAAACTTGGGAAGCTACTAGACCATTAGGTCATCTAGTCAATCATCATAAACATGATATCAAATTTCATTCAATAAAGAACTTGGTCAAGAAAATCCAAGATATTGAAAAATTTCTTTTCAGTGCACATGCTCTTCCATGGATCAAAATTTATATCTAGACAAAACTTTTAAAATTTACATATATGAACTCCATAAAATTTGAAACCCTAGCTTCAAGCACAAAGAATAATAGAAAAGCTAGGTTTTTCTAATGTTTCAAATTTCCAAATTTGCAGAAGTCAAAAAAATAGGGATGGTTGTACACTTTTAAAATAGTGGCAATTTCAAGTGTAGAGTGAAAAGAATTCTTGGTCATTTTTTTCTTTTTCATAAATCGAGCCATGCAACCATTAGGGGCTAGTCATTTATCTTCTGATAGAGAGATAAGTTTATATTTTTTTTTGGCATAGCTAAATGTCCATGTTGTTTGTTAGTTGTGGTAATGTAGTAATGCTTTTATAGTATCAAACCAAGAGTACTGTTCACTCGAAAAAGCCCCAATTTTTTCATGAGTCAATATCTTTAACCTCCTCTACTTCTTTTCACAAAATTTCATTGTTAAAGATTTCATTTTTACAAATTTATTAAAAATAGACCCAACAAAGATTTAACAATAGAAGAAATTTCTTTTGACTATGCAACTACTAATCCCTAAAAGATTTCACATGCAATTTACGCAAATAAGAAAATGGGTTTTAGAAATTCCAACGAAGCCAAAGCAATGATGGAAAGGAAAGTGTGGAATTCAAAGGAAGTGTGCCATTTTTTCCAACAATTGTATTTGGAAAAATCCTAAATTTGAAGGCGTTTATACCAAAGGATATATTTGGAATAAATCCTAAAATGAAGAAGGTTTTTAAGCACTTAATGCACAAGTGGTTGTTGATAGTTTCCACAAAAATGGGTTCATGTAATCCTATGTCCAAACAATGGTAGAAGACTCAATAAAGAATGAAATATTCCTGCAACCTTACAAAGGAAAAGATGAGGGCTAACATACCTAGCTTCACCAACATTAGTTTCGGCCAATTTTTCAAATGCAATAAAAAAAAACAACATTGAACACCTCTTACCTCTTATGCTTGAAGTAATGTGGTTTTTTGAATATTTGTAAGCAACATTTGTGAATGTAGTAGCTAGGACTTATAATTTCTAAAAGCAACTAAAAGTTTTTAATGACAATATAATGGTAGAGATAGTAGAAACATAATGTCAGGATTTATTATTGCCCATTGTACACCTACAAAGACTAGCCTATTTTTCCTATCTCTATGCAGAAGCCAACCTAGAAGAAGTCTTCATACATAGATTGTGTGCTACAAAATAGTTTTTTTCCTTGAAAAAAATTAAACCACTAGGAAAAATTGATATGACCAATTAGAAAAAAAGCTTTTAATTATTGAGAAATTATTTTAATAAATATTATTACCAAAAAAATAATCTTATATTATTTATTGAATTTTTTTAAGGAGAAGATTAATACCTATAATCTAGGTGAAAACAATAGTCCCGTGCCTATAAGGCAAGGACTAATAAGAATCAAGGGCCAAGAATTAGGGGATGTAACCCCTATGTGCATCCCCAAATGGTACATCAATAAATAACAAGGTTTGATGAGCAACGATAAAAACTCAAAAACATGTTTGGTCAACATAGTTTAACACGGTCAACTTTGTTTTGCAACCTCATTTCAATGTGGCATGTCATATGTACAATGTATACCTGATGTCATCACATCTGACTAGTGACATGCCTTAGAATAATACTATTCTCGATGCTATTGTGTGTCCTCTTACATTGGTGCAAGAGAAATCATAACATGACCCATGTCACTTTGATATGTCAAATCATGGGGTCTACCAAGATATAAACAATAGGATGAAACATTGTAAGAAAAAGGTAATACATGCTAGATAGGGATTATAGAAAAATATTTAACAAATAAAAAATATATATAAAAGAAACTTCAAGAATTATATATATATATATATATATATATATATAGTTTGCCTCTATGTTTACACCTTATGTTTTATTTGGTTGAAGCTATTGAACATTAATAGACTTACATATAATGAATTGTTCATCGGGTAATGTCTTCCTTGTAACCTCATTAAGGATTATTCACTTTTGTCAATAGTGTAACTCTTGTCGATGGACTACTTATTTCCATAAGATATTTTGATGAACTTATCAAGGATCAAGATGTACCAAAATGATTTTCAATAATAGTCTTATTTTTGTTATAGTTTCATTGATGTGACATTTTTTGATGCTTCATTTTTCCTTCTAGGTATATTGTTTCTTGATCATTACTTCACAACAACCTTAGGTACATGATATCCCTATAAGCCTCTCTAATAATTTTATTTGGTATCAAGAAGAATCAAAATGAATTTTTCTGTTAGTTCATACAATGTCAATGAATTCCATCAGTGCAACCTTTTTCAATAGTGTAGGTATTGACAATGGATTTTTAAAAAATTGTAATGTTTGTTGAAATTTTGATGTACATGTCATCATAATTCAAACAAACATGCATAATTTGTAGTGACAACATTGCCAAACTTGTAACAAAAAAAAGCCATCATAAGTTTGGCAGCATCGTCTATGAATGTCTGTCAGCATTCTAATGACATGTACAACAAAATTTTGACTAACATTGCTATTTTTTATGGTAATATAATTTTTTTTTCTCAAACATTTATGACTTGTTCTTTCATCAAAAGTTCAACATTTATGTATTTTTCAGAACTCTTTTTCCTTTTTCATCATAAGTTTTATGGTTATTTGTCAAAAAAATGATGAACTCTCATCAAAATTTGGTATTGAATGTACTAGTGTAAAGACATGATTTCACCCCACTTATTATCACACTAGGATTTTTTCAGACTAATCACCATTGAGATCTCTTTGATATCTTCCTTTTTCGATCAAAATTTGGCTCACACCCTTTTAGGTAAAATCCCTTCCCTTCTAACATATACAAACCATTATTTAAAATCTAATCCTTTAATTTTCAAATGACAAAGTAATAATAAGAAATCATTCACTAGAGTTTTCAAGGACACACTTTCACCCTAATTGGTCTGACACCAAAAAAGTTTTAGACTAATCCATACTAGGATCTCTTTCATATCTTTCTTTTTTGGGTCAAAATTTGGCTCACACATTTTTAGGTAAAATCCCTTCTCATCACACTAACCACTATTCAAAATCCAATCCTTATCATGTTCAAATGAACAAGAAACCATTCACTAGGATTTTTAAGGATATAATTTTACGGCACTTCTTATCACACCAAATCTCGACCTTTGAAATTTTAAGGATCTTTAAAAAAAATTATTGATTCATTCCATTATATACCATTAACTAGAAAAGAAACTACATTACCTCCAACATAGGACTTACCTTGAAAGGATTTTTTCTCTGTTGACCTATTTTGGCCACCAAAACTTCCTTACAATCTTGCTGAAATATAACCTTTGCTCCAACTACATCAAGACAAAATAGTTCACATGCTAATCCTCTTAGGGAATGACCTTGAAGTTTATATTACTGTGTAAAAGTACAAAGTTGTGTCACCTTTCAGGCTAACTTATCATAATGACTAAATTTGAGTATTTCTATCTAAAAATCAATTTTATTCAAACATATGATCTAGATAAATTCATTCTGGCTAAGTTATAAATGGTCTCAAACTTTTCCAATTGGAAATGTCTATTAAATGTATGTTTTATACTAGTTTGTATCCAATTACTAAAGAAATAAAATTATTTCAAAAAAGTGGCATTTCAATAACTCTTACGAATTTTTATGATTTTCTTTTAATGACATATAAGAACCATTTTATAGAGCTTAGAGTTAAGAATATTCTCATATAGATTTTATAGTGTTTTAACTATATATAGTATATTGTAATTGAAAAAATCTACAATAACATATTTAACACTTGAAAAGATGTCATTTTTTGAAAAAATATATTAAATCATATCAAAAAAATTGAAAAATTATATGACATTCTAGATAAGAGAGCTCTCTTCTAGAATGTATAGTTTTGCTCTTAGTTAGAATAGATTTGTTTTGAAAAATGTGGTGGGAGATGAAAACTATTGATTTTAGGTAAGTTGAAATTTGAATATTCATAAAAGAGAAAATATAGGTCTAAAGACAATTTTTATTTTTGATTGTTCTAACTATATATCTTATCTATAACATAATATGAGATCAAAGGGAAATAAGTTTATTTCCATATAGTTTTGTGGTGGGAACTAGATTCCTAATTTTCAACATTTTTCAGCAGCTAAAAAATTATCTTTAAAAAATAGGAAGATATATCTATTCTTATTCCAAATATTTTTTAAAATTTATAGTCCTAAGATTCATCAATTTCTACACATTTCATTAGTTTACTTCATTTTTAAATTCAAAATTATAAAACCAATTTTATGTCATTGAAGGTGAACAGTTATACTTTTGTTAGCATTTTCCTTTACAAAAAGGTGACACAGGTTTGTGCTTTTACCCTCCTATTCCCAAATTCTTCAAAACTTAGAAACCTTATATCTAAATTCTCTCCTAAAAATCATTCCATTAATGCCTCTACACCTTATGTTAAAGGGTCGTCATGACCAGTAGCCATCCATGTTAGTTTGTGGTGACTGATCAAGGAAGTACTATACATACTTCAAAAAATTTTGGGTCATGGCCAATGTTATTACCGATGTATGGCCAACATATTGTAACCATAAAGTGGAAACAATACTTGTATAAAAGAGCTTAGGGTTAGGGATTGTTTCATTATGTGTGTTGCAAAAATTACGTCTTGTGGTGGTTTTGAGTTGTAAGGGATTATGGATTATAATCAAGTTGTAAACACTAGATCGTAATAATATTGGACTTTCTATTTTGGTGGATGTAGCCCAAGGATTGGGTGAACCACATTAAATCTTGGTCTATTGTATTCTTTTCTATGTGATTCAATATTTTTTAATACTTTTTATATTTGCATGTAATTATTATTTTATGTACGTGCTTAATCCTAAAAAGTGGTATCAAACTGAGGTTGTTTTTTGGTTATCCTCTATAGGAAAGTCTCATGGTTGAGTGTGAATCTCACAATTAAATGGGAGTGATGGAAGACGAGGGTAAGTTGAAGGTTGACAATTTTAATGGGAAGAAATTTTAGTTATGGAAGAAGCAAATGGAGGACAATCTTTATCAAAAGGATTTATGGAAGCCATTAAAAGAAAAAACTAAGAACTAGGGAACTATGAAAAATGAGGACTGATATATTTTTGATAGAAAGGCACTTGGAAGCATTTGATTATGCCTAACACCATCGGTGACATTTAACATTATAAAAGTGAAGATGATGGGAGAGGGAATGGAAACCCTAGCAAAATTGTATGAAAAGCCCTCCTCTTCAAATAAGGTATTTCTCATGAAGCATTTATTTAATATGAAGATGGTAGAAGGTGGATCTATTGCAAATAATTTAAATGAGTTTAGTACTGTTACTAGTTATTTATCTTTTGTGGGTATTAATTTTGATGAAGAAATTAGGGCTCTCTTGATTTTGTGTTCTTTTCCTAAAAGTTGGAATGGCTTGGTAATGGTTGTGAGTAATTCTATTTTTGGATCTAATACCCTAAAATATGATCATGTGATCAGTGTTATTTTGAGTGAGGAAACTTGTAGGAGAGCCTCAAGTGGATCTACATTAGCAAGTGCTTTGAATGTACAAAGCAGAGGTAAAACAATAAAGAGAGGAAATAATTCTGGAAATCGTGGGAAATCAAGAGGAAAGTCAAAGGGGAAGAGGTCTCAGCCTAGGGGACTGAGAGATTGCTGGTATTATGGTAAACCAAGGCATAAGAACAAATATTGTTGGACTCAAAAGAACAATGAAGGAGGTAAACTAGAAGGGAATAAGGAGGAAAATGTGGTAAGTAAAAAAATATGAAGAGGATGCTTTGCTTCTTTCTTTAGAAAGTGACGATGATTCATGGGTTTTAGATTTTGGTGCTTCATTCATGCTACACCTCATAGAGGTTATTTTATTGATTATGTCCAAGGGGATTTTGGGCTTGTTTATTTGGGGGATAATGAACCCTGTTAGATTTTTGAACAAGGAAAAGTTAACATTAAGTTACAGAATGGAAATCATTGGCTACTACATAAGATAAGACATGTTCCAAGGCTGAGTAGGAATTTAATTTCAGCAGGGCAATTTGGTGATGAGGGTTGTGTAGTTACTTTTAATGATAAAAATTGGAAGGTTTCAAAAGCTTCCCTTGTAGTAGAAAAAGATGTGAAAATAGGAACCTTATATATTTGTACAAGTCATATTGTTTTTTTTACTTTGATGATTTTAGAGAAAAGTTAACATTTGTTGCAGTTAAGCAAGGAGAACAAATAGTTTTTGTAGATTCTGATACAGTTCTATGGCACAACAGACTTGGGAACATGAGTGAGAAAGGTATGAAAGTACTTCATTGAAAGAAAGTTTTACCAAGTCTAAGATGTGTTAATATAGATTTCTATAAAATTTGTGTGCATGGAACACAAAAGAGAGTGATTTTTGTGAAGAGTGAGAAGGAAAAGAAAAGTGAGAGATTAGAACTTGTGCATATAGATGTATAGGGACTGGCTCAGTTATCTTCCTTTGGTGGCTTTCATTATTATGTTACATTTATTGATGATGCAACTAGAAAAGTATGGGTTTATTTCCTTAGACAAAAATCTAACACATTTCAAACTTTTAAGAAATGGAAATGTTTGGTTGAAAATGAGACTGGTAAGAAATTAAAATGTCTCATATCTGATAATGCTGGTGAATATTGCAGTCATGAATTTGAAGATTATTTCTCCACTAATGGTATTCATAGATAGAAAAAATTTCCAAGGACTCCACAAGAAAATCGAGTGGCTAAATGCATGAACGGGACTATAATGGAGCATGCAAGGAGCATGAGGTTACATGCAAAGTTCCCTTAAACATGTGGGTGGAGGCTATCAATACTTATTTATATTTTATTAATAGAGGTCCCTCTACTCCTTTGGGTTGTGCTGTTCTAGAGGAAGCATGGATTAGTAAGAAGGTGAGCTATTTGTTTCTCAAAACCTTCATTTGTGAAGCATTCTCTCATATAGATTTTGAAAATAGAACCAAATTGGAAGATAAGTTAAAGAAATGTGTATTTGTTGGATATGGCATTAATGAATTTGGTTATAAACTTTAGGATTTTGAAAATCATAATATTGTAAGAAGTACAGATGTCATATTCAATGAGAAAGTGTTGTACAAAGATTTGTTGTAACAACATGAGAAGAAAGAAGATGATTATGTAGTGTTGGATGATACTCCAAAAGATGATGTTCCAACAATTACTCATGATGTGCAACAACTACAACAACAAATACCACACACACCAGTGAATGTTAGATGGTCAACAAGGCTAAATAGATCTCCAAAAATATTTGCTCCCTCTTTGTATTCTATTTTACTAACAGATGTTGGTGAGCCTAAATGTTATTATGAAGTTGTGTAGGTGGATACTAAGATTCAATGGGAGTCTGCAATGAACAAAGAAATGAATTATTTGCTAAACAATAAGACTTGGGATTTATGCAAGTTGCCTACTAATAAATAGGCTTTACAAAATAAATGGGTTTACAAGTTGAAAGAAGAGGATGGAGGTAAGAAAATATTTAAAGCCAAGTTATTTGTAAAAATATTTACACAAAAAAAGAGCATTGATTTTGATGACATATTCTCTCATGTTGTTAAAATGAATTATATACGTACTATTTTAAGTATTGTGGCTATTGAAGATTTTTATTTTGAGTAACTTGGTCTTAAAATAGTCTTCCTTCATGTTATTTGGATGAAGAGATATATATGGTACAGCCACAAGGATTTGAGGTCAAAGACAAGGAAAACTTAGTGTGTAGATTGAATACAGGCACCTCAGTAATGGTATGCAAAATTTGACAGTTTTATGCATGAGTATGGATATAGTAGGTGTCATTCAGATCATTGTGTTTACTTTAAAAGTTTGGAAGATGAAAGCTACATTATTTTATGTTTATATGTTGATGATATGCTTGATAGATGGGTCTAACATGGATTACATTAAGGGGCTAAAACACTAGTTAACACATGCATTTTTTATGAAGGATTTGGGGGCAGAAAAAAATATCCTTGGTATGAAAATTTTCAGAGATAAGAAGAATAGAAAATTGAGATTATCTCAAACTGATTATATTGAGAAGGTGTTGCATCATTTCTCTACAAAGAATGCTAAAGTTGCCAGCACACCTTTACCTAGTCATCTAAAGTTGACTAAGGAGATTTGTCCAAAGACACAAGAAGAGGAGGATAAGATGTCCAAGGTACCTTATGCTTCAGCTATAGGAATATTGTTGTATGTTATGGTATGTACAAGGCCATATATTACACATGTAGTGCAATTCGTTAGCATGTATATGAGTCATCCTAGAATTGAGCATTGGAATACAGTAAAATGGATTCTCAGATATTTGAGAGGAACATCTAGTAAGTGTCTACATTTTGGGGGCTCTACTAATAATTTATAGGGATATGTTGACTCAAATTTGGCACAGGATATTGATATTGGGTGAAGTACTATAGGTTATGTATTTACTATTGGTGGGGCAGCCATAAGTTGGGTTTCTTATTTGTAGAATGTTAATGCTTTATCCACTATAGAGGCAAAGTATGTTTCTACTACAGAGGAAACGAAGGAGATGATATCGCTTCAGTTCTTCTTGGAAGAATTGGGACACCCTTAAAAGGATTATTATTTTTTTACAGTTAGTTAGAGTGTCATTGATCTTGCGAAGAATTTTGTTCTGCATTCAAAGACAAAACACATAAAATTGTGGTACTATTTCATTTGGTCAATTTTGGATGATGGATAATTAAACTTGGACAAGATACATATAGATGACAATCCAGTGGATATGTTTACAAAGGTAGTGACAACGGAGAAGCTAAACTCCTCTTTAGCTTTGATTGGTCTTCTAGACTAAATAGAATAAAAGAATAGCAGAGTACAGAGTAATTTGATCCAATGGGAGCCTCATGTGGTAACGGTCTTGCTACAAAATTAGTCTCCAAGTGGGAGATTTTTGTTTAATGTGGAGCCCAATCAGTCCCTAAGTGGGAGATTATTAGTTTGTAGTGGATAATTCGGGAAGTATTGTACATACTTCATAATTTTTAGTTCATGGCCGATATTTTTTAACCCTAAAGTAGAAAAAATTCTTGAATAAAATGGCTTAGGGTTAGGGATTGTTTCATTATGTGTGATGTGAAAAGTTCTTCTTGCCATGGTATTGAGTTGTAAGGGATTACAGATTGTAATCGAGTTGTAATCACTGGATCATAATATTATTAGACTTGTTGTTTGGTGGACATAGCCTAGGGATTGGGTGAACCATGGTAAATCTTGGTGTCTTTTGTTCTTTTCTATGTGATTCAATATTTTATAATATTGTTTATATTTTCATGTAAATGTTATTTCTATTTGTGCTTAATCCTATAAATCCCCACAAGATAAATCATAATGCCTATGAAATCCCTACCCTCTCTTGTGACCTCAGTTCTATCTATTATGTCATAAGATATTATAAAATATACTTAAGTTTGATGCATCTTCATTAGATAAGAGGTTATGAAGTCAGCAAGTTATGCAAGACAATAAATCCTCTTTGTGTGAGATCCAAAATTTAACATTTTTACATAATTTAAGCATGAACTTCATCTTCATATTTAGGCTGAAGGCATTTCATATTTGTAATGAATCAATGACTATCAAAATAGTCATGTACCCATGCAAGATGATCTATCAATTGATTTTTCTAGTTGTCAAGATGTTTGTCACAATTACTAAAGTAGTGCTTGCACCTTTGAAGGGTGCAAGGTTTAAGCTGATAGTCCTGTATATTTTTTATGGTTTTCTTGAATAGTTATTTGTAAAATATCACTTTCTACTTTGCTATCCCCATCTTTATACTCTCATTTTCACACATATAAACACTCCTTTCTCCCTCCTTATATCTACCTTATCTTAACCCTCTTTACCTTTCACCCCTATGTATCTATATCCTATTTCATCTATTTCTCTTTGATTTATTAGATGTATGTCCTTTATATCTATCTATCTAATATCCATCTATCACCTAATATATCTTTATTGTCATGCCCAAACTATGAGGCAACTCTTTTTTTTTTAATAATTAGAATGCTCTAAGTTTGATATGGTTGTGATCACAGTTTAAGTATAGGTTCTCTACACTGTTAAATTAATACTCTCGTTATTAAGTTGATATCGACAAAAGTTATGTTATTACATTAACTTACAACAATATGTGAAAATTATTTAAATAACAATTTAAATGAGTTCATTTTAAATTAATTTGAAAATATCAAATCAAGATCTCATTAAAAGAAATATCACATCTACCTATACACCTAACTATACTATATTTAGTTTTGATCAATTAATAACCTCTTTCATGAACATCACTTGACAATCTAACCGATTGATTGAAAAGTCCCATTAAGTAACGTAAACTAAATTGAAGAGAAATTTTTTAAAAATAGATTTAATGCATTGGCACTACTAACTTAATTTTCATATAATACATGTTCAATGTTCTTAAAAACCTTTAGAAATTTAAAACATCTAATAAATAAAATCTACATTTAAATTTATGTTAAATACTAACTAACTTTTTAAATTAAAACTAAATAATGTTCAAAAAAAACTAAATTAACATTAATATTAAAACTAACTAAATTTTACTATCATACTATATATTACTAACTAAAAACAATTTTAATAAATTAAACTAACTACAACCATAAACTAACTTTTCTTAACTAACAATACTATACTAACAAATTAAATTACATTTAAAACTAACTAATTAAAATTATTTAACAAACAACAAAAAGTAACTAAAAAACATAATATCTACTAATCTTAACTCTAAAACTAACACATAAACTAACACCTATTACTAACTAACACCTAACACCTATACTAACCCCCCTGCCCCCCCCAAACTCCCCCTACTCCAATGTGATTCCCCAAAGGCACAAGCACTTCTCAAGTGCTGCACTTGGGATAGCGCTCTGCCCAAGGTATGACCTTAGCAGGCCTCCCATAAACCAAGTGAGCCAAGGGGATTTGAAGGTAGTTTTAATTTAAAAAATAACATAGAAATTTTATTCAAGCCCTCCCATAAATGAATAAGGTGAACACACCGATAGAGAAGATGGGGATGGGATGTGGAGACAGGTAACATCACCCTCCCATCATGGCAATTGACTATGTTTAAAACAAAACAAAACAAAAAAAGCTTTTTTTAAAAATTGCATCTCTAAAACTGATGTGCAAAGTGGGGGGGGGTGGGTGTGGATTAATGCAAAAAGTTTCTTAGGTAGCAAGATAGATATTTAGGATATTTAGTTTTAAATTATGTTATACACATTTTCCTATTATCATTATTTTTTTATTTTAATTTTCAAGATTATTCAAATGATTTAAAAGAGGATTTTGAAGAGAATATTCTCTGTCCAAGACAAATTCCAGAGACTATTTGGCACTAGGATACAACTTTTTTTTTTGGTCATATTTTTCTAAGTGTAGATTTACAAAGCAATGTATTTTTTTTCAAGGTGTATATTTTTGAATGGATTTAAAACATAGATTCAATAGTTTGTGTCAAATTAATACCAGATTTATTTGATCTCCTAAGCAAACTTGAATTAAAATATATCAACCATATCCATTTTTCTTTCCTTAACATAATTTTCATTTTTAACATATAAGGAAACTTGAAAATTTTGCTTAACTAAACCATCATCATTTCATCCTATTTTTGATGTGCATCCATATAATTGAAAATTACAATCAAATCTCATGATAAGAAATATTATTCAATCACCATTTTATTGGCAAACCTGATTCAAAGACTCGGCCTGGAAAGAACTAGGAAGAAAACTCGGCGTCGTTGCCATTACAACAAGGCTTTGAAATACAAATTACATAGGATTCCAATAGCAAAATTTCAACAATTTAATTGAATTTCCTTCATGACCCTCATCAAGGGTTCCATATCAATTTTTGCAACACATTTCTTAGAACCATGGAGAGAATAGAATCTGATCAGGTGTCAACAAGCATGACCAAGAAACAAATCAAACATGCATATTCATACAAGGTTTTCACAATAAGATTCACAATGAATCAAAACTAGGGAAAGATGGATTTTTCCAACAGGAGTTGTCAGACACAACACCAAACCAGGTGCACAATTGGGGCTATAAATCAAGAACTTTCGTTCTTCCATTCTTACATGCCAAAACTCATACATGGTTTGTGTTGATAGGTAGGGGCCCATAACACCCTACCCTCTCTCCCTCTTCTCGTCCTGAGAAGAGACTCTACACAGTTGGAGCTCAACTAAAAGGACCTTTACCAAAATTGGTCACTTCTACCCTATCCAAGGGTGAGTAATACCAAAACACCCATACAAGAAAACTTCAAAATTCAAACATAAACAAGAAAGAAAAGCATTCAAGAACATGGTTTTCAATCCTTCCCAACATACCCAACATACATACAAGCATCCAAACAAAAACAAGTAGCATAAGCATGAAATAAGAATGAAAATCTAAACAAGGGAGATGAAGAACTCCTACCTTCACAAAGAGGTAATGGCAAATGAACAAATTTGAGTAGAGCTTTTCCCTTCCTTCAATCTTCTAAGACTCCTCTCTAAAAGTAGAGATTGGGTAACAACCTAAACTACTCCAAGAAGGGCCTCTAAATAAGACTCAAACTCAACCACCAAAAGGGCAATAACTTCTCCCACCCACCTACAAATTTAGAAGTTCCTAACTCAACCCATACTATGGTTAACCACTAAGTGGAGGTGGGGTGAGGCAACTCATGGTAACCACTTGCAATTTTCGCACAAAGGCAAAAATAGACTTTTTGAGTGACCTCAAAAGTCAATAAAAGGGGCTTAGGGGTTGGAAAAGACCCCCAACCCATACCCATACCCCATGGGTATAAATATTTCATGTTTAAAGGCCTAAGGAATAGGTTTGGAACCAAACAAAAGCTAGGAAATAATTAGGACCATCTAACAACTCAAAAAAAAATGTAGATTAAGCACTAATCCGGATTGGGGGTGACTAAACTCAATTAAGAACCAAATTAGCAAAAAGACACTACTTAAATTGACTTAGGTCCAAAGGTTACACAACTAACCCTAATTAGCATGCTAAAGAGCATAAACAATTCATGAGTGTCAAGTGACACTAAAAGAACACAGTTACGAACATTAACATTTACTGATCACAAAAAAATACATACATAAATCTCACAATTAAAATACTTGAATTATGTACAATTTTCCAAAATTAGCACATAGGGATCAGTTATGTTCCTCCGTCAGGTTTCTCGGCTAAAATATCTGCACACTCATTGCATACATCAGTAGTCCCATAAAATCACATGCACATATGTATATATGTATCAGGAAATCACATAAATTAAAACATACGTCTATAAATTAGTTAGGGTTTCTCTCAATTCTTAACCATTAAAATCTCTTAAATCAAAGTATTAATCCTACATTTACTGGTTTCATCAACATACATATACATAAAACATTAAATGACAAACATCAAATATCTGAAAGTAACATCAAACAACATGAAATAATATAATATGTTCTAAGCATCAGATAATGTCTCGACATCTCGAGTCATGAGTATCAAAATTATAGTAATGTAAAAACTAAGGCTACGAAAGGTCGGGGCGAGGCCTCACATCCTCCCCCACTAGGCATGAACTTCCTCCTAGAGTTCATCAAAAAGATAAGGGTACTGAGATTGCATCTATGTTGCATCCTCCCATGAAGTCATGACCTCATCGTAACAATCCCACTAGACCCTAACCTGGTCCAGCTCTCGACCTCAAAGTGCTAGGGTCCATCAAGCAATAATACAGATAGGCTCCAGCGCTAACTGCCCAACCAATTCCACCTATAGCCTCAATAATTGCACCCTGATGCTCAGTCTGGCAATTGTCAACTGCTGCAAAAAACTCTATGGGATCTACCCATGTCTCCAATTGTTGACTCTGAGAAAGCCCCTCTCTAATCACTAGATGACTGTCCCTGTGGATACTCTCTAGCTATGTGACCCATGCCACCACAAGTGTAGCATGCCCCTCGGGTATAAGATCATGCATCCTGTGATCCAAACTGCTGTGGACCTCCTAACCTGCTAGAGCCACTGTATCCACCCCTAGAAGACTACTGAGTCTTCACTGACTGTGACTGTGGGGCCTGTAATTTTTTATCCTACTTGGGACCCTGTGACTGCCACTACTTGGGCTTGGAGCCCTGGTAACCTCGTAAGGGTTCCTGTTGCTGCTGTTGGGACTATTGGCCCTTAGAGGACCCTGGTGTATAGTTCTAATTCCCTTTCCAAGGGGGTTTCTATCAAGTAGAGTTTCAATTCTAAGACCGATCTCATGATTCCTATCTACCTCGAGTATCCTCTACCACTAGTGTTATCTCCACTACCTATCTGAAGGTGGTAGGGAAGGCCATCCGAACTAGACCTTGAAGTGAGAAATCTAGACCCATGATAAAGCAATGCACTCGTAGTTTCTCGTCCTTCATGTATTTCACATAAGGAAGGAGCTCAAGAAACTTGCTCTTGTACTGAGCCACTTAAGACCTCTCTAATAGAGAGAATGAAACTCCTCTATCTATTTTTGTCAAAAATGCTCTGACAAGTACCTCTCTCGAAATCTCTCTAGGAATGATTCCCATGTGAGGGTATCCATCCTCACTCCTCTTATAGTCTCCTCCTAATGCCACCAATTGGAGGCATCTCCTCTCAACTGATGGATTACTAGACGTGCCTTTAGATTACTCCCATAAGGGTGTAATCCAAAGTACCGATGTAGGCTCTATAACCATGTCTCTGCTACTGTTCCCTCAGTGAAACTGATAAATAATGGTAGCCTAAGTCAAATCAATTCCCTGATATCATTTCCTACATGTCTAGGAGGTCTATCAAGTGGGGGTCCTCTCTGGTGTATTGACTCACCTTCATGCTCACACTGACCCTCTATCTGTCTCAATGGGGGCCTCCTTGTCCTCTCTCTAACTCCGGGTCCACCTCCTTCGGGACCCTTTGCTTTCGCTACTGGAATCCCCTGACCTAGCTAAACTATAGGTACTACTCTCTGCTGAACTACACCGATCAAAGTCTGAAGTGCATCTATAATGTCCCGATTTAGGTTTGGTGGTGGTGGAGGTGGTGGTGATGGAGGTGGTCCATCATCCTATCCCGCTCTACCACCTCTTGCCCCACGACCTCTGCCTCGTCGGTTGCTTCGAGTAACAGGAGGCATCCTACACAATTTAATGTTTAGTTTTAAGTTTCAGAAGCATAATGGTTTAAGGTTCCTAGTGTTGAGACACAAGCTCTAATACCAAAATGTCATGCCCAAACTATGAGTCAAAAACACACACATTTTTTTTTTTTTTAATAATTAGAATGCTCTAAGTTTGATATGGTTGTGATCATAGTTTAAGTATAGGTTCTCTACACTGTTAAATTAATACTCTCGTTATTAAGCTGATATCAACAAAACTTATGTTATTACATTAACTTACAACAATATGTGAAAATTATTTAAATAAAAATTTAAATGAGTTCATTTTAAATTAATTTGAAAATATCAAATCAAGATCTCATTAAAAGAAATATCACATCTACCCATACACCTAACTATACTATATTTAGTTTTGATCAATTAATAACCTTTTTGACGAATGCCACTTGACAATCTAACAAATTGATTGAAAAGTCCCATTAAATAATGTAAACTAAATTGAATAGAAATTTTTTAAAAATAGATTTAATGCATTGGCACTACTAACTTAATTTTCATATAATACATGTTCAATGTTCTTAAAAACCTTTAGAAATTTAAACCATCTAATGAATAAAATCTACATTTAAATTTATTTTAAATACTAACTAACTTTTTAAATTAAAACTAAATAATGTTTTAAAAAAACTAAATTAAAATTAATATTAAAACTAACTAAATTTTACTATCATAATATATATTACTAACTAAAAAAAATTTTAATAAATTAAACTAACTACAACCATAAACTAACTTTTCTTAACTATCAATACTATACTAACAAATTAAATTACATTTAAAACTAACTAATTAAAATTATTTAACAAACAACAAAAAGTAACTAAAAAACATAATATTTACTAATCTTAACTCTAAAACTAACACATAAACTAACACCTATTACTAACTAACACCTAACACCTACACTAACACCTAACACCTATACTAACCCCCCCCCCTAAACTCCTCCTACTCCCATGCGATTCCCCAAAGGCAAGAGCGCTTCTCAAGTGCTACACTTGGGACAGCGCTCTACCCAAGGTATGACCTTGGCAGGCCTCCCATAAACCAAGTGACCCAAGGGGATTTGAAGGTAGTTTTAATAAAAAAAAGAACATAGGAATTTTGTTCAAGCCCTCCCATAAATGAATAAGGTGATCACGCCGACAGAGAAGATGGGGATGGATGTGGAGACAAGTGATGTCACCCTCCCATCATGGCAATTGACTATGTTTAAAACAAAAAAACCTTTCTAAAAAATTGCATCTCTAAAACTGACGTGCAAGTGGGGGGGTGGGATTAATGCAAAAAATTTCTTAGGTAGCAAGATAGATATTTAGGATATTTAGTTTTAAATTATGTTATACACATTTTTCTATTATCATTATTATTTTTATTTTTATTTTCAAGATTATTCAAATGATTTAAAAGAGGATTTTGAAGAGAATATTCTCTGTTATCAAAGGGGCATTTAATTTGTTTCCCCATACAAATTCCAGAGACTATTTGGCTCTAGGATACAACTTTTTTTTTTGGTCATATTTTTCTGAGTGTAGATTTGCAAAGCAATGTATTTTTTTTCAAGGTGTATATTTTTGAATGGATTTAAAACATAGATTCAATATTTTGTGTCAAATTAATACCAGATTTATTTGATCTCCTAAGCAAACTTGAATTAAAATATATCAACCATATCCATTTTTCTTTCCTTAACATAATTTTCATTTTTAACATATAAGGAAACTTGAAAATTTTGCTTAAATAAACCATCATCATTTCATCCTATTTTAGATGTGCATCCATATAATTGAAAATTACGATTAAATCTCATGATAAGCAATATTATTCAATCACCATTTTATTGGCAAACTTGATTCAAAGGCTCAACCGGGAAAGAACCGGGAAGAAAACTCGATGTCATTTCCATTACAACAAGGTTTTGAAATACAAATTACATAGGATTCCAATCCAAAAATTTCAACAATTTAATTGAATTTCCTTCATGACCCTCATCAAGGGTTCCATATCAATTTTTGCAACACATTTCTAAGAACCATGGAGAGAACAGAATCTGATCAAGTGTCAACAACCATGACCAAGAAACAAATCAAACATGCATATTTATACAAAGTTTTCACAATAAGATTCACAATGAATCAAAACTAGGGAAAGGTGGATTTTTCCAACAGGAGATGTCAGACACAACACCAAACTAGGTGCCCAATCGGGGCTATAAATCAAGAACTTCCATTCTTCCATTCTTACATGCCAAAACTCATATGTGGTTTGTTCTGACAGGTAGGGGCCCATAACACCCTACCCTCTCTCCCTCTTCTTGTTCTAAGAAGAGACTCTACACTATTGGAGTCTAACTAAAAAGACCTTTCCCAAAATTGGTCACTTCTGCCCTATTCAAGGGTGAGTAATACCAAAACATCCATACAAGAAAACTTCAAAATTCAAACATAAAAAAGAAATAAAAGCATTCAAGAACATGGTTTTCAATCCTTCCCAACATACATACAAGCATCCAAACAACAACAAGTAGCATAAGCATGAAATAAGAATGAAAATCTAAACATGGGAGATGAAGAACTCCTACCTTCACAAAGAGATAATGGCAAATGAACAAATTTGAGTAGAGCTTTTCCCTTCCTTCCTTCAATCTTCTAAGACTCCTCTCTAAAAGTAGAGATTGGGTAACAACCTAAACTACTCCAAGAAGGGCCTCTAAATAAGACTCAAACTCAACCACCAAAAGGGCAATAACTTCTCCCACCCACCTACAAATCTAGAAGTTCCTAACTCAACCCATACTATGGTTAACCACTAAGTGGAGGTGGGTTGAGGCAACTCATGGTAACCACTTGCAATTTTCGCACAAAGGCAAAAATAGACTTTTTGAGTAACCTCAAAAGTCAATAAAAGGGGCTTAGGGGTTGGAAAAGACCCCCAACCCATACCCATACCCCATGTGTATAAATATTTCATGTTTAAAGGCCTAAGGAATAGGTTTGGAACCAAACAAAAGCTAGGAAATAATTAGGACCATCTAACAACTCAAAAAAAATGTAGATTAAGCACTAATTCAGATTAGGGGTGACTAAACTCGATTAAGAACCAAATTAGCAGAAAGACACTACTTAAACCAACTTAGGTCCAAAGGTTACACACCTAACCCTAATTAGCACGCTGAAGAGCATAAACAATTCACGAGTGTCAAGTGACACTAAAAGAACACAGCTATGAACATTAACATTTATTGATCACAAAAAAATACATACATACATCTCACAATTAAAATACTTGAATTACAAACAACAAGGTTTCCAAAATTAGCAAATAGGGATCAATTTTGTTCTTCCATCGAGTTTCTCAACTAAAATATCTGCACACTCATTGCAGACATTAGTAGTCCCATAAAATCACATGCACATATGTATATACGTATCAGGAAATCACATAAATTAAAACATACATCTATAAATCAGTTAGGGTTTCTCTCAATTCTTAACCATTAAAATCTCTTAAATCAAAGTATTAATCCTACATTTACTGATTTCATCAACATACATATACATAAAACATTAAATGACAAACATCAAAATCTGAAAGTAACATCACACAACATGAAATAATATAATATGTTCTAAGCATCAGATAATGTCTTGACATCTCGAGTCATGAGTATCAAAATAATAGTAATGTAACAACTAAGGCTACGAAGGGTCAAGGCGAGGCCTCACATTTATCATTGCTTCTCTTTATCTCCCTCCTATGCCCTTGATATTTCTATCCTCCCACTCCCCTCCTCTTTTTATGTCCATAACTATCCTCCATTTTTATATTCAATTTTGATCCATCTATCTATACATCATCTTTCTTTATGTTTCCCTATCTAGTTTTATCTCTATCAATATTTTCACCTCTCTACCCCTCTTTTTTCTTCATATTATTGATCTTAACTAGTCTTCCCTTCCCCTCCCCCCTTCACCTACCAAATCTCACATTGTCTCACGTTATAATTATCTATCTCTCTAACTATTATTTCCTATAGGTAAAAGCATAGATTTGTGTCACATTTTAGGACCTCAAAACCTGTTTTGGTCAAATCTCATTTCTCTATCAAAACTCAACTTTTTTCAAAAACTAAAAATACCATTTTATATATCTTGAAATCAATATTGTTATTATATAAAATTCATAGTCTTTAAATTAGTTATAATATGTTATAGTTTCAAAATATTATAACTAGGTATTTTTTAATAAATCATATTTAAAATATATATATTTATCCTTAGAGGAGAGAGTCCTCTTCAAGAATTTTTTTTTCTTCAAAAAGGTGAGATTTTTTAGGTAATTTTTTACGGGAGGAAAAAATTGTTGGTTTCAAATTAGGTCAACCTCAAGTACTTATAACAAGGAAAAAATACATAAAAAATCAATATTTCTTTTTTTGTTCCCTAGCTATACATGTCATCTATAACATATTTTCAAATAAGAGAAAAAATATATATGATTTGCATATACTTGTTTGACAAGAACTACACCAGGGGCTATACTTTTGTAGTTTAAAAAGGACTTCAAAGTTTTAAAAAAAGAAAAAAATCTCACTAAATTTTTTTTTAAAATTATATGCATAAAACTCATCCAATTTCACATATTTCATCAATTTACATCGTCTTCAAATTCTAAACATAAATACCATTTTTATGTCATTATAGTTTAACAATTTTCATTCTAGAATCTTTTTTTATATAAAAGGTGACACGATTTTTTACTTTTACCCCTATATGAAATGAAAAATCTAG
Organism: Cupressus sempervirens; assembly: GCA_028749045.1. NCBI lineage: Eukaryota > Viridiplantae > Streptophyta > Pinopsida > Cupressales > Cupressaceae > Cupressus > Cupressus sempervirens. The sequence goes on along the minus strand of CM053789.1, from coordinate 861,712,294 downwards.
CTATTTGAAATAAAATTTAAGATTGTCTATATCTCATCATCTCTATCACTTCCTCTCCATCTTACTTTATATTTATACATCTCTCTACTGTTATATCCATAGGACTTTCTAATTTGCACACTCTCCCTATCTACCTCCTTATTCTTTCCTTTACATATTTCTTATACACACATATAGTTATTTCTTTGTCTCTATCTCTACCTTATCATACCCATCTCTTTACCATTCACCTCTCACTATCTATATTATATTTTCTGTATTTCTCTTTGATCTTCTATATGTATCCATCTATATACTATATATCACCTCAAATATCCATATTTTATCTTTTCATATCCTCACTCTCCTCTATCATATTACTATTTGTCTCCCTCTTGCTTCCTTCTTCTTTTCCTTTTCCTTTAGATTTATCTCCCTCATACATGCAGAATCTCTCTCACTATTTTTTCCTCCCTATTTTTCATCAATACCAATATTTTTCCCTCTACTTCTCTTCTTTGTAGGGTTCACATGTTTCTTAGGTGGACATGTCATACATTCACATCATGTGTCAAGTGACACCACAATTACACATCACAACATACGTGGCATTGTCCACGTAGAAAATACATATTTATAAATAATAATTAACAATTCCACTCATGCAAAAGTAGATTTATGAATAAAATATTATTACAATCAAGGTTTTGTCTCATAACAGACACAACCTTGGTTGATTGTTCCACATCTGTTTGGTTCTAGTTCTTCAAATTTAGTTTCATGGACTTTCCTGCATAGCTCAATTCAAATATTAGTATTATAAGAAGTAATATACATTATATAACCAAAGTGCATAAATTACATCATTCAATTATCCATTCAACCCAATTCACATTTTTTCAATATACAACATACAACATAGCTAATTCCCATTAAAACTCAATCATGTCACCTTAATTGAATTCCTCATTCTCAAAATCATCTAATAGAATAAATACTCCCTAGCCTCTCTCCTCTTATACCTCCCTATATCTTCCTACCCCACTAATTATCATGTCTTATATGAAATGGACAACCTAGACTTTTGAATGCACACAATATATCCTATTTCAATAAAATAAACACGTACAAATCTATAATATTAAGGGTTGGTTGGTCTGAATTTAAAATTTTATGATGTTTCAATATGTTTGACTAAGATCTATGCATATATAACTTTGATATTGATTACTCTTACCTTTAAGTCAAGTTCATTCCATTCACTAATATTAGAATATTATTTAGTTTTTAATTAAAATAATTATAAAAAGGTAAAGATCAAAGTTTTATCCAACATTTTTGCAATAGATACCTCTAAATTTTAATACTCTCAATATAATGCTCTATATGAGATAGGAAAACAAATTTTAAAAGCTCCTCCATTTGATAAAACAAAGGTTGTCACTAAACAAATATATAAAGAGGCTTTAAAATTGGGTCCTCCAAAATTGAACTAAAAATGCAGCTTCAAATTAAATGTTTGAGCACTCTAGAATTTATTATAAATATACTATTTGTATATAACATACAAGATTTTAAAATTGTCTATTAGCTCTTACAACTTAAAAGAATTTTCTATAATATACCTTTAGAAATAACATATTCTACTAAAAAGGCTAAGATCTTTTTATCAAAGTCACAAAATCATCTTCCTTGTAAAGAAAGAAATATCAAGGAACTTCCTAAGTATAAGCCCACAAAAAGCATATAATATGTAGAAATCTTTGTCATGATAATGAAATAAAAATATAGAAATGTCAAAGAGCATTGATAAGGTATTGAATAATATTACAAATCATTATGTTATTGAAACCTTTAACTATTTTATAAAGTATGTGACATTATGGAATAATTTTTAATTTAAAAATTTTATTTATTCTTTTTATCAATGAAGTAATTAAAATAATTTATTTGATTGGACTTTAATTTTGTGTGAAAGTTTTGATAAATTAGCCACCACAAATTATCATGATCTATCTTGTGTTTTTGTTGTTTTATATAATTATTATGCAATCAATAGAAATGTATTTTGTTGATAAATATTTTGCTCCTTTAGTTAAGAAAGGTATTTTTTTAAATAAAATTAAAAAGACCTTGAATTGTTTTGATGAGTATATTAAAATATTGAGCATGCAAATGAGCTAACTGAACCAACCCATTTATCTAAAATTAAATGCAACACTCAAGATAAAGTTAAAGGTTAGAAAATATTGTTGAAAATGAATATTATGTTTATAACAAACGAACCCTTGTTGCATCATGAAATAGAATATTGAATATAAAATTGGATTGATTATATGAGAATTAGGTATAAAGGGCTCAAGTTGGTTGAGACCCTTGTATCACACTTTCATTTTTGTATTTTTGAAAGCCATAAATGTTCATCTTTAAAATTTTGTTTGGAAATTTGTTATGCACATATCTATAGAATCTCTTTTACAAGTATAATTCCAAGTGAAATAATTGCCTCTCTGTTATGATTATTATAATGATTTTAGAAACTTGTTTGTCTCATGACTTATGAATATGTAATTTGAACACTCATAATCTCTAACTCTTCATATGTCTTCATCTTTCTCTCCTCTCTCTCTCTGCTCTCCCTCCCTCTCCCTATTTCCCCCTCCCTTATGTATTATTAATCAATATTTTTATTAGTATCTCTCTTCTCTCTTTTTATTATTAATATTCCTTGGTCTTCATCCCACCTTTACCTCCCCATCATTCCAACTATTATTTCTTTTATGAAATAGACTACCTAGCTTTTTGAAATAAATAATCAAAAAGTGGCTCTATCTCGTCATCTCTATTATGTTTCTACTTATTCTTAAGCCCTCTTTATTTTATTTATAATAATATTACATTAAATGTTCTAGTAAATGAAATAAAGTAGCTAACAAAATAATTAGTGAATATATTTAAAATGGTTAAATAGAAAATCTCCATAGCATAAAGTACTCTAATGAAATGAGCTATCTAAATATTTGAAATAAGAAGAGTCCAAAACAAACAATAATTTCTAAGCTATTTAAAATTTTAAAATTATTATTTTTCAAAAAAAATAGCTTTCAATTTTATTTTGTTTGTAATTATATAAATTTGTAATATTTGCATTATGTGTATATATATATATATATATATATATATATATATATATATATATAATCTTTAATTATTATTTGTTAAATAAAATAAATAGTAAATATAAATATAAAATAGTTATCATTAGAATATTGGCAAGAGCCTACAATACAACAGTAAATAGTGAGCCTCTTATGTGGGAGGTCTTGGGTTCGAATCTCCTTGAGTTAAGTACATAAATAATAATAATAGTTAGTTTGAATAGTGAGCACGTGTTTATTAATAAAACTAAGAAAGGTCAAAAGTATTTTTGTCTCAAAGAAATTAGATTTTACACAACAAACAAATGACTATTTTTTAGGATATTAGAATAGTTTTATTTTAATAATAAATTTTTTTTAATTATATAAAAAAAAAAATTTATTTTTATTTTGACTGTGAATTATATTTTTAAATTTAACTACCATTCCCTATAGTTTAAATAATATTTTAACAACTACTTTCCAACATTCATCTAACATTATATGTACTTAACTATGTTTAATACTCTTCCTACCAAGATACTAAACATGTATCTAACATTCTCTACATTTGATCATATTCATTTTGCCAAGACACTTGAACATCTATCCAACATTTCCTACATTTGATCAGATTCATTAAATTTTCAAATATTATTCTATCATATTAGAAACCTTAAAACATAAGTACAATTTACTGGACACCCAATTTACGAGAATCCATAGAAAGTAACCTATGACGAATAGTAATTTGCTATAGTGCTATGATTCAATAGAAAGAACAAAAACAAATCAAAGATGCTGATCTATTTGCACTTTAGATATACATATCAATTCAGATAAGTTTTATCAAATCAATTTCAAATATTTATTACTAATTACTAAGAGATTTGCCACCGGAATGTTGTGACATTCTGATGCATCCGACAACATCAGAATGTCACAACATTTTGGTGGCAAATCTCTTGGTAATTAGTAGTAGTAAAATAACAAGAGTTGTGTTATAGCTTGAGTCTCGCCTAATAAGAAAAACAAGAATAGTATTTTATGCTCTTTGAAAGATCTTATTGATAAGGATTCTCATGTTCCTTTGTTTGACACAAAGTTGCAAGCTAATAACCTCACTCTTGCAATGAATAATACAATTATAAATAGTTGAAATTAGTTCATGTCTATTTTATAGCTTTGTGACAGCTAGTAGTCCTCTAGAACACACAAAATATTATCATTTTATTTTAAGAACCTAGCTCAAAATTTTATTTTTTTTGTAAAATAATTCTTACCATTTAAATTAAAGATGGAACTCAACTTCTATTATCTTCTTTAAAACTTAAATAGATTGATTATAATTAAATTTTTCCAAGAACAATAAACACCATTAAAAAATGTAGATTAAATATAAATATTTAATATTCTACAAAGATCTTATTCTGAGAGTATGATAATTCAACAATTAAGAAATCACATAATTTGAGTATAATCTAAAACTGATTAAGAAGATAATTACAAATGATTTGAATGACTTGATATACAATGTACTAGAAGCTACCTAAATTTTATATAGTTAAAAGAATTTCAAGTAAAAGAAATTGTTTTAGACTATAACAAAATTCAAGAAGAATTTGAGTACTTAATCATGGACATAATTTGCAAGGATTTTTCGAGTATCTTTATTATTTTACATTGTTATCATATTTCATGTCTTGAAAACTCAAGTTTTTGAAAAGTAGAATATTATCAATAACTTTATATTTTTTCACAAAAGAAGAATATTAATTACATGGACAACATTTAGAAATTTTAGAATTTATTATCAAAGATAATTTGTAAAATCAAAGAAACAAAATATTATTTGATCTTGAATAATGTGTCTTATATGTATTTATTTCAAAAAATAAATAAATTATCTATTAGAATTTGAGGAATGCTAACATTCCCCTTGAAATACATACAAATTTAATATTTAAATAATTTGTAAAATGATCTGAAGAAGATTATTCGATCAAATATTATCTATTGTACAATCATACATGACGGGTTATAGATTAAAGAAAGGTTACATTTGAATATAAGTTTACTATTTGCATTAATATGATTGAAATTTAGATATAATATTTTGAAGGAAAATTACGTAAGACACAAGTCACATTTTTTTACTAAAATGAAGACGATTACTATTTTTATATAAAGTCTTTTATAATTTTACAAAAGGTATTGATAATATTGCTTGAAAGGTGACAACTGAGAAAGAGTTAAAGGAAACATTTAGAGTTCTATATAACTATTTTGTATTTATTTAAGGGTTAATTTGCAATGCCATGAATATAATTGGTTTGATAAGGACATTCACTACAAATTCAACAACTTAAACAAAAAAAAAAAAGTCTTGAAAGGCTCAACCAATAATTAAATACTATTGAAAACGTAAAATATTGTATTTATTTTCATAAATGAAACTTTGACTATGGTGAGTACTTCTTAGTTGGGATATTATAATTTGTGTCCAATTATTTCAATAGTTTTCCTTAACTCAATTGATGCAGTAAAAGCATCTATTGATCTAGTTGCCCAAGATAATGAACTTGATCTAATATATGCATTTGAAGTGATCAAGGCAGCAAGATGGAAGCAAGCCCAGTTGATGAAAATGTTTCATATTTGTCTAGATTCATAACCACGTTTCTTCTTTGATATTACACTTTGCAATATTGATGCAAATTCCAAAAATTGGATCAAAGACAATATTATGTTTGTAAGGAGTTCCTATTTTATTTTAATGTGTACATAGAATGATATTTTTTGTTGTGTTACATTTTATTCTAAAATAACTATATTGTTATCTACTAAGTTGAGATGTTATGACCTATATTGCTCACTAGATGGGAAGACAATTGTGGCTACCATTTCATTTACATCTAAATCAAAAAGGCAATGCACCATTTTGCAAATATTACCATAATGTATTTTAGAGAAAATTAAAATACAAACTAGAATATTATGGTTGTGTACAAAAATCTTGCCAATGATGAAACATAAGAAGAGTTTATAAGAAAAATATATTACATAACTTGTGAATTTCCTCATAAAATTAGATGAACCAAAACCAATCTCTTTACAGAGGCTGCTTCAATATCTTCATAATAAAAAAAGAAACCATAGATTTCAGCTAAAACTTTAAGGTCATTAGAGTCTTGAGCTCAAGACAAGATTTGTGCACTTGATAAGATTGAAACTAATAGTAGTTTTTTATTTGACAAAAGATTTTTACATTGAATAGTAATTGAACTTGATGCAAGAGGAAGGATATTAGATTAAAGCTAGACCAATACATAATATAATAATTAATCTAGTACAAAGATCAAATGAAATTAGCAATGCATTATAATCCAATGTCATTTTATAGATGAACAACCTTATGCAAGAACTCCTCAAACTTAGTTTTTGGTAGCAGTGTGAAATAATAGTTGTATTCTTTGCAACAATACCTATAGCAAATAATGTGATGATGATTTATTTTAGTGATATATCATACAAATTTATTTTTAAAAATGCTATAACAAAAGCTTTAAGTTAAAGGATTTCAGGTTGATCTTTCGTAGTTTTGTTATAAGATCTTTGGAGAGCTTTTCTAAGTTTAGATATGTATATAGCAAGGAAAAGTGTCAATTGATGATGATCCATTTTAGTGATGTATCATAAAAAGTTATTAAAAAAATGTTATAAGAAAAGTATTAAGCTAAAGGATTTGAGGTTGATCATTCATAGTTTTGCTATAAAATCTTTGGAGAGTTTTAATAAGTTTAGATCTATAATTAGCAAGGAAGGGTATCAACTCAATTCAAATGTGCATGAGTTTGACCATTTATACTAGTATAAATAATTCAGATAGTTTATTTGTAAATATAGTTTTCTCTATCCATTATCTATGGAATGATATTTTAATTCAAACTATAGTTGGTTATATAATTACAAATACTAATTGCTGCTCACTTATCTATCAATATAGTTTTTCCAGTATTGTTTCAATTAGAAATTATACATCTTTGAATCCTCTATAATTTTATTTAGTTTGCAATAGAAGGAAATTATAAAGATTAAAGTATCCTCTATTGTTTTTAGATCAAAGCACAATGTTTCAAATTTTATCTTTATTTTTATTAATCAAATTAATTTACTCCCTTGGGGTTTTTGGATTTTCTACAATATTCACACAATAGAGGTTTATCTCTAGTGAAGTCATAAGAAATAAAATTAAATCATCTAGTGACAATGTGATCTACATAAGACAAAACCAAAAGAAAACATAATGAAAAATAAATTGTTCAAAACCAAAAGAAAACATAGTTAAAAATAAATTTTTCAAAGTTCAAAATATGGAACAAGTCAAGTTATCAAATAGTATAGAAGAAAATAGCATTTGTAAGGAGCAATTGTAAAACTAACAATAAAAAACATCTCCATAAGAATATTTAGTAAACCATCAAGAGAGCAAGAGTGAATGAAACCATAGAAAGATAATAAGACACAATAATGTAAATGTTATCATAGAAAATAATTAAACTACTAGAAGAAAAGAAAGCTAAACTTTGTAATTAGGTTTGCAAAATATTGATTAGCTAGAAGGGGTTACTAACAAATATAAGTCTAAGGTAAATTTATCTACAAGATTTGCACATAAACAAGGTACCCAGGACTCATAGAAAAGGATAAATTTAATTTGGTGCTAAAAAATATAAGTATAAGGTAAATATCTAAAATATTTTCACATAAACAAGGTACTCATGACTCATAGCAAAGAACAAATGTAATTTGTTGATGTCACTTGGGAATGGAACTGCTATAGTAATGTGAATTATGTTTCTATGAATAAGTCCAATGTTATTTACCATCTAGATCAAATTTTCTCTTTAAAATAGATAACTATTGACATGTTGTAACTAATTTTAACCTTAAAGTAGCAAAAATACTTGTATAAAAGAGCTTAGGGTTAAGGATTTTTTCATTGTGGGTGATGCAAAAATTGCTTCTTGTAGCAATATTGAGCTGCAAGGGAGTATGAATTGTAACCAGGTTGTAATCACTAGATCATAATAATATTGGACTTGTTGTTTTGTGGATGTAGCCCAGGGTTTGGGTGAACCACGTTAAATCTTGGTGTCTTGTGTTCTCTTCTGTGTGATTCATTATTTTTTGATATTGTTTATATTTGCATGTAATTTTATTTTTGTTCGTGGTTTTATCCTAACATATCCAATTTATCCTATGGTAAAAGCGCAAACTTATCCAATTTATCCTATGGTAAAAGCACAAACTTATGTCACCCTTTTGTAAAGGAAAAGGCTAACAAAATTATAACGGTTCACCTTTAATGACATAAAACTAGTATCATTATTTAGAATTTGAAAATGAAGTAAAATAATGAAATGTGTAGAAATGGATGAAGTTTAGGATTATAATTTTTAATAATTATTTGGAATAAGAATTGATATATTTTCTTAATTTTAATAGATAATTTTTTAGCTATTGAAAAACACTAAAAATTAGGGGTTTACTTCCCACCACAAAACTATATGGAAATAAACTTATTTCCATTTGAACTCAGACTATGTCATAGATAACATATATAACTAGAATAATCAAGAATAAAAATAAGATTTAGACCTATATTTTATCTTTTATAATGATTCAAATTTCAACTCACCAAAATTGACAGTTTTCATCTCCCGCCAAATTTTTCAAAACAAATCTACTCTAACCAAAAGAAAAATTATACATTATTGAAGATGACTCTCTCCTCTAAAATGCCATATAATTTTGATTTTTTTATTTGATTTAATATTTTTTCTTTCTAAAAATCAACATCTTTTCGAGTGTTAAAATACATGCTTGTAGAATTTTTTAACTACAATATACTATATCTAATTGAAACACTATAAGCTCTATATGAGAATACTATTGACTTTGAGCTCTATAAAATGGTGTTTATATGTTACTAAAAAAATATCATAAAAAATAGTAAGAGTTATTGAAATGTCAGTTTTCTAAAATACTTTTATTTCTTTAGTAATGGGATACAAACTAGTAGGAAATATGCATTTAATAGACATTTCTATTTGGAAAAGTGTAAGACCATAAATAAATTCTAAGTTAGAATGAATTTATGAAGACCATATGTTTGAAAAAAAATTGATTTTTGGATAGAAATACTCAAACTCAATCGTTCTGATAAGTTAACCTAAAAGGTAATACGACGTTGTGCTTTTACCCCCTAATATCTGTCATCAATAGAAATGAGGATTTCATCATTGTCACAATTGGTAGAAGAAAATATTGATTTATGGAAAAACTTGATAACTATAGTCTCAAATAAAAATATTCCTTAAACTAACCAATGAAAGAAAACTTGTTCAATCGCATTACAGGGGGTACTATTTTCTCTAAAGCATCATCAAGCTCCATTATAAAACTCACATTGTGACCAAATAGAGGAAATATTTTTACATTATACCTAGATGCTACCCATTTACCAGCATTTTTTACATATGAAGTGTTGTATTGGTTATCATTAAACTCGATATTGTTGAGGTGAGATGCCTAAAGATTACTAGACTTCAAAAGCAAGATGTTGGAAATAATATTTTCAACCCTTGACATCATGAGTGGATAAAAAGAAGTAAAATCATGTCCCAAAACACAATACACAGAGAAAGTGGGTTTAGGCATTTGTGTATAGAGAAATCCCCATCTCTTGGAAAGAATGGGAGATTCAATATCTTTATTGGGAGTGTTAGACTATAAAAGAAAAAGGGAATTAGGGTGTATTTAAAATGCATCTTGGACAAGCATTATTTTGTGACCCTAATGTAGAACAAAAGAGAGAAGCTCAATTATCTATAAATTTGTAGAAAATATTGTTAAACACAAACCATCAAAACTTTCAAAAAGCTCAAGTTTAATGACACCTATAAGCCTATTAAATGACAAACACAGTTTCACATAAAGATGAGAAGGATGTTACAATTGCACTTCAAAATAGCATTGATCAGTGAATTGTTTGGGACTAAGGGATTTGGTTAGTGAATTAGTTGGGACTAAGGGATGACAATTGGAACAACAAAGTGACTATTCTCCCACTAAATCTGTGTACCCTAAAATAAGATGTTGGAGATTCATTAATGTTGTTCTAAAGTAGGGAACTTCCAAATTATTTTGGAGAGTTTCATGTGTTAAACAATAACAAAAAAATATTTACAGGAATTGTGCCAATTTATTTTGTCTGAGTTGCAACCAAGAGAAAACCTGTTGATTCTCATTTAAATTTCTAGAAAAAAAAAATTGCTTTGATGGAGATATTCTAAATGGGAAAAATATTACCAGAAAGTTCCTACCCAATTGGCACTGAGATCAAATGGAGGTAAGGTGAAGATAAAAAACCTATCTTTTGACCAAAAGTTTCTAGACAATTATTTTATAAACATTATAAATCTATTTGACATATTTTTTAAATTTTTTTATTCAAAAATTAATATATTATCCTAGAAAAAATATATAGAGCTAGTCAAATTAAAGAAATGTTCTCTACATATTTTCAAATAAAAATAAAGAGTTCAACAAACATTATAAAATGCTACAAAATATTTTAGAATGCAAAATTCTCAAGACAAACTAATGCCACATACATGAATTGAACATATTAGTCTCACCTAAATAGGTTGGACTAATAATGTAACCATACTTGTGCTTGGAGTAGTGACATTTCTTGGTTACACATTTCTCATCTGATTTTGCATGAGAACATGATTTTTCCATAGATGATCATGGGTGTTGAGCCAACGCAGCCAATGATTGAATAAAAAAACAAGCCACTTTATTATTGGTCAAGGAATCGAATCCCATTGTATTCAACAACTATGAATTTGGAGAGAAATGCTCTCAAACATATAGTTGTACTACATAAGAATAATATCAATACACTAAGATAACAATACTTGTTTAAGTGAATAAAAAATGGTAAATAGAGAAAAAAGCAGAGTAGTGAAAAAAGAGACTTTTCATCCAATAGCAACCAGACATCTCATCCATAGAAATACATACCCCAAAAAATGGGGGTTTTCAAAATTAGGCTCAGTATTGCCTCTAGCAAATAGATCCAATCTCCATTCTTACAGCAGGACCCAGGCAGGAGAATTTTTGGGCGATTTATTTCTAGAAAGCTCATATTATGGTGTTAAGACCTCCAATCATTTCTCTACATTATTTGGTTTATAGGACCGTACGGTAAATTTTGCCCTGTATCTGTGCCCTAATTAGAGAGTCTTTCCTAAACCTTATTAATCCCTAGGCAAAAACTTGTTGATTCATTCAATGTTTAACCTAGATAAGTAGATCTATGTCTTCAATCTAACAAAATATGCAAGTCATAATCTTAACCCTATTTATACCCAGTAAATTGGATTCTCCTTTAATCCATCCATACATCACTCAATCCAGTTGAAGGATTCTTTAGCTTTGAATTCCTTGAGTATTTACATTCCTCCTCATCGTAGATTTCCTTCATCTAACCCTTATCCTCTCTAGTATCCTTTTTCCCCTCGGCCCCCCTATGTCGCTCCATCAGATCAAGAAGACAAGGTTCTTATTATTAGCAACCAAGATAGTGAAGATTGTTGGAAGGAATGTCAGGAGGTCAATTTGTTCACTTTTTGGAATGGCCCTAAACTAGAGCTACATAATCTAATCAACTGGTTGGAGGATTATTTTGGCTACCAGGTAAGTATTTCTCACTATAGTGATAGATTGGCTTTCATACACTATAGTGAGGAAGATGTGAAAAGAAATTTTCTTTGACTCTAATTGTTTTTATAAGGGACATGTAGTTAAATTTTTTGATTGGACTCCTAACTGTAATGAAGATAATTTAAATTTTTTAATTCCAACATGGTTTTCCATAAACCCTATTCCTCCAAAATTAAACCAAATAGGTATTATTAAAAGGATAGGACATTCTATGGGAGAATTAATTGGATTAGATGCTTCCTTTGAGAGATGTAACAACATTAAACTTCTAATTAAATGTAAAGAAAATAAGATGAAGCTTAAACAAATCAAAATCATCACCAATAGATCTACATACAAACTGAACTTTAAGAGATATGAGGGCAATATTATAGAGATAATTAGACTTGATGATGAATGGAAGTTCTCCTTTAGAATAGTACAAAAGACATCATATCTCAATTTATCCCATTCCATGAACAGAATAAGGCACCTGAGTATGATGCAAAAGGAATATGAAGCTGAGGGAGTTCCTTTAAAGAGCACAATAGATATAGTAGGTGAAACAAGGGAAGAAAAGCTAAATAATGATATAGCAGGGAAAGATTATAGTCATACATTCCAAATTAATAGAAATCAATAGGAAAGAACCATATCAAAACAAGAGAATAAAAGAGGAAGTCCACAATCGAAAATGATCAAAAAAATAGATAAGTGTGTAGAGAGATTGCATTCACTAGAACTGATGGAGCAGGAAAATCATAGCTTTGGCTTGGGAAAGTATGCCAACTTAGATAAGAGAGCCAAAGTATAGAGCATAATTGTTCACAGAAAAAAAACATAAGAGGAAAGAAAAGAAAGTCAAAGAAAGGAAAGATGCAAAAAAGTTAGACAGTGATCAAAAGAATTCTTTAGAAACCAATCTAGAGGGCAATAAGAGTTTAGCCTCTCCACATAGAAATATTGAAGATATGGAACAATATTTCTTATTTGGAGAAGCATAAGCGAGAGAAAAGAGTAAATTCATTAAACACCACTTGAAGATTCAAAGGCAGTAGTTTGAAGAACCATCTCTGATGAATTTAGCATTAGATAAGAAGATTATGAAGTGGCTTTCCAAATTTTAGCAGACTCCCTCCCCAAAAAGAGAGTATTCTAAAGACAAGACCAAAATCTATATATCAAAAATAAATAGGTCTAAAGACATTCCAATGCAAGTCTTCCAGGATTTTTTTAAATAAGAAATTGGAAGAAAATGAAGACTTAGAAGTAGAAGTTTTAAAAGACGAGGAAAAGGAAAACATAGAAAGGCTTTCTGAGGAACTAATTCAGGTATTTGACTTCAAAAATAAAGATAAATGTAGTATATCACAAAAAGAAGAACTTTTACAACAAGACTATAGCTGGGAGGAGATAATTATACATTTGAGGATCTCAGAAGGGACCTTTTATCTTTTGAAGAAGAAAATAAGTCATGCAAAGACACTATGACAGCTAGCAGGTTATATGAGGATAAGGAGAAAGTCACCATAGGACAACATTGTATAACTGAATAGATACTAAAAGAGTTGAGTGATGAAGAGGAGAAGGTCAAAGGGAATAATCAGTCTGATACAGTTAAAAGTGCACATGAGAATCTGGAATAGTTGGGCATAATAAAAAATCAAGAAGGGGTTAAAACCCCTAACTATGGCAAGATGAAATCCAGAAGAGGAAGAAATTCACTCAAGGAACTTAGAGAAGCAGATGGTAATGCCCGAGAGCAGTAGAAAATCAGCCAGCTTTTTAACATAGGGAAGGGGAAGATCCTTCCCAAGGATTCATGAAGATTACTACGTGGAATGGTAGGGGCTTAAATGCCCCTAGCAAAAAAAGAATACTAAAAAAAACATTAAATTATTTGAATCCAAAATTATTCTATTTTAGGAAACTAAACTAAACAAGAAAGAAGGAATTGAATTAGGAAATAAGATAGGTAATTGGAGTATTACTTTGCAAGAATTTGTAGGTGCATCCAGAAGATTAGGTATCATTTGGGATCACAAGAAAGTAAGTTTAGATTTATTAAGAGAAAACAACAACTGGATTAGTGGTATAATCAAAAGTTTAAAATCAAATCTTGAGTTTATTCTTATCAACATTTACGGTCCAACCAATAATATAGAGAAAAAATCAGTATGGGAAGAAATCAGCCTATTCTTGAAAGATTATCAGAATAATTTAATATTATTAGAAGAAGATTTCAATACTATTTTAAATTTGAATGAAAAAATAGGAAGTTTTCAACAGATCCCTCAATCTACTAAATATTTCAAAAAATGATGTGAAATTCATAATTTGATTGATATCCCATTCAATAATGGGAACTTTATGTGGAACAACAAACGAAAGGATTTTTCATATATTGCTGAAAAATTAAATAGGTTTTTCATCAATGGAGACTTAGATGTTGATAATCTAAATATCCAATCCTTGATTCTTCTAATTGATGGATCTGATCATTTCCTAGTCATAATTGAAATTGTTGAGCCTCATAAACTTGTTAGAAATTTGTTTAAATGTGAAAAAATGTGGTTTTTAGACTCTAGCTTTCTAAGTAAAATCAAATAATGGTGGACACAAGGTAATTTTGAAGGTTCTAAAATGTTTATTTTTATGTCCAAAATGGAGATGCTCAAACAAAATATTCTGAGATGGAACAAAGAACAATTCAATAACATATTTAAAGAAAAATTGGACATAGAAAATAGACTTAAGGAATTAAATCTAGAAATTATTAAGAATGGCATGAATAATGATAGCTATATGTCAGAAAAAGAACGGCTTGCTAAAAAAAAAGATATATTGTCTAAAGAAGAAATATTTTGGAAACAAAAATCACAAGAAAGGTGGCTAGTGGAGGGAGATCAGAATACAAAATATTTTCATAACTTGACCCTTTATAGTAGGACTAAAAGTAAAATAGCAAGCATTAGAAACCATATGGGAATCTTAATTGATAAACCAAAAGAAATAGCAAATATTTTTGTGGATCATTTTTAGAAAACTTTAAATAACTACGACAAGTCAAATAGAGTAGCCCAAGCTAATATGAACAAAGTAATCCCTAAACTGATCACTGTGGAGGATAATAAAGCATTAAATAAACTAATATCATTAGAAGAAGTTAGATCAATGATTTTCAACATGAATCCAAAAAAATCACTAGGTCTAGATGGATTTTAGAAATTTTTCTATCAGAAATGTTGGGATATTATTGGTAGAGATCTTTGAGAAGCAATTGAAGCTTCGAGGAAGGGAGGATCCTTGCTATCCAAAATTAACTATTCCTTTTTCACTTTGATTCACAAAAATTCAAAGCTTGAGAGTCCAAAAGATTTTGGGCCCATTGCATTATGCAACACCATTTACAAAATATTTTCAAAAATATTAGCAAATAGACTTAAAATAATCCTTCCTAAGACTATTTTTGAGGAACAAACAGGATTTGTACTTGGCAGATCTATTCTAGATGGCATTCTCACCATTCAAGAAATCATCCATTTGGCCCAACAGAATTAAGAGGCTTGTATGTTTATGAAGCTTGACATCCAAAAATCCTACGCTATGGTAGACTAGAATTTTATTTGTAAAGCATTAGAAGCTTTTGGTCTCTCCCATCAGTGGATTAATCTTATCTTCAAATGCATCTCATCTACCAAAAATTTTGTCCTCATTAATAGGTCCCCAGAGGGCTTTTTTGAGATTTCAAGGGGCATAAGGCAGGGAGATCCTTCATCTCCATTCTTATACATCATTATGGCTGAAGCCTTTGGGGGAGCTCTAACTAAGGCCTATAAAAAAAGGAAATTAAAGGCATCACTATCACCAACAATATCCCCAACATAACCCATCAACAATATGCAAATGATACGATTTCTCTAGGTGAAAGCTCAAAGAAAGAGGAAATTATATTAAAATCCATTATAGAGTGATACATGAAAGCCTCCAGTTAGAAAGTGAATGAATCTAAATCAAAAATATATTTCATGATCACAGATCCTAAGATGGAAGACCAGATTAGTCATATTATGGGATACAACAAAGGTACATTCCCTTGCAAGTACCTTGTCATTAAGCTAGAGAAGGGTGTGAAATTTGGAAAAGTTTGGTATAATAACATGGAGAAGTTGGAAGCAAGGATTGGATGTTGGAAATATAAATGGCTCACAAAAGTAGGAAAGAGTATAAAGATAAGCTCAATTTTATTGGCCATTCCAATATATCTACTTTCCTACCTTCTGCTACCCAAGTTTCTTTATCATAAGTTGGAGTCTGAACTTAGAAACTTCCTTTGGAATGATTGTGAGGAATCTAAAAAACTAGCCCTCATTAAATGGGACAATATTTGAAAACCTAAGGAATGTGGAGGGTTAGGTATCAAAAATCTACAATGGCAAAATGAAGTGTTAGGGGCTAAATTAATATGGCATCTATGCACGAAAAAAGAGCATAAATAGGCCAAGATAATGTACAATAAGTATTTGGATGAAAAAGACCCTATTTCAATTTTTAGAATGAAGACCCTTCCTAAAGGATCAGAAAGGTGGAATTTCATGGTTTAAGTTTCGTGACCTCGTTATAAAATATCTAACTTGGGATGTTGGTAAGGGTGATAATGCCCTTTTTTAGGAAGACTCTTGGGATGGGCATCCATCAATAGATAGTAATATTTTCTCAAGAAATCTTAAAGAAAAACTAATTATCCAGTGAGGAGGGAAAGTAAGCAATTAAAAAATTAATATTTCTATGAGAGGACATTCTAGATGGATCTAGAAACTGCTGGAAGATACAGAGATGGATTCTACAAAAATTGAGGCATATGAAAATATCATACAAGATAGGAAAGTCAAATAGCTTGATAGGAATGATAAGCTCATCTGGGTGGCTTCAAATGATGGTAAGTATAGTGTGAAAAATTTCTACGAAGTACTAATAAAATCGAAGAGATGGGAGGATGTGGAAATCCCACTTAAACTCTGTTGGGATACAGCCTGTTTACTAAAGGTAGGCTTTTTATTATGGCTTACATTTCATAATAGGATTTTGATAGTTGATAGACTTAGTAAACTAGTTATTGAAGGCCCCTCGAGGTGTGTTCTTTGCAAGTAGGACAGTGAGAATGTAGACCATCTTCTTTATAGCTGCCCATATTCCCAAGTTTTTTGGGAATGGCTTAGTCAAGAGTTAGGTTGGCACTCTCCATTTTTGAAATTTCTTATTGATCTTCTCAAGGGTTGGCCTTCTAACCTATGTAAGGGAGTTTATAACAAAAATTGGAGCATCTATCCTTTCATCTTTATATGGGAACTCTAGAAAGAAAGGAACAAAAGGATATTTAGTGATTCAAAGTTTAAATCAGAAGATCTAGTTCTAAAAATAGAAGCTAGCATAGTTAAAGTAGCTAACTCTCATCTTAGGACATCCAAAATGGAAGAAGATTCCTTTTCTCTCTGGGATGGTTAAATTCAAAAGGTATGGCCTAACTTGATAAATCCTCCTCTCATTTTTATTTTTTTTTAAATGAGCTAAGGAAAAGTTGTAAATGGACTCCCCCAATGAAGGGATGGGCAAAGCTTAACTTTGATGGAGCAACTAGAGGTAATCTAGGGTCAACAGGTATTGGTTGCATCATCAATGATGACACAGGTCAATGGAGTACCAAAAAAGTGATGTCCATTACTCCTACTTCTAATAACCTGAATGAGCTCAGAGCTTTAGAAGAAGGGCTAAAGCTTTGTCATCATTTAGGATTAACAAAAATCTTCATCGAAGGTGATTCTCAAATCATTTTAAATGTGATTAGAAATAGAGCTACTCCAAATTGGGTCCTAAATTCCAAACTAGAATAAGTTCTTGGTCTCTATAACAATTTCCTAGTCTCTATCATTAGGTCAGTTATTAACAAAGATGGACACAAATATTTTTGTTTTCCATACCATTGAGGCCCACAAAATGGCCTTTAGAGGCAATAGCAAACTTGAAAGATGGAACTGAATCCTCAAGGCAGTAGATGGAATGACCCACATTGTGGATAGTAGAGCTATCAATGAAGGATTTTTCAAGTATGAGTACACATGGAGGATGAACAACGACATTATAGGCACATTCATTAGTTGCATGGCTAAAGCCAAGATCAACAAATGGGCCATGGTAAGACTTTGTCTTAACATTTTTTATTCCACTTGGTGCCAAGGTATAATAGAAGCTATTTTTAGTTTGGATGAAGATTTGAATGTGCCCCTTCTATAGATGTATGGATCATCCTCCAGGGAGTCTTGTTGTGGCTAATATTCCTAGGATACTGGCCTTAGTAATAAGAGATAGGGTTGCCTTCAATATGGCCTGGCCTAAGATGGAATCATGTTTTCATTTCCTCCTTGGTTGGAGAAATATTATGGTGAATGTTTGATTAGGGATGGCTTAGCAATTATCTCAGCTTTTTCAAGGCTTATATCCATCTAGGAGTGGGATTAGGCAACTTGGATAGGTTGTATTTTTGTACCCACAATATTGAGAAGACTAGTAGAGAAAGGTCCTCTTTCAAATTTCCTCCATATTTTCAGGAAAAAAACCCAAATGAAATTATGGAAGTTATCATGCTATTCTAGAAAAAGTGAGGTGGTCAAGGAGTTGCATATACAAGTTTTTTGTTTGAACTATCTGAGTATGATGGCTGGGCCATGCAACATTGTTGCCTTAATCCATTGGGTATCTATGCTATAGTCCATCTTGTTCATATATTGCTTTCAATCTTTAAGAATATGTTTAGCTGAATATCTATCTAGTTTAGCTTTTGTTTATATTAGAATTTTGGTTTGGCAGTAAATTTGAGTAGGTAGAAAATGGATAGTTATCAATTTGGGTAGTTTCAATGTCCTCAAATGTAAACATGTGGGTGTACTTTGGTAGTTTTTTGTACTTAGTATGTATATTGAACAAATAAATAATATTTTTTAACTCCTATAATGGATGAGATGCTCTTTTTTGTCATATTCTTATCCATATTTGCATTTAGCTATTTGAGAAGTGTAGCATTTTAGTTTTTAAGAAGTGGTCTACAATTTAGAGTGGGCAATATGGTTTTATGATGAATAGCTTTTCGAATTGGACATAAAAATTAATACCACTAAAGTTATGCATGTGCATCAAGTAGCATGCTCTATTTTCTAACCCCCTCTTGATAGGATTTAGAATCTTTGTTAATTGCTAGATAGTTTAGATAGGTTTAAGGGTTTGAGGTGATAAGCCCAGAGGTGTTGATTGACATTAAGCAAAAACATTCAGTTAAAAATATTCAAGCTATGATGTTCATTCTATACAAGGGAGGGGATGCTCTTTTTGTATGATTATTTAGATTTGCATTTATTTATCTGAGTAGTGTAGAATTATTTTTATAGAGTATTGGCTGGAAAATTGAGAGTGGGCAATATGATCTCTAATAAATAGGACATTAAAATTAATTCCATTTAGGATATGGATTCGCATCAAGAAGGGTAATCGGTGTTCAAATCCCCTTTTAATAGGGCTCTATGGAGTATGACTCAGAGTCTTTGTTAATATAATAGCCAAATGTTTGAGACTAGAATATGGGTTTTAGGTGATAAGTCCAGAGGTGCTAATTAATATTTATCATAAATATTCAATTAATAATGATTAAGTTATGATGTTCCTTTTGAAGAATGGTTTAGGTGTTGGTTTTTTGAGACTAATTTGTGTGGCCCTCTATAGGAAATAAAGGTGTTAGAATATGATAGGAACTTTAACGAGCTTATTGTTTTATATAACTTAGTACAATAGAAAGAGTTAAAGATCATTATTTCAAATCTAGTGTTTAAGGCATTGTTAGGAAGGCTTCTAATATTTATTATTTAGATATTATAAGGATTTTGTTAACAAAGGAATGAAAATAATTATTTTGACATATGTATTTTTTTAAAGTATTGTAGGAGATAGTACAAATAAATTAAAGAAAGGAAATAGTTATTTTTCCAAGGCATTCATTATATTTAAAATTAATGATGCAGTTTTATCACTGACAATTATGATGGTTAAGTTAAGAAGGCAGGGATGAGTTCTTTTGCTCAATAATGGAAGGATGCAAAAGTGTAGAGACTGAAATGGTCCAACTACATTGGTCGTAGCTACATTAAAGAACCATTGATGATTATATTGATTTGAATTACAATCCTTTCTTTTTGTAATAATAACTTTTGAATTAATTTAACTGGGGTATGCCTCTTTTATTATGTAATAATAAAGGATGTTGGTCCTAGGCGAGACTAGAGGTTTCCTTCTCTATTCTTTCCTACTGGTGCCTATTTGAACAAAGAAAATTTGTTGTAAATTATCATTTTTTATTAATAAGTACAATCAAGGCATTGGTTGTTTACCGATCAAAAAAAAACTATGAATTTGGAGAAGACAAAGAGGTCACTAATTCCTTCCACACCAAACTAAAACCATTGGTTTTTCTCTTAATCAAAATATGAAGAATATAGGAGCCCATTATCCTGAAACAAAGGGGAAGCGAAACTAATGGGGTGTCAGTGGGATAATATTTAGGGTTAAAGCCCTCATCATAATGAAAAATTTTCTTACAATTTTCTTTTTGGAAGAAGTAAATAATTTTTAAAAATACAAATAAATAAAATGATAGCATGCATGTATGAAAAATGTTGAAGCACACCTAGCCACATGAATTATTTTAAGGTTTCCGCATGTTCATGCATGCATGCAAAATGTTGAAGCACATGGAGACACGTTAATTATTGTATGCTTTTCATCTGCTCGTGATTACTAGACAAATGGCATGTCAACCTTTTTCCAATTTTGTTAAGATACAATAGAAAAGGCTACCAGCAAAAATAGTCATAGCCAATCATAAAATAGGAATAAATACATAAAAATCTATTTTAATAGAAATATTTAAGGATTCCATAGGTTAAATAAATCAAGAACAAGTTTCAAAACACGGATTAATTATAAAGAAGCACATGAAAACTATAGTCTCCACCTATAGATAGGCAGGACTAATAATCCTATCGGCTTAATCATAGATCATATTTCCAGAGTGAATCAGCATACCAACTTGCATATTAGTTGACCCATGGACCATATTAATGTCTTCCCTTCTTTTTAATCTACTATTGAGTATTATTCTATTTTGATATGGGTTTTCACAATCGGTCAAACATTTACAAAATTTCACCAATTTAGGAAAAATTGCCCCAAGAAAAATCTGTGATAATTCTATATTTTAAAAAACTGGAACTCAATTCATTTGTCTCACTCTGATTTTTCTATGAGACATTCTTCATGTTGTTAAGGGTTCTCATAAGTTCAATGTTTGGCATTATGCCAGAACCCTTTGTCCAATTTTTCCACCATAAAACATTCTCAAACGTCACATTTGGGAAATTCTTAAAACATAGTACTAAGAAAGTCCATGTTATATGCTTCCCATTTTGCAAAATCATAATGAAATTAATAGAAAAATTATTGCTCTTTCAGATGCATATGTTGGTTTATGAGATCATGTAGAAGAAATAATTAAATTATAATTATAATTTACCTTTTTTAGCAAGGAATAGTTCTGAAGGAAATTTTATTATCTAAAGAATATATTTCACTTGGAAAGCCTGGTTGACAAGTTTTATACATACTAATAAAATAGCTAGATCAATCACAATTTATTCTCAAATATGGTACTGCCTCACACTATGAAAATACTATATTTTTGTTTATTATCATGAATTGAAATGAGTTGATGAATTTGAAGTTGAAGCAATTGGAGATGATATATTTAAGGGATGGCATGTACTTGTATTGTGGTAGTTGTGCAGGTGTGGTTTTGCATTTATCAAACATGACAATTAAAAATCTTCTAAAGCCTTTTCTTTTATTTTATTTTTGTGTTTTTAATTTGTATTTTTCTTATTAATATAAGAAAAAATGTTACATTTGTAGTCTAGTTGTCATACTATTACATCTATTAAATGAATAAGTTTTAAATAATCACTTGAAATTTCAAGGAACCAAAAGGTCCTAAATTATATTTTTTTATTAGATTTCAAGATGAAGATACATCTATTACATTAAAAGTATTATATATTTAGAATATAATATTTAGTAATTAAAATATGTATTTAATTCTTAATATTTTTTTACATGTAGCATTATCCTTACTATGTATTCACCTATGTCTATTGGTTAATTAATATCCACCAATTATAACAATTTATTATTATATTTTTCAAATAAAATTACTTCTACAAAAGTTTAAATTTATAATTCTTTATTATTTCAATTATAAAAACTTATTTTTGGTTCAAACGAATATGTCTTATAAGACTTTTTTTACCTAATAAAGGAAATTGTTCTTTCTAGTATAATAGTTACAATATATTATTTCTTTTTAAAATGCCATCCTATTAATACAAGTAAAATGTTTGAAGATTGTTTTCTTCAAATTAAAACAGTCTTATATTTTGGGTTATCTGAAATCTTTTAATAATGAAAGCTTGTGGCATTGTCTAAGGGTTTTTGTCAATATTTTCATTATTTTAGAATTTTATTCTTTATTTTACAAAATATTTTCCTTCTATTGACTTGTGTTATCTCATAAGTTTGTAGATATGGGACTTATATCTATGTGTAGTGTACAATATTGGATTCTTAACATTTGTCTCATGGGTTCTTAGGATTGTGTTGACAAGTATTTTCACCCTAAGATTGCATAACTAAATTTATAAAATTGGATCCTGCAATTTGTGCTTTGGAGAATGTAAATACAATACTCAAAGGTTCCATTTTTCTACACATAGGGTAGGTGTTGTCAAATGTTGTGGAATTCATCTTTCCTCTTTTTTATTGTATTTATTTCAAAGTTTTGATTTTTTTTAAAGTCTTCTTAAAAACAAAAGAGTACAATAATGGTATATTACATTTCTAGAAATATTAAGAAAGATATGTGTCTATCCTCCACTCAATGCTTAATGGTTTTTTAAAAATTAGGGCTAACTTAAAATTAGATTTTTATAATCAAATTGAAAAGGGCCCTTGGTCTATTGGTAAAGTTGAAAGGTTCTCAATGAGCCCACTAGGATCTGAGTCAAAGGCTCTCACATTGAATAAGGGATGAGGTCAGTATCTTGCCCTATGTGATTTTGGCCTTGTGGATACCACTATGTCCTTGGCTCTAATACAAAGAAGTTGTAGGCATGAGTTGTGGATACCACTATGTCTTGATAGCAATATCACAATTTGACTTGCTGTGGAAATTATCTCTTGCTTCTCATATACTTCATAGACCTTTTTAACCTATTTTTATACTATTGTGATACATAATCATTTAAATGTATATGAACAATTTATGACTTTTGTCTTATACATCATACCTTAAAATTTTACTTCCATTTTAATTATTTTTTTCTAGAGACTTAGATTTTTCATAGTTAGAGGTTCTACATTGTAAGTAAAATCTCTGTTCATTATTTATTTGATAAATGTGTTAATTATTTATTTTTATAAATGAGTCTAAATAGAGAAAATTCAATTACTCACTCCATTGAATAGATAAATTGTTTGAACTTGCTAAAATGTAATCTCTAATCTAACTATAATTCACATTTTTACTAATGGGGCTAAAAAGAATAAATTTAATTATTGAGTTCAATGAATAGATAAAGTATTAGAATTAATGAAATTCAATCTTTTAATCTAAGTACAATTGAAACATTTCCATTAGTGAGTTTAAATAGAACAAACTCAATTACTTAGTAGATTGAAGATAAAAACTATTTGAATTCCATAAAGCACAAATTGTGATCTAAGTGTACATCACATTTTTTTAATAAATGACACTATATAGAACACATCCAACATTAAACTCTTACCTTAGTATCCATCTAACCTCACAAAAAAAATCTCTATTTAAACTAAAACTTTGACATTGATTCATACATAGATACTTATTGAAAAGTAATACTAACAAATACAATAATTTATTATTATTATTATTTTTTCAGCAAAAGTAGATGAGCCACTAAATATATTTATTAATTTTTCAAATAAACTAATTCAAAAAGGCTCGACCAAGAAAGAATCGGGAAGAAAACCTAGCATTAGCGCACAAAATATAAAGATCATCGATATTTACAACTATTTATATTGACAATAAATTGCTCAACCATACAAGCGGAGATTATCCTTTCTCCCATATTTACAAAATTTGAGCAATTAAGATACAAATTCATCATATTTTAACATTGTTTGATCAAATTTCAAAAAAATTCAAAAAAATCATTTCCAATTTTACTCTTCCATATCTACGCATACCTCCCCATGTGCATTCCCTAGATCAATTGATGGACACCCCCAGTCAGAAGAAGAAGAAGGAATGAGAGGAGGTTTCTCCCACCCAAACCTATTCATATACCCAAATCAGAAGGATATTGACCAGCATCTTCATTTTCCCATTGACCAATTTGGCCAATAGAATGAGTCAGTTCCCATCCTTTTCCTATGGTCGCCTCCCCACCAGTGACCACCTCCCTTGTCATGGTCGATACTCCATGCCTATGCTCTCAATTAGTAACCACATAATCATCATGTGAGCCATGCCACGTCTCCTGAAATACCCCTAAATAAGGCCCTTTGTGGCTCTTTGAAACATATTCAATATTAGACAAGCTCATCATATCCAAAATGGCATAACCAATATGCTAAATACTTTTTCTTTTAACTGATACCCTAGAGCCCTTGTAGTGGTTTGGAGAGTCGATTTCATAAGGTGAGGGTTTTTCCTTTCAAACACTTTCTAGAGAGCATCAAACATGACCATAAACTCATGCCTCCATAATAGCTGAGATCTTTGAAATAGACCACCAACTAATACATTACTAGACCATAAATCATATTGTTGCATAGCCTTTGCAAGTTTATTTTCATTCCAAAATTGAGGAAGAACAACCTAAACTTTTCATTCCAAGTTTAATAAATTTTTATTATTAAAGTATACTTAGTTACAATATATTAATGTTATGGTATTATTTATTAATGAGATGAAAATTAAGATCATAATAAACAAATTGTATGGTGTTTGTTACAATATTATTCATTTTTAAATAGTTACAATATGATTAATTTAACTAATATTAAATGGCATATACTAGCCACTATGTAGCACTTGTTTTTAATATGTGCTTTTCTATTTTTTTTGTTTTGTAAAGGTTACAACATGTACTTTTAATAATAATAAAATATTGGTTTTGGATTCATTTTTTTCTTGATTCTTGTTGTTAATATAATATTCTAATATTCAAATGATATGTATATGGGCATGAAATCAAAATAACCAATTCTAATTGCTTTGAAAAAATGGATTAGATTATCAAAATCATTTTGATTCATATCATTAATATGAGATAGTATGGAAGGAGAGATGATATATCATGGAATGTTATCCAAGCCATCAATAAATAAATAAACTTTACATATAATAAACCAAAAAAATCAAGTTATAATCATGTGCAACAATTGGCATAAGTCTAAATCTAGATCATCATTTATTAGTTCTCCAAACCTAACTAGTCATTTTAATTATTTTTGAATTCCTATATTGAGATTAATAGGGAAATTCTAAACATGGTTGAAGATACTTAGTTAATATCAATTTCAATTAAATGCATATATTGGCTAAACTCTAACTAGGCATTATCCTCTAGCTCAAGAGTACATAACATTTGTATGTCAGGATGTTATGTGAAAAGACAAATCCTTAGGTCATTTAGATCATACCATAGAATCATCACTCACACATCATCTGATGACACTTAGAATCATGTTTTTTTCATGTCAAGGAAATCATTTTATGTGTCTTTCATGCAAATGATTTAGGTTTATACTTAAGGCTAATTAATATTAAATAATGTCATCTAACCACATGTACTACAAAAATGTATGCAAAAAATAAACCAACAAAAATTAAAATTAACTTTCAAACCTCTTTAGTGTACCCATTACACAGTAAGGCACAATCACTAGTAAAGATGAATCATAGGGATGATCTCTATTTTTATGAACATTTTAAGGGAATTGTAATCCTCATCTTCAAGATTGTGCCATATAGTTTAGTCCTTATTTGTATGGAGCTAGGGAAACATATCAAGGACTAATTTCTTGGTCATGTTTCTATTGGAAATGATCATTATTCTCAAATGTACAACCAATAAAAGCATCTATATTAGAAAAAAATAATTTCCCAAGGATTACTACAAAACCACAAAGTCAAAAGGATATTGGAATGAGCCTTGATGCAGGAGCATCCTGGGTGTAAGGAAAATCTTGAATTGCCTAAAATATTATATTTTTCATTTTCAATAAGGGTTGTTTCAGTACATAGTTACTATTAATGGAAACTTTCTATTTTTAGTAAGTGGGTCATACGATCTGGAACTATTTTGATTTCACCAGTAGAAGTTCATCTTAGTCATATCTTCATGTCAGTGGAGTTGCATTGTCATACCATATGTATTGCAAAATTTATTAAATTTTTGTATGAAACCTTTGAGCTCAAATTTGAAGGTCTTAGAGGCTCCAAAATGAAGTTGGACCTGGGCAAGCTGGTGCTTACGTATTTCAAGTGTTGTAGAGTAGGAGCCAATATTTTCAACAAGTACTTATATTTCAAAATTGGACATACCGTTTAAAATTTATGGCCTCCAGAAGTTGGGGTACCTAAAAATATAGTTAGGGTTAGCCCTATATAGTAAATTAGAAAATAATAGTCAAATGGGGTTTGATCGGCCTCAAGGGTTAGGGTTAATGTCTAGAACCTTCCTAGGCAATGAAAATTTTCCTATATAAGGAAGGCATGTAGTGATGTTTAGGCAATTCATCACTTTGTGTTGAAAAATATTCTACAGAAATCACCCATGTGGAATTTCATATTGTATTTTTGAAAATTTATAATTCCACATTTGTGGAGATAATAAGAATCCCATTTTTAGTTCTTGCAGAAAATATGTTGTTCTCTGTTTCTTTTTGTATTTGTGGTAATAAGGGGAGTACTTTTCATCAAGCGATATTAGATTAGGATTTATGCTCATATGTAGACAAATCATCAATTGTGAGGAAATTTTCACTAGGATTTCAATGAAAGTACAAAAATGCCTCCCCAAAGAGAGCATGGTGAATCAAAGGTGTCACACCTTAGGATTTTAGATCCTTCATAGAAAAATGCAAGTTTTGGAAGAACAAATGTGTAGCGGGATGAACCTTTTCATAAGAGATGAAAGTGAGGATGAAAGATAAGAAGAAGGAAAAATATGATCAAGAAGTACAAAAAAAAAATTTGAACCTAGAAGAAGGAAGGTTTTTTAGGGCCATTTCCAAGATTGGAAAAAGACATAAGTTAGATGTTCCCACATTTTTGGGAAATCTTAACCTAGACGAGTTGATCATATTGGACCAATGAATTAGAACAATACTTTGAATATGAAGATATTGAAGATCTGGATAGCATCAAGTTTGCAAAGGCCCAACTAAAGGGTTATGCAAAGATCTAGTGGTAGGAAATTCGATTGGAGAAAAATAAAAGAGGGAAAGATAAAATCACAATGTGAGATTGAATGATAGCTAAGTTGAAGAAATAATTCATTCTTACAAATTATGAGCTTGATCTTCTAAAGAAAATGAAAGTGTTGAAATAAGTGGGAAGATCTATTCAGGGGTGTACAAAATAGTTCTACCAAATTCTCATTAGAGTTGGTCATGCAAAAGCTGACAAGGAGAAATTTTCTTGTTATCTTAATGGGTTGAGGCCAAGAATATAGGAGAAATTGAGTTTGGTATGAATGAATTGTATTGAAGAGGCATACCATTTTTCTCTAAGAGTTGAGGAAAATGTGAATAAGAAGTTTGATAACAATAATAGTGGTACGGGTTATGGTGGAAGATCTAGAAGACATTCTTATATATAGAGGCAAAAAAAAATATCAAAAGAAGGATAAGGCTAGAGGGAGCAATCATAACCAAAGGGAAAAAAAATTCATTCATTCTCATGATGAGAACATTAGAGATCATAGAGGAAGAGGAAGAGGACAAGGATCGAGAAGGAGGGGCTTCAGCGGAACATGTTTTCACTGTGGAGAAGAAGGTCATAGAGCATTTTAATGTCCTCAGTGCCAAGGAAGGATAGATAAGAGAACTGAATATTGGGAAAAAGTTATGTATGTTGATGAAGATGCCAAATAATCACATTTTAAATATGTTTAATGATAAGAAATCCCAATTAACATAAGAGTCTTGCTAAGTGGTGGGAATGAACTAGATCAAAAGAGGAGCTTATTTTGCACTAGGTGCAAGTGTGGAGATAAGTGTTGTGATGTGATCATTGATGGTGAAAGAAATAACAATCTAGTGTCATAAAATGATGGTTATGAAGTTAAAACTCAACAAGCACAAACACTCATTTCCATATCATATTCCCTAGGTGTAGGATGAGCAAAAGGTCATGGTTAATGAATAGTGCTTAATGAAGTTCAAGATTGGAAGCTACCAAGATAATGCGCCATGTGATATCATACCTATGGAAGTTTGATAGGCATGTTATACATGATGGTCATATGAATACTTACATTCTAAAAAAGGATAGAGTGAAACATAAATTGAAGCCATTAAATGATAAAGAAGAAAACATATATAGTTATGCTAGAATATGTTTTTTTTATGGAAAGAAGTTCCTTGAAGATATGAGGCATGAGCATATACGTTTTTCTATAATTAGAAAAGATGGTAAAGAATAAATAGAAGAGGTTCCTATAGAAGTTGCAAATTTATTGGAAGTGTTTCCAAATATTTTATTTGATAATGTGCCTGATGATTACACCAGTGAGGAAGATCACTCATTGGATGGAGTTGATTCCAAGAGGTAGTTTGATGAATAAGGTAGTGCACATAATGACACTAGCAAAAAATGAATATTTGAATTAACAAGTACATGAGTTTTTGTAGAAGGGGTTAATTTGAGAGAATCTAAGTCCATGTGTTGTACTAATAATATTGGCACCTAAGAAGAATGGAGAATGGAGGATGTATATAGATTGTCATGCTATCAACAAGATCACAACCAAGTATAGATTTCTATTGCCATGGATGGATGATATTATGGTTTTTTTGAGTAGAGTTGTGTATTTCACGAAGATAGATCTAAAGAGTGGGTACCATTAGATTTGGATTAGTGAAAGAAAGAAAGGAAGATCACCTTAAATACAAGAGAAGGATTGTATGAGTGGTTAGTTGTGCCTTTTGGTATAACCAATGCACTGATTACTTTCATGCAACTAATTAATTAGTTACTAAAGGAATCTCTAGGTAAGTTTTTCATTGTTTACCTAGACCATATTTTGATATTTAGTAAGACACTAGAGGACCATATAATGCATATTCCTAAGGTATTTGATAATTTGAGGGAAGAAAAGTTGTTGGTAGATCTGAAGATTTGTAGTTTTGTGAAGGAATTGGTGTGCTTGGGATTTGTAGTCTCGAAAAAAGGTCTAAAAATAGACCCTAAGAAAATGAAGGCTATCCTTGAATGGCCTACTCTAAGGAGTGCCACAAAGGTAAGATCTTTTCATGGATTGGCTAGTTTTTACAAAAAATTTATCAAAGGTTTTAGCAATATTTTTGGACCCTTGACTAAAACAATGAGAGGGGATAGGAAAGAATTTAAATGTACTATAGGAGTAGATAATAGTTTCAATTTTTTAAAATAGAAAGTTATAGAATAATTTATTCTATAACTTCCATATTTTAACAAGGTGTGTCAAGTAGATTGTGATGCTAGTAGTATTGTAATAGGAGTTGTTTTGAGCCAAGAAGGTAGATTTGTTTATTTTAGTGAGAAGTTGAATGATACCAAAAGAAAGTGTTCTATTTATGATCATGAATTTTATTCTATAACTAAGGCATTAAAGAAGTGGGGACAATATCTTCTTCCTAAGGAGTTTGTTTTGTCTACTAATCATCAAGCTTTGCAATAATTGAATATTCCAAAAAAAAACTAAAAAATAGAATTTGAAATAGGCTAAGTTTTTGTAGAGTTATACATTTTTTTAAAAATACAGGAGTGGGAAGTCTAAAAAAGTTGTGGATTATCTTGGTAGAAGACAATTTTTTCTAAAAAAGATGCAAATTGAGGTGGTTGGGTTCAAGGAACTCAAAAATTTGTAACTATAGGATCCTAATTTTGATGAAGCTTTTTAAAGCTTGTATTGAACATGTTACACTTGTTAGAGTAAATAATTATTTTACTAATTATTTATTCTATTTACTTAAGCTTACTTAGGTAAATGCATTTTATTAATTAGTTGTAGTCTAGGAGTTTGTTATAAGTTGTTGAGAATATGGGAGTTTGTTCTCACCTAAGTCATACTTATCCTCTCACATTGTTCAAGGACTTTCCACCTTATGTGGTTGTATGCTTAGTTGTCACACTTATCTCCTAGCATCTTCTAGCTTGTTCTGGAAGATTCCTGGAGCTCTTTATATTTGGGCTCCCTCATTGTATTTTCATACAGTAATATCATGTTTCATCATATTGTAAATACATTTTTTCTTTTGTTTGCATACTTGTTGTCTCTCATGTCCATTTAGGGTTTTTTTCCCTAGCTTCACGCTCTTCTCTCCTTAGCTTCCCTTTGATAGGTTTTCGCATGCAGGTGATATTGGGCATCTTCGGAGTTGGATTTCATCAACTCCAACAATAATTGATAGGAAAAAGTGGTTGGATTTCATCATCTAGGATGGTATGTTGTTTAAAGGAAGTCAGATGTTCATTCTAAGGAGTTATATGAGAGAAAATCTCATCAATTAGAAGCTTAGTTAGGGATTTTTTGGACATTTTGGTAGAGCTAAAACCATTGCTATGGTTAATGTGAATTATTATTGGCCATAGTTACAACAAGATGTAAAGAATTTTGTACAAAGATGTAAAGTATGTCAAATGGAAAAAGGAGTGAAGCAGAATACAGGATTGTATTATCCATTACCTGTACTAGAGATATCATGGGAGAATATTAGCATGGATTTTGTTCTTGGTTTACCAAGGACTCAGCATGGACATGATTCAATTTTTGTAGTGGTTGGGAGGTTTTAAAATATGGCATGATTCATTTCCTACAAGAAGATTAGTGATGTTGATCATGTGGCAAAAAAAATTTAGAGAGTAGTAAGACTACATGATCTACCAAAGAGTATAGTTTCAGATTGAGATGCCAATTTTGTTGGGTATTCATGGAGTACGATATGGAAGAAGTTGAAGGTAGATTTGAAATTCAGCCCCTCACATCATCCATAGACTAATGGAAAGACAGAGGTTGTGAATAGGAGTGTGGGAAAACTTGCTGAGATGTTTGGTTGGAGATAAGCCAAAAGGTTGGGATCTAATTTTACAATAGGCTAAATTTACATAAAATAATTGTGTCAACAAAAGTATTGGTAAATCACCATTCCATATTTTATATGGGAGGAATTTGGATGAAGGAAAGATAAGTAGTGTTGAGGTGAAGGATTTTGTAGAACATTTAAAGGAACATTCATGAGAAAGTGAGGAAGCACATTAAAAGGATGAATACACAGTACAAGGCTAAAGAAGATGAGAAAAGGAGGTGTAAGGAATTTCATATTGGAGATGAATTCATGGTTCATTTGAGGAAGGAGAAATTTCTAATGGTTACATATAACATGTTGAAAATGAAGAAGTTTGGACCGTACAAGATACTAAAAAAGCATGATTCTTGAAATGCCTATGAAGTAGAGTTGTATGTTAACTTGAAGATTTCATCAATATTTAATATTTCATATTTAATAGAAGATCATGAAGGAGGGGATGGAGATGAAATCACAAAATCTTAGTGGATTATTGCATCAACTACTTTAGCTACAAAGGAAATTGAAGAGATACTAGACATTCATGTTGGCAGAAGTACAAAGAACAAAGAATATGAAGAATATCTGGTAAAATAGAAAGTGAGACTAGTAAAATATTCACCATGGATAGCATGGGAGAAGGTTGACCATCTTTTTTTTCCTATAAACACTTGAGATGTAATAGGGTCACTTCTCAAATTACCCCAAGAATCTAATATAGCAGAATCCTAGGTGTGAGAGCAATCTTGTATCACCCAAAAATATAATTTTTTTGTCAATTTCAATAAGAGATATTTTAGTACAGAGTTACTATGTATGAAAAATAACTATATTTAGTAAGTGGTGTAGACACCTAAAAACCTTTAGAAAATAAAGTATTTTTATTTTCTGAAAAATTCTTGATGACATCATCATTTATTAATTAATTAATTATTTAATTTATTTATTTATTTTTACGCCATTAAATCCCTTTATCTTAATTAAAAATATTTAATTAAGGAATCCCTCCCAAAAATGTTTAAATCTTATTTAAACATTATTTCCTTATTTATTAATTATTTAATTAATAAATTGACCAAAAAACCCAAAATAAATTAAAAAATTATTTTTTTCCCAAAACTTGGCCAATTTCCTCAAGACCACTAACCTCTACCAAAATCTTCTAATCCTTATTTAATTTTGATTAAAGGCTAATCCCATCATTTCCTACTCCTAATCCCAACTCAAAATATTTAATTAAGATTAAATATTAATCCTCATGTTTATTAAAAAAGTTTTAATAAATATCTCCTCAACCCAAACCCTTGAAATAAATAAAACTTTATTTATTTCCTAAAAATCTAATTTATCCTCATCCTAAGAAGTTCTAGACTCTTCTAGAAAGTCTTCATCCTCATCCTAGGAAGTTCTAGACTATTCTAGAAAGTCTTTATCCTCATCCAAAGTCTAGACTCTTCTAGAAGATGTCTTTAAACCTAATCCTAATCCCCTCCTAACCTTGTCACATTCTCTAAACATGGGTTAAGACTTACTAACCCAAGCCAAAGTTAACAAATATCTCCTCCTTCACCCACCCTCATTAAATGCCATCCACTTGCCTATCCCTAAGCTAATCCTAAACC
The DNA here is from genome assembly GCA_028749045.1 of Cupressus sempervirens. Lineage (NCBI taxonomy): Eukaryota > Viridiplantae > Streptophyta > Pinopsida > Cupressales > Cupressaceae > Cupressus > Cupressus sempervirens. The sequence continues at coordinate 861,679,311 of CM053789.1, read as the reverse complement.
ATCCTAATCCATCTTCTAATCATTTGCACAATCCTAAGCAACCTTAAAACCTTCCTAATCAATCCCAAGTTGAAATTCCTCTCATCTCCTTCAAAATATCCTAACCATAAAACTTTATGAAGCCCACTCGGCCATAAATGACTCTTCCAAGCCCTTTTATTGCTCTTACAAGCCATTATGAGGGTCTTTATGAAGATTTTATCCCTTGAGCCTCCTTTGTTGACTCATCCTTCCCCTTTCCTCCATCTTCTCACCCTGTGACATGTGTCACTCTCTGATTGGCTATAAGGAAGCACAATCCATGTGCTCTCCTCTCATGCAATCTGAGCCCTCCATGAGCTTTTTCCCATCCTTGCATCTTAGCCCTCAATCCCTCAAGCCTCTTGCCTATAAATTGGATCTTTTCCCTTTGCAAAACAACACAATCCATGAAGTAAAGTCATAATGTCATTTTAAGAAGCCATTTTACATCAAAACCATACACTCACACCCAAATTCCAACTCCATTTGAAGCCCTTTTTGAAGCATAAGCTTGAGCATACATCCTATCTATTTAGACAAAGCTACTCAACAAGAGAGCTTCTCATTGAGAGAGCCCATTAATAGCTCATTTTCTCAATTGAGATCTCATCTTAGTCTATCTTGAAGTTCATGAATTTTTTTTAGTTTGTAGAAGCTTTATTTAAATTTGGTTTCTATTAGCATACTAACATTGCTCATATACAAGTGGGTCATATGATCTTTGAATTTTTTGATTTCACAAGTGAAGGTTCATCTAATTAGCCATATATGCCTTCTAGTGGAGCTACTTTGTCATACCATATGTATTGCAAAAGAAACTAAGGTTTTTGGGTACAAAAATTTTGAGCTCAAAAATTTGAAGGCCTTAGAGGCTTCAAAATGAGATTGAACCTAGGCGAACTGGTGATTTCTCGTGCCATACATTGTATATTAGGAGTCGACATTTTTGAAAAGTACTTAGAGTTAAAAATTGAATGTACGATTTAAAATTTATGGTCTCCAGAAGTTAGGGTACCTAAAAATATAGTTAGGGCCAACCCTGTGTAATGAATAAAATAATAATAGTTAATTGGGATTTTTTCAACCTCAAGGGTTAGGGTTAATGTCTAGAACCTCCCTAGATGGTGAATAATTACCTATATAAGGAAGGCATGTAGTGATGTTTAGGCAATTATGGGTGGTAGTTTGTGGCTCTGTGTTGAAGAATATTGTAAAGAAATCACCCATGTGGCTTTTCATATTGTATTTCTGAAATTTTTTGGAGATAATATGAAGCCCATTTTCTCTTCTTGCAAAAATTTTGTTTTTCTATATTTTTGTGTGTATTTGTGGTATTAAAGTGAGTACCCTTCATCGAACCTAAAGTGATCACAAATTTTTCAATTAGTCCCTGTTGTTTGATAATGTATCTATCTAGTAGTTGTAAGATGGTGTTGGCCTTATATTTATTAATAGTGAATTATTCATTGTCTACCTACTTATGATATTTATGGTTGTACAAAGATCAAACAGACTATTTTTTATAAGGTCATAAATTATGTGCATATCTACAACAAGGCTACCAAGGTCTTGGTATTTAGGAACTATCAAGAAACACAAAATAAGATCAAGCAACTATCATATGACATAAAAAATTTAAGAATGTTTTTTTTCTCCTTGTAAACTTAAAACATAATTCTCTCATGAATTTGAAATAAATCTCTACATCTTTAATATCTAGGATAAGTGAATCAATATACAAATATTCCACAATTTCCTTGTAAGATCAAACTCATTGTTAAGATGATATTTTTGAGTAGCTTGCCTCTCCAGAAAGGGAGGGTTCATATTAATATGTGGTTGGGTTTATTCAAGTTGTGCATTATTAGTCAACTATATAAATAATTCATCATTAGTCTATTCTATGATTTGAGGAGATGCAAAACCAACAAGACTCTTTTCCAAGTGGAGGTGGACATCACTCATTCCAACTACATAGCTATAATACTATGTGGCCTTGTTAAAATAAGCTTGTTAAATAGGTATTTTGTTAAAATTGGGTGTAGGTTGGGAAATCAATTTTTCTACAATAAGTTATGTGAGAGTAGCCATGTTATTAGTTGGCATGAGTCTAGGTTATTTAATCAAATGATAATATTGACATAATGGGTTGTTGTCATTATTGATTTCCTCTTCACAGTTGTGACCATGCAACCTAAGGGGACTACTATCGATTATAATTGGAAAACTGATATTAAAAATTTAATGATCATACCCCTTGATGTGCCATCCAATTAGATGTGGAATCACCATTTTATGGTTGATTAGACATTAGGTTTTTAGTTGGTAATTCCAATTTGTGGCATTTAAATTAACTCCAAGGAGTCAAACATTAAAATATAATAGGTGTGGATACATATCATATTTTTTTCATGGTTTCCCTTGACCAATGTAGAAAACTTTCTTGGGGAACTGACAATAGTGGGTACCACTTTTGTTGCACGAAGGAAATCATGAAATGATGCAAGATTCCCATATCAAATTTTATATATGTTCACGCGAACATAAAATAGTTGCTTGTTTGTGCGAACATATTAGTTTAAATAAGGTAAGTTTGTGCAAACATCTCTTATTAATATGTTTGCGTGAACATATTTTAATGATGATTTTGAGATTAAAACCTCATTTTTCCAATTTTGTTGTTCATTTTTACGAGGTGAATTAGATCTGGATGTTGGAGTGGACATATCAGATTGGTAAGTGAGTTGTGTCACTTTGCATCATTCTCCTCCAGATTTTGGTTGGTGTGCTATTTTGGGTATGTTTATGTGTTATTATTTTTATGTTTTTTTATGTTTTTAATGTTTTCAAAGCATATTTTCATGTTAATTTAATATTTTTCTTGTCTATTTATGTTAGTTAGTTCTGTTAATTTATCGTTTATAATTTTTTTGTTAATTATATATGAGTGTTATTAGAAAATACATTAGAAATTATTTAAAAACATTAGTGTAGAATATTAGAAAAATATTAATTTAGCATTAGAAAATAAATTTAGAAAAGTGTTAAATTAGATAAATATTAGAAAAACAATAGTTTAGAATATTAGAAAAATATTAGAAAATATTTTAAAACGTTAATCTAGAATATCAGAAAATATTAGAATAACATTAGGAAACAAATTTAGAAAAATATTAGAAAAAACATTACATTTATATTAGAAAAACATTAGAAATTATTTTTAAAAACATTAATCTAGAAAATATTAGAAAAATATTACAATATTTTAGATAAATATTAAAAAATATTAAAAAAATAATAGTGTAGAATATTGGAAAATATATTTAGAAAAATATTAATTTTATTAGAAAAACATTAGAAAATATATTTAAAAATATTAGTCTATAAATATTAGAAAGAAAATATATATATATATATATATATATATATATATATATATATATATTAGAAAAATATTACAAAGTATTTTTAAAAATATTAGTCTAGAAAATTTTAAAATATTAGAGAAACATAACAAAATATTAAAATGTATTTTAAAAATTAGTATAACATTAGGAAAAAAAAATTGAAAAATATTAGATTTATTAGAAAAATATTAGAAAAAAAAATTACATTTATATTAGAAAAGCATTAGAAATTATTAAAAAACATTAGTGTAGAATATTAGAAAAATATTAATTTAGCATTAGGAAAAAAATTTAGAAAGACATTAGTGTTAAATTAGATAAATATTAGAAAATATTAGAAAAAAAATAGTCTACTATATTAGAAAAACATTAGAAAATATTAAAACATTGGAATATTAGGAAAATAAATTAGTATAACATTAAGAAATATTAGTATTTAACATTAAAGAAAATAAATTAGTATTTAACATTACAAAATATTAGAAAAAACATTAGAAAATATTAGAAAAACATTACAAAATATTTGAAAAAAATAATAAACAAAATATTAGAAAAACATTAGAAAAAATTTAAAAAATTAGTGTAGAAAATTAAAAAATATTTGAACTCTATCTCCAACCCTTTAACCCTAACACCAACTCTAACTCTAGCTCTAATTTCTAACCCTAACTCAAACTCTAACCCTAATCTAACCCTAACTTTAAAACTTTTTAACCCTAAACTAACCCTAGATTTTTGTAACTAAAACCCTAATCTAACCCTAGAATCGTAACCCTAATCTAACTAGATAACCCCAACCTAACCCTAACCATAACTGAAACCCTTATCTAACCCTAGAACTCAAACCCTAATCTAACCCTAACTCAAACTCAAAGCCTAATTTAACACTAACCCTAACTAAAGTTACCCTAATCTAACCCTAGAATCATAACCATAATCTAACCCTAACTTCAAAACTGTAGTTCCAGGTAGAATCTAACCCTAACCCTAATCTAACCTTAACTGAAACCCTAATCTAACCATAACCCTAGAATTCAAACCCTAACCAAACCCTAATCTAACTCAAACCCTAATCATACCCTAATCTAACTCAAACCGTAATCTAAATCAAACAGTAATCTAACTCATACCATAATCTAACTCGAACTATAACTCAAACCCTAATCTAATCCTAATTAAAAACTAAAACCCTAATCTAACTCATACCCTTATCTAATCATAACCCTAGAAATCAAACCATAGCCAAACCCTAATCTAAATGAAACCCTAATCAAACCCTAGAATCTAACTCAAACCCTAATCTAACCATAACCCTAGAAATCAAACCCTAACTCAAACCCTAATCTAATTGTAACTAAAAATTGAAACCCTAATCCAATCCTAATTGAAAACTCCAACCCTAATCTAATAATAACCTTATAAATCAAACCCTAACCAAAGCCTAATCTTAATCAACCCTAATCATACCCTAATCTTTAACTCAAACCCTAATCAAAATCAAATTGTAATCAAACCCTAATCTAATCCTAACTAAAACTCAAACCCTAATGTAACTCAAACCCTAATCTAATTGTAACCCTAGAAATCAAACCCTAACCAAATCCTAATCTAACTCAAACCCTAATCTAAATAATACCCTAATCAAACCCTATAATCTAACTCAAACCCTAATCTAACTGTAACCTAGAAATCAAACCCTAACCAAACCTTATCCAAACCCCAACTCTAACCCTAATCTAATTGTAACTAAAAATTGAAACCCTAATCTAATTGTAACTGAAAACTCAAATTGTAATCTAATTCAAACCCTAATCTAAATGAAATCCTTATCAAACCTTAATTGAATCATAACCCTATAAATCAAACACCAAGCAAATCCTAATCTAAATCAAACCCTAATCATACCCTAATCTTTAACTCAAACCTTAATCATGAACCCTAATCTAATTGTAACCCTAAAAGTCAAACCCTGACCAAACCCTAATCTAACTCAAACCCTAATCTAAATAAAACCCTAATCTAACCCTATAATCTAACTCACACCCTAATCTAACTGTAACCCTAGAAATTAAACCCTAACCAAACCTTAACCAAACCCTAACTCAAACACTAATCTAATCATAATTGAAAACTAAAACCCTAATCTAATTCTAAGTAAAAACCCAAACCCTAATCTAAATGAAATCCTAATCAAACCCTAACTAAAATAGACCCTAATCTAATCATAACCCTATAAATCAAACCCAAACCAAACTCTAATCTAAATCAAACCCTAATCATACCCTAATCTTTAACTCAAACCCTAATCTAAATCAAATTGTAATCAAACCCTTATCTAACCCTAACTAAATACTCAAACCTTGATCTAACTCAACCCCTAATCTAAATCAAACCCTAATCATGAACCCCAATCTAATCATAACCCTAGAAATCAAACCCTAACCAAACCCTAATCTAACTCAAACCCTAATCTAAATGAAACCCTAATCAAACCCTAATCTAACTCAAACCTTACTATAACCATAACCCTAACCAAACCCTTTAATCTAAGTCAAACCCTAATCTAATCCTAACTAAAAACGCAAACCTTAACTCCAACTCTAACTCTCATGCATGATATATTGATGTGTTATATATTAGATGATGCATGAAATTACATATCTTTTAAATAAAAATTTGTGTACTAGACTACATGTATATGTTTATGTGTATTTACAATATATATTAGCTCCATAATTGTAAATATGACTTCACATGATCAGCTTGCTCATCATCCTAAGGGTGATGAGGGTCCTATTATGACTCATATTGCGGCTCCTACTATAATTCCTATTGTGGCTCATGGTGCAATTCATACTACTGATCATGGTGGCACTCGTGGTTGGGCTCATGCTGCAACTCATTGTAAGTCTCATGTTGTGGCTTGTCATAGGGCTCATGATGGAGTCACTCATGTTGTGGATCCTAGTTTGGCTCCTGATGTGGCTCCTACTGTAGCTTTTGGTGCGGATCCTGGTGTGGCTCACGTTGCACCACCTCCACACATTGATATCGATGCATTGTTTTCATTGGAAAAGTAGGAGGTTATTAGATCAAAGTAGTCTATATTGTCCTTTGATGATGGTTTATATAGAGACATATTTGTGACCATATATAGGAGTTTATGAGATCTCACTACTAAATCTAGAGCTCATCATTCATTTACCTTTGATGTATTAGCTGCCATATCTAGGGAGCTTGGAGTTGAGATTTTAGGAGATGCATATTTTGATGATGTCAAGAGGGTGGCCCCCAAAGACGTCATCAAATGAGATCTCTTTCCATCATATGAGGGTACACAAGGCAGGGTGAGAGGCTATCAAGTGAGACAGTACAAAGATCCCATTATAACTAGTATAATCTATCCTCATTTTTTAGTTGCACATGGTTGTTATCCTAATAATGATCAGATACCTCTTTAATTTACACAACAATTGTATGTTGAGTTCCACATGTGGCTCAACATCAACTACTTAGACATTCTAGATTATTGTGGGTAGGGGCATGGTCAAATCACAGATCATGACCAATATTGCAATGAATAATCTCTACCACCTCCAGATGTGAGACAATTCATTCGACAGAGACTTCCTCCAATGACTCTAACACTAGCACCTATTGCAAATAGAGTTGTCATTTCTTTCTGGAGAGGGGAGCAATTGATAGTATTGGACACATTGCATCTACAATTGCTAGTAGTACATCTGATTCTCTTAGTCACTATATTCACACTCGATGGAGTCATCCAGGTCGACCATCTTCAGAGGCATCCAGTAGCACTTCAAGAACCTCCCTTGATGAGGCATATATAGTTGTTGGACTACTATTTCCAGGCAATGTTTGTGCTCTTTTAGGATAGCACACATATATGGATTTAGCATTGTACTTTTTGGGGGATCTATTTTAGACTATTAATTACATTTCTAATACACAAGGGATGTAGTGCCCGCCCCTAGTTTGTATATTTTCTATTATTGCTGAACACTTTTAGGTCAGTTTTATGCTTGATTATTAGTAGCATTGTTTAGAGGTTATCAGATATTATTTCAAATTCAGTTGATATATGATAAGATTACTTGGTATTCTATACTTCATGTATGCATGATGATTATTACAGTGTTTTTAGTTATTGATGATGATTAGTTAGATGGATTATCATATGTGTTTTCTTATGGATACTTACCCCATACTGCATGTGTATGGTGTGTGTGTATATGTTTTCTTTATATATGGTGTTTCTGATGTGGTTAAGGAAGGGAGTCATAGTAACCTGCTAGTTAGGATCTACATGATGCACCACTTCTTGCCATTGCATGTTTAGTTTAGAATATTGTGTTTGTACATGTGTGGATTTTATGTAGATTGAAGGTATCGAGTATCAACTTCCCTGAATTTCCAAGATGAGCATACCCTATCGCATTATCTCAATGGTAAAAGAGGGGAGATAAATACTTGAGTCCAAATCCTAAACCTTTAAGTCATTTGTCCTAGAAAATTAGGACAAGTATATGAGTTGGTTACCTTCTGAATGCATCGAATGATGTTAATTTGTAATTTAAACCCTTCAGTTTGATCTTGTATGTGCTTTTCTATGATGGATTTCCATATTTTGTTTTATGAGTCTTTAGTGATCTTATATTTATTATGTCAAATTAAATTATTAAATTAATGATTTAATTTAATAGAAATTTATTATAGTATTTTTAATATCTAATTATATTTAATTAACTGGGAAATTAATTAAATAAAAAGAATTAAATTTAAAGATGAAAGTTATAAGTCTAATTTTAGAATGTGATAAAATTTATTTAATTTAATGATAATATATTTAGAGTTCATTTTTAAATAAATGCTAAATATTATTATTATTTAAATTAATAAATATTCTATCAATTAACATTTTGAAAATAAATGAAGAAGTAAAAAAATATATTAATTTATTAAAAGTTTTAATATTGCATGATGTGTGCATGAGATTAAAATTTAATAAATTAATTGAAAAGAAGTCAAGTGAAATTAAATAAAGTTATTTTATAAATCAATAAAAGTGCATGGAAAAGATAAAGAAAAGATAAATTAAAGTTAACAAAGAGTTAAAGTTTTGTGAGCAAAGAGTTCTCTTGGGTGATCACACAATTTGTGCCCTAATTTTAGGAGAGAACTCCATATCACAATTTGGGGGTTCATTTTCAAAGGACAGCGAATTTTGGAAGGGAAAAGGGATTTTCGAAAGAGAGAAAGTTTTGAGAGAAGGAATTTCTCTCACAAATATTTTGGGCATAGCGATTTAGCATCAGAGTCTAGGTAGATTCTTGTGATAAATTCGCATGGTTATTTACGTTATTTCTTTTCCTATCTTCTTTGTGACTGTGGATTGTAAATCCAAATTTCTTTGTGATGAACTCTTGAGTATTTCAATATTGTAAATTACTAAATGCATACCAATATCTTCTGTATATGTGGAGATTAGAAAAGTAATTAAAAACCCTCGTTCTGTAGATTTAAGAATTTAGTATTTTAATTGGGGAGGGTTTGAAATGAAATCGATATTTTGGTATATAAACCTGACGGGTTTGCCATAATTTCCCTATATGGGTATTGCTAGAATCTCTTGTTTAAAAAAATATACATAAAATAACAATTTGAATTTTGGGTAATTGTTTTTTTAAACAAATTCATTAAATTTAAAAAATAAATAAATAAATTGTTTTGAATTTTTAAGAAAATGAATTTTTTTTTTTTAAATATATATATATATAATATATTAAAAGGGGAGGGGGTTTTACCCCACCTCCCCCCTTCCTATCTCCTTATGGAGGCCTCTTTTATGAGATGCATGGCAAGCCCTACTATCGTGCCAGCAGGGGTACTATCATGGTAGACCCTATTGTCAGGATAGCAAGAGTTGTCGCGCAACGGACTGCCTACGACTAATTAAGTCACAAATGCGGCATTGAGATAGGTTTGTTACATTTTTAATATATATATATTATTTTATATTATTTTTATATATTATATATATTATTTTATATTATTTTTATATATTATATATATTATTTTATATTATTTTTATATATTATATATATTAAAAATTGTTTATTAAAATTTTTATTTTTAATTATAATTTTTATTTTAAAAAATTGTTATTAAATATTAGTAATTTTAATTATTATATATTATATATTAATTTTATTAATAAATTTTATTTAATAATAATTATTCAATTTAATAAATTATTAATGAATGAATAATACAGTTTTATATAATTATTAATTAAGTCAATTAAATATATTTTAATTAAAGTTTAATTAATACTAGAAGTTATTAAATGAAGTTCTAAATTTATTCAACTAGTTTTATAATATTGATTCTTAATAAAATTATAGTTTACTCAAAAATCAATATGTATTATTTTAATGATTTAATTAAACAATTACCCTTAAGTTATTTTGGAATAATAGATTTAAATCGAATTATGGTAATAGTACTTTTTATTCAAATGTAGGAAATGCATTAAACTATAAGGGTTAAGATGTAATCTTTTAAACTCGAAAACTCACACTGAAAATAGAAATTGAAAACCTTACTATTTAACTCAACTACGTGTTTTCAAATCAAACCAAACTATGAGACTATTCTATCTTCTATGTGTTGTCTATTCTTTAGGGTTTTAGGGTTTGACCTAGCTTTGACCAGTCTTAGGATGTTACTAGAGGCTTAGGAGTTTTGTGTTTGTGATATTATGATGTTGATCTCAATCTTTTATACTTAACCATGGTAATGTGTCTGGTATGCTCTATGAGATGTTTTGATGTGTTGATTGTTATTTCTTTCAAGTGTTCTCTTGTGAAACTGGGGTGAAATGTATGACATTCTTTACTTAACCATTTTGAGTCTTCGATCAGTCTTTTTAGGATACTTTTCGGTTGCTTGCTGAGAACTGATGGGTATTGTGATTTATCTTTGATATTTTTCAGTCACTTGTATAGGACTAAGGTGATTTTACTATTATTATTTGATTTGTACTTTTATGAGCTTAGGGTAGGTTATCTATATGCAATGTGGGGACATGTCTTACAATGGAGGTTAGGGCCTAAGTGGCTGCCAAGGTAACCCATTGTAAGTTATTTAATAAGTGAAAATGGTACACTAAATGAGAGTAAAATGAACCTAATAAGAGTCTTTGTATGTTCTCACCCATGCCTCAAGTGCTAGTATGGACTAGGATGGGAGTAGAGAGAACGCATGGTTGAGACCATGCATCATTAGTACACCTTGTCAATACGAGATGATACTAGTGTTGTATAGGGATCACTAGGGGGTCGAGGTCCTGAGAGATTTCCAAAGTAACTCTAGCATGATTCATGTGATGACACTTGCCCACTTACATAGTAGGTTTCCTATGTGTCTTGTGTGCTTTTGGGTATAGATGTCAATTTATCTTGGTACATTTGAGTTAGATTACTTTTAGGATTTCCTGGACTTAGAGGGTACTTTTTGATATTTGGATTGATATCCTGTTTGGGACTCAAGACTATCTCCTCAGCATAGTGGGAGTGGGCCATTTAGGTTCCACACAGTCGGGTGGTAGTGCTTTTTACTCTTACCATTGAGATCTATCTGTTGCTACTGTGGCTGGAGTTTTTTTGTTTGCATTTCCTTTCATTCTATATCTATGTATTATGATGGATGGTTATGTCTTTACGATGGATGTTTTCATTTATTGTACTGTACTTTGTATCATGGATCCGAGGAGGATGATGTAATTCTATTTTTATAAATGTATATTCTTTTAGCCTTTCATACCCTGTGACATGTAAAGTGGATGATTGAGCATTCCAAATTTTATTGCCAAGGGGCATTCAGAACAAATATATACTATTTAAATGGACTTTGGAATTTTAATTATTCTTTCATATGGATGTGGTATTTGTTAGACTTGGTATTAATTAAAATTTAAATATGACTCAACATCTTGGGATCCTTAAGAGATGTAATATGTTATGTTTGCTTATGTATGATTGTATGTTATTGCTTCTGCTACTTTATGTTTGACATGTATGTTAATCTATTTTTCTTTAAATAAAAAAATGTTTGGCAAACTTAGTAAAATTTTAAGTTAATTATTTTGGATCCCTTGGTAGTTTGGCTCTTCAATAGCAATGGTATTAGCAGTTCTTTGCTTCTTGGTCTATGACTCCTTAAATAGAAGTCTTGGAGTCCTTTTCCTGCTCAATTCTTCCATTCTTTAATTTCAATTCGTATGGATAAGGTAGGGTTCATTGCATCTAACCCATATTTTGTTTCCTCTAGAAACTTCTTGAATAATCCTTTAGAATTCACCCAAAAATGGTTTACACAGATTTCTATGCGACTAGCTCATCATCCTTATCTTCCAACTCATTCACAAAATTCAAAGTAACCACTTTGTAGGCTAAAAATTTGGTGAATCTTTATCATTTGAAATAATGTAGTAGCTCGGCACTATTGAAATATTGGTGCTCGACACATACTGTGTTACTCGGCATCAACTATGTTTTTCCTAATGCTGCGCACCTGAAGATCACTCGGCACACACTAGAATTTCTTGTTACTCAGCTCCAACTAAGAATTTACTCAGCTTCAATTAACTTTCTTGGCACCCACTAAAGATGTTAGTTTAAGCTTTGCAGTCAAGCTTGTTACAACTTCTTTCTCCAATGTTTCTATGTGTGACCAACCTCTATATCTTTGAGTATGTTATCAATACATTATTTAACCATTGTCTTAATTGATCCTTGCACTTCATTACAACATTATCACTCAACCTTTCCCTTAAGTTCATTTGTTACATCTTATTGATCAAATCCTCTTCATCAATCAACTAAGTGATAGTACTTGGATCTTATAAGAAAATGTCATCCCTACAAATAGCAGGTTTGACATCAATGAGAAACCAATGATTGAAAATATTCTTTTACAACAATCTTCCTTCTTTGCAACAATCTCCCTCTTTGATCTTTAACAATGAGCTTTTCAGTCAGATTTCTAACAATCTCCCTCCTTGGCATTGATGGCAAACCAAACTAATCAACCATCAAACTAAACTATTTAACCAAATGCTAACTAGGTTAGAATAGTAAGTCAAATGTCAAAAAGTAAATTGTACCTTCACATCTCCTTCTACTATTCTGATTGCTTCATTTATGCCTCTCCCTCTTTGTTTTTGTATCCTTGTTCTTTGTTTTTCTCCCTCCTCCTTCTACTATTATGATTGCTTCATTTCTGATTCTCCCTCTTTGTTGTTTTATCCTTGTTCTTTTTTTTTCTCCCTCTGTATTGCTTCATTTCTGTTGTTCTGATCAACTTCTCCTTCTATCTTCATTTGATCATTATCTCCCTTATACTTTTTATTAGTAGATCATCAGCATGTGATTAGTTTCTCACATCTTCTCCTCTTGTTGATTAATTTCTCACATCTTCTCCCTCTTTGACAACAATGCCCAAGACATATTAGCATCTTAGTATGCAAATGTAGCTCTTGCAAGTTCATTCAATTTCTCCCTTTGTCACCTTGCTCATGACTAATTTGGAACTTCAGAATATCTACTACTTTAGACATGAATCCTAAAGTCAGCATCCTCTGCATCAATGTATAGAATCTTCAACACTCAACTCATTTGATGCAAGGTAGTCTTGCTTTTGCTTTAAGTAGCCTTAGCTAGGGGTATCACCCCTAACTTACCTCTAAGATATTCAAAAGTATCTTTAGGTAGTGTTTTTGTGAACATGTTAGCAATCTATTCCTTTGAGCTAACATATTCCTTCTTCACTTGTTTGTCTTCCACCAATTCTCTTACATAGTGGTACTTAGTTGCAATGTGTTTGGTTTTAGCATGCATTACAAGGTTCTTTGATATGTTGATAGCACTTGTATTATCACAATAAAGTATCATTGGCTCAGTTACCTCTTCCTTCATACCTTGCAACAAATGTTTAATCCATACAACATTGGTGCAATTTATAGCAGCTGCAACATATTCAACTTTAGCAGTAGATTGTGAGGTGCATCTTTGCTTTTTGCTAGTCCATGTAATCAACCTCTGTCCTAAGAAAGTGCTCCTCCACTAGTGCTTTTTCTATCGTCAATGTTACCTCCCCAATCTACATTAGTGTAGGCTCTTAGTTCAAAATTTTCACTCCTCTTGTAGTACAAGCCAAAGTCATATGTTCCTTTTAGGCATCTTAGTATTCTCTTTACTGCCATTAAGTGATTTTCTCTTAGATTTTTAGAAAATCTAGCCACTATTCCAATAGCTAATGCAATATCTGGTCTACTATGTACAACATATTGTAGCTTTTCAATCATTGATCTATACAATGTTTGATTCACTTTAGCTAATTCATTATTCTTGGATAGCTTATGTCTAGTTGCCATTGGTGTGCTAACTGGTTTTGAGTCTTCTAATCCAAATGTTTTGAGTACCTCCTTGATGTATTTGGATTAGGTCACAAATATGCCATATTTCAATTGATGTACTTGCAATCCAACAAAGAATTTAATTTCTCCAAACATTGACATCTCAAATTCATGCTTTATTTGATCAAAAAAATCTTTGCATAAAACATCTTTTCCTCCAAATATTATATCATCAACAAAGATATTTGATATGGAAATGTCTTTACCTTTTTCAGCTTTAATTTAAAAGTTACTGTTGTCATCTTTTCTCTCAAATCCTATCTTCACAAGATATTTGAGCAGTCTCTCATACCATGCTCTAGGTGCTTGCTTCAATCCATAAAGTGCTTTGTGCAATTTGTAGACCATGTCCTTGTTCTTCTCATCAACAAATCCCTCTGGTTGTTCTATGTAGACTTCCTCTTCCAGTACACCATTTAGAAAAGTAGACTTCACATCCATTTGGTAGACTTTGAAACCCATGTATGTAGCATATGCAAGTAATTTTCTTACTCCTTCCATTCTTGCAACAAGGGAAAATGTTTCCCCATAATCCAGTACTTCTTGTGCATAGCCTTTGTAAAATGGCATGGCTTTATTTCTTGTTACCTCACTATTCTCATCAAGTTTGTTTCTAAACACCAATTTGGTACCAATCACATTCTTATTAGCCGGTCTAGGAACTAGGGTTTTTGTTTTATTCTTCTTAATGTAATCTATCTCTTCTTCCATGGCTTTATACTAGTCATAATCTTGTAGTGCATCTTTCACTATTTTAGGTTCAACCTTGCTCAACAGACATGATTCATTCCTCAGTCTATTCATTCTGATTGGTCTAGCATCCTTGTTACCAATGATTTGATCTGCAGGGTGATGTCTTCTCACATACTTGGCTAATCTAGGTTTTGTCCTTCTTTCCATATTTGATCCTTCAGCTTCAGAATCATTTTGTTCTTCTTCATCTAGCACTTCATCATTTGTCTCATGTATACTATTTTTAGAATCAGAATGTGCATTTTCTACATTTTGTAGCTCGACTTCTGAATGCAGCTAGGGATTCACAGGGTGAGACTCGACAGATACTAAAATTTGTTGATGGTTACCAACTTGATTTGCAGCATTGTCTTCAATATTCATTCCTTCATAGAAGTATACAAAGGATCTATAATCCTCTAATTTCTTGGAATCATCAACTTGAACTTCTGCATGCTCATCAAAATTTACATTTGCACTCTCCACAATCTTGTTAGTATTAATGTTCAAACACTTATATGCTTTGCTTCTAGTGGAGTATCTAAGGAATATGCCTTCACCACTTTTTGCATCAAACTTGCCATTTCTAGTATCTTTAAGAATATAACATTTACAACCAAATACTTTGAAATTTTTAACATTAGGTGAGTGACCGCCATAATTCAAAAGGTGTTGAATTTGTACCTTTCTTGACTTCAACTCTATTCAGTGTGTAAACTGCAGTGTTTATAGCTTCTCTCCAGTACTCTAGTGCAACATTTTTCTACATCATTAAGGTCCTAGCATAGTCAATCACTGACCTATTCCTTCTTTCAGTAGTACCATTATGTGGTGGAGTTCTTGGTACTGATGTTTGTCTTTTGATGTCTTTGTCATTGCAAAATATTTCAAATTCTTTTGATGTGAACTCACCTCTTCTATCTAACCTTAGGCATTTTAGGTTCTTTCCTATTTCCTTTTCAACTCTGGCCAAATACCACATAAATATTTGAAATGCATCATATTTTTTCTTTAAAAACATAGCAGTCATCATCCTAGAATAGTCATCTATAAATAGTATTATGTATTTGTCTCCTACATAGCTTTGCACTTCTATTAGACCACATAAGTCTGTATGGACTAACTCTAGTACTTCTTTGGAATTGTATGTTTTTATTTTGAAACTAGATTTCATCATCTTCCCTAGTTGACATTGTTTACACATTGTGTTTTTAGATTTCTTCAATTTGGGCAACCCTTTGACCTTCTTTTTCTTGCTGATGCTAATCAGATTATCAAAGTTAACATGATACAGTCTTTTATGCCATAACCACACATCATCAAGTCTAACAACAAGACATGTTGCATTTTCTATATCTAGGTAAAATAGATTACTCCTAGTTTATTCACCTTTTCCTATCAGATTTCCATTAGTGTCATAGATCTTAGCAGTTTTGTTTCCAAATTCAACTTTGCAACCTGCATTGCCTAATTGTGATACACTTAACAAGTTGTAGTTCAATCCTTCAACATAGTATGAATTACCACATGAAATTTTATCTGTGATCTTAATAGGGCCTATTCTTTTGATTTGACATGGGGCATCATTACCAAATCTAACACTATTTACATAATATTAAATGTAATGAACTTACTTTTATCTCCTATCATGTGATGTGAGCATCCACTGTCTATGATCCACTTGTCATTCTTGTTCACACAAGTAATCAATGTTGTTGCTTCATCTTCATCTTTATCTGATTCATCCTTCATGGCTACATAGACTACTTCATCATCATTCTCATCAGAATCTTCTTCAACAATGTAGCATCTCTTGCCTTTCTCCTTGTGGTCTTTGTTATCATCTTCCCTCTTGTACTTGTACTTGTTTCCTTCTTTGTAGTTCTTCTTTTATGTACATCTTGTAGCAATATGACCTATTTCATTGCAATTGAAACATATGATAGGGAGCTTACCTTTGAATTTACCCTTGCCTCTATGGAATCTCCTCATCGACGCTGCTATCACTGGATGCATGTTTTCATTTTCTTCTCTTCTTTCTTGATGTATCCTCCTCGGTGTTTTTTATTGTCATCTTGGCCTTGAAAGAAGATTCAAGGTTCTCAAGTCTATAGTTGTCAAAATTGGACAATTCAAATGCAATAAGTCTTCCCACTTCAAAGGTTAGTGTGCTTCCTTGTACACACCTTAGCTCTTGAATGGCTGAAACTCTAATGGCATAGATAGGGAGCAAAGTTCTTAAGTACTTGCTGATGATAGTTTCTTCTTCCAATTGACCACTGAGACTCTTTATTGTACTTACCATTTCTTTCATTCTTGTAGCATATTGAGTAGCATTTTCATCTTCCTCAATTTTCATGTCATCAAACTTTCCTCTTAGGCTTTCTCTTTTTGCTCTTTGGACATTCTAATCTCCTCCATAGATATCTAATAAGGCTTTCCACATCTTGAATGCAGTGTCACAATCTTTGATGTCATCATATTCTACATAATTAAGTGTAGAGGAAATCTCCAGCATTGGTTAATTCTGCTCCTTCTTTTTGTTCAAATTATCTATAGTAAGAGGTCCTACTGAATTTACATGTTCTATTCCAATTGAGGTTTGTGCATAGTCACCTATTGATCCAAGGTGCAATTTCATTAGACTTTACCATGCATCAAAGTTGTCTTTGTTGAGCTTGGGAACTTCTCTCTTAGACATCTTGATCTTCCTACTTCTAGTACCTTGAAACTAAATCAATAGATGGCTTTGATACCAATTGTTAGAAATGCTTTAAAATAACTGAGAGGGGGGGGGGGGGGTGAATCAGTTATTCAAGGTCCAAATGTCTTATTCAAACTTTTCACTAATTATAGTGAGGTCATTCAATCATTCATGCATCCAAGCTTTAACTTTTCTAATCAGCAGATTACTGTAAATCAACATGCAAGCATAACACATAACAAATTAACGTATGACACAATGATTTATGTGAAAATCCAATTTGGAAAAAATTGCCAGTAACATGCTACTCAATTCTCACTCTTTTGAAGTGATGCCCTATGAAAGGCTTGCCCTATTAAAGACTTACAACACACTATTAAATGTGACCTTGTTAGAGGATTTAACCACCCTATTAGAAGTGGGCCTAGTTAGAGGACTTTAGAATATTCACTTGGAATACCACCCTATTAAAAGATTTACAAATGGCTATTAAACCAACTTAAGTCCATAAGATTTCCATATCTAATACAATTGCTAGAGAGTATTAGAAAATTTTGACCTGACTACAACATACAACTTATCTTGTAGATCTTAGATCACTTCTCAGCTCATACCATTGTCTACCTTAATCACTACAACTGATGACGGGCCACACCACCCGTACCAACTAACAACCAAAAATGCAACAATATGGAGACAGAGAGATGACAAAAATGCTTCATAAAGCATCCATTAATTCTCGAACTTCCTTACAAGAGCTTCCATTCCTTGAACTTCTTGAACTTGATTACAAATGATAATAAGCCTTCCTTAAATAGGCACTTCTAACCCAAGACATTACAAACACAACCAATGTGGGATAAAAGGTAAATACAACTACCTTTAAATAAATATTAAATTCCCACCCAAATACAACTAAGAACCCAACAAATATTAAATGCATGATTTAAGGAACTTTCCACAAACTTCTAAGATGCCACCTATACACCTTGATTAATGGAATGACAACTATTTTTATTATTTTTCTTTTTAGGCCACCTATGCACCTCGAAAATAGAAATCTCCTTTTCCTTTCTTTTCTCCTTTTTATTTTTTTATTATTTCTCCTCTAATTTTCGTCACTTTCTCTCTCCTCTAGAATTTTTTTTTTTTTTTTTTTCTTTTTTTTTTCTTTTTTTTTTCCTCTCTTTTTTTTTTTTTTTTTTTCTAATAATTTAATTTTCCCATGTAAGATGCTCCTGCATCAGACTCCCTTGGTAGATAGAAAAGTGTGTCCCACACTTTGATGCCAAAAGAATGATATACCACCATCTTCATCTTCACCACAAGCTACGACCTCAATAGGGACAAGAAAAACCAACATGCAAATCTTTCACATTTTTTTTTTTTTTTTTTGCTGATGCATGATGCTCCTGCATCCGACTCCCATGGTAGGAAAAATTTTGTGAGTATGGAGTCACAAAATGAAATAGCCATTGTTGACATAATTTTTTTCCTCTTCCTCCAACACATAGCTGGAACAAGTATTGGGTGCCGATATATTTCCTTCTTTTGCTGCTGAAAATACTCCTTTGCAATGAACTCTATCCAAGTATAACTCTCATCCTCATCCAATCTTGTTGAATTAATCACACCTGTAATAAACCCAACAACACCATACCAATCTTTCTTTGCATACCACACATGACTAACAAGATCCTCATGCAAACCATCATTAATATCTTTTAAACTCATATCAAAGACAACATCCCATGATTCATAAGAATTTACCTGTTTGACATCTTCATCTTTGCTTGCCTCTTTCATGTCATCAACAATGCATGTAACTGCTCCACTTGCTTGATCTCTAATGAAGGCACTATAATTTTCCTCCATTGCTGCAATTTTCAAATCATCTTGATCTACTTCAGGTTCATAAATCTTGTCATCTTTATGTTCTTCCTCTTCTCTTTCATCTTCTTCAACTTCTGGTTCACAAATAATTTCCTCTTCATCCACTTGCTCTTCCACTGGATCATCTTTCTTTTCCACATCCAAGGAATTATCAACATCTCTTTTTTGGTGACATGCTCTTCGTTTCCGCAACTCAGCTTCTAATTCATTCGCTTGCTTCTGCAAATCAACTAGCAATGATTGTTGATTTCTTGCTCTAAATTTCTCAAGTCGAAGAATCCTCAGAATCCATCCAATCACAAAAGTCATCTTCTTCTTTCTCTTCTCCATAGTCAAGTCTTCAGAAGACAAATCTTGTCCAAAACAAGAACCTTATGCAAACTGCCTCACAGTCGGCGATCTGTCTACACAATCAAGAACTTCTTGACAAACTTCACCTAACTCAAGGTCCTGGTGCAAACTGCCTCACGTTCGGCGATCTATCCGCACACTCAGGAACTCATGCTCTGATACCACTGATGACGGGCCACACCACCCGTACCAACTAACAACCAAAAATGCAACAATATGGAGACAGAGAGATGACAAAAATGCTTCATAAAGCATCCATTAATTCTCGAACTTCCTTACAAGAGCTTCCATTCCTTGAACTTCTTGAACTTGATTACAAATGATAATAAGCCTTCCTTAAATAGGCACTTCTAACCCAAGACATTACAAACACAACCAATGTGGGATAAAAGGTAAATACAACTACCTTTAAATAAATATTAAATTCCCACCCAAATACAACTAAGCACCCAACAAATATTAAATGCATGATTTAAGGAACTTTCCACAAACTTCTAAGATGCCACCTATACACCTTGATTAATGGAATGACAACTATTTTTATTATTTTTCTTTTTACGCCACCTATGCACCTCGAAAATAGAAATCTCCTTTTCCTTTCTTTTCTCCTTTTTATTTTTTTATTATTTCTCCTCTAATTTTCGTCACTTTCTCTCTCCTCTAGAATTTTTTTTTTTTTTTTTTTTTTTTTCTTTTTTTTTTCTTTTTTTTTTTCCTCTCTTTTTTTTTTTTTCATCATGCATCAACAACTCTGCTAGTTTGACCTCCTTTCAAGCTTAGTCTCCTTGAGTCTCCATGCTCAATGTTCCAGTAAAATAATCTCTTCATGATAACTTGTAGAAGTAGAGCCTCTATGCTCTTCCTTCTCCTGAATGTCTCCTTCTTGAGACCCTTCTAACCACTTCATAGTTTTTCTCTTCAGCAGCAACAGTATCAGCAGCTCTTTTCTTCTTGGTCTATGACTCCTTAAATAGAAGTCTTGGAATCCTTTTCCTGCTCGATTCTTCCATTCTTTAATTTCAATTCATATGGATTAGGTAAGATTCATTGCATCTAACCCATATTCTATTTCCTCTAGAAACTTCTTGAATAATCCTTTAGAATTCACCAAAAAATAGTTTACATAGATTTCTATGCCACCAACCCATCATCTTTATCTTCCAACTCATTCACAAAGTTCAAGGTAACCACTTTCTTAGCTCAAATTTGGTGAATCTTCATCATTTGAAATAATGCAGCAACTCAGCACTATTGAAATACTAGTGCTCGACACATACTATGTTACTCGACATCAACTATGTTTTTCGTAATGCTCAGCACCTAAAGATCACTCGGAACACACTAGAATTTCTTGTTACTCAACTCCAACTGAGAATTTTCTCGGCTTCAACTAACTTGCTTGGCACCCACTAAAGATCTTAGTTTAAGCTTTGCAATCAAGCTTGTTACAACTTCTTCCTCCAATGTTTCTATGTGTGACCAACCTCTGTATCTTTGAGTATGTTATCAATACATCATTTAACCATTGTCCTAACTGATCCTTGTACTTCATTACAAGATCAACACTCAACCTTTCCCTTAGGTTCTCTTGTTAAATCTTGTTGATCAAATCCTCTTCATCAATCAACTAAGTGATAGTACTTGGATCTTATAAGCAAATGTCATCCCTACAAATAGTAGGTTTGACATTAATGACAAAACAATGATTGAAAATATTCTTTTACAACAATCTTCCTTCTTTGCAACAATCTCCCTCTTTGATCTTCAACAATGAGCTTTTCAATCAAATTTCCAACAAAGGCCTAGAAGATTTTGTTAAGACATTGCATCTCTTCAAGATTTATGGTTCATCAGCCAACTTGGAAGGGAATTGGGCTTGAGACCCTTCTTTTCACCACTAAACCTATCCAGATTCTAGGTACTTTTGTTGCCAAGAGTATTTGGAAAGCCTGGGAAGTGGTTAAGCCCTGGCTTCGATGGGTTGGAAATGGTTTCAGAGATGGGCTCTCCATGAACCAGCACAACCTCTGGTTGTCCCCTCTATTTTCTATTCAAGGTGTTCCCCTGGCTAAAGTGCATGGAGCTAGTGCTCTGCATTTTATTTAATGCGGCATACGAAACCCTAAAGAACTTTTCTCCAGAGTTACTATGAGTTTATAGTCATGAGAGGACATGAAAGTACAATTCTAGCTCTCTTTTCCAGATCACCAGACTTTTGATCTTCTTGTTTCTGGGGTGCCTCCATGTTTATTACACAAAGTAGGCATTCAGTCTTCTCACCCTTGGTGAAAAGATTGGAAGTGGTATCCAGATACCCCAGTAACCAGTTATAACCCTCAACTAGGCTACCAATGGCTAGCTCCTCACTTTCCCATGGTTGTGGTTCTTAACCAATGCTAGCATTTGCAATCTTCTCAACATATTTGGCATAATAGATTCTGCACTATCTGGACTGCCATTACTAAGCCCAAAATTGCACATTTTTCCTAGTGTATTCTTTTTCAGGGATTGCCTTTAGGCTCTCATTTGTGGCACCTAGGAGTTTCTGATCCCCAATGCCCATTTTGTGGCCAACCAGAGAATTTTTTCATATTTTTTGGTTTTCTAGATGTGCTTAATGTTACTGACAATGGATCCATGATCTTTTGTGCCCCTTCCACCTAGAACCCTTTTCTTGGCATATGGTTGTTCTGGGTGATAATACTTTGATACCTTTCAAGTACACCCAGATTTGGCATGCTTTTAGATTGGAGATCTTATTTATTATTTGGAAAGATCACAATTCAGTTATTTATGCTCACAATATGCTTGACATTAATGTAATCATGTACATTAAATCATGTATTTATAACAATGTCATGTTGCAGATTCATATACAAACAGATAAAGTGGCTTTGAAGGTGGCTCACTTACAAGATCTTTTGGCTCATTGGGGAAATGCCCCCTGTACAGTTGCTCATGTTCTACCAGAGTTGGCCTCTGAAAACTGTACTCCTCCTCACGATCATCATCGAGGATGTAGCAATTCTACCCATCTCTCGCACACACCTCACTCTCAATAACCTTGTTCTCCCAACAGTGGTGCTTTTGGTCGGTGCCACTCTTCTAGAGGTTCTAGTGGGTGATACTGCTCTGTCTTGCCTCCCTATATGTCTAGTTTAGGGTGGTCCCCTATGGCTCCTCCTTCTTCTCTTGCTTCTATTTGGCCCTCTATGCATTCAAACCCCAAGTGGGTGTTTCCCTGACTATACTTAGCCATTTATCCCCTCCAGGCTTGAGGCAGAGCAAGGTTAAGATAATGTTGCTACTAATGATGGTTGGGATCCACCTAAGCTATCTACTCACCCCTCCCTTGGTTAGGGTTGTGATGATAAAGATCCTTTTCCCTCTGTTGACACTGCACTAGCAGCTTGAGGATTTTTGTATTTTCTATATGTTTTTTTATGCTTAGTTGAATTCTAGCCTGTGGCTATCTGAACTCGTGGGGTGATCCTGTTTCCCTTGGCCTTTTTTTGTGAATAGGTAACTTTTTTATATTTAATATAAGGAAGGGACTATTCATCAAAAAAAAAGGCAAAACTAAAAATTGAAACTTATACTATTTTCAAAACATGTATTTGCTATCTATGCTTTACAATAGTATGTTTTATGGTTGTTTTAACATCTTGTATTTTGGATATTATTGTAGGATGGTTTCTGGCATGAGATCTTCTGTTAGAGGTTGTAGTCTAGGCCATGGATGAGGCAGAGCCATCAGTGTACATGAGTCTATTCATGAAGGCCCTCTTCAAGAAGAGAATAGGGAAGAGCATGTTAGTGACCATCAGGAAGAGAACCATAAAGAGCAACAGGTCAACTCTAAGGAGGTTGACCTAAGGCAAATGATGAAAACCATCATTAATCACCTACCTCCTATTCATGCCTGAGATGGGGCACATCAGTCAAGACTTGAGCATAGACCTAGGTCTAGGAGTTATCCTAACTATCATAATGTGCAATGCAAGAAGTGAAACCAGTATAACTGGCCATCTCAGAGTATTCAGTCTTATCCTACTGGGAGTAGTGTTTAGCAGTCTAGTGCACCTAGAGTGCAGGGGAGTTTTGATGGAGAGTGTTTCTCATGCAAACAACATGGACACAAAGTCATTCCATTTCCCTCAAGGGAAATCATAATTCTTAGACTAGAGACCCTTAGTTTTAGAACCTACAGTTGGAGACATGGGTAGGTCCCAGAGAGTGTTCTCAGTAGAGTCATGTCCTCTTATAGGGGGAAAGGGTATAGATGTCAATTTATCTTGGTACCTTTGAGTTAGATTACTTTTAGGATTCACTGGACTTAGAGAGTACTTTTGACATTTGGATTGATATCCTATTTGGGACTTGAGACTATCTCCTCAGCATAGTGGGAGTGGGACATTTAGGTTCCATGTGGTTGAATGGTAGTGATTTTTACTCTTACCATTGAGATCTATCTATTGCTACTGTGGCTGGAGTTTTCTTGTTTGCATTTCCTTTCATTCTATATTTGTGTATTATGATGGATGGTTATTTTATATCATATATCCAAGGAGGAGGATGTATTCTAAATTCTATTTTTTCAAATGTATATTCTTTTAGCCTTTCATACCCTATGACATATACAGTGGATGATTGAGCATTCCAAATTCTATTGCCAAGCGGTGTACAGAACAAATGTATATTATTTAAATGGACTTTGGAACTTTAATTATACTTTCATATGGATGTGGTATTTGTTAGACTTAGTATTAATTAAAATTTTAATGTGACTCAACATCTTGGGATCCTTAAGGAATGTAATTTGTTATGTTTTCTTATGTATGATTGTATGTTATTGCTTCCACTGCTTTATGTTTGACATGTATATTAATCTTTCTTTTTCAAAAAAAAATGTTTGGAAAACTCAGTAAAATTTTAGGCTAATTTTTTTGGATCCCTTGGTAGGGTGTTACATCTAGTATTAGAGCCAAGTGTCTACATTGGAAGCTCTGGGTATATTGGAATGCCATTGGTGTTAACTAGATGAACAAAAATGAAAACTTTAAATTGTTATGTATATCTATTTCAAACTGAAACTTGAACTAGTTAAACTGAAAAAAAACTTAAACTTTTAGTTGTATATTCTCAAACTTGAACACTTAGACTTCAAAGCTAAAATATACTTAAACCTAACAATAGGAAAAACTGAAAATTGAAAATTATACTATTTTCAAAACATGTGTTTTCTATCTATGCTTTATAGTAGTATGTTTTATGGTTGCTATAGCATCTTGTATCTTGGATATTATTGGAGATCTTCTATTAGAGGTTGTAGTCTAGGTCATGGATTAGGTAGAGCCAGTAGTGTACATGACTCTATTCACGAAGGCCATCTTCAAGAAGAGAATAGGGAAGAACATGTCAGTGAGCATCAGGAAGAGAACCATAGAGAGTAGAAGGTCGACTTTAAAGTGATCAACCTAAGGAAAATAATGAAAACCATAATTGATTGTCTACCTCCTATTCATGCCTAGGATGGGGCACATGAGCCAAGATTTCATGAGCATAGACCTAAGTCTAGGAGCTATTGTAACTATCACAAAGTGCAATGCAATAAGCGCAACTAGTATGACCGGTCGTCTCAGAGTATTCAGTCTTATCCTAGTGGGAGTAGTGTTTAGCAATCTAGTGCACCTAGAGTGCAGAGGAGTTTTGACAGAGAGTGTTTCTCATGTGGATAACATGGACACAAGTCATTCCATTTCCCTCAAGGAAAATCACAATTTTCAAACCAGAGACCTGTAGTTTCAAAACCTATGGTTGGAGACATGGGTAGGTCCCAGAGAGTGTTCTCAGTAGAGTCATGTCCTCTTTAGCATTACCATTCTTGTTGGCTTCCAGGAGCAAGCCTAAGTCTAGGGGGGTGGATGTAGTGCCTGCCCCTAGTTTTCATTTTTTCTATTATTGATGAACTCTTTTAGGTCAGTTTTATGCTTAATTATTAGTATCATTGTTTAGAGGTTATCAGATATTGTTTTAGATTCAGTTGATATATGATGAGATTACTTGGTATTATATACTTCATGTATGTATGATGATTATTATAGTGTTTTCAGTTATTGATGATGATTAGTTAGATGCATTATCATATGTGTTTTCTTATGGATACTTACCCCATATTGCATGTGTATGATGTGTGTGTATGTTTTCTTTATGTATGGGGTTTCTGATGTGGTTAAGGAAGGGAATCGTAGTGACCTGCTAGTTGGGATCTACACGATGCACCACTTCCTGCCATTTTCTATTTAGTTTAGAATATTGTGTTTGTACATGCGTGGATTTTATGTAGATTGCAGGTACAAGGCATCGACTTCCCTGAATTGACAAGATGAGCATACCCTATTGCATTATCTCAATGGTAAGAGAGGGGAGATAAATTCTTGAGTCCATATCCAACCTTTAAGCCATTTCTCCTAGAAAATTAGGACAAGTATCCAAATTGTTTACCTTTTGAATGCGTCAAATGACATTAATTTGTGATTATAACCCTTTAGTTTGATCTTGTATGTGTTTTTCTATGATGGGTTTCCGTATTTTGTTTTATGAGTCTTTGGTGATTTTATATTAATTAAGTCAAATTAAATTATTAAATTAATGATTTAATTTAATGCAAACTTAGTATGGTATTTTTAATATTTAATTATATTTAATTAACTAGGAAATTAATTAAATAAAAATAATTAACTTTAAAGATAAAAGTTATAAGTTTAATTTTAGAATGTGATAATATTTATTCAGTTTAATGATAATATATTTAGAGTTCACTTTTAAATAAATGCTAAATACTATTATTTAAATTAAGAAATATTCTATCAATTAATGTTTCAAAAATCATGGATCTGAGGAGGAGGATGTAATTTTATTTTTATAAATATTTATTCTTTTAGCCTTTCATACCCTATGACATGTACAGTGGATGATTGAGCATTTCAAAATTTATTGCCAAGTGGCATTCAAAACAAATGTATATTATTTAAATGGACTTTGGACTTTTAATTATTCTTTCATATGGATGTGGTATTTGTCAGACTTGGTATTAATTAAAATTGAAATGTAACTCAACGTCTTTGGATCCTTAAGGAATGTAATTTGTTATGTTTGTTTATGTGTGATTGTATGTTATTACTTCTGCTACTTTATGTTTGATGTGTATGTTAATCTTTCTTTCTTAAATTTAAAAAAAAATGTTTGAAAAACTTAGTAAAATTTTAGGTTAATTTTTTTGGATCCCTTGGCAGGGCATTATAGGGGATACCAGTTCACTCAGTGATGGATGCCATTAGACATCATCAGAGCCCCATAGTTCTAGAGGCACAAACCACACTAGTGACAGTCGCCACACAGCATTCTACACGAGGTTCATGACACTCTTTAGATGACTCGAGCATATGAGTTAGAGATGTCAAGATCACATTTGAGGGCCTTGATGATTTTAGTGAGTAGTTATGAGAGCTATCTAAGATTGATACTAGTCTAAGCATGGGATTTTCATCATACATGGACATGTTATTTTGACCCGGCACTGATTCTACACCATTACCCAACTAGTTACACACTCCAATTCACTTAGCATTACTAGTAGTTGGAGATTGTGGCACTAAGGGCGGTTTAGTGGGTGTTGGAGTTTTAGGAGATGATGCTGGTGTATTAGGATGAGATGTTGATAGTAGAGGTGCATCGATAGATGATACGATCGAGTCTTATGATCATCCTCCACCTCTTGAGACCTATATATATATATACATATGTACATATGTATATATATATACATATGTATATATATACATATGTATATGTATATGTACATATGTATATGTATATATGTATATACATATGTATATGTATATATGTATATGCATATATGTATATGTATATATGTATATGCATATATACATATGTATACATATATACATATACATATGTATATGTATATATGTATACATATGTATATGTATATATATATATACATATGTTTATGTATATATATATATATATATGTATATATATATATATATATATATATATATACATATACATATATATATATATATATGTATATATATAATTTATACATATATGAAATTTAAAATTTTAGTTCAGATAGATATATACATATATATATACATATACATATATATACATATATATACACACACATATATATATACATATACACACACACACACACACACACACACACACACACACACACACACACACACACACATATATACATATATATATATATATATATATATATATATATATATATATATATATATATATATATATATATATATATATATATATATATATATATATATATATATATATATATATATATATATATATATATATATATGTATATATATGATTTATACATATATAAAATTTAAAATTTTAGTTCAGATAGATATTTAAAAGTTATAATAAATTGTGAAGGCACAGATCGCCGAGCACATGATTACATCTAGTGTTGGGTCAATGCATGTATGTCAGAGAGATGATTCTATTGAGACACCGAGTAGTACTCAGCTACAATTTTTAAATAGTTTGTAAAAGTTATTTATGTTTCAAACTATATGCACTCGTATTCATGTACACATGTATATATATATATATATATATATATATATATATATATATATATATATATATATATATATATATATATATATATATATATATATATATATATATATATATATATATATATATATATATATATATATATATATATATATATATATATATATATATATATATATATATATATATATATATATATATATGTTTAGATAGTTCTAATGTATATATATTTGTAGGGCTCAATTGTTGCGCCTCGGCCATAGGATCTATAGGAGACTCGATCAAAGGGTCATTCTATTCATATGCATCTTGAGGGATCCCTCTAGTAGTAGTAGATTTATATATTTTTTGATGCATTTATATATTGGAGACTTTGTATATTATGGAGAGTTACATACACGTGTATTTCAATACCTTGATGAAACATACATTTCACTATTTATTTGACTATTTAGCACTTCAGTAGTTGGATGACATCTATATGGATTTTTATATTTTACTACATACATGTTTATTTGAGACTTACAGTTTGCATATGTATGCATTTCAGTAGAGATATTAGATGTAGATGTCTATTCTTACAATGCACATGTACGTGTATTTTTTTGTATTTTAGTAGAGCATTCTTCATGAATTAGTTTATAAATTTTAAACTTTAAAGTTGTTTGTAATTATTATAAAATAATCAAATTAACTTCTCTTTACCTACTTCAATAGTTGAATATGAAGAAATTCCAAATTGATCTATGAACCTAATTTATAATTTTGAAAAATATGAATTGAATTAATATAGGTGCTTGAAACTACTAAATTAATCCAAATGGTTTAGATTACAAATTTAAAACATTATATTAATTTGTAATCATTATAAAATAATCAATTAGTAGGACTAAAGATACATATTTGGTAAATCAATTAGTAGGACTAAAGATACAAATTTGTTAAATGAATTAGTAGGACTAAAAGATACATATTTGTTAAATCAATTAGAAGGGCTAAAGATAAATATTTGTTTTATGTGGGTAAAAATATGCTAGCCAGGTAAGCCAATACATTATTTTAAAAAACTTTTACAAAATATAATATCCTTGACAACCTTCATCCATGGTAATTAATATTATTAAAATATATACATTTTAAAACACATTAATAAACTGATAAACTAAGAATATGATCCTACAATAAACTAACATTAATATATAGTTTTTTAACAAACTAATGATAACTAAGAGTATGGTCCTACAACTAAAAACACATAATGAGATGAAATTCAATAGTTTGAAAAGAAGTTGATAAAAGACTTCTAACGTATTAAATTATCTTTAATATGTATCTATCTAATGATTGTGTAAGTTCCAACTAACTTGTATTGCCTATTTAGATCATGTTGTTATTATTATTCATCCATGGTAATTAATATTATTAAAATGTATACATTTAAAAACACATTAGTAAACTAATAAACTAAGAGTATGACCCTATAATTTTTTAATAAACTAATGATAACATAATCTTTAGTTTAGGATGGTAATTAATATTATTAAAATGACACATTTATAAATTCCAATTATTCATTAGTAGGACTAAAGATTTTTTTTTTTTGTGGATAAAAATATGCTAGTAGGTAAGCCAATACACTATTTTTAAAAACTTTTATAAAATATAATATTCTTAATAACTTTCATTCATGGTAATTAATATTATTAAAATGTATACATTTAAAGGTCCTAAAATTTGATATATTGAGGCAAACAACTTTAAATTTGACATTCCATATTCTGATGTTCTCTTGTCCTGATGATGGATCATGTAGTATGATCTGAAACGTTGATGTTTAAAAAACTCACACAATCTAATCCAGAAACATTGCTCACAACTTTAAATTAATTCAAATTATTATAAAATAAATCTTAAGAAGAAGTAGTATATCTAGAACCTTTAAGATAATATTATTAAA
This sequence comes from Cupressus sempervirens, assembly GCA_028749045.1. Taxonomy (NCBI): domain Eukaryota; kingdom Viridiplantae; phylum Streptophyta; class Pinopsida; order Cupressales; family Cupressaceae; genus Cupressus; species Cupressus sempervirens. Next base: position 861,649,102 of record CM053789.1, on the reverse strand, counting down.
TTAATATAACATTCATCCCTTCTAATTGTCTACAATTAAAGGTCTTAAAATTTGATTTAAATTAAATTATATATCATTAAAGGTCATTTCAAACATGATGTACACTTATAACATGTAACATCTTCTCATGATCTTCATTGTCTAGTCTCCACTTGTGACTTACATGCTAAAATTTGACTAGATGTAGACAAAGCCCTATAGTAATGACGAAGTGGATGTATTGTAAAACCTTGTTGTCAAGTTGATAATCAACAAAGTGTATTCCATGTTAGACTATTTTGTCTTGCTTCAAATATGTTCCCTGTATCACAACAGAACCTACACTACAAATTTAAATATTTTAAAATCTAATAGATATAAAGTTACCTAGATATATATAAATTCATATACATATGTGCACATGTATGTATAATACCTATGGGGAACAACATTTCATCACTTTCTTTAGGATCGTATAACTTTGTGCTCTCTACAGTACATCACAATAAATAATAATTGACACCTTCATGATTTCCAGGCTTAGCAATCACTACAAAGACATCTCCTATAGAACAAGTATGCATGCATGTGTATAGTATATATAAGATAGTTAATTGATAATTAAATAACAAGTTGAGATTAATTTTATGATATCCAATTTTAGCAATCCAAAGATATGATTATAATCATTAGAAATCAATGGAATATCATCAAAATTTTCATAATCTTTATCAAATGTATTGGTAACATCAAGTGGTACCAAAATCCATACACCTATATATCCACATGTTTAATTGATGTATTCTTGATAGTTTTCATCATTTTCCATGCCCACTATCAAAGAAATTTCATATGTGTTTTTATATTCTCATTGTGATGATATCTACATAATGCATAAAATGGTCTAGATGATTTGAACTGTGTGGCACATCCATCAGACCAAACATAATGTTTGTGAACATTTATGTCTCTTTCTTTCAAATAAGAAAAGAACATATTGAAGCAATGTTCTACATAGTGAATGTCATGTTCTTTATCATCACTTATATAAAAGTGATATTCCTTTTTAATGACTTGTGCTTCAACTATACTCTGAACACCATCCAAATCTAATTGTGCATGTCTATAATAAACATGTACCATAATAGTGACCTTCTTAGAAAAGAAATAATCTAATTGAATTACTTTCTAATGAACAAAGGAATAGTTCTCTACAAAATCAACGACTGATACAATCATTCCAATTGGTAAATTATCTCTCAAAGTTTGAAACTATTGTGCTTTCCACTTTGCAAAAAATGTGTGATGAATATAAGGTTGAATCAAATTCTTAAATCTGTCCATAAATGTTACAACAGGTAACTCCTCTTCGACATATTCCAACATTTTTTTTCTTTCTCCAACTTTGTTCCATTCTTCACATACTTGTAACTTTTGCAATTCAATTTTTTTGTTACATCAATATTTTCAAGTTCTAAAGAAAATAGAGTCAATTCACCGCATTATTTCACATAATTCTTTGATGTAATTTATTTGACCAGCTAGGTCATCTATTTTGTCACATAGAATGGATGATATAAACTCACTTCTCCTACTAGGACGAGTAGCATGAAAAACATTTGTGTCTTCTAAAAATTTTGGAAATACCTAATAGTGGAGGTCAAACTCAATATGATGACAAAAAATATTTTGTTTGACCTCACAAAGTATGGCTTCAAGTTTTCAAACAACATTTGCCCAAGTTTTACATTAGGATGTTCACTACAAAATGACACATATAACTCATGTTGTGTTTGTGTCCAAACAATATTTTGTATGATGTTCATATTGATCAAATGCAATCCTATGCCTAATAACATCTCTACTATTTCATGAAGGATGAATGTTATCAATCAAAAATGATATGACTAAATTTTTTAATCCCTCATCAATCCTATTAGAATGAGGTGCTCTACACATGATTGCCCAATTTCCTTCCATAGTATTGTCATCCAAAATTAATCTTCCCTTAACATATTCTCTCATTGTTTTCCTACTAAAACCCATTTTAGATGAAATTGAAGATATTTTTCTATTTTGGATCATATTATTATTTACAAAAGACATCAACATCACTTTTCTTTCCATGGACTTATCTTTAGTTCGAGACTATTTTCCTATGTTTCTCAAACCTTGTTTAATATTTTCAATCACATCAGTTTGTATCTTAAAAAACCTTCTCTTCTTTGATGTAGTGTCTACACCTAACAATTTTAATGCCTCTTGCAACTTCTTTTGCGTAAGAAAAAATGAAATCAACTAAGTTTGTTCAAGTGTTTCAATGTTATCAAATTTAGTCATTACTTCTCAGATCTTCTTATTCATTGACTGTTTCTTAGACAAACTTACAAGTTGAAAAGTAGCTACAAGTGTTCTCAATTTATCCACGTCCATTTTAAGTAAATGATCTAAATTTTTATGATAAATTCCATTCTTTATAGATTGGGAAATATTTATGAGTTCATCCATACCAGTTCCTACACCTAATCCCAACCCTTCTTTGGCTTCTGTTACTAGAATTTCTATAGGGACCGATCTTGAGCCTTCTCCAACATTCATTGTTTAAGATTCGGTAGGGAAATATTCTAACCTTTATTTGACTTTTGTTATTTAAATCTCTATAGGGAGTTATCTTGAACCTTCTTCAACATTCATTGTTTGAGATTCTGTAGGGAGTCTTCTTGACCCTTCTCCCATATGCACTTCTTCTACTTCTATTGAGCCTCCTTCAACATTTCCTTCACCTTGTTGATTATCTAAAAAAAATTATAAATAAATCAAATTAGATTGAAAATAAGATTGATACATAATTAAATTCAAGACTATAAAAATAAATTTTATATATATATATATATATATATATATATATATATATATATATATATATATATATATATATATATATATATATATATATATATATAATTACAGACCTTGTTTAATTTAATGATAACATGTCGCAGTCTTATGAATATTTCTTTGTTTTGCTTCATCAAATCTCTTCCTTTCATATTTGTTTTGACCTCCTTTCTTGTTTCCCATTAAAAAATCATAAAAATTAAAAACAATTCCCTTGCCTTAATAAATTCACAGTAAATTTATAAAAAATTGCAATTACTTTAAAACATTCAACTTCACTATCAATTTTTTGTCCTCACTATAGGTGATGTCATGTTTTTTCTTTTTTTGGCATATTTGTATGAACACCAATTATTTTACATGTTCATGCAAATACATCAAATTAAATTTCTAGCAACTAGAATATTTAGGCTTGTACGTTCGTGCAAACATGTTAATTTATAAAATTTTGGTGTTTTTTTTCTAAAAAAATTAAATTGGCTCTTTTGACCCCCAAAATTGAGATTGAATGATCTCCTACTTTAAAATTAAAAATGTCAATTTGTGCTTCTCAGAGCAAGCTTTCCAATGACTATAATTTTAATGCATATTATATTCATTAAGACTTTCAAATATGAGTTTAACTCATTATAGGTTCATTGCCGATTGAACATCAACTGACTTTGACACTTGCAAAAAATTTATAAATTAGGTCAAAAAATTTTGAAAAATATCTAGGAAATAGGTTGTTGAGATAGCTTTCTATTTTAAAAAAAAGAAAATTAAATTTATGATAAATTGATTTCAAGTTATCTGTGTCAAAATGAATGTACGTCTGAATTATGATTGATGTCACTTCATAAACTATAAAATATTAAACCAAATTGAATCAAACCAAATGCATCCTCTAGATATTGATGTTACAAATCCAAAACCAAAAGAATTACCTCATTATCATTTCTAGAAAAAAAAGTATGCATGTCAAGCGGACTGTCACTCTTTTAAAATATTGATTTTTCATATGTACCACTTTTTGGAGGAGAAGAAAAATTTGACTAAATAAAAAAAATTAAATTAAAAAATATGATTACAAAGTAGGAACAGAGTATTATAAATCACTAGTTTATGTCATCTTGAAATTATTCATAGTTTTAGAGATATAGTCACTTGAATGTGATTCTTGTTTCAAAAATATTGATTTCAGTGTCAAAATTGGTTAAAAAGTGGAACCCATTATTGTGGGATCACCCTCTTTATCTTCCAAGGTATGAGATTATGGTTGGGCCTAATTTCCTTGAGCATGGTATAAATTTGCATGGATTAACAATTGGTCATCTCTTGTTTAATGTTGACATATCAGTCAAGTTTTTTATTATTGACACACACATTCAGAATTTGTATGGCTACTAAGATCATTGTACAGTTTACAATGTTTGTCAAGCATATCAATGTTTTACTGAGCAGGTATAGATAGTATGAAGACTAGCAGTTCAAATCAAGCATCTCAATATACACCAAGTTTATAAGTGGTTACCGAGTATTGCAATATCTATCGAGTTTGTAGTTCATGTAATTTGAACATAGTGTTAACCGAGCTTATGGTGATAGTCTTTATCGAGTTCATTCATGGTAAACAAGTGATTCAATTTATGATGAGTTGCATAGTATCTACTAAGTCACCAGTGTAGACTGAGTTCAAGACTACTTTGAAGTGATCAGCATGGACTGAGCTTCTATGTCTACTGAGTGCATGATGATTTTGAGCAATGACAGTGGATGTCATGTATCATAACTTCACCGAGTCAGTCTTTAGAACCCGAGTGTCTTCATATGGGCTGACTTTGTAATATGTGTGTTAACTTGTATAATGGTTGACTTTTCAATTATGTAATTTGGGTTAGTATATATATGTAATGTATTGTATCATATCCATATAACAAGAATATGAATGTGAATGCGATTGTGCAAGTAATACAATAGAAGAAGAGTGAATTGTAAAGGCCACATCAGTATAAGGAGTGGCAGAGTCTTATCTATCACAAAAAGGAGATTAGTACTCAAAAAGAATCTTCTTAGAAAATTTAGTTGCAAATTAGAGATCTATTGTTAAATCATAACAGGTGAACTAGTCAAAATCCTTTAACAAGGTAGACCTAACAGTCTTTTCATAAATCTTTTTACCGAGTGCATACTTCATTGTATGTTTGTAGAACCTCTAACAAGGTGGACCTAGCAGTCCTAATTTCTCAATGCATGTAAGCCTTACCAGCCAACTTTATGTTGTAGTACTAAATTTGGTGGGTATCATCCCCACCCTAGTTTTACTTTCTATTTGGAAGGTTTATGGGTCACCAAATCTTTGTGTCAAAGTGTTATGGACGTTTTCATGTTTTGCATGCAATTAAGATCAGATGTAATGAACTAGACACTAATTGGATTATTGTATTAAGATCTGAAATTGTTAAAGTTTTAGAAGTTACTAATTCACCCCTCTCCTCTCAGTAACTTAGCATAGTCTTGAATATTGCCAATAGTTTATATGGGAGGAAATACTCTATGAAAGTTTCTGTGGCTTCCCTATTATTTCCTCTTTATATGTAGGTTGTCTTTATTTACTATGAAGCATGGCAACTACTAGTGTCTTTCATATTGATGACTTCCACTTTAGAGACAAATACATGCCTTAGCAGTAGATAGATGTCTAGTGATTTTATCCTTCATTGTTGACCCAAAATAGTTCCTCAAAAAAATTTATATATCATAAAATGGTACGAGAGATATATCACCTACCTTCCTCAAATTTAGTATTTTTATGCATTCCTTATTCATTCATCTTAACACTAACAATTTTAGGCTTTCAAGCGAGATTTTCTTTTTTCTAGACTTCTCCAAGAAAAAATCAATTTTATCCAAATAACCTCCAATAGGTTCATCATCCTTTTGAACATCCTAAAGATGTTTTTTTAACTCCATCCCTATGGTAATCCTAGTGCACTTGTAGAATTATCTCCTCCATTGTGTCCCATCTTGTAAGAAAAAAATTTCTTGATCTTTAAACACCTTCAAAGTAGTGTCCTTTAGCATTTCATGGAAGAGTTTTACTCTCTATAGGCATTAGTTACACAATCATAGATTAGGAAAAAGACATCAAACTCAAACAATAGGGTGTTGGGGACTTATTTTATTAATCCATAAATGTTAGGCAAGTACATGAATATATGTCCTTAAGAATAGAAACTCACTTTTGATCAAAGATAAGAAACTCAAAATTGATTGGATCTTTGGAGTTCTCTACTTCATCTTAAATAATTGTGGATTGTCTTTCCTTTTATGTTCTTCTATTCTTGTGGATGCCTCCTATTCTTTAGGTTCCTTGTAATATCATAGATCTCTTGTTGTAGCTAATATACCTTCTTGAATCTATGCATATTGAAGATTTTTTGTCTCTATTATAACTTCCTCATTCTATATGGAAGTAACATTCCTAGAGGCTACCGTCTTCACCACATTCAATGAAAATATTGACCTTATGGACTATATTCCTATGCTTTTCAATAAATACTCAAAAAAAAATTCCAAAATCTACAATTCCTCATGATGAAAAAAAGGTCTAGTTTGATAAAAGAAAATTACATACAAACAAAAAAATCTAAAATTAAGAATCCTAAACCTTAGCACTATCCTTGATGATGGCACCCCAAATGATTAGTCTCTTCTAAGTTCAATTTAGGTACTTGCGGACATCTTAATGCATACACTTAATAAACTGATAAATCCTATATTAAGTAACTCAGTATCCAAAAGACATTTAATTATCAACTAGGTATGTATCTACTTGGGTAATGGTGTCACTATATGTGCAACCAAGAACTAAGTGATCCATTAGTTATGTAAAGGGAACTAACTAAATTCAATTTTTAAACATAAATATCTCACATTGTAATCATGATTGCATAATAGTTGTTTTAGACAACTAGCAAGTGACCTAGGACTGGCTATAAGTAGTGCAAATTTAAATTAAAATATACATAAAATATATAATTAATAGATTATATCTATTTAATTTGAAGCAGAAAAAATATAACTAATCTATAAAATTAAAGAATAATGTGTCTAATACTAAATAAAAAACACTAACTATAAAGAGGATTATACTACCTCAAGTGGCTATTTCTCAAGGTTTGCAACCTCAAACCCAAAATTAGTCTTATCTCAAAAAATCATCAATACTTCACTTTATTCATCCTCCAATAAATAGTAAATAAAAATAGCAATAACTTAATTAACAATTTAAAATCTTGAAAAAACTATATTTTATTTCTATTTGAAAGATTATCCAAACTCAAAAAAGATTAGACTTTATACATAGTCTAGACAAATTGGTTTGATTGCATCTTAAAAATTTCTATACATGCAAGTATCAATTCTACCTAACACTAAGGATGGTCTACTTCCTATATTTAACTAAGAGTAACAACCAATAGCATTCAAAATATGATATGGATATTCAATTAATAAAATAGAAAGAAGAAGAACATGCAAGAATCAAACACATATCTTAATGAAGCAAACTATCACTATCACGCAAACTCCTCCTTATCTCTTGTTTTTTTTTCTATTTACCTATCTTTAAATTTTGGAAATTTTGATTTGTAAAGATAAAATTGTAAAATTAAATCCTGAAGAGGATCTTCTCTACAAGTGGAAGGTGACAAGTCATTGTCCTAAGGTTGTACCTTTTGCATGGAATCCTCCATGAAATCCTTGCTTCCTTGGTCTACTTACATATGATTGGTTTTGTATTTTCTTTATTTTGTGTGTTGATTTTATTTCAATGTATGTTGCATTTTTTAATTATTTTCTCTTAAGTTTCTACAAGCCTCTACTTCTCAATTGGCATTACCATGTGTGGCCTATCATTTCAAAGCTTATTTCCTTTGGGTTTAGCCTTGAATTCCATATTGAATTTAATTAGGAGAACTTATGGAAATAATTAATTTTGTAATCAACACTAAGGAAAATGGGGATAATAAGACTAGGGTTACAAAGAAACACATAAGCTCTCATTTAAATTTTTATTTTAAAAGAATCTTCATACTATTTTTTTCCTTCAACATCATAATTTGATGAAACCACTAAGGAGAAGCCCCAAGTGGTGTTAGGAGGATCATTGGATTCCATCACTCAAGACTGGAACATCCTCTGAAATGGAGACCCCTGAGGGGAGTAAGTGGTCAGCATTGTTCCTTTGTCGAGAAAACTCTCTTTCACTCTCGCAATGGAGACATTATTAAGAATATTAGAAATGAATTGTATCATATAAGATATGTGGTAATCTTTTTTTTTTAAATGGACAATAATGTTTTCCCTTCCTGTAAATTATTTGATGATTGGTTGGCTAATTTGTGGGGGAAGAAGTAAAATGTTTATGTTAATTTCTGCCATATGCTTTAGAAAGGATGTTTTGTTATTTTTTTGAAAATGTGCAATATGAAAGAAAGAATTTTATAATGTTGAGCAATCTCTCCTTTGTTCCTTTCCATGGCCTTTAAAGGGTGACCTTGAATATGTCTCTCTTTCTTCTCCTAACTGGATTGAATTCAAGGGGATTCAACCTAAATTATGGTCATTTATTTCTCAAATCCTCAAACCCTTGGACTTATTTCTCCAAGTGGAAGAGTCAAAAATGACTCTCCCCCATTAAAATGCAAGCTTTTTTATTTCTTTGTCACTTGATGCTATCATCCCTACAAGAATTTATTTAAATATTGTTAAGGATGTTTATTCATAGGATCTTGTAATTCTTGGAAATTGTGGTACCTTTTTTAAATGTAAGTTAAATGGACACACTAGAAAATATTTTTTGTCTCTCAAAAATATCTAGAATGATGATTTTGATGTGATAACAAACCCTTATTTTGGGTGAACCAAAAAGTGAACTCTATTAGAAATATTTATGTCATGTTAAAAGAACTATTGTTAATTCTAATGACAAGGTGACCATGGATTCTCCTACTAGCAATAAGAATATAGAAAATGCTAATATATTTTCTAATCATGATGGTTCTAAATTCTTCTCCTTATCTAACCCTCTATTTGAAGAGGATCTTGAAGTTATTCCTATAATTAGTTGTATCCAAAAGACATCTAAGACCCAAGATGATTTTCAAACTCCCCATACTAATAAGGAAATATCCAAGAGAGAGAATGATCACTAGATTTATTGGATTCCATTAAATAAAAACCATAGAAACATAGAAGTTCCAGGATATATGGTGTATTTGGATCACAATGGTCCTCCACATGACATGGATTCCTCCCTTGAAGATTTTTTTGATTAAAAAATAGTTTTTGATTAATGGAAAAATATGTTTTGAAGGAACTTGGAACCCTTTACAACTTTAGAGAATAAAGACATTCAATGAAGGCCCCAAGATAAAATGTTACCAACAAACACTAACTAGAAACCCAACACAAACCAGATGAATAGTTTAAATTAGAACACTATTCAAGACCAAATGAAATTAAGAGTATAGAAAATTAAAAATAAATCCCAAACTACCCATTGGATTATAAAACTATGAGTCCATGACCTATAAGGAAAAACTAGGATTTTCCTTTGCCTCCCTTCTTCTGGCAGTGCATATTCATGTCAAAATGAGGAGATAATTTCTTATGTTATTTTCTAATAACTGGGATCCACCCCTCCTCCACCATAGAATACTTTTCCTTCTAATATTAAGAGACCCAAGCCTGATACCCCAAGATAGAAATAGGATAGGAACTAGCAAAAATAGAACTAGAAAGAGAGATATGGACAAGACCAGCATTAGAGTTATCCACTGGAGGAATGACATTAGCATTTTTTTGGACAAGACTAGTGACAATAGTCACACAAACATCATGCATGGAAGTGTCATAAATAGAATTTTTCTTACATCTTTGGTCAGGACCAATAGACTCAAGTCTTCCAACCTTAAGCTAAATAGAGCTAACATTCACTGCATTATTTTCTGGAAATTTCTCCACTAGCGGTTCTGAACCAATTGGATAAATAATCACTTCCATTTTTAGAGAAGAAATAATAGTAGTAACCTAACCCCCTTATAAAGAAACTTGCACCTAATCTAGTTCACCTTTTATATGATTCACTTATCCTTGAGATGAATTGTCAACCAGCGTACAATGTTGTGAAGAAGCCCTTTTCCACCATGAGGAAGAATTTTTCCATTTAATTTTCTCAACCCTTCATTTAGCTCCAACATGCCAAATAATGAAGCACTCCTTGTAACTAAATAGAATACCCTCATAGTCTGAAGTCTGGATCTAAGAACCCTTAGAAGACTTGAGCTAAATTCTTGTAGGAAACCCCTTAGGCACATCAATTTCTACTAAAATGTGAGAAAATATAGAGTGGAGAATATTAGAGAACTCCTCATCTACCATGAGAAAGTTCCCAAGAGCATCATGTACTTCGTCAATAAGAGGATCCACCCAAAGATGAAGTGGTAGATAAGGAAGTCCTGTCAAAATGGGCATCTTGCTGAAGGAATCCATAGAAGGATTAAAATCCTTATGTAAGGGCTTCATCATCAAAGGGAAATGATTCTCCCACGTAAAAAATAGTATTGCATAGAATAGACTATCTATCCTAAACATCATCAAACTTGTTAACAAAAAATCCCTAGCTAAAGCAAACATATGTACTGAAGCTTAAATGAGAGGCACATATTGCTTGGTAATCCAATTATGAAGACCATATAGAGAGGTCAAAAAAACCCTAAATCTACAAATTATTTCCTAAGAACATATGCCCAAAACCACCTAATTAATAGTTTTCATAGTATCCTCATCTATCATAATGGAAATAGACTAGAAAACTAAAAATGGAACTACCTCAACCCTATCATCCCCATCCATATCCCTCTCCATATAACTACCATTGTGATAAGAAGGTAAATCACTCCCCCAAATAGCTGACTTGAGATCCAACACCACACCTTGCTTAGCTACCAAATACCCTTTCTGCAACTTGGCATCCTTATCATCAATATAGGTCAAATTGAAAAGACCTCAACAAACACCAATGGCCAACAATTTTTTACTAAATGTATATATATTAGCACTTACAGAAGCTACATCCACCAAAATCACTTCCCTACTAACTACAATTCTAGATGAAGAATGCATGAGACTAGTTACGTCCACCAAACATGCAGTATTGGGTGAAGATTGAGTTGCAATATAGTTTGGAGGGAAACCCTCATTTCCTAGAATAATAGAAGAAGGGTCACCTCTAATAATGGAAAAATATAAGTGGGGGGCCCCATAGAAAAAAACCTCATGCAAGGCCTAATAAAATTATCAAATAGTGTCAAAGAGATACTTCTAGATACCACATCTTCCCCAACATGGACTTGGAGCATAGATCCAACAAAAACTCTATCCCTAGTTGAAGCCACCCCCCTAATAAACATATATTTCCCTTGGGTGTAGAAATGGCTTTGACAGTTCATTATAATAGATAATATTTTGATATTGTAAGTTAAAATTCAAAGAAAAAAAGGAGAACGTATGGATAGGAAATATCTTTCCATCTCATCATCCATAGATGAGAAACAAAAAAGGAAGGTTTTAGACATGCTTAATTACTTCACCAAGCTATACTAGAATCGTAAACCATACTCTCAAATTTTTTAATATGATGGTGAAATTAACTAGCTAAATATGAGGCTGCTAGAAATTCCCTATATAAACTTTGTTATTAGAGATTAGTACCATAAAATGGTGGACAAATATGTCATTTTTCTTCACGAATTCAAGGCCATTGGTTTCCAAGATTATTCCAAAATGAAATCAATCTAGGATCAAGCTTCTTCTTCTTTTTTGGTCATGAAGATGGAAAACGAGGAACTTTCCTAAGATTTTGGTCTTGAATGGACTAACAAGATGGCATCTCATGAGGATTCTCCCTAGCACAGAACATATTGGGTTACTTTCAAGGTCTTGGATAGATTGATTGGCATCTACAATACTTATGCTACTAATGACTACAAGGAGAGATATTCTCTTTGGATTATCTTGTCACCTCTATCTCTAAGTCATATTGGATATTCTTGAGGGACTTCAACATGAGTAAATACAGAAAGGACAAATATGGAGGGTCAATGAACACTTTTTTGGGTGTGGGATGCTTAATTTTATTAATCCTCTTGAGATGGAAAAGGAAATTCTCTCTAATATTTGGTATGCCTAGTATAACAACCAAGGAGGTAGACAACGGGTTTATTATATACTTGAAATATTTTATGTGGGCTCTATGATGTTCTCCTTTCAATATTTGAATGGAAAAATTTTGGTATGTCCCCCCTATTACTATATCAGGTCACTCTCCAATTTCAACCTTAATTGAGTTTGAAATATATTCTTTTCTATATAACAGATTGAAGTGTAAGAACAATTTCAAATTTAAGACTACTCTTCTTCAAGAAAGTTATACCCTTAGAACTATAAAGATAGCTACATGCCTCTCTAAATTATACAATTGGGATATTGGATCTACAAAGAAATGGGATGCACTAATTTTTGCATCAAGAAAGATGTTCCAGTTGGTTGGGGAAAATAATTCTAAATATAGATCCAAAAAAAAAAACTATATGTAGAAGAAAATGAAACTAAAAGGTTCTTATAGTTTAATGTAGTACAAAGATGGAACTAAGGGAGCTTTAGAATTACAAAATTTGGGGTTAAAAATTTAATGTTAAGATGAATTGGCTTAACAAATGTTAAAGGGTTACAAGTTATTTATTTAATATTGTTAGAGCCAAACAAAAAATAGATTGTGTTGATGAGATCTAGGCTAAGAATGGTGTTACCAAGAATATCAAGGAAATTAAAATGAAATTTTATAAATTTTATAAGGAATCATTTTCTTATGAGAATTTGTGCAAGAATTAGGAGGCACTTGAATGTTGTTTGAGATTGATTCCTAAAAAAATCTCAAAATATGATGCTAAAGCCCTTAAGAAAATAATCAATATTGAAGAAATAGAAGACATCATTATGTCAATTATTAATGGTTTCTAATGGGAAATATTTTGGATTTGTTGGGCTCCCTATAGAATTCTACAAGGAAAACATTAACTAGATTATCCATGAATTCTTAACCCTTTATAATCATGTTTTTTTAGCAAGGATCTCTACTTGATAACATTAGTAGACATGTGATTATTATGATTCCTAAAAGTGAAGACAAAACCCTTGTCAAGAATTGGATACCTATTAAATTATTAAATCTATAATATAAGTTCATTGAAAAAATCCTTGCTAGAAGGATTTTTGGCTTATTAAATATATCATCTTAGTTACCCCAATAGGATTTATCAAAGGGGTGTATATTCAAGAATACTTGATCACCAATTGGGAAGCTTTAAATTTGATGTAGGAGCATCCATGGGTCATTGACAATCTTCAATCACCCAAAAATATTTTCTTTAATAGTTTTTTATTCGTGTTCTAGTTGGATAGTTTCCTATTGCTTTAGTTAGCAATAGTCCTAGTTTGATTTTTATCTTATGCAAACCTTTTGGTGTGGTCTATGTATCATAAAGATATTATGTATAACTTCATAGCTTTTTTGAATGTTTTCAAATAAATTTATCTTAAGATTGGTTTGATCCTATATTTTCTTTAATGTTCTTCAACTAGGTTGGCAAGATTTGACTTGTGGTGCGATTCACAACATGTGATGTTAATTGGTGTATTATTTCCTATTTTTATCTGTATCCAACTCTCTTGTGTGTCTTTGTGGCATGATATATCTATTCAAGGGTGTTCTTATGGATTAAGGTCCTGACCTATATATTTCTTATATGTTCCCCTATCTTAAAGATTATTGATAGGATAAGCCAACTTGTGGGTGGTAGTCTTGTATATAAGTAGGGTAGACTCTTTTTTTTAGGAGTTCTAGGAGAGTTTTATGAAATGGAAGATGGTTTGTAGACTAGCATCAGATTATGTAAATAATTGGGAATATTTCCTAGAATATAAGATGGCATATGTCCTAATCTATAATCAATATTTCCAAGCCAACTTAATGATAATTAAAGTTCATGTTTCCCATATTCGTTGGTTTTATTGTTGCTTTATTTACTATTTCCATTTTGATGTTTCTACCTACAAGATTAAACATCTCCTTTTGGGGACTTCTGTAATCCTAACTACATCAAGGGGTATCAGAGCATAGTTACAATTATTGGTTTTCCGATTTGGATTTCTGAGCTTACAAAGTTGTTTACTTTTAGCTTGTGGGTGGAAGAGTATAGAATCTAACCTATATCAACTAGTAACATATGTAAGGGGTCAAAAATAGGATTTATTGTTGATTGGTATGATAGAGAGAGTTATAATAATAGGGATGGATTAGATCCAGTTTTGGAGATTATAAACCCTATACTAGATCTTTGTTGTGGAGTAAAAGAAGACATATATTACCTATAAAATTATAGAGGGTTGTGAAAGAAAGAGTTTGTAAATAAATTGAGGGAAAGTTGGTGATTGTATGACAAATAAGATTTTTGGTTTTGGTGGATTACATTTTGGCGCAAATTAGACATCATTGAACTTGAGATTCCTTAATATTGCAAAGAAGTCATTCTATAAGAATGATCCTTATAATGATAGGGGTAACGATGAAGGAATTCATAAATGAGATAAGGAATCAAATTCAAAATAGATTGATTATAACATAGAGAAACCCTATAGAACAAAATTAATTTGAGGAAGCTATTGAAAACCTTGAGATAGTTGAAGTTGATATTCCTACAAAGGAGAAAATATTACTCAGAGTTATGGTACTAATGGGTGAAAATCATATATTGGATGTTGCGTATTTTTCTAGTTCATTACATCTAGAGGAATTATTAGATTGGTTTAATGAATGAGAGGATTAATTTAATCTTAAAGATGCTAGAGATTCATAGAGAGTTAGGTTAGCATGGACTAAATTAAAGGGTCATTTTATCTTATGGTGGAATGATTTATAGAAGGATAGAGAAGATAATGGTGAACCTAAGATCACTAGGTGGAGAGTTATGGTTTCTAGACTTGAGTCCAATTTTATACATGAGAATTATGAATTAGAATTATTTACGAAGTTGTAAGAAAAAACATTTGATAGTTAAGGAGTATACTAAGCAATCCCATAAGATCACAATCAAACTAGATACTAAGGGTCAACCATTGAGAAGTTGGATAGGTATGTTAATGGATTGAGACTTAACATTCAAGATAAGTTAAGTGTGTTGAGGATCTTATCAATTATTCCCTAAAGGTAGAAGATAAGTTAAGGAGAAGAAAAATTCTAGCTAGGGATAGGGATAATGATGTAAGGACAAGTCTTGCTCCTTAACCCTAAATCTCCTAGGGTCCTCTCTATACCTCTTCTCTAGCCTAATAGGGTTCTTGCACTAACCTCAACTTGTAAGGATCATAACTCTAATCCTTTCCTCTTTCAACTTATCCACACCAATGTATAACTTAGCTTCATCCTAGCCATACTCCTTAGATGCTTTAATGGCTCACCTACTCCAGATACTCACATATGGTTATAATATACTCAACATGAAGGGAGAGGATTATCCCTAGGATTTTGAGGAAATTACAATTCTCATCCACCAAAAATCCATTGAAACCTATATTGGTTTCAAAAATTTGTCCCAATTAAGGCCTAGAAGGGCTACAAGCAATTAGGCCTCCAAACTCACTTTTTGGCAATTAACTCAGAAAAAGGATTAATTAGGTGGCATACTAACTTCATATCTAGATACCCTTTTGGAAGACCTTTGAGATTCACCTATTATCACTTCCCTAACATGTATGTATAGTGGGATGTTGATTTTAAGCCTAAAATTAAGGGTTTACTAAATTGTTGATAGAAATTCCAAGGGCCTTTCAAAAACCCCATTAAAACATATCACTAAAAGGTATCCGTTGGCACAGGAATTATCCACCTTCATTTCCTTCTCTCCATCCACTTGGACTGAAGCAATTATAGCATTAGATCCCCTCATCTATTGTTTCAATCCCTGTGATCCCTAACCATGCTGACTTGGCTTGCCTAAGGCATCCCTACAAAATGGCCAAACTTTATTTTAAGGGCACAAGAACTTGCATTCCTATAGTGCAAGGAGTATTCTCACACATTCCAAGAGACCATACCATTTCTACAATGGAAAGGTGAGTTAAGACTCCATTTTCCCGAACTACTTTATTCAAGAAATAACCAAGCAAAAACCAAAATATTTACAAAAAGGAAATGAAAAGTATTAAACAACATATCTAATCACATAGAGAAATATATAATAGCATCCACCAACACATCAACTAGGTAAAATATGCAAATCAATCCATCTAATACCCTCAAGAAACAAAAATTTCTATCGTGGTCAAAATAACACTAAAATATGCTTGCTCATTACAAAAAATTCTTCCACAATGCCATCCAACCATTTTTCAAGGTCAAGGGAGGCCTTATATTGACTCATTATCCATATTCCAACCTATTTGAAATTTTTATGCAACCTCTATCTTGAAATTTCACTTTTTGCAATAAAAGTTCTCATGTCAACTTTTTCAATTTTTGCAAAGTTGTTGTGCAACTTGACAACTTTTTGTCCACATGAACCAAGCTTGGTCAAAGCCTTCTGAAACTTTGAAATATGTTTGAATGTGTCAACTAGAACATGAAACCACCATTCCACCTCTTCCTTGTCCAATCTATCCCTCCAAATGCACAAATGTTACTTCTAGAAAGAATGACAACAATTGCATTTCACCTAGCAACTCTGGACAAGTAAGTAATCTAGCATGGTCCTCGAGACCCAACTTGACCTCCCTGTGGCTAAGACACACTCCAAGAATCATGAGCCCCTTTACTTTCCTAGTGGCTTGGCTAAGGCCACTACAAGCCAAAACTCACTTTGGAACCTTAGGTTGTTAGATATCCTTACTTAGGTGCTCCTACACTATGCTCCCCACAAGAGCAAATCATATCACTCATGTAGACAATATGTCATCAGCTATTCCCCTCTTATTTAAAACTTTAGTTGCAACCCATGTTGCCTCCAACTTTGGCTTATTCTTCCACTTTATGAGGTGTTCCGTGCACACCTTGTGTCTGGTAGTCTTCTTAACTCTTGAATCTAATACCTTATCTACCTTAAATTGTATCTTGGGAGGTAGAACTTCATATGCTCCATCCTTTTTGACCTCCTACATATTCACATCTACTATAGTTAAAAGCTCCTTAAACTTGGTTAGGTCTTCCACGTTGAAGACTAGTGAGATATTCAAATTACTAGGTAGAGCCACCTTATAGGCATTAGCTCCATACTTAGCCAAAATCTCACAAGGTCCCACTCTCTTCATTTGTAGTTTGGTAGGTACTCCTTTCTACAACCTAGATTTATTTAGATGCACCATGACATAGTCCTACATTGCAAACTAAACATATTTTCTCTTCTCATCCACTTTAGCCTTCAATTTTTGTTTGTATTCTTGTATAGGCTTCTTCACCTGTTCTTGAATCTCCTTCATGGTTTGAGTGAAGTCCTCAACATGTCCACTCCTATATTCCATATCTTCAAGGTCTCTAAGTTCACACACAACCCTTGGATGCATCCCACAAATAATCTCAAATGGGCGTGTAGCAGTTGTCATGTTTACATTGTCTTTGTATGCATTTTCTACTTGAGGAATAATCACATCTCATATCTAACCATATTCCTTACTTAGGCACCTTAGCAAGTTTCCTAATGTCCTATTAACCACCTTAGTTTGACCATTAGTCTGAAGGTGGTAAGCTGATTTGAAAGATAGGTTAGTCACCAACCTAATTCATAAGGCTTTCCAAAAATGACTCATAAATTTGGCATCATTATCTAACACAATGCTTAGGGTTAGCCTATGAATCCTCGCAATCTCCTTTAAAAATAGATGTTTTGTATGACTATCATCATGGGTAGTCTTACAAGGTATGAAGTGGCCCATCTTGTTCAATTTTTCCACCAAAACATAGATCATGTTATCACAACCCTATTTTGTCTTAGGTAGCCCCACAATTAAGTCCATACTAACACACTCCCATGGCCTATTGGGGATTGGTAAAGGTTGGTACAAATATACATAACTAGCTCCTCCTTTTTCCTACATACACACTACACATTGTTTAACATATCTTGTCACATCTCTTGATAATTTTTGCCAATAGTAGAACCTTTGAACTAACTCTAGAGTCTTGTTAATGCCAAAATGTCCACTTGGGATTCTATTATACTTTTCTTGGATAAGGTTCCCCCTCATACAACCCTTAAGAACACATAATTGGTTCCCCTAAACAGTAGTCCACTTTTTAAGGTATAATCAAAAAAAGAGCTATGAAAATAATTTTGAAACTCAGAGTATACCTTGTAAGCCTCAACAAAGTCTTCATCATCCTTTTAGATATCTATGAAACCATCTATACCAATGTTATGGAGTTGAATTTCTTGAATAGTTAGCATCCTCCTACTTAGTGCATCTGCAACCTTATTCATCTAGCCCTTCTTTTAATTGATAGTGAATGTGAATTCTTAAAGATACTTCATCCACTTCAAATATTTATTGCTTAACTTTTATTTGGCATTGATGTAGCAAAGGTCTTGGTTTTCAGTAAACACCACAAAATCCTTGGATAGAAGGTAGTGCCTCCATTTCCTAAGTGACTAAGCCAAAGAATACAACTCCAAGTCATAAGAAGAGCACTTCTTCTTAGCTTCATTTAGTTTATCACTAAAGAAGGCTACTGGTCAACCTTCTTGACTCAACAAACTCCCTACATCCATTCCACTTGCATCACACTCTAGGGTATACAATTTATCAAAACTAGGTAGTTTAAGGATAGGTTGTGTGGATACTTGTTCTTTCAACCTTTCAAATGCATTTCCTTCTTCGGGAGTCCACCTAAACTTGTTTTTCATCCCTCCCTTAATGGTATCTAGAAATGGTGCTCAAATATCATTGAAATTACTAATGAATTTCTTATAAAATTAAGCTAACCCATGGAAACTTCTTAACTCTATTAGTGTAGTATTTGGTGGCTAGTTTAGGATAACTACAACCTTGTCTTGGTCCATCTTCAAAGATCCTTTGGATATTATGGTCCATCTTCAAAGACCCTTTGGATACTAAAAATCCTAGGTATACAAGCTCTTGCTTCATAAACTCACACTTTTCCAAATTGATTACCAATTTACCCTCATGAAACTTCTTTAACACCATCTCCACATGTTGTAGGTTTTCTTCTCTTGTCTTACTAAAGATGAGTATATCATCAAGATACACCACCACAAACCTTCTAGTGTAATCCTTCAAAAATTCATTCATGAGTTTTGTAAATGTGCTAGGAGCAATTGAGAGCCCAAATGGCATCGCAGGCCACTCATACATTCCATCTGTGGTCTTAAAACTTGTCTTCCACTCATCACCCACCTTTATTCTTATCTGATGGTAACCACTTTTGAGGTCTAACTTGGTGAAATATTTGAGCTCCTCCAAGACAATACATCAAATTTCAATTCTAGTATGGGAAACCTATAACTTATTGTGATTTTGTTGATGGCCCTTGAATCTATATAGAGCCTCCATTTTCCTCCTTTCTTAGATACCAACACTAATGGCACTACACATGAACTAGTGATTTTCTTTATCAGACCCTAATCTAGGAGTTCTTGTACTTTCATGTCTACCTCTCTATTCTAATTTGGGGTAATCTTATAGTTTTCCATATTAGGAAAATGAAGCACTAGGTTAAAATTCAATCTAATGACTTATCACTCTCCTTGGAGGTAGAGATTGTAGGTGTTCCATCACTCACTATGTCCTTATATCTCTCGAGAATCTCTTAGATCTCAATGGGTAAGGGCTCTTGTTTAGTTTTCTCTTCATCCTTGGGCTTAAGATGAATGGCATATCCTTTAATTCCTCCATGTTTAAGAGCCTTGATGAACTCCTTCCCACTACTCAACAACACACCAGGAGATTTAGCCTGTGAAACATTCTCCTTCAATATGGACTAAATCTTGAAAGTCCTTCCATCTTTCTTGAAAGATATAAAATTATCCTTCCTGTCATAGATAGCACCTCTTTCATATTTCCATGGTCTTCCTAATAGTATATTTCATGCATCCATAGGTAATATATCACAAAGTAATTTGTCCTTGTAGCCTACTTGAAAACTCAACCAAATTTTACTCATTCACCAACACACTTTGCCCTTTGTTCAACCATGTCACCTTGTATGGTTTAACATGTAGTACCTTTTTCAACTTGAGCTTCTCTATTTCTTCCTCTGATATGATATTGTCTATGGATCCTAAAACCACAATCACCTTGCACACCTTGCCCAAAATATTGCACCTAATTCTGAACAAGGCTCTTCTATACTTGGCTTCATCCTTAGCTAACTATCTAATCAAAACTCTCTTGAACATTAAGTTTTCTCCCCTCTCTAACTCAATATGGTATACCTCAAATACCTTAGAGCTCGTGGTTTCTTCTTGAGAATAGGAAACTCTCTTATCACCACTTGAAGAAATAGGCTTATTCGGACATCTATCGGTAGGGTGACCCAATTGACCACAAGTATAACACTTTATACTTGAAAAATATGAGTTCCTCCTACATGTATCTCTTCCTCTATTTGAGCCTCCTTGATTTAATCTTCCTCTTGAATAACCTCCCCTTGGAGTAGTTTCACTATCCTACTCTGCTATTTTAGACTCACCTTGATTTCTCTGATCATTTCCTCTACTTTGGTATCCCCATTTATTCCCTATTTGGTCTATTCCTCTACATATACCTTTGAAACTTCAGTCTCAATTATTATTTTTCTTCCACCTTAAGTTCTAATTGATGATACTTCTAAATAGTTGTATGATTTCATAGGCTTATCTCCTCTTGGGTGCTCCATTTAAGCCCACCCAAGTATCTTGCTACCTTATCAGGCTCTTCTTCTAGAATCTTGGACCTTAGGCATAGTTTTTGGAATTCCTCTATATAAGAGGCCACACTGAATTATTTTTTCTTCAAACCTTGCCTCGTTCGATGCAATTGTACCTCATAATCTTCTGCTAGGTAGTTCTCCTTCACCTTGGTCACCGTGTCATGAGAGTTAGCTATAGGCTTCTTTCCCATATTGACCCTTTCATCCTATAAGTATTTCCATCACATTAATATTTATCCTCCGGGTCTTGATTTGGAAACCTTCACTTTTTGTGCCTCTATGACACCTTCAAATTCAAAATGGTTCTACATCCCCTCAATCCATTACATCACTATATCAATGTCCATCCTTCCATTAAACAATTGAATTCCTTCTTGATGGCCTTAAAGAATGGAGGGTTTGGTTTAGGTATGATGTCCTCCTCATCAACCTTTTCCTTTCCTTTTTTACTACTTCCACCTTCTTCATCTTTATTCTTGGCTTCTTCAATAACTTCTTCTAGCTTAGTCTTCATTTCTTCTATGGCTTCTTCAAGGATTCTATTTTTCTCCTTTTTCTCCCCTATCTCCTTGGCTAACTCTACATTAGTCACCATATTTAGTTTACCTATTAACTCTTCTATAGTCTAAAACATCTATCCACAATCTGAAACCTTTTGGGGATCTAATACCACTATAATGTAAGGACAAGTCTTTCTCCTTAACCCTAATTCTCCTAGAGTCTTCTCTAGACCTCTTCTCCAACCCAATAAGTTTCTTGCACTAACCCCAACTTGGAAGGATCATAACTACAAACATTTCCTCTTTCAACTTGTCCACACCAATGTAGAACTTAACTTCATCCTAGCCATACTCCTTAGATGCTTTAATGACTCACCTACACCAAATACCCACATATGGTCACAATCTACTCAACATGAATGGAGATGATTTTCCCTTGGTTTTTGAGGCCATTATAATTTGTATCCACCAAAAATATATCAAAACTTATATCGATTTCAAAAATTTGTCCCAATTTAGGCCTAGAAGGGCTACAAGGACTTAGGCCTCCAAACTCACTTTTTGGCAATTTATTTAGAAAAATACTCAATGAGGTGGAAAAATGACTTCATATCCTAATACCCTTTTGGAAGATCTTTGAGATTCACCTAGTCTCACATCCCCAACATATCTGTATAGTGGGATGTTGATTTTAAGCATAAAATCAAGGGTTTACTAAATTACTGACAGAATTTCTAAGGGTTTGTTCAAAACCCCATTAAAACATCTCACCAAAATCTCTCCTTTGGAATAGTACTTCTCCAACCTCATTTCCTTCTCTCCATCCACTTCAAATAAGTATATTACAACATTTAATCCCCTCATCTATTGTTTCAATCCCATGGGATCCCTAACCATGCTCACTTGGCTTGCCTAGGGCATCACTACAAAATAGCCTAACTTCATTTCCAAGGCCCAAACACTTGCATTCCTATAGTAAAAGGATTATTCTCATACATTCCAAGATAATATACCATTTCCATGGTGGAAAGGTGAGTTAAGACTTCATTTTCCCAAATTGTCTGATTTAGGACAACAACCAAGCTATTTACAAAAAAGAAATAAGAACTATTCAACAACCTGTCTAATCACACAAAAAACTAGATAGTAGCATCTTCCAACACATGAACTAGGTAAAATAAGAAAATAAATCCATCTAGTACCCTCAAGAAGCAAAAATCCGTATTGTGGTCAAAATAACAATAAAATATGATTGTTCATTACACAAAATTCTTCCACAATTCCATCCAACCCTTGTTAAAGGTTAAGGAAGGCCTTATATGGACTCATCCTCCATGATTCAACTACTTTGAGGTGGTTATGCAACCTCCTATTTGAAATCGCACATTTTGCAATAAAAGTTGTCATGACAACTTTTTCAATTTTTGCAAAGTTGCCATGCAACTTGACAACTTTCTATCTACATGGACCATGCTTGGTCAAAGTCTTTTGAAGCTTTGAAATATATTTGAATATGTCATCTAGGACATGAAACTACCATTCCACATCCTCCTTATCTAATATGGCCCTCTAGATGCACAATTGTCACTTTTAGCAAGAATGACAACAATTGTGTTTCACCTAGAAACTTTGGATGAGTAAGTAATCTAGCATGATCCTGTTGATATTATGTTGCACACATTGCATAATACTATTATACTGTATTATTTTATTTTATTATGTAATATTTCACCTAGATGGACATGCAACATGTAAAAATTCTCATGGGATATACTTGATGAATTGTATTGTAACATTATGATAATATTTCATGTAATTATTTAATATTAGGGAAAAGAATTAAAATTCCAATATTAAATGTGAGGTCAAGGGGTTAGGTAGCACATAGTTTATGTAATACCAATTAGTGGTTTTTTAAGACTTGATAATATGTAAGTAGCCACAAGGGTAGTTGTAGAGACAAGGAGAAAGAAGAAGGCAAAAAGGGAAAGAGTCAAGTGGAACAAGGCTTGACATGTTAGCCAAGAGAGAATTTTGTGAAGGTTGGAAGCATGGCTTGGGATGTGTGGATTCATGTTTGTTTACATTAATTTTTTAGTTGTGGCTATGACTTTGAAGGATTCCATGGTTTTATTGCAATGGTGTTTTTGTTGAATAATACATGGTCATGGATGCTTTTGGAAGCTGGATTTTTTCCTTAATGACAATTTCCTAGGGTATATCTTGAGTCACAATTTTTGTGGGTATGTTGTCTATTCTCTTGCATGTGCATTTCAATTGCATGATTACTTTAGATCTATTATGGGTTATGTGGAAATAGTTATATTCTTTGTTGCAAGTTTCCTTACAAGTGGTATCAAAGTTATGGTTTTATTATTGTAACCCTAGATTGAATCCATGGGAATGCATGAGAGGATAAAAGAAAGAGCAAGATATATGAGTTGTTTATTGTAGATCTAAGAGTTTTGGATTTGTTGTTATGATGGAATATTGGTAGATTTTGGGCATCTAAAATTGTTGGACAAAAGGATTTTTTAGATGTTTCATTTAAATGAGGGTTTATAAGGGTGACTTGCAGTAATGACCTCCTAGATAAAAACATAGGTCACCATTGGATCTAGGTTGATGTTTCAATAAATTTTGATATATCATATGCCCTTGTTTTACCATGTTCAGAGAAAATGAAAGTGTTTTCTAGTTTCAACCCATGATGGCCATCAAAATTAATCCCGTCAAAATTTTTGTTACAAAGAAAAATTTAAAATTTAAAAAAAAAATCATAGTAAAAATTGTTAAAAGATTGTCTTAGTAAAACAATCATAACTTTCTCTTAGGATATTAGATTTTAGACTTCTTATAGGCATTGGAAAGCTAATTTATAGCACTACAACTTGGTATAGGTTTGGTTCTATGATTTTGACACTTTGTTAGGTTTTAACATCTCAAAATTTGGATTTTTTAATTTTAAGCACAAATTAGGGCATAACTTGAGTATGCAGAGTTGAATTTTAGACTTCAAGTAGTCAAAAAAAAGCTCTTGGAAAGCTCTATACATTGGTTCATATCTAGTGCAAGTTTAGCATGATTTATTTGGTGATATATGAATCTGAACAATTTATGGTATATATTGACTATGGTAGCATTATGAGTTTATAAAATTGTATGTTTAGAGATTTAAGATTTGATATCATTGTATACCCAGTTCATATTTTAGATTGGTTTCATGATAATATTTTCATTAGTATTTAATTTGGATATGTATGATGACAGGTTGGGTCTACAAGTTGTGTAGTGTTGTAAGTGGTCTATACTTACAAGTTGCATTTATAGCTTGGTTATGGGTTGTCTTTGCCCACTGATCTTTCATTATTTATGCATATTCAAATTTTTGGCTTGATTTGGGTTGTCTATGCCCTAAGTCACATGATTTTTTGATTTTTTCTTCATGTAAAAGGGATAAGATGCTACCAGGTACAATCATGGTAGAGGATTGTGGTTGACTATTTTATACTGATAGGTTGGGCATATTGAAAGTTAGATGCTTAGTTCATGGATGTGATCATGGTGCCATGGATTTTGGCATGACATGATTTGATATACAAGCACATCCTTGATGTTAATTGGTTTGGATTCTTGATATAGTTATGGTGGTATATATTCTTGGTTGAGGATCAGGGTTATTTGGTTTCTTTTAAGGAGCTCATGATGTGCACTTTGAGTTCTTTGATGGTTTGATGCCTTGGTTGATTCTAATGGGTAGAGGATGGTTTTTCATCATGATGTCATGAATAGCTTGGATACATGGTTTAGTGGGAGCTTGTGACAATGATGAGCTGATAGTATAGGATTAGTTCCTGGTTTGGTTTATATCTTTTTGAGTTTGGAGATCTTGGTACTAACACTTTGGTTTTGTGAGTGTAGACCTAGAGGATCTTCATGTAGGATATGGATTTTATGAGGTCATAGTGATTTCATACCATGGTTGAGTGAGATTTTTTTGCATTGATATATTTATTGAGTTTTTATAGATGTTGGAGGTTTGTTTTAGATCCTGTTGCTACAGAAGCCTCTTTGACATTTGCATGGTGCACTTGACTCATGGGGTTCTTTCTTATCTTCATAGTGTGTGGACACGGTTGCATCTTGAGGACTAATGGGGTTCTTCATAAAGGTGTGGTTTATGCTTTCATTTGACATGTTATCCTTGGTGTTAGGATAGTTTCATTTTTTTTATGTTATGGTATACTCTTGATACACATTTAGAGTTGTAACATTTTATAGTATGATCATATGGAGCATTTTATCTCTTTGGTTGAGATGGTTAGATCATGTTGTCGTGTTTATGTTCCTGAGGCCATGGTTGGAACTTTGACATTGATCTTGGTTTAATTTTTTGGTATTGAGTACATTTATCATAATCTGGATACTTCATGATATTGTTATGTTGCATTTGAAGTTGGCATAGATTGATTGGTTACAGGTGCTCATGGATACTTAGAGACTATCTTGATGTTGATTTCTCTTGGATTAAAAAATTATTTATTGGGATAATTATTTGGTTTCAGCAAGAAGTTCGAGGGGCATTCACCCTATATGGACTTGAGAGGAGATTTTTCTTAGATGAGTCTTGGCTAGAGACTTGGATATCTTAATGAGCATTCTCATTCCTCACTCTTAGTATACTCAGTAGTTTTTCTACTTGAGAGGTATAGCCCATTATTTCTCTCATGTGCATTATGTTAATATTTGGCTTTCATGGATATGGATCTTGAGTTATCGTACATGAGTTAGCTTTGGAGGGTTCATTTGAGAGATGGTTTA
The DNA here is from genome assembly GCA_028749045.1 of Cupressus sempervirens. Classification (NCBI taxonomy): domain Eukaryota; kingdom Viridiplantae; phylum Streptophyta; class Pinopsida; order Cupressales; family Cupressaceae; genus Cupressus; species Cupressus sempervirens. The sequence goes on along the minus strand of CM053789.1, from coordinate 861,622,885 downwards.
GCATTGGTTATATCCATTTGCATATGTTATTGTTGTTTTGTTTGAGTTTGAGAGATGGTTTTGTATTAGAAATATTTCTTGGATTAGGAATGGTTTATGAGTTTGATCTTCTTGTGATAGGCTTACATTTGTGGTTAGTTATATGGTATGGTTTGGATTTTTTTTGGATTCTTGTAGGGGTTTTATGGAGGAGATCATACTTGCACAATTTACATCTAGAGGTGTGCATAGAAGGACATCATACATGTTATGATTTGCATGATTTATCTTTGGTCTTGGTTATCTTCCTAGATGTTTGGTTTTACCTTCATTGGATTTGAGATTGGTTAGAGATTATGATCACTAGTTTGTGCTCATGTATGTCATGTGAGAGATGGCATGGTTATTCCTTTATCTCTTTCCTCTATTGGTTGTGGAAAGCTTGGGAGATTGTTGATTATTGTTTATGTGATTTGTTCTTGCAAGTTATTGGTTTATTTTGTGGATGTCCTAGAGACTACATGGATTCACTTCTTTGAGATGTTGTGAGTGGATTGGTTATAGATTTGACATTATCTTTTGTACTGGGAGCTTCTTGGTATATATGTGACAAGTATTTCTCTTGAGACTTTTGATTATAAGTTATAGATTGGATATGTTAATTTTGTGAGATTCACTTGGTATACCTTTGGAGCTATGGATAGTTGGATGGGTTTGGCACTTGCTGTGGGTGTTATTTCAGCTATGGATATTTTGACAACAATGGATGTATGTGATTACCTTTGGATAAAGTTTTTTCTTGCTTAGCATTTCATTTGGTACAAGATTTTATGATCTTCTAATGTCATAGAATGGATAGCTTTCTCTTTGGATGGCTTCTATGTATATTCGATGGCAATGGCATAATAGGAGGTGAGATCATTCATGTTTGAGATGCTGGATAGTTTAATTTATTTAAGAGTACTAGGATGGAGCACTTCATGTACTTTGATCCATGATGGTGGATGTGATAGGAGGGATTATTCCCTTGTTCATTTATGTGGCTATAGATTGACCCTATACAATGTATTCAAAAATTGGGAGATTGTTGAGATTATATGTGTTGCATAAATTGCATAATACTATTATATTGTGTTATTTTATTTTATTATGTAATCATGTACCTAGATGGATGTACAACATGTAAATATTCCCATGGAATATACTTGATGAGTTATATTATAACATCATTATAATATTTTATGCAATTATTTAATATTGGCGAAAAGAATTAAAATTTTAATATTAAATATGGGGTCAAGGGGTTAGGTAGCACATGGTTTATGTAATACCACTTGGTGGTTTTGTGGGACTTGCTACTATTTAAGCAACCACAAGGGTAGTTATAGAGATAAGGAGAAAGAAGAAGGCAAAAGGGAAAGACTCAAGCAGGACAAGGCTTGATAGGTTAGCCAAGGGAGCATTTTGTGAAGGTTGGAAGCATTGCATGGGATGTGTGCATTCATACTTATTCACATGGATTGCTTGGTTGTGGCTATGGATTTGAAGGCTTCCATGGTTGTATTACAATGATATTTTTTCTGAATAATACATGATGATGGATGCTTTTGGAGGCTGGGTTTTTTCTTCAATGAGGGTTTCCTAGGGTATATCTTGTGTCACAATTTTTGTGGGTATGTTGTCTATTCTCTTGCATGTAAATTTCAATTGCATGTTTATTTTAGATCTATTGTAGTTATATTCTTTGTTGCAAGTTTCCTTATAGGTCTTAAGGATCCAACTTGACCTCCCTATGGCTAAGATAGACTCAAGGACTCATGAGCCTCTTTATTATCCTAGTGGCTTGGCTAAGGTCACTACAAGCCAAAACTCACTTAGGAACCCTAGGTTATTAAATAGCCTTACCTAGGTGCTCCTGCACTAGATAACCTGATTGTTAATAAGACAAAAGATAACAAAAATATATAAAGAGGATCTTGATCAAAAGATTATTAAAATAGGAAGAGGCAAAAAATATTTCAAAGTTACTCGTTTCAAATATGGGAATGTTGAACAGAGAGCTTTCCAAAGTTTAGTTAGTTCTTTCAAGGGAAAATAGAACCTAGTGACACATGAGGAGCAAGTTAATGAGGATGAACTTGTTAAAAGGGAATTTTAACTTTAGATAGAAGAATATTTGATGTTTAGGAGAGTTATGTTGAGCAAGAAGAAACCAGAGCCTATGCAAAGAAATAAATTATTTCAAACTATTTGTCGATCAAGAGAAAAAACTTACAAGGAGATCATCAATAGTGGAAGTAATGATAAACTTGTATCATAGGAGATAGTACTAAAATTGGGGTTGATGAGACTTAAACATCCTTGTCCCTATGGGATAAGCTGGATTTAGGATGACCATATGGTGGAAGTGAAAGAGCAATGTCGAGTCAAGTTCAACATTGGACCACATTAAGATGAGGTATTATTTCATGTGGTGAACATGAGTGCTTTCCATTTTTTATTAGAGTAATAAATTATTTTCTTATTAATTAAATCATATTGATTTAATTATTAAGTCACTTATTATCTCTAATTTACTTAAGCTAAACTTTGGGCACGTAATAATTAATTTTTTTATTGATTAGTATCATGCAACTTAGGTTAGTTACTTGTTAAGGTTTTGATCTCCTTTTATAATGATTGATCTCTCTTTGTAATTCATGCATTCACTTTTGATTATAGCAATTTCTCTTTTTACACATCAAGAATGCTTCATCATAGATCTAGGAATTCCAACCTCCATAGTTTTTTTCTTCTCTCTTTCTGTGATAGGTGTTTTCATGTAGGTGATTAATCTCCTCATCATCCTCTCTCCTGTAACTTCTTTCATTGTCATCACCGGTGTACCCCTCACTAGTAGTCTAAAGATCTTGTATACATCATCTAATGTAATGGTCATCTCATCTGTCAGCAGATAAAACATCCCTATCTCACTATGCTAGTGCTTGCATAGCATCATAACCATCACCATGAAGGTTTGGTTATGTGCCAATCTCACTAGGTGTCCCAACCCAATCATGTTGATCCTCATCTTTTTGATCGATTTGAATTGTTCTCCTACCCATAGCACTGTGGCACATCACTCCCATGACATCAACATATCTAATGACCATTGCATTCCTACAAAACCTTCTTGGGATACCCCTTTTACCCCTACCCCTCAACCTTGTTGTAGGATCACTTTCCTATTGATCCCTACGGCATTCCCATTGGGCCTGTGCTTATTGAAACATAGTTTTGTAACTTTGTGAACACTCTAATTTTAAAATAAAAATTTGAGAAAGACAATTTTAGTGCCTACAAAATAGTCGATTGTCTATCACACTTGCATGCATCATACTAAGTTTTCTCAATTCGTTAGTCATCCATGTGTACTTATCACGTCATCTCAACTAGATCTCACAAACGGTAATATATGGCTATGAATATGAGAGTAGCTACTCATTTATGGCTCTCCTGGACCCTCTTATAGGCCCCATGTGGTGCCTTAATTTAGTGTCCTCCACCTATGGTGGTTCCTTTCAACCTGGCCCTATTATTTTTGCAATTTTATTGCACTTTTAACCCTCTCACTTAGCTACTATGCATCCTCCCTCTTGCCCTGGTGTCTTATACTTTTCAAGAATTCGTCGATCCTTGTCTTCTCTCCCCACCACCTTCTTGAGGGAGCATCACACAGTCCAATCTCTCCTCTTCATGTTCAAGATTGGGGCAACTTTATTTCTTTAAAAATATTCTCTATGTCATTTACATTCAAACTTCTTGGAAATAATATTGTCCCAACAATATGTCAAAGAGGGGAAAAAAGTAGACACATAAATATGATTACATCATTAAGTAATCTTATTTAGTCATCTTCTAGGACATTATTGATTAAGTATTTAATATTTACTTAATTAATTGGTATCCCCTAGTTAATTAATTTATTCAATTAACTATAGTCCAATTGATAAAATTAAATGATAATCCAAAGTCTAATTATTAATTAAATCCCTATTCTTCTATTAAATTAAATAATTTCACTATGCCTATATTATTTAATTTCAAATTCCCCTTTATTCAAATAAATCCTTTTAAATCAATCCCCAACGCCTAACTATTCCTAAAAATCTATCATTAGCTAAATCCAACCCATTAACCCATGCTAACCTCACTTAGCCAACTAATAAACTCACCTCATTGATGTTAGCCCACTTGCATTCCTCTAAAATGTTACTTGCATCCTAACCCCCTCCTAAGCTAAGCCTAATCCCTTCCCTAAACATGTGCACAACTATAACTAGGGATCAAGACTTCCTAACCCAAACCAAAGTCAAACTCCCATCCCATCCCTCTTACATTCCTATCAAAGAGACTTTAAACTTCTTAGAAGGCATTAAAGGATCTTTAAGGCCTCTTACATCCCTCTTCCACACTCCTCCCTCATAAATCCCTTTGACCACCCATTTTTACCCTCATCTCTCATCATTTTCCCTTGTGACACTTTTCACAAGGCTATGGATTTGAGAAAGCACAATCCATGTGCATCCCTTTCCTTAAATCCTAGTCTTCCCTCGTCCTTCATCCATCCTGGTCATCCATCTCACTACCCCTTGGCCTATAAATTGGACCCTTCCCCTTTCACAAATCATCTATCTCCCATGCAAAATTAAAATGCTATTTTTAGATCTCATAAACTATCAAACTACCATCTATAATGGAAAAATCCACCCATTCTTCCATTGTTAAACCCTTCGCTCACCCTCCCATCATTCAAAGCTTGAGTACATTTGAGAACACATCCACCATTGTTTGGACAAATCTGAGCATCAAGGTCACACTTGAGGAGCTCACCATACTTGGTTTTCCTTCTCCATCTATGTCTTCTTCATCCTTTCATATGTCTTTTATTATTTTTAGTTTGTGAATGTTAAATATCATGTTAGTGTTCTTTGCACACTAAAATCTTATAGCATACAATCACAAAGTTATAGAAAGTGCACATGTGAAGATTGATGAGTTTTTAGAAAGAAGTGAAGAACAAAGTAGCAATGACTCTGAAGACTAAAAAAAAATTATTTACTATGAGGAGGAACCTAAGACTTTACCCAACTCACAAATGTTTAAAGCTAAACAATAGAAAAGTAAACCTACCAAGTTACAAACAGTTCAACCTAAGTCATAAATAATACAACCCGAGTTGCAGTCAGTTCAAATAGTGTAACCCGAGTCATAGAAAATATAACCCAAGTTGTAGCCAACTTAGCCAAAGGAATCTGAGTCTAGACATAGGAGCCCAAGCAAAAGGAAGAAGATCATAGGCATGGATAACCAAGTGAACCTAGTTTAGTAACAAGAAGGAAAGAACCAAAACTTGAAAAATATGTCAGAAGACATCATGCACCTGAACAAATAATTGGAGGAGAGACAAATGGCATATTGATAGGGAACAAATTAAAAGGTACATGTTGTCTTAGTGAATTTGAGCCTAGATATGTAAAGGATGCTTTATAAAATGAAGGTTGGATAGAGGTAATGAATAAAGAAATTCAAAAAATAGAAAAGAACAATATTTGGTCTCTTGTACCTAGACCTATGGATAAGAATGTGATTGATACAAATTGGATATTCAAAAATAAGCTAAATGGGAAAGGAGAAGTAACAAGGAACAAAGCAAGGTTAGTATGCAAATGATATGCACAAGAAGAAGGTATTGACTATGGAGAAACATTTACCCATGTTGCAAGACTTGAAGGAGTCAGAATACTACTATAATATGATGCACATTAAGGATTCAAAGTATATCAGATGAATGTAAAATTAGCTTTCTTAATGAAATGCTAGAGGAATAAGTCTACATTGAACAACCTGAAGGTTTAATTGATCCAAACAAAAGATAAATGGTTTGCAAACTACAAAAATCTCTATATGGATTGAAACAAGCTCCTAGATCATGGTATGAAAGGCAGCATGGAATGTGGTAAGAATTGGTTTTGAAAAGATAAATGATAATAGTAATTTGTATGTAAAGGCTTGAACCACATGACAATATATTACTAGCAAAAATATTTGTGGAAGATATCTTGGAGGACATGAGATGTTATGAAAATCATTTATTGAAGAAATGAATTTTAAATTTCTATGTTTGGAGAGATAAAATTCATTTTTGGCCTATAAGTTCATCAAATGAAGGATGACATATACATCACTCAATCAATGTACATCAAGGAAATAATGAAAGCATTTGGAGTGGAAGATTCCAAACTAGTTGGAACACCTATGTCTACTAGACATCAACTTTCAAAGAATGATGATTCAAAGGAGGTAAATTAGACTACCTACAAATCAATGATTGGGAAACTTTAGTACGCAGTACACACAAAACCTAATATTGCATTAGCAATCAGCATAGTTGCAAGATTTTCCGCAAATACTAAAGAATATCACATGATGACATTAAAAAGGATTTAGAGTTACCTAAAAGGAACTAGAGAATATGGTCTATGGTATAATACAGGAGGAAACCTTGAGTTAAGGACCTTTACTAATGCAGATTGTAAAGGAAGCATTGATGATAAAAAGAACACCAGAGGAGGAGCATTATTTCTTAGAAAGATATTAGTATCTTAGACAAGAAGGAAGTAGAATTGTATTTCTCAATCAACAACAAAGGCAGTGTATGTTGTTGCAACAATTAATTATTCTAACATAGTATGGATCAAGCAATTATTGTTAAGAATGAAGGAGGAAATCAAGGAACTATTAGTTATCTATTGTGATAAGATAAGTGCAATCAATATATCCAAAAACCCTGTAATCCACACAAAGACAAAACACATTGCAATCAAGTATCATTACCTGAGGGAATTGGTTCAAGACAAAGAGGTGAGATTGGAATATGTGAACACCAAGGAGAAAATAGGAAACATATTTACTAAGGCATTGCCTAAGGATGCATTTATGTATCTAAGAGGTAAACTAGGGGTTATTCCCCTATCTAATGCTCACTAAAGCACAAGATAGTGATGTATCAACCAAATGTCATTGAATAACTATCAAGTTGATGTAGATTGTCGCACTTTAGGTGTAAAATTCAAAACATATTGCATATGAATCAATGCAAAAGGTACATAGTAAATTCAAAGTATGTATCCTTTTGCATTTGATGTCAAAGAAGGAGATTTTAGTATCTCAAAAGGATAAAATATACAAATGATGAAAATATACAGCAAAGAGGGACAATAATGACAAAAGTTCAAGACAAAGTGATGATAGATGTAAGAGGGCAAATTCATTTGGAAGATACCAAGACAAATCCAGCAAGAATCACATAGGGAGTTAGCATGGATGAGAATCAGAATCAAATTAAGGATATTATCTAGTTGCTCATACTTTTATCATTGTATATTGACATGTTGTGTTGCCATCAATGCCAAAGAGGGAGATTGTTAGAAAATATACTTCAAATTGTATGTTGTCATTGATGTTAACAAATGTCAATAATAACTAAGCACATTTAGTATCAATTGAGAAGTTGAGCACTAAAGGACATTAAATATTAAATGAGTAGTTAGGAAATGATGAATATTCAGTATTTGTCGAGTCCAATCTAGAAATGTAGAAATCATAGTGTCAATCAAGCGGTTGGACATCAAAGAAATCATAGTATTAACTGAGTATCACCAGATTGCACTTGTTAATTAATTATTGACTAGTTGGATGTTTAATAGTTATTTGAAAAGGTATTCAAGATAATTTGACAAATCTTATGATATATAATAAAGATCAAGAAGTGTAATGAAGTGTGGGATATGTGGAATAAGATGGATATGTGATCAAAGAAAAAGAAAGAACAAGAAAGTGTGGAAGATAAGAAACAAAGAATATTATGATCATTAAGGATCTAGTGGTCAAGCTAAAACAAAGATTTGAATTTGAAAAAGAAGTTTCTTCATAAATCAGGTCAAAATATTATTACCATCTAATCATTGTAGTAGCGAAGAAATCTCCTAATAGATTTGACTTAACAGTCACATTGTAAATCCTCTAAGAAGGTGACATTTCAAGATTAAAGTATTTGAAGACCCCTAACTAGGTCACTCCTAACAAGGTGAACTAAATCCTCTAACAAGGTCATACTTAACAGTATGTATTGTAACCTTTAAAAGGGTTGACTCCTAATAGGGATCACTTTAGAAGAGTGAAAATATTGTAACTAGTTGCATGGTGGTTTTCCCAAATTGGGTTTCTATGTTAAATCTTGGTGTCATCTATATTTATGTTATTTACTTTATGCTTTATGTTTCTGAAAATAAGTTACTAAAGGTTAAAATAGATACAATCATTAAGACTACTTTGTTAAATGATTTACAACAAGAACTTAGTTTTAACTGAGCAAGATATAGAATTGAATTATCAGTGAAATGTTTAATTTGAGATCTAGAGACATGGAATTTTTTTGGTGGTAATTGATTGACCCCTCCCCTATTAGTTGCTCTCCTCATTTCCAATAGTACTGTGAGTTAAGGACCTATTTTTCACAACTAGAAGGCCCAGACAACTTTACTGGCCCTCTAAACAACCCATTTTCTAAAAGTTTATGTTGGAATTACAATTGGAAAGGTAAACTTTTAAGAGGAGGGTGTGAATCAGTAGTTTAAACTTTGATCCTTAAAATAATCACCACACATACATCTCGTACATTCAATAAGTAAATTAAAATACCATGTGAAGCATGTACTTCTAAATCATGAAAACAAGTAAACATTCATACACATATGACACCAGATATGATTACCAAGAAACCCTCGAATGAAAAGGTAAAATTGGGGTAGGGATGACACCCAAAAATCTTCACTACTACAGTAATAAAGTGTATCTAATGAAGGTTACAATATTTTGATCATGAGACATGATCTACCCAATGAAAAGTCTGCCATGTTAAAGGCTTACAAAGACAGTTAGATCTTACCTTACTAAAGGATTTCAACACCCTATTCGAAGTGTGCCTTGTTAAAGTACTTAAACTCACAATTAAGTAAGTACCCTATTAAAGGATTTCAATATAGCCTGTTAGGACTACTCTGTTAAGAGATTTAACTAATTCACCTGTTAGAATGACTTGGCATTGACCCTGTAGTTATCACTTGATTTTCTGATGACAAATCACCTCTATACTAATGTATTCTTAATCCTTCTTGATCAAATGTCTCACTAGTGTTATGTTATTTCCTTCCTCTGTTATCCTTTAATTAATTCTGGAGTGTAATATTAGATCATAACTCCTTAACCACCATGAAAGCTCTATTTTCATATGCAAACTTCTCTCTTCACTTGTTCCACCCCTTAGAAATTTTTAGGGTTTGTCCTCCTTAAGAAGAATTAGGTTACTTAGGGTTAGGTATGAATCAATGGTTGTGATTTATCCATTTTTTCCACTTAAACCTTGCCTTTTTATGATTGGCTACATATAATGCATTGGGAATCCAAACTAAGATTCATTCTTATCTCCAAAATATCATAATTCAATCTTTAAGTTGGCTCAAAAAGGGTTTGCATAGTTGTTTGTGCCATTAGAAACAACTATAACAAAAGTTTCTTACTCGGCATATGAAGTCTCTAATGCACAGTATATACTATTCTCTATACTCTAACTCAGTATCTATATCACTTGGCATCCTCTTCTTACTCAGCTCCTAAATCACTCGGCATACATTTTCTACTTGGCACTTGAATGACTCGACATATGAGTGGCTCTTCACTCATTGTGGACTCGACATGCTCTATTATATACATGATGTGCTCGGCATGTACTAATTATTTGACATGAAGTAAGTAAATGACTTAAGTGTATAGACACTCATCAAAATCAATCTAAGATCAATGGTTTCAAAAATGGAGATGCCACATGACCTAACCCTTTCCCACACACCTTCCCAAGCTTTCATTTATGATAGGAGACAAGAATGATGGCCAAGGACTATGAGTCAACTCAAAACTTATTTCTAGTGGGTGAGTAGGAATTTGGAGGTCTTTTTAGAAGGCTTTGGACAACTTAGTGGGTGTTCATCCACTACCTAGTTTTAGAGACATTAAGGTTTTGAAGATTGAAGATAAAAGGAAAGGGGCTCATCTCAACTATCAATTTCTATCACTTTAGTACAAGATTGGTGGCTCTTTCCAATAATCCTCTTCATTTGGTTGTAGATTAGCATTTTGGTGATCTTTGTTCATGTATTTCATGCATTTTATGTATTTTTTTATTGTGCTTGTGAAAGGTTGGAAATGGTATTTTCAAATTTTGTTTTATTTCTTTTTCCTTGAGGGTTTTATTCTTGGGTGTGAAGTCATTACTCACCCTTAGGAGGGAAGATTTTGCCTTAAGTGAAGAAGTTAGTTGGTGCAATGTAGTGTAGAGCCTATTCTCATGGAGAAGAGGGAAAATAAGCATGGAGTATGGGCCCTGTCATGCCCAAACTACAAGGGTAAAAACACATGTAAAAAATTTTTAAAAAAAAGTTAATTCCACCAAGTTGATATGTTTGTTTTCATAAGTTAAAGTGGTAGGTACAATGTGGACAGAAACAATTTCCTAAATCAACACCTTGACATTCCATGAATGTTTAAAATCAATGTGTAGGACTAAATCGATAATTTGAACTTTTATTATTGGATTGATTTCAACATTTTAAAACAATATATAATTTGTCATTTACCTTTCAATAACCCCTACAAAATTCAACTAATAAAACATTCTCAGTTAATCCAATTATTTGCTTAACATTCGAAGTCTAAAATAAATTTTTTAATTAAAACTAATTATCTCCCTTAAAACTAAATACTAACATATTTTTTAATTAAAATTAAAATTAACTAAAACTTAAACTTAAACTATACTAACTACATTTTACTAACAATGAAAAATACAATTCTAATATTAAACTTTACTCATATTTAAAAACAATAAAACAACTAAAACTAACAAAAAAATCTAGTATTAAAATATGTTAATAATTATTATTATTATTACTAAATTAAAATAAACATAATCAACAACATTACTAAATAACTTATATCTTAAAAACACATTAACTTTACTAAAAAAACTAATTTAAAAAAAACATACTTAACTAATACTAATTTTATTTAATAATCTAAACTAACTTAATTTTTTAAAAAAAACTTTATTTAAAAACATACTAACCTAAACCCAAACTAACCCAACTCACCCCTTACCCCTATTATAACCTAGCTACCCAACATACTCCCCTCCCATATGTGGGCATAGGACCCCATGCCTGTCCCACTCACGCAGCCCTAGAAAAAATGCAATCGAAAATATGGAGGATGCACGCCTAGGCCTAGGAAGGTAAAAAGGTCAAAAGATGGATTGAAGTTTTTAAAACTTTCAAACAACTTGCACACATCCAAAACTATTCCCTCCATCATTTTGCATGCCACATGGTTCCAAAGGTAGCAAGGAAAATTGTTGAAGGTAATCACATGGAGGGAAAATTAATGTTAGAAGCCTGTTGTCAAATCAAGGTGAGAAAGTTTATCTTAGCATTCAATAAAGGCTTAAAGCTTTATACTCCAATCTCCTCCACATAACAAACTAACACCTAAAAAGTGCAGGAATTAAGAATAAAGTAAGAGTCATGGTATTAATAACGAGTCTACACACTATTTGACTTGCTAAACCAACTGACATGTCAGACTCCTTTAATGGCAATAAAACCTAGTACATTCTTAAGAAGGATTTGAGTTATGTGCTCACCTATGACTAGAAGTTATGTTAAAAAGGTAGTTAGGTAGTATCATGGGATATTTAGGATGTTTGAAAAATAAATTTTTTTCTCCTTTAATTAATTTATTATTATTATTTTCAAATTTAAAAGGAGTATCAATCAAGGAATATTCTCTATCATCACAAGGGGAATAATTATTTTTCCTCATACAAACTCCAAAGAGTTTTTACTCCTAGGTGTCAAAAAAAAAATTCTATAAGTGTTGGGGTTTTCTAACTTAGATAATTTGACAAGGGGATTTTTTTTGTCTATATAGTTTTTTAGGTGTTAGATTTCAATTTAGATTTTCATAATAAGGGAACATGTATTTTTTTTAAAAAAAATTGACTTATAACATGGAGATTACATATTTTGTTTGAGTGTTTCGAATGATGTTATAATACTTCCTGATAATTACAAAAGAATACAAGATAATCTAACTTTAATGTAATCAAATTTCCTTAAACTAATTGAACTCAAAATTGCATAAATTGCATGTCACCATTTTATCTATTTTTCAATACAGACATGCATAAACTGAAATACTATAAGACTCAAATGTAAGAATATTACTCAATCTCTTTTTCTATTAAACCACCTGATTCAAAGGCTCCGCTGAGAAAGAACCAGTAAGAAAACCCAACATCATTGCCACTTCAACAATAACTTTAAATGTACATTTTTACACAAGATATTATCCTGAGGGAAAAACTCCCAACATATTTGAAATCCAATACAATTTTGAATTTCCTTCCTGGCCCTTAACAAGGGATCCATTATGAATTTTGCAATACATCATGGTAACGTGGAGAGAACGATAACTGACCAAGAGATAACCAATCATAACATGAAGACAAAATCAAACATTCACTCTCATCTTGATTTGCACAATAGGTTTGACATTGAACCATACTAGGGAGAAGGTGGATTTTTTCAAAAGGAGATGTCAGACACAACATCAAAACAAGTGCCCTTTTGGGGCTAAAAACTCAAGAACTTCCGTTCACCCATTTCTTAATTTCCAAAACTCATACACATGGTTTGAGCTAACAAGTAGGGGCCCATAACACCCTAGCCTCTCTCCCTCTTCTCATCCTAAGAAGAGACTCAACACTGTTGGAGTCTAACTAAAGACCTTCCCCCATACATGGCCACTTCTACCCTATCAGAAGGTGAGTAATGCCAATACAACTCATACAATCCCTTCAAAAATCAAAGAAAAACCATTCAAAAAAACCTATTTCAATCCCTCCCAAACATACTCAACACACACACGAACATACATATGCAATAAAACTGAAAAATGAAGCACAACATGAACAAAATGAGGTGAAGTATTCCTACCTTCAAAATTGGGTTATGGCAAATGAACAAATTTGAGATGAACATTCCCTTCCTTCTCCTTCTCCTTCAATCCTGAATTCTACTATAAAACTAGAGGTTGGGGGAACACTCAAACCCTTTCAAATTTGCTTCTAAATAAGATCCTAAACTCAACCACCTCTAAAAAGAAATAACTCCCCGACTTGCCTAAAGTTCTAGAGGCTTCTAACTCAACTAGACATAAGGCTAACCTCAAGGTGGAGTTAAAGTTATCCAACTCATGAAGAAACACTCAATTTTCGCAATAAAGCAAAAATAGGATATTTTGATGACCATAAAAGTTAACAAAAGGGGCTAAGGGGGTGGAAAATGCCCCCAACCTGTACCCATACCCCTTAGGCACTTATTTTTCATGATTTTAGGCCTCCAAGACTAATTAGGGACCTAACAAATGCTAGGAAATTTTAGGACTTTCTAACAACCTTCAAAATACAAATTAAACACTAATCTAGATTAGGGGTAATTAATATTGATTACTAATTGATTAGTAAAAAGGTCACTAACCTAGTCCAACTTAGATCTTTAGGTTAATCAGTTAAACCTAACTATCATGTTGGAATGCATATACAATTCACGAGTGTCAAGTGACACTGAAAATCATTGTTACAAAACATTAACATTTAAAGATTACAGAATGATACATTCATACATCTCATGATACAAATAAAATAAGAACAACAGGGTTTGCATCTTTTGTTAGATTCAGCTCTAGTTTCCACAATCAGTGCATAGGGTTCAGTTTCATTTATCCGTTAGACTTCTCGACTAAAATATCCTGCACACATCAGTGGCTCAAGAAAATCACATGCATATATGTATATAATGTATCAAGGAAATCACATAATTTAAAGCATCAATCTTTCTAATAATCAATTTTTTATCTCATTCTACTCATATTTTCAATCATTAAAATTGCATAATCAAAATATTAATTCTACAATCACTTTCTACACTACTTCATCAGTATATATGTTCATAAAACTTTAAATAATGAAATCAAATATGTGAAAGTTAAACATCACACAACATGAAATAATATAATATGTTTAGTATATCTAATATTGTCTCGATATATCGAGTCATGAGTATCAAAATAATAATGTATCAACTAGGCTATGATGGGTCGGGGTGAGGCCTCACTCCTCCCCCACTAGGCATGAACTTCCTCCTAGAGTTCATCAAAAAGATAAGGGTACTGAGATTGCATCCCTATTGCATCCTCCCATGAAGTTGTGACCTCATCATAACAATCCCACTGGACCCTAACCTGGTCTAGCTCTCAACCTCAAAGAGCTAGGGTCCATTGGGCAATAATATGGATAGTCTCCAGCACTAGTTGCCCGTCTGACTCCACCTGCAAAGCATCCCAATCTATAATATGAGACTCATCATAAATGTATCCTCTAAATACTAAAATGTGAAACACATCGTGGATACATGACAGGCTAGGTGGAAAAGATAAACAGTATGCAACTGGTCCTATACTCGCTAGAATCTCAAATGGTCCAACAAAATTGGGTGTCAACTTAGAGCCCTTTCTGAATTGAATCAAACTCTTGTGTAGTCACACTCTCAAGAAAATTTTATCTCCAACCTGGTACTCTCGATCAATCCTCTTCGCATTAGCATACTTATTCTATCTATCATGTGCCTCTCTTAGGTGTTGTCTAATCAAAGTCACTTGCTACTCCATCTCCTTTACTAACTGAGGACCAATAGATACTTAATCTTTGATCCTATCCCAACTCAAAGGAATTTTGTAAGGTCTTCCATACAAGGCCTCATAAGGCGGCATACTTATAGAGGAATGGTGCCCATTATTATAGGAAAACTTGACAAGTTGTAGGTATTCCTCTCATTTAACTTGATGGTCCATCATGTACATATGTAACATGTCCTCCAAAACCAGATTCACTTGCTCAGTCTAGCCATTGGTCTGAGGATGGTATGTTGTACTGAAATTGAGCCTAGTGCCCAATGCCACCTGCAACTCTCTCCAAAAGGATGACATGAATAGTGAGTCTCTATCAAAGATGATCTTATGGAGAATGCCATGAAGTCTGACAATGTCTTGCAAAAACACTTAAGCTATGTCTCATGCTATGTATGTAGTACGCACAGGTGACAAATGGGAAACCTTGGTCAATGTGTCAACTGTCACCAAAATGGCATCATGGTAGTGAGATGACATGGGAAGACCAACAATAAAATTCATAGATATAGCATCCCACTTCCACTCTACAATCTCATAAGGCTGAAGAAGCCCACTGGGATGACAGTGCTCTGCCTTCACCCTTTGGCACTCAAGGCATCTTGCAACTGTGTTAGCAATATACACTCTCATCCCTAGCCATTGATATAACTGTCTCATATCTACATGTAACTTCTTGACACTAGGGTGTGCTACATAAGGTGCTCTGTGAGCCTAAAGTACAATGAGTTTGTGCAAACCCCTAATGGAAGGTACATGCATACATCTTCTATGATGAGAAAGTCCATTGGACTCCAAGAAATACTCTGAATACTTCCCTTCTAAGGGTCTCTGAGAATGTAGTATTTGACTAACTTCTGCATAAAGCTCATTTGCTAGCAAGTGTTGTAGGATCTGCTCTCTCAAGTCAGTGCAAGTAGTCACAGATGAAAGCTCATGGTGCCTTCTACTTAAGGCATCTGCAACCACATTCTCCTTTCCCTTGATGTAATGAACATCAAAATCATACTCACAAAAGAACTCCATCTACCTTCTTTTCCTAACATTAAGGTTCGACTACATAAATATGTACTGCAAGCTTTGGTGGTCAAAATGAAGCTCGAATCTATGACCTAGAAGGAAGTGTCACCACCTCACTAGAGCATGAACTACTGCTGCAAGCTCTAAGTCATGAGTAGGGTAATCGAGTTCATGATTATTCAACTTCCTAGACTCGAAGGAAATAGGTCATCCATCTTGCATAAGGACTACCCCTATACCATCCATAGATGCATCTGTGCACACCAAAAAATCCGCAAAAGGATCTAGCACTGTTAGGATTGGTACACTCGTGAGGGCTTTCTTGAGCTCTTGAAAAGCTCTATCACACTTCTCTATCCACTCATACTTCTTCCCCTTTTTCTAAAGAGATGTGATTGGGTGTGCCAATCTAGAGAATCTCGCAATAAAGCATTAGTAATATCCTGGTAGTCCCATAAAGCTCCTCACTTCAATGACACTGGTGGGTGTTGGCAAATCCATAATGGTTTTCGATGGGTCTACTGAGACTCCATCACCTGATATGACATGACCCAAATAATGTATCTCAGGTCTATAGAGCACACACTTTGACAAGTTGCCAAACAATTGATTCTCTCTCAACTTCTGCAATACTTGTCTTAGGTGCTCTTCATGCCCCTTCTCATCACGAGAATAAATTAGAATGTCATCAAGGAAAAAAACCACAAACTTATCTAAAAAGGTATGGAATACTCCATTGATGAGGCTCATGAATATAGCTGGAGCATTTGTGAGGCCAAATGGTACCACGGTGAACTCGTAGTGACCATACCTAGTATGGAATGCAGTCTTGGGGATATCGCTATCCACAATCCTCAACTGATGATAACCTAACTTCATATCAATCTTTGAAAATACTTGGGCACCCTATAATTGATCGAAGAGATCATCAATTCTGGGAAGAAGATATCAGTTCTTGATGGTTACTTTGTTCGACTATCGATAATCAATACACAATCTAAGTGATCTATCCTTCTTGTTTATGAAGATCATTGGTGCACCCCAAGGTGACACACTAGGTCAAATATGCCCCTTCTCTAAGAGTTCCTCCAATTGATTCTTTATTTCACTGAGCTCATGAGTAGTCATCCTGTATGATGCTCTCGATACTAGCTCAGCTCCTGGCACAAGATCAATATGAAAATCCACTGCTCTAGGTGGAGGCATACTAGGGAGCTCTGAAGGAAACAAATCGACAAACTCCTGTAGGATTTGGAAATCATCAATGGATGGGTCTCCCTCTAAATCTTCCTCTCTATCACTAATGGTAATAGTGAGCAACTAACATCCCATTCACATGCACCATCTAAGCTACATAGCAGAAATCATACAAAGGGATATTGGTCTCTTTACTTTGAAGATCACTCTAGAGATCCCAAACTCATCCACACATTCTACCCTCTTCTATCGACAATCCATCTTGGCACTATGGGCATAAAGCCAATCCATGCCAAGAACAACATCATAAGAACCTAGAGGGGTAATGTGTAGATCAAAAATCATGGACATGTCTCCAATCTGAATTAGAAAATTATGCACCATGGAACTAACTGACACTCTGGCTCTTGAGGCTAACTCTACTTCCCAACTGACATCCTGTCTAACTGCCACTAGCCCACAATGCTCCACTACATATAGAGATATAAAAGAGTCAATAGCTCTGAAATAAAATAAAATAGCAACCATACAACCATGTATTATACCTGTAGCCTTGATAACTGTGGCCTAATGCTCAGCTTGGCAGTTGTCAACCACTGCAAAAACATTGTGGGATCTACCCATATCACCAACTGTCGGCTCTGAAAAAGCACCTCTCTAACCACCAAATGACTGTCCCTGCGGACACTCTCTAGCTATATGACCCATGCCACCACAAGTGTAGCATGGTCCTCATGTGTAAGACTGTACAACCTATGATCCAAACTATTGTGGGTCTCTTGATCTACTAGATCTATTGTATCCACCTCTGGAAGACTATTGAGTCTTTACTAACTGTGACTATGGGGCCTATACCTTCTGATCTTATTTGGGACACTGTTACTGCCACTACTTGAGCTTGGAGCCTTGATAACCCTATGAGGGTTTCTGCTATTGCTGCTAAGACTCTTGGCCCTTAGAGAACCCTAGTGTATAGTTTTGATTCCCTTTACAAGGGGGTTTCTACTGGGTAGAGTTTCGGTTCTAAGATCAATCCCATAACTCCTGTCTACCCCAAGCATACTTAGCAACTAGTACTATCTCCACTACCTATATGAAGGTGGTAGGGAAGGCCAAATAGACTGGACCCTAGAGTGAGAAATTTAGTCCCATGATGAAGCGATGTACTTGTAGTTTCTCATCCTTCATGTATTCAACATATGGAAGGAGCTCAAGAAACCTGCTCTCATACTGAGCTACTGTGAGACCCCTCCGATATAGAGAATGAAATTCCTCTATCTACTTCTATTTAAAATGCTTGGATAGGTACCTCTCCTAGAATATCTCCAAGAATGACTCCCATGTGATGGTATCCATCCTCACTCCTCCTATAGTCTCCTCCTGATGCCAGTAATTGGAGACATCTCCTCTTAGCTGATGGACTGCTAGACGTGCCTTCAGATTACTCCCATAAGGATGTAATCCAAAGTACTACTATAGACTTTGTAACCAAGCCTCTACTACTATCCCCTTAGTGGAACTAGCATATCAACTCCCTGATATCATCTCCTACATGTCTAAGAGCTCTATCGGGTGGTGGTCCTCCCTGATGTATCAACTCACTCTCATGCTCTCCCTATCCCTCTACCTACATGGGTGGGGGACTCTTACTCCTCTCTCTCTCACCGAGCCCACCTCCTCTAGGCCCCTGTTCTTCCTCTTTTGGAATTTGCTGCCTTAGATGTACTACAGGTGGTAGCCTCTGTTGGACTACACCAATTAGTGTTTGAAGGGCATCCAAAATATCTTGATTTGGGTTTGGTGTTGGTGGTGGTGCAGGTGGTGGTCCATCCTCCTATTCTGCTCTACCACCTCTCGCCCTATGACCTCTGCCTCATCACTTGCTTTGTGTGATGGGAGGCATCCTACACAATTTAAAGTTTAGATTAAGTTTCAGAAGCATAATGGTTTTAGGTTCCTAGTGTTGAAACATGAGCTCTGATACCAAAATGTCATTCCCAAACTATGAGAACAAAAACACACGTAAAAAAAAAAAATTTAAAGTCCATTCCACTAAGTTAATATGTTTATTTTCATAAGTTAAAGTGGTAGGTACAATGTGGACAGAAACAATTTCCTAAATCAACACCTTGACATTCCATGAAGGTTTAAAATCAATGTGTAGGACTAGATCAATAATTTGAACTTTTATTATTGGATCAATTTCAACATTTTAAAGCAATATATAATTTGTCATTTACCTTTCAATAACCCCTACAAAATTCAACTAATAAAACATTCTAAGTTAATCCAATTATTTTCTTAACATTTGAACTCTAAAATAAATTTTTAAATTAAAACTAATTATCTCCCTTAAAACTAAATACTAACATATTTATTGCTTAAAATTAAAATTAACTAAAACTAACTTAAACTATACTAAGTACATTTTACTAACAATGAAAAATACAATTCTAATATTAAAATTTACTCATATTTTAAAATAATAAAACAACTAAAACTAACAAAAAAATCTAGTATTAAAATATGCTAATAATTATTATTATTACTAAATGAAAACATACATATCAACTTAGTGTAATTAACTTTTAAAAAAATTACGTGTGCTTTTCCCCTGTAGTTTGGGCATGACAAGCCCTTTCTTTCCAATGATGGTTGATATCATTTGGGGGTGATAAGAGGACAGTTGTGTATGGAATAAATGTGATTCTATGAGCCTTGTGAAAGCATGTAATTTTATGTATTAGCATTGGCATCTCATCTTTGGTTGGCTCACCTTCACCCTTGTTCATGGGTCTTAAGTGAGGCAATTATGAATCCTTTGATTTTGTGTTCTTGTAATGTTCTTGCATTTATGACTTGATTGTGTGTGTGACTTGTTATTCTTAGTCTTATTTGCAAGTTTGTGGATTCAAGTATGAAAGCTTGGGATTTTTTGGATCTCCTAATGGACTCTTGTGAAGAAAATATTCCATGATTGTATTGTGATCAAACTCAGTGTTGGAGAGCTCTCCATTTCTTATCATTTTTTTACATGTATTTTTATAAGTTGAGTGATGAAATTCTCACTCCATATGTCAATATCATTGCATCATAAAGTTGAAATAAAGATGCACTTATTGATATCATTGGTTGAAATTCTTATGTGAATCTCCTTATTTTTGGTATTAGTAGTGAAAGGATGGAAAAATGTTTCATTATGAAAGTTTCAAGATAATGTAATGAAGATTTAACGATTCCAATTTCATTGTGATATAGAGTTCATGAAATGAATCTAGGTGTATTTGATTGGGTGCAAATAGAATGTATCAAGATTAAAATGAGCTTACATTTTTTTCAAGGATATAGTGAAAGTTTGATTATGATAAATTATTTTTATCATATAGGAGATCATTTCAATACGATGTTATAATTTAATTTTTCTCATGCTAATAGTGTAATTTGATTAGGTTGATTAAAAAAAATAGCCTCTATAGATTTCACGACATGAATATCACATTAGTAAGTTATATTACAAAAACTCAATCTTTCTAGATCTAATTGACTTAATGGATTAACCAATTTAGATTAAGGTGTCCTTTAAAATCATGTGTGAAAATAATTAATGGTAAAGTTTCTTGTTAAACAATTAATTCAATCAACTAGAAAAATATGGTATTGGGTTAAATTGGTGTGAAAATAAAATCCTCTACAAAGCAAAAAGAAAACTCGGTAGAATTTTCTCCTATTAGAGACCTGTTGAGCTATCATTTTGCATGATTCTTAATGGAAAGAATCCTTTTTGAACTCCTCTCTTGAAAAGGTAATCTAGGATCAACTCTAAGGTTCTGGGTGATCTTGTGAGCTACTAGAATCCACTCAACTGAAGCTATATGTGTATGTTCACATGGAGGCCTTCTCCGGTTCGACCGATTTTGGATAAGATATTTGATCTATTGTTTTGAAAAGTAACCACTAAAGAGAAATATTTTTGGTATTTTATGTTTTATGATGAATGTAATTTATTGATGCAACTATATGAATTCATATTTTAACCAAGTGTTAGCAAAGATAATAACGAAGATAAGGTAACGAGAGATTAAAGAAAATAACTTGAAAAGGGGAAATTCCTTATAGACATAAACCACGATAACAAAACATCTGTTAGTTAAATCATTGAAAAGATCAGGTAGAAAACCAATGAAATTAGGAGCAGCACTTCCTCAATTTCACTGATGAAATCATTGATGGGAACTCAATAATAACCAAAAGATGTTTCACTTCTCATCAAATCATAAAGCCATGGAAAGTATGCTCATGTGAGACAAGAAGCTATGCAGGAACAATGGGTGATAATGTCTCCAACTTAGTACATTAGCAAAATTCATTAACATGATGCAAAAACCAAAATTAAAAGGTTGCACAATCATAACAACACAATCAAACCATTGGCTCCACTATTATTCATGAACATGCATTCACACAAATGACACACTCTAGCAAGAATAACTACACTTAGAATGAGAGCACCAATAGCATATATTATTGCATCAAAATAACAGCCTAGAGTACATATTACATCGATGTATTTATAAGAAATCATCTCCTCCCTTTCAACTAGGAGAGAGAGTTATTAAAATTCAACTCATGCTAAAAACTAATAAAACAAATATAATCATATACAAACTGACTCTCTAAATGGTTTTAATTAGGTCTCCACCTTTGTTTATATCAATTAATGGGTCCATGAGCCTTTACATGACTTAAAACAATGAAATAAGTAGATAAGAAGAAGGAAGTTGCACGAGAATCTAAGAGTCACTGGAAGCTCTAAAAATGGAAGTGTGACCTTCTCTGAATGTTTCTAGGAGTTGAACTACTATAAAAATGTGTTTCTGGTTAATGGAATATTTTTAAAATAGCAACTAGTAGTTAATTATGAGCCCACCACTGCTTCTTCAAAATTGTCAGTGCACCTCTAAAAATAGCATACCATCACATCTTGATGACAGGTTCCAAAAATGCAAAATTTTCCCAAGTGTCAAAATTGAATTTCCACCATCTAGGTTTTCTTCCCCTTTACACCAAAATAATGTTTGGATGTTCCCCTTGAAATTCTTGATTATATCTGTTACTTGGGTAGCCTCTAGTAAATCCAAAGCTCCATACTTATCCTTTGCTAATTGATGGTAATTGCTTACCTCTATCTGGGTTGCCACAAAATCCTCAAGTTTGGTGTCCAGCTCCAACAATACCTCCTCAATGTTGAATGCTTGCCTGATATCTTCATCTGATGAAGCATCTTTGAAGGTTTTTGTTAATCATTTTCCCCCCTCTTCTTTTTTCCAAATAGTGTCAATCTAATGAAAACTAGGGTGGTATCCATGCCTAAATTCTTGAATTATTCATAGTTGCCATGCAATCATGATAGGGATATGAGAAAACCTTATTCCTTTCCTTTATATCCCTAAGTTTTAAAATTCCTCATATTTCATGTTATGTTCTTATGAATATTTCAAGTCGTGACAAAGTAACTACCTTCCATTGATTTGTCACTATTGTTTATGCCTTAACCACGAGATGGGTTGCAAAGGTGCAAAATAGTCAGGATTGTAGTTAGTCACACAACTGTAGGTCAAGTTCTACCTTAAGAAAACCTTAAGGGACCGGCAATCTTCTCAACCATTAGATCTCAGTTAATCAACAATTGGCATTCCCTGCTTTTCAAAGATGGGGGAAGTTTAACTAAAGAGGGAAAGTAAGTGTTCACCACATGGATGTAAGGGACCGGATTCAATATGTGGGCCACAAAATAGAAATGTGTTAGAATAATTGATAGAATTACAGTCACTGATTAGGTCAAGGGTGTTGATTATGCCAAGGACATCAGTTATGTTGCCACCATCAAATTTTGTTAGATCAAGGGTTGTCTCTTTCCCACATTTTAAAGTTGAATGAAGTTTAGTCAATGTGGAAAAATGACATAATGAAATGTGTCATGGTGGGACTAGGTACATGCAATCTCTTCATCACATCGTTGTAAGGGTCAGTTGATAGTTATTTCAATTCAGTTTTCGAAAGAGTTGTTCATTGAATAAAAGTAGATAGATTTAATTGATATCACTCCATCGATGAGCTTCAGTGTTTCAAGTCATGATGATACAATAGTCAAAATCCTTAGTCAAATCCAATTTTCACATTGTTGTACATGGTTAAGGCGTACCCTAGGTTGAGGTGGCGATTATGCAAAATGCTTTGATCACACCTTCGCAGGGTTAAATACTTGGTTGAGAGTTAAGGTTGCGACAAAGTGAATAGTAGTTAAGATGTCTTTACAGGGTCACTATAGTCAAGGGGCTAAAGTGATAAAAGGATAAGAATAAGAAATGAGGAAAAATATGAGTTTCATAAAACCAAGTAGTTAATGGAAAAGATAGGTTGTGAAGTCATGAGAAGATATAAGTGCAAGTCAACGAGATAGTTAGAATGTTGAGTGAGGTGGTGAAATGTTTCAAGGGTATAAGGCCTCCTATTAAATGGAATGGTTGAATTAAATTGACTTGATGATATGGTTGATCTAGTACAATGTACATGTAATCCATGTAGTAGTTGGAAGGATTAAGGAGAAATGATTTGTTCATCTACAACCATTTTTTGATGTCTTCAATGTCATTGCACTCCATACTTCTTAAAGCATATCATGATCAATTCTACTTTGAATTGATCTCTTGTAGTTGAGTGCACACTTTCCCTTGTTATTTTTGTCATTTCTTATGAGCATTTGCACTTCATTGTCATATTTTCTTCTAATTCTCAACTATTGCTCTCATCTGTAGTCCAATCTCATGGTTGTGTGAATTTAAACTCAAGGTTGTATATGGGTTATTCCTACACCCATAAAGGAAAGTTTTGTTGTGGTCCAAAGGATCTCTCTTTTTCATGTCTTCTGTAGATATTCTTTATAAATTTTCTTGCATCTTATTCAATAGAAATCACTACTATCATATCCATTCTCAAACAGTTGAATTTGTGCCATCTAGTTACACCTCATTTTTCTAGCTGTATTTTGGAAAATTGCAATACCATATGATCTTGTTCATTTTAGTTAGCTAATTTTTCAAGTGGACCTATTGTATTCCTTGTATGGTTATTTTATCTTCTTGACTTTTTCTATGGTATCAAGATTGAAGGAATATAGATAGTGGTATATCTTGTGGTGTCTATTGGATTTTAGTGCAGTTATTAGGAAGAAGTAGATCAAAATGTTATTAGGTGCATCACCCTGCTTTCCCTTTTAGAAATTTACTTCCATTCACCCCTTCTCCCTTTTCCTCTCAAGTAGTAGTTAGGTGCATCTTGATTATAAGGGAGTTGACCTTCTTTGGAGACTCAATCTCAAAGTTCAAGTCCCACAACTTGGATATTGTTTCCATGTTACATGAGGTTGCTTGAGGGTCATACCTCAAGCAAGCATGTAGACTTTTGTGTTAATAGTTTTTGGCACGCCCGGTGGGACAAATTCAAAATCATAAGTCCACTAGTTAGCTAGTTTGAAGATCCATTCACTGAGAAATTGGGTCTTTTTCTTAGTGTTATTAGCCTTTGGAGGAATTCATTCAACACCATGGTGACTCTATACATCTACCAATTTCAACAGACCAGGTGCTGGTATGTTTCTTAGTTTTTCTGTTTCATCTGTATTTCTAAGTATTTGTTTTCCTAAACACTCTATCATGGATCCCCTTCATAGAGATGCTTCCCACATTTCCCCATATCATGAGGAGGTTATTCTCATCCCTCCCATCCCCTATATCAGCTATAACTTGATTACTCAAACCTCAACTCAAAGATTTTTGAGCTTCAAGATCATTCAAATAATGTGGGATTCAGGTTTGCTGAGTTTTCCAAGGTTTTTAACTATGTGGAAAATCCATCCCTAGATACAGATTATGGGAAATTTTCTTATGTTAAGCTCCTTATGAATTCCTAGCTTAAGGAATTGAATGATGACATGAACATGTGGGAGAATGATCCTAGTGTTCACACCATGGTATCTGATACATTTGATATTTTTAATGAGGACTAGGGAGCTCTCCTCCATTCACAACATGAGCAGGAGGAAGAATTAATATAGAAGAAGTTTGTGCAGGAGGCGAGACTCAAGATTGTCCAAATGCAAAGAGCTACAATGATGCAGGGGCCTCCAACAAGAAAATTTTCTCACTTTTTGTAGAGTGGCTCTCATGTTTTGCAGAATAAAACACAAGAGTCTCCAAGGAGGAAATTTGCTCACTTTTTGTAGAGCGTCCCTCCCACATCACAAGAGCTTGCATCTCCTTGGCTTGATGTTGAGTTGCTACCAAGGGTGGAGGATAAAGAGACAAATAATAATAAGTTTGTTCATGTTCTTGAGGAACAAAATTCTATTTATGAGCCTAAGATGGAGCCTAAGGCCCTGTTGCAAAGGGATAAAAAGCTAGACCCAGTGTTGCAGTAGGGAGCTTCTCATGACATGGTGGAAGATGAGGCCTTGCCTAGTCTGCCCCAAGTACATGAGTTATAGGTTGTTTCTCATGAGCCAGAACATGCTCTAGAGGAAGAAATATTGTTGCATTAGCTAGAATACAACGAAGGTAGTTTGAGGTAGAGTTTGCAAGGAGGCTAGAGGCCCAGCAACAGGAGCATGAAGGTAGTTCTTTTGAGGGAGTTGGCTACACAAAAGGAATGATGTGAGAAGTAACTACAAGAGAGGCTAATGAGCATAATAAGTGTTGCATCAAAGGTAAAAGAGACACAACCATCCCTCCCTCCCACATCACAAGAACATGTAAAAGTGCAAGAGGTGCAGCCCCTTGTTTGCAAAGACTCACTTGGGCTAGTGGAAAACATACTACTAACCATACCATCAGAGCTAGCCCCTGTTAGCCAAGAGAATTCAAAGGTTGTAGAGCACAACCAAGTGGTCAAGGATGATTCCTTTCACCCTATACCATCAAGAGGATGCCCCATCGTGCATCTAGCTCTAGAACAATCCAAGTTGCCCCCAATCATGATCATTCTTGAGCATGAGGGAGGATTCTACAAAGAAGAGCAAGCATGTTTTTCTCTACAAAATAATGCCCCAATGTAGGAAAGTTTCATTATTTTTTACACTGAGAAGTTTTTTCAAGTTGCAGTAGCATGCTTGTCATGTTTGCTACTACTTTCAGTCGCCCACATGCATGAAAGAAGAAATCAGCTAGTGAGGAAAGGTAGCTACTGCACCAAGCCAGTCAATGGCTTTGTTTGATTTTGGTGTTATAAATTTTTGTACATATTAGAGTAGATTTTTTAAAAATTTTCAAGAAGTGAATGGGCACAAGTTATTTCTCTGTGATATAGTAGTATTTTGAATTTTTGAGGTTGCATAGGTTGTAGTCTTTCTAATTGACTATAGAGCCATTTTTTTTGTGACTCTATAGCCTAATGGATTTCTTAAGGCTACTAGTCCATGCTTAGTAGGAAAGCATCTCCTCTAAGTCACCAAAAATGTTAACCAAATCCTCCCCCCCCCCCCACCCTTGTTTTTCAAATATTGTCAATCTCATGAAAACCAGGGTGGTAGCCATGTGTATGTTCTTGAATTATTCATGATAGGGATATGTGAAAACCTTATTATTTTCTTTTATATCCATAAGTTTTTAAATTACTCGTATTGCATGTTATGTTCTTATGAATATTTCAAGTCGTGACAATGCAACTACCTTCCATCACTTTGTCACTCTGGTTTATGCCTTAACCACGAGATGGTTTGTGAAGGTGCAAAACAGTCAAGATTATAGTTAGTCGCATGATCATAGGTCAAGTTCTACCTTAAGAATACCTCAAGGGACCCTCAATCTTCCTGATTGTCAGATCTCAATCAATCAAACTTGGCATTTCCCCACTTTTCAAAGATGCAAGAAGTTTAACTAAAGCATGAAGGTGAGTGTTTTCCACATGGACGTGTGGGATCAGATTTAGTATGTGGGTAGAAAAATGGAAATGTGTCAAAACAGTTGACAGAATAACAATTTTTGAGTCAAGGGTGTTGACTATGCAAAGGACTTCAATTATGTTGCCATCATCAGATTTTGTTAGATCAAGGGTTGTCACTTTCCTTCTTTTTAAAGTTGCGTGAAATTTAGTCAAAGTGAGAAAATGACATAGTGACATGTGTCATAGTGAGACTAGGTGCATGTAGTCTCTTTATCATATTGTCGCAAGGGTCAGTTGATAGTTAGTTCAATTCCATTTTTGAAGGAGTTGTTTATCAAATAAAAGAAGATAGATTCCATCGATATGACACCATTGATGAGATTCATTGTTTCAAGTCGTGATGATGGGATAGTCAACATCCTTAGAAAATTTAGTTTTTGCACTATCTTGCATGGTTAAGGCTTACCCTAGGTTGAGGTGGCAATGATGTGAAATGCTTTGATCACACCTTTGCAAGGTTAAATGCTTGGTTGAGAGTTAGGGTTGTAGCAAAGCGACCAGTAGTTAAGATGTCTTTGTAGGGTTACTACAATCAAGGGGCTAAAGTGATAAAGGGTTGGGAAGAAGCAATAATGAAAAGGATGAGGACATCATAGTTTCACACAACCAAACAGTTAATGGAAAAGATAGGGTTTGAAGTCACAAGAAAACATAAGTACAAGTCAATGAGATTGTTAGAATGTCAAGTAAGGTGGAAAAATGTTTCAAAAGTATAGGGCTACATGGTAGATGGAATGGTTAAATTCAGTTGACTTGTTGATAAGGTTGATTTGGTATGATGTACATATAATCCATGCAGCAGTTGGAAGGATTAAGGAGAAATTATTTTTTCATCTACAATCATTTTTTTATGTCCTCAATGCCATTGCACTCCATACTTCTTAAATTCATATCATGATAGATTCTACTTTGATTTGATCTCTTGTAGTTGAGTGCACTCTTTCCCTTGTTCTTTTTTCCATTTCTTATGGGACTTTGCACTTCATGGTTAGATTTTCTTCTGATTCTCAACTATTGCTCTCATATGTAGTCCAATCTCATGGTCATGTGAGTTTAAACTCAAGGTTGTATATGGGTTATGCCTGCACCCATAAAGGAAATTTTTGTTGTGGTCCAAAGGATCTCTCTTTTTCTAGTCTTCTACAAATATTCTGTATAAATGTTCTTGCCTCTTATTCAATAGAAATCACTACTTCCATATCCATTCTCAACTAGCTGAATTTGTGTCATCTAGTTATACCTCATTTTTCTGGATTTATTCTGGGCAATTTTAATACCATATGATCTTTGTTCATTTTAGTTAACTAATCTATAAGTGGACCTATTGTATTCCTTTTATGGTTATGTTACCTTCTTGACTTTGTCAATGTATTAAGATTGAAGGAATGTAGATAGTGGTATATATTGTGGTGTCTATTGGATTTTAGTACAGTTATTAGGAAGAAGTAGATCAAAATACTATTAGGTGCATCACCCCCCTTTCCCTTTCAACAATTTACTTTCATGCATCCCTAATCCTTTTTCCTCTTAAGTAGTAGTTAGATGCATCCTGGTTGTAAGGAAGTCACCCTTCTCCAGAGACTCTATCTCACAATTCAAGTCCCACAACTTGGAGATTGTTTCCATGTTACACAAGGTTGATTAAGGGTCATACCTCAAGCAATGGTGTAGAATTTTGAGTCAACAGTTTCCTCAAAATTGTTGGACCACTAATTGCACTATGTTGAGCTTGGTTTATGACTCATCTTCAAAAATATCAAGGCAAGCAACATTATAGTACCTTTTTTCTTCCAAAATTTTATATTGAGTTTGGTCCCTTAATCTCTAAATATTCTTATGTAGTCATTGCATAACTTTATTATTGGCGTATATCTTCTCAATCCAATCATCAAGCTTATCAATATTCTTAGTAGTGTATAATTCCATGAGCATATGATACCTTTGACTTGGTATTGATGTCAAGGCATGTAAGTCTTTTGCCCAAGTATGTACCTCATCCATCAACCAAAAATCCCAGTTCACTATGGACACCATCTTATCTGCACTAGACTGAATATGGTGTAACAGTTTCAAGTTCCCATGTATTATTTGAACACCTTTCTCCTCAAAATTATCATGTCATTGCTGACATCAATCAAAAAATGGGTCTTAACTATACGGTTCCCTTCTGTTTCCTCTCTAGTGTCGTAGTAAGAGTGATCTTTGGATGATCAAGGTCTATTGGTCCTACAACTCCATGCAAATAGCCTCTTAAAAGATCATTTTGTTTCCGCATCATTATCAAATCAAACTCATCTCGGTCCATATGTCTAAACACTTCTTTCATGCTCATAGTGATCATCACTTTTGAGGTATCTACCATGGAACTTCCCAACATGACATCCTTGATCTGGTAATCCCTAGGAGCCAGTTCTTTGGTGTCAACATGTGGAGGAAAAATAGTTATATGCACAAGCAAGTCTTGATCTTGGTTCTTCATAATGAAGGCCAATGCTCGTGCATCACGCATAGGTGGCTCATGTTTCTTGATTGCTTTAATTATCTCTCTCATTCCCTCATCGACAGTTAGATCCAAGTGTTTCTTTTTCCAAAAGATAAACTTCATTTTTAGCCATGCTGGTGTGGTGCCTATTGGAGACATGTATTTGGCTAAAGAGGTGGTTTCTATTGCAGGCTCCTTCCCCTTATCAGTCCTCTACAGAGTCTTCTCCCTTTGAGAAAGATAAATAGTTGGAGTCTATGTATCTACTTGGGCTAAGTTGAGTTTGTTGAAGCTCTTCAGGTATTTTCCCCTCCTCTGATACTTCATTGGCTTGCAGTTCCTAAGGCTTAGCTTCCTCCATTGCTTGTTCTTCTAATTTTATAATGGGAGGAAGTGGCATTGCTCAGCCTTTATCTAAGAAAGATAGGTCTTCAGATTGTGGTGGAGGGATGCCCAGAAGTCCTTGAGGTAAGGTGGTAATTGACTCCAGTCCTCTCCCAACAATAAATTCCTAGGAGTATCTCTTATCTTTTCACCCACCATCTCAATGCATACCAGCATGAATTCAAAATTAGAGAGGTCAAAGACATCTATTTCTTGACCCTCCATGTCTATTATCCACTATTGTTGCTCATCCTCTAATGTAGAGACCTAAATAGGTTCCTTTGGAATAGAAGGAGGTGTAACAGTTGATCTTCTTCTACTTTCCTCTTCTATAGCCCTAGCAGTATGAGTCCTTTGACTCAAGTGGACATATTCGATCTCCTTCCCTTCTTCTTCCACCTTAGCTTTGGGGATTGTCTCAGGCACCTATGAGGATGGAGTGTTCTTTTTCTTCAACCTTATCCTTCATGTCCCCCCTATATTGGGCTCAATCCTAGACTTTTTAGGAGCTAAGGGGGAGGCTTCTTCCTTTGTAACTATTGGTGGAACCCTCTATTCTTCCTCTTCGTGTTCCTGCTCTTCCTGTGGAGCACTTGCTCAGCTTATTAGACTTGAGTGGTTGGGTCATCTTGGGCCTTTGTTGGTTCAAGATTTTCCTATTCTAGTTGAGGCTCTTGAGCCTGAGTCAATTTATTCTTACCCTTTACCCCTCTCTTCCTTTTGACTCCCTTGTTGGCTTCAAAGTACTCAACCTCCCGCTCATGTTGATGCACATATTCTGGCCTCACTAGTGATTGATTCGGGAAGGTTGGTACTATAACTTTTGCACCCCTACTATTAATAGGTCATGTTGTGGCTTGAAGAGGAATAGCCTGAGGAATTGGATAAGTTTGAAAGGTTTCTTTATCCATTGCTTTGTTAATCAGACTATGTAATGGGATTTATTATTGATTTCTACATTCTTGTCCCTTCCAATCTCTACATTCATTATAGGCCTATCATAGATTTTGTCATTATTGTACAAAGGATCTAGGATATCTTCTATATCTTTCTTAAAAGCCTTTAGTAGGATCTTGACCTTGAGAACTTTCTCTGCTAGATATAGAGTCATCCTATAATAATCCCTAATTTAGATATCATAGTCATCTATCACATTCATCCAGTGGTCTTACAATGCATCTTCATGTACAAATTTATTCCCTGCCAGATGTTGCACCATCCCAATGTTGTCGAAATAAGGGGGAGGGAAGTTGTACTCTTCTAGGGGATATTGATCCCATTCTGAATCAAAGGTCATAATGTCCTATTTATGTTTGACTTTGAAAGCACCGATGGTGATTGGCCACACCCATATCTTTTTTTGTTGTTTCCTCACTCTGTCATATGCATATGTGATTTGTCTAGCAATCTCCAACAAAATGATCCTATCCAATGTATATCTTGGGAATTTCTTTGGGTTCTCCAATGTATCGACTACCCTTAGGTAGGTGAATGTTTTGAATTAGATGCAGTTAATGTCAATCTTTATGATCTTGGTTGGTACTTCTACTAACATCCTTTTAGTATAACCACCCTCTATAAATTGGATGATTGTAAATATGAAACTTACAGCTGACAGTACACCACATAGGGCTAGGCATTAGCATTTTGCATTCTTCCCCTCTTGTAAACTCCTAGGCAGTCTATCATTTGATCTACCAGTAAGTACGCCAAATATGATGTCATGTAGAATTTGGGATTGGCATTGATAGCTACCAACTTCTCATTTAGCACTTAGAAGTGTGGCCCAGTCCATAGGCATCTTTAGCATCCTAATGGCTTCTATGAAATGGACCATCCAGGTTTGAAGGTGTCTTATCGTCGGTAGTCCCATAACCCTTCTCAAGAGAAAAATGGTGTATCCAATGTCATCCTTCATATATCCTTGGGTCATGTCTACTTTTCTAACTCTATGGCTCACTAGTGTCCTATCAATCAAGAAAGATGATTGAATTATCTCTTTGGCTTCTTTCTCATTTTCTCGGTACCATCTTTCAGCCCCTTTGTAAGAAATCTGTTAGTATTAATCAGGTCTAGGAAGGTGGAACACCTTCTCAATATTTCAAGGTCGAACGTCCAGGACTATTTCTCCTGTGACACTCTTGATGACATTTTCTTCTGTAATGTAGTTTTCTGCAAGAGCCATTATGAGTTTTGAAGATTGTACAGATGTGGGATGTGATGTTGCATTGACTAATCCTAATCCAATAAGCACTAACACCATTGTAGATCATTCTTTTGGCTTGTTATAGATAGTAAGGAATGCATTCCAATCAATATGGCCAAGCTCGATGTCTCTTATTTTAGCATGTCCATCTTGAAAGTAGGATTTTCTCAGTGCACTTTGGTATTTTAAAACAACAAGATTGGGAGCAATCTTTTCTACCATTGAGGATGATGAAAATGTCATTTTATCTACACATGAGAAGAAATATTACTCTGGAAAGCTAAATTCAGACCTAAAACAAATCCTAACTGATCCTAAATAGATGAAAAAGTACCCTAAAACAACCCAAAATAGTCAAAATTGAGTCAATTCCCCCTATAAGCCCTGATATGTATATTGTCGTACTTGGCACACCCTTACAAGTGTGCTAGGTGTGCTAGATGGTCCCTAATTGACCATTTAGGTGTAGTTGCATACATGCACACCTTGGTAAGGTGTGCACATGTGCATGTGCACAATTGTGCATAGTGGAAAGTGCTCTTAAAGGGGAAATTTGACTCAATTTGTTGTCTTATGCACAAAGGGTGTGCACATGTACACCTTGATGGGGTGTGCATGTGTGCACCCTAAGATACACTAAAGTGCTTGGAAAGCACAAGAACGGTGTGCATGTGTGCACCTTGAGGAGGTGCGTACATACGCACCTTTTCCTTAGGTTTCTTCACTTAGTTTTAGGTTAAAAGGTGTGCATGTGTGCACCTTTTAATGACTTAGGTGTTGTTCTTTTTAGGTTGTTAGTTTTTCTTTTAAAGTTGAAAGAAGGTGTGCACATGCGCAACTTGAGGAGGTGTACATGTGCGCACTTTTTTGTGTCTAACCTTAGTTTTCATTTATGTATGCAAGTGTAGGAGGTAGCACAAGTGAAGAGGTGTGGAGGTATGACAAAAACTAGAGTGGAGAGAATAATGAAAGTGTTGGGGGTCTAGGGTTTATATAGACCTCAGGCCTAGGGTGTGCACGCATGTGCACACCCTCCAAAGATGAGCAAGTGCGCATGTGCACACCCTCTAGAGGTGCAGAAGTGGGCATGTGCACATCTATGGAGGGAGATGAATTTGCACTTGCACACTAAGCGCATCTGCGCACCATGATGGGGTGTGCATGTGCACTAGTGCACATTTTACACTAAAGACACAAAAATTTCATTTTCTCTCCAGTTCTAACACTCTAGACTTCCCTAATCAGAGACTAAGGCTTGACCCAGACTCCTGGTAGAGTCCAAAAATGACCCAGGCCCCAGACTAGGGGTCTAGGAGACAAAAATTTACTAGGGGTCCCCATTTCTAGGAGAAATGGGGCGTGCGTTGTGAGACCACAACTAGACCTATAGGTCACTCGAATTCATATGCTAGGAAAAATTAATTCCTCCCATACAAATTTAAATACACAATCATTATTATAATGTTAAAACCACATCCACCTACACTTGAAAATATTAAATAAGTATTCAAAGAGTAAAGGATAATAAAAATTCTTTTTAAAATATCCCACATTAATTCCTATTTCAAAATATAAAATAAAATAATTTTATAATATCAAGTAGGGGAAGTTGTGACCCAACCTCACCTTGTTTCATGCAACCACATGTTAGTAGGTTCATGATTTTTTTAAAAAATTAAAGCAAACCTTGGGAGGACACCCATTGGTTGGGTGTGAACCCACCTTAAAAACTCCCTTATCCTTCCCAACCGCTTCGTTCTCCACTTGAGTGCTATAAAATCCTATTTCTTGCAACTTGTACTTGTACTTGGGTGCCCAGGTTAGCATTAATTGTTGTTCCCACTTGGTGCATGGGTCTTGGAAATGGTAGTGGCTACAACGCAACTTATATGCACCCATAGTCAATGTTAAATAGTGGAAATGTTCTAAATTTTCATTTAGTAAAGGTGCATTTATGTTGCACCATAGACAGAGCCTTTGGAAACTAGGGGAGATAGGGAGTAGTGTATGGAGAGATAGGGAGTAGTATATGGATAGAATAGGGTAGGTTAGTTAGATGGTAACTAATTTTAATTAGTTAGTAATATACTTTTTATTAATTAGTAATATATTTATTAAATGGTAAGTGCATGGTTAGTAGGGTAATTTACTTAGTATGCAGATTTTATTAGTAGAAAGTGAATTTAAATAGATAATAAGTTTAGTGAGTTTCTAAGTAGATTGAGTTAGTTTGAATTTAAAATCATTTTTTTATTAACTATAGTGAAGAATTAATTAGTAAATGAGTTATATTTAGTTAGAGGAAAATAATTTTTATAAGTAGTTATGTTAATTAGTTGATTGTATTTAATTATATTAATTAGTTTATGGTTAACTTTTGGATTAAACTATCTAGGTGTTGTTAGTATAGTTTGTGTATGAATAATACTTTATACTTAGTTTTAATGCAGCTATTTAATATAAAACATATTTGAATTGAGTTATTCTTATTATTTAGATTTTTTCATTATTTAGTAGAAATTATATTTTGTATAATTAATTCATGGCTTTATATTAAATCTATTGAATGCTCTTATACATTATTTCTCATAACCCTTAAACTAATGTCCTTATAATTTAAACTAATTACATCATAGGTGTATTTCATGTTTAATGTAATAGCTAAACTACCATTCAAATTTAAATAATGAATACATTAAACCCAATTATCATATACTCCTGTAGCAATAACATTCTAGCTTATCAAACTTATTAAATTATGTCTTCACAAACAACTTGTGCATTACAGTGAAATGTTAAATTGAATTTTTATGTTATGATTAAACCTAGGAAATGAAATCGAGATTCTTTCAACATGCATTAACCTCATCATCGGACAATCACCTAGATTGTAAATGTTAACTAGAAACCTATAACCTAAACACATTGTAACCTAGTCATGCAATCTTGAATCTCGTAAACATTCTTTTAGTTGTTAAAATTTCCACAACTCTTTCAATGTTAGTGTGTGTTCAACTCAGTTATAAACCATTAAAAAAATGTTTGTGTGTTTTTGCCTTGAATTTTGGGCATGACAACCTAGCTCACATAAATGGGAAAAGTGGGTTCCCTAATCTTTACAAGCGATTGGTGAGCATGCCTAGATGATCTACCTACCTGAAAAGAACCCTATGTTCAATGGCACATATGACTAACTTGTTTTAAATAGTTATGATCAATTTATGATCTAAAGATGAGTTAAGTTAAGAAAATTTTAGCTTAAAAGGTAATATTTTTCAATACGGAACTTGATTGAATGTTAAGGGAGTAGATTGAAAAGAAATTATAAATATTTTTGTCACTTGCATCTAAACATTTGAATTATGTCCTAGTTGTTATAAACTTATCATACTAAATTAGTATACACATAGGTTCATAGACTGGCAATGTAATATATGAAATAAATAATAATGAACAAGATATATGATATGAGTTGATGCTATATGAACCTTTTTATGATATGAGACATTGAATGAAACACGTTTAAAGCATATTATTATGAACTTGAATTTGGATAAGCAAGAGGAGACAACAAGCTTATTGTCTAGATTTCTATAGGTATTATCCCAAAGAAATGTAATTTTTGTGGATAGATCGGACTCAAGGTCAAGCCAATCTTGAAATATTTTGTGGATAGATCATAGAAGTGTTTGGGCCACACTCCCATCTCAAGCTTTGCATGTGAACGTGTAGTCAAATGGCATAGGAGACTTGGATACATATAGTATGGTACTATATTTACTACAACCTCGATGGTCTTGATTGGGTGTATTATTATCTTTCATAGTATAATATGGTTATAGTTTGGATGCATAGTTCTAGATTACATAATACACATGTTATATCAAATTCATATGAATTATAATGATGTACTACGATGCTTATGTTTACATTGAGCACTCTTGTAATACACTGATGAAATGTGAATTCTTAACCATATCAAGATGAAAGAGTTATAAGATTCATATTGTCTTAGAGATGAAATATATTTATATCATGAACTGATTTAAAAATTTCTAATCAAATATTATTTTGATAAGATGGGCATGAAGGCCCGAGTCACATAAATGGAAAGAGGGGTCCACTAACCCCTTTTAGGTAACTTCTGAACCTACAAGGATTCTCTACTCATTTAATGAGTACCACATACTAAATGCTATGTATGAGTGATTTAGTTACTTGTAATCAAGTTATAATCTAGAGCATGATAGTTAAGGAATTGTGAGTTTTTGAATGATTATCTTATTCTTGAATATTGAACATCGAAAATTCTATTACACAAGATATTGGTATGAGAAATGAACTAAAAATATTTTAAGTGTCTACATGAGTGTGATAGGAATATGAAATGGAATATCCTAAAAGATTATTGACTCAAAGTGATGATATGGTATGGTGAAGGGATCATATGTATGGTAAATTAAATAGAAGTATGTGTGTGTGTTTTTTTTGTTTTTTTATCTTATTGTATTCTGTAAGCATTTTTATGAAAGCATTGGGATAAGGGAATGATAGGATTTGATTTGATCATAGCTCAAATTGTGATTAGAATGAGATGACTTGATGATTCTATATATATATATACATTTTTATGAAAGCATTGGGATAAGGGAATGATAGGATTTGATTTGATCATAGCTCAAATTGTGATTAGAATGAGATGACTTCATGATTCTATATATATATATATATATATATATATATATATATATATATATATATAGTATTTTGAATATGTTTTTAGAGTTTAAAATTTCAAAGTTCATCAAGGACAATGTAACACAAGGGGATGGGGATCTCACATTCCAATTTTTGGCTCAAAATTTTAAATGTTACCTTATAGTCGTTGAGGCATCATGCAAAGTTGAGTGATTGGTTAAATTAGTTAATCTTTACGATTTCATGTGAAAATGAAGTGTTGGTCATTTGCTATGATTTCATGGGAAAATGGAATAGTGGTTAATCGTTATGAAATTTGGAATTGGTTAGCTAGGATGATTATATTCTATCATAATTTTCATGATAAGAAAGCAAGGGTATACCAAATAATCACCACGAGCTAACTAGGTCAACATCTTTACTAAAATAACTCACTTGAGAAAGAAACAATCTAAGAACAATTATAATATATGTAGATATAGTAGGGGTATCATTATTATAAAATATAAAAAAGTAAAATTATTATTTTCATCCTTATGTCAACATCTTATAAAGCTATTATTATTGTTGTTATTATTATTTTCAACCTTGCAAATGGTTTTATTATTATATCATGAGCTATCATATTATTATATTCTTTCATCGAGCCCTTTTATCTTTTTCATTGACCATTTTAAATATTATAATATTGCCACATATGTTTCTGATAGCTCTTTGTTTATAATTACTTGTCACCTTTCACTTTCATTCTAGTACCGAGCATGAAACTGAGTACAACAAGGACTTTATTTGTGTGATTGTTACTAAGGAGAAGCATTCAAAACATCATAACAGAGATATCACAATTTCATATTCAAATACTGCATGCATTTCAATTCATATTATTTCACATCACATAGTGTGTGTTATTTCTTTCATACTACCTTAGGGACACGTTTGATGTGTATGAAATAAATTATCACATGATCCTTGTTCAACCACTTGATGAATGTTATGTCATTTGTGCTTTGTACATCAAGTTTGTGGGTTAGTGTCCTACTTGAATAGCTAAGTTATGATTTTCTTAGTTTCATTCTGAGTCTCATCTGATAGGTGCCAACATGTTTGTACATTTTGATTATGTAGGAGGTGTTCCCAGCCCTCATCATTAGGGAACCTAAGGTGATTGGATTGAGACGTATACCTCAGTGAGATGATGTTGAGAGGGCCACACTTAGATCCATGGTGTTTAGTGGCTTTCTACAGTTGTCCCATATCCGAGAAGACCATGGATTGTTGACACCATTGGCAGACAGGTGGCAAAGTGGGCATAACATCTTTTCCCACTGAAGAGGCCACGATCACACTGGAGTATGTGTATCACATCCTATGGGTGCCATGTCATGGAGATCCACTAAGTAGAGTTGAGTATGGTCATTATTCATATTTTATGTCGCCTCTTTTGATATGAGTTTATGTGTCACACGTTTATTACAACCAGACTCTAGCATAAGGAAAGTTGCAGTACAGGGGATATTCATAGATGTGACTATCTTAGATAGGCACATAGGATGGGAGAGACTAATAGTGGATTATGGAGACCAGTATCCATTGGCATGCATTATGTGTTCCCTCATCACATAGGCTTTGATCACATATAGGAGCCAGTAGGTCTTCCCATGTAGATGGGGTTGACTACTGATGGACCTAATAGGGAGACCAAGATGGAGGGTGTGGGGTTCCACCATACTAGCTGACATGTATAATGAGCTTCATGATATCATGTATAGGGAGAGGAGGACATAATCATGTAGAGTGACTTTACCACAAGTGTAAGCCTGGGACCACATCATAGTGGTATGTCCTAGTGTGCAACCAAGAGAGAGGTGTTTTCCCTATATATGCAGGTATTTTGGATTCATATCTTAGTCTAATAGTGGAGATGTGACCTATTATAGGCATTTTTTGTAAGTGATCGTAGGAGGAACCAGATGAGCTTGGGTATATGTTTTGTAGTGAGCCTCTGTTAGGAAGGCATGTGGAGATACTAGAGTGATTTGTGATCAATCACGTGTGGAAATAGTTTGGTAGGAGACAAAGGGTCCCAACAAAGATCACCACCTATAAATGAGTGCAAGGAGGAAGACATGGGTTGTAAATCCATGTTGGACTACATAGCATGTCATTAGGAGACACAATGGTTATAGAGGGTAGCATGGGATTATCTCCTGGTGCAAACAGATGCAGGGGTCTCAGGTGACTACACCCGAGAGATGAGCAGATGACTATTTCCTATATTTACTATTCTAGATGCCTTTCCAAAGGATGATGATTGGGGAAGAGATGATGTAGATGGAGGAGAGAGAGAGAGAGAGAGAGAGAGAGAGAGAGAGAGAGAGAGAGGTAGTAGTCCTAGGAGTTATTCTAGTTTCAGACGAGATTGCAGAGTAGAAAATAGGTAGAGGAGGAGGAGAGACTGATTAGATGGCCTTGGATAAAGAAGGAGATGGATGGAGGGCAGAGGTAGGAGGAGCTTGTCACAAGTAGAGAGGAAGATCTATAAGATCAACATATTAGGGCTTTGGAGGATGAGGTCCAGTATCTTAGGACCACCATAGCTATGAGGGAATAGTAGTTGATGGATGCATGGGCAAAGGCAAAACATTGAGAATGTGGCTTATTGGAGGATTTAGCAGAGGCTAGGCAAGATGTAGAGAGACAAGCAACCTGGGTAGCATACTACAAAGGCATGTATATAACAGTAGTGCCAGTAGGATGGTGGGTGCCTCTCTATTTAGAGAGAGTAGGGAGGTCAAAGGGAGCGGTACAACCACCAGATAGGACTTAGGAACCCTTTCCATAGCCACATCCTACACATGAGGGAGGGAGTCAATCCTAGGGTTTAGGTCTAGCATAGGGTTGTGATGGGGACACAACCCAAGAACAGAATGGACACAACAAAAAAGGGAAATTGTATTAATTGAAAAATAAGCTAGTACATTCAGTACAGAGAAAATAAACTTCAAACCATGCCCTAAGGGCTTAGAATAGCATAAATGTGGAGATAATTTCTCCTTTCAGTACCTCCTCTCAAACTCCACTCCGAACTACCTTTTACAATGCCAGAAATCTCTTTAAATAGACCCCGGAGAGTTAAGGACTAGGAGTACATTCTAGAAAGTGCTAGTAGGCATCCACCGACCAAATAGAAGGTTCCAGAATCTGCGTTAGAAGTCGACGTAAATCTAGAAGAATCCAGAAATGGTAACCGAACTTTCGAGAGGCATAACTTTTGAACCGTACCTCTGATTAACAAACCGTTTACATTTTTTGAAAGCTCTCGAAGCGCTCTATAGCCCTATGGACAAGCTTTTCTCGTCCCTCATTTTTTGGCCCTTTTCGAGGTCATTTAATGCCCCTAACGTGACTTTAAAGCATTCTTAGGAGGTCTCCACAACCCAAAAAACTGCAATAACTCTCAAACCATGGGGCCTTTTGACCTAATTCTTTTTTTGGAATGCTCTAAATTACAATTACATTCATCTAGCCAATTTACACCTCCTAGTTCACCAAAATGATGGCTCAATTACATACTCCTATTTTTTCAGGATTTACACGAACACTGATAGTGGAACTGTGAGAGTTAGAACCTTTATTTGACCCAAATGGGTATCCAAAAATGAAAACACATGAAATAGAAACTAAGTCTAAGTATATTTTTTTTGGTTGACACGGGATTGCCCTTATACCTCTGGATGCTCCTACATCAAGTTGATGTCTTTGTGATGGTTTTTAGAGACATTTGTCCAGATTTTGTACTCTTATTGGATGTATAGTGGATATTTCACCATTTATAAATGAGATTTTGGGTTTGACTATAGCATTGTGTACTTGTCTATTTCATGCTCATATGATGGATGCATCATTATATTTTAGCACTTGTGTTATGTTTCCATGTGATATGTATGCTAATGTTTATGTTTATGCTCATGCCCATAGAAGTATGGATATATCTCTCTCATATTCTTTAGCTCATATTTGATGATATAGACTTGTGATTTGAAACTTTAGCACTTGGACAAATTAGGCATGATCATGAGATCAACCCCTTCTGATGACAGGAAAAGAAGCATTAAGTTGATAAGACAAAAAAAGAGAAGCAGACAGTTTGATCGAGGAGCAAGGGAGGAATGAACACAGTTAGATGATATGTCCAGAAAAGATAAAGAGAACTCTCTCAACATGTATATGCAAAGATAAGTTAAGAATGAACCCTAAAATGAAAAATATTATGCAAAGGTGTAATTGCAAGGGTTATATAAGTTAGTCCTAGTTTTTATCATCGAGCCTTACTAGGGGCATCGAGAGATCATATAATCATCACTAGCATAAACTATGCAGATATGAATATGATCTGATAGGTAGTGGGAACCCAACCTATGCATCAAAGATGCAAAGGTCAAGATGGTGGTGCAGTTAAATTCACTAGGTTTAGTGTAGCAATATTATGCTCACGTCAAGACATAAAATGTCAAGATGGCCATAAGCATGCACTCGTAGAAAATAGATATAGAGAGTATGATGAAGATCCTAAGTGTCAAATGGTACAAGAAAGTGTTTAAGACACCTAAGATCATCAGAGCATACCCATGGGAAAAAAATAGAAGACACCATGCCCCATCCCCCCAGTCCTCTACTTCATGACATCCTCGAGAGACTATTAGGGAGGGAACACTCAGTAATGAAATCATCAATAGCACACAAACTGTTAGTATGAATTTTGATGGTATTCCTATGGGGGAGTATCCTGATCATTGTTGGAGCATTTGGGAGATTGATAAAATGATTTTATGTTGCGTTCATGGCAGTGTTTTTCATTGATGTCAATAAAGTTTTTTTTTTGTAAATATTGGCAGAATAGCAGACAAAGATCAAGGTCATGTGATTCATGGCTTCAAGATGGGTTGTTGCGCAGTTGAGGACATGTTCCTAAGTATTTCTTGATCATTAGGTTAAGTTTGTGTATGGAAAGTTGAAGACTGGTGACATTTATTCAAGATTTACATAAGACAATTTGCAGACAGAGTTCCTAAGAAGCGGCTTTTGGCAATTAGGTTATATCTTCTAACAGGGATAGAATCTATTTGAGCACAATTATACAGAAATAGATGACATCCTAATGATGATGTCAGTGAGTGTACTAAGTCTAGAAGTACATGTGTGAAAAATTGTAATAACTGTGAGTCAACAGTTTATTGTAATTGTAAAAAGATGTAATGTAACGTGTAATAATGAAGTCCTATATTGTAATTTATAATTGGGAAAACCTCAAGACCAACTCAATGAATTTTTTTAAGGACTTGGTATAAAGCTGGAAAAATATTTTCCTTGTTTGAAAGTACAAATTGTATGTGAAAGAAAAGAATTATTTGTGGATGTGAAGTATAATGTTTTTAAGTGATCAAATGGATTATTGTGATGCGAAGTTAGAGATCTTGTATTGAGATCTGAGGAAGTGTTTGGTAAGAGGACAGAGAAATAATCTAAGTTGCTAAGATCAGTTATATTTTATATTATTCTGAAAGGAATAATGTAGAGGCTAGTTAAACAGTGAGCTCAGTAGTCTTTCCCCTAAAGTTATTTGGATAGTGGGTCCTTCTGTCTTCTACAACTCCTAATATGATTGGCAAAACTCCTAACATGATTGGAATCTACTCATAAGGATTCAAAGTCTCCTCACCGGGATTGATATGTACTGAATATTTTTCATTGGCTCCTAATAGAGTCTGTCCTCTTACAAGAAACCTATTGTTGGAAATGTGAGAGTAACTCAAAGGGGATGGATGAATAAGTTACCACTAAAATAATTCCAAATCCCTTGGATGTCAATACAAGCTCCCTTATAACTCACATCTCAATTAGAACAAGAAATCCATTGTAACTCAATTAGCAAAGCAATCTTGAGATATTAATGTGTATTAACCTTTAGTAACTTAGTTGCAAAAATATAAAGCAATAAAGAGATAACATGAACACATGAGACACCAAGATTTAATGTGGAAACCCAATTTAGGAAAACCATCCATACAACTAGTTACAACTTTTCACTCTTTTGAAGTGAGCCATGTTAGGAACCAACCTTGTTAAAGGTTACAAAACACACTGTTAGGTGTGACCCTATTAAAGAATTTAAATCACCCTGTTAGGAGTGGCTTTGTTAGAGGTCTTATGACACTTCAATCATGAAATGCCACCTTCTCAAAGGATCTATGAAATTATTGTTAAGTCAAATCTATTAAGAGATTTCTTCACTACTACAATTGTTAGAGAGTAACAATGATTGACATGATTGATGAAGCCATTGATTTGCAAATTTATATCATTGTTCTAGTTTATCCTCTGGATCCTTCGTGATCAAAATATTCTTTGAAGCTCCTTGGATGTTCTTCCCTTAATCGGATATCCTTCTTAATTCACATCTTATCTTCTTCCACAACTTCTATATTTCAACCCACAACTTGACCTTTCATATATATGAAATACAATTTCAAATCAGCTTGAATACCCTTACAAATAACCAATTAGCATCCACTAAGTCAACTTGCATAAACCAAACAAAAAAAGAAGGTTATTTTGATGCAGGTCGACTTGCACTAAAACTAGGTCACTCGGTTACCAATTAATTCCTTAATAATCGACCTAACTCGGTTTACATTGAACTCCTTTGGAGACTGACCTAACTCGATTTACACATGAATCCTTCAATTTCCAACCTACCTCAATTACAACTGATCATTGAACTTGTCTTCATTTTTTTAATTTATGCTTGGCTGATACTGGAGTCTCCTGAGCATAGTTACAACTGGCAGTGCTCGGTTACAATATAACAATTGTGTGACATCAATGACAATATACAATTGAATAATTATTATCAACACTTATATATTAGTACATCATTTTTTGGGTACCATCCCTATCGGGGTTTTCCCTTTGATCAAGGGTTTCCCTAGTTAGCATATCTAGTTTTATTGTGTAAGTATATATTCTTATTGTTGTTGGTTAATAATAATTATATGTTTAAATTTTAATAAAGTTGAAAAAAGTTGTATTGATCAGATAATTGAATCCCTCCCCCCCTCAGTTATCTTGGTGGACTTTACTTTCTAACAACTGGTATTAGAGCAATAGGTCCTTGAAGGAAAATCTTAATAGCTTAAGGAGATCAATGATGAGTCATTTCATAAAAGAAATTCATAAGTTTGATGGAGTGAACTATGACACCTGGAAAGAGAAGAGAAGGACACATTTTCTATACATGGGTTTGGGATATTGGTTGATCACAAAGAGTGGAAAGGCCATAGTTGAAGAAGAGATCAT
Source organism: Cupressus sempervirens (assembly GCA_028749045.1). Classification (NCBI taxonomy): domain Eukaryota; kingdom Viridiplantae; phylum Streptophyta; class Pinopsida; order Cupressales; family Cupressaceae; genus Cupressus; species Cupressus sempervirens. The sequence goes on along the minus strand of CM053789.1, from coordinate 861,578,669 downwards.
TGAAGAGTGTATTGAAGCTGAAAGAGATTTGTTCATGTGGAACATTTGTGCTAGACAAGCACTTTTGTCAGCTCTTCTTAAAAATGAGTACACTCGGGTAAATTTGGAAAACTTTGGAGTCTACATTTGAAGGTGATAAACATGCAAAGAGCATTAGATTGCAAACTTGGATATGTCTATTTCAAGAAGCTAAAATGATGGAAAATGAATCTATAAGAAGTTATCTTGACATAATATTAGAAATTGTTGTATGAATCAAGGCTTGTGAAGGAATTAAAGAAGAAGATAAGATTATATGGAAAATATTGAAAACTTTGATGCCACCATTCAAGTAGATAGTGTTGATGATTGAGCAAGTAATACCTTGTACAGAAAAGTTCTCTAGAGAGACTCTTCTTGAAAGATTGGAAGTAGCAGAGATAAGTTTGAGACACAGTGGAGATTTTCTAAAGTGGAGAATGTCTTTAGTGCATTGAGTGTTTGACATACGCTATCTAGGAATGTGAGCACTAGTAGGTATTATGATAGCAGCAGTAGATCAAAATCAAAAGAAGAAAGAAAGATTGAAGAAGGGATTTCCATTCTTGTGAAAAGAGAACCAGATGGTAAGAAAATCTTTAAATGTTGGACTTGTAATGAATTTGGTCATTATGATTCTAAATTTCCTAAAAGAATAAAGAACTACAAAAGAAATTTTTAATCTAGAAGACCTAGAAAAATTTTGTGTGCAAATGATGGTGACGAATTAGAAGAAAGAGTTATGATTCAAGCAATGATGAGTTAGGATTTGTTTTTATAAAAGAAGAAAATCTTGAAAAAAAAATTAGAGAAGAGAAAGCCCTAGTGTCACAGGTTGAGAAGAAATCTAATTGGATTATAGACAGTGGCTGTTCAAATCATGACTGGAGATATGAATAAATTTGTTGAGTTCAACAATTGTGATGGAGGAATTGTTAAAGTTGCCCAAACAATGCAGCTTGCCATATTAAGGGAATAAGGTCTATCACTGTTGATGGTAAAACTAACACTAAAAATGTTTACTTTGTTAAAGGATTGAAACATAATCTTCTAAGTGTTTGATAGTAGGTTGACAAGGGATATCAATTACAATTCACAGAAAAGACATGTATTAACAAAGATAAGTATACATGTAAGATGATTGGTATTGGTACAAGACCCAGAGGTAATGTTGTTTAGTTAAATCCTATTGAGATGATATGTTTAGTTGCTAAGGTTGGTAATATTTAGTTATGGAATAGAATGTTTTCTTACATAAATTTTGATAAGAAATTTACAAAAAATTGGGAAGCCTACTAACATTGTGTGCAAAGAATGTATCATGGCTAAACAAAAGAAAAGTTATTTTCCCAACAACAAGTTTTCTACAATAGAAAAGTTGGATATTTTTCACACAGATCTGGGTGGTCCTACAAAGACAAGAGGATTCTATAGTGAAAGGTATTTCATGATTCTTGTTGATGACTTTACTAGGATGATGTGGGTAGCACTCCTTAAAGAAAAGTCTGAAGCATTTGAGAAGTTTAAGTTATTAAAAAATAAAGTTGAGAATGAATTTGGATTAAAGATTAGGTCTCTTAAATTTGATAGAGGTGGAAAATTTCCTTCAAATGAGTTCAACACATTTTGTAAAGTAAATGGTATTAAGAGACAGCTTCCATCCGCGGAATGGTATAACTAAGAGAAGAAACAAGTTAGTAATAGAAGCAACGAGAGCTAAGATGTTTGAATATGATGTATCAAAGACATTTTGGAGAGAAGCAGTAAATACAATAGTGTATACAATGAATAGAGTGTAGATCGGAAAAGGTACAAACAAGACTCCTTATGAATTATGGTTTAGACATGCACCATTAGTGAAATATTTCAGAATTTGTGGAAGGAAATGTTACATTAAGAGAGATGATGACATTGGTAAGTTTGATTCAAGAAGCAATGAAGGCATGTTCCTCGGTTATTCATTGAAAAGAAAAGATTGTAGATGTTTTAATCAAAGGATTAAGACTATTGTTGGGAGCGCAAATGTTAAAGTGGATGAAAACTTTGGAGCTCGAAAAAGAGTACTTGATTAAAATTATGATGATGAAACTAATCCTTAGGCTAACCAAGAGAATAGTGAAATAATTTATGAAACTAACAATGGTTTTATAAAATGAGATCTAGATTGTGGAACAAAGAGAGAAATCAAGATCTTAACCTAGAGAAAAAGTAAGACCAAACAAGAATTTGACAAAGAATCACCCTCTTGATCAAATTAGTGGAAGTAAAAATAGAGGAGTTATGACAATAAATAGAGTACATGAAGAGTTATATTTGATTTCTCAAGTTGAGCCTAAAGGTGTTGATTAAGCTTGCAATGATGATCATTGGATTTAAGTAAAAAAGGAAGAACTAGATCATATTGTAAAGAGTGAAATATGGTAATTGATTCCTAGACCTAAGGACAAGAATGTTATAGGAACTAAGTGGGTTTTCATAAAAAAAGATGAATGAACAAGGTGAAGCTGTGAGAAACAAAGATAGATTGGTATGCAAAGGATATTCACAGCAAGAAGGTATAGACTATGAAGAGACATTTACTCATTTTGCCAAAATTGAAGCAGTAAGAATGTTCTTGGCTTATGAAGAAAAAACAAGTTTGAAGTATATCAAATGGATGTGAAGTCACCATTTCTGAACAGAGAACTTGAAGAAGAAGTTTACATCGAGCAGTCTGAAGGGTTTCCTTTGATAAAAGAAGGAGACATGGTATGTAAATTGAAGAAACCATTTTATGGATTGAAGCAAGCACCTAGAACCTGGTACGCAAGGTTGGATAAGTATTTGGCAAAATTGGGATTTGCTAAAGGTACTGCAGATAGTAACCTGTATCTAAAAGAAATTGAGAATGGTTTGTTGACTATTGTGATATTTGTGGATGACATAATCTTTGGAGGTGATGATGATGTAAGTGACAAATTTTCTAATGAAATGAAAAAGGGATTTGAAATGAGCATGATTAGCGAGATGAAATATTTCTTGGGTTTGCAGATTGTGCATAACAGGGAAGGTATTTTCATTTTTCAAAATAAGTACTTGAAAGAATTATTGAAGAGATTTTGTTTAGAAAGTTGTAAGCATGTTGGTACACCTATGAAAATTGGTCATAAGTTATTTAGAAAAGATGAGACACCTTCAGTTGAGCAGAAGAAGTACAAATCCATGATTAGAGATTTGCAATATTTGACTCATACAAGACCAGATATAGATAATGCAGTAGGCATTGTTACAAGATTTCAAACTAGTCCTAAGAAAGCACATTATGTAATAGTAAAGAGAATTTTCATATATTTGAAGGGTACACCTAATTTTGGGTTGTGGTATGACAAATCAAATGACTTTACTCTATGTGCATATATTGGTGTGGATTGGGCAGCTGGTATCGATGACAGAAAGAATGGTGGAGCATTGTTTTCTTGAAGAAAGATTGGTTTCTTAGCTAAGTAAGAAACAAGATTGTATTTCACAGAGTAAAACAAAAGTAGAGTATGTAGCAGCAACAAAAAATTGCAATCAGATCATGTGGATGAAACAAATGTTGAAGGATATTGGGATTGAGTTTTCAGAACCTATTATTATGCTTTGTGATAACACAAGTATGGTGAGTATGTCTAAGAATTTTGTTTTACATTCTAATATTAAGCATATATATATTAAGTATCATGTGTTGAGAGAAAAATTTGCAAAGAAAGAGATCAAATTGGAGTATGTTAATACAAAGGAGCATATTGCAAATATTTTTGTAAAGTCTTTTCCTAAGGATACATTTGAGTATTTGTGTGGTATGCTTGGGGTTATGTATGCATCAGTGCAATGGTACAAAGAACTATTGTTTATCTAGAATGAATGTTGATGCTTTCTTTATCAGGGAGGTATCTGTGTCTAATCAGAATCATGAAGGACTCTTGGTAGCTAATATAAAACAATGTCTATAAACACTTGAGTTGGTTGAAGACATTGAGTAGTTGATTGACATAATGATGCCTTTGTTATTGATGTAAACGAGGCAGATGAGTACATTAGAAATATCCTCTAATATAATGGGGGAGATTAACACATGAAAATGGGGGAGATGAGCAAAATATCTTCCAATATAATGGAGGAGATGGGCATCTTTGGTTTATTGGGGCAGAGATGTATTGGGAAGATGACAACATTAAGTTATGGGAGAGAGGAATTGATGACAATGGGAAGTATATAAATGATGGAGTAGCAGTACTAATGAAGAGTTGTTCCTGAGAGTTTAAGATTTGATTGATACAGAGGATTTGAAGAGATGAGAGGAACAATAGTAGAGTTGTGTTTGGTATTCATGGAACTTAGATGTTTTTCATCTATGTTTCCATCAATGCCAGAGGGGGAGATTTTTAGCATGAATGTTGATAATATTCCTATGGGGGAGTGTCTTAAGCATTGTTGGAGCATTTGGGAGATTGATAACATGATTGTATGTTGCATTCATGGCAATGTTTGTCATTGATGTCAACATAGTATTGTTATGCAAATACTAGCAAAGTAGCAAACAGAGATCGAGGTCATGTGGTTCGTGGTTTCAAAATGGGTTGTTGTATAGTTGAGGACATGTTCCTAAGTATGTCATCATCATGAGGTTAAGTGTGTGTACAGAATGTTGAAGACTGGTGACAATTATTCAAGATTTATAGAAGATGTTTTGCAGACAAAATTCCTAAGAAGTGATTTATGGTAATCGAGTTATATCTTCTACAAGGGATAAAATTTGGTTGAGCAGAGCTATACAGAGATAGAAGATATCCTAATGATGACTTCAGTGAGTGCGTTGAGTCTAGAATTGCATGTGAAAATTTGTAATAACTATGAGTCGACAGTTAATTGACGCTAGGATTTAACATTGCAATCTTACAAGGGAGAACATTGAGACAGAAGTGTAATGCCTCCTGTCGCCTTTTCCATCCCTGTTCATGCATCTAGGAGTCCAACACCAGAATTTCAAAAACATGTTGTACTGCTTCATCCTCGCCCTCTTTTTGGTACGTTCTCGCCTGCTGTGTCGGCCTCGGGTGATGGTAAGGTTTGCCCGCCTCTTGTTGACGCTCTTTCAGCGACTCTTCCAGGTGTTGTTGGGTTGTTGGCTTCTCCTACACCTTCAAGGGGTAGGGTTGCCTCTTATGCTGACGTGGTTGCCTTTGAAGTGGGTCTTCATAGTGTTGCTCGTGTTCTCTCATGCCGGCCTTTTTTTGGGGCCTTCTTGTCCCTGTGAAGTTTCCCCCGTAAGTGTATCAAACCTTATAAGGGTTTTGCTAGACCCAGAAACAGTTGATGATATTTTTAGTACGGCAGAAGAGCTCTCTTCTCTTGCTGTTATTTTTCACTTTCAAGGTTTTTGTCCTTCTCTTGTTGATCTCCATGCTTGGATCTCCAAGCATTGGGAACCAATTTTAGTCCATGATGTCCACATCTTTCTGAATGGTAAAGGATTTTTCATTGTAAAGTTTGAAAGTGCTAAAGATAGGAAGACTATTTTGTGTAATAACAATTTTTCATGGCAGGATGGATATCCAATTATGGGCAAACCGTGGCATATGAATTTTGATCCACTTACAGAATCCTTTAACAAGGTTCCTATCTGGGTTCGACTTCTTAATCTCTCGATGCATCTCTGGCTAGATTCTGTTTACGAAGCTATTAAGGGTGCTATCGGTGATTTTTTATATGTGGACACAGACACTTAGGATATTCTCCATTCAATGTGTGCACGAATTCTTGTAGAGATGGATATTTCAAAGGGCCTTCTAGAGAATATTTGTTTGGAATCCTTAAGGGGCTCTTAGACCCAAATGTTGGATTATGAAGATATTCCTTTTCGTTGTAGAATGTCATATGACAGGTCACATTGTTGCCCGTTGTGCTGCTGTGAAGACCAAATCAAGGCGACCACCTTCTTGGTGGTCAGGGTCCTCTTCTGAGCACTATACGATGATTAAGTCCATGAATGCGCCCCTGGAACTTGAGGATGACTCTCCCCCTGTGGATGATCCCCCTGCAGATGATCATTCGGTACCAGTGGTAGTGGAGGAAGTCCAGACTTCTGGTCAGGTCCCCTCTCCTGCCCTTGCCCCTGTATTGGATCCTCCTCCTGGTCCTACTGGGGGCTAGCCCTCTACGGGCTCTCCTAGGGAGAATGTTGTTATTTTTTATTCCCCTTGGTTCCACTGTTCAGTTTCTTCTAGGGATTGAATTGCTGAGGCAACAAAGGTGGGGGATGGTTGGACTATGGTAAAAAGAAAGAAAGCTAAGCCCTATGCTCCTCCTTTAGAAATAAACCTCTGATCATGGAAGGAAGGCTCTAAATCAAAGGGCAAATCGTGAGCTCCCTTGTAGTGACTGGTTTTTTGGAGGCTGATCTCTCAGTTCAATTTTTAGCCTTCTAGCTAGGTGTTTGGTTGTGGCTAGTGATAGGCTTTTCTGTCACCATGGTTACCCTTTATTTGGGGGGTGACCGGTTCCTCTTTTGTCTGTTGTATTTTTGCATTTGTGCTTATTGAAAATCTTTAGACTTGTACAGGGTTTCAGGCACCCTTCAAAACCTATTTTCCTATATCAAAAACTGTAAGTCAACAATTTATTGTAATTATAAAAAGATGTAATGAAACATGTAATAATGAGGTCCTATATTGTAATTTTTAATTGGGGAAGCCTCAAGGCCAACTTAATGAATTGTTTTAAGGACTTGGTATAAAGGAAAGATATTTTCCTTGTTTGAAAGTGTGAATTGTGTGCAAAAGAAAAGACTTATTCGTGGATGCAAAGTGTAATGTGTGTCAGTGATCAAAGATATTATTGCAGTGTGAAGTTAGAGATCTAGTATTGAGATCTGAGGAAGTGTTTGGTAAGAGGAAAGAGCTAGAATCTGAGTTGCTGAGATCAATTATATTTTCTATTATTCTGTAAGCAATAATATAGAGGTCAATTGGATAGTGAGTTTGGTGGTCTTTGAAGCTATTTGGACAGTGGATCCTTCCACCTTCTACAACTCCTAACAGGGTTGGAATCTCCTCATAGAGATTCAAAGTCTCTTAACAGGGACTGATATATACTGAAAGTATTTCATTGGCTCCTAATGGATTCCATCCTCCTACATGGAACTTATATATTAGTACATCATTTTTGGGGTACCATCCCCATCGCGGTTTTCCCTCTAATCAAGGGTTTCCCTAGTTAACATATATGTTGTTATTGTGTATGTGTATCTTCTTATGGTTGTTGGTTATATTAATTACATGTTTAAGTTTTAATAAGGTTGATAAAAGTTATATGGATCAGATAACTGATTCACAGCCCCCCCCCCCCCCCCCCCCCCGCACCATCAATTATCTTGATGGACTTTACTTTCTAACACAAAGAAGAACAAGTCAAAAAGCCTTAGCTAGTTTTAGTGTTTCAGTGTGTGCGTGTGTGTGAAAGTCACGTGACTATATCTTTATGACTCTAATTTGCCAACGAGAAGTATCGCAACATCGTAGACTATAGAAAAATATCTGATAAGTGTTAAGAAACACTCGATGTCAAGGGGAAGTGTTGAAAATCATTGTTCAATGAGCTGCCAAAGCAACACCAATGCAACAAGGAGAGCCTAATAAGATTAAATAATTTGTGCCCCCTAGACCAAGACAAGAGTCTATTCCAAGCTAGGTAAAGTAATGTGAGATGGATGGCTCATGAGCGCACAGCGAGATACAGATAGGCATACGTGCAAGGGTCTCAAGTAGCATTTATTTCTAGCTTCTCATCACTTGCCAGGTTTTTTTTCCAAGACTTTTTATGACTTTTTGTATTTTTGCGATATTTGATTTTATTTGGTGACACATCAAAGCCCCTATTGCTAGGTTTTCACTAAGATTGTCATTTTTTCAAAACATTTTTATGCTTTTTAGGATTCTCTTAGCATCATATATGATTTTTTTATTTTTTTAGGATCATAAGATATGTACAAAAGCTTAGCATCGAGCACTTAAGCATAGAAATTCTTCAAGTGAAGTATGTTGATGGTTCAGGGCGATGTTCTCCCTCAGGTGTAGAGAGTTGATAAGCAACGAATCCAAATGCAGTAGTGACAATGTAGAGACCCAACCAATTAGGTTTGAACTTTCCCTTTTGTTCTATATTTTGTCAATTTTTAGGATTCTCCCTAAGGACAAGATTGCCAACTTGAAACTCCCTAGGATGAACCTTCTTGTTATAGCTAGTAGAAATCCTCTTTTGATAAGATCTCATATAATCATAAGCATCTTTATGACGCTCATCTAAGAGTTCAAGCTCATCCATTCTCATAGCTCTATAATCTTTGTTAGTAATAAGCCCTTTCAAAGAGACTTGTAAACAAGGAATATCAACTTCCAATGGAAGAACAAATTTAGAACCATAGACTAAAGAAAAACATGTGGCCACAATATGTGTTCATATGCTAGTCCTATAGGCCCATAATGTAGGATTGATCTGTAGATGTCAATCTCTCCAAGACTTGTGTACGGTTTTATGCAAAATTTTCAACAATATTTTGTTTTAAGCCTCAGCTTGACCATTCCATTGGGGATAATAGATAGAGGACCAATGTTGTTTTACCTTGAATTTCTTGCAAGATTGTCTAAGGTCCTTGTTCTTGAATTCCCCCCTGTTATCAATGACTATAGAAGAGTGAATGTTGTAGCAACAAATGATGTGATTAAGAATGAACAAAGCTACATGCTTTCTAGTAGCAATAGAAAGAGGCACATCTCCCACCCACTTTGTGAAGTATTCAGTAGCAGTAATAATAAACTTATGCCCACTTGAAGAACTAAGGTGTATCTTTCCAACTAGATCAAAGGCCAATGTGTGATAGAAGGAATCATTTCACATCCAAGAGCATGAATCGAATTAACATGTAGCTAACATTTCTTACAGGACTTAGCATAAAGCCCAAAATCAACTTGCAAAGTAGGCCAATAATAACCATCCCTAAGTAGCTTTCAAGAAAGCGGAAGGCCATTAGAGTGTGACCCACAAATAACGTTGTGGAATTCAACTAATGCTTGTTCAGACCCATCCATCTCTAAGCACCTAAGGAGCATTCTGTCTAAAATCTTCCTATACAAGTCACTAGAGACAAGGGTATAATGGGAGGCATTGCGGATGAGTTGGTGTTTTTCATTTCGAGTGAGAGTATCAGGGACAATTTGATCATGGAGATAGGAGTAAATGGTAGCATATCGAGAGGAGTCATGACCAACAACGATGCAAATGACTCAATTATCAAGGGAATCATAGGCAAGATAGTGTAGCTCTTCCACCAAGAATTTAAAGCATGATTCATGTTCTTACAACTGTAGAATAGATGCCAAGGTAGCCATAGCATCTACAGCCTTATTTTCAATCCTAGGAATTTGTTGAAATGTGACAAAAGTAAAGTAGTTCCTTACAACATCAATTAGTTTCTTGTATGGTACCAACTTGTCATCTTTGATTTGATATTCATCAAACTTGGTTTATAAAAAGTTGAGAATCTCCATAAATATGTAGATCTATTATCCTCCATTCAATAGTTAGTTCAATACCATTAATAAGAGCCTCATATTCTGCTACATTGTTGGTACAAAGAAATAGTAGCTTGTATGACTAAGGAATTGTGTAGCTATGAGGTGTAATGAAAAGATACCAGCACCAATGCCATTTTGAGTGTGGGATCCATCAAAGAACATTTTCCAAGTTCTCTCTATGACAGACAAGATGATGAATTTGGAAAGTCTATCTACATAGGGTCATTATCTTCGAATGGAAAATCAGTCAGTTGGTCAGCAATGGCTTTCCTTTTAATCTCTTTACATTTGACATACTGAATGTCAAATTCGGATAGAATCATCATCCATTTAGAAATTCTAGCTATAAGTGTAGCTTTACTTAGAAAATACTTAAGAGGATCAATTTTAGCAACTAATTATATAGTATGCACAAGCATGTAGTGACGAAGCTTTTGTGATGCAAATACTATGGCAAGACAAGCTTTCTCAATGTTATTGTAGTTGATCTCATAAGCAACTAATGTTTGGCTTATATAGTATGTGGCTCACTCCTTTCCATTATCATCATGTTGTGCTAGAAATGCCCCTACAGAAGTAGATGTAGCTAAAATGTATAGTATCAAGAGCTTTCTAGGAATAGGAGGCATGAGAATAGGTGGTTTAGCCAAATATTCTTTAATTTGAGTAAGGCTCTTTTCACACTCATTCCACACATGTAGACCCTTTATGAAGATTTGTATTGAATGGTTGAGACCTATCAGCATGCTAAGAAATGAACCTCCTTATGGATTGTCAGCGTCCTTGAAGAACCCTTAATTGACTTATGTTTTAGATTAAGAAAAATAGGTTTTGAAGGGTGCCTGAAACCCTTTACAAATCTTATAATTTTCAATGAAGCCCAAACTTAAAAACAACAAACCTTAGATGAAACAGGTCGCCTGACAAAACAAGGTGACCAAGGTGGCCTCATCCATAACACAGTGCACTACTACCACCTAAACAAGTTTTAAATGGGATCCTGAAACCCCATGGTTACAAAAGAAGACATTTAATCCCAAACCATGTCAAACTACAAAACAACAAGTCAAAGAGACTCGAATAACCAAAACAAAAAGGGACAGCATCAAAAAAGACCCGAGCAACTAGAAAAAAATCGAAGCCTCAAGGTATACTTTTAGATCCTGTCTATTGAGAACGTAAAGACATCAAATGATGGAAACGTGGGCTTGACTTTTTTTCCTTTTACTTTTGTATATCCATCCTCCACCATCCCAACAACCTTCTGCCAAGAAAAGTCATCCAAACCACAAGCATCCCCCAAATCCCTCTCAGTCAAGGAAGAAGTATCACCACCACACGAAAGAGGGGCAACAGCTCCCCCCGTAGCTAGAACCACATGAGGAGCATCAGCCGAATAAGAAATAGTAGCACTCGAAGGAGGGAACACAGTATTGGCCACCACTGTAGGGGAAACATTTAAATCATGCGGAGTAGCAACAGAATCTACCTCCAAAGAATCAACCAACCCAACCCCAACAAAGAGAGTTTTCTAAATAGTGTAGTGATTATCAAAAAACCCCTTCCACCAAGAAGGTGACTTTTTCGATCTAGCCTTTTTAGAGGAACATCGCATTGCGAGGTGGTGGCCAATCTTATGGAATTTTCGACATCTAAATGGAATGCCCTAATTATCAAGAAGTTGAATCCAAGAGCCATTGGGATAGGCCAATTTAATCATTTCAAGAAGCCCCTTAGAGACGTCTATCTCCACAAGAATGCAAGCATACATTGTCTGAAACACATTCGAAGACATAGAGTCAACCAGCAAAAAATCCCCTAGGGCATCCCCCATGACCTCCAGGACTGAATCTAGCCATAAGTGAAGGGGAAGATTAGGCAACCTTACCCATAGAGAAATCTTGTTAAAGGATTCAATTGACGTATCAAAATCCACATACCATAGTTTGGTCATCAAAGGGAACCTCTCCTCCCAAGAGAAACCATGCCTAATGATAGCATTTTGACCCTCCTTAGAAGTAAATTTCACAATGAAAAAGCCCCTTGCCACAAGGAAAATCTGGACAATATCTAAAACTATAAGCTCCCAAAATTTGGAAATCCACGCATGTAGATACGACAGAGAGGGCCAAAAACTCATAAAATGAAAAATGGCAACAGTAGAGGAGAAGTCCTTCACATAAGTAGAAATCGCATCGACAAGATCAGACTCTAGATTGATCAGTATAGGGTTACTACAACAAACATAGTAGCACGAGGCCCTGGACGCATAGCCTGACCAACCAAGACCAACCTCATAGGCAGCCACATCAACATAGGAAATGGTTGAACCACCCAAAGCTCCTAGGGAACGAATATCCACACCAGGATGAGGAGAAGCCCTAGCCCAAAAAGCAATAGAGCGGTCATCCCCCGTTGTGGGCAAAGTTCAAAACCCTCCCTCAAAGACTCCCTGAGAAAGGGCAAGAGAAGCCTGGCAAAAGTGATCGGTCGAAGCAGGAGCAAAAACCATGGTAGACGCGGACGCAAGAGCAGAAGCCACAATAGAAGCCGAAGCAGGAATGGAAGCCGAAGCAGTTTTAGAATCAACTTGTATGCCCTTAGCTAATATGATGTAACCTAGCAATTTTCCATAAGTGACACTAAAACCACATTTTTGGGGATTAAGCCTAAGTTGAAACTATTCCATGTGGTCCAATATCAAGCTTAGGTCATCTAAATGAGTACTTCTTTGTTTGGACTTAGCTAGGGTGTCATCAATATGGTCTTCCATATTTTTGTGCATCACATCATGAAATATTGTCATCATAGCTCTTTTGTAGGTAGCACCTACATACTTAAGATGAAAAGACATGACGTTCCAATAAAAAGTACCTCAAGCATAAGTAAAAGTTGCCTTCTATTGGTCCTCAAGAGCAATTTGTATCTGATTATATCCCAAGAATCCATCCATTAAGGAATACATTTCATAACCACAGTCATATCCACTATCATGTCAATGTTTGAAAGTGGAAAGTCATCCTTAGGGAAGCCTTGTTTAAATCTCAAAAATCTGTGCAAATTCAAATGGACTTATCATGTTTTAAAACAAGTACAATGTTGAAAATTCATTTTGTTAGAAAAAGATAATAATGAGAGGGGGGTGAATCATGATTCTACAAACTTTTTCTCACAACTAAATATTGTTAATTACTTTATAACTTGCATATGAAAGTAAACCAACAATAGTGAACAGTAAATATAACCATACACAGAGAAAACTCATAACACCATTATTTGTTAACTAGGGAAACCCTGGCCAAGGGAAAACCCCGGTAGGGATGATACACACAAAATGATCCACTAAACAAAAAAAACTTGTTAAGGATATTGACTCTATTAGAAGTCTGTCAAATACATATAGTGTTTCGAGTCCTTGTTATAGGACTATGCCCTGTTAAAAGCCTCAACTCTGTTACTTACCTATACCATTAATTCTTCTATAACTTATGTTGTACTATTCGTAAAGATCTGTGCACTAACATACATCATCATGACATTGTCAACTATCAATCCTCCACTACACATGAGCTAACTTGAAGTCTATCATCTGTACTTCTGTATTTGTCTTTGTACTAGTGCAAATTGTCTAACACTTAGACAATTTTCTAACTCTGATTCATCATGAAATACCAAAACAGATATGTTGTCATTAATAACACTCATACATCTACCTAGCCATATTGCCCACAATCCCCCTCTTTGGCATTGATGGCAACATTTGAGAAAATTGGCTAAGTCTCAAAATGATGTCATACAAAAAAATACAAAAAGTACTACTCAAAAATTGGCCTTCAAAACATAAAAAATGTATTCATGTATTGATGGATCATTACATTCCTTATCACTCCTTTTTACAATGATTTCCTAGATACATAGCTAAGCTCCCCCTTATATGTATATGCATCTTCTATACAATTTTATTTACATACTACTCCCCCTTTGCCATCAATGACAAAGGTGTCTATATACAAGACAGAACTGTGTTACCTTCTACAGATTAACTTGACATTTTGGATATACAATCTGCAAAACTATCTTATAGCTTATCAAAATCCTTCTTCCAATTTTCCTTGATTGTATCAAATGAGTGTTGAAAGTGCATAGGATGCCACTTCAATTGCACTCAAGTCAATATAGGCAAATTTGTCATAAGATGCTTGTGTTGCCAGACACTCCTCCAATTGCCTCTGTAAAATACTAACTTTAGGTGACAAATATTCTCTTAAGGATAGAGAATATCATGATTACCTTCTCCTTATCAGATTCAATGCCTTTGATAGTTGTGAATTTTCTCCATTTCTGTTCCAATATCTTCAATATTTGCCTCTGGTTGTTGCAATCTAATAGTGAGTGTTTGAAGCTCGCTCATTTGACCTTTGATCAAATTATCAAATTCTGATAGGTAATTGTATGACATTGTGCATTGTCCATACAACTTCTTACCTTTATCTATGTTCTTCCTCAACTCTTTAATGCACACATGCAATGCTTGAAAGTCATTCTTGACATTTTTGCATATTGTGTCAAACAATGATGCATCATGCTTTGTATGTGTTTGTACTGAAGCAATTTAACACAAGGTGCTGAATTTCGCATCAAAAGATCTTACCAATTCTTTTGCCTTTTTCTAAATATCAAGTTCTGTAACAATGGATTATACTGTCTTTTGCATTCTATCCAAAACTTCTTCAAATGTTCTCTCCAAAGTCTTCACAGACTTATTCTTCTCAAGTAGCTTTCTCAAAGAGCTTGTTAATCCTTTCTGGTCATCGTCCTCATCAGATACTGTAGGCAATAAAGTGTTGCTACTATTGGAATGAGTGAGACTACTTTCAGTTCCGTACTCTTTTTTTCATCCTCTTGTCTCTTCTTCTCCTCTTCTTCTCTCATTCTTTCTTCCTTAGCTTTCTTTTTCTCTTCTTCTAATCTTTCTTTCTCCTTTTCTACTTCTTTCCTTTTCTCTTCTTCTTTTTCTTGTTCTATTCTTTTCTTTTCTTCCTCCATATTCTCTTCTTCTTTCTTTCTATCTTCTTCTTCTACTTCCCTCTTACTTTTACTTTTTTACTTATAGGGTACCAAGATCAAGATTGCATCTTCATATACATACTTGGGGATTAAGGCTTTTGGACCTCAATTTAGCCTGAGACCAGCCATGCAACCTATAATCAACAAGGGGCTCGGATCCCTTGCTATTCTTGAGCGACAATGCTTTCGACACCACTTCTAGGATACCACAACTAAGATGTCTCTTCTTAACTCCCTAGTCAAGCTGACTGTCCTCTATGGCTCTACTATTTGGGGCCCCTCCCTCTTGGAGTCTGACTAGGCCTTTGTTGAGAGAGTCCAAACTCTTTTCCTTCAGCGCATTATCAGATGTTACCGGTTCACACCACATAGCATCTTCTAGTTGAGTTTGGTGCTCACCCTTTCAGATTGGGGACCATCTTTGATTTAGCTTGGCTCCTTCATGGCTCTAGAGCTTTGTTGATTCCTCTAGCGATCATTACAGGTATTCCTACTTGGCTTATTGTTCCTCTATGGAGGTTGCAGGTTCAGACTCTGGTCACAGGTCTCGTTGTTGGTACACCCAAGTCTCTGCTTGCTTGGGCTCGATTGGTATTAGTTTGGATCATCTTCCCCCCTTCCATTTTTCTCTAGATGCTCCAACCCATCTTCTTCCATCTCAACGGGAGTTGAATGAGCATGTTAGACTTGACATCTACAGACAATATGTTATCACGACCTGGAGGAATCCCGTAAGTGTGCTCTATCCGTGCATGGCCTTCTATGTTAAGCACGCACTTGATATCCAGGACAGGATCATCTTGCATCCCTGGTACATCACTTGTCATTGGACTCACTCTCTCTGCATCTCCTTAGGATCTTTTAGGGTGGGTTCTCACTGACTATGTATTCAGAGTGATGACCAGATCGGTAGGGAGGACAGGATCTATCGACTTTTTCACCTTGGGGAGGTCAAAAACGAGTCTCACTTTATTTTTTGTTGTCCCATTTACTATGAGATCCGAGGGAGATTCTACTGTTTGTTCAGAGAGTGTTGGTCTCTTCCCTCATTTTTCAGATATATTGATCAGCATTGTCTTGCACTCTATCTTCAAGAGATCATGCAACTTCGTGAGCACACTATACAGCTTCAGCCTTGCTCGACATTGACCCCTACGCAGCTCATCACCTCTTCCTTTAGTCCTACAATTCTCGCCTGAGGATAGAAGCGGCCTCTCTACACTATCTCAGTTCACACCAAATTTGTGAGACCCCACAGAGATTACACTTGGTAATGTCCCTCTAGTAGACCTCAATGGCGACATTCCAAAGTACCTGATTGCCCTAATGTCCATCTTTTCCTTCTGGACTACTTCTCGCATGTGAGGAGTTCTTAGTTGTTATTCCTTTTTCTTGGCTCTTTTGTTTGTTCTACTTTCACATTCTTTCTATGGACACCATTTGGTGCTTCCTCTGTTGGCGTTTTCCCTTTGTACTGTTTCCAGTCCCTTAGACCCTCGTTGGTCTCTTGTTGGACATTAATAAATTTATCTTATCTTATCTTGTCTTGTCTTCTCATCTTCTATTCTTTTATTTCTTGCTCTTTTCTTCTTTTTTCTTTTTTCTGTGCTTCTCTCTTTCTTTACTCTTCCTCTAACCTTTTCTTCTCAACATTTTTCTTTACTTCTTCATCATCTTCTTCATCTAAGCTAGAATAAACAATAATATTGCCAACAATGTTGGTTCCATATTTTGCAAAAGGATTCTCCTTAGCATCTAAAGTTATGTATGTACTATCCATTTGCATGGATTCAATACCAATAACTATGTGAGGAAGTGAGTAAGCTTGTTGAGATACCTCAACCTATTCTTCATCATCACTAGGAGTATTGACCTTAACATATATAGGACTACTTGTTTCAGGCTGTGCACTCTCCTTGGTGACTTTAGGCATGAAAGTCATATACTTCAATATGGCTTCTTTAGTTTCCTTCTTTACCTCTTCATAGTTGCCTCCCATAAGAAGAATTACTCTTCTCTTATTCCTCAGCAAAAGCTCATTGCCTTTCAAAATTCGTTCTACATTCTCATTGGCGCTGGCTTCACACAATTTTTGAATCACATTCTCTATTAGCTTTGTGTCTTCTTCTATTACTCTTCTCTTTCTATTTATTAGTCTATTGTATAGATATTTCAATATCTTATTTTGAATATTGTCAAACCTTTTATTCCTCAAAATCATGTTCCTTACAATACCATTTTCTGACTGTCTCCTATCCATATTACTGTACAAGCTATAATATTTATTCAACTGAACAAAACTATCATTATTTGTAATCTGCATATTTAGATTTTCAACTTTGGGCTTCCAGGATTTCTTACCAGTTGGTGTCCTTCCTTCTCCAACTACCTGTTCAACTGTCTTTTCTTCAATCTCTTCATCGAACTCCTCAGAATCACTGATTTGCAATGTATTCCTTTTCTTTTTGGGTCCACTAGTGGTCTACTTGACCCTTTTCTTGGGAGATGGTGTTGGTTCTTGCTTCAGTTTCACCAATCTCTCAGATTTCCTCTGCACAAATGTTGTTGTCACCACAACATCATCAAATTTCCTCTTTTGTTGACCAAGTTGTACCTGATTGGTTGTACTTGCACAACTATTGCATAAGGTGCAGTAGGTATTTGTGAAGTAGGCCCTACTAATCTCACATCCACAAATGGTGTTGCAATGGCAACAAGGGTGGCTACCAACACCTCAGTTTGCCCACTGGCCTTCATCTCCATTGCTATGCCTTTGATTTCATTGAATTCTTCTCTTGTCATGTCTAACTCCTTAAGAATGGATTCAATCTTCTTTTCCACATTCTTTTTTATTTCTTTACTGTGAAGTTCAGAATGAACTTCCCTTATCTTCTCTTCATAAGTACCCCATCTTGGACATTCAATGTCCCTTTCAAACTGCAATATAATCTTTGTGTAAACTTCAATGAGTTCTTCACTCATTTCATATCCCATGGGTTCAATAAACATTACTCTAGGTTCCACTGCTTCCATATAAGTAGTATCAGTCTCTACCATAAAACATATTTAATCTTTATATTTCTCCACCATAGAGGGAGGGATTCTATATCTTTCCTTCATTTCTGATTGGAAGCTTTTCATCATCCTGTCAAAGTCTCTATCTCTGACATTCTCTAGTCTGGCCCTATAGCATTGTGTAACCATCTTCATTTAACAAATTAACACTCATTACTGTCCCAATTTGTCATACTAGGAAACTCCTTGGTTGCATAGAAAAATAGATGTGTCAGTAAGGATTTGAATCTAAAAACTGCATTCTTAGATTTCTTCAGCTTCACAATGTTATCCAACAACTGCACTTTGATAATTTCACACATGTTTACTTTCTTCTTCTCTACTGCCATTACATAAGCCGCATGTAAAAATCCTATTGGCACTGAGTTCACTCCAGAATTGTGATTTAGTTTATATCCTACAATCTTGCTCAACACTCTAACTCCATTGTCCTAGATCAAGTCAACTCTCATGTTCCTTCCATCAAACTTAGTCTTCAAGTTTGTCTCAACAGCATTTCTTACATTCTTGTCATTCACTGGATTACAGCCTTCATTGCTTAAACCTGTGACCTTATGAATTAGGTCATTGTCAATTATAATAGGCACATCACCTACCCAAAACATTTCTTTATGAACTCTGCTCAGAATAATTCTACTCCACTCATGATTATCAAATTCTATGTAAAACATATACTTAATCCGGTGCAGTTCATTCAAGAATGCGTACTCAAATTTTAGGGTTAGGTCTCCATTACACATAACTCCTAAATCCTTGTGATTATCTTCACCTCCAACAGTCTCAAATTTACAATGAATGTAGCTTCTAACATCTTCTGCGTGAAGTACATTTGGCAGGATTTGAGAAAATGCTCCTAACAGATGATCAATGCAAGAAACAAATAGGTGTTTCTTGAATTTTTACCTAGGTCTCTCAGTTATATCATAGACTGACTGGCTTGCCATACTGCTAACTGTTGATACTGAAATTTTCAACAAAAACTTTGTAAAATATCTTTATATCGCATATTAGGGCTTCTGCAACTTTGCACTTCAAACGCTTCACTTCGCACTTGAATTTGCTGTCAAATTGCTCCAAACTCTTCACACAATCAAATGTACTGAATATCTTACTCGTAATCCGTAAATCTATAGTCCATGGTTGTACCATAGAAGCATTTATTCAGATTGGAATTGACTTGGCAAATCAGAAGTTTACTTACATTTCAACCTTTTGAAGTTTAATTTGGAACTTGGAGAATTAAGAAATGCTGAAATATAAGTAACTGAAGGAGAATTTCAGATGGGTGCAGGAAAGAAATGTACAGCCTAACAGTATAAAAAATTAGGTAAATAGATGTCACAGGCCTTACACAATATAGACAAGGGTAGAACTTCCTAACTGCTATGCTATACAGAGACAATCTCTGTACTATAGATCTCTCTGTGTGAAAGAGAGAAAATAAGCAAGAATGTCAAAATATAATATATAAAACAAAGCAACTTCAAATGCATTAATACAAAAATAGTATCAGTCAGCTGAAAGTGAGACTATAGTGGAAAGATAGGGCATAGCACAGTGGTTATATATGATAATCCAAGAAATGCAGTTCATGGTGTAGCATGCTTGAGCCAGGATATATGTGCAAAAGATGTAAAGCTGGTCAAGAAGTTTGGGATGTTATAAGATGTGCATGCATGGGTTTGAGGACAGGGTACATGTGCTGTGTAAGGTAAAGGAACTGGGTTGTTAGAAGACTTATAGATTTATTTTTTTGGGCGGTTTCCAGTTACAGGCTATCAGTGGAGCATCCGTAACAAGAAAAACTGTGGTATTTTGTGGTCATGACTTGTATTAGCTTATATGCAAGTCCAGCTGTGTTCTGATTGATGAAATTAAGACTTACAGAGGTGGTTTGTAAATCTGAAGATCCAGACAGTCCCTTTGGTATTGGTAGGAGCTATAATGGTATGAAACACAGGAACATAGAGAACCTACAGAAGTTTAACCTCAAATGGACTGAGGTCCACAAACAAGGGTATCCAGAAAAAAGAAAAATACATCCGACTACTGGGACAACAGTTTGCATAAACAAAGATGGGCAAAGGATATATATAAATGATGAGACGTATAAATGTAAGAAAATTATGAGCACTGGCTTCAACAATGTGTGTAATCATTTCTACCATGTGTAATTACTAATCTCTGTTCACGCAATCACACAGTTTCTGTTCAAAAAATGATAGAAAAAAACACTGGTTTCAACAATGTGTATATTCATTTAGACCCTTCATTCAGAAGATGTAATCAAGATACGTGGATCTGCAAAAAAATTAGAAATCTGGGCAACCCATTAAAAGGTTTTATTGAATGTGGTTTTGGGTAAAATTGTTCATCAGCATTATCGACTGTTATTAGCACTAGGGTTTTTTACATTAGCAAAATAGAAACAAAAATTCATTGTCTACTCAGAATTAGGTTATACCCAACTACCAAATGCCTATGGATCATAGAAAAATAACATTTTACAGAATTATATGTACAAAAGCAAAGGAAGGAATAACCCTTACATTTTGCTTACTACTGGCATGAATTAAATCTAAAATAGCGTAAACAGAGAAACTAAAGCGCAGAATGAGGGGACAGCATAGTGGTAAGAGGAGTGGACAGTTACAAATAGAGCCATTAAGGAAGACACTCCAACGAGAAACGGTCTTGGGCTCACTTCTCAAAAAAAGTGTGTATAAGAGTCTAAGACCTCAAACAAATTATCCAATCAATGTGCAGAGATAGGTTTATAAACTAATAAATCCAAAAAATCCACAAGTAGACACGATTAAAGGACAATAAATTTAAAAATATTTAAAATACTTGTTTCTAATTGGTGTACATAAATTGGATTAATAACTATGCACTATAAATCAAACTTCATTGCAATAGTATTTGCCTAACGACAAGTACTAGTAACATGGCAGAAGTGATTGATTGCATTGTAAAAATCTTTTGATAATGTATATATCATATTATATGAGGTATATACTGTTTGTTTCCTCTTTGTTATACAGATCAACCATATGGTCCCATGCTGTGTTAAAGCACACACACTGAATCTGACATTTCACATAATTTGCATTATACAATGTTGTGTTTTGACGAGGGACTATATAATTTCAAAATGGCATTTAGAAAAGTAATGCCACTACCAAATTCAGATCAGAAAAAAAATGAAATACCAAATACCAACATGGACCGTGATGACATAACTTACTGACCTGCTGCTAATAAGGAATTTAGCCATAGCTTGAAGGTACATATATCATTCCATGAAGAATTTTCTGCGAACTGCATATATAAAATGGAAGTGACCTCCAGATTCTAAATGGCACATCTTATATTAAAAAGATTACAGAATGTATTTTATGGTGTCAATGAGTGCTTTTGTATTCAACATTAATCCTTTTTGCAAATGTTTGTGATACTAGCAAGGGAAATGCAATAGTCGCATCACAATGAACCTGTTTCATGGCATAAAAACATTAACAATTTGAAACTATCTGTACCATTAAAGCGACTGCCACCATACTTCTAGAATTGGGAAAACCTTGAAACTAGTGTGAAACAACCATTACACCACTTAGGAGCTATAAGAGGAATGGAAGAGGACATTTTGCATTATATTCTACATATAGACTTAAATTGTCCCATTGAACTAAGTATCAAAATCATTTACCTTGACAGGAGTAGCAGAGCCTCTAATTTTACCCCATGAAACAGCTTCATCTGGCCGTGCACCAGAATCACTTCCATCAAATTCTTGGGCACTGTTAATAAAAACAGCATAATCAGCACCATTCCGCATCATATTAGCATTACAAATATGGTGTTTTGGCATGCCCCCTCCTAGAACTATCATGCCTGTCTTACGGGGGTTGGCATGAACAGCTTCACCATTTATACCTCTTATGTCTGAAATAGTTTCCTTGGAAATAGAAACATCATAGTATCAATAACATTTAGCGTTCTGAAAATTTGAAAGCAATATTCCTCTAGAATTACAAATAACTAAAAGATGACACTGGCACGTCCAAATTTCAAAATATAGTCAAAAAAATAAAATTATACAGAGAGAAATCCATAAACACACAAATTCAGAATCTCTCTCCGATCCTCTGAATCCCAATGTTCAAAAGGATCTATTGAAGGATTTATAATAGGTAGGATATCACTGTTAAAGAACCTCCAAAACACTGGATAAACTTCATTTATTAAAAAAGCGGCCTTATTCACTACAGAAAATTATTCAAATAAATTAAATACCTGCTTGACCAAAAATGTAGCAATTTTTATAGCCTGTTGGGGCAAGTTACTGAATAACTACCCATAATTTGCAACTTCCAAGAGTGATTATCAATTCTAAGGTTATAATATTCCATGCAGATATTGTTTCAAAAGATTTAAGAACATTAGACGATGTCAATTATTAAAAAGCTTAAACTCTGCTAAGACTAAATTTATCTCTGCTACATTTGGTGTTGACTCTGTGAATTAATCTATAAAATGTCTATGTTAATTGTTGTTCAGATTATCAGTTTATCTATGTTCACTACGACTTTATATTTCAAGCTTAAACACTGCTAAAACCCTAAATTTATCTCTACTACATTTGACGTTGAATCTGCAAATTAATCTATAAACCACGTCTACATTAATTGTCATTCAGATTGTCAATTCATTTATGTTTACTATGACTTTATATTTCATTTTGCATTTAGTATAAAATAAAACTAGTAGGAAAATTACAAACCAAAATATGTTTTACAGTTGCTACTATTATCAAATGCATAAAATTTGAGATAGGATTATGGATTTTCCAAATTTTTCTCATTACCACCCACTTTAAACTAGCTCTCGGCATTGCGCCGCTGAAATGCTTGTATGACTGCCAGCTAATGACTATGGTAAAGTTGTTCACAGGCTATTGTGTTGTTTTTCTTAGGACCGCTACAGATGTAATAGCACTGCCATAATGTCTGGTATGTGTTTTTCAAATGCAGCATCCTCTTATTTATATTGAGCGTAGGCCATGAATAGACATTTCGTTAATCAAATAATTGTTATAACAAATATAATCACACACACACACACACAAACACGCGCACGCGCACACACACACACACACACACACACACACATATATATATATATATATCTCATATATATTTATATATATAGATTTATCCGATTGAAGCTATCAAACATCAACACTTCCTCTTAGCTAGGGAGGATAAACTAAAGACAAATATTACACCATTGGTAATATTAGGAATGGCAAATTTTACAAATATCATTGATCAGAAAATATCTAATATTTTGATATCACATTTGATATCATGAGTATTGGTCTTCCAGAATATCAACACATGATATTCACCAAGTCCTCAAATAAGGTTTGATATCACATCTGATATCATGAGTATTGGTCTCCCAGAATATCAATATTCGATATTCACAAAGTGCTCAAAAGGTTTTGATATCACATCTAATATCAAGAATATTGGTTTCCCAGAATATTGTCAAAAAATATTCACCAAATACTCTTTGAGTAATGGCCTTTCAAAATGTTGAGATTTAAGATGTTCACCAAGTACTGTGAATAATGACCTTCCAGAACATCATTTAGCATGAAGTTCACCGAGTACTTTGTGTAATGACCCTCTAAAACATCAATTTGCATTACATCCACCATATACTCAAATTGTTCGATCTCATGATACAAGTTACTGAAAGATCGTCACCTTACAATAACTTTTACAAATACAAGTGACGATCATTTGGAAGTCGTCCCTTCCTCATGAGGTACACGGGGAGTAGGCCATTAAAATCACATAGTCACAAGGTATATTCATGAATCACAGTCCTCTTGACTGTTATGATTTATTGATCACTAGAGAATCCATCTCAACATGGTTTACTCTCTTTGAATCAATATGATCGAAGATCGCCGAAGGTTTGATTGAATCATATCCTCTATCTACTCCCTCACTTTCAAGGTTGCCTCTAATGAAACAATAGGCTCCCTCTGAATCTCAATCTCCCTCATTTTGCAATAACATTCTCGGAGGAAAAAAATCAAGGCACATAGCTCATATAGAAATATGGATAAGAGATAATACTCAAGTATAATAATTCTACATAATAATATAAGATCATCCCAATATAATATAGATAAATGTACATGCTTTGAACATATAAGCATATCTTTCATTTTCTATATATATATATTATGATCTATATTTTCAATAATTATTTCCTTTATTGATATCACATATAAAAATGAAGGTAATCAATTTCATTTATATTCATAACAAGTTCTTTAGAAAATATATTTTACTTTACATACAAATACAGTCACCATATATTTTCCATTATACTATCTCATAAAATATAACTAAGAAATAATTATTAATGATGACACGTCCCTTAAATAGAATTCTAAAGATTCAATAATGAAAGGAACAAACATATACTTACCTCCAATATCACACTGTCAATAAAATGAGTAGCTTTCGTTCAATACTCTTGTTTGACCACATGTCATCTTTCATATATATTACTTTGTTCGATATGTATCCGCGTAGGATATATGTTTACTATCCACTCCCTTTGTTTTGTGATAACTTATGTTAGCTATCAAACTCATCCTTTAGATTTCAGAGTGCATCCTAAACACAAAGAACCTTAGAAGCAACAAACTGTCCAAGCTCGAAGAAGATATAATTTCTTCCTTTGTAGTTCTAAATGCACAACTAATCCAAGTCATAGAAGGGATTAGCCTGCCTAGAGAGAAGCTCTCATCTACAATTTGCGTGGGTGTTTTATTCTTCAAAACTTGATGGAGAAGTATGGAAAATAAGGTCAAGAAAAGGATGGCCAGGCCCATGTTGATGGTTGCCATGGCGATCAAGCTCTCCACATTCATCTTTCGCACACATTTTCCCTACAACGAGAGGAAAATATATTGCAAGGTGACGCAAAAAATTGTGGTCGCATATGTCTGTTGTGTATCAAAGTAAGCTCATTCAACTCATGTCTCACAAATGAGGCCACTAGCGGTCGTAGAGTTTGAAAGTTACATTGACTGATGTGTCTGCAATGGCAACTGATTATGATATTAATCTTGTGTGGCTCTTGTGTTTCAAACATGATTTCAATCTACCAGGCCCCATTTCATGAATGAATGTTTGATTGAGGAATGTTACTCAATATTCCATAAAGATATAATCAAGATGCCTTTCCGGTGTCTACATTTTCTCTTGCCATTCCCAATCCAATACTTTTTCTTTATTGTTCTTGTTAACCTCTTCCTTCTGTTGGAAGTATGTTACCTCTGCTCTTCATGAGTGTTTATTTCTGCCAGGATAGCTATTAGTAGAATCTTTTATATCCAAAATAATCCCTTTATGAATAATCTTATTAATCCTTTCTGGCTTTCATACATCTACAATAGGCTCTGATACCATGTCTTTCTTAAGACCATTGCAGATGTTATAGCACTACCATAATGTCTGGTATGTGTTTTTCAAATACAGCATCCTCTTATTTATATTGAGCATAGGCCATGAATAGACATGTCCCTTCATGGAACATGTCTATTCGTTAATCAAATAATTAATATAAGAAATTTAATCACACACACACACATATCTATATAAATTATATCTCATATATTTATATATAGATTTATCCAACTGAAGCTATCAAACATCAACATATTCAAATTGCACTTTTGCATTAAAAACACAAGTTATGGCGAACAAAAGAATACCACGAGATACCATAAGCATTTCTAGTGATTCCTCAGAGGAAAATATACCTCTGTTAATAGCAACAACCATTTTTCTCCAAGGCGGAATTTTTTGAGTGGTCATGGATTTTGTTGCGGAATTCTTCCATCATCGACAAAATCCATGAACACTCAAAAAATCCCGCCTTGGAGAAAAATGGTTGTTGCGGAGTTCTTCCATCATCAACAAAATCCATGACCACTCGAGATTTCGACCAGCAAGAAAACTAGAATTCTTGGAAAAAATGGCTAAGTGTTGGAAATTTCTCCTTAATGGAAGAAAAAATGACTAATTTCTCCTTCATGGAAGAAAAAATGACTAAGTGTTGGAAAATTTCTCCTCCATGGAAGAAAAAACAACTTAGTGTTGGATATAAGTGTTGGAAATTTCTCCTTCATGGAAGATAGAAATGGCTAAGTATTGGAAATTTCTCCTTCATGGAAGAAAAATGGCTAAGTGTTAGAAATTTCTCCTTCATGGAAAGATGAAAATGGCTAAGTGTTGGAAAATTTCTACTTCATGGAATAAATTGCAAGGAATAGATAAAATTTGGCTAAGTACAAAAATTTGGCTAAATATCTATCTAGAGAGAGAGAATATGCAACTAGTCTATATGTTTCATTTTGAATTTTTTCACATGGTTCTTATATTACTTATATCTATTTTGTAGGAGAAAGCTCCAGTTCTAGAAATTCAAGAAAGACTTTCAAGTCCCAAATTCTATTCCTGGCATCAAAGGCATCCAAAAACTGAGTGATCCAGTCCCAAGCGTTCAAAGACCAAAGTTCAAACCCAAAAATCCAAAAACATGGCAACGGAAGTTCAATATGACAAAATTCTAAAGTGACATAACCATCAATAAGGGATTCCAATCCATTTCAAGGAGATAAATTTCCAAGCAAGTACATGGAAGATGGGAATGTTCAAGGAGAAATTTTCAGAAAAGTCAATCAAAGTTGGATCTTACTTGCAAAATGATGCAGTTGGAAAGGAATCAAGCTTACATGGCATCCATCACATTTTCGTCGCACCCAATTATCTTTACTAAGGAGTCTAAGTTCTTCGAGTCAAACTTCTCTACATTCAAAGAATGAAATACAGAATAATCTATTCAAGGAAGATTAAGCATTTATCGACTATTAGACATGAATAGTGGACAATTATTACACCTTACTCTCTTCCAGAGCGAGCAAACATAGTGGGCATTTATTACCCACTATAGTAGTGGATTCCATCTTGCATTAATGTATATTACTTTTCTTTTCCCTAACCCTAATTAGGGTTGATGTGGTACAATCTGGGCCATTAGATATTGTGATCATCCAGGCCACCCATTGTAATCAAGGACCTATATAAAGGCCTCACTTCTCATTTGTAAAGGGAGAATTTTCTAAGATTTTTGCTATGAGCTACTGAGATAATAGAGTTTTCATTGAAGCTTGGCGTATACTTGATGTGTCCTGGTGCTTGCTTGTTCTCTTAAAGTCCCTCATTTAGATTAAGATTAGTTTAGGTAAAGTGTTGTGATTGCATTGGAGAAGATGATGGTGTATTGATGAATTACTTTGGTTCATACTTATGATGTTTTAATTATTCTAACTCATTGTGCAAAGTTAGCCTAAACCCCTTTCATGAATATGTTTAACTTCTATCAATCATAGACATTGTTCTTTATAATGGTGTATGTGGTGGTTTGAAAATCTTTGGCATAACTCTAGAAGATTGCACTAGTTCATGCATAGTTTTAGTATAACTTGGTGAAGTGTGTAACAAACGCATTTTCATAACAAAATAAAGGTGATCGAGAAAGGGTTTTCATCAACTAATTATTGAAACAAAATATCTTGAATTCCTTTTCATGAGACATTAACTGATTTTAACTACTAACAATTAACTGAGAAAACAAAACCAAACTGAAATAACTATAATAACGTTCAACTGAAATAACCGTAATAATGATTAACTAAAATAACTGTAATAACAATCAACTAAAATAATTGTAACAATGATCAACTAAAATAACTGTAACAATGATCAATTGAAATAACTGAAATAATGATTTTCTATCTTTCCTTGCATACAAGTAAAGTAAATGCATAACATGAAATAGAAAGAGGAACATACGAGAAGTAACTGGTGAGTCTTTAATTGGTTGTGCAAGCCTCGGCTTTTAGTAAGAGGAGAAGCATTGACTTGGGCTTAACCTCCCAACCTCAGACCGCATTGACTTAGGCTTAACCTCCCAACCTCGGACCATATTCATTCCCACACAATCTATTGAATAGAAAAGCCCTCCCTACCTTAGGATTAGGCTTGGGATATTTTAGTCCAGCCATCTAAGCATTTCGGTGTTTAGAATGTCTGCACAATTATGGACGGACATGTCTAAATAACTGGCACTACTAACATCAAGTGATCATAGATGGCAAACGTGCCTTTAACGACCTTGGCCAAGGTTTTCGAATGGGTTCGACCCGATCACCACCACTCGACTTGACAACAAGGGAACAATAAGTATGAACATGCATGAGCTATTAAATGATTTAAAATAATTTAGAATTGTTATGTAGTGTCTGACTTTTATTTCCATGTTATTGCAGATTTCCATCTCACCTCTTCACCTTCTCCATGGCTATACAACTGATGAGTCCCAGGTGTTCGAAACTTAGAGCAATCGGCTCTATCTGTTGATCCTCAACTTGATATAAGAACATTACATGTTTTCATCATATCACATATTTGTGACCTGAGAAAGATAATCTTTGCAAATAAATACCATGACATTCAGTAGTAAAATAAAGATGTGAAATCATATCATGAATAATTGGTATTGACCTATCATGAGAAGTTCCGACTTAAGGAGGAACTATCTGATGATATTAAACAAGGATGATGTACGGCATTTCAAGAATCTGTAGCTTACTGTTATAAATACAATGTAGTGATATCTGATAAAAAGAATATATTATAAATTGATTGGATATGGTAAGTCAACCACATAAACTGGTAAGTTCAAAAGTTTTGGAGCCTTGGCTAGACGCTAATATTCAATTCCTTCATGGAATTAACTTCAGGCGCAGCTCTCAGTGTGATTACCAATCACGTCTTCAGCAAAATACTAATGAAATGGCAAAATCGTTGCAAGGAAAAATGTAGATAGTTATCAGGTGGAATAATGCAGAGATATCGGGTGGGATAATGATGCTCATGGTCTCTTTATCGGTTACTAGCAAGAATTTGAAGGTTATAAATCAAGGGTAATTACAATATATTTATCTACTTGCACGTATGTATTTATGAGGTGGCATCATATTAATTATTTTATAAAAATAATATTATGGTGTCACCTTTATTCCCATATCTATGTGCAAGTACATAAATATACGTTATAATGATATAGTGGAAAAGTCAATCAAAAACCATTTGAGGTACGCATTATTTTTATTTAAAATAATTAATGTTTTAAATGTTTATTTAATAGCTCATGTGGGTCCATCGATTGTATCTTGATGTTCAAGTCGCTAGGTCCTTACCAAGATAATTAAAGGTCATACCTATCAACCCGATAATTGGACTTAAGCTATTATCCCATTCCGTTGATTCCATTTAGCAATGCTTCTCCCCTTCATCTTTTCCTGCAATCACCCGTGCAACATTTTCCACAATAATAACAAGTTCCATGATAAATCCATATTAACATTTAATGTAGATAAGGAATTTAATTATTAACCATAATTCCGAAATCAAGCAACTACTAATCATCACATGACAAACAATGAATAACGACCATCATCATTAAACAGTTAACACACTGAATACAACGGATATATTTAACCACTCTTTTCACATGATTATGAAAGAAAATCCATTCAATTCAATGGCTATAGATAAATTTAAATTAGGTCAAAATTTGGGATATAACAAAGCGGAGCTTGATAAATTAAGGAATTATCCACCGGAGTACCATCTATTGTCAGCACTTGCCTTAGGAGTAGAACAGAATTCCTACACACTATCCCATTTTAATTATACATATTTCGTGAAAATCCATAAAAAGTACTTCATTGCAAAAACTTTAGATAGCTCCCACGTCCAATATGGCTTGAAATGAATGAGAGTAAACATACGTAAGCCACCTTGTGATCATCGGCAAATCACATCAACCACCAAGCTTATCCTAGTCAGGATCTAACATTGAAGGAACCTTGAAGTCATCGTATGATCTTCTAGCAATCTTAGCATACACAAGACTTTATTCAAGAGAGGATAAGATATTTCAGTATTTTGTTCTACTGTCTAGTGGGTCATAAAACACGCATCAACATGTCCAAGATGCTTGTGTCAATGCCAAGTATCAACTAATTGACTTAAACAACAAGTTTCAACATTACAGTCCTCAAGAATATAAAGATTGTTAGCTACTCTAGTTGCATTCGCTATGAAATCATTCCCTTTCTTAATGATGCAAGAATTTGAACTAAATAGAAGATCATGTCCTTGATCACATATCTGACTCACACTTGGCAAATTATGTTTCAGCCCTTTAACATAGAACACATTCTCAATAATAGTTTGACCATTATTCAATAAAAAGGTACCTATACCAGCAACTTTGGCGGAAGAATTACCAGCAAATCTTACCTTACCACTTTTCATCTCTTCAATGGAATGAAACTTACTTAAGTCACCTGTCATGTATCTAGAGCAGCCACTATCAATGTACCAAATATCCTTCTCATTTTTATCTAGAAGGGCACTAACACAACTAGAGCCTTGAGGGAAGCTTCTTGGTTCTTCTTCTTCCATACCTTAGTAACCTTTGGGATTCTTTTAGTTTCAGCCTTAATGAGTGATCCTGAACCATGATTCTTGCAAAACCTTGAAGTATGACCAAAATTGTTACAACTGTAACAGATTAGATTAAATCTTTGAAACGAGATAAAGACATTTCTTTCAAACTAATAAGACTTTCTTCTAGAAGCAGCCTTGCAATCTATATCTTTATGTCCACAATAATTACAAGAAAAACAATAAACACAGAAGAAGGATTTGTTTACCTTAAAGGACTGATTTTGTTGAGTGATAGTAGGTCGCTCACCATTTGAACCCAATTGTTCATTTCCTTTAGACAAGGAACTTTGACCTCCTTCCCAACTAGTTTCTTTCTTGTCACGAATTGGGTTTTGAGAAGCAAGAATGTCATCCAAGGATAAGTTGTTTTTGTTGTTAGAGAACTCCATACTAGACAACATAGCAGATTTACCAATGTTTCTAAACAAAACATTTTCAACCTCTTTGTGATGTTTTCTTCCTTTAGCTGAATCTGATTTTCAAGGTTCTCAGGGATTATCTTCGCCTCCTCATTCAAGATTTTGGAATTAGCCAATTATTTTTGAGCCTCACTCAGAGCCATGGCAATCGTCAGCTCCTCTTCACTTTCCCCTTGTAGCAAATCTATAAGATTCTGATTTTTCTTCTTGAGCTTTTTAATTTCAGTCAAAGCTACAACTAGTTCAAGCTCTAAGTCCACTTCACCATCATCCAAGTCCACATTTTCAAAAAAGTCTTGGTTCTCATATTGAGCATCCTCCATAGCTATACGAGCCATTCCTTTTGTAGATCTTTGCCATATGTAGCATGAAGTTGCTCCCAATTTTCTTTAGTTTTTTTGAAATGTAGATACTTGTCACATTGAGAATCAGCAAGACAACTTAAGATGACACTCATTGCCTTTGCATTTGCTGCCATTCCATTTTCAGAATTTGGAGGATTAATGAGAGGGGCATCTTCAGTTGAAACTTGAAACGCATTCCCAAACATCAAGTCCAAGAGCCTTGATATAAATCATCTTTTTAAAACTCCAAGTAGCGAAGTTTGATCCATCAAACTTGGGAACTCCACATTTTCCATGCTCTTACAAGTTTAAGTCATCTACTGCCATAAATAAAATCTCATCATTTTGAGGATCCTCCTCACTGCTGGAAGTATTATTGTTGCCATCTTTTAGAATATAACACCCTTTTTGATTTATCAGCCTTTCAATGCCGTTTGGAAAATCTTCTTGTCTTCCTAGCCTTTGTGTTCCTTTCATCTTGGCTGTCATCTTCTCTAACATAGAACACTTTAATGTAAAGTGGCCTTGCTTCCCACAGTTGAAACACTTCAAAGTGATCTTGCCTTTGCTCTTGCTTAGTCCCTTTTTCAGCTCTCTAACAAGGTCTGCAATTTCCTCATTTGAGCCTTGATCCAAGCTTTTACTTTGCCATTTCTCCTTGTCCTTACTAACGTTAGAAGCCTTGAATGCCATCTCACTATTGAAAGTCCCATCAAGATTAGTCCTCATCTCATACGCAGTTAGGATACCATTCAATTTGTCCACCGTAAGAGTGTCCAAATCTGACATTTCTTCAACAGCTGAAACCTTGACATTGAACTTCATGGGAAGAGTGCATAGAATCTTTAGAACAATGGTCTTTTCATCAATAGTATCACCAAGACCCTTTAAAGCATTCACTACCTCATCAATTCTTAAGAAATTGGCTGCAACACTTTCATCCTCCTTCATGCAAATGCCTTCAAAAATGGTTCTATGAGTTTGAACTTTTGCCTTCCAAACTTTATCATCACCATGATAAGCATTGAATAGCTTCTCCCACACTTCTTTGGCTAAGTCACAATGCATAACTTTGACAAATTCAGATTCAGAAAATCCACACAGCAGTGCATTCATGGCTTTGGCATTATTTTCAAAATCCCTTTTTGCATCAGCACTAGTAGGGGGTTAAGCTGGGACAGTATATCCATTTACTACACTCATTTACACATCAAATCCTAATGACATAATGTAGGTTTTTGTTGATGCGAGTTTTGTGTCACTACATAACATATTAGTAATTGGATGCTTGATACAGAATATCAAATACACAATTCCTCTCTTGAAAAGTTATCTCTCATGGGACATGAGTATAACTCCAATGTTCCTTACACCGTTGGATACTCGCTCAGTTTTATCAATGTGATTTGCTGGTAATCACGTAGGCGGCCTTACGTTTTCTTGTTTGAGAAAAATTTGGATCTTGGTGAGAAAATGGAGATGGTGGTTCGGTGTGAATGCTAGATGATGTTGATGGCGCGATGATGGCAATGTAGGGTGAATGGCGATGGAAGGTGAGAATGCCGATGTTTTGGTTTACTTCTCTAACTAACCTCTTCTAAGCATGAAATTTGGCTGCTCAACTACTCCTACTCCTAAGAATGGAAGGTTAGCAGATGGACGGGGATCGAATCTAATGAAGGCTAACCAGCGGCCCTACCTCCATAGATGCAACGCTTCAAAGGAAAGTAAACTAGATCACCACACAAAGCCTCCCAACCAGCCGCTAGGATGCTAGTGGCCTAGTGTTGACCCCTATCAAACATCTACCAAAGCTACCATGCAACTATCCATTTTATTTTACTCTTACTCTAACAACTTGAAATGAAATTGCTTCAACTTGAAAAGAAAATTTAACTATGTGGAAGTAGAAAACATGCAATAACACCCAATGTTCTTAGTCAACATGCAATGAAAAAGAGAGCACTTTGGTATTATTTTCACAACAATTTCTCCAACCCCCCTCCTTTTACAAATGAGAGCCAATGGCCTTATATAGAGGTCCAAAATACAATGGACGGTAGAGATCAAAACAAGATCGACGATCCAGATTGGATCCAAAAACCCTAATTAGGGTTGCCACCCCATCGGCCAATGAGAAGATGCCACCTCATCAATGGACCAATGAAAAAAGTGCAAAAGTGGCAACCAATGAGAAGGCACCAAAATGGTGGCCAATTAGAAACAAACACTTGTCCTATTCTAGAAGAAAGAGAAAGTTGCCACTTGGGCTTACATAAGATGATCTTCTAATATAATTCTTCCTTTTTCTTTTGTTCTTTTAGCTAAGGCAATGAACTTAGCTAGCCTTTCGTTAACTTCTTCCATAGGAGGACAAGGTGTGTGCTTCGCTCGGAGTTCTGCTGACTTGGCCACGTTGTTTGCTGCTTGTAGTATCCTTTCGTGATCCTTCTCATATTCCTTTGCAAACCCAATAAAAGCATTGAGTGAGGAAAGGGTGTTCAGATGTTTCCTTTTGACGGCAGCCTTTCCTAACTCATCCAATCTCAATCCAAATCCTGTCTCACTGACATCCTCCTCTCTAATACCCTCAAAATCAAGCGCTACCCCAACGTCGCCCATCATGGTCGAAATGGAAGTGTCGACGCTTGGGCCGTGTTGTGCAATCTCATCATGAATTTCTTCAAGTGTTCTGAATCTGGTAGTCAATGCGACATACCAAGATTCAACTATGCTCAATCCTCTCTCATCAACCAACCGGGCTCTTTCCAAATATGCCTCCGGTAGCCTAATGAACGCCTGCAGCCTAGGAATAACCAAATCCTTGATGGGAAGAAAATTCTTCCATTCCTCTTCAAATAATCTGAATTTGTTTCTAACAGTCACCAATGACTGGAATGTTGAGATGAAGGAGGGCAAGAAATTTCGCCCATCTTGGATTGTATCATAGATCCAACCCCTTACTTCATGTAACTGAGCTGATACCTCTTCTGAATTGCTCCCGCTGTCTTGAGGAAGGGCTGCCTGATGCAGCTGTTGGATTGGCTGGCAATCTCTCCAATATTTGTTTTCGGCCTCCAACTTTACTATCTTTTCGTTTGCCTTCCTCAATCTTTCTCTGATTGATGCTATGCCTTCCTGAACCTCCTCACATTCCATATCATCTGTATTTCTTCCCAAATTATGTTCTACTATTTCGTACTCCTGGGCTGCAATCTCATCCGCTGCCTTATTGACTGTTGGTATAGCAATCTGAACCCTTCGGTGACCATCACTGTCGCTTCTGATTACCCTTGCCACCGTATTTGCCATTTGTTTTTGGTTCTCGCTATCATCCTTTTCTATTAGTCCTTGGATATCATCAACTGCGTGAGCCATTACCACCTCGCCTCTCGGCATAAGCATTTGCCTTAACCATAGTGGTGCAGTGCATCTCCCCAAATCCGGATTCGGTTCGACCAACAAAGCATCACCAACGGCCTTAGACGCCTGACTTATCTCTTCAATATCAATCGGCCCATCTTCTTCTCTACTAGTTTCTGCCATATTTCCTTGCTGGTTCTCCGAGAGAGGGGAGTACTCCGTACTTTCACTGTAGCCACTTGATTCCGAATCAGAGCTCACCTCCACTGCGGCCCCTTTATCACTCGAATTGACCTCTTGGCTTCTAGCCTTAGTTATACTCTCCCTTGACGGCGCTGCCCACTGTCTCTTGGCTGGAGGTTCCGAACATTCTTGGCTTTTCTCTACCTCCAAAGCCCTCTTCTTGCTATTTCTAACTGTCTCCGATTGCCGGCCACTTCCTTCACCCTTCTGTCCGATTGATTTTACTAGACCTTCCTTCGGTTTCATCATCTCATAAGTAAGGAGAACCTTTTGTCTTTGTAGCTTTCTCAACTTGGCATTATACCACGACTCGGTATGCAAATCTACTGTCCTTGTGACTGCCTCCAAGGAAGGATCCTGATGATCGTCCCAATCCACTGGATTCAACTCTGTTCCAACTACTGTCTCATAGTCTTCTCTCAACACACTACGATCATCCTCCAATTGATCGGGAATATCAAGGCCTCTCCATCTGATATCTCTCATCATGTTCACCGACAATCTCGAGAAGGCTAGCTTTCTCACGTGAAAATCATCCTTTGCATTGGCCCAAAAGTCCTCTATAGTGGGAACATGCTTAAATTCGCTTCCATGAGATGCCTTGATAAGACCAACAGGGTCGAATCCTTGCCTTGCTCTGTACCATCCTAGATGATACCACTCCAATTCCTTTTCCGCAGCCTCAAAGGTGGCCCGATTTGGGCAACTATCATTGCCAATTATAATTGAGAAGGAAACGCCTGTTTTCCCCTCATTCCTCATTACTCTATCATAGTGCTCAAGCTGCCTAGCCAATTCCATCAAAACTACCTTGTCGGGCGGGTATCTTGGAAGCCTCTTGGGACAAACTGTACTTCCTGCCACTCTAATGTATGTGAATTGCGGGAATTGGATGAACCAACTCCCAAACTTCTTAATCCTTGCTTCTACTTCCGATGAAAGTCTCTTAGCAGGCGCCCCTTGTAATACCCTTACTGTCTTCATGGCGAATGCATCGCAAAACATCTTGTAATCCTTGTTATTGTGCAAATGAAGCTGCGGATAGCATTCATGCACCAAATATTGCCCCGGCCCATTACCAATCTCTCCTAAGGCCCTAAGTCCCGGACTCTCATACAATCTAGCAATTAAGTAAAACAGATAGGATCCCATGTAGAATTGTCTTTGGTTTTGAACTGTTCTAAGTTGCAACTCTAAATTTTCACTTATGATCCTAGCCCAATCAAATTTTCCTTTTCCCTTTTCAATTTCATCAATGAAGAAGTACATCCAGTTTTCGAATTGCATAGCTTGAGCTAGGCCCATGATCCGGCTGAGAAGAACAATGAGATCGCCATATTCCGGCTTGAAATCTGCCACTGTAAGCCTTGTTGATTTGTTAACTCCTTTCCTTCCTTCGTGTATCCAATTCCGCTTTAGATGTGAGAAGTAGGCCTCTTGGTTACCTTGAAATGATTTGGCCGCCTGATCCACCATTACAACTGTCATGCCCTTGCTCTGAGGAATATTAAATGTCTCTTCAATTGCTTGTTCGCCAATGTTGGCCAACACTCTCTTCCCTTCGCCAAAAATGATGGATTTACTGTCTAGATCAAATCTGGATGCACACTCCATAATCAATTCCGGACAAGGCAAAGTAGGAGGAAAAGTTGCTGCATGTACAATTCCGCTCTTGTATATCCTCTTTGCCAAGGGGGATTGTCCTTCCTTTAGTCTGTCCCTCATCCGTATCATGTCCACTGTAGCGATATTAGTATCGGTTATTTTCTTCATTTTCGAGAAGAAGGAAGTTTTGGGCGTCATATCCTCTTTGTCTTTCTTAGCGTTTGCCCGCTTGGGATTCTTACTTGCACTATCATCCTCCATGCTCGTCGCCCTATTACGGGATGGTAGAGTGGTGGACCAAAAGGCAAGAAGAACCAAGTAGTGCAATTCTTAGAAAAGAGCGAAAGAATGGATGTCAGCTTAAGCACTCCTTGCAACTCTAGATGATGACTTTCACCTTAACTAATAATCTTACAGCAACTTTTCGGAACCCGGGATATGACATCAAAGAATTACAAATCCCTTTGCAAATTAGAAAAACAAAGCCTCTAAGCTTATCCAACACTTGCCTTCTATGTAAAAATCAAACTTTCATATGTATCTCTTCTCCCAACAAAATTGCCCAAATCTGATATAAAAAATTGCAGCCCCTCTAGAAAATCAGAATTTTGTCTTCCACAAATTTCGGCCCTCACAAAATTCGGCTCCCACAAAATTCGGCTAAGCATGAAAAAAAATCTGCCCTTCCACAAAATTCGCCCAAGCAAAGAAGGAGCAAAATCTGTAAAATCTGCCACCTAGGGCACAAATCGCAGCCCACAAAGTGGAGCAAAAATCCCCAAAAACGCAAAAAATCTGGCCCTTAGACAAATCGCCCAACAATGGCAATGGAGAAATTGCCCAAAAATCGCCAAAAAACTGCCTTCCACCAATTTCGCCCTAGTCTGGAAATCTGCCCTTGCTTCAAATTCGCCCAAGCATGAGGAGCAAATGAATTGATGAAAATGAAATGGGAGGGGACTCCCTTTATAGCAGCTTTCACCTTCCTCCCAGGCTGGCCGACTTGGTCCTATAGAGGAAAAAAAACCAAAATTAAAGCTAAGTTAGTGGCCCACTTTAAATACTTTGCCAAAATTTTAATTTTCTAAAATGAAAACTGCACTTTTAATTTACTAATTAACCACAAATTGCAAAACGAAATTAAATGGTGCCTTGGGGATGCTAAAAATTTCTATTTAATGAGGGGGTTTGCTAATTAATACATCCTTGAAGTTGAATTTTGGCTAACCAAAAGCCATTTCTTAATATTAATTTACCAATTTCATTAAATACCAAAAGCTTTCAAGGCAAATTTAATCTATTAAAGCCAATTTTTGCAATTTTCCTCTAAATCGATTTTGCTAAATAATTAAAATTTTATGACAAAAAATAAAATTGCCTCTAGAGTAAAAATCGATTTTGCAATTTAACTTCATCTTACAAAATTAAATTCTATTTCACCAAAAAAAATAAGATTTTCCAAGAACCTAAGTCTAACGAAAAATTTCCTTATTTGAAAATCATTCAAATTTACAATTAAATCCAAATTTTCAAAAGAAATCGTCTAAGTACAAAATTCACAATCTTATCCTGCCAAGTTGAAATCAATTTTGAACTTATTCGGCCTAAGGATAGAACTGATAGCTCTGGAAAATCAAGTTGAAACCGGGCGAAATATACATCTAACCTTCTCCACTGGCCCTAAAGGCGATTAAAAAGGGGGTCCCCAAGATTTTGGGGCGATGTGTGAAAACCTCACAACAGTTTTCATACGAACATTCCAAAAGGCATAGTTAGTCCCATCAAAAAGTGGAGCACGATTTGTGGCAAGACCTTCTAAGGCACCCATGGTCGCACAGGAAAGACCTACTCTCAGGTTTTTAAGCTTGTGAAGAGAGAACCTAGCTCTGATACCACTTGAAACCACAAAAATACTGAGAGGGGGAAGTGGTGAATCAGTATTTTAAGCCTTTAAAACAAAACAACTAAAAACAAACAAAGACAAAAAGAACTCAAGTTTATCGCGTGGAAATCCTTTTGGGTAAAAACCACAGTATCACTAATCTCCAACAAGCTGGGCTACAGCCCTCTTACAGTCATAAGAGCTTCAACTCTTTCCAGCACTAATACAATTCAGGCTACAACCTGATCATAAAAAGGCTACTACCTCACCCACATATGTTCACAATACACCAAATTTAAATATAATGGCAGCAACCAGTTTCAGCTTGATTTCTTTACCTGAACCTGTAAAGACTCATGGAACAAGGACTGTGCTACAATTTTTCTGGATTTAGAAGAGATGCTCGCTTCCAATCATTCAAAAATAACTCCTGAACAATGCCTAACAATGTCTTATCAACACTCAGTTAGCAGACCCACAATACTCCTCCAGCAACTTCTGAGACACTACTCACGCCCAGGTGGAATATTCCTGTATACAGCCTTGTATCTCTTGCCTGATTATATTCATTCCAGGCATATAGACACTTCACCTTTAATCTTTACTCCTCAAAACTTTTTACAATCACCTTGCCCGTTTTCACAAAATAATAATAATATTCATACGCTACCAGTACAAAAATCTCTCACACTAACATCAGAACGAGAACATTTTGATATCTCACAGGTCGGGCTTTAACACCTTGTTTTCCGAAAACTTTTATACAAGCGCACACACCACTCTGCTTGGTGCTCATGCATTTCTAGCTTGCCATTTCATTAGGAAAAACTTCGCAGCTTTGGTTAAACATTCACATGACATATTTTTCGAAACAGCACCGACTGATACACCATATGGTTGTGGTCGAAAATTTGACCAGTCTCACACCTTAATCGCACAATTTGCTATTTCTCAAAAACGCTCCTCTACATTGATGCAGCACTTCCTGAACTAGCTCGAATTACATCTGTTTTTTGTATTGCATTTTTAAGCATGATTACCAATGATATTTTAAATGCCTAACTTTTTTTTTTAAATGCACTACCAACATCCCAAGTTCAAAGACACACATAATCACCACAACTGTTGAAATACCACCCAGAACTAGTAACATCTCTGACATTACTCACTTTGAACATTATTACCATTCTTCTGAAGATTTCCAAAGAGAAACATATCGTAAGTCAACGAAGCAGTCATAACTGCAAAAGAAACATGATTATCTCATCCTTTGTGAAACAAACACGTTATGAGTGTAGCTTCAAAAGCATCGAATTTGATACAAGCTGGTTACTTTGTATTTAGAAAATGTTCTTTAATCACTGAGAGCTGCCAAAACAGAGTCTCTTTACGTTATCGTCCACCATTGTTTATTAAGAACCGCCAAACATCTGGCATTGGTGCACGAACTGTCACAACGACTGGAATTTCAAAGATGCTCACAAATACTTCTACAACCCCCGTTTTTATTAAAAACTCAACTGTCATTACAAGAGAGGTTACGTGGTGTCATATGCACTAAAAAACAACAATCTAATGACCATGTGGACTTGTACAAACTGCGTGGTGTGGAAGTTGGGCAGTGTTCACTAGCAACCAAAACTGTCACCATTTCTAAGTTGCTTCCAAAGACTAATACCTTTATAAATGATGTAGAACCGTTACACAATAGATAATGCCCATGTGCCTAAGCGCATATATTTTTCTTTCTAGGTAACTGCCACAGTTCACTATGCAGACTGGTTGATGTCATACATCAAATGCAGAGATGGCGTTGATAGAGAAAAAAGGGACATTGACAAGTGTCCAGTCGTCATTGAGATAGCAAGGCAATCGTACACCAAGTAGAACAACAAGGACAGTCGATTCTTAAAAGAAACCAATGAGCCACATGTCATTTTAACAAACAACACTAGACAAGTAAGCACATAGGCAACTGAAGCTGGTCAAGCTGGTCAAGGTAGTTAAGTTGGTTAAGCTGGTCAAGATGGTCAACTGAATTCACAATCTTGATAACCATCCAGTTGACATCAATGACGAAAACATCCAACAGTGGCAATGTCATTGGCCAATATGTAAGACATGAAATCACTGACAATGCATGATGGGCCATTTGAAAGAATGCTTCAAAGAGTTGTCACTTCATCGAAGGGCATTTTTATTTTAACAGGTCGTGCTTGAAGGCTTGAACATGATGCATCGAAGAAATGAAAAAATCTCCAGTGAAGGCAATTGAATTGTTTGGAATAATGCCTCAGTTTAGAGTTTTGAGTTGTATGCAAACTAAACACACTGGGACTGTTCGATGAATTGCCTTGATGAGATGTTGTGTCATGGAACACTATGATTGCAGCATATGTGCAGACTGGGAATGGGACAGAAAACTTGAAGCTTTATAAGAAAATGCAAAGTGCAGGTGTCAAGCCAGATGCCCGAAACTTTTCCACTGTTCTTTTTGCATGCGGAGAATTGGCAGCTTCAAAAGAGAGAATTGATATCCACGAAGAAGTAACAAAGGGGGACTTCAGTCAGAAATGTTTGTGGCCAATGCCCTTGGAGATATGCATGTAGAATGTGGAATCATAGAGAATGCAATCATTTCATAGAACGCCTTAAAATAATGGAGATCTCGTAGACATGATTTGTTGATACATGTATACTAATAGAACCAAATATAAGTTGCAGCCATGGATAAATGGATACGTCAAATCTATCAAAGTTGAAGAAATCATGTTGTCAAATCAAAGCTGCAGGGTATCCAAAGCCCATGATGTCTCCCAAACATCCCCAGAGTAAAGAAAAATTAATTATATATCAGGATGGTGAAAAGTGAACGATTTCACTTGGTTTCTAAAAATCAGCATATGGTATCCTGAGATGTTAACCATTTCACCATGATAAACATGGACCATTACCCGTGGAGACTACTGGTGATAGATTAATAGAATAATCTGAAAAGAGATTTTCGCTGTTAAGTAGCATGTTGTATTCTATTTTCTCCAATGGTGAAAATGTTTACTACGAAGGGAGTTTTTGTGTCATGGTCGCAAAGAT
This sequence comes from Cupressus sempervirens, assembly GCA_028749045.1. Classification (NCBI taxonomy): domain Eukaryota; kingdom Viridiplantae; phylum Streptophyta; class Pinopsida; order Cupressales; family Cupressaceae; genus Cupressus; species Cupressus sempervirens. The sequence continues at coordinate 861,537,293 of CM053789.1, read as the reverse complement.
GATGAAATCAGCAGGAGAATACAAAGAGAACACGGCTTGGGCATCCAATAAAGCATGTGTTATACAAAGGAATTTTACCATATGATTTTGTTGAAAATGCTCTCTTGAACACAAATGTGAAATGTACATCATAGGGAAATCTCCTCAAGTACTTGACAAGAGTGCCGCAGTGAGATATCATCCAAAGGAATGAGATAAAATGAATACAAAAAGTGCTCAGAATAGATTTTACATGGAAGCTATCTAAAGCTAAAGAATTAATTAAATCCTTTTGAATTGTTGATCACAACAAAACATGGGCAGAGATTCTAGATAAGGGAGAATTGTCAGTCGTGGGAAAGGACAAAGATTATCAACTGTCTAACCAGTTTTGTGACATTGGAATGATCATATTAAACAAGACAACCAATCTTGAAACTATCCATTCTTAAACTTTTAAGATGGTTCAATTATTAATACATGAAGTGTATTTCATTAAATAGATCTACACAGAAATTCAAAACAAAGGGCTTTGGGTTTGATCCGTGAGCTTCAAAACAATTTTCTATAAAAGGATCATCAAAACAATTGCTTCTTCAAGTCCCTGACAGCCAGAAACCTATTTTGTTGCATAAATTTGGGGCATGGAAGGCCTGAATAGAAATTTATTTTAGTGCTTCATTAAACTAATACTCATAGAATTAATAATGGACTATAACTTAACTTAAAAAATATTTAGAAGAAAGTCAAACAACAATAATTTATAGTATTTTTGGGTTAACTCTTCAAGCATTTTCGAGTTGACTTGGTAAGCATTTCCCAAGGTTGATTCATCAAGTATGTTTAGGGTTAACTTTTTAAGCCGACATAAGTCATGTAATATTGGCTTAGAGTTAGGATTTTCTAAAGAGAATATATAGCTTCTTGCAGTGGTATTGAGATTGAAGATTATAACAGGTAGAAGTTACTGGATAATAATATTGGACTCTCTATTTGGTGGACACAGCCCAAGATCAGGTGAACCACATTAAATCTGTGTCTTCTGTTCCATTTGTGCTTTATTCCTTTGTGTTATTGGTTATATTTGCATGTAACTACTATTTTCTGTCTAAATAATCGGAAAAATATATCAAGAATTTTTCATATAACATAAATAACAAGAGCTCTTGGTGAGTTGGAGTCCCTACCTTTTGGAGAAATGAGAGCACTGATGAATTTGAGAAGCATAAACTAAATTGAAGTTGGAATGGAGGCTTGAGAACATAAAACAAATACTATATACAAGACATATGCTGGAAACATGAAGCATATTTTGTATAGTATGAACAAAAGGGACATGTACCAAACCGATTGTATTTTTTCCATATTAAGAAATTCAGTAATATGTCCATGCTCTTTGAGTAGAAACTGATTTTTTGTTGCGAGGGGAATTCAAATAATAATACATCTTAGCTGTCATATGGAGATGTGTGGATAGTTGTAGTGGGTCTTGATGGACGGCTAATAACTTCCCCAAGTCACATGATGGACGGTCGATGGAATTTTCCATGTCATAAGGTACCTAAGGGGGTGTGCACACGGTCCAAGAAAAATTTGGGGCGAACACCATCCAAGTAGGTGAAGTCGATGGCTTGACATTTAGGCTGTAACATTGAGCAAACCTTTTACAGAACAAGTGCAAAAGCCTACTGCTTTGTGCATTTCATAGATCATGTATGTAGTTTTGCGCCATTAATGCTAGAATTTCAATGCTCAATGAAGTCGGTGGAACAAGGGTTGATGTGATAAGGCATGTCTATGAATTAATCAGGGCTTCGGTGCTTGTTGGTTTGTTGTGCTTCCTTTGAAATTTATTGGGAGAAGACTCTCTTTTGCTTTGGCAAGCTGAGATTTTTGGGCTTTTTAGTGGCAGGGAGCTCAAATTTGGTGCAGAAAATGGAAACGGAGGACAATTCTAAAGCTTTAGCGATGTCGCCTACAGAATGCGATGGCGGCAACAGGGTTTGTTGAGCAAGAATCCTCCACTATATACAATGGATTGCACGGCGTTGGAGATGAAAGGCACTTCTCCTCTGCCTGGTGCCATTAGAGCAGCAGGACCTATTGATGAGGAGATCAAATATGTGTCTATCAGTGTATGCAAGAATAAGTGCATATCTAAATAGGGCAGCTTCTAATTGTAATCAATCTTCAAATTCATCCATCAAAATGAACATACTGAACAAAGCTATATGCAGCAGGCATAACCATAATGCCCTTTCATTTAACAGTAAAGAAATTCACGTTAAGTTTTGCAGGCACAGAGGATGATGATGAGCATGACAGTGATTGCAAGTGGGATTTTGTAGAATTTAATTTCTGGTAAATTTTTTATCAATAAACCAATTTTACCCTTGGAAAAATGCAGATCTGTCAATCAAAAATAAGGAATTAATGTCTAAAAATTAAGTTAAAAATCAACATTTTTGAACTTAAGCAATATGGTGATTTTGATTACAAAAATTAATTATGGGCCACAAGTGGGAACATTAGTTCCCTGTCTTATAGATAAGGCAGGGACTAATTATTTCTAAACAAGGTACAATAATTGCACTATCTTACTTATCAATTGTTTATAAATAATGCTAAAAATAATCAGCTTCTTGAGATAAATTTTACGAAATTTAGCTTTACAAAAAAAAATTGACTAATAATTATAGTGCCAACTTAAATTGCAGTTACTTTTATAACATATTATTCTTTGCAAATTATAAAACTTTTTATCTCATTTTATATATATGGTTAAATAAAAAGAATGAAAAAATTACATTTTTTTAGTTGGTGCTGCCATTACGAAGTTTGAGGATTTTTGCTAGGATTATCATTTTGTTTTATTTTTTCCTGTGCCAACTAGTTTAAACTAGCTCTCATCTTTCTATGATTGAAAAGCATGTATAAATACCAATAATAACAATGACAAAGGTGTGCTTGCAAGCTATTTAAACTACTCTTGGGCATTATAGATACAGGTTATGACAAACATGAGGATACCGTAAGATAGTATTAGCATTTTAAGTAAGAGGCAAATACACCTCCATCAACAACAAATGAAATTGTAGCATTGAGAACTGATTCTAATTCAGCGACTTGGTTGGCATTGTATCAAAGTAATCTTGAAAGCTTCTCCAACAACATCACCACAAACAGTGGAAAGATAATAGACTAAGTCAGCTGAACAAATCACTCTATGCAAAATGTGCAAAATTGTGAGACTGAAATCTTCCTGGAAATCTCTCCTTGAGTTAACATCTTCAATTGGGAAAACTTCGGGAAATGGAAATCAAGAATTTCAATTGAACAATACGTCTCCCATATTTGCAAAATTTCTGCACTTGGATAACTTTTTCCTTGCCTTTAATTATCACTTCTCATGGTGATCTCTTGCCTTTCTTCTAGAATTTTCCTTGAGTGGACTTGGTGCTACCTTGTGGATTTCACCATGCCTTAAGACAAGTTTCTCATCTTTCCTTATAGAATTATAATTGGAATTCCTTCTTTTTGTTACATCCCAATTTTTGCCTCAATTTTAAATGTTCCTTTATAGTCATTGAGGCTTCATGCAAAGTTGAGTGATTGGTTAAATTAGTTATTTGCTATGGTTTCATGTGAAAATGAAGTATTGATTATTCGTTATTATTTCATGGGAAAATGGAATATTGGCCAATCGTTATGACGTTATATGAATTAGAAATGGATAGCTAATATGATCATATGCTATGATTGTCGTAGGTAAATATTGGGTAGCCGACGGGTCCCTTCGGGAAGGTTCTTGTTATGTAGCCGACGGACCCTTTCGGGAAGGTTCTTGTAATGTAGCCGACGGACCCCTTCGGGAACGTTCCTCGAAAAGTATTTATACCCCCTTCGGAAAGCATTGTAATCATCAGATCTTATCAAGCATAATGTAATGTCTTGGCTTATGCGAATAATAATAAGAAGTTCTGCTATTCATATCTATTGTCTGTGCGTTGATTTCTTTACCCAGTATGGTAAAACATTTGGCGCCGTTGCCCGATGGACCTGGTACGATGACAGGCAAATGAAGATTAAATGTCGAATCAGTTGAACAAGAATAAGAATAAGTTGAAGGAAAAGGATGAATTACGCGCAGTGCAGGAAACTTTAATTTTGGCACAACAGGCTGAACGCAGACAAAGATTTCAGCAAGTTACCGACAGCCACAGAAGCGCTGAAAAATTGTTGGAAGAGACTCGACAGCGGCTCGATTTGGTGGATGAAGTAAGGAAGGAATTTAGAAACTTGTGTACGCCAAGGGAAGAGAATCCAGACGGAAGGGAATCGACTCGCGCAGTTCAGAGTGCCGAGGGAGTACGAGCGTCAAGTGAACTCTTCGTCCGAGATATACTTCCGAAACAGACAGCTTCAATTGACGAAAACCCTTCTTCACAAAACAACGCGGGAGTGCAAAACAACGCAGGTACACAACAAAACCCACAACATCTAGTAATGATGGCAAGACCAAAAGAGAAACTGCCGAAGTTCGATGGCGATGGTACCACCGATCCCATTCGACATTGCAAAACATGTGAAACGATCTGGAGGGCAAATGGGATAACTGATGAAGACGACTGGATGAGACAATTTCCGGCCACCCTACAAGGCATGGCAATTGACAAGTTTACTAGTACAGATCCACAGAAACTGGACAGTTGGAGTAACATTAAAAAGGAGTTTTTGGCCGAATTTCAACTATTGTGTGACAATAAGGAAATTATAGCAGAGATCTTCAATACTAAGCAAGGGAAGAACGAAACTATCCACATCTATGCCAGGAAATTAAAAGATTTGATAAACAAAATGGAAAATAAGTTGGCGGATGGACTTTAGAAAAGGTGGTTCGTGGAAGGTCTACGCCCAAACTTGCGGAAGAAAATGAAAATTGTGCCACCGTCGTCATACACGGAAGCTTATAACAGAGAATTGAACCTCGAAAGTGAGCAGAAGACAAAGAAGAAGAAGAAGACTAGCTCATCTGATTCAGATGATGATGAGCCTTCCGGAGAAGATAGCAGCGACGATGAAAGCAGTAGCAAGAAGGTTCGCACCCTACAGAAGGACATGATCCGCATGATGGAGTTTAAAAATATGCAGAAGGAGACAAAGAGCAATGAGCTGTGGTGCATAGAGTGTAAAACCGACAGTCATACTAAAGGATCCTGTCCAAAGAACCAATTCTGCGACATTTGTCAGATCATGGGCCATTCAACAAAGGAATGCCCCTTTAACATGAAAACCAGAGGATATCGCAGGTGCTTCTTACACAAGCAGCTTCCACGTCAGGAGCGAACGGAAATGCAAACATTGATGGTGCCACTTCGGGTGGGTACAGGAATAATAGCAGAGGGCAAAACAACAACAATAATGGCGGAAGGAGTTGAATTTAGTATGATGCGAATGGTCGGCCAATAGTTCGATGTCGCGGATGCAATCTGTGGGGTCACTTTGCCCGAGAGTGCACAACGACGAACACACCGAAGTTGCTATGCCGATGGTGTGGACCTAGCGATCATGATGATGCTAAGTGCCCGAAGTCCGAAGTAAACTTGATTACTGTCAAGATGGACGAGGAAGAAGTTCTAGCAATCACTTGGAAATAGGCGAAGCTCTACCCTGATCCGACAGAGGAAAAGAAGAGAGTGGAGGAAGCCCACGCAGAGATCCAGAGAGCAACACAGGTAGAAATGGCACACCTGAAGGACACGCCGGGTACCTCCGTTCGGAACTGCGCAGAACAAAACATTGTATGACAAATATTGCAAGCCGGGGTACCCGTCAGGATAAATGATCTGTTGCTCACTATGCCTCATCTCCGATCGGCACTCACAAACATCGTTCCCACTGCTAAACTACCAGGAGAACATGGAAGGGAGCAGGAAAGTGGAGCAAGTACAGTGGACAAAAAGGAGAAGGAAAGTGGCGCAAGTGTAGAAGATCCGATGCTGTTAGCCCTCTCATTCGGATGCCATCCGACAGTCGTCGAAATGGGAATTTTCGGGACTATTTTAACGAAAATGATTGTGGACGGAGGGTCCAGTGTCAATGTGTTGCCCGAAGACACCTGGAAAAGCTTGGGACAGCCAACATTATGGCCACCTACATTCCAGCTGCTAACGACCGATCAACATACAATCAAGCCATTGGGAGTCCTGATAGCACAACCAGTAACGATTGGAACACAGCCATTCTTGTTGGATTTCGTCATGATCCCACTGAAGCAGAGAGGATATGATGCCATTCTGGGTTGGGGGTGGCTGATACAAGCCAAGGCAAAGCATGATTGGAAGAAAAATACTTTATCACTTGAAAGCAAAGGGCAGAAGTATGTCATCGATCTACACACTCAAATGGTCGAGGAAGAAGCTCTATCGTCAAATTCCGAAGAAGAAGAGGATGAAAGGAGGCAGAATATGGAACTAGATCAGGAGGGAGTCCTGCGGTTGGAAGAAGGATTGATAGACGATGATCTGGATTCAGTGAACGGTCTTTACCACTGGCAAATAGAGGACTACGAACTCTTTTCGAGCTGTAATATGTTAAGGGTCGATGAAGATAAGAAAGAAGAAGGAAATGAATGTCTGAAGCAACATAGAGAAGCCGAAGAAGGAAAGGCGGTTACAACTGAAGCTGAAGGGAAGAACATACAGTATGAATCCAAAAGGAGGAAAGATTCCATCATACAACTGCGGAGAAAGGAAATGTTAGGTCAAACCACAGATATAGCAGAAAGGTGCCGACAACAAGGAAGACACATCATACGGTCTGCACATGATACAAAGAGGAAGGGTTCAAAGAGGAGGAGTTTAATAAAAGTTGCAGCAGTACGAAGTGGAGGTGTTATTGATGGCAAGAAGGGGCAACTAACGGAGTCCATGGTACCGAGCTTTGGGAACAAACTGGGCGATATGGAAAACCGGATGGAGAGATCGTGTACTTTAAATAAACTTGATGAGCGACAATTGCAAGCACAAGGGGCCACAGAGGTAACACAGAACAGGCGTAAGGGGTGGCACGATAAACACCTGAAACTGAATAGGTTCCAACCAGGTCAGTGGGTGTTGAAATATGACAGAAGGAATGAATGTAAACCAGGAAAATTCAAAGTCAGATGGGTTGGGCCATATCAGAGCCGCGAGGTAGGGGACAATGGAGCAATAAAATTATGGACTTTGGATGGACAAGAAGTGCCTCGGGCAGTGAACGGCTCGAAGATAAAGATTTACCATGGCCGGAAGACTCCCTCGTTGCAAAATGAGGTTCGAACGACCCCTTCGTCATTGCAGGATGGCGAAGTTCGGGTGGAAAATTAAGTCTACTATATATTTTATATTATTAAAAAAAAAAAAAAAAATTGAACCAAAAAAAAAGTAAGAAAGCACCGTACAATCCTGGGCAGGTACCGTACGGCTTTTTAATGGATGCCACCATATGGATTTTTATAGGAATTTCATTGTACGGTTTTTTTTTTTTAAAAAGGCTTATAAGTCCAAGTGTAATGAATCGCGTACAAATCTTTGGATGATTGAGCAACCTACAGATTCCATAAACAGTGTACGGACTTGAAACGGCATCAATCCTAACCTCCACAGTACAGATTTTGCAAGAGTCAACGTACGGATTGAACTCCCAGATTGGCGTACGGATTTGTGATGAATTAAGAACTTGCGTACGGATTCCACAAGCGTACGGATTTCTCAAACAAGGTTGGGTGTACGGATTTTAAAGTTTTAATTGTATACTTGATGTCATACGGATTCCATGAACTTAAATTGCCATACGGATTTGTATGCTTCTGAGGTTGTCGTACGGACTTTGCATACTATGGTGATTTAGCGTACGAATTTTGAAGGACGTTATAGGATATTGCGTATGGAACTAGCATACAAACATGAGGCAATTGAAGGGCTCAACTGTACATGCCTTCACCATACGGCTTCTTCAGGGAAATTAGTGGAACAGTCAAACACCATACACTAGTAAGAAAAGGTTAAGACCATATGCTCAGGAAGTACAGCAGAAGGAATTTGTTTGTTCAAGATTGCAAAGGCTGCTGTACGGGCATGCACTGGTAGAGATTGATTTTGACTAAGGGTTTGCAGGCATCTTATAAATAAATAAATTTTAAAAAAAAGACGACAGATTGAAACAGTTCTGAATGAGTAACGCATGATGCCAAAGGGAAGGGTAGACAAGAAGTTGCCAGAAAGAGTGTGGAATCGGAAGAAAATGACAAAAATAGTGTGTTCCATGCAATTTTGTGTCAGTTTCGAAGTGCTAAGTTGGTCTTGGCGGCGCGCCCCTCAACCCCGCCTTGTATCGCGACAGGGAGCGCGCCCAGGGCGCTGCCCCAGGACCCCGCGGGGGCGCTACCCCTCGACCCCGCTGGGGGCGTTGCCCCCTAGACCCCCAATCGTTGCGGATATTAATCGTGGGAAGTCTAACCTGTTGATGAGACCTGGAGCTGTTGCAGGCATGAAGCCTTTGTGCACTAGAGGCACTTGGAGTAGGTGTTGGACGTGAAGCTGTCTTGGTGGATGCATGGAGAGCTCGGGAGGAGTAAATCATCCAGTTGAAGGCATTGCAACGACACTTGGCTTAGGGCACTCAGGAGTTGGAAACACAGAAAGCAGCACGGGTAGCTATCAAGGTCAGCTTGACTTAGGAGACAGTGGCTCCAGATGCCATGTGGGTTGGAGACCAGTTTGGTTCAGGCACGGAACGAATGTGAAAGTGATGTGACAGAAGCAGATTTATCTTGTTGAAGTTAGTCAGTTAATGTATTTTTTTTTGTAATTGTCGTCCGGAGATGATTTTTTCTTTTGGGGGGGATGATGTCATAGGTAAATATTGGGTAGCCGATAGGTCCCTTCGGGAAGGTTCTTGTTATGTAGCCGATGGACCCTTTCAGAAAGGTTCTTGTTATGTAGCCGACGGACCCCTTTGGGAAGGTTCTTTGGAAAGTATTTATACCCCCTTCGGGAAGCATTGTAATCATTAGATCTTATCAAGCATAATGTAATGTCTTAGCTTATGCGAATAATAATAAGAAGTTCTGCTATTCATATCTATTGTCTGTGCGTTGATTTCTTTACCCAGTACGGTAAAGTATTTATACCCCCTTCAGGAAGCATTGTAATCATCAGATCTTATCAAGCATAATGTAATGTCTTGGCTTATGCGAATAATAATAAGTTTTGCTATTCATATCTATTGTCTGTGCATTGATTTCTTTACCCAGTACGGTAAAACAATGATAATTTCGACTTCGTAAAATGATGAGCAATATGTTGTTAACATGATAAATTTTCACTTGCATGAACGTGGTGAAGGGGGGGGAAGCATTGCCAAAAAAGGAATTGGGCACAAAGGCACCACCTATCATTGGGCAAATAGGTAAGAGTCTTAAACCACCATGGCTAAGGGTAAATGGCTGGGCAAGCAACAATATACTTTGGACGACCATGACCTGACCAGGTCAATATGTGTATATCACTATTATAATAAAAGAAAATACTAAGCATTAACTAAAGTAACAACTAATGTGTTACCTTTATATATTGGATTGATCTCAAAACTTCATGTGATATTTGTCATGTCTTAATATAACAATACCACAGTATCTACATATGCTTGCATATGTATATACACATATATTTATGTATGTGTAAATTTGAATGAGAAACACATATACCCCACTTAATATATGACATATACATTAGATACGTTGTTGGAATATCACGCATAAATATATACATGGGTACACAAGTATAGGTAGGTATAGTATGATATTATTATATTAAGACATTTAGTATAAAGTTATTATTTTCCAACCTTGCCAACGATTTTATTATTTTATCATGAGCGGCCATATTTCTATATTCTTCATCAGGTCTTTATATTGTTCGGTGGCCATTTTAATAATAATGCCACCTAAGTTTCCCGACAGCTTTTTGGTTGTAACTCCTTGCCACCTTCATACTTTTTTGCTACCAAGCATGAAGTCGAGTAAGGCCAAGATTTTATTTTGTACGATGGTTCATATTGAGTAGCATTCAAACATCACGACAGAGTTATTAAAACTTCATACTACCTAAATTGCATTTTCGTATTGTTTTACACCATCTCAATTTGCCTGCAAATCCTTCATACTCTCTCACAGTCACACACAGCTGCTATTTCCATTTGCCTTGAATAATTATTCACTTTAAATATTGAATCGGACGTCACCGCAGTGTAACCATTCCACCAAAAATTCTATTACACATATTTGTCATATGGTGTCAAACTTTTTGTTGCAAGACACAAGCACGAAAGTTATGTGAGATGCACTAGGGACAATTTCCAATAATTCTCTGCTCTACATTTGCAGCCTTGGTCTTGTTCTCACCAGCATTGCTTAAAGACTGACTGAGCCTTTAAAGAAGCGACATTACTATAGTGTCATGAAATACTTCTGCTTATTTATGCTCTTTAAAATTCATACAAGAGGCTCGTAGATATTACCTTAGAATTAAGAAGGCAATGTTAGCTTTGATAGAGCCTTGATCTGAAATGATATTTTTTAATTTTTTTCCATTTGTATAAGATTTGTAAATATGCTCCAAATCAAGAAAACTGTGGCAATCTGTATTAAAATCATTTTTTCAAAATTATTACTTAACTTGGAGTAAGATCCAACAATGCAAGCTTATACAGAGGTATCTACTAGATATACTCTAAGATAAGTGACAACACTCATATGAAAAGTCAAGAATAAATTACAAGTATCATTTATCGTTTGTAAAGCCATTGGCCCAACTCGGGCAGAATGTAATTGGTTGTAATTATAACATGCTTATATAGTCACCCCAGAAATTCATCAAGGAAGACCAACAAGGTCGAGATGAAGGTTGTGTATTGATAATCATTGAACCTCGAGATATCCTTGCATGTTAAGAGAAAGGAATCAGTAACTAATAAACAAAATATTAAATAACCTAACAAGTTGAGTCAACTCATGGTGGTCTAAGGGTATGATTCTTGTTGTCAAGTTGGTTGTGGAATGACAGTCTAATACCTGGATGCTCTGTGACATTAAAAGTTATCTACTTTTAATGAATATTTTATTTTTATGTTATTCAAGTTCAGTTAAATATGAAGTTATCATGTGACAGTTACAAATATTTTCTTCAGTATTAATCAGTTGAACTTAGTAGAAAAAGATATCTCTTTCCATTAAGTAACAGTTAGTTACAATGGCAATTATATTCATCATATTTGCTGATTGAATACTCCTTCAATTGTTAGTCAAGATATGTCAGTTAAACTGATTATAACAGTTAATCTCTTTCATATGAACATGTAAAATAGTTGTTATAACTACCTTCTCATGCTCATGAACATGGAAAAGTAACTGTGTTCAATGATATGATAGTTGTTAGTTAAGGCTGGAAAAGCGGGATGTTACACTTTTGATCTTGATCTTTGGAAATCATGTGTTGTTGTGGCATCTAGTTCATCTTTGTCTGTCCTTAATTGTTCACTTTGTATCAGACCTTCAAAACAACATTGAAAAAAATGGCAATAATTCATTAAAATGACTTCACCAACCTTTCTATTAATTTGGAAATGGCCTTCTAAATTTTGGAAATGATGAACTCTCGTCCTTGGAAATGCACCTTCAAGTTTGATTTAGAAGAATTTCCCATACTTGGGCAATTTTCATCATTGCTTCCTTATTAATTTCACCCTCTAAAATCCTCTCCAAAATTCACACCTTCTCTCTCTAAAAACTTATACCTCTTCTTTTCTATTCAAAAACCTTAACATTTTTCCTTTGAAACTTGACCTTTTTCTCTTTCCCACTTGAAAAAAAAATTTTGGATAGTTGATGACTTCAACCTCAAATGGCTTTGGACTCCACAATTTTCAAACTTTTTTCCAACTCCAAAGAGTGAATTTCATCTCTTGGTCTACATTCTTCATCATGAGAGAGTGGACTTTGCTTGTGCTTGTGGATTTCCAACAACCTTCCTTGTTTGCAATCAGGAATTTCCACAACTTCAGAATTCTCCGCACATTTCCATGGAATTTTAAAGAATTTTCCTTCTGCTTGGGTGGAGTTCACTATAGATCAAGGAATTTCCTTCACTAAATTTTCTCCCTTTTGGAATTTTCTTTCACCATGGCGAACTTTCAATGATAATTGAGGAATTCCCAAAACAATCCATTTGGAAACTTCATTTAGACAGGAACTTCCATGAATTTTTGAGCGGACTTTATGCCTTGATCATAATTAAACCATCCCTTAGACACATCTCTTATCTTTTAAAGACAGACTTTATCTTGGCTTGATAAATTTCTTCACAATATTTTTCTCATTATATTGGCATCTACCTCCTAAAAGATTTTTAAAAAATCTAAGTTAGGAGAAGATATGGAATTTACGAATTGGAAGTATGGAATTTAAGTCTAATTAAATCTTATTCTAATTTCACTTGCATTCCTACCTCAAACAACAGTTCCACAACAGTAACACTTTTTTTAGATTACACTGTGCGCGTGTGTGTGCGTGCACGTGTCCATTTTATATAATGAAACCCCTCTGTGTGTGTGTGTGTGTGTGTTTGTGTGTGTGTGTGTGTTTGTGTGTGTGTGTGTGACTTTTTTTAGATCACACTGTGCGCGTGTGTGTGTGTGCGCGTGTGTCCATTTTATATAATGAAACCCCTGTGTGTGTGTGTGTGTGTGTGTGACACTTTTTTTAGATTACACTGTGCGCGTGTGTGTGTGTGCGCGTGTGTCCATTTTATATAATGAAACCCCTCTGTGTGTGTGTGTGTGTGTGTGCGTGCGCGTGTCCATTTTATATAATGAAACCCCTCTGTGTGTGTGTGTGTGTGTGTGTGTGTGTGTGTGTGTGTGTGTGTGTGTGTGTGTGGGTGTGTGTGGGTGCGTGTGCGTGTGTGCGTGTGCGTGTGTGTGCGTGCGCGTGTGTCCATTTTATATAATGAAACCCCTGTGTGTGTGTGTGTGTGTGTGACACTTTTTTTAGATTACACTGTGCGCGTGTGTGTGCGTGCGCGTGTGTCCATTTTATATAATGAAACCCCTCTGTGTGTGTGTGTGTGCGCGTGCGCGTGTGTCCATTTTATATAATGAAACCCCTCTGTGTGTGTGAACATGGAAAAGTAACTGTGTTGTTTTAAAGATGTATACATATTTTTAAGCTTGCATATTTTAACAAGTTTTTCCTGAGCCATGAATACAGGTCAAATTTTAAGCCTACCAACATTGTGCAGGTCCAAAAATGGTACTTAGGCACAACAGGATTTTGAATGTAAGATTTGTGAAATATCCTTTCTTCTTAGGATTGCTAAATTTCAAGTTTGACCTTTATCTAATTAAGGGTTATAGGAAAACACACATTTGAAATAGAAATTTAAACATTAATTTCATTTGTATGGAAGAAAATGCAGGAACTTTGCAAACCCTGATTAGCTTCTAACTACAGAGATATACGTTGGTTGCTAAAGAAAACACATGCAGGGTTTAACCATATACCTGGATATTTCTAACATAATTTGCTCGTCAATCTAGGTTATCACATCATCTAGAAAGTCTTATCTGATGTTACTGTGTATCCTAAAGCATTTTTTCCCTGATTAGGAAACAACTCAAAGCTGCCTGTTGTTGTACCCTGGAAAAGGGACCCAGTCTGCTGTCTCTGTATTTGCAGGTTACCAAATCAAGAAATAGAGATTGTTGGTGTATGCACCTGAGGAAACTACTAGTAGCTGCAACTGAGATGAGTAGTAAATAGCTGAGAGCTTTGGAGAAATGTGCAAAGCATAAGCTTCAGGGTTTGACTTCCTAAACTAGCGCGGAACTGATTTGCTGAACAAAACATAAATGATATCAAAACATGTCCTTCTGCCTTTCCTGCGATCCAATATAACTCTTTCAGCAACTAAGACCAGCTCAATTTTTTTTTTTATAATTTTGGCCAACAGCAAAGGAAACTTTCTAATTCTCCATTCCACCTCACCCTATCCTGACCTTCGTGATAGATCAGCCTTATCATAAAACAACTCAACTCTGATCTTGGCGACAACAAAAGAAAAACAAACCCATGGCCCATGACTCGACATTGCTACTTAAGTTGGGTTCCCTTCATGACCGAAAAATAGGAAATAAATTAACCTTAATCCCCTTTATTTAACAAATGCTTTGCCTAAGGGAAAAGTACTAAGCTAGCATTATTTATTTAATTAAATAATGGTGGCTGAACAAGGCAGGACCTTAGAGTCCTCCCTTCCTGTGATTGCTGGTCCACAAGCAATTGCAAATTAGGATGTTGCGAGATTTCTTCATCCTTCCAAGTAGCATCCTCAATAGGCAACTCCTTCCATTTTATCAGATACTCTTGGACCATCTTATTCCTCGACTTCCATTCTCTCCAATCAGCGAAACCCTCAAGCACTAATACCAACTTCCCTTCTTCATCCAAACATGGTAGCTCGAGAGATGCACTTGTATGCTGACCCCACACTTTCTTTAGACAAGAAACATGGAAAACGTTATGGATCCTACTTCCCTCAAGAAATTCCATTCATATGCAACCTAATGTAAAAGAAAGTAGTTTGCGTGCTTAGTCCTTATCTTCTCAATGACTTGCTCAGGCTTTCTCTTAGCCTATTAGGGTTCACTTTAATAAACTAATCTTTGGAGGATCTCTATCCTATCCTCTAATTGTTTACCGCATAGATTAATTGATTGATGCACATAGACAATAGATGGAAATGGCAGAACTTCGTCCTTTATTCGCATATGCCAAAACATTACATTATGCTTGATGATATCCTTACAATGCTTCCCAAAGGGGGTATATATACTCACCGAAGGGCCTTTTGGAAGGTTCCCGAAGGAACCCGTCGGGCACAAGTTGGCTACATAATAAATAATACATACTATCCTACCCGTCAACTCATTTACAATTATTTACTGACTACATCATCCCCCCAAAAAGAACAGTCATCTCCGGATGACAATACAGCAAAATTGTGCAACTAATGACCAAGATACTATGCAGGGGGACATGTTTGTGCTCTCAGGTCACTCAGCTTAGCCCGAAGCTTGTAGACCTGTTCCTTCCGAATCTTCAACTCTGCTTCCGCTTCCATCTGAAGCTCTAGCACGGACTGCATCATCGCTCCAACTTCTCCCATTTCTTTCTCCTTTTCTGCTACCGCCTACACCTTCTCTACTACCAACTGCTCCTTCTCTTCTGCCAATTGCCTTTGTCTGACTAATAGGGCTTCCCTCTCGGATTGATAGACCGCCCTCTCAGATTCCCAAGCTGCCCTCTCTGAAGCCAACCCGACAGTTGACTCCTCCGGAGCTCTCTCAGCTGCTACCTGATTCGCCTGACCCCTCCAAAGAACGTAGTACGCCTCCTTGTGCAACTTGACTATCCACACCAAAATCTGTCGTGGTGGCCCAGTCCTGACGCATCTCATCAGTCTCTACATCTGGCCATCCCTGCTCCTCAAAACAAACCGTGAAGGCAGCTGGGCATCCTAGTCACATAAACGAAATGACTCCCTCCAGCTCCTTCACAATCAAATCCAATGCCTGAGCCTCCGTTGAATCCAACACCTGACAAGCCCGGGATGCTAAAGTGGTGAAGTCGGCAAGAAATGCCTCCTTCATTCCTGTTCCGCGCTCTAATGGATGTTCCTACATACCCATAGCCATCACCACGGCATCTGCCATACGCTCATCAGTACTGTGCGATGGTCCAACGTCTGAAACTGGCCCTGCTACCTGAGGCTGAGTGTCTACCTCGAAATTATCATCTCACATAGGAGTCTACAAATAGGCCAGCCGGGGAGCTGGAGCACGGTGGAACTGCGTGCTCAAAAAAGTACTGACCTCCCTATCCCACTCAGGTGATGCCAACTGTGTTGCATCCACCGTCACCACTGCATCAGATCCCATGACATCCAAGTGTATGCTCGACGTACTCTATGTCTCTGTTATCTCCGGTACTAGAAGGTCGAGTACCTCCAAGGTCATCTCTCCTCTATCTGGCATGCTCTCTACTGTAGGTGCCTCAACTCCTGCTGGCTGAGCCACGGCAACTTCCACTTCCACTGCTGGCTGCGCTACGGTAGGTGCCACGAGTGCTGCTACCGGAAGTGCTTCAGCAGGAGCTGGCAAAGTCTCTCGGCTGACGGGTGCTGTCGCCCATGTAAACCCTACAATAAACCCAACTCCCAGTCGGACAGGAGAAGGCCTTACACCGTGTTGCCATGGTGCTGCTACTGTAACTGCCTGCTCGGGTGCACCGGTCATTAGTACTGGCTGCCTTATCTGTCCAAACCCTAGAATGTGAGCCATGTGTAGACCTACTGGCACCAAACAGGGAGTAACAGGAACTGTACTGCGCAAAAATAGCAAGGGGGTAGCTATGACAACCTGAACCTCCTCATCATCATTTTCTTCCCCTTCTTCGTCCCCTACGCTGTTCTCCTCCGACGATGTCTCCTGTCGGCTGTTGTCCGTATCACCTCCCGTGTCCATCCGAGGTCTCTTCTGCCCTGTAGAACCCTTCTGCCCAGTGGCTGTATCCAAGTGCTTCCACCACATGATAGGAGGTTCTCCGGGAATAAGTGGTCTAGGTTTTGCCTCTAACTCGTCCGCTGGGATCATCCATGCTGCCGCATCGAGGAAGAGACCAATCGCGTAGTGTGGCATATAGGTGGTCTTATGCTAGAGAGTCAGGAACTCATGCATACGCTCGGCCAACACAGACGCCCAATCGTACACCTTTCCGTTCATTATTCAATTCATCATAGACACCTGCAGAAATGAGATATCGAATGCCCTAGATGATCCTGTAAGCCTGCTCTTGACCAAGTCCATCAGGCATCGCCATGGTCCTTCCTGAATGTTTTTTTTCTTTAAACCCCTTCCTTTCGATGTCTCAACCAATGCCACCTGCTCTGCTTCCATCATATCTCCACATACCAGTCTAATCAAAAATAGCTTTACCTCTTTAGAAATTTTCTTCGGTTGAACCTTTTTGCCCTACAGCCCTAGAATGCCAAAGACTCATGTGAAATCAAATGCCTTGAATGAGACCACCAAGTCCTTGTCCAAATACTCAAATGTGCTCCTCCAAGAAGCTCTGCCATAGGTCTCAATCATGGCGCACAAGAATCCTTCATAATCTTGAATGCAAAAAACAGGCATCCGAATAGCCCATTCCACCTGTGCTCTTCTGATGCTGGCTTTTACTGGATGTGTATCAGGGGTTTCTTGCCACCATCTTTTGCAATCCATTCCACTCAACCCCTCGAATTGTATAGTTTGTGGCATAATTTCAGCTATTGCAGGTGTCAGGGGTTTACACTTCTGCTTGCTGCTACTAGTGCCTTCATTCTGATTTCCTACACTAGACATGCTCGTGCCCTTCTCAACTGCCGCTTCTTCCAGTTGCTTTTTCCACTTCCTTTTGCCTACAGACTCCATGTACTGTTAGGTCAGTTGTTATACTTTCCTTCTTGCAAGCGTACGGATCCGTACGCTTGCGTCCAATAATAATATTCTCCAATTCCGTACAGTGCTGATGTAGAATTGCCCTTCAGAATCATCCGTACAGGGACCATACAATTTCAATCCTTCTGAAAGCTTTCCAGAACCCGTACGGTATCAACAAGAAGAAATAAGACATTGAAAATGCAGTACAGTGGTGTTTTCCTAACCAATAACTGAATCCGTACGGCTGAAATGACTCCTATTCCCTACAGATTTCAGTCTCCAATATCCCCAAAAGCCTTGACGCCTTCAGATTCTTCAATATCCCTGCCTTATGTAAAACTCGTACTGCAGCAATATCCCTCCTAATCCTTCAAAATCCGTACATTTCCAAACACATAACTAAAATCTCACAATCCGTACATTAGAAACATAAATAGCTTCCAGCCCAAATCCGTACAGCAGACCCCTGAGTAGTGCCCTGTAAAAACTTTATGCCAAAATATGCAAAGTTCATACACCAGAATGGAAAATTCGTACCCCAAGCCGTACATCAAGTGCTGGGAATGGAAGCCGTACGCCAAGTGCTAGAGAAGAAATCCGTACGCCAAATTGCGATTCAATATGTCTTCTCCAAAATCCGTACGACCAACTATATGAATCTGTCCTTCACATCCATACGGTGTCCTTCAAGAGACCACAATTTTTCGTATGGTGCCAGGCTGCATCTTCCAAATAACTTCAAAATCCGTACAACAAAGACATCCCTACCTGCAAAATCCGTACAGTGAAAAGAACTCCCCAAAATCTATATGCTGAAGAGAACTCCCAAAAATCCATACGCTGAAGAGAACTCCCAAAATCCATACGGTGACTTGTAAGTCACAAATAATACCTTCCAATATCCGTACATTGTACGGTAAACTGTATGGTGCATCAGTCTAAAAAGGCCATACGGTAACTTTTCCACCTCATTTATTTTTTCTAAAAATGCAGAATATGCAGCAGACTTAGTTTTCCATCCGAACGTCGCCATTCTGCAACGACGAAGAAGTCGTTCGGACTTCATTCTGCGACGAGGGAGTCTTCCAGCCATGGTATATCCTCAGTTTCGAGTCGTTCACTACCTGAGGCACTTCCTGTCCATCCAGAGTCCACAATTTTATTGCTCCATTGTCCCCTAATTCCCGGATCTAGTATGGCCCGACCCATCTGACTTTGAATTTTGGGGGGGATGATGTAGTCGGTAAATAATTGTAAATGAGCCGACGGGTAGGATAGTATGTATTATTTATTATGTAGCCGACTTGTGCCCGACGGGTTCCTTTGGGAACCTTCTGAAAGGCCCTTCGATGAGTATATATACCCCCTTCGGGAAGCATTTTAAGGATATCATCAAGCATAATGTAATGTTTTGGCATATGCGAATAAAGGAAGAAGTTTTGCCATTTCCATCTATTGTCTGTGTGCATCAATCAATTAATCTATGCGGTAAACATTTGACGCCGTTGCCCGATGGACCTAGGACGCAGACAAACGGATGAAGACTAAATGTCGAATCAATTGAACAAGAATAAGAATAAGTTGAAGGAAAAGGACAAAATATGCGCCACGCAGGAAAATTTAATTTTGGCACAACAGGCTGAACATAGACGGAGATTTCAGCAAGTTACCGATGGACACAAAAGCACTGAAAAATTGTTGGAAGAGACTCGACAGCGGCTCGATTTGGTGGAAGAAGCAAGTGAGGAGTTTCTAAACCTACATACGCCGAGGGAAGAGAATCCCAACAGAAGGGGATCGACTCGCACAGCTCGAAGTGCCGAGGGAGCACGAGCGTGGAGTGAACTCTTCGTCGGAGATATACTTCCGAAACAAACAACTTCAGTTGACGAAAACCCTTCTTCACCAAATAGCACGACAGTTGGAAACAGCGCAAGTGTTGCAAACAACACGGGTGTTGGAAACAATGCGAGTGTGAACAGCGCGGGTGTGCAAAACAACGCGAGAGTGCAAAATAGCGCAGGTACACAACAAAACCCACAACATCCAGTAATAATGGCAGGACCAAAAGAAAAGTTGTCTAAATTTGATGGTGAAGGAACCGCTGATCCGATTCGACTTTATAAAACATGTGAAATGATCTGGGGGGCGAATGGCACAACAGATACAAACGAATGGGTTCGACAGTTTTCGGCCACCCTACGGGGTGTTGCGATTGATTGGTTTACTAATACAAATCCACAAAAGTTAAATAGTTGGGATAATATTAAGGAGTTTATCGCAGAATTTCAAATATTGCGCGACGATAATGAGATTGTAGCGGAGATATTCAATACTAAGCAAGGGAAGAATGAAACAATCCGAGTCTTCACCAAGAAGTTGAAGGACCTGATCAATAAGATGGAGAATAAGTCGGCTGATGGGCTACAAAAGAGATGATTCATTGAAGGCCTTCATCCAAAGCTGCGAAAGAACATGAAGATCGTGCCACCATCGACATACACTGAAGCGTACAATTGGGCAATGAACCTCGAAAGTGAGCAAAAGACAAAGAAAAAGAACAAGAGTAGCTCGTCTGATTTAGATGATGAGGAACTTTCAGGAGAAGATAGCAGCGATGATGAAGGCAGCAACAAGAAGGTCCGCGTTCTTCAAAAGGACATGATTCGGATGATGGAGTTCAAGAACATGCACAAGGAGACTAAGGGCAATGAGCTATGGTGCACAGAGTGCAAGAAAGAAGGCCATACGAAGAGATCCTGCCCGAAAGATCAATTTTGTGAGATTTGCCAAATTTTGGGACATTCGATAAAGGAATGCCCTTTCAACCTGAATAAAAGAGCACCCCAGCAAGTGTTCCTCACGCAAGAGGCGTCCGCGTCAGGAGGGAGTGAGAACACCGGTACGGAAGGTGCCACATCGGGTGGATACAAAAATAACTGGCACAGGCAAAACAACAACAACAACAACGGCAACAACAATAATGGCGGGAGGAGTCGAATTCAGTATGATGCGAATAGTCGGCTGATAGTTCAATGCCGCGCATGCAATCTGTGGGGTCACTTTGCCCAAGAGTGCACAACGGCGAACACACCGAAGTTGCTATGCTGATGGTGTGGACCTAGCGATCATGACAATGCTAAGTGCCCGAAGTTCGAAGTAAACTTGATTATTGTCGGGATGGACGAGGAAGAAGTTCTGGCAATCATACGGAAGCAAGCGAAAGTGTACCCCAACCTGGCAGAAGAAAAGAAGAGACTAGAGAAAGCATGGGCAAAGATTCAGAAAGCAACGCAGGCAGAGAAGGCCCACTGAAGGACATGACTGGTACCTCTGCACGGAACTGCGTAAAACAAAACATTGTATGGCAAATATTACAAACCGAGGTACCAATCAAGATAAATGATATGTTGCTCACCATGCCTTAGCTCTGATCGGCACTCACAAACATCGTTCCCGCTACTAAACTACCAAGAGAACATGGAAGGGAGCAAGAAAGTAGAGCAAGTACAGTGGACAAAAAGGAGAAGGAAAGTGGCGCAAGTGCAGAAGATCTTATGCTATTAGTCCTCTCATCCGGACGCCATCCGGCAGTCGTCAAAATGGGAATTCTCGAGACTGTATTGACAGAAACGATTGTGGACGAAGGGTCCGAAGTCAATGTGTTACCCGAAGACACCTGGAAAAGTTTGGGACAGCCGACATTATGGCGACCTACATTCCAGCTGCTAACGGCTGATCAACATGGAATCAAGCCATTGGGAGTCCTAATAGCACAACCAGTGATGATTGGAACACAGCCATTCCTGTTGGAATTCGTCATGATCCCAATGAAGCGGAGAGGATATGATGTCATTTTGGGCCGGGGGTGGCTGATACAAGCCAAGGTTAAACACGATTGGAAGAAAAATACTTTATCAATTGAAAGCAAAGGCAGGAAATACATCATTGATCTACACACTCAAATGGTCAAGGAAGAAGCTCTGTCATCAGATTCCGAAGAAGAAGAGGATGAAGGGAGGCAGTGTATGGAACCAAATCAGGAGGGAGTCCTACGGTTGGAAGGAGGATCAATGGATGACGATTTGGATTCTGTCAACGGTCTTTACCACTGGCAAATAGAGGACTACGAACTCTTTCCGAACTATAATATGTTAAGGGTGGACAAAGGTGAGAAAGAAGAGGAAAATGAATACAGAGAAGCGGAAGAAGGAAAGGCAATTATGGCTGAAGCTGAGGGGAAGAACATACAGTACGAACTCAGAAAAAGGAAGATTTCACCGTACGACTACGCAAAAAGAAAATGTTACATCGAACCACAAATATAATAGAAAGGTGCCAGCAGCACGGAAGACACATCATACGGTCTACACAGGAAACAAAGAGGAAGGGTTTAATAAAAGTTGCAGCAGTACGGAGTGGAGGTGTTATTGATGGCAAGAAGGGGCAGCCGACGGAGTTTATGGTACTGAGCTTCGGGAACAAACTGAGCAATATGGAAAACTGAAGGGAGAGATCGTCTAACTTAAATAAACTTCGACAATTGCAGGCACAATGGGCCATGGAGGTGACACGGAACAGACACAGCGTGGCATGATAAACCCCTGAAACTGAACAAGTTCCAATCGGGACAATTGGTGTTGAAGTATGACGGATAGAATGAAATCAAACCAGGCAAGTTTCAAGTGAAATGGGTCGGGTCGTACCAGATTCAAGAAGTGGGTGATAATGGAGCAATAAAACTATGGACGCTAGACAGAAAGGAAGTGGCCGACGTAGTGCATACGTCGAAGTTGAATGTCTACTATGAAAGAAATAATGCACCTTTGTGGACGAACAACTGAGAAAAGAACTACAAGTAGTGTATATATGTAAATATTGTACATATGTAAGATCAGTAAGGACAATCAAAAAAAAAAAGAGGAGTGGAAAAGTCACTATAGGGTTTTTAAAAGCTTCACCGTACGGCTTTCAAAGTTACTTGCAAGACACCGTTCGACTTTTACTTTGCAAAGCACTAAGGACAAATGCAGCATACGGATTTCAAGCAACGCTTCCAGTTAGTGATGTTCTCTCATAGCGTACGGATTTTGGGAATGAATTGCTTTAAGTCGTACGGCTTTTTTGCAACTTTCTCTGATGGTATTGTACAGATTCCTGCATGAATGATATTCAGTGTATGGATTTGAGAGGATATTGTCTGTTTCCTCGTACGGCCTTAAGTTTCTTCTATCTGGCACCGTACGGCTTTTTAAGCTTCATTCACCATACAGTGACTATGATGCACTTGTTATGCACAGTATAGAAGTCTTACCTCCCCTTCATTGTACGGATTTTTGAAGGCTTTGATTTTGCACCGTACGAATTTTGGGATTTTGGAGACTGCCATACGGATTTCTCTTATACATTTGGTGTACAGATTTTGAAGTCTTCAGATTGTGATGCTGTACGGATTCCATAAGTATGTATGAATTGTCTAGTTCACCGTACGGATTTATATGATTCCACTTGGCGTACGGATTTTCCACATTACATCTTGCCATACAGTTTCCCTTCCCAGAAGCTTGGAGTATGATTTTTCAAGATTAACTCACATGTTTGAAACAATAATAGATTATTTTTCAATCTGTTCAATTGTTGGGCGTGCGGATTTGATTTCTAGACTTGGCGTAGGTTTCTAAGACAAAGCTTAGTATTTTTGGAGATTGACGTACGGACTTTTCTTCTATTGTGGCGTACAGATTTCAGCAATAACACTGGGTGGATTCTGTATTGTTTTAGCTTCCAGTTGGATGGCACACGGATTTAAGGAACCAAATGCATAATCACCACCCTACGGAATTGAAGATTCAGCTCTCTAAAAACGTACGCATTGGAAGGATTTGCTTGTTTGCAACCGTATGGAATTGGAGGGCACAATTGCTGGTTGCCGCCATACGGATGTTGTATGAAATTGAAGGTTATTTCTACGTACTGACTTAGCTTGGCGTCCAGAATTAGTTGGAGGTTTTACAGATAGTTTCCGTTTGAAGAGAGGGCAAGAGGAAGCAGTCAGAAGAGAGGAGAAAAAAAAAAATGACGAAAGATTGAAACAGTTCGGAATGAGTAACGCATGATGCCAAAGGGAAGGGTAGACATAAGCAGTTGCCAGAAATAGTGTGTTCCATGCAGTTTTCTGTGGATTTCGAAGTGTTGATTTGGTCTTGGCGGCGAGGGGCGTTGCCCCCTAGACCCCCAATCGTTGCAGATTATCAGTCGTGGGAAGTATGACCAGTTGATGAGACCTAGAGCTGCTGCAGGCATGGAGTGTTTGTGTACCAGAGGCACTTGGAGTAGGTGTTGGACGTGAGGTTGTCTTGGTGGATGCATAGAGAGCTCAGGAGGAGCTAATCATCCAGTTGGAGGTAGTACAACGACACTTGGCTGAGGGTACCCAGGAGTTAGAAACAGACAAAGCGACATGGGTGGCTATCAAGGTCAGCTAAGGAGACAGTATTGTGTTAGCAGAGGTTGCAGATGCAACGTGGTTTGGACACCAGTTTGGTGCAAGCACGAGACAAACGTGAAAGTGATGTGGCAGAAGCAGATTTATCTTGTTGTAGTTAGTCAGTTAATGTATTTTGTTGGTTAATTGTCTTAGATATTTTGTAATTGTCGTCCGGAGATGACTTTTTCTTTTGGGGGGGATGATGTCATAGGTTCTTGTTGTGTAGCCGACAGGTCCCTTCAGGAAGGTTCTTGTTATGTAGACGGGCCCTTAGGTAATTGTCATGTAGCCGACGAGCCCCTTCAGGAAGGTTCTTCGGAAAGTATTTATACACCCTCTTGGGTCATTGTAAATCATCTTATCAAGCATAATGTAATATTCTGGCATATGTGAATAAAGGAAGAAGTTCTTTTGTTCTCATCTATTGTTTGTACACATTGATTTCTTTACCCAGTACGGTAAACACTAATTACTTGCTACCTAGTTACACCAAAGATTGTTGCTTCTTCCTTCACCAAAATGCCTCTACAAATCAATTTGCCAACTTCAATTCTTGATCCATCTTGTTCTTTTCCCCAAGTACATGGAGTGAGGGGCTCATACATGAGATGTTAGACTTCTCCTAGGCTTCTGGACACAAATCCTGCAAGTTTCCTTCAAGTTCTTTTCACCTACACCAAAACTGTCAAAAACAGGCCTAACAGAATTAGCCCTCCTACTTGGGTTTTTGGACCATAACTCTAAATTACTCCAAACAAACTATGGATTTGAGTACCCTTTTGGAAAACCTAAAGGATTTTGTGGGTCTCAAGTCTCCAAGCCATCCGTACACCTGAAAACAATTTTTATGCCTATAATCCAGGATTTCATAATATGAATGACAGTGTTGACTGAGTCTAATCATTCCCTTAACAAAACTTGTTTTGAAACTTTGTCCTCTTGCATATAGTAACATCACTCACCCCTCTCCATTCTGCAACTCCTGGTTTGAAGTATCTATCAAATTCAAACCTCCAAAAGCTTCTTGCCAACGCTGTGATTGCCTAACGAAATGTCTATGACTTGCCTAGGGCATCACATTTAAAATGCTTAACCAATTCTCCAGGGCCCCAAAAACTACATACATAATGTACACAAGCTCCACTTCCATTCCCCTTAAGGCCGTGACGAATTCACGGTGGGAACTCATGGAGGAGCCATTTTTGCAAAAACTGCCAAGACTGGAACAGCACACAGTCTGTTTGCAAAAGATTTTCAAAAGTTAACCAAATGAACTTCTACAACCTAGTAATCTGAAACAAAAAGAACTGTACAAGAATGAACTTTAGTAATCCAAAGCAAAAACTCCAACTTCAGTCCATTACTGAGATCATGCAATGTAAAACATGTAAAAAACTGTCAAAAACTGGGGCAGAATTCGTGGATTTCAATATCAAGACTTCTTTCTTACAACTTCCAACCTCTGTAATGAGTGTATTTCGTGGTTTTATAAGTGTACCAAGAGGTTTCAGACAGTTATTGCAACTATCAACCTCAAATTCACAACATGTTCATTTCTTGCTCAAATGTTGTCAAGTAATTTTTCAAAGTTGCTGACACCTTTTGCATTTTTGCAATTTCTGAACACCTATCACTTGGAGCCTTCCAATATGGTCCAATATGGTCCATTTATGATATCTAGGCATGATCTAGCCTTTAGAGCATCAGTCCACAGGTTTTTGACCACTTTGTCAATACTTGACATCTTTCTCATTTCTTGCTCCAAATGATATGTAGGATCTTCAATCCATGCAATGGGATGTAAAAACATCATGGAGGACAAGATAGGTTAAAAAACAATACCTTCCTCATGCTTTTATGGTCCTAGACCCATAAATTCCTAAGACAAGCAAACCAAAACCGCCTAGAACGGATTGAACCGAGCCAACTCCACCTAGGAACAAACTCAAACATGACCTTGAAAGGTCCAAACTCACACTCCTGACTTGGCTAGAGTCAATGCATGCCAAAATCAAAACTATAAATCAAAACAAGGAGCTTTGACTAGGTGCTTCTGCACCACAACCTCACCAATCTTATAAGGACTTCAATTTTTCCACACCACTAGTCTTTAATGAAGACTGCATGTACAGTTGTAGACTTAAGAAAACCAAGTCTTGAACATGAAATGTTCTCTCTACTCTATGCATGTCTGCATATGTTTTTTGTTGATTTTGAGTCTGCTTGATGTTATCTTTCAATGTCTTAAGAATGTCTTGATAGCCTTGAAGTGTCTCCTTTGCTCAAGGAACCTTGATGTCATCAAATGCTAGTCTATGAAGGATAATGTTTTGTATCCATACAAGGCCTTACATGGAGACATGTCAATCATCATATATTAGTAGTGTTGTAGCAATACTCCCCTAAATGCAGCCATCTAACCCAAGCCCATTGTTGTCCTGAAACATAGCTTATGAGGTAACCTTCCACCCATTTGTTCACAATTTACATTTGCCCATTTGTCTAGAGATGGTAATTGGCACTTGGTGTCAATTTTGTCCCTGCCAAAACATATTGATAAGCCTATTGTCCCGATCGCAGACAGCAGTCTTAGGTAGGTCATGCAACTTGAACACTTCTCGAAAAACTAAATCAGCAACCTATGATGCAGAGAAATATGTAGCAATGGCAAAGAAATGGAAATATTTGATCAACTTGTCCACTACCACAAAGATACAATCTTTGTATTGAACACATGGGAGTCTTGCGCTGAAATCCATGGATATTTCTTCCCACTTCTATTATGGTATTGGTAAAGGTTGCAAAAGATCTGTTGGGAAAGTGTGTTCTGACTTGTCCTATTGGCAAATCAAACATTCACAAACATATTGCAACACATCATTGCTAAGCCCCTTCTAGGAAAATCTCTCTTATCTGATGGTATGTCTTGGAGAAACCTATATTTATGTCCAGCTAGAGAGGTCTCATGCAGTGCCCTCATAATGTTACACTTCAACTTAGATTTAGTTACCAAGTAAATTCTATTTTTGTAATATATTATGTCTTCAATTACAAAATCGATCAGCCTACCCTTGACCATCCACTAAATAACAAGCAAAAAAGCTTATAGTATATTCGGCCAGCAAATGAGATTTCCAATCAGCTGAAATCTCTATGAGCGAACCAATAGTGGGTTTCCTAGAAACTTCATCAGCTACCAAATCCTTTTTCCCTTTGATGAATTTCACATCAAAGCCATAGGCCTCAATCTTGCCGACCCATTTTTTATGTCGTTCATTGAGATTACTTTGTTCCAAAAATTACTTTATACTATTATTATTAGTCCTGACAGTAAGTTTTGCACCTGCCAAGTATTGTCTGAACTTGCTTAGTGCACGCATGATAGCCAACATTTCTTTGTCATAAATGGGGTTAACTTCTTTGGATCTCTGAGCTTCCTACTTTCAAACACAATAGGATGCCCATCTTGTATTAAAACTACTCCAATTCCCTGCCCTAAAGTGTCACACTCAACAATAAATGGCTTTGTGAAATTTGGAAGTGCCAATACTAGATATGTGCTCATAATTTCTTTAACTTTGTCAAATATAACATGTGCCTCTGTAGACCATGAAATACCCCCTTCTTAGTAAGATCAATTAAGGGGGAGGCTAACTAGGAGAAACCTCAAATAAACCTTCTCTAATAGCAATATAAACCCAAGAATCCTCTCAAAACAGTTATGTCGTAGGACGCACCCAATCCATATTTGCTAGTATTTTCTCTAGGTGTACCTTTACCCCTTTAATTCCTTTCACATTCCTAGATAAAGAATTTCAAACATTCTAAATTCACACTTAGAAGGTTTCGCAAACAATGGTTGCTTTTCAATGATACTCAATACAACATCAAGTGTTGCAAATGTTCATCCCACATCCTACTGTAAAGTTTAAAGCCACTCTGCTTGCAACAATTGGTGAAGATTTTGCAAAGGGGGTTGCAAGCAGAGTGGGTTTAACCATGGAGGAAACTCCATAGTTAAGCACGCTCAAGCTATAGTACTGGGATGGGTGACCTCCCAGAAAATCCCGGTGCTTCACCTCTGTGAGCATCACCTAGATCCATTGAGTGCTAAGTGTTCCATTTATTCTCATGAGAGATGGATTCATGTGAATCACTACTCATGAAACATGAGTGAATGAATTTGACTCAAAAACTATACAGTTAAATCTTGATAGCAATATCATAATTTGACTAGTTATCAAAAAATATGTCCTGCCTATCAATTGATGGGTTTAAGGGGCTTTCTAATGAATGGTTCATAAGGCACAACACTTGGTGAAGGTTTTGCAAATGGGATTGCAAGCAGAGTAGGTTTAACCATAGAGGAAACTCCGTAGTTGTTAATGTGTGTTTTATGACCCACCAAACAGTAGAACAAAATACCGAAATATCTTATTCTCTCTTGAATAAAGTCTCGTGTATGCTGAAATTGCTAGAAGATCATACAATGACTTCAAGGTTCCTTTAATGTCAAGTCTTGACTATGGCTAAGATCGGTGGTTGATGTGATTTGTTGATGATCACAAGGGGCCTTACATGTTTATTCAGATTCATTTCAAGCCATACTGGATGTGGGAGATATCTTAAGGTTTTGCAATGAAATACTTTTTTGAGTTTTCACAAAATATGCAAAAATTCAATAAGATAGGGTTCAGGAATTCTACTCTAATCCTAAGGGTAGTGATAACAAAAGATAGTACTCTAGTGGACAAATTCCTCACTTTATCGAATTCTACTTCGCCAAGTTATACTACAACTACGCGTGAACTAGTGCAATCTTCAAGGGTTATGCCTAAGATTTTCATATCACCGCATACGCCATCATAAAGAACAATGTATATGAATGATAGAAGTTAAGCTTATGCATGAAACGGGTTCAAGCTAACTTTACACAATGAGTTAGAATCACTAAAACATCAAAAGTATGAACCAAAGGAATTCATCAATACACCATCATATTCTTCATTGTAATCGCCACACATTAACTAGGCTAAACTTAATCTAATTGAAGAAATTTAAGAGAACAAGCAAGCACTAAGACACATCAAGTATTCACCAAGCTCCAATGAAAACTTTATTATCTCAGTAGCTCATAGCAAAAATCTCATAAAAATCTCCCTTTACAAATGAGAAATGAGGCCCTTATATAGGTCCTCAATTACAACAGGTGGCCCGGATGATCACAATAACCAATGGCCAAGATCGTGCCACATCAACCCTAATTAGGGTTAGGGAAAAGTAAAGGAATCTACATTAATGCAACAAGGAATCCACTACTGTAGTGGGTAATAAATGCCCGCTATGCATGCTCATTTAGGAAGGAGTGGGGTGTAATAAATGAGCCTTAAGAATGCCCACTATGCATTAAATGCATCTATCCTTGATTTCCCTGCCTGAAGGAGCGAAATTGATCTAACACTATTTCCAACTCCTCTGTACTTATGCTTGGTGCAGATTCTTGCTTGAATTCTAGAACTGCAATTGCTCTTTCCGCTTTTCCCAAGCTTTCATCCCAATCTGGTAGTAAGTCCTTAGTAGTGTGCATTGTATTCAAAAAGACGGAGAAGTTCTCAAAATCATCTCTTTCATAGACATTTAGTTGAAAGAATTCCTCTAACTTGACTTTCAGATTATCAGTTGTCATTTCTTCTTCCACCAATCTCTGCGATAACAAGGATGCAACTGCGTTTGATATTCCTTGCTTAATGTTGTCAACAATCTTCTTCCATCGAGTGGATTATCTCCATCGTTAATCATTTCTCGCTCTAAGATTGTAGCAAGACTTTCCTCTGTAGCGATATCCTGATCCCTTCCTCTTTATTGCATGGACTTTTCATAGGCATTTATACTTAGTCTATCATGAATTGGCCTATCCAAATTTTCTTCTTGCTCAAATCTCCTTGTACTTGTCCCTGTATCCTGCCTTTCAAATGTTTCTATCTCTTGAACACTTGGAGTGCGACTCAGAGAAGAGGGAGCATTCCCATGTTTCTGCTTCTTATTTTGAGGTTCTTGGATGACTTTCTCAATCCTAGGATGCTTTTCTCAAGGTACCTCCTTCCCTTTCTTGGTTATACATCCTCAGATGGAGTTCCTCTTTCCTCAACAATCCCCTCAGATATTTGTCGTGATCTTTCATCCCTAAGTGGTCTATGACCAAGCAACCTATATGTGAATCCATTAGTTGGTGCAACTAATTTTTCAAGCTTACGCTCAATCCACCACTTTGTAAAATCCAAGACTAGCTTTGAAAGAGCTTCTAGATCTGTAACTTCTTTCCTCTTCCAATCATATGGTTGAGCTATCATTTCTGGATTGAATCCCTTTTGCATCACGTTTGGGTCCTCCTTCATTTGATTAGGAACCCTGAATATGTTGCATGTTCTAATAATGTTCAACAGTAATCTTGAATGCATCTTCTTTCTAATCTCATTCTCATCTGCCGCATTTGCCCAAAAGTCTTCAAGGTGAACCTTTTGTTGGTACTTTGATCCTCCTACTGATGAGATCTTGTTGTAAGGATCAAAATCATTCCTCTTCGGATAAAGCGGAAGACGGAAGAAGTGGAGCTCATCTGATGATCTCTCTGCAGCCTTTAGACATGGGCATACCTCAGTTTTCCTTTCTCCTATGGAAATTGGGAACTGTAATCCCAACTTCTTCCCTTTCTGAATCTTGTCGTAGGCTGTAAGTTGTCGAGTAAGCTCTAACAAGACCATCTTGTCCGTTGGGTACCTGGGAAGTTTGTATGGCTCCATGGAGAATCCTTGAACTCGGATGTATGAAAAGGTGGGAAACTGAATGAACCAGGCGCCATATTCTTCGACCAACTTCATCGCACCCACTGACAATCTCATATGTAGCCTCTTTTGTAGTGTTCTTACTATGCGCATGGAAAATATATCATTAACTCTCATGTAATCATCCTTTGAATATAAATGCAACTGCGGGTAGCATTCATGGACTTTGAGGTGTTGGGTTCCGCTTCCAATCGGTCCTTTGCATTATAGTCCATCATAATTCATTCTTCGTGCTAGCATGTAGACGACATACGAGCTCATGTAAAATTTCCTTGTATGCTCTAGATTCATCAACTGTTCATTCAGATTATCACTTATGAGCCAAGCCCAATCTATTCTGTCACCCTCCTCCATCAACTACTCAACAAAATACCAGTGTAACTTGGGTGCGCCACCCGAGTCAAAACCCCGACGCACCCGGTGCAGGTGCGTCACACACCCGAGTACCCCTGCCAGCAGCATTTCCGCCACCGCACCAATCGAGCACCCTAGTGGGATGTGGTGCTCGGGTGCTTCTCGGGTGCGCGAGTGCTTCTCGGGTGCTCGCGAGGTGCTTCCTAGGTGCTCGCGGGGTGCTCCGAGAATAAGCCCAAAAAAGTTTTAAAAAAACGTATTTTTGCATTTTTTTTGTTTTTGATTTTTAAGTATGCTAACCCTAATTTGGTGTGGGTCCCATGTGGTCTATTTGAAGGCTTAATAAGACCAATAGATCTCATTTTCATTTCACCATTTTGGAGCAGCAAGGAGCTAAGTGAGAAAGAGTGTTTGGAAGAGCTTGTGAGAGATTAGTGGGTGGTTTTGCAAGGGATAGCAAGATCAAGAGGAGCAAGAGGAGCAAGAAGGTTTGATTTGGCAAGTGTCTCCTCAAGTTCAAGGCTTCAAGGTAGGGTTTTTTTATTTTACTTAGTTTTTTTGGTTTTAAAAGTCAATTTATAATTTTTAAATTTAGTATTTACTATTTAGTTTTACTAAGTTACTTTCAAGTTTCATTCTTGAATCTTGTCGATAGTTGATAGTTCTTAGTTCTATGATTTTTTATTTTATTATCTATATTAATTTTTAATTTTTTTCATTGTTCTTAAAATAAAAATATGGCAATATGGCATATGCTGAAACGTATTTAGTAAAATACGTTTCAGCATATGCCATATTGCCATATTTTTATTTTAAGAACAATGAAAAAAATTAAAAATTAATATAGATAATAAAATAAAAAATCATAGAACTAAGAACTATCAACTATCGACAAGATTCAAGAATGAAACTTGGAACTTGAAAGTAACTTAGTAAAATGTTTCAGCATATGCCATATTGCCATTTTTTATTTAGTATTTACTTTTAATATTTAGCTTCATTTTTTAATACTTTAAATTTTTAAATAGTAAATGCTAAAATTAAATAGTTAAGTTTTAAGTTTTAAATTATTTTTGCTTGGGCTGAAATGTATCATGATCATTTTTATAATTTTATTTTCATTTTGTGAAATGCAGTTTTATAAATGGCTTCTAGATCCAGCCAAAGTGCAAAAGACATGGAAATTAATAAGCCAAGTGCATCTGATTATGAGCCTGAACCTAAGCTTGAAGGAAGTGATCATGGGGCTGATGTAGGTGGTCAATTTGAGCCTGAGGAAGAGCCTCCTTATGTTGCACCAGGGGTGCCTTCTACTGATTGCCCTTCAGAGATTTTGAGGAAGTATGCTAGGGGTCCTTATGACCCAAAGTCCCCTCTTAAACAGTTTGCTACAAAAATTACACGCCCTACACCTTCAGGGGGTGGCACACACAAATGGAAGTGCAATATATGTGGAGTAGAATGGTTTGGCAGCATTACAAGAGTTAATTCACACCTTTTTTGGAGTGGCTATGGTGTGAACCCATGCATATTCTTGTCAAATCCTAAGAATGTCAAATACAGAATTAAAGTGAATAAACTATGGGGCATTCCTGATGATAGTGATGTTCCAGTGCCTAGATTTTTGTCTGCTAGGCAACAGGTACAGAATATACAGCAGTTACAGGGGCAGCGAGATACATGTACTTGTATCTTGTATCAGAGAGCACGGACTATGTCACCTACACCATCATTCTCCTCACCTACACACAGTTCAGCAGGGGACAGCAGTAGGGGGAAACGAAAAGCAACTACAAGTCGTCGTGATAGTAACCCCATTGCTCATTTATTTAACATGGATGCAAGGGACCGGTTAGATGATGTTGTTGATGATTTCTTCTTTGCCAATGGCATCTCTACACATGTGGCTCAATCTCCCTATTTTGTGAGGATGATGACCATGGCAATGAATGAGGGAGAGCCATCATATGTGCCACCAGGTGACCACAAGCTGAGGACTACAGTGTTGAATAGAGCCTGTGACAAGGTTGGGATCTTAATGGAGCAAATGAAAGCATGTTGGATGGAGTCAAGTTGCAGCATTATCATGGATGGGTGGACGAACATTAGTCATCATCCACTCATCAACATTATGGTTACATGCACAGAGGGCCCATACTTTTTGAAGGCAGTTGATTGTTCAGGGCATCGTAAAGATGCTGATTTTCAGTTTCATGTGCTTAGGGAAGCCATTGAGGAGGTTGGACCAAAAAATGTGGTCCAAGTTGTGACAGATGCAGCACATGTGTGCAAAGCTGCAGGGAGGCTTGTTGAGGCAGCTTATAGGCATATTTGGTGGACTCCATGTTGTGTGCATACCATGAACAATGCACTCAAAGACATGGGAAAAATAGAGTGGATTAGAAAGGTGGTTAATAATGGGGGAGAGGTGCAGATGTTTATCTGCAATCACCATAGATCACATGCACTTTTCAGGAGCTTCGCAAAGAAGCAATTCCTGAAACCAGTTGAGACCAGGTATGCATCATATTATATTCTCTTGGAGAGAATGATTGAGTTGCAAGAGCCATTGCAACTCATGGTTATGACACAAGAATGGAATCAATAGCCTGAGTCCAGAACAGAGCAGGGGAAGAGGGTAAAGGAGACAGTGAAGAGTGATCAGTTTTGGAGTGATGCAAAATACATAGTCTCCATCATTACTCCAGTGTTTCAGATGATCAAATATGGAGATGCAGATTCACCTAGCCTTGGAGTGGTTTATGAGTGCATTGATTCCATGCTTGGGCAAATGAGGGCTACTATGCATGAGAGAGACCCCACTCTAGCATTCTATACGGAGCACATTGAGCCTATCATTCACCGCAAGTGGGATATGTTGAACACTCCTTTGCACATGGCTTCCTATGCATTGAACCCGAAGTGGTACATACCTAAGCCTGGTAGAGTCACACCACTTCAGGATGATGAGGTGAAGAATGGGTTCTTTCGATGCATTGCCAAAATGTATGATACTGAGACTACTAGTGAGATTTGCACCGAGTGGTCCGACTTTGCTAGTCTTTCAAGTAATCCTTAAATCTTGATTTAGTGCTCTAAACTCTTTATAGTTATAAGTTCTTTTAATAATTAATTGTTACTTTACTTATAATTTTATTTAAGTTATTTATAATTTTAATATTATGTTGTAAACTTTAAAACTTGTAACTTGTAGGATACTCGGATATTGCAAAGGTGGATCTCAAAACCATAGCACAAAAGAATCCCATTTTGTGGTGGAAATGTCATGGGTCGCAGAAGTTAAAGATCACCTCACTAACCATCTAACTGCTTTCTCAGGTTTGTAATACTAATAACTAATTCCAGCCCTTTATAATCTTAACTTGAAGAGTTTTAACTTGCTGATTTTAATTTATGATTCATTGATTCAATAATTATTAATCATGGATTTACCATTTATCATTTGTTACAAATTGTATGAACATTTGTTTGTAACTTGTAAGTTGTAACTTTCAACTTTGTTATCTCAAGTGTCTAGCTCCTCAGCTACAGAGAGGAATTGGTCCACCTATAGCTTCATTCACTCTGTTAAGAGGAACAGACTTACCTCTAAGAGAGCAGAGAAGCTGGTTGTTATACATGGTTACTTGCAGCTCAAAGATCGCAAGAGACACAAGTACAAGGAGAGCCCTGCAACACGATAGGATGTGGAGCCAGAGGATCCAGCTCAGATTGATGAGGATGCCAATGCAAAAGCCAATATAGGGCTAGTTGGTGTTCCTTTAGAGGATCAAGATCTTACAAACGAGGAGTCTAGTAGTTCTAGTGATGAGGACTTCGGCATAGGGGATGATTAGAGAGCACTCAAGATGATTCCATTCTCATTATTGGCATTTTGTCATTTTGTTGATTATACTCACTTTGATATGGCTATGATACATTATTATTATTTCACTGTTTCATGCTATTTGGCTCATTGTCATCATGAGCATCTTTATGATATATGATATTCATAAAATCATATTTGAACAATGAATTTTGAATCTTGCATCTTGAACTAAGTTAATTTGTCAAATGGTCATTAGTAATAGTTATGGTTATGAAATTTCAAGTTTCAAGTTTGAACTTATGGTTTGTGAATCGCATTTTAATTTTCTCTATTCATTGTAGTCAACTATATTTGGTATGTTAATGTTACATTGTTATATAATATATTGAAGCATCATTTCATAATTAGCATTTTCAATCATATATATTAATAATATTATATATATACTATGCAACCCCCTCCCCCCACTCCCTCTCCTCCTCCCCGAACCCCCCCTCTGCCGCACCCCCGCCATCCCCCCGCCGTCCCCAAATTGAGGCTATTTTTTTCCCACACCCAAAACTCCTCCCGACATCCCCCTGTACCGCCGCACCCCCGCGCCGAGGTAACACTGCAAAATACCACATCCAAGATTCAAATCTATAAGAATGAGGCATGCCAAATATACGACTCAACATCATGATCATGTCACTATATTCCCTTTGCAAGTCGAACCACACTATTTCCTTAGGAATCTTGGAATGATGCGATCTATTCTTTTTCAACCATCTTTTGTTGATTATTTCATCACAGAAATGGACTCTAGAGGTGTAGATTCTCAATGCTTGCTCTTGTGTTTTCGTGACCATCCTTGGGTGAGAAGGAATTCCAAACGTTTCAAAAATGGATGCTAGAGAAAAATCTGCCAAGATATTTCGTTCAGAATCCCTGATGGTTCTATCCCTAGGACTGTAGTGTTTGGTACATTCCACAATTAACTCTGGATGCTGAAAAGGAGGGAAACCAACCACAGCAACAATTCCACTTCTCACAATTCTTGTGGCTAGGTGTGTTGGGTGCTGGTCATTGTATCCAAGCATTCTCCGGTTAAAATCTTTCAAATTGAGGCCATTGAGGCTTGTATCTCCAATTTCTGCCCACTTTGACACAATTTTGGATTCAAGATAGAATCCTCTCCTTTCATTCTTTATCAATTGTCCGCACATTTCTCATGTTCCCCTAGGTTCTGCCATTCTCCTTTCCTGCAAAAAAAATGTCCACACATAAGACTATGCAAAGAAAGTATAAAAAACAGATACAACTTGTCCATAAGACAAAGATTTTGGATTTTTGCCAAAATTTCCATACTCCTCTCAAGATTCACTTATCAATATTTCCACGAGAAACCTGCAATTTCCACAACTCACTAAAAAAAGGTTCCTTTCTGATAAGATTCAAAATCCTCTGTCGCAAATTTCTAGAAAACTCCTCAATGATTTCTGAAATTTCCCCAAAAATCTTCTTTTCGAACTCTTTGAATTTCACTCCTATTCTCAATTTGCTCTTCAAATTCCTGTGTGAGAGGGAATGAATGAGAGGGTTTCTTATATAAATCATCCCTCAAAAAAGATGTCTTTAAAGCTATAGGCTAATATTAGGTAGTTACTTTACTTAGCCATCAAGGTTTCCATCTTTTGTGCCACTTGTCGCTTTTTACTGTTTGTTTCAAAAAGTTGCCATTATTGATGCTTTTAGCTTGAAGATGAAATTAAGTATTCCTTTATCCCATTTTGATTTTTTTAAAATTTTTATTAATTAAATATCAATTAAAATCAATATGTAATTAATTTCCATGTTTTAATGAAAAAATCAAATTTCTTTCCAACTTTTCTCCAATATTTATTTTTTGGATTATTATCAATAAAACTAATATTTAATTTTCCACGTAAATCCAAAAAATCTCCTTGAAAGAAAATCATTTTTTGCTTTTTTCCTGAATCCAACTTTTCATTCATGCAAAATTTTTCATTCTTTTGCTTCTTTTTTTTAATCAATTTTCTCTTCAAATTTGGGATTTTTCGCGAGATTTTGGATTTTCATCCTCAAGAATTTTGAATTTTCGCGAGATTTTGGATTTTAAACTTCTTTTCTTCCATTTGGAATTTTTTGGGACGTCTTGGATTTTCACACTTTCCATGTTTTAACGATTCTACACATTTTTCAATTTTTCGAATTTTTGGAAACTTGGGTATTTTTTATTATTATTATTTTATTTTATTTTTGAATTTTAGAATTATTCCAAGGTTTCCAAATTTTAATGATTTCTTCAAAACTTTTCTCACCTGTTCGTCAAGGATTCCAAAAAAAATTGAAATTTTCTTCCATAATGTTTGGAGAGCAGGATTTTCCAAACTCATATGTTAGTAAGAATCCTCCATTATGTGAAAAGCGCACTCAATGCAGTTTTAATACAACTATGGATTAATTTTCCACGGGAGACATTCCATGGGCAACCCAAATGTGCGCTCCGGAATTTGCAAGAAGCGGGGTTTTTGCTGAATGAAGGATTTTGTCCTTCACAAAATATTTCCACACTATCGTGAAATCCCGCTCCATGGAGTGTGGAAAGCGCAATTTTAATGCAGTCGAGGATTTGACCATTCCCCGTGGATGGTTGACTTGCACTCCGTCAAACAAGGGAATCCACGCTTGTTCACAACAGGCTTATCACGGCTTCCATATCTGATAATTGTCGACTGTCACGGCAGACAGAAGAATATGTGGTGAAAACATCTTGCAAAGATAAGAGCGAAGGCTTGGTTGTGTTCCAAAAGATCGGCGTGATTGGTGTCATCTTTGTTGCGGAGGATCATTTTTGCTTCAAAGGATCCAGCACTGCTTTCAAAGTGTTTGAACAGGTGCTTTTGAAACCCTTTTACTTGGTGTCTTCTTCCTCATGCCCCATCTTTTGGCTTGGCTTGTCTCGTGCGAAATAGTTTGCACAAATATTGCCTATATAACATTATGGCCTCCCACTGTCTTTGCAAGAAGCAAGGGGCCATTAGTAATTGAAGGGCTTCGTCCTTCCTGCAATGTCCAGTGATAAGTGTTATTCACTATTTCCCACAGAATACTCTTGTCGGCTCCTCTGTTTTAATGTGATTTTGTACCGTTTGCCTTCTACCCTTAGCATCTTTTGCATATAATGAGAGACTCTGCCTCTTTAGGATGCCCTCCACTTATATTGGATTCCACATACATTTTTCTTTGGTGGATGCAAGGTTTCTCCCCTGTTTATTTGCATGCCTAAGAAATCCAAAGTTGTTGTGATGTTTGATGCGTTCACTTTCTGTGAGTCAAGACTTGCGCTCTGCCAAACAAGTAAATCTACAGATGGTGACTTAGTTCAAAAAAAAACGAGGGGGTCCCAGGCATGGGCGATGGTGACTCTTGGTCACAACAATAGTTAAGCGCACTCAAGCTGTAGCACTAGGATGGGTGACCTCCCGAGAAGTCTCAGTGCTTCACCTCTGTGAGCATCACCTAGATCCAGTAAGTGCTAAGTGTTCCATTTAATCTCATGAGAGATGGATTAATGTGCATCACTACTCATGAAACATGAGTCAATGAGTTTGACTCAAAAACTACACAATTAAATTTTTATAAAAAAAATCTTTACACAATCGAATCCAGAAATATATCAGTTTAATTACACAATTAAATCCTGATAGCAATATCATAATTTGACTTCGTGTGGAAAAATATGTCCTACTTATCCTAGTGAATGTTAGACAGTCAACCAGGCTAAGTAGACCTCTAGAAAGATTTTCTCCCTCATTGTATTATAACAAATTATTTTGATCTGTTAATGGAATTTTTTGACTATGGTACTTTGTAAGTATGCGGTACTCCTAGATTACCTTTAAATTTGAGTATGGCTATCAAATTCACTTAGAGCAGACGGAACTATTTTGAGCAGATGCCAGGCTTAACACAGCTAGATAAACTCAAAAGGAGTAGCTTTTACATTAATACAGGATGAAGCTGAGACCATTAAAGAAAATAAAGAAGCTTTACAATTGAACCTTGCTAACTACACGAGTATTTGATCAAGCTTCCAAGAGTCAATACTGACAAACAAAATAACGTCGACACTTGACTACAGTATAAGTATTCGACTCTCTATCAAAGGTTTGTTAAGGTCCCTGTAGGTAGAGAGTTTGTGCCTAACAATTAATCCAGCAGACTAGAGCCATTTTAAACATCAACAACACCACACAAAACTAAGAAAATATTACCATATAACTTACAGCACATTTCTGCAAATCAACCGTAATATCCATACCCGTTTTGGTTATCAAAACTAGAATACTGGAATGTAGAGATTTAAACGGAACCCCAGAACTGGCTCTCAATTCTCTGCCACATGTAACTAGCAATTTGGCCCAAAGCTCTAGCTGATAGCAAAGGTTATACCATCCAATGTACAATAAATATTAATGCTGTTGATAATAATCAAATTATGTAATTGCAAAAAGAAAATTTCCCTAATACCTTGTATGCCCAATAACAATATGAATTTGGATTGTTTATTTCTTTACCCAGACGAGCAATAACCTTTGATGGTGTCCAAATCACACCCTACGACCATAAAATATAACACATTTGCATTAGTGTTTAGTTGTCTTGTTTCGCACTTGTTACAAAACCCAGAAGCTAGACATCAACTAATCATAAACAAGGAAAAAGTAAAACATCAGCAAGCACAGATTATGAAGGTGGCCTTTGTGCAATATACACAGATTCTTAAATATCGAATGGAAATCACATAAGATGATCTCAAAAAGAATACAACAAAAGAAAACTAATTTGACTTAAATAGTGCCTTAGCGTCAAGATCAAGACTATGCAACTAAGTTACTTGGGAAAATCTTTAAAATGTCGAAGTGTAGAGAGAAGAAAGTGGTTGGGGAAGAGATGAAAATTCCTCCTAATTAGATCCATATTCTATTGAAAGCTAAAACATATATCATATATATCAGATTAGTTATAAAATGTAGTTTATTTAGTAGGTTCTGATTGTATGGTATTATGGTTATGATGTCAACACAGCATGTACCATAATCTTGATTTCAGATTCGTGCATTGTGTACGGCATTTTGGCCTGATAAATTTTGCAAGAATTGAGTCACAATGATACGTAATTGATATGAGCCACCCCTGCCACATTGAGACATACAGCTATATACCCATCCTGGCACAAGGGAGACAAAGATTGTCAATGAACTGCTACAAATACTTCTAGTACAGCTCCTAGTGTGGAATGAAAACAAAGCACAGGACAATGAACATACGAGGGTACAGTTTGAGGGGAATCTGATGAAGCACAGTTTAATAATCAGACTTCACCTAGCAGTACAGACCAAAGTAGTATTACAGCATTGTGTAAGATAATCACTTGGATAAATCACCATAGGTGATAGAAGGTTGAACTGTAAAGCTTGTAAAGTAGGAAAGCTAGCTCTCACTTCTTTTGTTTCATAAGAACTTAATCCTACCACATACAACAAGGCCAAGGGAAGCTGAGCATTTAATATGAACTGAGAATTTGAAGTTTTCGTGAAAAACAAAACTTGAGTGCTGTCTAAACTGCCACAAGGGGAACAAGCCCATTGGTTGTAATAGGGTTCATTAGATCATATTGTATTGTCCTCTACTACACTTAGGCCTGTTATAATCAGAAGAGGTTTATTTAATATACTTGTGGCCTAGACTGAATGGACAAAGATGCGTTGAATCAAATCTATGTTATTCCATTATTTAAAGTAAGTAAAGTTATAACTCACGAGTCTGAGGAGGTTGGACAGAGGATCTGCAGGTGGACATTCCCTTGCGTTTGTTTACGCTTTATTTGTGTATTTGTTGTATGCATCTTTTCTCCCTATCTGCGTGTGTGCTTTCTTTTCAAAAAATAGGTGCCATATAGGGTCTGGTCTGCAGAAGGTCTTCAGGCTTGATTTTTTGTATGGAAGCAGATAGAAATGTACTTGGTAATGATGGAAGTGAGAGGGTCATTAATGCAGAACTTAATGATGAGGATAAATTGCAACCAAGGGCAGAAACAGTTAAACCGTCCTACAAGTCAATTTTGGCAGAACAATCGGTCATAAAGTGTCCAGAAACGGCAAGTTTTGAAGGCGAATTCCTCAGAATTCTGCCCATGGGAGCAGACGGACAAATGGATGCCAGAACCAATGGACATAGAATGGGGGACGGAGGCTCCGAGGGGAGGAGAAATGGATATGGTCCCTCTTTCTAGATTGAAAGTGTTATCATTGTCTCCAAATAAGGACATGGTAAGGGCAATCAAATCTGAACAATCTCGATTGAGGAATGTTGCAATTTTCTTCTTTTGTATGGACATTAATTTCTTACTTGCAAGGAAGTTCTTAAGATGATTGGTTTAATAATGTCTGGGGAAAAAACTTGACACTCGTGTAAATTAGTAGAATGATCCAAAAGGGGTTCTTCATTGTGTTTTGAAAGAGAATTCTTAAGAAAAGTTGATGAATGTTGGACAAGCTTTGTTTAGGGCTTTTCCTTGGTCACCCAATGGGAATCTTGAGCTAGTTGTGGCTCAAACCTCTCCCCATTGGATAGAATTAAGGGGTGTTCAACCTAAATTCTGGCCTTTTATCCCTCATATTTTGAAGCCTTTGGGGTTGGTCCTTCAAGTTGAAGAATCAAAATTAAATCTTCCGCATCTTAATGACAGGGTTATAATTGGCCCTACAACCTGCAACTGACTTTCCAAAAGTCATTTCATTGATAGTTAATGGTGACTTCTATTCATGGGAAACTACCCTTCTAGGGAATTTGGGAGCTCACTTTTGTTGCAAGCTTAATGGCCACGCCAGGTGGGATTGCCCGTCTCTAAAGAACATTCAAAATACCTTCGATGTGTCTGAAAAAAAAAGCAGTAGGGACAACCCCAAGTTGAGTAGTGAGGTAAATAAAGAGAAGTGTCCAGATAAAACTGATCATGCAAATGGGGATGAGATTAATGTGAACCCTAGAATGAGAGTAAAGTGTTGGAAAGAAGTGATATCCCTGAGTGCGATAAGCTAGGGGAAAATTTCATGTCTTTGGCTAACCCCTCATTTGAAGAAGATTTTGATATTATCCATACTAATGGAAGTAAAAAGATCAGTAATAATGCATC
This sequence comes from Cupressus sempervirens, assembly GCA_028749045.1. NCBI lineage: Eukaryota > Viridiplantae > Streptophyta > Pinopsida > Cupressales > Cupressaceae > Cupressus > Cupressus sempervirens. The sequence goes on along the minus strand of CM053789.1, from coordinate 861,495,021 downwards.
ATTGGTTGTAAATCAGCCCAATCATCTCCCCCCAGTGAGAACATCATGATAGATGTGCCCACTAGGAAAAATGCACAACAGATTGTGCTTGAAAATATAAAGCAGAAGGCAGATAGAAATAGAAGTCTCAAACAATCACTCTTGGAATAGAGCACTCTCCCTCATAAACCCAGTACTTCCTTCACGAAGGATAAAGATGACAAACATATAACTTCCAGTTAGGAGTCAGGAGAGATGTCGATTGAAGAAGGAGAACAATTTACAGAGGTTCTAGATAAAAATTCTAAGAAAAAAAGAAAGCTCATAGAAACACAATCGATCTCTAACTCTGTAGGTGGAAACAAACAGTTCCACTCAACAATGCCTGAATGTTTTAGCAGGCTTTATAAGAACTAGAAACCCCCAAATAAAATCATCCATGATGATGAATATACATAGCTGGGATGTGTGTGGTCTTGAAATGCCAGATAGGAAATATGTTGTCAAGAAATGGTATTATAGTTTATTGAAGAAAGACATTATATGCCTGCAAGTAAATTTGTGGGATATCATGCTTGTAACACATTAAAATTTGTGGTATAAAGCTACTTGTCTGTATACTAATCATGATAAGGGGAAAAGAGGAACTACTTCCTTATTAGTCCCCAATAGACCAATAAGATTGAGGGCAAGGGGGTCTCTCCATGTCAAAGGGCTTAGTGGATTTTATTCAAATTTAAGGACAAAAAGGTGGAGTCTGCAATACATATGCTGCTAATGATTATAGAGACAGAACTTGTTTCTGGGAGTGGTTGTCTAATAATATTCCTAATGCACAGTGAATTGTTATGGGAGACTTTAATATGATTGAAAATAAGGATGATAAATGTGGAGGAATGAGTCACTCTCGGAAAGGAAATGAATATTTTTTCTAGGCCAATTTCAAAAGAAGGTTCAAACTTGTTGACCCAATGGAGAAAAAAAGAATGATCAAGATGGAATTTGGTTCACATGGCATAACAACCAATCTAGCACACAAAGGGTCTATTGCAGATTGGACAAAGGGTATGTTAATGCCACTAACTTTTGTTTCTATCAATCTCATGGATGCTACCCTTTTAAGGTCCTCCTGGCTAGTATTTTTTATCATTCACCCATTTCCACATATATTTGCATGGATGAACAACACTCTTTCAACAATAGACATAGGAAAAATAATTTGTTTAAACTCAATATTAACTTCTTCAAGATGAAGACTCTATGGAGGCCATCAAAATGGCTACTTGCCTGTCTAAATTTTGCAACTTTGGATGTGCTCACCTAGAGATCAATGGGATCAAAATACAGAGGTGTGGAGAAAGATGTTTCAAATTATTGGTATAAAGAGAGCTAAAGACAGGACGAGTGATGAAATATACTTTCAGGAAAGGCTCAATGACATTGACAAACTTCTTCACGAAAAGAGGAATAATAAACTGCTGGAAGAGGAATTGGTATGTACTAAGATGGATCTAAGAAGGATTAAAATTTATGAGATTTGGGGACAAAAAGTTAGAGCTAGGATGAATTGACTCAAAGAGGGGAAAAAAGAAACCAAATACTTTTTCAATCTCATCAAAACCAAGCAAAAAATGGAACTCGTTGGGGAAATTGAAATAGACAGGGGCCTGACCAGAGATGACAAGGAGATCATGTCAGCATTCTATAACCTCTATAAAGACTTGTTCACATCAAAACATGAGATTAAGAATCAAAAAGCATTAGAAAGATGTTTAAATTTGATTCCCAAGAAAGCCTCTGAGGAAGATACCGAGTTGTTGGAGCAAAATATTGATTTAAAAGAAATTAGCAAAATTGTTAAAGGGTTAGACTGGAACTTTTGGCACTATACGAAGATGCTTTTGCTAGGGGATCACTGGGTGAGAATATTAACAGAGGTATAGTAAAATTACTCCCAAAAAGTGGTGATAAGATGTTGGTAAAAAACTAGAGGCTTATTACTCTTATTGCTAAACTAGTGGCTTGAAGAAATGCAAAGATCTTAAATAAGGTCATTTTTGTGACTCAAACTTTATCAAAGGTAGATAGATATTGGAAAATTTGATTACTAGTTGGGAAGCTATGACCTGGTCTAAAATTGATGAATAGAACACGGCTATGATTCTACTGGACTTTGAGAAGGCCTATGATAGAGTCGAATGGCCATTTTTTATAGGCATGCTTCAAGTCTTTTGTTTTCCTCCCTACTTCTTAAAAGGTCTATTAGACAAGGTTGCCCCATTGCTCCAACACTGTTTGTTATTGATGCAGATGCTCTTTTATTCATTTTAAGAGCTACAAAGTTTGGTCCTCATGTTAAAGGTATTTCCTTACCTAATAAAGAGGAACTGATAAATGCTCAGTTTGGAAATGACACTGCTTTATTCTTAGAGCTTTCTAATGTGAATTTTGGTAATGTCATGGACAAATTGAATTTTTTCTGTTTGACTTTAGGTGCAAAAGTGGCCCCTCAAAACACTACTGTTTTTGGTTGGTTTGAAGTTACCCCTCCTTGGCTCTCACTTAGGAGAAGGGGGTGGGTTGGTCCTAACAGCATTTTTTTTCCTTTTTGATAGGTAAAAGGCCATGAGGCCCAAAGTTCTGTTTAGATTTTAAAAACCATCTCAATTGAACACCAAAGATTAGAGATGGATAGGCATCCTTGGTGCAGCCCTTATATAAATATCTCAAAGTAATTTAACCAATTTTAGCACATGTTTTTTATTTTCAAATTAATGACTTTTCTCTTGATACTTCCTTGTGAATATAACCAGAAAATTAAACTTGGCTACAATCAAATTGTTAGAACAAAAAGAAGTATGCTTCATAACTAAAAATGAAACTTATCCCCTATTAACTTTAATTTTAAAATCAAATAGTATATAAGAAAAAGTTTTGAATAACCAAAAATATGTCACTTATTAATATTAAACTTCCATGATATCCGCTATATTTAACATGTTTATTTTGACAGAAAAAGTTCTAAAGTAATTTCGCTTCAAGAACAAGTGTTTATCTTATACTTATCATATTAGCTTGTCTTATTAGAATCTCTTCTCCATCTACTCCTTTGTTAGCTAGATTATCTGCTTCTCTATTACCTTTCCTATAAATATGTTTCATGAATGTTTCTTCGAATTGATCAACGATGGCTAGGGCATATTCAAGTTTAAAATGAAGGATACAGTTTGGGGTCTCTTTTTCTTAATGCATTTAGGATAATTTGAGAGTCTCTTTTGATAACTAATTTATTAATACCTACCTCTCTACTTAGAGTTAAGCCTTCTATCGAGGCCTCTAATTCAGCTAAGTTGTTAGACATTGCTCCTAAAGGTTTGGCACATTTAGTTAGGCATGAACAGTTATCTGAACAAATAATACATTATAAGACTGTTGGTCCTGGATTACCTCTAGAGGACCCATCAAAATTTAAGTTTGACCATCCTACAGAAGAAAATTCCCATTTACAATCTATCCTAGAGATCTTGTTGGATTTTGAGTATATCATTGGTGGATTAATTAGTTTAAACCAATTTTTACGCATCTTTGCATCCCAATCTGAAAAGGAGCCTTCCTCCTTATATGAGTTACTAAGATTATTATTAGCTACCTCAATAATACAAGCCTTTGGTTTATTAAAAAAGGATGTCAGATCCATCAATTCATTACAGAAAATTTTTGTATTCCTTTCTTTCCATAATTCCCATAGGAGAATGGAAGGAGATGTTTTCCATAAATTACTATAAACCTTAGAACAACCATGTTTCGGCCAACTTGTTTAAAAAATTAATAGGTTATCAGGGAATGAGGTTTGCCAATTTAATTTCATATATAACCAATACCAACAATTCTTAACATGGACAGTCATAAAACAAGTGTTCAGATGTTTCAGATTCTTTTTCTCATAGTGGGCATCTTGATGGCCCCTCAAAACCCATTTTGGTAAACCTATATACGATTAGAATTCTCTTTTGAAGAGCAGCCCAAAGAAGATGCCTGCTTTCGGAAGACATGTCGCATCCCAACATAAATTAAGAGGGATGTCAATCTTATCCCATTGTTGAGAATTAACTATCTTTTCATATCCTAGTTTGACTTCATAATTTCCATCCTTCGAAGCTCCCCATGTTAACATATCTCTCCTCTCTTTTTGATTTACCTATCTACTATTTAAGAATTGTTTAAAAATGAGCTTTTCTTGAGATGAAAGAGGAGTTTCATTTGTAGATATCCATTGCCATCCTCCATATTGATTATTGATGATTTTAATTTTATAGCCACTTACATTCGTACCTCACAGGGCAAAAAGAGTATTTTTGATGTTGACTGGAAGATTTGCACTATCTGGAGAAGGGAGTCCATCCCATGAATCTTCCCAAAATAACGCATCTTGCATATTATCGTTATGATATTAAACTTCCATGATATTAAACCAATATCCCATGTCACAATTCAACATGAGGTTCCAAATTCTAGAACCTTTTGGAGGATTTTTAGTTCTAAATAAAGATAAAGGATTATTATCGTTTAAAAATTTATGATATAAAATTTTGGCCCATTTATTATTATATTCTTTGAACATTTTCCAGATAAGTTTTGCTGCTAGAGCTTCATTTTGCCAACTCTAATTTTTTATTCCTAGCCCTCCAAATTCTTTAGGTCTACAATTTTTTTCCCATTTTATCAAAGCTTGTTTTTTCTTTATCTTTAGTGCCTTGCTAGAATAAGTTTTTAAGTTTTGAGTCTAATTTCCTTTTTAAACCTTTCAGTAAAGGAAGACATGACATATGATATGTAGGGATTGTCGAAAGAACTGATCTAATCATAGTCATCCTACCTTTTTTTGTTAACCATTTTCTTTTCCAACTTTCCATTTTTTAATCTACTTTTTTCGAAAATCGTATCCAACGCTTTACTTTCTCTAGTGCCGTTTTCAAGTTGGATACCAAGATATTTGCATGGAAAGGTTCATTTTCTATATTCCATTAATCTACAAATATCTCTCTCTACTTCCTCTTTGGTATTAATAAAGAAAATCTCTGATTTGTTAGCATTTACTTTTTGTCCTAATGCTTCCATATAATTATTTATTATTTGCTTGATATTTTGAGCTTCTTCCAAAGTGTTTTCTCCAGGTAGAACCATATCATTCGCGAATTGTTGATGTGTTATTTTGAGAACCTCCTCAGTTACTATGATTCCTCTTATTTTCCTTTCAGTTTGAGCCTTTGTTATGGCTCTACCAAAAGCTTCTACAATAATGATGAATAAAAAAAGTGATATAGGATCCCCTTGTCTGATACCTCTAGATACAATGAAAAAGCCTTCAAAGGTACCATTTATGAGAAGGGAAGCTTTTGGAGTCGAAATGCAATTAAATATTAAATTGATCCATTGACGTGAAAAATCCAAAAGCTTTGAATATTTTACATAAGAATCTCCAATCCACTTTATCATAGGCTTTCTACATATCTAGCTTCATTACCATGCAAGGTTCCCTATTAATATGTGCAGAATGAATTAGCTTTTGGATAATGATAATACCATCAAGAATTGACCTATTGGGAACAAAACCTATCTATTCTTTTGAAATTAGCTTTCGTAAAACTCTTTTAAGTCTATTGGCTAGTGCTTTTGAGAGGAATTATATAAAGTTACATAAAGCTACAGGCCTAAAATCTCCTGGTTCCATGTGATCATTTTTCCTTGGGATTAAGGCTAAGAATGTATCATTAATTTTAGTTAGTAGGGATTCAGAGTTCTAGCTGCCTCAATAGCCTCCCATAGGTCGCTTCCCAATATATCCCAACAATTTTGAAAGAAGAAAACCTGAAACCCATCAAGGCTCGAGGATTTATCAGGGTTAAGTTGGAAGAGGGCCTCTTTAATTTCTTCTTTAGTAAATTTCTTATTTAAGTTTTTATTATCTTTTGCAATTATTATTTTAGGAATAGATCCTAATATCTTATTCTAGCATTTAAATTTGATGATTCGAAATTATTTAATATTTTTGTATAATAATTAACAAAGATTTCCTCTATCTCTTTTAGGTTCTCAATTTCTCTTGCTACATTGTCCTTAATTTTTACTATTTTGTTGATATTTCTTCTATTGATAGTGTTGTTATAAAAAAAATATTGTGTTTCTAACACCTTCTAACAACCATGTTTCTCTTGATTTTTGTTTCCAAAATATTTCTTCTTTTGCTAAAATATTTTCCTATCTAACTAAAAGTTCTTTTCATTGGTATATTTATCATTATCCAATTCTGCTTTGATTATTTCTTCATTTAAGTTTTTCAATTCTTCTTTGGTCTCTAATTTATCTTTAAATATATTATTAAAATGATCTTTGTTTTATTTTTTTATTTTTCCTTTTAATGATTTTAATTTTTTTATAAAACAAAACATCCTTGAACCTTCAAATTTCTCTTCATGCCACCATTGATATATATTATTGAGAAAATATTTGTCAAGAAACCACATTTTTCACACTTAATGGATTGCTTGATGGTTTTTGTGGTTCACCTATCTCTAGCTTCACCGGATAATGATCAGATCATGCATTAGGGAGGATGACAAAATAAAAAGGATGATTAAATGCTATTAAATTTCCTCTAAACATAAATCTATCCAATCTTTCTACTATATTACAAAAGCCAACTTGTCTATTATTCAATGTGAAGATCGCATTATAAGTCGAAATATCAATAACATTATCTTTGGCAAACCATGCTTTAAAGTCTAGCATAACCCGAGTAATGGTTGTAGAACCCCCTTGCTTTTTCTCCTGAATCTAGAATTGCATTAAAATCTCCCCCAAGAAATTTCTTTTCTAGAGGATTTAACTCTAAAAAAATTACTAATCTCATTTCATGTTTCTTTCTTATTTATTGTTGGTGTTGCCCATACACATTAATAAGTACGAACTGAGTTTCGCTTTTAACCCCCCCTCCCCTTGGTCCAATTACTTGTGGATACAAGACGGGTGAATTCTACCCTTCTTGGATCTCATATAATACCAATCCCTCCTGAGGCCCCAGTGGAAACAACCAATTCCATTTTCCAAGATCTCAATTTTCTACTAAATTTTTCTCCTTCTTTGCTAAGTTTCATTTCTTCTATAAAAACTATGTCTGATTTGAATACTGTTAAATTATGCTTGAGTAAGCATTTTTTGTTAGGGACATTTAGGCCCCTAACATTCCAAGATGTTAGCTTCATGGCACAGTGGGAAAAGCTCCCCTTCCCTGTATTTATAAGCATGTTAATCTTTATCTGGTTTCTAGCCAATTACGTAGCTGCTCTAAGTTCAGCTAGGGATTTCCTTTCTCTTTTTTTGCTATGTTTCCACATAATGGATGAGCTAAGCCTTGCAAGTTTGCAACAATACCTAGGCTGTCTAGATTTTTACTAGCATTCTTTATACTTGCACAAATAGATTCCTCTTCCTCATTATCTAAATGTTCTTTGTAACACCCCACTCGGGAACCCAAAAGAAATAAACCTAATATGTTATAAAGTTTACTAAACTATTTTTTTTCTAAAGTTTATACAACATCAAAGTAACAATGCGGAAGCAATATACACAAACACAACATTTACACATGCAATTACAATATAGATTTCATTCCCCAAGGGTTCCTTCATGTTAAGTCATGTTTAAGATTTTTTTATTAATTGTTTAAGTCTTAAGTATAATGTCCATAATCATAAAAATATAACATATTAATCTCACAGGAAAATGCATGAATACACAATGAAATGTATCTAATGGATAGCATCTACTGCACGTGTCGCAAGGTATGTGAGAATAGATAGAAGTACATCAAAATACAAGATACATGTTAACATATAAATACATCAACTGAATAGAAGTCTCCAAGATAGGGATAAGAATGATAAAAGTACAACTGCATCATCGACCTTCCAACATCTGTAAATCTGAAGGGGACCCAAATGGTAAGAAGTCACTACCTCCCAACAACGTGGTTACCTAGTTAGGCTTCCACTCCCACCGTACAGGAAAGATAATGAACGATCCACATACAACTAATCAAACCATAAAAACATTCCTAGTAAAGGATGTTAGAATATATAGTCCACTGATATAACTGAGAGGGGGGGTGAATTAGTTATCCAACTAATATCACAATTAACAATCTTAACTATATAAGTAATGTAAATTGAAACCACAACAAGATACTCATACACAATAACACCATATATGTTAACTAGGGAAACCCTTGATCAGAGGGAAAACCCCAGTGGGAATGGTACCCACAAGATGATGTACTAATATAAATATTCTTTATTAGAGGATAGACCCTATTAGGAGTCTATTACAACATTCAGTACATATGAGTCCCTGTTAGGAGACTTTGAATCCCTGTTAGGAGATTCAAACCCTGTTAGGAGCTATGTCAACCCTGTTAGGAGTTGTGGAAGACAACTGGACCCACTGCCCAAACAACTTCAAGGGCAAGACCAATGAACCCACTGTCCAAATGATCTTTGTATTATTCCTTGCAGAATAAAAGAGTTGAAATGTACTTCCTCTGTCTCTGTCCTGTCAACCGGACTTCTGCTCCTTCAAATCTTGTAACCAAATCTCGAACTGCACATCCAATAATCCCTTGGATCGCTTACACACATTCAGTAAGCACTCTACTCCTTTTCACAATTCGCAGTTCAACAATGATCTCAATACACATCATACCTTCTTACAATCAAGGAAAACATATTTCCTTTATACCACATCTTCATAATAATTCCTTGAGTCGGCCTTGATGCTTTCCCAATTAATTAAAATAAGATAATTAATTAAATTACAATTACAATAGCACTATCGGCTCACAGTTTATGCAAAACTTCACATGTGCGATACTAAGGCCTGCACACGTGCTAACGTCATCATCTGACTGTCCTCTATCACTGTCTGACTGCGCATCACTTCATTACATCTAAGATGTAAGATAGACAACAAACATTAGGAACTGTTTTCCCATTACTTTGTCCCTAAACTACTCTCTATAAATCAGGTACAACTTTCGTACATCTTTGACTTAGACTCTATGCACTTAACCACGTCATCAAAACATTGTGTTGTACATGTCCATAATTGCCCATGACCAGACAATCAAACCATTGTCCGTACCATCAAGATCTTTGTTTGCTGCTTTGTCAGTCTTTACAGAAAAAAATACTATGTTGACATCAATGACAAACACAATCATGAATGCAACATATCGATACTCTCCAATGCTTAGGATACTCCCCCAATGTAGTATCATCAGCATTCATGCTAACAAAGGAATCCTTATAGCCAAATCTACCTCAAGGGTAACACAAACTACTCAAGAAAAAAATATAACCAAAGTTGAAAGAACACTCATCCAATACCAACACCGCATACCAAGTATATATCGAGTACCAAAATCACGAGATAAAATCCACAAAAGATATCCACCTCAAGTCAAAAGACACATGTCAAAAGTACAATCACCATGAATCACCAATTACCATCAACGAAACTAAAAAACATTAAATACATCCAACAATAAATATAACATCAATAACTGCACCACCAGAGGCAAATACAAAATCTACAGAGGAGACGTAGGCTACATACTAGAGAGTGTCATCACATGGTCAAACTACTTGAGTTACCCAGGACTAGTCACTCTAGACCCCGAACCTTCAACATGACACATGCGGAACCAGAATACCCTCTCATAAATATGAGGAAAACCAGTCATACCTCTCACTAGGCATCATCCCATTCCCATCGTTAGCTTGTACAAGCACTCAAGGCATGGGCGAGGCACATCTCTAGCTTATTTTTTTAATGAATCTCAAGAAAAAGGGTTAGGCAAAATATTTTAATTATTATGTTATCACTTATTACACAACTTACAATAGGTTACCTTGGTACTGACCACTTTGGGTCTCAGACCCCTATTGCAAGCCACTCCCAAAAACATGTACCTAGACAACCTCCCCTAAGCACATAAACCACAATTGTATCCCATACCACAACACTCATAATGATAGAACTTTGTTCCTTAACAGGCAACCCAAAACTAATTTGGTTCTCAAAACCCAAGTCATCATATATGCTCACCAATTAAATCTCATAAACATAAGCCTCGATTTTGAATCTTAAAGTGCATCTTGACATCTAGTCAAATAACCATCATAAAAGAAATCTTAAAAGACACCTCTGGTGCACATCCTAGTTTGGCTAGCTAAATAGTTCACATAAAAGCCATCACATTAAAATTTTCAAAACCCATCAGAAAACAAATACCACAAACCCTCAAATAAACACACATCAAATAAACAAGGTTCCATCGAATGATTTGGATTAGAATATTTTCAAACGTTTTGTTTGATTATATAAAGAATATTTAAGTGTAGATAAATTCAATATGTTAATGATCCATAAGTTTAGAACTAATTATTATTATTTTTTAAATCAATAATATTTAACAATAAAGATAAAACATTTTCAAAATTCATAACAATGAGCTTTTATGCATTTTCTCTATGTAAATCAGTTGGTAATTTGAATGTTATGATCTCATATGGAATGAAGGTCATTTGAATGGTGTAAATGTAAATCTTCTTAGCAGCACTATTCAGATTTGAAGGTTCCCACTTTAGAAAAAAAAAAGACCATAACTTTGTTTGAACTGTTGGATCTTCATGAAAACCAAGAAAAGTATTCATAATAGATTTATTTACAATCACAAAGACAATGTTTTTCTAACTATATATTTTTGAAAAGTTATAAGCGATTGATCACGTGTCTCTAATTGAAAAATCAAGCTCAAATAGGCCTGGGTCTAGCATGACAATCAATATTTGACGATGTCCGTACTAAACAATTATATATAATTTTTATATATGTTAAATAAAATCCAAATGGGTGTTTAAAAGTATCTTTACATTTTTGATAAAATATTTTAAATAAAAGTTATAGAAAAATCACATGTTTCAAACCCTCAAACTGACATAAGTAACTGCAAACAAATTTATTCATAATCAAGAAAACACAGAGAATACAATATTTCCAACAGAAATTGCAAAGAGATTTGAAAACCCCTACCTTCAAACACCAAGTTGATTTGTTAAGAAGAAGAAGAAGAAGAAAGCTCAATTGTAGACTTCACTCCCAAGCTTTAAAAAAAAATCTTTTACTTCAAAATCTGAATGCATAACCTATAACTTGTCTTCTAAAATCTCTGTTCTAAATTATCTTACTATTCTCCAAAAATCTTCTCTCCCAAAATGACCTCTTAATAAAGTAAAATAAATAAATAAAACTAATAAAACTAAAATTTCTAAAATGAGTAAACTTACAAAAGAAGGTAACTCAACTAAAATAAATTAAAAGTTTTTCTTTGTTTTCATAGATCTTTAAAAATAAATAAAATCACTTTACTTTTTTTAAAGAAAAGAAATACATATTTTCTTTCCTTTTTTTCCTTTCTTTTAATATTAAATAAATAAATATTCTTTATTTATTTACTTTCTTTTCACAATTTAGATTTATCTTTTTATAATAAAATAAATAAATATTCTTCATTTTAAATTAAAAATTTTATTCCCCAATAAAAAATCTTATTTTTATTTTAATAATTAGTGTACAATTAATTGCATATAATTAGTTTATCATTAATAATAATTAAAGCCCACTAATTATGTGCAACTCTAATTTTATTATCATTGACTAAATATTCATAATAAATCATTTAGTCTTTAATATTTTAATTTATCATTTCTTCAATTTTCACATTTAGACTTTTTAAATCAAGTCTTTTAAATAAAAACCAAATATTTAATTAATTAATTTCCCAATTAATTAAATATCCTGATATTATAATTCTTCCTTAAATTTAAATAATATTTAATAATTCTAATATTATGTGATTCATCTAAATATCATAATTAAACCTTTTACCAAATAAATAACATAATCCAATCCACATAAGCAAAACCATTCAAAACCCAAACTCAAACAACACACGCAAAGATAAACTCGCGGATTTAAAATGGGGTAGAGAATCAAGACAGGGCCTCCTTGTGGGACAAGTGTTTAGGCTATGGTTGGGATTGGACCTAATTATTATCTTCTCATTTTTACCATCAAGTTATTGTGATAGGGCACACTCATTCTGGCAATTCAAGGAAGTCGATGCCCAGTACCTGCAACCTACATAAAAGACGAGAATATACATATGCATATATATAGCTAAACTAGACAGGCAATGATAGGGAGTGGTATATCTTGTAGATCCGACTAGCAGGTGACTACGACTCCCTCCCTTAACCATATCAGACATATCAGATAGAAAAGTAAAATAGACGTGCACACCATACACATGGAAGTATGGGGTAAGTACTGTTGATGTGTGTTTTATGACTCACCAAACAGTAGAACAAAATACTGAAATATCTTATCCTCTCTTGAATAAAGTCTTGTGTATGCTAAGATTGCTAGAAGATCATACAATGACTTCAAGGTTCCTTTAATGCCAGGTCTTGACTGTGGATAAGATCGGTGGTTGATGTGATTTGCTGATGATCACAAGGGGCCTTACGTGTTTATTCATATTCATTTCAAGCCATACTGGATGTGGGAGCTATCTTAAGGTTTTGCAATGAAGCGCTTTTTTTTTTTTTTTGATTTTTCACAGAATATGCAAAAATTAAATAGGATGGGGTTCAGGAATTCTATTCTAATCCTAAGGGTAGTGATAACAACAAATAGTATTCTAGTGGACAAATTCCTCAATTTACTGAATTCAGCTTCGCCAAGTTATAATACAACTAAGCATGAACCAGTGCAATCTTCAAGGGTTATGCCAAAGATTTTCATATCACCGCATACACCATCATAAAGAACAATGTATACAAATAATAGAAGTTGAGCATATGCATGAAAGAGGTTCAGGCTAACTTTACACAACGAATTAGAATCACTAAAACGTCAAAAGTATGAACCAAAAGAATTCATCAATACACCATCATATTCTCCATTGTAATCACCACACATTGACTATGCTAAACTTAATCTACTTGAAGAAATTTTAGGAGAACAAGCAAGCACTAAGACACGTCAAGTATTCACCAAACTCCAATGAAAACTTTATTATCTCAGTAACTCATAGCAACAATCTCATAAAAATCTCCCCTTACAAATGAGAAAATGAGGCCTTTATATAGGTCCTCGATTACAACGGGTGGCCCGGATGATCACAATAACCGATGGCCGAGATCATGCCACATCAGCACTAATTAGGGTTAGGGCAATGGAAAAGAATCTACATTAATGCCATAAGGAATCCACTACTGTAGTGGGTAATAAATGCCCATCATGCATGCTAATTTAAGAAAGAGTGGGGTGTAATAAATGATCCCTATTCACACCCACTCTGCATTTAATGCATCTACCCTTGATTTCTTTGCCTGAAAGATCGAAATCGATCTAATACTATTTCCAACTCCTCTATACTGATGCTTGGTGCAGATTCTTGCTTGAATTCTAGAACTGCAATTGCTCTTTCTGCTTTTCCCAAGCTTTCATCCCAATCTAGTAGTAAGTCCTTAGTAGTGTGCATTGTATTTGAGAAGATGGAGAAGTTCTCAAAATCATCTCTTCCATATACATTTAGTTGAAAGAATTCCTCTAACTTGACTTTCAGATTATCAGTTGTCATTTCCTCTTTCCTTAATCTTTGTGATAACAAGGATGCAATTGCATTTTATATTCCTTGCTTGATGTTATCAACAATCTTTTTCCATCGACTGGATTCCCTGGTAAAGCTTTCAAACATTTCCTTAGCCATGTTCTTGGATTTTTGGATTTGAACTTTGATCTTTGAACCTTGAATGTTTGGGACCGGATCACTTAGTACTTTGATCTTGGTACTAGAATTTTGGATTTGAGCGTCTTTCTTGAATTTCTAGAACTAGAGCTTTCTCCTCCTTTTTCTTCAAATGCTTTCAATTCACTATTATGCCTTTTCTTACATTTTGAAGAATTCCCCTTTTTTTTAATCATCATCAATCATTTTTCTAGTCTTGGGTACACACTTGAAGAGGGTGAAATTCAAGATCTAGAGGAGAAATTTCTAGCACTTAATCATTTTTCATTTTTCCATGAAGGAGAAAGTTTCCAACACTTAGCCATTTATTCTTCCATGAAGGAGAAATCTTCAACACTTAGCCAATTTTTCTTCCATGAAGGAGAAACTTCCAACACTAGCATTTTTTCTTCCATCAAAGAGGAATTGCCAACACTTAGCCAGTTTTTCTCCCATGAAGGAGAAAGTTTCCAACACTTAGCCATTTTTTCTTCCATGAAGGAGAAAGTTTCCAACACTTAGCCAATTTTTCTTCCATGAAGGAGAAACTTCCAACACTAGCATTTTTTCTTCCATGAAGGAGAAATCTTCAACACTTAGCCAGTTTTCCTTCCATGAAGGAGAAAGTTTCCAACACTTAGCCATTTTTTCTTCCATGAAGGAGAAAGTTTCCAACACTTAGCCAATTTTTCTTCCATGAAGGAGAAACTTCCAACACTTAGCCATATTTGCTTCCATGATTTCTAATTCTCTTGCTCGTGGAAATTTTGAGTGGTCATGGATTTTGTCCATGATGGAAGAATTCCACAACAACCATTTTTCTCCAAGGCTGGAAATTTTGAGTGATCATGGATTTTGTCCATGATAGAAGAATTCCACAACCACCATTTTTCTCCAAGGCTGGATTTTTTGAGAGATCATGGATTTTGTCCATGATGGAAGAATTCTGCAACAACCATTTTTCTCCAAGGCTGGATTTTTTGAGAGATCGTGGATTTTGTCCATGATGGAAGAATTCCACGACAACCATTTTTCTCCAAGGCTGGAAATTTTGAGTGATCAGGGATTTTGTCCATGATGGAAGAATTCCACAACAACCATTTTTCTCCAAGGCTGGATTTTTTGAGAGATCATGGATTTTGTCCATGATGGAAGAATTCCACGACAACCATTTTTTCTATTATCTTCATGCCTTTCTACTTTTGGATATTTCATGGGTGATTCCAAACTTGAGCATTTTTTTCTTGATTGATTGTCATGCTTGCTCATTCTTTTGGATATAGACACATGTACCCTTTTGGCTCTTTATCAGCCATAGCTCACTTGTTGCAAAAATAGAACTGCCATAAATAGACATTCTAAAAATAGTAAGTTGTCCCAAAGTCAAAATAAGGCCAATCTGAGAGGTAGTGAAATTTACTAAAAATAGACTCACTAAAAATAGACTTTCTAAAAATAGTAAGTTGTCCCAAAGTCAAAATAAGGCCAATCTGAGAGGCAATGAAATTTACTAAAAATAGACTTACTAAAAATAGACTTTCTAAAAATAGTAAGTTGTCCCAAAGTCAAAATAAGGCCAATCTGAGAGGCAATGAAATTTACTAAAAATAGACTTACTAATAATAGAATTTCTAAAAATAGTAAGTCAAGACATTCAATTCTCAAACAAGCAAATAATTTCCATTCTCAGAGCCACATGGACAACACTTTTCACATCTGGCCAATTTTACCAATTCTCATTTGAAAGAGCGAACTGTAGAAGATTTAGCCCAATACTACCAAGAACTAAAGCCAAAAGGACAAGACCAAGAGACAAAAGGGGGCCCCAGGCTTGGGCGATGGTGACTAGCGGTCACAACAAGTACTATCATGAATCATGAGTCAACTCATCAAATGCTCAGATATAACAATGCATTACTATGAATGTAAAACAATCATCATTAAAGACATCACCTAACATCGTTATGAAAGCAATCACATTTACTAACTAAGAATCATTAAAGCAACATTAACACGTAAGTAATCATAATCATTAGATAACACGTGAAATATAATCAACTATGTAATCATAAATGATATTTTGAAGTCATGAAATAACATCATACCATATATCTCTTAAACTAACACATGTATGAAATAGGCCTAAAAGAGTTCAATATATATAATATAAAGCAAAGTACGGATGGGCATTACATTCTTTTTCAAGGTTTTTCATGGTTTTATTGTTGAGTCCTCTATCATCCTCATTCATATCTTTGTTATTTCTTAAATTTGATTATTTCCTTCATTTATTAAGACTGTCTTGCTGAAATTCTTCTAATTCTTGGATCCTGAACTCCTCCAAATTTTGAATTTTCCTTCTTTGATCTTACCTAGATTATCCAAACTCCAATTGCTTGTTTTCTCTTCTTGATTTATCAATTCAAACTCCCTCAAAAAAGTATCTACCTCAATAGGAATATATTTGTATTCTCCTTCTCTTGCCTCTAATTTTTCTCAGGGTGGAGAAAACGATTATGTTTCCTTATGTTTTACTTTATTATAATCTTTTATTGTTGTTATATACAAATGTTTATCTAACCCTGTTCCTAAAGGTGTGTATAAGATTGCATTTTCATTTGATATTGATTCACTATTTTCCTTGGGATCTACTAAGCTATGTATCCTTATTTTCAACTTCCTCCTTATCCATTTCTATGATTCTTTCAATTAACCAACTTTTCTCCTATTGGAATTCTTTAGAATAACTGAGAATGGCGGTGAATCAGTTATCCAAGGTACAGATGTACAATTAAAACTTTTCATAGCTTAGTGAACCCATATCCATAAAAACTTAATATGCATGCATCATTAGATCATACAATGCTTCGAGACACCAGTGCAGTTGCCTCATCCTCATCAGATTCATCCTTCATTGCAACATACACCACTTCATCATCATGATCATCAGATCCATCTTTGGTTTCCTCTTCTGCAATGTAGCAAGACTTCTTGCCTTTGTCTTTGTTATCTTTATTGTCATCATCTCTTCTACCTCTATATCTGTCACCACTTCTATTATTCTTCTTCTTTGGACATCTAGCAGCAATATGACCAACCTCATTGCAATTAAAACACATGATAGGTAACTTACCTTTGAATTTGCCTTTGCCTCTGTGAAATCTCCTTGCTAGCAATGCTTCAAGTTGTTCTACATCCTCCTCATTTGTGTCACTATCACTAGAAACATATTTGACCTTTTTCTTCTTCTCTTTAGGTTCTTTTAATGACAGCTTAGCTTTGAAAGTAGATTCAACATTGTCAGGTTTGAAATTATCAAAATTAGAGGGCTCAAAGGTAGTAAGCCTATCTACCAAACCTTCAAGAGTCAAATTAGAACCTAGTATACATCTCAGTTCTTGTATGGCAGAAACTCTAATAGCATAGATGGGCAGCAGTGTTCTCAGTGCTTTACTCACTACAGTATCATCATCAATAATACTAGTAGCTCCTCTTATAGCATTAACATCTTTTAATCTAGAGCAATATTGAGCAACATTTTCACCTTCTTCCATTCTCATATCATCAAACTTAAGACTTTCAGATTTGGCTCTCAAAACATTTGTGTTTCGTCTATAAATGGTGTGAAGAGCATCTCACATCTTTGCACTGTCACAACCCTCGATATCATCGAACTCGGAATAATTTTGGATGGAGACAATCTCCAACATTGCCTAATTGTGTTCTTTCTTCTCTTTTAGATCTTCAGCACTTAGGGCTCTAGCAGGATTGACATGTTCAATGATGATGGTAGATTGTGCATGATCTCCAAGCCCTCCTAGGTGTAGCTTCATCAAACTTTGCCATGCAAGGAAGTTGTCCTTGTTAAGCTTGGGTACCTCTCTTTTTGATATCTTGATCTTTTGCTTCTAGTACCTTCGGACTAGTCCTCTAAAGCAGATGGCTCTGATACCAATTGTTGGAATTCTCTAGAATAACTGAGAGGGGGGGTGAATCAATTATCCAAGGTACAAATGAACAAATAAAAATATTCACAGCTTAATAAACCCATATTGATAATTACTTAATATGCATGCATCTATTAGATCATACAATGCTTAAACTTTGTAGGCTATTGTCCTAGGTCAAAACAACTTTAAAGAAATGTAAACATGAAACATAATAGATTCAATACACATTTGACACATGGATTTTACATGGAAACTCAATTTGGGAAAAACCACCAGTAACATGCTACTAATTCTCACTCTTCTAAAGTGATGCCCTGTGAAAGGCCAACCCTGTTAAAGGTTACAATACACACTGTTAAATGTGACCTAGTTAGAGGATTTCAATTACCCTATTAAGAGTGAGCCTTGTTAGAGGACTTTAGATCATTCACTTGGAATATCACCTGGTTAAAGGATTTAGAAATGACTGTTAGGTCAACCTTAATCCAAAGGATTTACCCTAGACTACTACGATGATTAGAAAGTAACAGTAAGGCTTGATCTAATAACAAATTACAACTAATTTGCAGATTACAGATATTTGTTTCAGTCCTCCATTTTGCTTGGCTTTCACACACTTCAGCTCTGATAGCTTGTTCACCCTTCAAGCATTCATACTATTAAGCCTTCTTGCTTTGCTTGTCAATGGCAGTCTCTTATGTTTGGCCATTGAATGAAGCAATACCCTAGACTCATTGTCTTCCTTAGGTTCTCACACATGACAACCTTTGCTTCTGACCAGCTCTCTTTATAAATAGAGATTTAAGATCTTTTGTCGTTCAACCTCAATCGTCCATTTTAAGGTTAGGTAGGATAAGGTAGGATACAATGTATCTACCCATTTTTTCATTTGATTCCTCTAGAAACTTCTCCCTCAATCCTCTTTGAATTCACCTCAAAACAGTTTACCTTGAATTTTGTCACCAGCGCATCATAGTTATCTTCCACACGCTTCACACAATTCAAGAAAACAAAATAGTCGACTCAAATTCATCAAATCTACGATTTAATATGAATACTGGCACTCAGCATCAAGATGTTGTTACTCGACTTCTACTGTTCTTTCACTCGTCTTCCACTGATTAACTCGGCAAATACTAAAGTTTACTAGTGCTTGGCATCAACTAAACTTTACTCAGCACCTACTGTCCACTTTGTCAAGCTTGACAAACTCAATTCTTCTTACTTGTTCTTCTAGACTTAATCAACGTATCCAACCTTTGCAGTGTTAAGTAGATAATCAACACACTATATCATCACTGTCTTAACTAATCTTTGTACTCCTTTTTCATACCATAGCTCAACCTTTCCTCTAGGTGTTCTTGTTATCTTATTTGATCAAAACCTCCTCATCAATCAAACACATGATAGTACTCCAACCAATTAAGCAATTGTCTTACCAGCAAGTAGCAGGTTTGACATCAGTGACAAAACAATGATTAAAACATTACAATCTCATATCAACATCTCCTTTATCGCTTCTTTAATTTTTTCATCTTCTAATTCAAAATCAAGGTCCTCCAAGAAGTCTTCTTTATCTAAGTCAACTTCATCCAAAAGAGATATTGAAACCATGTCGGAGTTGTGTTTAACTTGGAGTATGACTGTATTGTTTTCCACTATATCTGTAATATGATCTGTTGTATTGGAATTTTTTTCCCTAATACCCTGAAGCTTAGGAGAAGCCATTTTATCAGTTATTTCTTTCCTTTGATCTATAACTCTGTCTCTGGATTAAAAATGCTCACTATTAGACAATCTCCATTGAATGGGCTCGTACTCCATGGATGTTGGATGGGTTTGAAATAATAGACACTCTTTGTGTGCTTCCTCCCATAGAACTATTTGATCTATTAGTTCATTTTGAATGAGAATTAAATCCTTAGTCATGTTTTTATAAAGGTTAAGATTTCCTTTAATGTTTTCAATAAACAATTGTTGACTTCTGCATTGGTCACACTTTTGAAGTTTATTGATATTGTCTTCCAAGCCAATGATTCCATCTTTCTCAAATCCATTAATTTTCCTTTGTTGTTGCTATGACATTTTTGAGATATGTTTGATCTCCCTCTTGGGATTTGGTCTTTAGATTATTAGGGTTGAGAATGTTATCACAGTTCTCTTGTATTTCTCCTTCTTCGAGCATTTCTTCTAGGAAACATATTTCACTTGCCAACCTTGATCTTGTCTTGCCTATGTTGTTCTGATTTGATATTGTAGGATTATCAAAAGGTTGAAATTGCATACTTCCTTGGATTTGTGTTATCTTGTCCTAATTACTATTGGGAGGATTTGGGAAATATAATTTAATATTTGTTGTTTTGTCTATATATTTGGATCTTGCATTGTCACCATTCCTTTCTGTTAGCACTATGTCTTGTATATGACCTCCAAATTTCATTATTTGAATTTTTTTTTTTTTTAATTTTTCTTTTTTTTTATCGAAAAACGGCTGAAGCCATGTGTTATATTGAATAAATTAAAAATGAATTTACAGGATTCCCCATTCAAACGGGCACTAGTAGAAAAGAATGGAGCAAGAAAACCTCCAGTCTTGCCTGAGACCGAAGTCCTATATTATACAACTTAAAAGGCCCCAGTTTATATACAAGTTCATACATGTTTATATAAAATTTGATGAAGCAATTAATAATAAATAGACTTCCTTTGAAAAGGGGACATAAATCTAAAGAGAGGCAAGGTGCTGAACAAAATTCAGCAAGGATCCTGCCATGAAGAATTGATCCACCAACCATCTGCATGACATAATACAGCTATCCTCTATATGGGATTAGTACCAAATCAATGTGATCATAAAAAATGGGAGGAGTAAAAAGACCAATCAACATATTGAGAGACTCTTCATTCAATAAGAATCCTAGATTGTACCAATGGACTTAATCAAAAGAGTTTTATAATATGCTTTATGTGAATCTTTATCTAGAATCTCATCCCATTACCTATTCAGTTTACAATTTATAGTGGATTAGATTTTCAGGGTCTTTATCTAGTTCAAATGAATAGATCAATCAAGATTATATTAACTAAATTCAATAATTTTAGATGTTCATTGATTCTACTTATTCTTATCGTATACTAATGAGTTTAAGAGGAGACGTTTAAATCAGTAGCCAACTTCAATTCATTCCTATTTCCTAACTAAGATTGTAAAATAATCAGTAACAGGGAAAAACACCTTGCTCTGCTTAAAGCTCTAATCTTAGTATTCTACTTAATTCCATTTTGCTAAATATATAGTCTTCTCCCTCCACTCCTCTATTTGCCAATTTATTAGCTTCTAAATTCCCTTCACGATAAATATCTCCTCAAATTGGTCTATAAGATTAAGTACACTTTCTAGTTTAGCATTTAATATCCAATTCGGTGTT
Organism: Cupressus sempervirens; assembly: GCA_028749045.1. Classification (NCBI taxonomy): domain Eukaryota; kingdom Viridiplantae; phylum Streptophyta; class Pinopsida; order Cupressales; family Cupressaceae; genus Cupressus; species Cupressus sempervirens. The sequence goes on along the minus strand of CM053789.1, from coordinate 861,473,755 downwards.
TGTCACTGTCTAATTACATTTAGGATAATTTGTGAATCACCTTCAATAATTACCTTTTTAATATTCTTTTTTATGCTTAATTTTAATGCTTCCAATTCAGCTATATTATTAGTTACATTACCTAATGGTTTAGCTCGTTTTAATATCCAATCTCCGTTTTATGATCTAACTATATAGCCCAATCCTGCTTTCCCATGATTCCCTCTAGAAGCTTCATCAAAGTTTAATTTCTTCTATCTTATCGGAGGTGCAACCCATTTACATTATTTCCTGACTATAGTATCCTTTTTAAGATAAACTAAGGGAGGATTAATCAAATGTAGCCATTTTTCCTCATATTCTCATCCCATGCTAAGAATGTACCTTCCGCCTTGGGTGTGTTCCTAAGATGGCAATTCATTACTTCTGTGATGGCTACCTCGATTTTATTGAAGAAAGTTATCTTACTAAGTTCCAAATTTTGAAATATTCGTCTATTTATTTCCTTCCATATTTCCCACATAGTGATTGCAAGTGTAATATTCCATAATTTCTCATAGATGCTAATCCTATTCTTAACTGGCCAACCCTAAGAAATCCCTCGATATCCTGAGGTATAGAGGATGTCCAATTCAATTTATTCTTAACTCAATACCAACAATCTTGTACGAAGGGGCACTTAAACAAAATATGCTCCATATTTTCAGATTCATTTTTGCATAGACTGCATCTGGATGGTTCTTCAAATCCCATTTTAGAGAATCTATTAGCTATAAGAATCCGATTCTAAATTGCCATCCAAAGAAAGATACCAGCCATAGATAGGCATGTTGAATCCTAGCATAGATCCAAGGGTATATCAATATTATCCCATCTTTGTGAGTTAATTATAAGATCATATCCTAGCTTAACTTTGTACACTCAATCATTAGATGCTCCCCAGATGAGTTTATCTGCTCGATTATTGTGATTCACAGATCTACCCTTAAGGATATTTTCAAGAGTAGTTTTATCTATACTTGGAATATTAATATTATCCAAAGATTTCCATACCCAAGTCTCAGTCTCATCAATCCTGATAAGTGTTTTGGCATCTGAAACCTTGGGTACCCAAATACTAATAATGACATTGATGTTGTTTCTAGTTATTCCGGAATTAATAATCAGGGGTTGACCATCCCATGAATCATCACAGAATAATGCCTCATCACCTCTACCTAAATCCCAAGTAAGATATTTGCTAACCAGAGGCCTACACTTCATCATAAAATTCCAGTTTTCTGAACCACTTGGTAGATTTCTAATTCCAAAGAGAGAGGAAGGATCTAATGGATTAAGATATTTATTATAGTATTTTTGCCCATTTTTTATCTTTTCCTTGTATAAACACCATACTACCTTTTCTCCTAATGCCTCATTTTGCCAACTGAAATTTTTTATGCCCAATCCTCCTTTATTCTTAGAACAACATATCTTATCCCATTTTATTAGTGCTTATTTCTTTTTCTCTTCTGTTCCACTCCAGAACAAATTTCTAAGTTTTCCTTCCAATTTTTTATTAACATTATTCGGTAGCGGAAGGTAAGATAGAGGATAAGTAGGAATAGATGACAGAACAAATTTAACTTTTGTTACTCTCCCAGCTTTAGTTAACCATTTTCTTTTCCATGATTCTCTTTGTTTTTCTACTCTTTCTAAGATATTGTCCCAACCTTTTTTACTCCTAACTCCTTTTTCTAAGAATATCCCTAAATATTTGCATGGAAAGTTACTCTTTTTGTATCTCATATAATTGCATATATATTCCTCCATGTTCCTTGGTGTGTTTAAAAAGAAATTTTCCAAAATTTTCTTCATTAACCTTTTGTTCCAATGCTACTGAATAATCCAATATAATTTGTTTAAAAGCTTTGATTTCTTCCTTCATACTACTTCCTTGAAGAATGGTATCATCGGCAAACTGCTGATGGGTAATGTTTGGAACATTCTCAATGACAGTAATTCCTTTAATTAATCCTACACCTTGTGCGTTTTGAATAGCTCTACCAAATGCTTCTGTCATAATTATAAAAAGAAAAGGTGACATAGGGTCTCCTTGTCGGATACCCTTTGAAATCTTGAAGAAACCTTCAGGAGTACCATTAATAAGTAGTGAGATTTTTGGAGTAGATATACAGTTAAAAATTATATTTATCCATTGTTTGGAAAATCCAAACTTTTATAGGAATTTACATAAAAACCTCCAATCTACTGCGTCATATGCTTTTTTTATATCTAACTTCACAAACATACAAGCTTCTTTGTTTTTAACTATTGAATGTATAGTTTCCTGAATGATGGATATTTCATCGAGTATTGATCTACCAAGTACAAACCCAGTTTGTTCTTCTAAGATAATTTTTGGAAGCAAAGTTTTAATCCTATTTGCTATTGCTTTAGAATAAATTTTATATATTGTATTACATAATGCTATGGGGCAAAAACCTGAGGGTGACTCTATTGCAGCTTTTTTTGGTATTAATGCTAAAAAGGTATGATTAATTTCAGTTAAGATTGATCCCCCATTTCTAGCTGCCTCTATTGCTTTCCATAATTCTTCCCCTAAAATTTTTCAGCATTTTTGGAAGAAAAAAGCTTGGAAACCATCAGGCCCTGGAGTTTTATCAGGGCTAAGCTTTAAAAGGGCTAATTTGATTTCTTCTTTTGTATAAGGTTTGTTGAGCTCCATGTTGTCAAATTCTATGATAACTTTAGGTATATTATTACGCAATATTTTTTGTTTGATTAAATTGGATGAATCATAATTGTTTAATAGATTCTCATAGTATGTGACGAAAGTTTGGGAAATTTCTGTTGGATTATCAATAGTACTACCATTATTATCTTTAATTTGAGTAATAGTTTTAAGAGCTCTGTTGTGAAAGAATTTTGTGTTTCTGTCTCCTTCTGCTAACCATTTTTCCCTTGACTTTTGTCTCCAAAAGACTTCTTATTTTGCTAAAATGTCTTCTTGTATAATTAATATTCTTTTTCTTCAATGAATTTTTCATTGTCCATACCATTTTTAATGATTTCATTATTTAAATTTTTTAAGATCTTCATTATTCAGTTTGACTTGGAATATATTATTGAAATGTGATTTATTCAATTTCTGTATGTTTTCTTTGAGCATTTTATATTTTGATACAAAACAATACATCTTTGATCCTTTAAACTTGCCTTCATCCCACCATTGTTTAATATTCTCCATGAATGTTTTATCTAAGAACCACATCTTTTCACATTTGAAAGGATTCCTATTAGGTTTTATAGGTTCTGTTAACTCAATTTTGACAGGATAATGATCTAATCCTGCAATAGGCTGAATGGAGGCTGTGATTGAGAAATCCAATTCTGCTAGTTCTCTTTGAAAAAGAATCTATCCAATTTTTCTGCAATATAACTGAAATCTTTTCTTTTATTATTCCATGTGAATACTCCGTTGCTAGTTGGTATTTCTATCAATTTATTAACTCTGACCCATTCTCTGAATTCTACTATCTTTCTTGTTAAAATTTGAGAACCTCCAAGTTTTTCTTTGAGGTCAAGTATGACATTGAAGTCACCACCTATGATCATGTTTGTCTCAGGATATAACTCCATAATGGCAGATATATCATCCCAAACTTTCCGTTTGTCTGAAGTTTGTATAATTAGAATGAATTGTAGATTATGCTTATTACTTGAAACCATACTCCCCATCCAATTGCTATTTGATGTTATAATTTTAATGTTTGCTGTCCTGGTATTCCAAATTATTCCCATTCCACCTAATGCTCCATCTGATTCCTTCATTTCTGCATTCCATCTACCTAGTCTTTTTTTTAGTTTTTCCCCTTCTTCTTTGTTAAGCTTAGTTTCTTGTATCATAATTATATCTGATTCAAAGAGTGTTAGGTTACGTTTTAACACTCTTTGTTAACTAAGAGCATTTAGGTCCCTAGTATTCCATGTTATGATCCTCATTGCTCTTCGAGAAGGCACTTCCCCTTCCCAAAGTTAAAAAACTCAAATATCTTTTTTTGCTCCTTGGCTTGACCATCTACTTCTCTTAATTCCTTAAGTGATTTTCTTCCTCTTTTTAATTTTGATTTACCACATTTTGGAGTTCTAAATCCTTCTTGGTTGATTGAAATACCCAAATTATCTATACTTATATGGTTATTGTTTTCTTTTGTAGTTCCTTCTTTATCTTCTTCCTCATTTATTAAATCTTCTAATACACAACACATTTCATATTCTGATGTTCTCTCATCCTGATGATGGATCATGTAGTATGATCCGAAACGTTGATGCTAAAAAAACCTCACACAATCTAATCCAGAAACATTGCTCTCACTTCTAATATATGTTCTGTTATTTCATTTTCTTCTACATCTGTATTTGTATCCTTTTCTAAATTTTTCTTTTCCGATGTTTTTGGGGTCTCTTTTAGTACCCCAAATTCCTCCCAATTCTGTGACATTTCAATAAGTTCAATCTCTGTGATAGAATCTTCCTAATTATACATTTCAAACTCCTTTAAGAAAGCTTCAACTTCTGGAGGGATACTATATTCCTCTGTTTTATCCTTCACCTCTGTAAATTTACTTCCAAAGAAATCTTTCCCATCTATTGGTGTTTGCCAAAATTTATAACTTCTCTATTTTGAATTTTTTCTAATTGTTATATTACTCCATTGTTCTGAATCTGTGTAATGTCCCTAATTATTCTCCTGTCAAATATCCTACAAAACCAGTATTAGTACAACAATTCATCAAATATTAGTGATATAAAAATTTATTCTAAGTTAGTGGGGAAATTTGTCCCTAGGTTTGCCCTTAGATAGGAATCCATCTCTTAACGAATATTGAATTCATATATGGCATCCTTATCTATTCATTTTGGGATATATATCCGGAGACTAAGGAGATCATGACAATCTCCAAATAGCCTCATCCTGTAAATAAAGAGATTCATCTCTTAATGAGTATATCACTCATTCTCTTATGGAACTCTAGTACATGTAAATAACGAGATCCATCTCTTAATGAGTATATTACTCATTCTCTTATGGAACTCTAATACTTGTAAATAACGAGATCCATCTCTTAATGAATATTTTACTCATTCTCTTATGGAACTCTAGTACCTGTAAATAACGAATACTTGTTCTCTTTGTGGAATTCAAATAGAATTAATCTAATTATTCATTTCGTTTAAATATATTAAATTTCCTTTCAGTAACATCATGAATTAGTACATGAATTCCTTCTTTCATGTGATTATTAACTTTAGATTTTATATATATATATATATATATATTGTATAAATTATAATTCTGATGCCTAAGCCTCACCTGCGATGGTCTGATCTGTGTCCTGACCTGCAATATCAAACACTCCTGTTTGGATCTCGTCTTAGGTTTGTGGTGAGTTTTAACCAACCCGATGCTGGTCTGCTTTCATTGATGGGTTGTTGGACTGTTATCTGCCCTTCCTTTTACTCTGTCCACCATGTTCCTCTCTTTTGACCGAGACTCCTACATATATACAGTCACCGTTCCTAGTCAAGGGACGTGACTCACCAAACATAACTTTTCTCTGCGCCGGTTTGAGGTACATTGGTCTTGTTTAATGCATATTATATATTTTATTTGGTGAAATAATTTGAATTATATTATTATGATGAGCATTGAATCGTTATTTTTCCAATTTAATTATTATAACAAGAATATTGAATAGTTATTTTTTCAATATATATTTATTTCAATTATCATTTACTTATTATTTATTTCAAGGAATAACAAGAATAATCTTAGATACAAATGCATCTATTCGGGGTTCATTACAATCTGCTGCTGGAATTATATATTCTTCTTCCTGATCTTTTGTATACTCTATTGGCTTTAAATTTTCTTCTTCTGTGTTTACCTTTGCCAAGTCTGCTTGCTGGTTCATATCCTTATTAATCGTCATATCTTCACCATCCCAATGCATCTAACTAGTGTCTTCCTCAAAATAGTTTATATCTGATCTGTTTACCATCCTATTGTCCATATTGATCCCTATTTTTGTCTTAGTATTATAATTCAGATTCTCCTTCTCTTTTCTTTGATCTATAAGTTGTTGTCTTACCTCATGTTCATGATGAAATTGTTCTCCTAACATAGCCTGATCTTCAATGTCCGCCTATAATAATTTAATCTCATGTGTCATTTTATACCATTCTTTAATGCTTCTTTCTATATCTTTCAAATTATCATTCTCCTTGTGACAAATATTGCATTCTTTCAACACTGTTACTGTTGTCATTTCCTTGTGTATACCTTCGGTTCTCTATTCTGGTACTTCTGAACATTCCAGTTGACTTTGTTCTTTACTCTTTTTTACTATAGGTGTATTTTCTATTTGTGTACTCTGCTCAAAGTTTTTCCTTTCATCTAATTTTTCTATCTTCTTATTTTTGTCCTTATTAATTGCCTTAATCTTCTATTCCCTCTTCTTTATTCTAATATTTTTGAAGGATTCCTCTATAGTTGAAATATTATGATCAATTTCTCGATTTCTTTTAATAATGCCTTTAATTTCCCCTTCATATTTCTTAAATTCAATCTCATAAATGGATCTATTTGTTATAATCTTTATTCTCCTAATCATTTTTTGATTTGGTTCCTCATCTATTAGAAATTTAACATTACTGGTTTTGTCATACTCTGAGTCCATACCTATAAGTTTACCAATTGATTTACCTATTCTGAATAATGTATATAAATGTTTAATTTCTACTGGAAGATTACTACATTCATACCATGTTGGTATCATATGCTCTTTTTCATCATTCCAATTAGGTATCCAAGTTTGAAATTTAACTACATGACCTTTATAATAGCATTTTGATATAGAAAGTATTTTATTTCTAATTTCTTTATTTTTGCAATGAAGATAAATTGATTGTTTTGAGGAAGTACTAATACTTACCTGTTGTTTGCAGATCTTCTCTAATTTCTTTGTCAATTTTGATAAATGCTTGTCTAGTCCACTCCAGTGAACATATACTCCTAGCTCTGAACATTCCTTCCACTATTCTTCTATGAACTTGTCACTAATGATTAATATATCAGAACAATTATAGCAATTAGTTTCCTTTACCTTGTCTGGTGGCGGAGTTGTCATACTACTTTTAGGTGTTGGCAGCTTTGCATTATCTAAAATACCTTTCTCCCTTTTATGTGGTGGTATATAGATTTTCTGATTTTTCTCAGAAACCCTAAGTACTTTTTCTGAGTTTGCTTGTTGTTTTTTCTGCCCTATCGGAATACAGTTAGCTTCAAAAATTTTGGCAGGTTTATGTATCATTTGCTTACAATTTTTGTCCGCTTTTGCTGGAAAAGTAACCAATTTTGCCATTTGCTTTTCTTCCTCTACAGGTTTGATAATTTGGGTAGACTATTTCTGATGATTTTTATTTTCCTCCATCATTGGCCTTTTTTTTGGTTGCGATGTGTTTCTTCTTCGATTTCTGTTTGAAATTACAACTTGCCACCCATTGCTATTTTCGCATGGATCTTTATTTAGCTTTATCATCTTCCTATCCCTGGCTTCATGCTCTTTAACTAGTTACTAAATGTGTTCAACTTTGAATGATCATTGTTTAAAGCTTCAAATTTGTTGTTGATCAGAATACAGGGGATTGACTATTTTCCCTTCAGCCTATCTCCTTGTTGCTTATATGTTGACTGGGAAAAAGCCAAACCCTTATTAGGCCAAAATTTATTTGCCACTGATTGTTGATGTCGGTATTGTCCGTAAAAGGAATAATTTATGACTCCGGGAAATACTGATTGATTCGCTACTTCTGTAATTCTCACCATGTTTCAGAGCAAAACTTTTCTTGAAAGCAGACACAATAATAGTGGACAATAGTGGACATAGTGGACAACGCAAAGTTATCCTCCTCTCCCATGCCCTCACTCTTACCCGCGGCGGAGTTCACATCCTTTTTGCACGATCAAAGCAGGGGAAACAGTCCATTGCAAAACTGAGTGGGAGATAAATTCTGATCTTCGGTGAAACCGGAATCCTTGAAGAGTTGGAATGTCTGTTGTGCTCTGTCGATGGTTTTAGCCTTGAACAATTGTTCCCCTCTCCGAGCAATCGCTACAACTTGGGATTCAGAAAGCCCAGAATCGTTGTGCAAGAATTTGGATCATATCTCGCTTCCTACAATCTTCTCCTGCTTCTGTTCCAAATCTTAGTAAAACCCTACGGAGGTTCCTGCTACATAGTCGCTTATTCGATCTTCTTCATTATTTGAATGTTATATATGGTTATGTTAGCAATTATTTTTATGGGTTTATAATCATGAGTATCTGGTTTAATATAAACTAAAATATTAACATCATTTGCTTTTTTATAATTAGCATCAATGCCACAGAGTTCTCCGATTGCAGATCCTATATGTTTAAGAATTTGGAATTTTAGTAGTTCTATTGGTATGGATTTAATTACCACCCAAGTTGGTAGGTTAAGGTTTTTGACAGAATCCTCATCAAAGTTAGGGGACCATTTTATAAAATTAATGCTAAACCCTTTATAAAAAGCAAAGAGGACCTGAAAGAAATTTGTCTTTGATATCGTTATTGTTTCAATACAGATAAGCCAGATGATTAGACATGGAGGATATACTTACCTATTGCCCCTAGAAGCTTTCCAACCATTTTTTGAGTTTAGGATCCTTCATTTGAGGCCTATTCCAGAATGCAAAAATGCTCTGATCCTCGCACTCGAACCAGCGTTCTTCATTGTGCATATTGTTGATAATTAGGAGATTCTCATTGAATTTCTTGTTTTTGTGACGTGATTCTGGTCTTTTATTTTGCCCGATTGGAGGTCTTGGAGAATTATCTTTCGGATTCTTGCACTAGTCTTGCTTTGAATATTTGATTTTTGTGAAGAAATCGATTTGCTTCTTTACTGCATTTTCTCCCACTTCCTTTTGTGCTAGGGCAGTTTTACAAGTGCACGGTTGAAGAAGTCTGTTAGTTTTAATGTTCTCGTCGGCATCATCAATTGCTTGGAGAACTTTGAATTTGTTTGATAAGGTGAGTAGTTTAGCATATTTCGTTTTATTAAAGTATCCAGAGGATTTTGCACCGAATTCGCACTTTCAGATTGCTGCACCATTTTCCTTTTCTGGATTGAGGGTGATTTATTTTCAGCTAAGTAGCCGAATCGCTCCCCCCAGCCCATCGTTTCCGGGTACGAGTCGATTCGGAATTAGAAACCGAGGGGAATCGACTGTGGGCACGAACAGGAATCGGATTTTCATTTCGTTTCGTTTCAAAGCGATTCTGTGCTGACGTGGTGATTCCACGTCGACTCCAAGTCGACTCCTTGACTTTGACCGCACGTAAAACCCTAAAATATCTTCGTAAACATAACGCGGCGCGACTTTTTTTTGGGTTATTTTCACTTCGCGCGGCCGCATTTTATTTTCTCCTATGTGCGTTTGTGTTTGCCGAGTCTAGGGTTTGCAACTCTCTTGCATTTGCGCGGACGACCTCCATTAATGCGACCTCTAACTCGACCTGTGTCTGCGATCTTCAACCACGACCTGTGTTTGCAGACTGCGACCTTCAACAACGTGACGCGACCATTATCCAGGCAAGTCGGCGACCTTCATCTGGTTTTTCCGACTCCATTTTCGACCATGGATTTTTTAAAATTTTTACTGCCACAGTTTCATTCGTTTTCAAGGATAGTTTTAATTTTTACTACCATAGTTTCAAAATTATTATTTCATTTTCGGGTTCAAAAATACATGTTTATTAAATTATATATTTATCATTAGAAATATGATAAGGTTTATAATTTATAAACTTGAGTTTATAGTATATCATATAGTTTATTTAAAAAGGATATACTATATATAGTTTAGAGTATATCATTTAGTGAGTTTATAAATATGATAGAGTTTATAGTATATCATATACAAGTTTATAAACACTAAAATAATCATATTTTTATAAACATATATATATATATATATATATATATATATATATATATATATATATATATTATTAGACTATTACTATTAGTAAATACTAAATGCTAAATAAGTATATTAAATATTATTTATTTCAAATTTTATTATTTTACTATTGAAATTAAATTATCTGTTTTAAAAGTTATTCTTGTATGAATTGCAGGGTGCTAGCAGTTATTCAAATTTAACATGGCAGACACTACTCCTGCATTTACTGTCGACCCAACTTCACCATTATGGAGGCATGTGAACATATTAGAACATGTTCCTGGTGGAGGGACATGTATTTGGATATGTCCCGGATGTGATGTGCAGTATACAAGTTCATACAGCCGAGTGAAAGGGCATTTGTGTGCGATTCCTGGAAAGGGAATCAAAGCTTGTCCAGGAAAAAATAAGGTACCCATACCGGTTTCTAAAATAGCAGCATATATTAAGGAACAAGAGGAAGCGGATGCAAGAATTGAAAGTAGGTATGGGCATCCATTGTTGAAGACCAAAGGAAGGGGCTCACGGAAGTCACGTGCTTCATCATCTCAAAGCTATACACCTAGTGCTGCTCCTGATATTGTTGTAGAAAGCCATCCATTTATGACGAGAAATGAAGATGAGACAAGTAATCTGAAGAGAGCAAGAGGACCATTGGAGATGGCATTTAGTAATGATTATAGAGATATTGCTGATGAAGCGATTGCTAGGTGCCTCTATGCAAACGGTTTATCATTCAATGTTGTCAGATCACCCTATTGGCAAGACATGATAAGAAAAATAAATGAAGCTCCAAAGGGGTACACAAGCCCAGGTTATGAGAAGGTTCGTACCACTTTATTGACAAAGGAGGTCAAGCATATAAAAACTTCATTGGCTCCTATTAAAGCCTCATGGAAAGAAACAGGGGTGTCCATTATTTCTGATGGGTGGAAGGATGCAAAAAACAGACCCTTAATTAATGTGATTGCAATGTCCCCTAAAGGGGCAATGTTTCTAAAAGCTGTTGATTGTGAGGGTGAAGTAAAGGATGCACAATTCATTGCGAACATTCTCATAGAATGCATTAATGAAGTAGGCTCTCAAAATGTTGTCCAAGTTGTAACAGACAATGCAAAGAACTGTAGAGCAGCTGGTATGTTAGTTGAGAAACAATTCCCACATATATTTTGGACACCTTGTGCCGTGCATTCACTCAACCTCATGCTACAGAAGTTGGGTACTAAAATAGCTTGGATCAAACAAGTTTATGATGAAGCTCAAGATATCCAAATGTTCATAACGAACCACCACTTCTCCCAAGCCATTTTTAGATCATTCTCGCGCCTGGAGCTATTGAAGGTAATCCAAAATTCAAATACTACAATTTTATGTTTTACGTTAGTTATAAGTTTATAACTTATTATCTTATTTATTTCAGCAAAACTATATATGTACATATTCTTTATTTTTAATTACTTGTTTTTTAAATTTTCAAATAGGTTGCTGAGACTAGATTTGCATCAAATACAATTGTCTTGAGACGGCTTGTGAAGGTTCAAGAGGCACTTTCTAGTATGGTGATCAGCCACCAATGGAACACATGGAGGCAATCCAATAATGAGAGGGCAATTGATATTAGGAGAAGGATTTTGGATGAAACTTGGTGGAGTCGTGCAGAATACCTTCTTAGTTTCACAGAGCCCATCCTAGGTATGATACGCTTTACTGACATGGATAAGCCATGCTTGGGGGAGGTTTATGATGGAATAGACTCAATGATTGAGAATATGAGATCTGTCATAAATGCAAAAGAGCAAGACCCTGAAGAAACCTTCTTCAAGGAGGTGCAATTAATATGTGTTGAGCGATGGAACAAAATGACCACCCCACTCCATCTTCTTGCCTTCTCATTGAGTCCCAAATATTATAGTGAAGAGATTCTTGCTTTGCCAACAAGGGTGCCACCATATCGTGATGCAGAAGTAGGTGAAGGGGCTAGGAAAGCTATTTCTAAACTCTTCCCTGATATTGAAATGGAGGATGCAGTTACAAGTGAATTTGCTGATTTTGTATCATCCACTGGTCATACTCTTGCTGCTATTTGTGACAAGTATAGGAAGGATGCTCACTCTTGGTGGTACCTCAATGGCCACAAATCGCCAAACCTCCAAATTCTAGCAATCAAAGTTCTATCACAGGTAAGTTTGTATATACTATAAACTCTAAATCTGGTTGTCATTTTGAAATTAACAAACTCATTTGATTTACTTAAATTTTAGAGACTCCAATGAGATCTTCCTTTGCTTCATTAGGTTGCTAGTTCATCTTCAGCTGAACGAAATTGGAGTACATACTCCTTCATCCATTCAGTGAAGCGCAATCGGTTGGCATCAAGCAAAGCTGAGGATTTAGTCTATGTGCATTCAAACTTGCGCCTTCTTACTCACAAATCTGATGAGTACAAGGAAGGGGCAGCAAAATTATGGGATGTAGAACCGGAGTCTACTGACTTTGATCTTCCTATTGGTGCACCAGCTTTACCAATGGAGGATTTAAGTAGCCAGCATATTTTTAGTGCAAATACCAGTGGGATTCAATCATCTAATGTCAATGTTAATGACAATCTTTCTATTGATGATGACCCATATGGTTCTGATTAGTGAGCTGATCAGTGATACTGATTTCTAGTATTATTTCTATTGCAAACAATAACTATATTTCATGACACTAGCTCGATCTTTTTTGATATCGAAAACTGAATTTCAGATTAATTACTTATGCTAATTAGTACTTATGTTTCAAAGTCTGAAATTTATAATGGTTTTGTTTAGCTGCTAGCATATGTGTTGGTATTTAAATTCTAAATTTAATTTGTTTTTGATATTGGTATGTTTTCTAGCAGCACACATACATATATTTTATCTATATATATATATAGATTTTTTGTATATATATGTGGACGTACCGGTACCCGTACCCAACACCTAAAAAGAATTCTGCCGTACCAACGTTTTGTACCCACGTACCCGTACCCGTTCCCGTTCCCGATTCGGCTACTTAGATTTTCAGTAACTCTTATTATGGTTCAATGAATACAATTGCTCTCTTTGTTAACTGATAGGATCGCTGCTTATTTATTTCTGAATCTGTTTCCTTAATGCTCTTAATATCCCGGATCGCACCAATTTTTTCTGGCTTGATTTGAAGGTTTTTGCAGATTCTTTGGCATCTGATGTTTTTGAATTCGCTCAGTTGGACGCTTGCAAAAGTCCTCAGTATTTTGATAAGCCTTTGACTTCTTCTTAAATCTACCTTAACTTGATTTTGCTTGAGATCTGCCTTAATTTGAATTTCGCACCTATATTGAGCATGGTCCCTTTCTTGAAGAGGAGCTCGCAAGATCCACATGAATTGATTATTGTTCAGTTCTTCAAAGACTTTTACATAAGCAATTTGAACAGAATTTGCTTCGAAAAAACTTCTGCTTTGAATCTGAATAATAAAAATATTATATGATCGTCCTGACAATTTTCGATCTATCTATTTTGTAAATATCTTTCGTGTTTTTTGGAACAGAGAAGAAAAGATTTTCTCTGCACTTTGGCATTCCTTCTTGCGAGCAACCTAGCGATGTTTGCTGCCTATTTTGATATTCAGATAATATCAAAGGCTTTTTCTCCAAATATTGTTAATCGATTGTTAACAAATATCGTTAACTATGATCTGAACCAGGGAATTAGGGTCTGATTCTGATACGTGTAGAGGACAAATAGAGAACTTAATGCTATTCGAAAATGGAAAAAACTGGAAAAGTATGTCGCTGCCTTAGAAGTAATTCGTTGTCTCCTGGAGTTCGCACTTCGCAATTCTAAATTCACACTTCGCACTTTAGCATGACAAAGACAAAATTCTTATGGATATTGTGATGGGTTGGTCCAAACAGCATTATTAGGTACCGAGGAATTCCATATGCAATCATTCCCTCAATTAAAGAAATGTAGCAATGGGTTTATTCAAAGATTGAAAGGAAGTACATCAAATGGCAAACCCATATGTTATCCTTGGCAGAGAGAGTTCAAGTTGTTCAAAAGGTGTTGCCATTCCACACTATCTATAATGCTTCATCTTGGCTCTTTGCCAAATATCAAACCAAAAAACTGGATAAAATTTTGAGAGACTTCCTTTGGTTGGATGGTATGGGCAATAATAAGAGACATCATGTCAAATGGGATTAGTGTTGCAAACCAAGGAAAATGGGGGGGGCTGGCTCATAGGGACCTAAAAGCCCATGGGATTGCCTTGGCTTCAAAATGGATTATCAAAGCTCTGCATGACAATGAACCTTGGAAAATCCTTGTTACAAATAATATCTGTAGATCTACCACTAAAAATGCAAACAATGGACGAATGTTCCTCTTTGTGATATCATTTTTGGAGAATTTGATGGGAATATTTTTGGGTCTAATGTGTTTGTGTCTTTATGGGGAGTGCAGTTACAGGTGAGACAGTTGCTTTCTTCCACAAATGTTGTTAGGGGACCTCCAACATATGCTGTTAGTGATGGATCCATTTGTGGGGAATCTACCTTAATCATAAACCGCTAACATTGACTCAAAGTTGTTCTGCGAGAATACTAAGGGCATTTCACTTGTTGGAGACATTTTGATTAATAACCGAATGGGCACTTCGGAAGAGATCAGTGGAAAGTTTGTGTACCTATTTCACAAAAAAAGACATACTTAAATTGTTAAAGCTACTGATAACTTCTTTCCTAGTAAAATTTATGACAGTAATCAATTTCTTTTGCAGTTGAAATGGTCCGATGGCACTATATTGTCTGATGCATCAACTAAGCAAATCTATAACATGTTAAAAGATGACTCTTCTATATTCAGATGGATAAATGAATGTTGAAGCCTCTGTTGGTTGCACTCTAGTTGGCACTTTCTTTTTTAATGGTTTTGGCACTCCACTCTTGAACCTTAAAAAGATTGTTTCAGATGCATGTTACTGTTGAAAAAACTTCTTGTTGGGTATGTTCTCTCCTCTGTTGGCATTGAAACATTTTAACGTTCAGTTTGTAATTGTCTTGAAACTTTTGAGCATCTTTTCTTTGAATGCAAAGCTGCCACTAAAATTTAATCTCTTTTCTTTGGAGACCCAGTTTTGTGCAATAGTAAACCTGGATTGTCATAGCATGAGATTTTAGCTGGTTTTATTGATGCATTTGCCCTCAAAAAATTGGTGTGTATTTCGGTTGAAATGTTGTGGTCCCTATGAAAGCGGAGGAGTTATAAAGTTTTTCAAAACAGGATGAGAGATCTTACTGAATTTAACTATAAACTCGCGCATTTTCACATCATGTCTCAGGTTTCTGTTGTTTAGGAGGTTCCTAAAGACATATTCATGATACTTCTACATGAAGGCGCCATGATCCTGTACAAAGAAGATATCCAGTCAGCACACCATTTTGATGCCTATTATGATATATTGAACCAGGAGGAACTAGAGAACCTGAAAAAATTCACCAAAGAAAGAAAGACTGACAAAAACAAAGAGAATGCTCAAATTAAGGAAACGCGGGAAAGCAGTGAACTGAATCGGGAAGATGCTGCAAACATACCCCCTGCAGCGGATCCTCCTATTGGTGCCTTTTATGACAAGGTGGAATACAGCAACAACCTAATTCGCCAGTGGGATTAATGAATGAATAGTTTATTATATTTTCTATCTCTTTTTTGATATCTGTATAAAACTTGCTATGTATATCCTTTGATGGACAAAGTTTTTGTATAGTGGTGATTAGGTGCATAGGATTATGAATTTACAATATGTAGAACTGTCTCGAGAATAGCTTTTTTGATGCTATTACTACGAAGCCGACTTGATGATGATGTATACAGTTTACAAACTACTTTAATGTTAAAAAAAGTTATAAATTCATTGAACATATTATGTAATCTTACTATTTATGATCCATAATGTGCATAGTACCTTCATTACCTCCTTAGTTTGAGAAGAAGAAGATTAGGATGTAACCAAGTTGCTTGGATACCAGTCACAATAGATTCCCTTGAAGTTGACAAATCTAAGACCTTATCCTGTCTTGGGACTATGCCCTCAAGGTATTAAAGGCACGTTGATCCCTACCCTATCTTGGGGATGAACCCATTGGCTGGATTTAAACAGGCCTCTCCTTGGAAACACTTTAGTCCCTTCCCCTGCAGGTACTAAATAGTAATGAATCTAAACATGGACATATATGATTATGACCATGTTTAGGTCAGCAACCCTCTCATGCTTAGGTCAGCAATGCCAATGGGGTCTTGCTCCCAGTGATGTGGCTTCAAAATTCATCATATTGCTGAATCTTTCTTTTGTGAAAATGCTCCTTGCGATACACCCTATTGTAGTTGAGTATGGGTGTTCCGATCACAAATCTAGCAATTTCATTGCCAACCCCACCCATTTCTATAGTTGAGAGTAGGGGCTTTTCCCCATAGGTGCCTTCAACGAGGAGCTCCCTCAATTCAAATTGTTAGGAGGTCTCACTTTCTTGTTGTAAGGTTCAATCAGCCTCTATACCTACCTCCAAAAGGCAAAAGGGTGCTCACTGAAGCATCAGGAATGGGGGCCCCACTGAGGCTAGAAAACACCTTTGTTACTGATAATTAAAATATATAGGAGATATTATTAACTAAGTCTACTTATAATAAATAGTATTACCCACATAGTAAGTATAACTATCTTAGTGGACCCCAAAGAAAAGAGAAAAGGGAGGAAAATCTTTTATATATACATTATATATAGCATGCATATATATATATATATATATATATATATATATATATCTGACTTCACTATTATATATACATATATACATATGATTAAACTGTTATTATTATATGTATATGTATACGTATACGTATATGTTCCTTTATATATATATATATATATGCACACATATCTTCAAAGTGATCCAATGCCACTTGTAAAATATGTATGCATATGTATGTATATGTATATATACATAAATATATATGCACACATATCTTCTGTATGAGTTCCTGTCACTGCAAATAAAGGAAGTTTGTTGAGATCTGTTATATGCAATGTCTATGTTTTGCTGACCATGTGTGGTTTTTTCATGACATTTTGATCATTCCAAAGATGTTCAAGATGTGGTTTGTAGATTTTGAAGTTTTGAACCAAGTTTTTGGTGTGTTGAAGTTGCTACAGGAAGTCCTTGAAGTTACCTGAGTGGACTAAAAGGAGTCATTGTGAAGAGGGTTTGTGGAGTATGGTATGGATGTTGTTTAGAAACTGATTATTTGATGAGACCTTATGTACCGGAGATGTTTGGATACCAAAAAGTTTTGTGATAGAAGCCTTGTATTGAATTTGGGGAAGGGCATTGAGCCCATTCTTGTGAAATATGCCTAAAGAGCATTGAAATATTTCAAAGCTGTTGAGTCATGAACCTGAGCCTCTCATCACATCACAATCATATACACAAGATGGTTCTTTGGACGAGAAGAAAGCTTAGCCTGTCACTAAAGGATATAAAGAGTAGGAAAAAGTAGACCATAAAGAGATCTTTGGCCCCACTACAAAGATGGTAATAGTAAACTTTCCAACTCATTACTTCCATTACTACTCAATATGGATGGAGAATATATCAAATGGAAGCTAGAAGTTCCTTCGTAAATGAAGACACAGTAGAAGAGGTAGATATGGAGCAGCCACAGTGATTGTAGGTTCTTAGAAATGAATCATTTCCTTGCAAGTCTGGTTAAATCCTTGTATGAACATAAGCAGGCTCCTCAAACTTGGTATTGTAAAACTGATCAGCATCTTGCAGATTTAGGCTAAAGAAAAAAAAAATTTGATCCTTTTCTATAAATTAATAATTAGTTGCACTAGCATAGTAATCCCAATGGTCTATATCAATGATCTTGCCATCACCTAATGCAGGGCACGCAGATGGGTAGCTGTTATACAAGGGGAAAAGTCTTGTATTCCTTTCGTTTTTTACCAAAACGATCTTGGCCTTCTACTTTCTTGTTTAGGTTTAGAATTTTACCATATTAATCATGTTATTTTTGTATCACAAAGAAAGTGTGACAAAGCAGCTGTTAGGATTAGTGAGTGTAATCCCTTATCTGCACCCATAGAAGATGTGATACAAGTTTTAAACTCTCAAATTACATCTTCCTGCTGGTCAATAATGAAGGCATTAGTCTTTATTATTGTGTTGCAAGGCAGCAAATCGCTAACATAATGACTAAACCTCTTCAGAAAGTAAATATGAAAAATTTCGGGATAAACTTGGGACCTTGGAACCGTATCTAGTTTAGACCTCATGAGATAATAGATAGCTAGGTTCTATTTCGGTTTGCTTGATGATAGGCAGAACATTATACCTAAATCAGAATCTTGTTACTATTTTGTCACGTGGTTTTTTTTTGGTGTTAAAAGGCTCCCATCTTATATATAGCTGCATCATACAATGTAATTTCA
This sequence comes from Cupressus sempervirens, assembly GCA_028749045.1. Lineage (NCBI taxonomy): Eukaryota > Viridiplantae > Streptophyta > Pinopsida > Cupressales > Cupressaceae > Cupressus > Cupressus sempervirens. The sequence continues at coordinate 861,455,218 of CM053789.1, read as the reverse complement.
TGGTTGGTTTTTATGACAACACCCAATATATCTATACGTTTGTCAATCAAGCCTTCAGCTTAAATATGTCTTTCGATCTTTGTTAACGTGATTCAGACACTCTGTTTAGTTCTTTAAAAAACTTCTAACCGTTTTACATACTAAGTATGGCGTACAATGAAAATGCAATCAAATATCTGGGATAGTCGTACAAATAAAGATTTTAAAAAGTGCTTCCTTAAGTACCTGTTCTTTTTGTTCTTTTAAAAGCTCGTCAAAGATAGGGATAATCCAATCTTCGAATTTGCAATAATTATCATTTGGCACCAACAGATTGCCTATTCGATTTAATCCTTTTGATCTAAGCTGAGCTCCAGGTAGGGAAAAATCACCAGTATAGGTGGGTGCTAGGCATTTGATGAGGTCCTCTTCAACTCCTCCCGCTGTGGTGACCACAACATGGACCTGTACACATTCCTCTGTCATCATGAATCCAACCCCTATTACTAGACCCTGGGGTCAAACCTCTAGACAGGCAACATCAGTGGATAAATATATAATTTTGCAGTTACAAAAAAAATCAGAAATCATTTTATTTCTGTAAATTTTTATTTTCCAGGGCGTGTAGAAAATAAACAATGCATAATTACCATTAGAAAACCAAGGAATTCTCACGTAAGGAGCATTTTGGGGATCTTCGTCTTACCATGCGATGCTGTACCAAGAAGCGAATTGTGTCCCGCACGCCAGATGATACGAGGTTGGAAGTAAACCCCAGAAATATTTTACATTTGACACTTCGTCTGAAAGCTTCCCCGCTGCCTTCTTCTTCTTCACCAACAGGTTCGTGAGTGAGGTCCCAGTCAAGCATAGTATTGACAAGGTCGATTGCTTGGCCGAGATGAGAAGCCTGAAAGCCTGTTGTGAGCATTGATTGCAATAGTTCTTCATAGTTAAGGCCTTTGTTGAAGTCATATCCTCTCACTTCCATGTTTTTTCCATTCAAAGTTTCTGATGATTTCAGTGCTGAAGCATACGCAGAGCTCGGGAATTCTTCTATTTCCTGAATGACACTCTTAGCTGCTTCTGAACCCATTCTATTCTGGTGTGTTGAGCTCTAACTGACAAGGTTCGTGCTACGGCAAAAATAAAGTTCGTAACAAGCTTGGCAATTGATAATTAGCTGGAGAAAAACACCACTAACGTAATTGTATTTCTGAATGTAATTATTCCCACAATTTACTTCAAAAATTTCGGCCACAATGACGATTGTAAATTGTGAAAATCTAATGATCTCAAATATTTATGCATATAAATTCAGATAAACATTCAATAAATGTTTTTTTATTATGAACAGTAAATAGAACATTGAGAAATATACTATACAGATATGACGACAGTAATGACTAAGTTCCACAAAGCTCACCTGCAGAACCGCTGAAATGAATCATTCAAATGTGAATTGCACTATGTCCTTTAACCCAGTTGCATATTAAAATTTTCCTAAAAAGGATGAAACCGATTTAATCTAATTAAAAATAATAATTAAGACTTTCTTGACCCAGACAAAATTCATCTAAAAATTGAAACTGCGAATACAACATATTTATTTTTTAGGAAATCGTAAAATCCGAATTCAAGCCACCTGTTTTTATCTCCATAGACGGCTCGTGAAAAACAACACATAGTTACGGACGATAGGCACAGGGCTAGAGAAGACCGTCAACACAAACATGGGCAGAAACGGGCTGCGAAACTCTTAGCCGGAAAACCGTACGGAACGCGAAATACTATATTTAATAATAACAAAATTGTTTTGTAAAAGGCGATTCTATATGATGATTCGAGTAGAAAGTTGACATTATCTATCATATTTTGAAAACTAAGGGCCCCTTTGGTGAGAGGAATAGGAATACGTATTCTGGAATACGTATTCCAAAAATTGTGAATTCCTTGTTTGGATGCACCGAAACGGGATTGGAATACAAAGCAAAAAAGGAATACGTATTCCATTTTTGGCCCAAAAATGGGGTTTTGCAATTCCACCAAAATAGGTGGTATTGGAATACGTATTCCTATTCTATTTTTTTTTATTTTAGAAAACATAAATTTTCGGGTCCACGAATTCCTATCAAATATTCGCTGAACCAAACGGAGAACAGGAATACGTTCTATTCCATAATACATATTTCGGAATATGTATTCCAGAATACGTATTCCTATTCCACTCACCAAACGGGCCCTAATTGTTCTTTTCCAATTCTAAGGGCGATGTTAGAAAAATGTGGTTATATTTCTTCCTCTTGTTGAAAGTTGACATTATCTATCAACTTCTGAAAACTATAGTTTTCTTCCTCTTGTTCCCAAAAGTTTCCCGAAGTAGCGTATTTTGACATGAATTTTCTAGTGGGCATTCAAGTTGATTCTCTTCGGAAGGGCCACTCCCTCTAATAGCGGGAAAAGTGTGAAGAAGAGGTATATTTAATATCGGCTGACATTCTATCCAAGACACTAAATCATTTTTCCTTGTGTAACTTAATCATAAGTTCACTCAACTTTTCAATGTGTTCTAGTTGTTATAAATTTGAATTTAAAATATTGAATATTTATGTTGAGATGGAATTTGATTCTTTGGCGATCATAATATCTTAAGCATCTATGACCAATACGATATAGTGGAGGATAGGTCCATCTTTCAAACACCTTCTTTGATTTCAAAACTAAAAGTTGGAGGAAAGGAAATCAGAGGTTCTCGAACTACAAGAATGAAGTTACAATTGGCTAGAAGTGCAGCAGACCAAACAAAACTATAGAGATCGGAAAAGGGGTGTGCCCTTTCTCAACAACAATGAAGTTCCTACTACAAAATGTCAGGGGTTATAATGCCCCTGACAAGATTTGTTTGATCAAAAGGTGTTTTGATCAAGTGAAATTTGTTTTCCTACAAGAAACCAAGACCAAACACAAGGATGTGGAAGGTCTCAAAAGAAAATTATGTAGATGGGATGGTGCGTTTGAAGGCTCGGAAGGCACTTCAGGTGGTTACAATGTTATGTAGAATGGTAGCACAACAAAGGTAAGAATTGTCTCAAAAGGTGTGCACTGGCAGCTTATGGAGGTAACAACGATAAAGCTTTAAGATGTCTTTTATGTTATTTATGTCTACACTCCTAATAGTCCTTCACTTGAAGAGAGATTATGCGAAGAGTTATTTTCCATTATGGACATCAATCAAGAGAAGATATATTTGTTAGGTGGTGATTTCAATGCCATTCTATCCTCAATAGAGAAGAGGGCAGGGAAAGTATGGTTGGGGCAAAGTCAAAAAGATTTCTTAGACTTTGTTGCTTATAATGGCTTAGCGGAAGTGGAACTTGGGAATGGAGATTTTATTTTGACCAATCAAAGAGGTGGCTTTGCAAATATTGTTGAGAAGTTAGATAGGTTCCTATTGGAAGGAGAACGGGGCAATAAGGAATGGCTTTATGTTGTTAAAATTCTCCCTTTCTCTAGCTCGGATCACTACTCGATTAGATTCAACATTTATGAAGATACAACTCCTACTCGAGCTGCGTTTAGATTTGAAGGTATGTGGTTCAGAGCTCCTGGTACATTTTGGATTCCATTAAGGGTTGGTGAGTTGAGGCTCCTTCCAAGTAGGGTAATAAAGTTTTCATCTTCTTTAAAAAGCTAGATTTCTTGAAAGAGAAGTTGAAAATTTGGAATACAGAGGTGTTCAAGAATATTTTGTGGAAAAGTTTAATTTAGAAGTTGAACTAGAAAACTTAAACTTTGGAATAATAAGGAGTGGGAAGGAAGAAGAGGACCTCCTAAAAGTAAATAGCCTGAACGACTCCTACTCGAAAATATTGGTAAGGGAGGAAATCTTCTAGAGACAAAAATCCAAGGAAACATGGTTAAATGATGGAGATAGAAACACCAAATATTTTCATAACTATGTCAAAGTTAGGAGATAGCAAAATTGTATCTATAAGATTGAAGATCAGAGTGGAAATGTTCTGACAGATATTGAATATATTAATAGAGAGGCAGTTAGATTCTACTCAGCTATTTTTACAGATGAGCCTCGACTTAAGGTTAATTTTGGTCATATTTTAGATGTCATTCTAAAATGTATTTCAAAGAAGCAAAATAAAATGTTGTTGAGGCTAGTGTTAAAGGATGAAGTTAGGAAATCGATGTTTAGTATGAGTGGGATAAAGCCCTACAGTTAAATGGCTTTCTGACCTATTCTCTCAAAAGGCATAGGACATAGTGGGGGATGAATTTTTGGAGGTTGTTGATGAGTCTTGGGAAGACGACTTCATTTTAGAAGATTTTAACAACATCCTTATAGTCTTGTCCTGAAGAAAGTTGAAAGGCTTTCATTTGATGATTATAGATAAATTTCCTAATGCAACACTTTCTATAAAATCATTGCTAAAGTGATTGCAAATAGATTGAATCTTGTACTCAACTCAATCATCTCCTATGAGCAAAGTGGGTTTGCTCCAGATAGATCTATCTATGAAGGGGTAATTATAGTAACTCATGAAGCTATGCATGTAGTCAGAAAGGTTAAAAAGAGTAGATCGATGATTAAATTCGATGTGAGAAAGCTTATGATAGTGTAGACAGGTGCTTTCTATTGGCATTTCTTGAAAGGTTGGCTTTAGTGGTGAATTGTTGAGATGGCTAAGCAGTTGCATATGCACCCCAAGGCTATCTATTTTGATCAATGAAAATCTATAGGGATTTTTTGAAACAACTATGGGGATTCAACAAGGTGACCTCATCTCCCCCTTTCTTTTTGTAATAGTACTTGGAAAATTTGTTTCAAAAGCTAGGATGAAAGGGGTGTGGAAAGATATTAAGGTGAATGATGAGATAGATCCAATATCTCAGCTTTAATTTGTTGATGATACCTATCTCATGGGGGAGGCAATTCACAGAGAAGATAGATTGATAAAGAAAATTTTGGATGGCTATGAAGAAGCCTAAGGGTGAAAATTTAATTGGAGAAAGTCATAAATCTTTTTTTTCAACACTCAAATGGACCTCTAGAGATAGATATGCATCATCTTAGGCACGAGAGTGGGAAAGTTACCAAGGAAATATCTTGGAGTGCCACTTTTTGAAGAGGCTTGTAGAGAATTTTTTTGGAAAGATCTTGTATATTAATTGTGTTGAGATTTTGGATAGTTGGAAAGGCAAATGGCTAACCCATGCAAGATGAATCCTAGTGCTACAACCGGTCATCTTTTTCATCCCCATCTGCTCAGTGAGTTTTTTAAATAATCTAATCAAGATTATTAGATACATTTAACAGGTTTTTTTTTGGAATTACATGAGAGAGTATTATAAGATTCCTCTAGTTGCTTGGGATAAGTTATGTAAACCAAAAAAAAGGTGGTGTCGACTCATTGAATTAGCAGAAAATGAATCTTTCCCTAGGAGCCAAGTTAGTTTGGAATATCTATTCTTACCTAGATAGACTATGGGTTCAAGTCCTCAAGGCCAAAAATTAGGACACAAATGAGAATAACATAACTTTCATGGCGACAGACCCCCCAAGAGGATCAATGACATAGAACTTTATTCTAGATTGCAAAGTTGTGATCTCTGACCATTCCTCTTGGAAAGTAAAAAATGGAAGATCCATCAAATTCTAGAGCGGCTTTGGGGATGGAAAACCAATTTAAATGATAGGGGTGAGCTTGATGAGCTAGAAAGGCTCTTCACTAATATGTGAGCTGAGAATCTAGTTGATTATTTGCACTTGACAGAGACATGGTTGGGACTTCAATAAAGATGAAAGGATATAACGTCCTTAGGCTTCTTTAATCAAGAAGCGGTTCAAATGCAATAGATCTTTTCAGAGAGAAATGTGTTGATAATAGATAGAAAGGATAGTTTGGTGTGGTGTGTTGCGAAGAGTGGAGACTATTCAATTAAGTTAAGTGACCATATTTTATCTCATAAACAAGGGGATATTAGATGGCCATATAAGTTGTGTTGGGACCGTGATTTCTTACCTAAGGTTGGCTCTTTTTCATGGTTAGTAATCTATGAGAGGATTCTAATGGCTGAAAGAAGAAACAAGTTTGGGTTTGTAGGACCAACAAAATGTGTCTTGTGCAATAGTTCATGTGAGGATGTTGATCATATTTTGGCAAATTATACTTTTGCCAAAGATTGTTGGGAATGAGTCCTATCTTAACTTGGTTACATAGGTCCCTTACAAAACTATAATCTAGGAATTTTCAAGGGATGGCCAATCATGGATGGTAAATCAATGCTTTCAAAAGTATGGATCGTGGCCCTCTCAAATTTTATTCGAGAAATCTAGAAGGAAAGGAATATGTAGATCTCTTTGGATAAAATAGAGTTAGTGGAGAGGATCAAGAGGACCAACTTATTTATTAAAGAAGTTACAAGTGAGCAGGCACTACTACAAAGCATATATGGTCATCCCCCACTTTCACAAGGAGAGATAGCTTAATTCAATACGTATGGTTGAGCATAAGGATTGAATAAAAATCTTATGAAAAGACAAATGCATAGTCAATTGCAAAGAAAAGAGGAAAATATATGGACCAAACTATGTGAAGGATGACTTGAAGTGAATTTTGATGATGCTTCAAGAGGGAACCCTTGAGCATCATGCATTAGGGAAATAACAAGATATTCTCAAGGCAACATCATAGCCATGACAACAAAAAGATTATTGGATGGGACTAATAATGTGGCAGAGATTCAAAAGTGATCATGGAGGTAATTTAGTCAGGGTCTTATAAGGTGTGGCATCTATATGGTATTATCCCAGTGGTCAATGATGAAAAATACTTTTCTAATGTGAAAAATAGTCACACTCTAAGGGGTGGAAATGTAGAGGTTGAAATGTTATCCAAGTGGGGGCTTTCTTTAGATTTAAAAAACAAGTAGTTGGTGGAGCTATTTAATAAATTTTAATTTATATATTGATTATTTATGTGAAAGGGGTTTCAGATTTTTATTGATGGGTGTCAATGACTAGATAATTATTATTTAAAATTAATAGTGCAAGTCAACAACATGAAAATTTATAACACACCCCATTAGAGCATTTGGTAGTAGTGTTATTACTTTAAATGGTTGCCACTTTTTAAATGAGTATGGATCAAGTAATAATTAAAAAGAACGGAGAATTGTGGGATTTTGGGAGATTAGCACATCATGTAAAATCAAGGTTAAGCCTACAAAGATGAGTAAAGTGTTGGATTAAATATAGGCTATGAGGCATCTTATGTGAAACTCTCTTTTAGCAATTGAGGTTAGAGTACTAAGTAGAGATCTCTACCTCAAAAAGTTGTGAGGTTGGTGCTAATGGAGGCTACATTTTTAGTAGACATAGAAAAGCAACATAAAGCCTTCAAAGACCCTACGAAGAAGGAAAGAATAAAAGGGTTGTTGAAGATGAAGAGTAAAGTGTTAAGTATGATAATATTAGGTGTGTTGCAACCCCAATTCAAGAGAAAGAAGCAAAAATAGCAAGTAAATCTCAGTGTTATTTCAATGGTGATTATTTAGGGCTTAGAACTAGGGGAAATCACAACAAAGGTGGAAAGAATTGCTAATGCTTTTCTTGATGTAGAATTGTTAGAGGGGTTGGATTCAATCTTGGAGTGATTTGTGTTGGGATGGGGGTTGGACATTGGTGATTGTTTTTAAGATGAAGAATACATGCATAGATTTCACTCAGTGCCCTTCTTACGTAGGTGGGGGAAGGTTGATAAGGCAGAATATAAGGACAAAATTACAGTTTCGTGGATAACAATGAAGTGGGAAATAATGATGTTCAAATGGGAGTGGGTAGTTGAGGAAAGTATTCTAAATATGGAGGGATTGTATCATGCAAGGTCACATGTCCAACAAAGACCATGGTTGGATGCTTGAAATTAAAAAATGGTGGTTTTGGAAATTTTGTCACAAGGTTGAGTGAAATTGAGTGGAAAAGTTGAATGATAAGCAAATGGCTTTCAATTTTGAGATGGCTAATTGTGGTTGTGAACCCAAAGGAGGATGTTGGTTTTCTATAGAACATTGATGATGACATTCTAAGGATTACTAAAACAAGAAATTAAAGTGGTTTTTGGAGTTTCAAACTAGGGTGGTTGCAAGAGTTCTCCAGACAAAGGTCTTGAAAAGATGGTCTACATCAACAAAGCAACTAATTAATGGCTAAGTATTTCTCACAATGTATGTAAACAATTAATAATTATGAATTTGTATGTAAAAAAGTATGAAGTTAGGTGTTAGTAAGGGAAAATTGGAGAATGTTATAAACTAATTTGGGGCAGTGTAATATAATTCAAGTATGATGTAATCGGTTTCTACTTTATTGTTACGTAATCTCCTTTAAGACATTAATAAAATTAAATGTTGATACTAATCTAAAAAAATGTAATATTTTTATAACTCTTACACTAGTGTGTGTGTGTGTGTGTGCGCGCGCGCGCGTGCGCGCATGACAAGGACAACAATAGGTGTGTTTGTTAATAAAATATACTTTCAATAATATAATGGACTACTAAACTTACATATGGAGTATTGTAACATTTCTTGTCATTATCCCCATCAAACTTGTAAAATTTTAGACCACATTTATTTCATTTGACAAATACATGCAACATGATATCAATACACACTTTGACTGCATGCTTATGACATATTTGCATACACTAAAAATCAATCTATGATACTTCTAATGCCAAATAATTTTTCAAAATAATAACTATACACCTTTAAACATGTTTTATTCATTTACAACAATAGTATATAATTTAGATGTTTTTATCTTATTATTAATTTGAAATCTTTCACAAATAAAACATATATTACGAATTTATACTTATTTTCTTATTTTATATTGTTTTTGTCTATATTTATTATGTTTAGTATATATTATTAAATATTAGGCAAGAGCCTACAACACATCGATAAATTGTGAGCCTCTCATCAGGGAGGTCCTCGGTTCGAATGTACCCAAGATTAACACACAATAATAATTAATTTAACAATAATATTAAAATGAATAATAAATAATGTAGGCTTCGTCCAATTACTTATCATATATATATATACATATATATATATATATATAATGGCAATAGGAATGACTTTTGAATTCCAAACCTACTCTAAATTATAATTTATTTTATTTCAACTAAAGCCAGCAATTTCAAGCCAAACATTTTTTTGAAATACTCTATAGCAAAATAAAATTCAATGTAGAAAATTCTTCAAATATCTAGTACAAAATTGTCTAGTGCGTGATACTCTATATTACTCCAAGCTTTCTAGAATGAATCTCCACCTTAAGACTTGGAAATGTTACCTTTGGAAATTTTGAAAGTTTGATTAATTTATTTTAATTTTGAGTACATGAATTTTTAAATATATTAATTTATAAAATATAATCTTCTAAAAATCTAAAATAATCTTAGAATTATTTTAAATAATAAACATTCTTTCCATTTGACCCTCTTCTAAACTCATACTTTGGCTCAGCCACATAGATGTTGCAAAGGTTGTCAAACTTGACTTTACACTATCAGTTGCATTTGCTTTAAATTTTTTTATTTAAATTCAACTATCTCATTTTCTATGCATCCTCTAATTAGATTTTTTTGTTCAAGGAACACAATGTAATCCAAACAAGAATTTTAAGCTTCTATTTGAATAACTATTTCCTTTTCAATTAAACATACCATCACTTTCTTAATAATATTATGCTAGTAATCTTTCCTTGTTAAGGTTAACAAATGATGAAATCCCTCAAAAAAATTGAAGAAGGCCCACTTCAATACTAAAAATATTACAAATAGAAATGAAATAAATCTTACACTACAATAGAATTCCCAATACCAAAACAAGCATATCGAGCTTTGCAAACCACCAAAAACATCCTTCAAAATTATCACACTGATTTATTCATTGCCTTCAAAAGCCTTGCAAATGGCTTTTGAATGGATATTATATCCGCTTTAAACAAAAACTGAAAACAAATAATAGTATTACAAGCCTACCCTTCACCTCAACTATTAAGTCTAAAAGAAAAAACTTCATACGAAATTCTAACTAAAGTTTGCAAAAAACCCTAATTAGAAATTAAGGTCATTAATGACATGCTTTAATATTATTTTATATTAATCACTTTGATATCCTATATTTCCTATAACATTTGCATCAGTGTTGATGCTCTTATCAATTGGTCGCAATACTAAGAAGGATGCAGTTGAACACCACACTACTCAAGTGAGAGGACAATAATAGGGCAAGGACTAGAATAAATTGTAATATTTAGTAATGAAATCTAGTTTGGTCTAATATGTATCAATCTAGGGTTTAAGTTTGTAAAAGGTATCTTGGTAGAATGTCATCAAGGGGTAAGAGTCGTGAGGTGGGTGGTTATGCATGCAACTATGAAAATAAAAAATTTGCAAACTAAAATAACTCTAGTGATCAGAATTATCACTTCCTAATGTTAGGAACTATAACTATGACAATAACAACAACAATTGATTAATAGAGAATAAAAACACACTCCATTAAATTTAAATAATGAAATCAAGGTTTTAATGAAACATCAAACCATTCTCGAACCACAAATTATTATGTCAAGCCAACCCTTAATTAAAGTGTTGAATTTTAAATTGTGTGGCTATCCAAGCTAAATAATAGTATTAAAATAATTCAAAGTTGTACTAAACAAAACCAAGCCAGTAGGCTCTAGCTCCAAGTTTACACATTGGGTAGAAGAAACTTGATTATAGTGGTTGAATTAGTAGGATAATATTGTGTTTCTAACTTTGATAGAGAAATAAAAATCCTTCTATAATAGGCTCTCATAATAATCTACTCTATATAGCTTATATTGTGTGACTTGTTTACACACAGTTTACAACATCAAATATCTAAAATAATAAATTTTTTTCTCAATATTAATAACTCCCAAAACTCGACAAACTCTTATCATAAATAAAAAAGAAATCAATTTTTTCGTCTAACAAATAAAATAATGTACCATCCTTAGCATGTAAAATCTTGTTTATAGGCCATAAATTAAAGACACTTATGTTACAACAATGAATAGAAAATTGGAATAAACAACTTTGGTTTCCTTACACACATGAAATCCTTTATCATGTACATACACTTGAAAAAATAGTGTTGAGGTGGAGAAGTCGAGCAATCAACAATTAGAAAAAAAAATCCATAGTGATCACAAATTATTTAGTTATAAATATGAATAGGAAATATTTTAAAAATATGTCTCATTGTTGGTTCTTTATAGTTTTTTAGAAGCTAGTACAAAGTCAACACCAATGCCATCATAGAAGATGACATCATTTATTGAAAAGATAATAAAAATAACTTGTTGATTAAAAAGTAATACATAAGACTTTTGACCAAAAAGTGACAAAAAGGTACATTAAAGGTGAAAGAAAGATCTACAACCACAATATATTTCTAAGGCTCAAAATAATAGTACTTATTAGTGTTCATGGTGGAGTTAATCACGAAGGCGATGGGTCTAGATTGCAATGTTGTCTGTGTCAAAAGAAAGAGTAACAAAGATTACAAAGGGTACTTGAGGAAACTCTGAGAAAGGAGGGAAGTATGTGGTAGTCAAGTCCAAAAATGGTTACGACCATTTGTCTCTTCCATCTCCTTATGCTTAATTGTGTTTGTTTGTTATGAAGTTTTTCACCCTAGAAGAGTGTTTCACTACTTTCCATAACTATCACTTCCCTCTTCTGAACCATGTTAGGCATGTAGATCATATTAATGTCCCTTTCTTTCTATTTTCCTCCCTGATTAACAATACAAGTAAAGTGATAACCCTACCCTCCACCAAGGTTTGATTTATGTCCTTTACTAACATATGTTCAGTAATTCTCACTCTACTAGTAGGTGTCTTACCTTTCTACATCTAAATAACCCTCCAAAAAGCTCTATGAGAGTTGAGTTATTGAGTAGTGAACCTCTAAAGAAGAAGCCCAAACCTAACCTCAAGGGTAAAAAATAAACTAAACCTTCCAATACCCCTACTAAAGAGAAAAGTATGCCTTTTGTCTCCCTTGAAGAAATGTTTCTTAAGACTACCCTAGCTAAAAGAAATTCCCTGACTACTAAGGGTAACCCTATAAAAAATAGGAAAATTAACCCCTAGGAGATAAACTATATTGACATTGACTTGAGGGGCTCACAAGATGAAATTTATTTTAAGAAGGTGATAGACCATATTTTCACTATGCTAAAATTTAGAAAATAGATTGTGAAAAGGTCAAGATCCTATCCCAAGCAGTTGGGGTTTTTTTTCAAACTTTCATGTGTAAGTTGCCTTAAAAATTACCCTATTTCATAATACATGCCCTTGTTTTTAAAATAAAAAAGTCTTCTCTTATTTTGAATCCTTTTCATGCTTATAAAAGTGATCTTTTGAAAATTTTAAAGGTGCGACCATGCGACCAAGGTAGCATGGTCGGAGTACATCTTCAGCCCTTAGCATTTTACGGTGCGACTGTGCGAAATAGTCAAGATTTATTTGATCACTCGATTGCAATGGTCAGTGGCTCAAGGGAATTTTAAACCACGAATGGGTGAAGTTATTAAAGAAACAATAGTCACACGATTGCACAGTTGAAAATGGTATTACAAGTTTAGGCAACGACTATGCAAATGGCTATGATCGCACGGTCAGAAGCCAAAAAGCTAAGCATACAAGGAAGATCATGATAGGGTGAAGCAGTCAGAGCAGATGATAAGAACCCTTGTTTGCAGGGTCGCAAGGATAAAAGGACAACTAAGGAAATAAGTCACAACCAGGTGACAGGGTTAAGAGCTTGTTGAATAGTTTTCAATCGTGTGGTCACGATGCTTAAATGGTAACAAGGAAATTAAGTCATGATTGGGCAATGCGGCTATAGAAGGTGAAGAGAATGCTTATTTGCACAGTCGTGTGGTTAAAAAGGGTACAAAGGCTTCAACTATGATCGAGCGATGGAGTCATGAAGGAAGCAATAGATGCTCAGTTGTGTTTTTGCTCTGTTACAATATAAAAGGTCAAATGGAGCTAGGCGAAAAGGTTTGAAGCCTTTGGAACTTCCTTTCATCGCACAGTCACGAGGTAAAAATCTTATATCAAATAAAGATTGCGACTCGACAAAATAATTAAATCTTTACAAACAATAACATGATCTCATGGTCGCACAAGAAAAGATTTAAAGATAAGTGGTGCATGCAACATCGTGACTCCTTAGTTGTTAACAATGATCACAAAATTGTGGGTAAGAAGTATTAGTGTTAAGATTGAGGAGTGGCCATGTGACATAGTTTAGGAAGAGCTAAAATTTTGTAGGCACTCAGTCATGTGGTTAACTATATAGAGCATGGAATAAGTTGTGAAGCAATGACGAGGGTTTGAAGCAGTGATCAATGGGTCACTAGCTCAAAAGGTTAAAATGAAAGATTGACCACAAAGCAGCAACTAAAGGTAGTCCTATGGTCACAACCATAAGTTCTTAAATATGAAAGTGATTGATAAGAACTCATGATGATCAAAAAGAGATGTATTGTCAAAAAACACATTAAAATATTTTAAAAGGCTGGAAGTATAAGTGGATTTCAATACTTTTGGAGATTTTGAGAATTCTCATACATCTTGACATAAAGACACCATAAATGCTTTTTTGTTGCTCAAATTTCTATTAAAGAGTTGATGTAACAAATTTCTAATTACAAAACTTCCACAATTCAGAGTTAAGAGATTGAGCATGAAGAATTTTCAGAGTTTTCAGAGCTTTCATAATTTGCATTTTCAAAAATTGTTTGAAAAGTTGACCTCAGAGCAATGACACAAGAAGGAAAAATGATAGCCCAAGTTGATGTAGAAGAAATTCACAAGCTATTGAGCAGTCTAAATTGAAGTTGGCAAACCTATATATGCTGAAGAATGGGTATATTTCCTTCTTGGTTCATTCCATGCCCAAACCATGAATTAACATATTTTCAAGGACACCTACAATTTTTGTAGGGATGCTACTATGCCTGACACCAATGGGAATGAGTTGTTCTGGTATTTTTATAACATTAGATTTGAAAAACCACCAATCTGTAACCCTTGGATAAGGAATATGGAAAATTTGATTATGCCAGAGGTCATAGTAGATGCAGAGCTAGTGAAATCTTTGATTAAATCATGTAATCCTACCACTAAAGGATTCCATAAAAATGATATGAGTATCCTCTGCAAACTAGATAGGGATACATTCATTGAAGTCTTTGACCTAGGAGGACTAATGACAAGGCCAATTGAACAAGAAATAAATGAATGAAACCTTCAAGAATTAGAAGACCTTCTTCACTAGAAAAGTGATGAAAAGGTATATTCCCTGGGCCAAAAAGGTAAAGGGTGAGTTGCCAAAGAAGGTAGGAGAGTTTATGCCATTGGAGTTTTTTTTGTAAATACTTCCACTTTACTATATTTGGGGTAGACAAGGTAATTGTATTAGATGGCACTATGAATGCCCTTGCATACATCTATATCATGGCTTTGGATATCCAAGATTCAAACAACAATGTTGCATATGATTTTGTAACACACATAATTAATGTGATGCACAATGAAATTGTGGCTGCTCAAAAAGCATATATGGGGAACTTCAAGTTCTACCACTATTCACTAGTGACGCATATTATTCTATATAAGAATATAGGGCATATCAGTCTGGATTTTATAGAAGGTATAGAGGAGAATGGAGAGAACTGGCCTATGCAGTTGTGGACTCCACTATGACAGTGGTTTTACCCTTATTCTAATGCCATTTCTTTTTATAATGATTTTATCTTCCCTATTTCAAATATGCTAGAAAATATAACTAAGAGGGTACCTAGGGGAGTAAAAATGTTGTTAAGACCTTCTGCCTTCCCAAATGGGGATAGAAGACTGAACCATGATTGAGCTAGTATTTTTCTTTTTGATAATTTTTCAATAATAAGGGTCTATAGATGTTCCTAGCCCCCTCATGTGTTGCCTAGGTATATCCCAGAGAGAATAGGACAATTGAAATTTTTTTGTCAATTAATTATGATGAATAAGGAGTACCTAGGTCCCACAATAAAGAAAGGTTCTTTTGTGACTAGAAACATAAAAATTGGGGATTTTGTAATAGGAAAAGATGCAATAGAGGAAGTAGATGCTTGCAATAGTGAATTTATGTTGCCATCAACCTCTACCACAACCTATGACCCAAATGATTTGGTGAGGCATGCCCTCAAGAAAATGAGGAAATAAACTCTCCCTAATAGCAAACCTAACGGGGAGGAGGATGTAGTTATGAACTATCTAGAGATAGAAGTTTTTAAAAGTAGAACCCTTAGATGGAGAGAAATAATGAGGATAGAAGAAGCCATGAAGGCAGTAGATCCATATTTTAAAGCTTTCTACCATGAAGTGAGATTTTTGGATAGGTACAACAAGTGCCTAGATAATTTTCATGAAATAATGTCCCAAGTGCCTAGAGAAATAAGGGATAGAGCAGAGCCCCAATCCCCTCACCATGAGGATGTGATTGAAATTGAAGTGGAAGATGATCAATCAGGAAGCTCCTCAAGGGCTCAAGGAAGAAAGAAGCATAAAAAGATAGAGATTCCTGACAAGATCAGATGAAAGGCATTACAGATTTTGCCTAGATGGTCACAATATTTTGACACTATTAGACACAACTTTTTGGTTAAACAAGATGGGGAATATGAATGAATCCCTAATAAAATTGAGCTACAAATACAAATGTTGGCTGAAAGAATAATCTAGGCTAAGGAATTTATGAAGGATGGTGACTTCATAAATCTAGAGGAATTTAAATCATTTTTGTATAAGGTTAAACAAAATGAGCTTAAATTGCAGCTACAACCAGGAGACTCCTCTAAGAAGACTGTTGAATTGGTGCAAAGGCTGCAAGAATATGACCCAAATAGTGAGAAGCTCACTATTGATGAAGCTAGAGAGATAGTACAAAGAAATGGAATGCTTTTATTTCCTAGTTGGGAGCTCAGCTCATTATTCATGTTTGACCAAATCAGAAGGCAAGACAAATCATTCTCATTTGTGGAGACAAATATTGTTAGTGAGTTGCAAGGGTCAGGATTAAATATTGACAATAGAATAATGGAAGTATGAAGTATGGCTCCTGAGGTTGACAAATCAACTCTTATGGAGATAAGAGACTTCCCCAAGAAAATTTCATATTATGGAATGTTACCACTATTTCTAGTTACCAGATAAATAATCTTAATGAACAGAACATCATTGATGGGGAAGAGAAAAATGGATATGCTTACAGAGCAACTGTACCAAACATACAACATATCCATTGATGCTAGGAGAAAATATGAGGAAGAGATCAAGTGAACTTATGTGTTAGAGGAGAGACTGGCTAGCCTTGACGAAGAGGTGAGAAATTTGAGGAATGTGACAATACTTGTCATAGAGGTCAAGGACGAGGGAGCCCGAACAAAAGTTAATGCAACAGATATGGGAGAGAGTTATAAAATGGATATTGATGAATGAGATGGTGCAAAGGAAGTAGAGATCAGGAAAATTCAAAACTTGGTGATGCATGAGAAAGGTGCCCTAAAGCATGCCTCACAAAATATACATAGTAGTTGTATTGCTCTGCAAGGAGTTGAATTTCAATGTTGAGAGGCATTATAATTATTTTCCACCTTATTTACAACATGGGACTCTTATACACATCTTTGATAGTTTAGTACTTAGTAACTCAAAAGAAGGAACTACCTAAGGGAATAATTGCAATTAGTCTAAAATAAAATGAAGACAATTGCCACAGGGACTCCCAATTTTATACCAAGTATCATTGATGAGAATGGAATCATAAACGAATGGTAGGAGTGGTCTTCTTCTTTTGAGGATATTTTGAAGCATCCACGGTTTGTTTCCTATTGCAATAATGAAATCGATGTTATAGTTGTGTATGACATGATTAATCTTTTATACAAGATCGAATCAAACATGGGGAAGGTTGTTGTAGAAGTAAAGGAAATAATTAATGCTAAATGGAATAAATGTCTAGATGAATTGAACACCATCTGAGATGCCACCTGGCTGGACATTGATACTAATATTGCTATCTAGGAGGTTGTAGCTGAAATAAAAGCCTTACCATATGGAGACAGTGATTAAGTAGTTAGAATTATAACTGAAAGGCATAAAGGAAAAAATAGAGAAAAGATAATGACAATGATAGGTTGTTAAAGTTTGTGCATGCTCATCCTAGAGAAACCTGAAGAAAAGTCACCACTTGCCAATTTTGGAACTACTTCCCCATTGTTGTCCAAGTGCAAAGAATGTTTGTAAAGAGAAAATACTAAAAATGTCTTTGTATTTTTGTTTTGGAAGAAATTTTGACAAGTGTCCTCCTGTATGAAGCTTGTTGCAATCCTTGTCTATAAAAGAATTCCCAAGATGTGGAGTGTGGGTCTGAGTTCTATTGTATTTTAGTGCTTATGTTATTTACAGTCAGTCTAGTTCTTATGTCAATTAAGTGTTGTTTCAATTTTGTATTCTGAGAATATAGTGGATATTGAATGACAAATTTGTCAAATTCTAAGTTATATTCTGAGTCTTGTACCAGATATGTATTGTTCTCAAGTATATGAATACAAGAGGAAGTTCTGATATCTATGTCTTTGAATTCTATCTCCATTTTCATATGTTTGTTACTTTGAGATTGAGTGAGCAAAGTTCATTTCAATTTAATGCAGCTAGGATTGGTTGTATGTCAATTTATTGTTGCTTTTAATTCAAGCAATTAAGTAAATGCTTCTATGAATTGATAGGGTTTCTAAATATATGGAGGTATCATAAGAATGGGATTTAGGGTTAACAGTTGATAAATTTAATTGCAATTCAATTAAATAGATCAAGATTTACTCACATGACTTTGTGTAACAATGTATAAGGCACTAGTCATCAAATGAGATGCAAATTGAAGCAATTATTTGGTCCCATAATTCACATCTAAATCAAAATCAATTATCTGAAATTTGTAATAGAGAATTACATGTTGGTCACATACTTATTGTAATAGTTGCTGAGTTTATAGTTAGTTGTTATAAATTAATTGTTATTTTCAATTCCAAGAAGATTATAGACCATTTTCCTGCTATAATGGATCAATAATGGATAAGGAGCAAGATAAGAGTCCAAATCCCTAGGTGCACCTACCTTGGCCCTGCAGAGCCTAAAGTGTAGAAATCCCTTATGCTTTGTTAAGTTGGTCTAGATCTGAATAAGTTCTTGCTGAATATGGGAAATAAATAACCTCTATGTATCTGCCTCTTTTCCAAATCTTGGTGTTGTTTTAGACTTTTGTAGCTTCAAAACACCAACAAAATTGTGACTCTATTAGGGAGCTATGAAAAGAAAATCATATTTGAAATATTGGAGTCTTTGGTGTAATTTGAACATTTAAAGTCATATATTTGGTTGTTTCTTGTGCCTATGTTTGGTATTGGTTCCTTTTAAGCGACAAACCTTGAGAATATAAAAATAATCCCAATACTACAGGAGTTATACAACATTAGATGTGTTTGCATAGTGCCTTGTTGCCTAATAGAGTATACATTTCCCAAAGCATATAATATTAAAGTCTTTTTGGGTCAGGCCCTTATGTCAGATTTTTTTTAGAAGTGCTTTTCTCATGAAATTTTCTTTTTTTCTATCCATAATAAAGTTTTTCCCATAATGGGTGGTGACTTGGTCAAAGGTTTTGTTAGCTAGTGCTCATATAATAAGAAGAAATGGCTAATAGAAGGAAAAATATGAGAGCGTATGTAAGGGAAAGCCCAAAAATCCCTTTGTATACATAATTACCAAAAGTTGGTAAGACAAATTGGCCTAAGAAGAAAGGGGAGTCCAGTCATATGTGGAAACCTAGAGATAATCCTCAATACCAACCTATAGTTGAGAAAGAAGTTTTGTCCTATAGTTTTGAGCCTGAGAGTACTAAACTTCTGGCTAATCTTTTTACAACACCTTTTCAAGAGGAACAACTTTATCAAGATAAAATGGTGTCATCCATGGAAGATATTGTCTTCAAATAAGGTGATTTAGGAGTAATAAATTAGCATCTCAGACCTAGAAGCATTCATTCTAATAGATCTCACCCTAGACATGTTCCTTTTATTGAGAGAAACCTCATTAACCTAAGTGACCCCACAGAATCAGAGATTACTATTGTCGATCTTGATGATCTATTAACAGAAGTTGAAGCACTTAGGAAAAGAGTAGTTGAAGAAGATGCCAAATGCATCTGTTTGCAAAAGGAGAAAGAGCAAATCACTATGAATGCTCTCATTGAAAGAGACAACCTGCTTAGAAGAATGGTTTCTCTACAAGAATAGAATAAGAAATTAGAAGATATATCTACTTCTTTACATCCAAATTTTATTGCAAATGTTGGGGATATGAGATCCAAAGTTCATGAGTATGAACAATTATACAAGAAAAAGGAGATCCAATGATTGTGCAAATCCAACCATACAAGCCTATTGGAAAGGAAAGTGAAATACAAGTAACTGATTTTACCACTTAAGTTACTAATAAAGGTAAGTGTTGTCATGAAAGCTTGTACCCTTGCCCAAAGTCTTACCTAAGGATAGCCATGTGAAACATCGAAACAACCTCCAAGCTGTGGGACTTGTTCTATGAGGTTGAATCTCTAGAGAAGGTCAGCTTCCTCTACTATTAGGACACACCTAAATTATCTTTGGAAGAAAAGGGAGAAGGAATACATGAAAGCAACTACCTAATCTATTCTAAAGAGGTGATGCACTAAAAATAGGGTGTCTGAATCAATCTCTAACCATACATGCACAGTGATATTGTTATAACAGTCTAAGATTTATGGATTCAACTTTGCTTTAATATATAAGCTACACACAAATCAGGAAACCATATGATCGACACAAGAAAAATGCTCTACTTATATCATTCACATGTCAAAAAGATACAAAAATTATAGATTATAGATATTCATAATACATCGATAAGAGGCAAGTAAATTTGCACAGTACAATGATGGTTGAAAGAGATAAGGTAAGAAGTCATATAACTTAGAGGCAATAGGGAATTTTTTGTAGCATGCCGAGGTAGTACCAAAGAAATAGAGAAAAATTTTCCCTAAGAAAGAGTGCAATATTTTCCTTTATAGTGCTAGTATGACCTAGATGACTTCTCTCGTAAGACAAAGCTTTAGCCACTACAATCAAATCTCTAGAGAAGAATCACTGCAAAAACTGGAAAGATATGACTTTCATGTAAATCTATGCATGTAAGGATCACTTCTTTACCAAAAAAATCCCTGATAGGTTAGGAATGATGGTTTATTTACTCTTCGACTGAATGAATAGATCAACAAATGGTGGTGGAGTAACTCTTTGCACTCATCAAGCCTATGGATTGATGAAAGTAGTTACAGGCGATCAAAAGATTGCTCAAGGAACTCCCTCTGCCGCTACTGACATCCAACTTGATCATGATCTCTTGGATCAACTGAGATTTGACCATCAATTCTACCACATGGACCAAGCACTTCTCCCCTCTTATGTCAAATTGTCAGCATCTGATCTTCACATTTTGTTTTCAACTATCCACGATCACATTTTCACCACCATCTTCCCTAAATAACTATCTTTGTTTGTAAAATCATGACTTTCCAGTTATCACTACCTCGCCACCTTTAGCCAATACTGCCACTTGACCCTTGAAACTGAGCACAACAAAAGGGGAAATGCTTGATCGCAACCTAAAGCTTGACCACCTCTTGATTTGTGGTGATCATGTGCTAGGTTGTTCGATTAGAAAGATCAGACGACATTGGAGATAAGAAATGGACTCTTTCTTTGTCATGTCATTGCAACTTAAATTGTAATATGACCATTCAACTGGGTGAAATCAAAGTAAGCGCACCCTAACAGCTTTAACATTAGTCAGTGCTTGATTGCCTGCAACCATGGGAATCATACGGTCGTGACTTAAGATGTTTAAGGAAAAACATGACTTAAGGTTCAATCATTTTGCACAATTCAAGTGACCATTGAAGTTGATCTAGTTCAAATTTGATTTTCTTGATGGGATGTAATTTTTTATTAACATTTATGGTGACTCGGGGGGGATGCAAGCCTGCTTAGCAAATGACTAGTGACCAAAAGCTCCATTGGGCTATAGAGCCTCCGAAACTGCAACTCACTAGTTACCACCTCTATTACACTTCATGCCACAATAAATTTTTCTCTTTGCAACTTTACAATAGTTGTAGAACTAGACCCTTCTTGCAAGACAAAACATATGCTTGTGCACTTCTTGAAAACAGGAAAGAACAGAAGCAAAAAAATACTCTGATTATATACATGGGAAAAAGACCAATATTAGAAATAGGGTTTAGGGTATATCCCATTAATAGGGATGGGCAAGACTTCACCATCAGTTTTACTTAACTAAAAAGTATTAGATTGCTTACAACTGATGATCACATAGGGACCACTCCACAAGGCATCAAACTTTGAGTGTCTTACAGCCTTTGCTCTATCTGCATCCCATTTCAACACAAGGTCGCCTTCCCTAAAATTCTTGACCTTAGCCCTTTTATCAAAACTTCTCTTCATTTTTTGTTGATGTATCTCTAAGGCTTGGAATGCTAAACTTTTTTTTTTTTCTAACTCCATTAGATCTACCATTCTTACAGACATAGCATCATTTTCAATCAATTCCAACTAATAAACCAACTCAAGAGTAGGAAATTCTAGTGAGACAAGAAGCTTAGCTTCCATTTCATAGACTAGCACAAAAGGAGAATTTCCTATGGCTCTTTTGGGTGTGATTCTATCTACCCAAAGGGCAGTCCTCAACTTTTGATGCCAGTGAACCGCCTCACAATAGGTGTTCCATAGTCATGTGCTAGGCCTGGCTTAGGAATAATCTATTCAAGCTAAGGATTACTTTTCCCCTACCATGAGGTGCATTTAGATTGTCAACCCAAGGACTTATACTTGAAATGGTCGGCACAGTATGTGCACTAGGTACCTTGATGAGTCATTATGCTTGTGCTGCAGGAAAGTAAAAATGCAAAGGAAGGAAACTACACTACTGCTATGGAAAGGAAAATACTGAATCTATGAATGTTGAAAACACAATGACAAGATAACAGAGATTCCATCTTGACTCATCCACTAGACTATTCTCGCAGATGCTGCAAGAACGTTCATGAAGTGTGATGCTACAGGAAGGAATTAACTAGCTACGTCTTACTTAAAATACTGCTGATGCTAGTAAAATGAATCTATTCTATCCTAATCTAATCCATCTTCCAAGTGGGCCCCCTTGGTTGGCTTCTCTAATCTACCAACGCAGGATAGAAGCTAAAGAGAACTAATTCATTTCATTAATCAGTCATTACATGATTCAGAATTGTAAAACATAACTGCAACAAATTGTGAATCAGTGTTCTCTCTTACTCGATAAAACTTATTAAAAACCAAAACTTCACACACAGGAGTCGATCCTGACGTATATAGGGAATCTACTCTTTATTACATAACAGAAAAGTAACTATCCTAAGTTAAGTCTGCAGGAGAGAATATAGGAGAACAACTGAAAGTGGAAAGGAAGGATAACGGAATTGAGGAGGGAGCAATGAAGTCTTAGCATCCACTTGTTACAACGTAAATGCAGAGAAGGCAATGGCTCATAAATGCTCCTCTTTATTCGCTGCCATGTTTCCTGGAGTGGTTATAACTTCCTTTTCATGGTTCTTCCTTGATGCTTGTTTCTCCTTGAATGCTGTCGGCAACCAACTTCTGGATTCTTCCGCTCATTCTTTAATCCTTATCATCGGGTTAGTTATGATATAAGACATATTTGTAAATAAACATCCATCAAACTAAATTCAAGCATAAGAATGCACATTTGGATATTTATATGAAATACTGCATATTAGATATAATTTAGGCAAAAGATGACATAATTTTTCTACCCCATAAATCATCAAAGGTTTATCAAACATAGGCTTATAAGTGTTAAAACAAGAATAAATGGAGTATCACAAAGTATCTTAAACATAACAAAATAAAGGCATTTTTTAGACTCATCATCTGCCCCCTGCTAAACTAATGCTTGTCCTCAAGCATTACACTTCTTTGTCAAAGATCTAAGCTCCCCAACTTTTGTCTTTCCCTTTCTGCTGCTCTTGAAGGTGTAATAGAATCCTCTGGTCCTTTCCCATACTTCTCGCCTATGGTCTTCCTGCAACTTATCAAGTTTGTTAGCATCAATATCATACAGGGGCCATAAAAGCATTGGAGGTTGCATGGTCAAAGGATACCATAGCTCTGGCCTTAGTTGCTTTCCCAGTTCTAAATATTTTGGAACTTTATATAGCACTGCTTCCAAATTAATAAGACTGTACGGCTCTGATTTCTTGAGAGAATCAGGTAACTGTGCCCATCTACTTCTTACTCCGATCATAGCTCTCTAGAATGCAAAGTAGGGCAAGCTTTCATATTTGGCATACACTTTGGCTCTAGCAGCAAATACCTTCTTTCTAACTTCTGGATTACTCTTCCCATAGGTTAATGTAAACCAATCTCAAAGCATTTCTTCTGGTTGTTTACTTTCTACCCTCAAGGGTAAAAGTTTTGTTCTCTCCTCATCTCTGTAATTAACCAGTTGTCTATCATAATTCACCTCATTAGACATCCATGACATAAAAGCTTTCAAATGCACATCTCCTATATAGAGCAAAGGATTCCACTCAGTTTCTGCAGGAATGACAAAATTATGAATATACAACTCACACAATAGATTTTGCTGCCATGGTGGTAAGGTTTGATACAGCCCATAAAACTCTTGTGCGGTTTTGAATTCTGCATTTACATTTCTGAGGGTTAACATCAATTGAAACAAAAGATATTGTTATTTCAAACAAAAAGCATATACTCAAGGAGGTGGTCTGCAAGTAAGAGCTTGATCAGCTAATTTAAGTGCATGTTCCATGCGTTGTTTCTGTCTTTCTAGCTATTCTTTCAATTCTTCAATCTTCTCATTTTGTGATGTTATGATCTTGCTCATTCTTTTCTTCTCCTCTTTCCATAGTGCTTCAACAAATAAATGATGTCCATATAATTGGAAAAGGAGTTTTTGCAAGGTGACGACACTGTTATCCTCTTCATAATCCTTTTTCTTTTTCTGTTCCCGCTATAGATGTTCCGCCAAACTATTGATCCATGTTGACTTATATGGGATTAAGGCAGTATTCGAATCATGACATTCAGGAACTACTTCATTCTCATGGCTTGAAACACCTGGTAAATCCATTAAGGTTTCGTTAATTTCTTGCTCACATGCTGCAGGAGGATTACCAGAAGCTTCTGTCATCTCAATGTGAAGGGGAGAATGGTCAGAAATTATCTGCACAGGAGACTCTGGAGCAGGTGCTTTAGACAATATAGGATCTTTAAAAATCTACCCTCTCATTCTAGGGCTTCTCCACAACGGAGTCTCTTCTTGTACTACCGTCTTTTGCCTACTTTTCTGTTTCGGTGTCAGTGTTGCAGGATTAGTTGTTGTAGGAGCCTTCTTTGTTTTCTTATGTTGCTTAATTGTAGGACGTTGAGAAATGGTTTCTTCTGGTGACTTCCGTTTCCTTTTAGCTTTACTAGTAGTGGGTTCAGGGATGTCTTGTTCAGGTGGAGGCACATTCTTTTGAATGGAAACAAATTCTGGTTCAATCCCTTGTGCATTTTCTGTTTCAACTCCCTCAATATTTTTTTCTGCAAGCTCACTACTGGAAACTACATTTTTCTCACCCTGTCATTCACTAAGGTCAACTTGGGGTTGTAGGTTTTAAATTTCACAAAGGCATCCCATGTCAAAGGGGATACATCCCTAAGAGACCTTTCTATTAACAACTTAATCAAGGCATGGTGAATGACAGAATTATCTTTCCCTTTTTGAGTCTCTTCCACACTAATACAGAACATATTATACAAAAAATTTGAAAGATTCACAGCAATATTGTGCCTTATACAACTAAGCAACTTAAAATGGTGTGCATGTAAGTGAGAAAATCTACCTTCACAAGTAAATTACCTAATGTCATGCATTGCTAGCTCAGGGTATGGAGGCGGCAAAGACAATTTCTTGCACCCCTGCTTTGTAACATCCAATTGAGGGTCATGTGGGGTAGTGAATTGAGCCCTTGCTGACCTACCATCATGCGAGCTCGGATAATGCTCTCCAACAGAAGGTAACCTTGTTACTTCTGCAATTCATTCTTCTGTTGCAATTACTGTCAAACTCCACACAGAAGCTTCACCTTCATCAAATGTCCTGGTGAATTTTATAGCTGCTTCTTCATCATATGCTGTTAAATTCAAACAATAACCTAACCACCCACATGCATTGAATCTTCTTACTGCTTCTATGTCAAAGAGCAACAAATGTGCTCAACCGGCTCTCTTCTCTATAAACCTCCTCCCATTTCTTGATACTTATTCTGTTACTCTATTTCTCTCTCTCTCTCTCTTTCTGAATACAAACTTCAAGACTCTACGTTATTTCTCAGACGCTTCACCACTTCTTTTTGGGAACATTAATTGCCATAACCAATTGTTATGTGCCATAATTAAACTTTAGGTAAAAGTAAATCATGAATTTGCATGGAAATTTCCCGAAAACATGGTTCAAATGCAAAAATTTTAAAAATGGGTCACATCATGGCTTAGCATGAAAAATTTGGCACGAACAAGGGAAAAAAAAATTCATTTAGAAAGTGGGAGTACAACACTTGACATGGCATACTTATGGCAAAAAGTTCTCATTAATAAGGGGTAATGCCAAGATTTTAGAAAATCATCACAGTTAATCAGGCATGTCATTGGATAGTATGACACTCCCCTGCCCCCTGCTAATTTTACGACAAGTGTCCTCACTTGTCAGACTAGTATGGGTGAGGGACTGGAATACGCCGTAATTATAGAGACTATGCAGTATTATATATAATTAACAAAATCTGCAAACTTATAAATGAATAATAGTTTGAAAACGTTTATACCTACCAAGTGGATTGTCACATGCTCCAAAAAAAGGTGGCAAAAATAATGTAAACGACAACATCCATCAGCATGTTCAGATTTGATTGAAAACACAAAAACTTAATTATGTAGAAAGTGAGTGGATGAAAGATTAAGAAATGGAGTGGGGTGGGTGGATGGAAGATTAAGATATGAATGGAAAGAAATATCATGAAAAGAAAATGGACTTTATGCGAACATAAAGTTATTATTATGGACATGCAAATTAGAATTAATGTTGAAGAGGAGCAGGTGGAAGGTTTTCACCTTCTGTTGCAGGAAGAGATACTTGAGTTGTTGTTGGATCTGGTTTTTCGAACTGTTGCATGAATTCAACTTTTGTTTGAGGCTGTTTGTAAAGCTTAAGTCGATGACCGTTGATCAACATTTTGAAAGGCACATCATCAATTATGGTTAGTTGAACTGTTCCATTGTCAAAGACATGGATGATTTGATATGGTCCTAACCATCGCGTCTGCAGCTTCCCTGGCATATCCTTAAAGCAAAAATCATACAATAATGCCCAGTCACCAACTTTGAACTGTTTGTTGAGGATATGAGAATCATGCCAGTGTTTTCTCTATTTTTGCACCAATTCAGTGTGTTCTAAAGCGGTCTTGTGCATTTCATCCAAAGAATTAAGATGCAGGAGGCGTTCTCTTTGTGCTGCAGGAAGATCAATATCTAAGGTCAAGGTTGTTCTTAAAGTCTTGTGTTCAAATTCAATTGGAAGCATTGCCACTTTCCCATACAAAATCTCAAATGGTGTGAATCCGGTAGTGGTTTTCCAAGTTGTTCTATAAGCCCAAACAACTTCTTGTAACTGGCTAGTCCAATCCTGACGATGCAAATGGACTGTTTTAGTTAGAATATTTTCCAGCTCACAGTTGGTAACTTCTACTTGTCCATTGGCTTGTGGATGATAAGGATTGGATCTGCGATGCCTGATGTTATACTGTTTCATCAACTCTGAAATTAGGTTGGAAGTAAACTGTGTGCCTTGATCAGTAACCAATTCTTTAGGAACTCCACAGCATGTAAAAATCTCTTCATATAGGAATTTGGAAACTTTTTCATCACGGGCATGCTTCATAGCCTTAACCTCAACCTATTTGGTTAGGTAGTCAGTACAAACCAGAATATAAGACTTCCCATTGGATGGAGGATCAATAGGACCGATGAAGTCCATTCCCCATTTGTCAAACGGTGTTAACACCACTTGAGGATTTAGAGGCATTTAATCTATTTTGGTTGGGTGACCCATTCTTTGGCATTGGTCACACTTCCTTGTATAATTGATTGCATCTTTATGAAGGGTAGGCCAATAGTAACCAGTGGCTAAGATTTTGAAAGCTGTTCTTTTGGCTGCAAAATGTCCTCCGCAGGGCTCATTATGACATGCATGCAAAATGTCATATGTCTCATCTTCTCTTACACATCTGTGCATAACTTGATCAGGTCCAGTATAGAACAGAAAATTTTCTATCCATGAGAAATGGAAGCTTTTCTGTATGACAGCTTTCTCTCCTTATAAGAAAAATGTGCTGGTGTCTTATTAGCTGCAATGTAGTTAGCAATATATGCATACCATGGAACTTTAACAGCAATATGAAACAAATGTTCATCTAGAAATGCATCATCTACCAGAGTAGTATCAGTATCATGATGATTGATTCTTGACAAATAATCAGCTACGACATTTGTTTTTCCAAGCTTATCCACTATGGTTATGTCAAATTATTGTAGCAATAGTAACCATCTTGCTAACCTACCAGTTATAGCAGGTTTGTTCATGAGATATTTGATTGTTGCATGATCAGTATGAACATAGATAGGATAATTTGTGATGTAATGCCAAAATTTATTTAGAGCATAGACTACTACTAACAATTCTTTTTCAGTCACTGTGTAATTCAGTTCTGGGCCATGAAGACTCTTACTGATATAATAAATGGCATTTTCAAGATTTGAGTGTTTCTATGCTAAAACTGCACCTATGGCATAATCAAAAGCATCTATATATATGTGAAAAGGTGGGTTCCAATCAGGGCCTTGTAAAATTGGGGCTGTGGTCAAAAGTTGCTTAAGCTGCAAGAAAGCTTTATCACACTCAGGTGTTCAATCGAATTCAGCTTCTTTTGTGAGCAACTTGTACAAGGGACTGGCTATTTTACTGAAGTCTTTTATAAAACGCCTGTAATATCCAACATGTCCTAGAAAAGATTTGATATCTTTTAATTTAGTGGGTATGGGTAATGTTTGAATTACCTCAATTTTAGCTGGGTCTACTTGTATATCTGCAGTGGATATGAAATGACTGAGTACCACACCCTCTTGCATGAGCATGAAACACTTTTCACTATTTAGTGCCAAATTATGTTCTTGACATCTTACCAAAACTTTTTCAAGATTTATCATTGCTTCTTCAAAAGTAATTCCAAATGTTGTAAAGTCATCCATATAGATTTCCATACAATCATGTGATATATCAACAAAAATACTAATTACAGCCCATTGAAACATTGCAGGAGCGTTACAAAGACCAAATGGTAAAACAGAGTATGCAAAAGTACCCCATGGATAGGTAAATGTAGTTTTTTCTTGGTCTTCAGGAGCAATACTGATTTGATTATAGCCACTGTATCCATCTAAAAAGGAGAAGTACTTCTTTCCAGCTAGTGTATCCAAAACCTGATCTATGAAGGGTAAAGAAAAATGATCATTTTTAGTAGCCTTATTCAACTCCCTATAATCTACACAAATTTTCTATTTTCCTCCTTTCTTAGGTACTATAACCAGCGGTGATACCCATTTACTATCAGATATAGGATAGATAAAGCCAGCATCAAGCAGTTTCTGCAATTCTGTTTTGACTATTTCTCTGAGGCTTGAATTTATCCTCCTCTGAGGTTGACGAAGTGGTAGACAACCTTCATTAATGTATATCCTATGGGTACATTGTGTAGGGCTTAAT
The DNA here is from genome assembly GCA_028749045.1 of Cupressus sempervirens. Classification (NCBI taxonomy): domain Eukaryota; kingdom Viridiplantae; phylum Streptophyta; class Pinopsida; order Cupressales; family Cupressaceae; genus Cupressus; species Cupressus sempervirens. The sequence continues at coordinate 861,426,072 of CM053789.1, read as the reverse complement.
CCTTTCATATCACCATAATCCCAAGCAAAATTCGTCTCATGCTTCTAAAGCAATTCTTTTAATTGTTCCATCTATACAAATGTCAATTTGGGGTTAACATGCAGTTTATGGCCTTTACTCAGTTCAACAAGAATAGTGGATTCTACCATAGCAATTTCAGAGATTGGGCTTCCTTCTAATTCACAGGGAAGTAGTGAACAAAGATTTTCAGGTTCCTTAAGTAAAGTACAACTTGTATCACACTCCTCATATGTAATCAATTCTAATATAGAGCTTTCAAACACATCTTTTTCTACCACACAAGTGTTGGTAAGGATGCTCTGGATTACTGAATCTTCTTCTTGCAACTTTAGAAAAGATTGCCTATGTAACATCATAAGTTGTACTATGGAATTTATCTCTTCTTCTTCATCTCCTAAATCTGGCCAAAAAGATGTACTCAAATCTGGTAATGGTTGTGCAGGAGGATATAGATCAAATTGCTTGGTTGCTTGGCCATGTGATATGGTCATATTCCCTAATTTGCAATTTATGTTTGCATCAGCTATGGCCAACCATGGTCTACCTAGAATGATAGGATAGCCAGATAGGTTTACTTTAGGGGACAAAATCACGAAGTCCGCAAGATATTCTAGGGAATCTAAGGTTACAACAATATTTTCTATCATTCCATTAGGAATGACAGTGGAACTATCTGCAAGCTGCAAAATAGTTGGTGTGGGCCTTAATCCTTCTATTTGTAACTTCTTCATGGTTTCTTTAGTCATCACATTTATTGCAGCTCCCAAATCTATTAAGGCATTTTAAATAAATTGACCATTTATGCTAACACTTACTACTGGACTCCCTAGGTTAGAATATTTTGGTGAAATCACTCTTCCTAACATGGTATCAACTAAGTGTCCAACAACATGAACTGTGGTAGGATCCTTCTTCTTCCTTCCAGGTTTCTTTAGACAAGCTTCCCTTATAGCTTTTCCATAAGCAGGAATGTCCTTAATAGCTTGAAACAAAGGTATTTGGACATGCATATTCTTCAACTGATTAACAATGTCAAAGGGTTGTTCCTTGCTTTATTCAGGTTCCTTTTGTATTAGTTGGTTTGGAAAAGGAGACTCTATTGCTGGTTGAACTGGTATTGCTATGGTAACATTAGTTGGGTCAATAGGTTCATCAACCAAAGGTTCTGATGCTACAGGAGAGTCTGATACTTCAGTTATAAGAGGTGACTTTGGTGCTGGTAAGGTCGTTCCAGATCTCAAATGTATATCTGCGACATCTAGGGCATAAGCAGGGTATTGTTGGGTATCAGCACTATACATGGGCTGCTATGGTTGACTATTTGGATTTGGCTAAGGTTGTGTAGGTAGCTGTGTTTGCTTTTGAGGTCCACTATTTGCAGGTGGTGGCATTAAAGCAGGTTGTTGAGCTGGAGGGGGTAATTGTGGAGCACCAGTATTTTGGTTAGGCCATTGTTGAGATCCCTTCCATTGGTTTGGAGATTGCTAATTCCCTTGGGGTGGTTGCCATTGGTTCTACTGGTTCTAGGGCCATTGGTTATTCTGTTGGTTAGGCCAAGGTTGTTGGGAATTTTGAGACCATTGAGACTGTTGTGAGTTATTTTGCCCAGCATTATTCCAATTGGGTTGGTTTTGTGTGTAGACACCTAAAAATCCTTTAGAAAATAATATTTTTATTTTCTGAAAAAAAAATCTCTGATGACATCATCATTAATTAATTAATTTTTATGCCATTAAATCCCTTTATCTTAATTAAAAATATTTAATTAAGGAATCCCTCCCAAAAATGTTTAAATCTTATTTAAACATTATTTCCTTATTTATTAATTATTTAATTAATAAATTGACCAAAAATCCCAAAATAAATTAAAAAATTTATTTTTTGCCCAAAACTTGGCCAATTTCCTTAAGACCAATAACCTCTTCCAAAATCTTCTAATCCTTCTTTAATTTCGATTAAAGGCTAATCCCATCATTTCCTACCCCTAATCCCAACTCAAAATATTTAATCAAGATTAAATATTAATCCTCATGTTTATTAAAAATATTTTAATAAATATCTCCTCAACCCAAACCCTTGAAATAAATAAAACTTTATTTATTTCATAAAATCTTATCCTAGGAAGTTCTAGACTCTTCTAGAAAGTCTTCATCCTCATCCAAAGCCTAGACTCTTCTAGAAGATGTCTTTAACCCTAATCCTAATCCCCTCCTAACCTTGTCACATTCCCTAAACATGGGTTAAAACTTACTAACCCAAGCCAAAGTTAACAAATATCTCCTCCTTCACCCACCCTCATTAATTGCAATCCACTTGCCATCCACTTGCCTAGTCCTAAGCCATCTCTAACCCTTCCTCTAATCATTTTTACAACCCTAAGCAAGCTTAAAACCCCCCTAAACCCTCAAATTCGAATTTCATGGTATCTCTCACAAATATCCTCAACCACAAAACTTTATAAAGCCCACAAAGTCATAAATATTCTTACAAAGCACTTATGAAGGGTCTTTATGAAGATTTTATCTCTTGAGCCTCCTTTGTTGACTCATCCTTGCCCTTTCCTCCATCCTCTCACCATGTGACATGTGTCACTCCTTGATTGGTTGTAAGGAAGCACAATCCATGTGCTCTCCTCTCATGCAATCTAAGCCCTCCATGAGCTTTTTCCCATCCTTGCATCTTAGCCCTCAATCCCTCAAGCCTCTTGCCTATAAATTGGATCCTTCCCCTTTGCAAAATAACACAATCCATGAAGTAAAGTCATAATGCCATTTTGAGAAGCCATTTTACATCAAAATCATACACTCACACCCAAATTCCAACTCCATTTGAAGCTCTTTTTGAAGCATAAAGCTTGAGCATACATCCTATCTATTTAGACAAAGCTACTCAACAAGAGAGCTTCTCATTGAGAGAGTCCATTAATGGCTCATATTCTCAATTGAGAGTTCATCTTAGTCTATCTTGAAGTTTATGAATTTTGTTTAGTTTGTAGAAGCTTTATTTAAATTTGGTTTCTATTAGCATACTAACATTGCTCATATACATTGTGGAGGACCTTGGGTATTGCGGTTTTGCCATTGATTACCATATGAATTTGAATTTTGCAAGGGGTCTTGAGGCATACCTTGGCATTGATCCCATGGTCGGCATTGAGTAACAAAGAATACTTGCTCATCATCCCCATCTATCTTTACATATCCAGTTGGAAGATGCTGGTTCTCCATGCTTGCAACCAATTTACAGTGGCAATCCTTCTTTTGCTTTCGACAATGAGGACAATACTCAGCTAGTTGTAACTCAGCCTCTACTTGCTTCTTCTTTGCAGTCATTGTATCCAACTATGTAGCGACATCATTAATGATGTCTTGTTTGAAATCTGACAACAAATTGGATATTTCAAATTTTGAAATGCCTTGACTAATTCCTTTTGTAATCGTAGAACGGGGTCCTCGACCTTTCTTCATGGTTGACCTTGAGTAGTTCTAACATATCTTTTTGAGGTCATCCCATTGAGCTTGATATACATCTCCACCGGCCATCAGGTCCAATGCTTCCAAACAGTCTTCATTCACTCCTCTTAGAAAGACTAGTTTTTGGGAATCTTCAGACAATGTGTGCTGAGGATTCTTTTGTAGTGTATATAAAAATCAAGAAACATAGTCTTCTAATGTCTCTTCCTCCTTCTGTGATATCCTAAAGATATCATCTCCTCTTGTGCCAGATGCTTTGCAATATTCTTTATATTTTTCTAAAAACAAGGCTTGCATTTCATCCCAATTCGCAGCTGCATTGGCTCCTAAGCCCATTAACAATCATAAAGCCGATTCTTTCAATGTGGCTAGAAATAATTTAAGCTTATGGACATCAATGTTGTAGTCAAAACTACGACAAAGGATGTCAAACTCAAACAAGAAGGTATCAGGGTCTTTAGTTGCAAGGCCATTGAACTTCGGAAGAGCAGTGGGAGGTATATTCTTGAGATTGGCATTGGTTATGAGACTTGGAAGTGGAAATGGAAAAGTGGGTTGTGCCATGACTGGTGGTACTGGATTATGAGGTTGCTGCTAAAAAGGAATGTCAGGCACTGGATGATTAACAACTGGTGGATTCAAGGTAGTGTTATCAAGAAGACTGGTCAATATTTCAGTGAAAGGTTGGAGACCATATATATCTAGGGATTCAACTCTTGATGATGATACTGTGGGGAAAATAAGACTTGCGTCTTCAAAGGACAACTCAACTTCTTCTTCAACTTCTTCATTCAAATTAACAAATCCTTGTGGAAGAAATCTGCCATATTCATCTCATCGTCTTCCTCTTCGATGCATGCAACTAAAATTTTCACACTGGTAAAAAGAACATAATCTAAAAACTATGACTCAAAAATGCTCCTAGCTTGACACCATCCCCGGCAACGGCGCCAAAAATGAACCACCTCACAATAAGTGTTCCATAGTCATGCGCTAGGCTTGGCTTAGGAATAATCTATTCAAGCTAAGGACTACTTTTCCCCTACCATGAGGTGCATTTAGATTGTCAACCCAAGGACGTATACTTGAAATGGTCGGCACAGTATGTGCACTAGGTACCTTGATGAGTCATTATGCTTGTGCTGCAGGAAAGTAAAACTACAAAAGAAGGAAACTACACTACTGCTGTGGAAAGGAAAATACTGAATCTATGAATGTTGAAAACACAATGACAAGATAACAAAGATTCCATCTTGACTCATCCACTAGACTGTTCTCGTAGATGCTACAGGAACGTTCATGAAGTGTGATGCTACAGGAAGGAATTAACTAGCTACGTCTTACTTAAAATATTGCTAATGCTAGTAAAATGAATCTATTCTATCCTAATCTAATCCACCTTCCAAGTGGGCCCCCTTGGTTGGCTTCTCTAATCTACCAATGCAAGATAGAAGCTAAAGAGAACTAATTCATTTCATTAATCAGTCATTACATGATTCAGAATTGTAAAACACAACTGCAACAAACTGTGAATCAGTGTTCTCTCTTACTCGATAAAACTTATTAAAAACCAAAACTTCACACACAGGAGTCGATCTCGACATATATAGGGAATCTACTCTTTATTATATAACAGAAAAGTAACTGTGGACTAAGTTAAGTTTGTAGGAGAGAATATAGGAGAACAACTAAAAGCGGAAAGGAAGGATAATGGAATTGAGGAGGGAGCAATGAAGTCTCAGCATCCGCTTGTTACAACGTAAATGTAGAGAAGGCAATGGCTCGTAAAAGCTCCTCCTTATTCGCTGCCATGTTTCCTAGAGTGGTTATAACTTCCTTTTCGTGGTTGTTCCTTGATGCTCGTTTCTCCTTGAATGTTGTCGGCAACCAACTTCTGGATTCTTTCGCTCATCCTTTAATCCTTATCATCAGGTTAGTTATGATATAAGACATATTTGCAAATAAACATCCATCAAACTAAATTCAAGCATAAGAACACACATTTGGATATTTATATGAAATATTGCATATTAGATATAATTTAGGCAAAAGATGACATAGTTTTTCTACCCCATAAATCATCAAAGGTTTATCAAACATAGGCTTATAAGTGTTAAAACAAGGATAAGTGGAGTATCACAAAGTATCTTAAACATAACAAAATAAAGGCATTTTTTAGACTCATCAGCCAGCACCTTTGGTTATCCTCCATCATTCTCTTAATGATTTTGATCAAGTTCTTATTAGATGACTTGGCCGAGCCATTACCCTGAGGGTAATAGTTAGATGATGTGCTTAAGTAAAAACCATGATCAAGTGCCCATGCACAAATCTAAGCTCCTATGAATGATTTAGCATTATCTAAAATAATAGTTGAAAGAGTGCCAAACCTGGTTACAATCCCATCAAGGAATTCAACAAATGAAATTTTTGTGGCATCTCTTAGTGCTACTACCTTTGTCCACTGTCTAAAATAATTAGTAGTGGCTAAAATCCATTTATGGCCAGAACTAGAAAAAGGATTGATAGGGCCAATAAAATCTTGTCCCCACTAAGCAAAATGTTGATTTACCTAGATGGGATGAAATGGAAGAGTTGAAAGTCTCTACTTACCTGAGAAGAAAGCACACTTCTCGCACTTCCTCACATATTTGTGGTAATCATGGAACAGGGAGGGCCAGTAATAACTAGCTCTCATAATTTTCATTGCAGTAGTCCTCACTGAGAAATGACCACCATCAGGGCCATCATGAAGTTCTTTGACTATTCTCTCTATTTGGCATGCATCCATACATCTTAGTAGGGTCCCATTAAAATCTTTTCTAAAAAGAACACCATCAATTATAGCATAAGGAATAGACTGCAGTCTAAAATGTCTTCTCTTAGCTTTATCTAGTCCCTAAGGATATCCATTCCCAACCAAGAAGGCTTTCATATCATCTATCCAACCCTTAGGATTATCATCTCTTATCTCCTATTGTTCTATTAATACTGAGATAGCCTCGTTTGCAATCTCATGAGATGAGATCATCTGCTCACACAAACCCCTTCCCCTTATTAGTTTGGTGATCTAAATGTCCATATCATATTCCATTGTCTTAGTGATCCAGCCAGCTCTCTTCTCATTAATATCTTTGCTCAGCAAAAAAATATTTTACACTAGCATGAGGAACTAACAAATGAACTTTGTTATGGGACACCAAGTGCCTAATTTTTTTTAGGGCTCTTATGGCTGCAAGAGCTTGCTTTTCAACATAACTATATTTACTTTCATATTCCTTAAGTCCTTCACTAAAAAAAGCAATAAGTCGCTCCTCATTTTTTTCATTTTGTTGGGTTAGGACAGCAAAAATACTCGACTCACCTCCCAAGGTATAAAGGATGAAATCCTTATCAAAATTCAGATTAATGAGCATGGGAGATGAAGTTATGGCTGCCTTGATTTCTTTAAATCTTGTTTTCCCTTCCATGGTCCATGAGAAAGACACTCTTTTTTAGCATAGTTGTAAGAAGTTTCACCATGGTAGCTAGGTCAAGAATAAATCTTCTTACAAAATTTATCCTACCCAGGAAACTTTGTAGACCTTTCTTGTGGTTAGGAAGGGTAAAGGTAAGTATTGCTTTTGTTCTTTCTAGATTGATAGTTAGATTCTCCTTAGATACAATATGCCCTAATAATTTTCCTTGGTTAGTGGCGAAGACACACTTGCTAGGATTCAAAGACACCCTATACTTTCTACATTTTATAAATACCTGCCTGAGGTGACCGAAATGCTCAACTATATTTCTTGAGTATATTGTGATATCATCAAGGTAGACCAACACAAAATTTTCAATCATATTTTTGAAGGCCACATCTCCATTGCCTTTTGAAATGTGGCACCTTCATTTGTTAGTTGGAATGGCATTTTACTATAGACATAGGTACCCCATTTAGTGGTGAAAGTAGTTTTATATCTGTCAGTTTCCTTGACTAACACCTAGTTATAACCTGAGAACCCATCCAAGAAGGAGAATCTTTTTGAACCACTAACCTTGGACAATATTTGTTCCATAGAAGGGAGGGGATGATGATCCTTTAGGGACGTTTGGTTAAGATCCCTGAAATCTACGCACAGTCTAATTTCACCATTCTTTTTTCTAACAGGGACAAGGTTTTCCACCCAAGAGGAATGCTTGATAGGAAAAATGATATTGGCTTCAATTAATTTAGACAACTCATTTCTCATTAAGGGCTCAATCTTTAAGTTTACTAGCCTCTATTTATGCCTAATAGGTTTGACGTTATCTACCAGATCTATAGTATGTTGAAACAAGTTAGGATCTATTGGTGTAAATACATATTTACTATTTACACTTTACTTAAGTTTACTTAGGTTAATGTATTATTTTATTATACTGCATTATTTTATTATTTATTTAGGTGAGACACTTAGGAGTTTGCATACTCTCATGAGTTGTCATGTTGACAACACTGGAGTAAGCAACTCTAATTCAACACATGATGTCTACAACACTGGAGTTTGCATCATTAATTGAGTTGTCATGTAGACAACATTGTTATTCACACTCCCAATTTAGGACATGGTGTCTACAAACTAAATTTTCATGCTACACCTTTGTAGGCTTATCCTCTCATCATCGCACTTACTCTTGTTCTTAACAGAGGATAACCCATATGTGGTGGACATGTGCCTAATTGTATGACTTATCATGTTGTTGATACTTATGCATTATAGAAGTGTTCTAGAGGCCTTTATATAAAGGCCCTACTAGTGTACTTCATATATATTGAATCGAATACATATCAATATTTTGATCATACTCTTTCTAGTCTATTGTTGTGCTTGTGTTTGAATTCTTTGATCTTGGGTGAATTTTTCCCTCAGGAAAATTCTTGCATGGTATCAGAGCTTGGAGAATCTCTCTTCACATAGTCGTTCAAGACCATCTTTTTGCTTCAACACCTTAACCCAGATCTAGAGTATAGAAAAAATTGAGTGTCTAAAGCCATAACGGACCTCGCCATTGCCTGTGGAATGTCAATTCGATGAAAATCGGCTATAAATTAGCCTACACTAGGCCAAAGTCGATCGTGAGGCCAAAAAAATTTGCAAATCAGCACCCAAAGGCCTTGATTTGCAAGTTCAGGTATGATCTTTTAGATCTGCAATTTTAATTTTCAAATCTATTATTTTATTTCTCTCTACATTTTTGGAGTATTTTTTGAAAAAAAAATTTATAGAGAAATTTTTTTTGCACAAGTACCGGGCGTGTGACACCCCAGCCCTGCGCAAAATATTTTGTACAATGTAAAATATTCCAATTCAGTCAGCATTTCATAGTTTTTGATGGGAGAATCTCATCAAATCTAACATCCCCTACCAAAAATCATCATCATCCGACTAATAGATCCCAACCGGCAGCCAAGGCTTCACCTTCCGATGGCCCAAGTCCATGGCGCCTTTCTTTGTTATCTACGGTCGAACATTTTTAAAATAACTCAGTTCCCCATTTTTTATGTATATGGGATTAATATCAAACAACCCCCACCGATGCATTGGTTTTTTGGCCCCTGTTCTAAGACTCTTTGATGTTGGTTATCTTGGCGACAAAGCATATTTCAGCAACTGCATTCTCCTCTTTCTACAGCTGTAGACTTCTTCCCGATGTTGTTTGCAGAGTTTTTAGTGACTATGCTCCTAGCCATGCCTTGCTTACTCTGATGGCCATGTCTACATCCATAGTAGAGACCTGTGTCAACACTACAGAGCACCACATCACAATTGTGACACAACAGACAACTCAACCACGTCAGCTCACCTCCACCTTAGATTGTACGATAGCCACATAGACACTTTCATATAGACACGTGGACATCCATATGTCCCATTAACTACCAATCATGCACTGACACGTGTTAGTTCTGTATGGTCAATTTAGCCTATCATACAGCCACATCAACATATAGCCCTACCATGTCATCCTAGGTGACTATTTTTTTGATGATGTCAGCCAGACACAGGATTAAATTTGATAGTCGTCTGATCGTCATTTCTAGGTATATTATATTTGTTGCAATGGTTGTTTAACAATCAAATTTAAGCTCACACTTTTCTGTCCAAACCCCTCTTCAGCTGTGTTTTTTATTTAGCAACCCAACTCTAAGAGGCCATAGCTTGGTCATCCGAACTCCAAATCAGGTACTATTTTTTTGATTTGGGGTAGAATTTCATGAACTTTTCAATGATGGCATTCTTTTACAATTTTAGTACAAGGATTTTTTAGAAATTGCATGTTTTGGTGACTGTACCTATTCAATCATGCATTTTGCAACTTGAAACACTCCGTACAGGGTCATCTAGATAAATTTTCAGGTTCCATTTTTTTTAAAGTGTGTTATTTTTCATCTACTTTACAAATCTACAATCAGATTCTAGGGTTGCGTGGACAAAAATCTCACTTTCAGAACTAGGGCCTTTTTTGCATTGTATTGCTTTGATTACTTTTCAAAATTATTGTACATCTGAGCTACAGTGCTTAGTAATAGATTTGAGCCTCAAAAGGCAGTTGTATATAGAAAAATTAGAAGTCCATTTTCTACTTTTTGACAAGTGGCCTATTGTACACGCACTACATATAAAGTGCCAAAAGCATCTTTTTTGGGGGGGTCTTTTGATTGAGTGAAAGGGGGTGTGTGTATTGTGTTCTTGTGTCTATCCTTTGTGCTCTTTTACTTTTCTGCATCATGGGTTCACCTAAATGTCCACTTATAACTTAACATAATTATTCTACATGGAAAGATATTGCATGGAGTAGATTAATGGAAAAAGGTTTAAGTCTTTATGTTGATGGTACAGTTCCCAAACCCATTGATACTACAACACTCGTTGATTGGAAAAAATAAGACCAACAGGCTTTAGGAATTATCAGGAATTGTGTACATAGAGATCTCTTCTTCCACATTTCTAGTTTCAAGGAACCCAAACATGCATGGAACAAACTTGAAGCATTGTATGGTAAGGTGGATGAGGAAAAGGGATTCCAGATTGAGGACGATCTACTTCTATTGGATCCAAAGAACTTTGACACAATTCAAGATTACATCAAAAAAGCCAATGAGTATATGGCACTATTTAATGATTGTGGAAATCCCATGAAGGATGAAAAATTGATTCATCACATCCTGAAGAGGCTACCTTCAGAGTATGCTTCCTTTGTTTCAAGTTATAAAACTCACAAGTTAACCATGGGAAGTGCTTTCCAAAAGCCCACTTTTGATGCATTTATAGAAATGTTGATTCTTGAACAATTTCACTTCATAGATTTGGGACTTCTCACAACATCAAAGACCAAAGCATTGGTGGCTAGTGATGAGAACCAATCAAGTCAAGGAAGAAGAAGTTCTAACAACAAAAAGAAAAAGCAGTGGAAGCAGAAATCATAATTTGAGACACAAAAATCCTCCTCATAGCAAGGCAATTCTTCTTCCAACAAGAAGGGAAGTAATAAAAATAAGGATAAATTTTTTTGTGCATATTGCAAGAAACTGAATCATGATGAGCATCATTGCAAGATTAAGAGAATCGATGAGTTGGAAAACCTACTCAAGAAGAACAAAATTCAAGTGCCAGGTACTTCCAAGGATTCAACTCCACCCACTTCAAAGGGAAAAGGGCAAGCACTTATGGACAATACAAGTTCTTCTTCGGAATGGATGCTTGACTCAAGTGCCTCCTATCATATGGGTTCTTCAAAGGAAGACTTTTCTTCATTAAAGCAGTCATAGGTACCACACATCTTTGTGGGAGATGATACAAAAAAGGAAGTTGAAGGGAAAGGACATGTGTAAATGGAAAATAGGAAATTCAAAGACGTTCTCTATGTTCCAAACCTAAGCTCTAATCTCCTCTCAATTTACCAAATCACTCACCTCGGATATGGCAACAAAGTTGAGTTCCTTCCAGATTTAGTGATGGTGTGTAGTCTTAAAGATGATTCATTGGTTGCAGTGGGAAAATTCAATCATGGCAAGAGGTTTTATTCCTTCTCCCACTTTGTGCCTAAGTCTCCTTCACATGCCTTGTTAACTCAATCTAATTCACAAATCAAACTATGGCATGAGCGGTTCGGTCATCTTGCATTTCGCTATCTTTAGTAACTTTGCTCAAAATGCATGGTCAAAGGTCTACCTAACATCAACTTTTCTAAGGGTGAGTGTTCATCATGTTTAGTGGATATGCATCTAGATGAGAAGTTTGATAAAGGGAATTCTTCTAGAGCACCAATTGTTCTTCAGTTGGTTCACATGGTTTTAGTAGGTCCTTTTGCAATGACATCAATCAGCCAAGGCCGCTACATCCTTACTTTCATTGATGACTTTTCACATTACACATGGGTCTACTTCCTTCATCACAAGAATGAAGTGTTGGACAAACTTCAAGCCTTCAAGATTCATGTTGAACAGAAATCAAGATAAGCCATCAAGGTTCTACAGATGGACAGTGAAAGCATATATGTGGACAAAAGACTTAAAGACTTTAGCAAACTTGAGGGAATTTATCTTCAAAATCCACTAGTATTTAGTCCACACAAGACAGATGTTGTAGCTATGAGGATTAGAACTCTTAAGTCCATGGCAAGTTGCATGATTAATGCCAAGTATCTTGATCTTACACTAGAAGTCAAAGCTATTAGCAGCTCATAAAGCCTTAGATGGTAAGACTCCTTTTGAGGCATGGTGTGGCAAAAAACCAATTGTGAGTCACTTCAGAGTCTTCAGTTATCCAGCATGGGCAAACATATCTTCCAAGGGATGCAAGGCACCACCACCTAGGCCTTGTACTTTCATTGGATATGAAGACAGTGTTAAAGCATACAGACTTATGGATCCTGAGACACATGAGATTTTTGTGGAGAAGGATGTACACTTTGAGGAAAGTTCACCCATCTTATCATCTAATCCTCTCCACACTTCATACACTGTGGAAACTTATAGTGACACCAATGATAGTGCTTCAACAAATTCAAATACATGGGGTTCTATCGATAGTTGTAGCAAGAGGTCATGACATCAGCACATTCCACATGCATGTATCGCCATAGTGATAGGTCTAGAATAGCAGGGTACACCTTGTCTTCCAGCTTCAACAATAGGGGATGACTACATAACAAACATTTTAGGTTTGTTTGTGGAGTCATACATAGCAGACTTGGGAGACATCCTTGATGATTTACATGTTCTCTTTGATGAAGATGATCCTTCTACAGTTGTTGGGAGGGCTCACTTTGACCCTCATGTCCATTTTCTACATGATTGATCTTTACAGGTCGACAAGATTGTGGATCCTTATGTACAGCAGTTGCAAGAGGTTTCTTTATTAGTTGAGGAGACAGATGGTTCATTGGGACAGGTTCTATAGACATCCTTGCTAGATCTGCATTCATTCTTTTTAGCACTGTTGGAAGGGGCAACCATCAGGATCGACATAGGGACACTGGAGCAGGTTTCAGGGCCATAATACATCTTCAGGATTGTACCTTTTCCATTGTTTCTTCCAAAGGGGAGGAACATCATTCTGCACTCATAGACTAGCTTCTTCCTTGGAGCAGTAATCACCGGTCAGCATTCTTCATTGGGGGGGGGGGGGGGGAACTACCTTGTCTCTCTTCCTCTTCTTTCTTATGGGGGGACTTTTTCCTCTTATGAGGTTTTGTTCTTCTCATTCTTCACTATTGTATATACTTTATGTATGTTATAATGGGGGGGTCTTGATTACTCCATCCATCCATGCATCTTGTCTTTTCATCTCTCTTTTTGGGGGAGGGTTTTTCCCATGAGGTTTTCCCTCTTTTTTCACTTTATGAGAGATTGCATTTCATTATGTACATGGGTACCTAACATGGCCTAGTAGTTGGGACCCATCTTGCATTTCATCCTAGTTTTTGTAAGCTTAAGGGCATTCCCTTAAGTTGCACTTAAGGGGGGGGTGTTGGTGTAAATACTCATTTACTATTTACACTTAACTTTACTTAGGTTAATGCATTATTTTATTATATTTCATTATTTTATTATTTATTTAGGCGAGACACTGAGGAGTTTGCATACTCTCATGAATTGTCATGTTGACAACACCGGAGTAAGCAACTCTAATTTAGCACATGGTGTCTAAAACACTAGAGTTTGCATCATTAACTGAGTTGTCATGTACACAACATAGTTATTTGCACTCCTAATTTATCACATGGTGTCTACAACATAAATTTGCATGCTACACCTTTGTAGGCTTATCCTCTCATCATCTCACTTACTCTTGTGCTTAATGGAGGATAACCCATATCTGGTGGACATGTGCCTGGTTGTATGACTTATCATGTTGTTGATTCTTATGCATTCTAGAATTTTTCCAAGGGCCTTTATATACAGGCACTCCTAGTGTACTTCATATATATTGAATCGAATACATATCGATATTCTGATCATACTCTTCCTAGTCTACTGTTGTGCTTGTGTTTGATTTCTTTGATCTTGGGTGAATTTTTCCCTAAGGCAAATTATTACAAGATCAAACCCTTTTAAATCATCATATGTCCAAGCAAATACATCATTGAATTCTTGACATAGATATACAAAATTTTCTTGTTCAATTCTAGAGCATACCTTTCCCAAGTTTAGTGTATTTCCATCAATTATTGTGATTGGTGCATGGTCTCCTTTGTTTGCAGTAAGATTCATGCCTCTTTCCCTTGTTTTGTCATCATAGCTAAAGATGCTCTCTAAGGTAATGAGGCCCTTAGGTAATTTGTTGGAGTTGAGGTTGATGATTTGATCTCCATATTGGTCAGGTAACTTGACTTGATTTTTATTCAAAAAATTTGTTTCATTCTACAAGAAACTCACTATCTAGTGCATCAAATTTAAAGACCTGCCAATTTATATTATTATCAGGGACAATAGGTCTTATTACCATCTTAATTCTCTGTCTCTTTTTATCCTCCAGGCTTCTTGGGACATCATGAGATGCACCCACTATCGCAAGTTGGTCAGCATGTTTATTTTCTTTCCTTGGAATGTTGCAAATACTGAATGCACTAAAATCTTCAAGAAAATCCCATGTCCTCTATTTGTAAGACTTGAGTAAATTATTCTTGGTGAAATTTTGATTCCTCACCTGCTTGATCACCAACTCACTATCCCCATACACACTTAATGCCTAAATTCCTCTTTTCTTAGCAATCAAAAAACCCTGAATCAAAGCCTCATATTCAACCACATTATTAGTACAACTAAACTACAACCTAAATGAGAAATAATACTTTTCTAATGTAGGAGAAACCAATGTTACACTAGCTCCTGGCCCAATCTTGTTTCTTGATCTGTCAACGTACATGCTCCATATCCCATCCATATCTTCTTTGGCTTCGAGAGCATCCTTTTCTGATATACAATATATGCCCAAGCCGGTCTCCAAGGTCTCTAATATGGGATCAAATTGATAACCATTAGCCCATTTACCCAAGAGGAAATCAAGTGTATTAGATAAGGAAGTGGCAGGCTCATTGGCTACATCATTCTCATCTACTTCTAGGATGGTACAATTCATATTGATGAGGTTAGGAGTATAGGACTCAATATGATGGAGGGCTAATGATTCTACCTTAATTGAGGCCTTGGTTCCATATCTAGTTCTAAAAGCCATAAATGACCTTGATCAAAAGATATATAACCACCTATTTGAGCAGTGAAGTCTCTTGATAGACAAATGGCAAAATGCAGCTTGACTTTACCAACTGATATGTCTTGAACTATAGTACAACCTGGATAGGCATACAAGGCCATTTCAACATTCTTAAGGATTGCAATTCTTTTGATGGTACTACCATCAAGTTGCAACATATCTTTAACAACAGGTTCATATTTAATTTCTAAGGTATCAGCAACACATTTGGGCATCACTGAACTACTGGCTTCTGAGTCAATCATACAATTATGGACCAACTTATCTTCTATAAGTAGGGAAACATAGAATGGAGGAGGTTTAACCTTTCTACTTTCTTCTATCTCCTTTGATGGTTGCACCAAGTTTACAGTATTCTTAGTGCCCAGTGGTTGATCTCTAAGTTCAATGCTTTCCAACTCCTGCCACAATAGCCTTCTTTGCAGTGGTACAGTTACATCATCCCACATAGAAATTTTGCATTGGTCTTCCTCATTTTCTCTACCACACTAAAAGGAGCATTAGATGTTCTTGTAGGAGTCTTAAAAATAGAAGCCTGAGAGGGAATGGTTTGTGGGTTAGTCACCTCGCTTATGTTTTCATCCCATCTTTGCTATAGATAAACATCAAAAGGATGGTTAGCATTGTGTTTCTGGGTGACTGCTTGTATACATGGTGTTGTGCTTGATGTAGAGGGTTGATTAGGAGGTTGAGGCGTCATTTCCTCCACTACTCTTTTCTTGCTCCTAGTATTGTAAGCACGGGAAACTTGGTTTACATTAACATGTTCCTCCATTAGGCATATCATGAAAGAATAATCATCCTGTTGATAGGTCTCAATAGGTTGATTAGCATTGTGTTGTTAGGAAAATGCTCGCTCTAGGGCAACTACAACCTGTAGACACCTAAATTTGATTACACCGTTTTAGTAATCCTATTTAGCTATCTTTAAAGGCATCATTAATTAAATTCCTATTTAATTAAATCCTTTGCCATCCCCTAGCTGATTAATTTAATTAATCATCTATAGTCCTAATTGATAAATCAAATAACCTATCATTTATCAATTAAATCCTATTCTTCTATCTAATCCCCATTTATTAAATAAATCTATTTGATAAATAAAACCATCAAATCTAATAACCCCTAACCTATCCCTAACCCTTCATTTAGCCTAATCCACCCCATCCACCCATACTAACCAAGCTTAGCCACTAACTCACCCACCCTCATTAAATGCCATCCACTTGCATATCTCTAACAAGCTTAATCTAATCCTAAATCACCTCTAATCCCCCCCTAACCTTGTCACATTCCCTAAGCAAGCTTAAGACTTTCCTAAGCCAAGAAAAGTCAACAATCTCAACTCCCTCCAAAATATCCCAACCACCCAACCATGAATGCTCTTACAAAGGCCATAAAGACTCTTACAAGCCCATTCATTGCTCTTACAAGCCATTTATGAAAGGTCTTTATGAAGATATTATCCCTTGAGCCTCCTTTGTTGACTCATCCTTGCCCTTTCCTCCATCCACTCACCCTGTGACATGTGTCACTCCCTGATTGGTTGTAAGGAAGCACAATCCATGTGCTCTCCTCTCATGCAATCTGAGCCCTCCATGAGCTTTTCCCCATCCTTGCATCTTAGCCCTCCATCCCTCAAGCCTCTTGCCTATAAATTGAATCCCCTCCCAAGCCATATCATCACAACCTTGAAGCTAAAGTTATAATGTTAGTTTGAGAAACAAAAGCCCTTAACCATACCTTTATGATGCCAAATTGAGAGCTCACAAGGCTACCAATTTGTCATTACCCATCCATCTCCATTGAAGCTAGTTTTGAGAACCTTGAGCATACATACCAAATCTAAGCAAATAGACTCATCCCTAAATCAAGTGACCATCCTCATTGGGAGAGCCATTCTATGGCTCATATTTTCATTTGAGGGTTTCACTTTGTCTCTCATATATGTTATGATTTTTATGCTAGTTAATGATTTGTTCTCTTAATAGATTAGTATTTCTTACTAACATATTTCTCATATACATTTTGGCACGCCCGGTGGGACCCCACTATGGGTCATTTAATCATCCATTTCTATCTATATGTTGTTTTTTTTAATAATCTAATGTTTCTTGTTGTTTGAGTGAGTTGTAGGGTGTTTCACTTGTTTTTGCAGGTTGAAGAGCACACTTGGGAAGAAGACATACCCTCTAAAATATGAAAATAACCAAAAAATTTAAAAAAATTTGAAAAAATCCATGAATTTCAGTTGTTTTTGCGCAGTGTCATCTCTGCTGATTGGCGTCTGTGCCTGCAAACTGTCGTCTTTGCCAGCTACTCTATCATCTCTGCAGTTTGGCGTCTCCACTTGGTCTTTTGCTATCGGTGCCGCCACTAGACTATCATCTCTGTATCCTTAACTATCGTCTTCGCCGCCGCCAATCTAAACTGTCATCTTCGTAGATCAGCATCTCTGCAGTTTAGCATCTCCGCTCGATTTCCTATTTTTTGTGCCACCAATCTGAACTGTCATCTCCGCCTCTTTCTCTGTCATCTCTGTAGATTGGCATCTCCGCAGATCAGCGTCTGGGCTTGATGAATTGTCATCTCCGCCTGTCTTTGTTGCATTTCTGTTTTAACATCTTTGTTTCTGCACTTTGTAATTTTTTTTAAAGAGTATAAATTAAATTTTGACTTTTGGTGGTTCCATAGAGTAGAGGTTTTTTTAAGAAATTTTACGCCTAAGAAAAAGAACAAAAAAAGTTAATTTTATTTTCTTCATAGTTAAGCTTCAAATTTTTGAGATTTTTTGGGTTACTAATCAAATTGGCTTTTTGTAGCTATTGTAGGTTGGAGCATCAAGTTGGCTTTTGTTACTAATCATGTTTCTTGCAGGTTCACCTTACATGGTTTAATGCTCTTGAAAAAATGAACTTGAATGCTTAAACACATTTTTCTTTGAATGAATGTTGCTCAAACACAATCTTGAATGCCATGAGTTAAAATTAAAGTTTATTCTTGGAATGCATGATTAAAACAAACAAACACAATCTTGAATGCAAAAGATCAATTAACCATTGCAATATCTCACACTTCAATTTTTGGGCATAAAAAGAACCTAACTCCACATTTTAGAAATTTTCTAAGTTATAAAAACTATTAAAGACACTTTGATTGAGTTTGTAGTTGGACTCACCATCTTTAATCATCCATCAATTTAACCATTGGTTGCAATCTCAGCGCCATCTATGGGGATGGGTCTACCTAAGAAGGTGTTAAGTGCTCCACACAAATCAAACTCCACTCACTTGAATTTTTAGTGGTTTTTCTAAGTTAGAAAATCTCTTGAATGAAAGTTAGTCTCACTAACACTTCATTTGGGCATTAAAATTGGACAAATCTTGATGTGGAGGGCCTCTAGGCGCGTGCTTGACAATCGAGTTTCACACATCTTTGTTTTGGGTTTAAAACGAACAAGCACTCAATCTTGAATGCCTTAAATAAAATCAATCAACACTTGATGTGGAGGGCCTTTGAGCGTGCGGGTTTACTTTCTTGTTGACCCTAACTCTTCTTCTTGTTTGCATTCTTTGATCATTTTTTCTTTGTTGGCACATTTCAAAGTTGGAATTGAACATTTGCATCTTAAACATGAGTGCTTGCAGACTCTAGATCAGCACACATAAGAGTCAGTTGGTAAAGGAACAAGTGTGTTTTTTAGCCCAAGGTCATCCAAGTCTTCCCTCCCCTTGTCATCTTTCGAGGCCATCTTGGGTGCATAAGATTAGGATCCAAAACCTTGTTTCTCTTTTTAAGAGGCTTGCTTGGGGATTTCATCACCCCTTGGGATGACCTCAACTCCAGCGTTCCGGCGAAGTATAAAAATTGGGAGGTGAATTCAAAGACACCTCTCTTGGAATCAAGATTTTGTCACTTGGGCTAAGCCTCAAGGAACTTTATACCCTTGAGAAGTGAAAGAGGAGAAGTGGGTTATCGTTCCTCTCAGCTATGTGACATCTTTTTGGTTTCATCTATGAATTTGGGCCTCACGTACCTTGGGTATATCGAGGACTCCCTAGCTAAACCAACTGTCAGCCTTGCAAACAACCATCTAGGGTGTTAATGTGTTTGAAGTGACTGATCAAAAAATTTGTAAAACATACACACTCCTTGGCGCAAGTATCACATTCTAAGAATCAAAAACTTTTATCTGGTTGTTCCTATCTATTGCTTGATTTTTATTTGTTGAATGAATGTTTACCAAACTTGGTCAATCCTAGCTTAGGGCACACTTAGCATAGTCACTACCTATTTCAGAAGTTGAACAAGTCAAAAAAAAACAACCAAAATCTCTCTAATCCAAGCAGATTCAAGAATTGATGTCAGAACAACCCAAACCCAAACCCAAACAGAAGTTTCACAAAGTCAAACTCAAGCCATCTCAGGCATACCAAGAACTTTCAGCCAAGAGAAAGGAAATAACACCAAGCCCTCGAATTGCCAAACTCCACCAAGCAGAGGACAAAGCTACCAACAAAGCCCTTCAAGACGCCTGGTTAGATCGTACTATCCAACTTAATCAACATCCAGAGTTAACTCTGCTTATGCATTACCAACTAGGCATGATTTCTATGATTAGACCCCCTTGTTTCTCCACATCTTCTTGCATAAGTTTCACTTTAGAGTCATCTTTGTAGGAAAGCCAGCCATCTTTAGTCATCCCCTTAAGCATTTTAGCTCATCCATCTCATTTAGAACCAAACCATCTAGCCAGCAATCCAAAAATCTTCACATCCAAGCCTTCAAAATTGTTGTCACCTTGCCAAAAGTTTGCCATTCCTAACATTTTCCAAATCCACCAGCCTCACCAAGGTTATCCCTTTGACAGAGCTTTGTCTAGGGTAATCTAGCTTTGTCACTTGTTATCCCTCATCACCTTGAGCTAAAGGTTGGGATCCACAAGTGGTCAATCTCGTGTTCTTCCTAAAGGATCATCAGTCTATCCTTAAGTTGACACAGTTACCACCAAGCTTGCACATAGGAAAGCAGATCTTTTATGCTTTGGCAACATATCTTTGAAGTTAGAATCCTCAACCCAATCCTCCTTAGGTTTTTTCATATAGCTTTGCCCCAACCTAGGAAATCATTTGCATAGAAAAGCCTTCCCCTTTTGCATCCATCAACATTGTTGCATCTCATCCCTAGGAAACATTCTGCATTTTCATGCCACCTGTCACTCGCTTAGCCAAGAAGAAGGAAACAATGGAGCCCTATCATTTGGATCAAACAGCAATGCTCCCCTTGAGCAGTCAACCATCCTTCAGCCCAGAGAACACTATACCATCACCTACTAACATTGAAGCTTTCATGAACCAACTAGGAAATGCAGTATTGGTGAACGCCATTATAGACAAAAATAAGGAAACAATCATGGCTAACTTTCGAAGGGACAACATTGGAGCCTTCGACTTTGGAAGACCTCCTCCCCTATCACAGCCATCTCACCCATTGTTTGGACAACTCCCACCACCCATAGGCTCTTATGATTTGAATTATCCTCAATATGTGCCAAAAGAAGAGCCTCAACCTACCTCATATGATCCAACAAACCCAAACATACCAGCCTCCACTCAAGTTGAAATCTCCCTTCCACAAGCCAATCCAGCCACCACCACTCCACCATTGGTCCATACCACTCCATCCCAAACTCCCTTCACCCAAAACACCTCATCATTCACTCCCTTCACTATTACTATTGCTGCTCCCCAACCTAGCCTTCCAAATCCACCCATCTCCTAAATCAGTGCTAGCATCTTTGGCCAACCTCAACAATATACAACAGGGATGCCACCCATGGGGCCAAGTAATCAATCTTTCATCACCCCCAGCTTGTTTACCTTAGCTTAGAACACAACTCCATCATTTCCACTAGGTCCTTGGAGCTCAGTGCCATCAGCCACAAATTCACAAGCTACTACCCTCACTCCACAAAGCTATCAAACCCCACAAGCTACTACTAATGTTCTGGTAAGCTCTCAAGTGACCCAAGCTACTGCCACCACTCTACCAAGCTTTCAAATCCAGCCACCAAGCTATCAAACCCCATCAGTTCCATTTCCAAGCTTTCAATTCCCACCACCTCCACCACCAACTAATCCATTACCTCCTATTACCAACTATTTTTCTATGCCACTTCTAGGAGGAAATCCACCACCACCAACCACCAATTACTTGGCCTCTTTTGCCATGCAGACACCTTCCCAAATGGGGGCACAACCCACATATATTGGTCAAACTCCTCAAATCCAAAGTCAAGTTCCACAAGCTCCCCAATCCTTTCCCCAAGCTTCACAACCATCTTACACCTTGCCTCCACAAAGCAATCCATTTATCCCATAGCCAGCTTATGTTCCTCAATCCCAACCTCAAATCCAATATCAATAGCAAGCCTCACAACACATGCAGCAATATGTACCACCTCCACCTCAGCAACCCATCATCCACCATTTAGTCGCCCAAGCCATGTACAATCCCTACCAGCCCATACCTCAAAGCCATCCATATTCCATTGCCCCATCTAGCACATACCTACCCCAGGGCACTCCTACATTAGGGGCACCCCAGCCATTACCCATTAATTCAGAATGGGAAGCCATGAAAATAGCTTTGAAGAACATCCAAGAGGGAAATGGTCCAAAAACCTTCAAGTTTGAGAATGTGTGTACAGAGCCATTACCATGACACCGTTTCCCAAACATTTTGAGACACCCAAATTTGACAAATTTAGAGGAAAAGGAGACCCTGTCACACATATCAAATAATTTTACATGCACTGCCAAGAAGTGGCAT
Source organism: Cupressus sempervirens (assembly GCA_028749045.1). NCBI lineage: Eukaryota > Viridiplantae > Streptophyta > Pinopsida > Cupressales > Cupressaceae > Cupressus > Cupressus sempervirens. Next base: position 861,404,009 of record CM053789.1, on the reverse strand, counting down.
ACGATGACATCTTCCTCTTGCGTCTCTTTCCCAAAAGCTTGGCCAGACCAGCTCTTGAATGGTTTTATAGAATACCATATGGCACAATTAAAAACTTTGCTGAATTGTCTGAGGCATTTGTAGCCCAATATGCCCATCTTGTTGAAACAGAGCTATTAGTAGTTGATCTTATCCACACTAAGCAAAAAGGTGGAGAAAGCCTTCTTGAATATCTACAAAGATGGCAAACCCTTACCACCCGCATATCTTGCACCTTGCCAAAGCGCCATTTGGTGAAAATGTTTATTGATAATGCCCATCCTAGCTTGGCTCACCACATGACCATGAACTGTTTGCAGACCTACAAAGATATCAAAGAGAAAGGAATGATCCTTGAGCAAGGACTCATTAAAGATGGCGTGGTCAAGATTTACAAGGAAGCCAACCAAAATCAATCACATTCCAATGACAAGTCTAGGTATTGGAACAAAAACAAGCACGTTGCAACAGATGGCATCACTAACACCAAACATGTGAATATTGTTGGTCCTTCTCAAAACCAGTCCAACCCACCATATCAACCAAACAATCAACAAGCTATCAACTACCAACAGTAGAATCACCAAAGCTATCAAAACCACAATCCAAGACCCAACTTTCAAGGGTCTAGCAATCAAGCTAATGCCATCAATGTAGCTGCAGGGCAAAAGCCCAGATTCCAACCTGCACCTAGAAACTATACACCCCTTGGTGAGCCATTGGATGTCATTTTTGAGAAATTAGTTAAGGAAAACCTCATCAAATTTTCTCCTACCTAGAAAATCGACCCAAGCCAATCCAAAGCTGCATGGTACAAAGATAATGAATACTGCAAATTTCATAGGGTAAAAGGTCACACTACCCTTAGATGCATGAAACTGAAAGATTATGTGCAGGACCTCATTGATCGGAAAGAAATTACCGTTGGTGCCCAAACCTCTCCCAACGTAGGCTTACAGATCTATCAAAATGTGTTTCCTCTTCACAACAACCAAAATCCTAGAAAAGCACCTATCCAAACCAACAACAACAACACCAACAATTTCCAGCCAAACCAACAACATGGGAAGAACAATGACCACACTTAATCCTACATAGACTATGGTAGCCTCATCGGTTGTATATCTGAAAAAGAGCCTTCTATCAATGTTATCAATATCTAAGGACCAAACAATGAGTGTGCAATCACCACTCGAAGAGTGCGATTTAACATCATAGGCCCACTTGTTTTGCTAGCACCATCAGCTCCATCAAAAAGCCAGTACAATATCTTGGAACACCTCGGGAACATGCCAGCCCAAATCTCCATTTTAGACCTTCTCTGCACTAGTCTTGTGTATAAGAACATCCTTGATAGTGCTCTCATAGAATCTCGTGTCCCTTCAAATATCAATGCTACTAATTTTTGTAATCTTGTTGGACACCTTTCATCCTCATGTGCCCTATCTTTCAAACCCACTGACATACCTGTGGTCGAGCCAGATCACACCCTTCCGCTTCACATAGCCATCATGGTATCCAATTTTTCCGTAAAAAGAGTAATGATAGATAATGGACCAGCCTTGAATATTTGTACCCTAAAATTCATAAAACAAGCTACGTATACTAAGGCAGATATCATCAGTGAGGTTATCACCATCAAAGCTTATGACAACTTGGAAAGAACCACATAAGGAACTATTTTGCTACCAATCAAGGTTGGACCAGTCATCCAAGAAACACTCTACCATGTTATTGATCTAAACCTACCATTCAACATCCTCCTCGGTCGCCCATGGATTCATGCCATGAAAGCCGTTCCATCCACTTACCATCAATGCATCAAAATTCTGCATCAGGGTACTGAGGTAACCATCCATGCCAATCTAGAACCCTTTGCTTACTGCAATGCGGTTGAAGCTTCATATACAAACCATTGCCCTGGAATTGATATTGGCACAGCCATCGCCAACTCATCCCACTCTTGTAATGACCCAGAAACCATCCTTGCCTCCACCCAGTCTACCGTGAAGATCAATAACAAAGGCTGTGGAGAGTATAGTCTGTCAGATGCATTTGCTATCGGGGCACTCCCACTTGATCCACATGCCCATGGACGACCAACATATCAAAAAGCTAAGGAGATTCCACCTCCTCGATACAAACAATTTGGCCCAACAACCTTTATATCCTCGAAAATCCCTCTTCATGAGGAGCTCACTCCAGATATCAACAATTGGTTACATAAAGATGCACCTCCAAGAAATCAAGCACACCTTGATCACTTTAGCCAGAAGTATCCCCAAGAACATAAGCTCATCACTGACAAATGGAAGTATCAAGGTGGTGGTCTAGGACCAGGAGAAAGAGGCATGTAGTGCCCCATCGATGCAAACAAGTGGGAATCAAAGTCAGGTCTTGGCTTTGGCATACCCATAATTGGGGGCACCAATATAGATGGTCACACTTTTTCAAACATTCACCGTGACCTTGTCAAAATTGAAGACATTCTTGAGGAAGTTGAAAAGAGAGCCTACGATGATATCACTGACCAAATCTCCTTGGGAGACTCTGTTCTCCAAGAACTATCCATCCATTTCATTGACCTACCACTTGCCCATCCACAACTCATAGATTGGGACCAACCAAGAATCATACACATTGATGAGTTCACATTAGAGGAAGCACTTCTGAGATTCATGGGAGCCGAAACTCCTCACAAGCAAACAAAGCTAGATTTTGCCTATATCTATAAGCTAGATCCCAAGGGGTATTTTGGAGAAAATCCCCAACCTAGTTTTGATGCACCCAAAACTGGAACTAAGGTGAATCTGAGACTAGCTAAGGCAGCGAAGAGAACCCCTCAGCAAGAATATCCAAAGCCACAAGCAGAACATGAGGATTTAGCATTCCCCCTCAAGATAATCGACCAGAGGTATCTTCTATTCTAATTGAGGATACTAGAGAAGTCAACATTGGTTCTTTAGAGATCCCCAGACTTGTTCACATTGTTGCATCCCTATCACAAGACCAAGCTGACCTCCTCTTTGAGGTCTTAAGAGAGAACATTGGCCAATTTGCATGGTCATATCAGGACATGCCAAGACTTGATCTGAAGCTTGTAGTTCATCATCTTGTAGTCGATCCAAAGATCAAGCCCGTCAGACAAAAGCTTAGAAAAATGCACCCCAAGGTGGCATTATTGGTCAAAGCTGAATTAGAAAGAATGTTAGCTGCTAAGGTTATTTGACCTATCGACTACTCAGAGTGGATCTCCAACATGGTCCCCATCACTAAACCTTCCGGTGACATCAGAATTTGCACTGATTTCAGAGATCTTAACAAAGCTTGTCCAAAATATGATTTTCCCTTTCCCAACATAGATATGATTGTAGATCTTACAGCTGGACATGAAATTTTGTCCCTCATGGATGGATTTTCTAGGTATAATCAAATCAAGATTGCAGAAGAGGATCAACATAAGATAGCATTCACTACCCCTTGGGGAACCTTTTGCTACAACATGGTGCCTTTTGGCCTAAAGAATGCTGGGGCTACCTATCAAAGAGCTATGATAGCCATTTTTCATGATCTCATCCATAACATTTTGGAGGATTATGTGGATGATATCTTGGTCAAATCTCATACCTTCAAGGATCATCTTGTTGACATGGAGAAAGTCTTTGATAGGTTAGCCAAATATCATCTCATGTTGAATCCCAAGAAGTGTGTCTTTGGGGTCACATCTGGCAAGCTTCTAGGCTTTATAGTTTCTAAACGAGGTATAGAGATCGACCCCAAGAAGGTCAAGGCTATCTTAGACATGCCTCCTCCCCAAACACTACGACAGTTTTGCTCTCTTCAGGGAAAGCTTCAATCCATCCGACGCTTCATCTCCCAGCTTGCAGATAAGTGTACACCATTTGCACATTTACTGAAGAAGGATGAGAACTTCAAGTGGGATCCTTTATGTCAGCGCAACTTCAATCAGCTCAAGCAGTATCTCACCAATCCCCCTATCTTGGTTCCACCAGTTCCTAGTCATCCCTTGATCTTGTACATATCAGCAACGCCTACTGCTCTAGGGGCGCTTCTAGCACAACATGATGACTACGGTAGAGAAAGGGCCATCTACTACATCAGTAGAACCCTAGTTGGTTATGAACTCAATTATACTCCTATAGAAAAAGCTTGTTTGGCAGTTGTTTTCTCAATTCAAAAGCTTCGCCATTACATGCTAAGTCATAGCATCCAACTAGTCTCCAAGATTGACCCTCTCAAGTATATGCTCTCCAGAACAGCACTTATAGGCCGTTTGGCCAAATGGGTTATGCTCCTTAGCGAATTTGACATGCAGTATGTGGACAGAAAGGCAATCAAAGGGAAAGCTATAGCAGATCACCTAGCTGATGCACCTCTAATAGATGCTTATCCTTTGATCATAGAATTTCCAGATGAGCATATCTGTCTAATTGAAGAACAACCCCCATGGAAACTTTATTTTGATGGTTCATACACATCTCATGGATCAGGGATAGGAATATTGTTGGTCACACCTCAAGGAGATTACATTCCAAAAGCCTTCAAGCTACAATTCCCTAGCACCAACGATATAGCTGAATATGAGGCTCTCATAGCAGGATTAAAGATAGCTGTAGAATGGAACATTACTGAGTTACAAATCTTTGGTGATTCTCAACTCATCATCAAGCAAGCCCTAAATGAATATCAAACCAAAGATTAAAAGCTATTACCCTACAAAGAGCTAGTTGATCAGCTAACTCAGCATTTTACAAGGCTTCAGTTTACACAAGTTCCTTGAATACAGAACAAAGCAGTAGATGCTATGGCTACTATAGGCTCACTCTTGGAAATTCCCCAAGCAACTACACAGTATGAGTTTTTAGTTGAGCAGCTCCTCACACCCGCCTATGCGAATGAGGATTCAAACCATGTTTGTATCTTGGTTGGTCCCCAATCCCCTTGGTAGAATGAGATTCACGCTTACCTTAACAATGGTATCATATCCCCTCACCTCACACGTTCCCAACACCAGAACCTCATCCAAAAATCATCCTGCTATGTTATCATAGCCAATACCCTATATCGTCGGGGTTATCACGATACTCTCTCTCGATGTTTAGACCAAAATGAGGCCGCGATGGCGTTAAAATAAGTACACTCTAGACTTTGTAGTTCCCACACGAGTGGTATTGTCCTAGCATGACAAATCCTTAAAGCAGGCTACTATTGGCCTACCATTGAAGAAGACTCTTGTGACTTTGTCAGAAAGTGTCTCCCATGTCAGCAGCATGCAAATCTTGTGCACGCTCCAGCACAAGATCTACAACCTATTGCACCACCTTGGCCTTTCACTTATTGGGGCCTTGATCTAGTTGGAACTATCACACCTCTCTCATCAGATGGACATAAGTGGATAATAACAGCTACAGACTATTTCACTAAATGGGTGGAAGCAGTCCCCCTAGTCTTAGCTATAGGAGTTCAGGTCTCCAAGTTCATCTTGTACCACATTGTTTGCCACTTCAGTATCCCATCCACCATCTTCACCGACCACGGAGGTAACTTTGAAAATCTCAACATGGAAGAATTATGCACTCCCCTTCGCATCCATCACCGCTTTTCTAACTCATATTTCCCACAAGGTAACGGCCAGGCAGAGGCAACTAACAAAACCCTCCTCAAAATCCTAAAGAAAGTTGTCAATGACTCCAGCGGCGATTGGCACCTACAAATAAATCCAGCCCTATGGACCTATCAAACCTCCTTCCGTACATCCACAGGAACAACTCCATACTCCCTAGTCCATGGTGTCGAAGCGGTACTACCCATCGAGGTTGAACTTCCCTCCTTGCGCATATCTTTGCAAGGGCAAATATCAGATGAAGAATACAGAGTAGCTCGGCTCACCCAGCTAGATCTCTTAGACGAGAAGCGACAACAAGCTTATGATTATCTCACAGTCTATCAAACTCATCTCAAAAGGAATTTCAACAAGAAGGTGCTTCCACGACACTTTCAGCCGGGTGACATGGTCCTCAAAGAAAACATGAAAGTCCAAGCAGACTGAGAAAAGAAAAGAAAGTTTGAACTTACATGGCTTGGTCCTTATATTGTCACTGCATCCTTTGGCTCTGAAGCCTATCAGCTATCTACACCAAAAGGAGAACTCTTGAATGATCCTACTAACATCATTCATCTCAAGAAGTTCTATGCTTGAAGATCTTTGGTATACCCAGCTTTTGAAAAATAAAAATAAAAATAGTAAAGAGAAATAAGTGTCCAATGGTGAAAACTTGGCAATTCAAGCACCTTGGATAGGTACTTTGGTGAAAACCTGGTCATTTAGGCGCCTTGTGTACTAAGAGTAATCCATTATCTATCACTATCCTATTCCTCATCCATTCACGCACCATCCCATAACACACCTACTTGTTCCTTTGGTGTTCCGACCAAATATCCAAAATCTGATGAAGCTTGTAAATACCTCCTGTACAGCTTGTAAATCTTTTACCTTAGCTTGTAAATCTTGTACCCTAGCTTGTAAATCTTGTATCCTCCCTTGTATCATAGCTTGTATATCCAAATCTTGTCCAAAGCTTGTACCATATTACAGCTTGTATTATATGCCAAATCTTGTATCCTAGCTTGTATCCTATCACATGCACACAAAGAACCCCATTTTCCTTAAGCTTTTCGTAAACAATCTACCTATCAGCCTATCAACTATTATAGACATCCCACCCTTCACAAACATTTCCATCTCACAAAACCAAAACATGAACAACCTTGTACATTTGTAACATATCTTGGTCTGTCAGCTTGTACATCCTCTTTAGCTTAGTACCATTGTATCTATCTAGCTTTCGTGTCTGTTCATCCTTGATCAGCATCTTGCACACATTGCATAATGCTTGGTTAGCTATTCCAATGCATCCTTTAGCTAGATCTCATGTCACCAAAGTGTTATCCTTCTTAGTTCAGCTTGCCTGATGCATCACTCATCCAAAATCCATCAGCTTAGGTGCTCTCCAATAAATACTTGTAGGATATAGCTTTCCTCATGTCTAATCTTGGTCTGTTAGTACCTCGTCCTACCCATCTCATTGGCAAACGGTTCTCTTTTGGATTTTCGCTTTATTTTGATTTGGAATCTTCCCTTTTGGGTCTTGAAGTATCTTTTCCAAACAATCTTTTTGTTCCCTCCTTAAAGTTGCCACAATCTTCCATATCATGGTATGCTGCGAATGGGGCAATATGGGTGTAAGGTCTTGATCAAGTCTTTTGTTTGTTTTTCTTTTCTACTTGTGGGTTACCCAGTGTCGGTTCCACTCTGATTCTTTCGAGATTCATGTGTGATGTTGGGGCAATCCTTGCGTGTTTATTTTGAGTCAGTCCATCAGTCCTCTAACGATTGGTGAAAAGGCCTTGATGTTCTTGGTAACCTTGGCAATTAACCAATAGTCCTATAGCAAATCTAGTGATCAACTACATGGTGGTACTTCTCTTTGAAGTATCCCCCTACTAAAAAAGCTTCAATGGATTCCCTTCATCTCCATTATCCCCCATCCATATCCAGCATCTATCTCTCCTATCTAGCCCAGCTTATGCATCAGTATCTCTTTGAATCAATCATCACTCTCAGCTTTAGGGATCCACAATCCTAGTCTTAGGGATCCACCTATCTAATCAATCCACCAAGCCTCACCTTTTGAGATCCACAATCCTAGTCCTAGGGATCTTCAAAAACCATCTTTCGCCAATCTGACTCTTTAAAATCTTGTTGCATCAGCTTTATCATCCTATCATCCATCTCCCTATCCTGGATTCCTTTTTATAGCACTCTGCTCCTTCATCCTCCACCTTCCCTAAAGTCTTAAGCTTGCTTCCTCTTGTGCCTCTGATTCTCTCTTTATCATTCTCCCATAGTGAGAATTTGAGCTAATTCAGCCCCTTCTCTTTGCCAATCTGAGTCTCCTTGCTTACCCCAATTCTAGTGCTTTTCAAGAAGTCGTCGAGCCTCATTTCTCTCTCTGCCGCCTTCTTGAGGGGGCATCATCTAAGTCTAGTCTCTCATTTTCTTATCCGAGATTGGGGAAACTTTGTTGCTAAAACATCTTCCTCGTGTCATTTATATCTGAACTTCTTTGAAATAATGTTGTCTCAACACTATGTCAAAGAGGGGCGAAATGTAGACACCTAAATTTGATTACACTGCTTCAGTAATCCTATTTAGCTATCTTTAAAGGCATCATTAATTAAATTCCTATTTAATTAAATTCTTTGCCATCTCCTAGCTGATTAATTTAATTAATCATCTATAGTCCTAATTGAAAAATCAAGTAACCTATCATTTATCAATTAAATCCTATTCTTCTATCTAATCCCCATTTATTAAATAAATCTATTTGATAAATAAAACCCTCAAATCTAATAACCCCTAACCTATCTCTAACCCTTCATTTAGCCTAATCCACCCCATCCACCCATACTAACCAAGCTTAGCCACTAACTCACCCACCCTCATCAAATGCCATCCACTTGCATATCTCTAACAAGCTTAGTCTAATCCTAAATCACCTCTAATCCCCCCCCACCCCCCGCCCCAACCTTGTCACATTCCCTAAGCAAGCTTAAGACTTCCCTAAGCCAAGCAAAGTCAACAATCTCAACTCCCTCCAAAATATCCCAACCACCCAACCATGAATGCTCTTACAAAGGCTATAAAGACTCTTACAAGCCCATTCATTGCTCTTACAAGCCATTTATGAAGGGTCTTTATGAAGAGATTATCCTTTGAGCCTCCTTTGTTGACTCATCCTTTCCCTTTCCTCCTTCCACTCACTCTGTGATATGTGTCACTCCCTAATTGGCTATAAGGAAGCACAATCCATGTGCTCTCCTCTCATGCAATCTGAGCCCTCCATGAGCTTTTTCCCATCCTTGCATCTTAGCCCTCCATCCCTCAAGCCTCTAGCCTATACATTGAATCCCCTCCCAAGCCATATCATCACAACCTTGAAGCTAAAATTATAATGTTAGTTTGAGAAACAAAAGCCCTTAACCATACCCTTATGATGCCAAATTGAGAGCTCACAAGGCTACCAATTTGTCATTACCCATCCATCTCCATTGAAGCTAGTTTTGAGAACCTTGAGCATACATACCAAATCTAAACAAATAGACTCATCCCTAAATCAAGTGACCATCCTCATTGGGAGAGCCATTCTATGGCTCATATTCTCATTTGAGGGTTTCACTTTGTCTCTCATATATGTTATGATTTTTATGCTAGTTAATGCTTTGTTCTCTTAATAGATTAGTATTTCTTGCTAACATATTTCTCATATACACAACCAAGTAAGATTCTACCCTATGGAACATGTAATATCCATAGGATTAGTTACAAGAAGCACAAAAATCTTGATCTTGAACTAGGTTGTTCTGAGGTACTAAGGCCCTATTTAGGTTGGTGTTTGAAGACTAGGGGGTGGTTGATAGGTCTATTCTAATTGTGAGGGTGGTTGATAGGTCAATTTTTATTGTAGGGGGTATTATTCTATTTTGGAGGTCTACCATGCATGGGACTTTGACTCTAGAGTTAGAGAGGCTTATTATTCTGAGCTTGTTGCCTCTTCATCATCACCAGTTCATTTCTGATTTTCTGTACTACTACACTATTCTCTTCCACCTTCCTTTTCTGATCCAACATTCTTCTGTCTAGATTCTATATTAATTTTTGCATCATAGCCTCTATCCTATCAACCTCGGTAAAGGAGGTAGAGGCTATTGGAAGCACAACAAGAGGCTGATTTATAGAGGAGACATGGATAGGGGTTACCATAGGCTAGTGATTAGGTATGTCAAGGAAAAAAGGCATTGGGGGCCTTGGAGCTAACTTCCCTCCCTATATCAAAATGTTTTTAGCTCTTATGGAAACCTCACAAGCATTTGGTAAAGTATCCCTACCCATGGACTGCAAAGTGGTAGCAATATCACTGTTGAAGGCTCTGAGATAATATAAAAATGCATTACTGGGGGAGGGTTTCACTACAATAGCTAATCTATCCCATGTTTTCTGAAATCTATAATTGAAGTCAGTGATGTATTCATGGGGGGCCCTCTTGATAATGGTTAGTTGCTCCAAAAGTGATAGGTGGTCACTTTTGTCCTCAAAATGCTTACATAAGGTTGCCCCTAACCCATCCGAATCAGTAATAGAGTTGTGAGTAAAACCTCTATACCATTGTAGTGCCCTCCCTCTTAGGGATGAAGCAAGGAGTCTAACCGCTACATCATCCTTGGAGACACCATCGATATTAAAAACATTAGGTCCACCTCTTGAATATGTTCAATAGGGGATGTGGAGGTCTCACCAGTAAATTTAGGTACACTCTTAAGGACTATTACGGGGATATTATGCCTTTGGGCTAAAAGGAGTGGGCTCCCACCATTGAAGGTGGTGAAAGTGTGAGCTCTAGCCATATAAGCAGGTGTTCTATTGATACAAGTGGATGGTATCCTAGGCTAAGATCTAACAAATGGAGGAGTGGAAATGGATCTTCCAAAAGTGTGTGTTATTGCCTCACTCCTAGCTAGTGACAAAGATACTCTAACTTTTCTTCTTACGTTAGAAAGGGAAAGCTCTTGATACTAAAACTTACCTCTAGAAAATGCCCTTGTGTGTTTCTTGGGCATGAATCACAACAAATTTGGTCTAGAAACTAGATATGCTTTGAAGCTTAGAGTTGCCAAGTACTTGAATAATGAGCCTTTTAAAGACTTTATACTAAATTCAGTACTATCTCTTTAGTATGATCGCAAAATCTTCTTCTCATGAGGTCCCACCAGGCATGCCAAAAACTATTGTCATGAGAGCTTGCACCCTTGCCCAAAGTCTTACCTAAGGACAACCACGTGAAACATGGAAACAACCTCCAAGCCGTGGGACTTGAACTATGTGGTTGAATCTCCAAAGAAATCTGGCTTCCTCTACTATTAGGATGTACCTAAATTATCTTTGGAAGAAAAGAGAGAAGGAATACATGAAAGCAACTACCTAATCTATTCTAAAGAGGTGATGCACCAAAAATAAGGTGTCTGAATCAATCTCTAACCATGCATGCACAATGATATTTTTTTTTTAGTCTAAGATATATGGATTCAACTCTACTTTAATCTATAAGCTACACACATATTAGGAAACCATATGATCAACACAAGAAAATGCTTTACTTATATCATTCACGGGTCAAAAAGATACAGAAAGTGTAGATTATAGATATTCACAGTATGTCGATGAGAGGCAAGAAAATTTGCACAGTACAATGATGGTTGAAAGAGATAACGTAAGAAGTCATATAACTTAGAGGCAATAGGGAATTTATAGTATCATGTCAAGGTAGTACCAAAGGAATAAAGAAAATTTGACCCTAAGAAAGAGTACAATATTTTCCTTTATAGTGCTAGTATGATCTGGATGACTTCTCTCATAAGACAGAGCTTTAACAACTACAATCAAATCTCCAAAGGAAAATCACTACAAAAATTGGAAAGATCTGGCTTTCGCATAAATCTATGCATGCAAGGATCACATATTTACTAAACAAATCCCTAAGAGTTCAGGAATGATGGTTTATTTACTCTCTGACTAAATGAATAGATCAACAAATGACAGTAGAGTAACTCTTTGCACTCATCAAGCCTAGGGATCGATGGAAGTAGTTGTAGGGGATCAAAAGATTACTCAAGGAACTCCCTCTGCTACTACTGACATCCAACTCAATCATGATCTCTTGGGTCAACCAAAATTTGACCATCAATTATGCCATGTGGAACAAGCACTTCTCCTCTTTTATGTTAATCTATCAGCATCTGATCCTCACACTTTGTGTTCAACTATCCACGATCGCATTTTTGCCGCCATCTTCCCTAAATAACTATCTTCGTTTGTGAAACCATGACTTTCTAGTTATCATTACCTTGTCACCTTGAGCCAATACTGCCACTTGACCCTTGTGACTAAGCACAACAAAAGGGGAATCACTTGATCATAACCTGGAGCTTGACCACCTCCTGATCAGCGGTGAACATGCACTGGGTCATTCACTTAGAAAGATCAGACAACATGGAAGAAATGAAAGGGACTCTTGCTTTGTCATGTGATTGCAACTTAAAGTGTAGCTTGCTAATATGACCATGTGACTAGGCAAAATTAGAGTAAGTGCACCTTCACAGCTTTAACATTAGTTAGTGCTTGAGCACCCATGACCATGTGAATCGCATGGTCATGACTTATGGTGTTTAAGGCAAAACATGACTTAAGGTTTCATCATTTCACGTAATTTGGGTGATCATTGAAGCTGATCTGGTTCAAATTTGATTTTCTTGGCATGATGCAATTTTTGATTAACAACAAGCATAAAGTAAATGGGGTCAAGATAAATGAACCAATTGTTACATCCAAGAATGCCCCTACCATGTCAAATATAGATCTAGAGTTAGAAAGGGCTAAGAAGGAGTGAGAGGATGTAGCTAAAGAACTTGAGAAAGTGGAAAATGAAGCCTAGGTAATAGAAATGAGGAAGAAACTCAGTTTCTAACATTTACCTCCAGTTTGAATACAAACTAGAGTCAATCTCCAACAGTAATGCCTTCTACTACAGCTTGTCAGCCTATAATGAGTAATGTAACTGCTTCCCATCATGACCCCTCTTCCTCTTCTACCATAATGGCATAGAAAATTGGTGTCCAACCAAGAAAGACAAACATTTAGACATAGCTGCATCTAGTTCTATTGGTCCTATAGGTTTTACAAAGAGACCTATGTCTATGGAGAGGTATAAAGAAATATCTTTCCTAGGCATCCCTGGTCATCCAAACCCTACCCCAAATGATCTAAGAGATAAGGCTACAAAGATTTTTGAAAATAAAGCTATCAGTGGTGAAGAGCACCTTAGAAAGTTTAAAGATATGTTGAATGACTATGAAGTTGAACATGAAGATGTAGTCATGAAGCTATTTGTACACTCCCTCATAGAAGATGTTAGAGATTGATATAGGAGACTACCTGATAATAATGTTAATTCTAGGGAAGATCTTGAAAAGTGTTTCAAAGAATAGTATGGAGATAATACTAATGCTAGCTTTTTATTGAATTAGTTCAACAATATAAATTAGAATGCATCTACGTTTGATTTCAATGTCATATTTCAAAAGGAAATGTACAAATTGTTCCAAGTAATGAGGTTGGAGGATAATGTTTGCTTTAAAGCATGTTTCAATGCTTTTGACAGTAAGATGGCTTACATTTTGAGGGATAAGGATCCTAGAACATTGTGAGATGCCCTTAGCATGATTGTAAACATTGAGAATAATAGAAAGGCCTCTAGAAAACTAGGAAGAAGAGACGATCCTAAGATTTTCAATCCTTGTAGCAACAAAAAGGAAGGTGAAAAACCTATTGCTAACAAGAAGCCTAAGGAGGATAAGGTAGATCAATTGTTGACTATATTGAAGAACATGAACCCTCAAATTAGACATGCAAATAAAGCAAATACTGGCGATAGATCACAGTTCAACAATTTCAGCAAACAAAATAAAATGCAAAATTTCCCTTATACTACCAAATTGAAGGATGGGAAACTTATTGTTCCTCCTACCAAGAATTCTAGTGAGAAGCATACCCCTAACCCTTTGCAAAAGGCATCTGTACCATCAATAGTGTATAGTTTGTTAGTTGCCTCATTCACCAGAATATTCTGTTGTTGCATTATCTTTTTCTTCTAATTAGGATGGGAATGAAGAATAGTATGATCATGAGAATAGTGTAAAAGATGTAGGACATAACATGTTTAAGTCATATTATGATGATGTCTCTAATTGTGATGACAATGATAATGATGTTCATGAGAAAAGACAGTTTCATAATATAGTGCACTAGAAGATCTTTTCAGATGACGATGAGGAGGAACACACAACTTGTAATATAGTGACATCAAAAGATGAGTTGATTTTATGGATGCCTACTAAGGAAGATATTGATGAAATCATTCCTAACATGGTTTCCCAAATACAAACTAGATGTATGTTACAAAAAATTGAAGGCAACAAAGTCTTTGGTGTTTTTATCAAGAAAATTGATCCAAAGAAAGTAGAAGTAATTAAGCCTAAGGATAATTATAACATCAAAGCTAAGACTATAAATAAAAAGTGGGAAGCTAAGAAGGTGGGTATTGCAAAGGATTCTAAAGCTCAAAATAATGACAATTAAAAAGAAGAAGAGAAATCACCAATGGCTACTATTGTGAATGAAAGGAAAATTAACTAGAACATTGCAAGTTCATCTGACAAACACAAAGAGATGAAATGTATGTCTATAGATAATCCCACTTTTTGTCCAATTAATATGATGTCAATATTGTCTCAAATCACAAGAAAAGTTCCTTTGTCATAATTTTTAAGGATCCCTAAACATAAGAGTAAATCCATAGCATGGGCTAAAGGTGTAGATGATAAGATTAGTCATGATTGTAATTCCAATCAAATCCCTGATGAGCCTAAAAAGGAATTGGAAATTGAAGTTGTTATGTCTCAAATTCCACCCATGTATCTAGATGATGTAGTAAATCATTGTTTGGGAAGTGTTGAACCTTTTTTTCTTAAGTATTATTGTGAATGAAAAAACATTGAAGAATTGTATGATTGATTCTGGAGCATCAAATATAGTAACATCTTTTGAGGTAATGAAAGAGTTGGGATTAAATATAGACACTCCTTAGGGTAGATGCTATGCTATGGATAAAAGAAAAGTTACTATAATAGGAACAATAAATGCATTGCCTTACATATTATCTGCTTATCCTGGTAAAGAACAAATAATTAGTGTACTGGCTGTAGATATCCCTCCCCCAATATGGCATATTGTTGCTTGGGAAATGGGACAAAAAAATGGGGGGAAGTCTTCAATGTGATTTATCATATGCAACTTTTCAGATTGATGATAAGCTGGTAAAAGCAAATAAGGATCCTAAAAGTGTCTATATGATTGAGCAAGAAATTGAAGATGACATGACATGTTTTGTAGACACTGATGTTAATGTATTTAGGGCAAAAGTTTTGGTATTAAAAAAGGGAAAAATTAAGTCATCCATTGCAGTGGAAGTTGAGTCAAAATTAGAAAAGGGAGATTTGTGGACAATGTACTTTGATGGAGCCTACTACAAATAAGGATTAGGACCAGGTATCCTTTTAATTTCTCCTTATCGTTGCACTTACAATTTCTCTTTTACTCCAAATTTTCCACGTACAAATAACATTGTAGAGTATGAGGCCTTACTATTAGGATTAAGATTGGCTCATAAACATGGCATCAAGTTCATATAAGTCATTGGTGATTTTGATTTAATTGTTTCCCAAGTAAGAGAGGTATATATCTCTAAGAACAAAAGATTGAAATAATATAGAAATATTGTTTGGGATATGATAGAGGTTTTTGGTGCTTTAGGGATAACATAGAAGGATAGGAGTAATAAGAAGATGTTTGAATTGGTTGCAAACATTGCTATAAAGCCTGATGACATAACCTTTGTTGGCTTATCAAAAGTAGAAGTACAAACTAGACCCTCAGTCCCTAATAATATCTAAAATTGGAAGGTCTTTGAAGAAGACAAAGACATTATAAGGTTTTTAAATTGTGAGGACCAATTTTGGGCACAAGAGATTGATTGTAAAACACTTGTGGAGACATTAGATGGCAAGGACACCATTTTTGGTGAAGAGGTTGTTCAATTAAAAACAAACAAGATTCCCAAAGGGTTGGTTGTATTATAAACTATTTTTGATAACATGATAGATCCAAGACAGCTAAAAAGGAGTATTATGCCAAGGATTTAGAGGAGATCAACCTTGTGACCAAAGAAGAATGTAAGAAAGTATATATAGGGAGGAAGTTATCTCCTAAAATGAGGCAGACTTTGGTTGATTTACTAAGAAAATACAAACATGTATTTGCTTGGTCATATGATGATTTGAAGGCCTACAGAGAGGATCTTTTCCAGCATGAAGTTCCTTTGAAAGAAGAATCTAAACCTTTAAAATAGAAACAAAGGCCTATCAATCGAAATCTAGCACCAAAAATGCAAGAAGATCTGATAAAGTTTAGGGATGTAGGAATCATCAAACCAATTAGGCATTCTTCTTGGGTATCAAACTTGGTTCTTGTTAGGAAGAAAAGTGGTGACATAAGACTATGTGTTGACTTGAGGAATCTGAACATTTCTTCATTAAAGGATAATTATGGCCTACCCAATATGGAAGCCATGTTGCAAAGAGTCACTGGATCAAAGTTGATGTTTATGATGAATGGCTTCTCTAGATATAATCAGGTGGTTGTGAAAGAGTCAGAACAAAACAAAACTACATTCAAAACACCTTGGGGAACATATGTTTATAGTAGGATGCCCTTTGGTTTAACTAATGTTGATGCTACTTTTTAGAGAGTCGTGGATGTGGTATTTGTAGAAGTAATTGATAAGTTTATAGTAGTATATCAAGATGATCTAACAACATACTCAAAAGATGAAAATGACCACTGTATGCATCTTGAAAAGGTATTTATTAGTGCTCTTAAATATGGTTTTTCCTTGAACCCTAGGAAATGTGCCTTTGGTGTCACTGAAGGTAAATTATTGGGTCATTTAGTTAGAAAATAAGGAGTTAGGATAGACCCAAAGAGGGTCGAAGCTATAAATAAATTTAGAAACCTAAGAATGTGAAAGACATCAATCCTTCTTTGGGCAGATCAACTTTCTTAGGAGGTTTGTTACAAATTTTGCAAAAATAAGTAGACCTATTTCTAAGATGTCAAAGAAGGGCTATGAGATTAGGTGGGATGGTGAGCCAAATTTGGCTTTTCAAAAGATGAAACAAGCAATAAAGGATGCTCCTACCTTTAGGGCTCCAAATTATTCTAAGCCAATGCACATATTTTCTTTTGCCTTATTCCATATTGTTGCAACAGTCTTATTGCAAAAGAATGAGGATTGATATGAACAACCAATAGCATTCTTCAGTAAGTTCTTGCATGCTACAAAATTAAAGTATGATATTAATGAGAAGAGAGCCTATGCATTGTTCAAAGTTGTAAAGGCATTTAGATGCTATCTAATGGGAGTTATTATGATTGCTTTTGTACCCAATGTTGTAGTAAAATATATCATCTCACATCAAGAAATTTCAGGGAGAAGATGCAGATGGATCAATAGGATCCAAGAACTCAACATAGATATCCAAATCACCAAGTTAGTAAGAGGACAAGGACTTGCTAAGCTAGTGGCAAAGGCTAATCTTAAAGAAAATTAAATAAACCAGCTTGATGATGATTGCAAAAATGGATTTTGTGATATGGATACTTGTGATTGGTACAAGGATATGATATTTCATTTGCAATATATGAGGACTCCACATGGGTTGAGTGATAATCATAAAAGAGCCTTATAGTTGCAAGCTATTAGATATGTTATTGTGAGTGGGTAGCTATGGTGGAGAAGTATGGAAGGTGTGCTACTCAAGTGTACTGATGAAGAACATTCAATGACAATCTTGAATAAGATGCATGGTGGAATATGTGGAGACCATTATATGGATAAGACAACAACTCACAAGGTAATCAAAGAAATATTTTGGTGGCCTACTCTTTTTAAGGATGTGCATAAAATTGTAAAGAGATGTGATGCTTGTCAAAGATTTAGTGGAAAGTTAAAGTTTTCTATAAATATGTCACTAAAACTAGTAGAGGTGCAAGCACCATTCCAACGCAATGGGGAATTGATTATATAGGTGAAATTGCAAATAAGTCAAGTGGAGGACATGCTTAGATCCTAGTAGCTATTGATTATTTTACAAAATTGGAAGAAACAATCCCTACTAGAAAATCTACTAGCACAGTAGTGATGGATTTTATTTTGAATAATATCATTGTTAGGTTTGGTTGCCCTGAGAAAATAGTCACAAATAATGCAATGTGTTTTAGATCTAAAGAATACAAAACCTTCTATTAAAAGTATGGAATTAATAGATCCACTCCATCACTATACCATCCCCAAGGAAATGGACAGGCAGAATTAAGTAATAAGAGTTTACTGAAGATCATTAAAAGAATCTTAGATGAATACAAGAGAGCTTGGGATTACAAACTACCATTGGCACTATGGGCTAATAGAGTAACAATAAAAAAGGTCATAGGATGTACATCATTTGATTTGGTATATGGAATACAAGCTAGATTACCCCAAAATAATTTAAGGGGGATGTACAAGTTTTCCCAACAATATGATGAGGACATCCTTGATGAAATACAAATCAGAATGGATGATATTTTGTAGTTGGATGAGACAAGGAGAGATGCTTCTATAAAAAATGCAAAGTTATACTTCCAAGTTAAACACTTATATGACAAAAGGACAGTAGGAAGAAAGTTTTGGCCTAAGGATATGGTGTTATTATGGAATGTTGGGTTATAAGAAAAGGGTAAACATGGAAAATTTGAGCCCACTTGGTTAGGTCCATACTTGATTCATGAAAATTAAGGAGAGAATTCTTATTTTATAAAAGAATGATCAGGAGGTGTTATGGAGTTGCTAGTTCATGGACAATTCCTGAAGAGGTATTTCTATTAAAATACTTATTTTTCCATGAACAATAATTTAGGGTTTTGTATATTTTGTAAATTTCTATATAGTCTTTTGGTTTTTTTTTGTTTTGTGTGTTCCCCTATTTTGTCAGGCATTGCTCTCCAAATGTTGTCATTTTATTGTTATGTGTGTGGTCTTCTTAACCTAGAAATTTTGAATTCTTGCATGGATACAAGTTATCCATCATCCCCAGACAAAGCCACTAATAGTCCATATTTTCACGATGCTAAAATTCTTAAAATATATTGTGAAAAGGAAAGTTCATGTCCCAAGCAGTTAGGGTTTTTTTAAACTTTCATGAGCAAGTTGCCTTAGAATTATCCTAGTTCATAATAAGAAAAATATCTTCTCTTATTTTGAATCCTTTTCATGCTTATAAAAGTGAGCTTTTGAAAAATTTAAAGGCACAAGAATGCTACCAAGGTAATTGCATGGTTGGAGCACATCTTCAGCCCTTAGCATTTTATGGTGTGATTGTGCAAAATAATCAAGATTTATTTGATCGCTCGATCAAAATGGTCATGGCTCAAGGGCATTTTAAATAATGAATGAGTGAAGTTGTCAAAGAAACAATAGCCGCATGGTCACACAATTGAAAATAGTTTTACAAATTTAGGTAGCAACCATGTGAATGGTTGTGATCGCACGGTCAAAACCCAAAAAGATAAGCGTACAAGAAAGACCATGACAAGGTGAAATGGTCAAAGCAGATGATAAGAACCCTTTTCTTCATGGTCACGAGGATAAAAGGACAACTAAAGAAATAACCCACAACCAAGTGACAAAGTTAAGAGCTTGTTGAATAGCTTTCAATCGCATGGTCGCAATGCTTAAATGGTAACAAGGAAATTAAGCTGCAATTGGGTGATGCAACTACAAAAGGTGAAGAGAATGCTTATTCACGTAGTCATGTGGTTAAAAAGGGTATGAAGAGCTTAAACAGTGATTGATCAATGCAGTCATGAAGGAAGCAATAGATGCTTAGTCACATTGTCACTCTATTACAATGTAAAAGTTCAGATGTAGCTACGACTTGGCGAAAAGGTTTGAAGCCTTTGGAAATTCCTTTGATCACAAAATTGCGAGGTAAAAACCTTATATCAAATGAAGACTGCAACTTGGTGAAATGATTCAAAATTTACAAACAATAACATGATCACATGGTTGTGTAAGAAAATAATTAAAGAGAAGTGGTGCATGCGATGCTATGACTTTAGTTGTTAAAGTTGATCGCATGGTCGTAGGTAATAAGTATTAGTGTTAAGATTGAGGAGCAACCATGATACATAGTTTAAGAAGGGCTAAAATTTTGTAGGCACTCAATCACACAATTAACTATATAGAGCATGGAATAATTTGTGAAGCAACGATGAGGGTTTCAAGTGGTGATCCTTAGGTCGCTAGATCAAAAGGTTAAAATGAAAGATTGACCACAAGGCGATGACTGAAGGTAGTCGTAGGGTCACAAGCATAAGTTCCTAAATATGAAAGTGGTTGCTAATAAAGTCATGATGATTAAAAAGAGATGTACTGTCAAAAAGTGCATGAAAAGATTTTGAAAGGCTGGAAGTACAAGAAGATTTTGATGCTTTTGGAGATTTTGAATAGAGAGAACTTGCTCGGACAGTAGTGGACTCAACTATGAAAGAGGTTTTACCATTATTCTAATGCCATTTCTTTTTATAATGATTTTATCTTTCCTATTTCAAATATGTTAGCAGATATAACTGAGAGGGTACCTAGGGGAGTAACAATGTTGTTAAGAATTTTTGCCTTCCCAAATGGGGATAAAAGACTGAGTCATGATTGAGCTAGTCATTTTCTTTTTGATAATTTTTCAATAATAAGGGTTTATGGATGTCCCCAACCCCCTCATGTGTTTCCTAGGTATATCCCAAAGAGATTAGGACAGTTAGAATTTTTTTGGCAATTAATTATGATGAATAAAGATTACCTAGGTCCAACAATAAAGAAAGATTCTTTTGTGGCTAGGAACATAAAAATTGGAGATTTTGTAATACGATAAGATGCAACAGAGGAAGTAGATGCTTGCATTAGTGAATTTATGTTGCCATTAGCCCCTGCCAGAACCTATGACCCAAATGATTTGGTCAGGTATAACCTCAAGAAAATGAGGAAATATACTCTCCCTAATAGCAAACCTAACTAGGAGGAGGATGTAATTATGAACTATCTAGAGACATAAGTTTGTAGTAGTAGAACCCTTAGATGGAGGGAAATAATGAGGATAGAAGAAGCCATGAAGGCAACAAATTCATCTTTCAAAGGTTTCTACCACAAGGAAGATATTTGGATAGGGAAAATAAGTGCCTAGATAATTTTGATGAAATATTGTCCCAAGTGCTTGCAGAAATAAGGGATAGAGCAGAGCCCCACTCCCCTCACCATGAGGATGTGATTGAAATTGAAGTGGAACATGATCAACCAGATAGCTCCTCATGGGATCAAGGAAGAAAGAAGTAGAAAATTATAGAGATTCCTGATAAGGTTAGATGAAAGGAATTATAGATTTTTCCTAGAGGGTCACAATATTTTGACACTACTAGGCATAAAGTTTTGGTGAAACAGGCTAGGGAATATGAATGAATCCCTAATAAAACTAAGCTACAAATATAAATGTTGGATGAAATAATAATTGAGGCTCAGGAATTTATGAAGGATGATGACTTCATAAATTTAGAGGAATTTAAATCATTTTTGTATAAGGTTAGATAGAATGAGCATAAATTGTAGATGCAACCAGGAGACTCCCTTAAGAAGATTGTTGAACTGGTGCAAAGGCTGCAAGAACATGACCCAAATAGTGAGACCCTTTCTGTTGATGAAGCTAGAGAGCCCCTACAAAGAAGTGTAATGCTTCTATTTCCTGGTTGGGAGCTCAACTCATCTTTCATGTTTGACCAAATGAGAAGGCAAGACAAATCAGTCTCATTTGAAGAGACAAATATTGCTTGTGAGCCGCAAGGATTAGGCTTCTAAAGCTGACAAACCAACTCTTACGAAGATAAGAGATTCCCCTATAGAAATGTCATATTCTAGAATGTTACCACTGTTTCTAGTGACTAGATACATAATCTGATGAACACATCATCATTGATGGGGAAGAGCAAAATGGATATTCTTGAAGAGTAGCTATACAAAACATACAACATGTCCATTTATGGTAGGAGAAAATATGGGGAAGAGCTCAAGAGAACTTATGTGTGAGCAAAGACTGGCTAGCCTTGATGAAGAGGTGAGAAATTTGAGGAATGTGACAAGGCTTGTCACAAAGGTCAAGGATTGGGGAGCCAAAATAGAAGCTGATGCAGGAGATATGGGAGAGAGCTAGAAAATGGACATTGATGAATGGGATGGTGCAAAGGAAGTAGAGATTAGGACAATTCAGAACCTGATGATGCACAAGATAGGTGCTCTAAAGTATGCCTCACAGAATGTACATAGTAGTTTCATTGCTCTACAAGGAGATGAATTTCAATGTTGAGAGGCATTATCATTATTGTCCCCCTTATTTACAACATGGGGACCTTATACACAATTCATCTATAGTTTAGTACCTCTACTAACTCAAAAGAAGGAATTACTTAAGGGAGTAATTATTCCTGATAGAAAAATGATTAACAGAGTAAAAGAATTCAATGGGTTTTTCTTAGGAAAATTGTAATTAGTCCTAAATAAAATAAAGGCAAATGCCACAGTAAATCCCAATTTTATACCAAGTATCATTGATGAGAATGTAAGCATAAAGGAATGGCAGGAGTGGTCTTCTTCTTTTGAGGACATTTTGAAGCATCCACGGTTTGTTGCCTATTGCTATAATAAAACCGATGTTATAGTTTTGTGTTACATGATTGATCTATTATACAGGATTGAATCAGACATGGAGAAGGTTGTTGCAGAAGTAAAGGCAATAACATATGCTAAATGGAATAAATGTTTAGATGAATTGAACACCATCCGAGATGCCACCTAGCCAGATATTGATACTGATATTGCTATCTGGGAGGTTGTAGTTGAAATAAAGGCCTTACACCTGGAGACAATGATTAAGCAGTTGGAATTATAGCTAAACGACATAAAGGACAAAATAGAGAAAAGACAATTACATTGATAGGTTGTTAAAGTTTTCACATGCTCATCCTAGAGACATCTGAAGAAAATTTGCCACTTGCTAGTTTGGGAACTACTTCCCCACTATTGTCCAAGTACAAAGAATGTTTGTAAAGAGAAAATACGAAAAATTACTTTGTATTTTTGTTTTGAATGAAATTTTGATAGGTGTCCTCCCATCTAAAGCTTGTTGTGATCTTTGTCTATAAAAGGATTCCCAAGACGTGGAGTGAGGGTTCGAGTTCTATTTTATTTTAGTGCTTATGCTACTTACAGTCAATCTAATTCTTATGTAGATTAAGTGTTGTTTCAATTTTGTATTTTGAGAATATAGTGGATATTGAATGACAAAATTTTCAATTTTTGAGTTATATTCTGAGTCTTGTACCAAATATGTATTGTTCTCAAGAAGATGAATACAAGAGGAAGTTTTGATATCTGTGTCTTTGAATGTTGTGTCCATTTTCATATGTCTTTTACTTTGGGATTGAGTGATCAAAGTTCATTTCAATTTAATGCAATTGGGATAGGTTGTATGCCAATTTGTTGTTGCTATTAATTCAAGAAAATAAGTAAATGGTTCTATGAATCGGTAGGGTTTCTAAACATATGGGAGGGATATCATAAGAATGGGATTTAGGGTTAATAGTTGATAAATTTAATTACAAGTCAATTAAATAGATGAAGATTCACTGGTATGACTTTGTGTAACAATGGATAAGGCACTGGTCATCAAATAAGATACAAATTGAAGCAGTTATTTCGTTGCATAATTCATATTTAAATCAAAATCAATATTTGACATTTGTAACAGAGAATTACATGTTGGTCACATACTTATTATAATAGATGTTGAGTTTATAGTTAGTTGTTGTAAATCAATTTTTATTTTCAATTCCAAGATGATAATAGACCATTTTATACTATAAGGGATCAATACTAGATAAAGAGTAAGATAAGAGTCCAAATCCCTAGGTGCACCCACCTTGGCCCTACATATCCTAGAGTATAGAAATCCCTTGTGCTTTGTTAAGTTGGCCTAGATCTGAATAAGTTCTTGTTGAATATGGGAAATAACTAGCCCCTAGGCATCTACCTTTGTTCTGAATCATGGTGTTGTTTTAGACCTGTGTATCTTTAAAAAACCAATAGGAGGGTAGAAAAGCTTGTACTTCTAGCGATAAGGACTCTAGCTCTAGAAAAAGGATGTCTTTGAGGCAAAGAAACAAAAAATATCAAGTAGAAAGGTGTTGAAGAGGAAGTGGTGTATGAAACTAACCAGGAATATACCTCTGAGGATTTTATTGAAACTAATTATTATGATAATAAAGACTTGATGCAAGAGCATCCAAGGTATAAGGGCAATCTTGCATCATCCAAAATTATTTTTGTTTTGTATTTTCACTAAGTGATATTTCAGTATAGAGTTGTTATTTCTGGAAGCTTATTATTTTTAGAAAGTTGGTCATTCAAGCTCAAAATATTCTAATTTCATCCATGAAAGTTCATTTTAGATATATCAGCCTACCAATAAAGGTCCATTCGAATGCCAAGTTTTTTTTGTAAAGTTATTGAGGACTCTTGGTCCAAAAATTTTGAATTCAATTTTGAAGGCCTTAGATGCTCTGAAAAGGCACCTAGCCTTGATTGACTAGAGCTTGTGCAAGTAAGGCATAATTGTAGATTAAGAGGTGTCATTTCTTAAAAGGGGTAATTATAGCCAAACAAAGCAACAATTGATAAGTTATGGTATCAAGAAGTTGTGCTACCTGAAATTATGAAAAATAATAATAATTTAGGGTTTTTCAACCTTAGGGTCTTGGGATAAAATTCTAGAACCTTCTTGGTTGGTGGAAAATTATATATATAAAGAAGGCCCGTAGTGTTTTCTAAGGTAGTTCTAAGTTGTTAGTGGTGGCTTTGGCTTACAAAATATTGTAAGGAAAATTTCCATGTGGCTTTTTACTAAGTGGTATCATAGAGAATGTTCCTAAGTGTGTAGATAGATCACTGACTATGAGGTAGTTTGCACCAAGGTCATGGTTGTGGGTTTGAGTGATAACTGTAAAAAACTCCTCCATGAAGGGAATGTGGTGGAAGAGCCCTCCAAAGATAGGTGTAATCATTGAAAGAGGAGATTCATAGATGAATGAATATTTTAGTGAGAAATGAAAGTGGAATTCAAAGAAGAATGGAATGTTGAATAGGAAGGAGCATAAGTGGCTAGGGATCTAAAGGATGATAGAATTCTTAGAGCCATTTCCAAGGTTGGGAAAAGACCTAAGAGTGAAGTCTTCATATTTTCAAGAAATCTTAACCTAGAGGTTCTAATCTACTAGATCAATGATCTAGAAGAATATTTTGAGTATAAAGATATCGAATATCTTGAGAGGTTCAAGTTTTCAAAGGCCAGGCTTATAGGGCATGCAAAAATTCGGTGGTGGCAGATTTGGTTAGAGAAAATATAAGAGAAAAATATCAAATCACAAGATGGGCTCAGATGGTGGAGAGATTGAAACAAAAATTCATTCATGTTAATAATGAGTTTGATTTCTTGAAAAAAAATGCAAGGGTTGAAGCAAGCGAGAATATTTATTCATGAGTATACAAAAGAGTTCTATAGTCCTCATTACACTAGGCTATGTGAAAACTGACAAGGAGAAAGTTTCCAGTTACCTTAATGGGTTAAGACCAAGTATTTAGGAGAAGATGAATCTGGTTAGAATGACCAGGATTAAGAGGCATATCAAATTACCTTCAGAGTAGAGGAAAACTTGAACAAGAATTTTGAGAGTAGATAGAGTGGAAGAGGCCATGGTGAAAGATCCAGTGGACAGTCTTATGGAGACCAAAATGAAGCTTAGAAAAAGAAGGATAAGGCTAGAAGAAGTCACAATTAGAGAGGAAATAGTTTCAATCATTTTCATAATCACAATAATAGAGATCATAGAGGAAGAGGAAGAGGACAAGGACTAGCAAGAGGAGGCTTTTGTGGAACATGTTTTCACTTCATAATAGAAGGTTATAGAGATTATAAATGTCATCAACCTCAAGGAAGGACAAATAGGAGAGTTGGAGGTTAAGAAAGAGTTGCACATGTAGATGAAGATGCCAAGTTATTACGTTTTGAAGATGTTGAAAGAGGATAAGGCCTAGTTAACAAAAGAGTCTTATTGGGTGATGGTAATGAACCTAAATAAAAGAGAAGCTTGTTTCGTACTAGGTGCAAGTGTAAGGATAAGTGTTATGATGTGATTATCAATAGTGGGATCACTGATCATTTTGTGTCAGAGGAGGTGGTGACAATGTTAAAGTTCAAGTGAGAGAGAGAGAGAGAGAGAGAGAGAGAGAGAGAGAGACTTGCATCCATACCATATTTCCTCAGTGCAAGATGACCATAAGGTCTTGGTAAATGAAAAATGTCAATAAAGTTTAAGATTGTGAGCTACAATGATGAGGTACTATGTGACATCATGTTCGTGAACATGTATGTCACATGTTATTGGTGTTAGAGTAATAAAGTATTTATTTATTAATTAAATCATATTGATTTAATTATTAAGTCAATTATTATCTCTAGTTTACTTAAGCTAAACTTTGGGCATATAATAATTAATTCTTTTATTAATTATTATCATGCAACCTAGGTTAGTAGTATACTATTGACACAAACGTCTACACCCTTGCTTGAGGTATGACCCTCAAGTGAACTTGTGTAACATTTAAATAACCTCATAGTGTGGGACTTGCACTCTGAGGTTGAATCTCTGGAGAAGGCTAACTTTCTTACAATTAGGATGCACCTACACTACCAATTGAGAGGAAAAGGGAGAAGGAGAAATGAAATTAAAATACTGAAAGGGAAAGGGGGTGATGCACCAAGATTGAAATGTGGTTACAAACCTTCGTATAACTATGCTAAACATCAATGAAACACCAAAAATACACTAATCCTAACTCTATTCTACTTCCCAAGGGACCACATGTAGGTTTGGAGTTGATTGAAGTTCTGAAAGGAAATATATTTCACTATGCAAAAACTGCTAACAAACTTAACACAACATATGAATCAAGAAAATAAAAAAGAAACACTCATTACAAGGCAATAAACATGCACAAGTCAATGAATGGCAAGACATGTAAGAAACAAAGATTTCATTAATGGAAGGGAAAAAGTTGCAGAACATAATGTTGCTACAAAATACAGACAAGGAAGAACCCAGAAAACATATTTACAATTGCCTTTTAAAGAGTTTAGGCATAACTTGAATCTAATTTGAAGTTTAAACCCCAACCAAGGTGAAGTCAAGTTGCAAAGGAATTAGTAACTAAAGAATTAGAAAGAAATCTAATCATGAAGTGCAATCTAATGCTAGAAGTGACAAGCAGGGCAAAAATAATGCATCCAGCAACAACAGATCAAATCACCAAAAATATTATCATTTCATTGAATCTCTATCATCGATCTCCGCATGAGCACATTGGGCTAACAAACAAGTGTTGAAGATGAGACACTTCACAATGTGGCACAATTCTAGACTTTGGAACCTTATAGAGACTCCACAACATGAAGAAATATTAGAAAGGCAATGCATGGAAGCATATCGTTTGCATGCATATGAAACTCCAGATGCTGCCAAAAATTGATATGGAAATACGTGGACCAATCATGGACAATAAGACTTTGTCACCTGCAGACCCACCAGAACCAACCTATTTGGAGCACTCAACATATGTGATGTAATTCTAGACCTCAGAGCCATATGGAGACCCAAAATTATCAAGAAATACTAGAATGGTGATGCATGGTAGCATCTCACACTCTCGAGAGGATGGGCAAATGTTCTCATGAAAATACGCGAGCCGTTAGATCTTGGCTGTGTGGGTCAACCTGACAAAGAATAAACTAAGTTCACTCGATCAATAAAGAAACTATAGCTCGATTAAGAACAAATTGAGTCAACTCGATCGATGAATGGGGCCAAGATAACACGAAATGTTAGCCACCAACCTTAGTGGGTTAACCTAAAACAAGAATCCAACCCATTGAAGATCTCTCATATCGATTATTAGCGATGGGCTGAATGGGGGACAGAAATGGCCAACAGTTACTTGTTAGGCTTTTGATCTCTTTTTATAATGTTTGATCTCTCTTTTTAATTACATTCATTCACTTTTGATAATAACAATCTCTCTATTTGCTCATCAAGAATGTCTCGTCTGTGAATCTGGCAATTCCAGCCCCCATAACTTTTTGCTTCTATTTTCTATGATAGGTGTTTGCATGCAGCTAATTCTTGGGAGCTATGGGGTTCATCTTTCATCAACTTCAACATGGTATAAGAGCTCTAGATCTTTGTCCTTGTTTTTTTTATGAGAAGTTTGGCTTAGCTTTCAAATTTGTTCTTTTTCTTTAAGAATGTTTCATTTTTTAGAGTTTTTTAGTATTGGATCTCAAGGGATCACCTTTCTTGATGCACTTCGAGCCCAAACGAACCTCATTGTTGAGCTCAGAGAACCCAAAAACTCATATTTCCATATAAAATGTGTCCATTTTGGACACAGTTGGAATCTGAGGTAAAAAATTATTACTCCTATAATGGGCTCGTTTCCTAAGGTGGTGATTTTATGATTTTTTTGGCATAGAAATCAAGATTTTTTTGGCAAAAAAATTAAGTTTTTTTGGATGAAAATTGAGATTTTTGGAACAAAAATAAAGATTTTTTGGCACGTAAATCGAGATCAAGACTTTGCATGTAAATAGAGGCAATTTTTGGTACAGGCTTACATGATTTCTGGGATAGTTTTGGTATGAAAGTGACACATTTCTTGAGGTGACTTATGTAATGTGGGCTCACTTTCCTAGGCATTTGGCATGGATCCCAAGGTAGTAATATTTTTACTTCACCGTTCCAACACTTTGTTCATCGTAACTTGCTCATCCAAACTCTATATTTTGCAAACAAGATATTGTCAAAAAGTTGGTTTTGAGCCCATTCCAGTGGGCATGTTTTTTTAGTTATGGTGCTTTTTTTATGGTTGTTTTTGCTATCAAAGTTAGGATTTCTATTTTGCACTCCGAGAGACATATCTTGAGCATCCGATCTCAAATTTTGAATTCCTTTATATCGTTGGAAAGGTCTTTGAGATATCTTTCTAGTGATAGTGGTTTTTTTTTTCCAAATTCTTCTCCAGGAACATTCTATTCAGTCTTTTACTTTTTTCTATTTTGGTAGATATTTTGGTTATTTTAGGTTTGCAGATCAATTTTTTTGCTTGAGATGATTCATCATAGTTTGTACTATCTATTGTATCAGCCTTGTGTCTCTTCTAGTCTATTTAGACATCCTTTTATAGTATTTTCACAAATTCACTAAGATAAAGTGCCACTCTATTATATTTAGGGATCTTCCAAATCTTTGTGTTTGGTTGTACTCGCATTACAATATAAAGTGCCTTAAGGGTTTCATGTTGGCCATATTCATCATCTTTCTTTGTCAAGTCAAAATTCTTCCATGATATTAGCCTCATGATGTGTTGATGACACATGTCATTATAGGTGTTTGTACTTCTTTTGGACTTTGGATAATCCCAGTTCTTCTTTTTGCAGTAGATATTGCATTCAGTTTTAAATTTCATGTCTTACCTCTCAACATTTTAGGGGGTTTATGTTGGTTCTATTACTTTCTTGGTTTGATGGAGTGAGCTATGTATTCAATATTTGATCCTATTGTTGAAAACAATTGATCAATTATATATTATCTTTGATGTTACACAAAATATCATATTTTTACCAGTCAGTGTGTGTCGAGCTCACTCAGGTGATGAAGATAGTTTCCTGTGTCTTCCAAGAATTCTAGTATTTGTCAAGTTCAAAAAACAATGTCTACCGAGTTTACTCGAGCATCAAAGAGAAGTTTGTAGAAGTTAAGTGTTAACCAAGGTCACTCGATTAACAAAGGAAAAGTTGGATGGAACTAGTGTTAGCCGAGCTCACTCAGTTACCAAAGGAAGTTTACAAAGATGCAGTCTTAACTGAGTTCATTTAGTTAACACAAGAAAATCATTTCAGTGTTAGTTTCTACCGAGCTGGGTTGACTAACAAAGGATTTTCTTCCTTTACATTTTGAGTTTTATGAATTTGTTTGTTGGTTCTAGCCGACTGAAGAGATGAAGTATTATTGTTATAAGTTGTATTCAAGCATACTTAACAATGTATATGATATAAGTATAAGGTCAAGTTGAGGATTGAATAAAAGTGAGAATGTGTGGAAGATAAGAAGATGCTTAGAGAAAGTGAATTGGAAGGATGAGTAGAACATTCTTATTGGACGACAAAGATTAATCTGATCAGGAAGGATCAAGTATTTGAGTTAGAATTTGTAAGGAAACTTAGGTGTGGAAACAACTTCCTATACTAATTCCTTAAGGAAAGTATTGTGCAAATTCCTATTAAATCCTTACAAATTTAGATTCAATATTATGTAAACAATAATATTGCAGTCAACCATGAATACAAAAAAATAGATAGAGAAAGAAAATACATAAACACAAAGATATTTCAGTGGGGAAAAACCTTTCGGTAAAACAACCCCACCCTCCAAAACCTCCACAGTGTATTATCTTCAACACAGAAGGTTACAACACACTTGCAATGCAAGTTCTTTCAGGACACGAAAGACCAATTCAGTAGCAACATACCATACCAACAATAAACTTTCTCTTTCACCTATCTGCAACCCTAAAAATGCTTAAATCATGCACTTTCCCATTTTAGGACAACTTCCAAAGAATAACCGTATTAGGGTTTCACCATTCTTTGAAAAAGTACTCAATGATCGATTACCACATGTCTTCACATCTTCACCCATCATCAAATCTTCTAGAGATAGCTCTTACACACCATAACCATTTTAGCCATGATCTCCTTATACATAATTCAGGATGTTGACATGTACAAGTGGAGTGACACATCAACATGCCAACTAGACATGTGCACTCACACTTAATTACATTATTTGCAAAAAATACATTTACAAAACAAATAATAAGAATAAGAATTATCCAAGGTTGAGACACCTTATTCTTAACAAAATTGAGAACTAAAATCAGCAATACAATTGCATCAACAATTAGGTCATTTCATTGTTACTCTCTAACCATTGCAGTAGTGAACTAAATCTCTTAATAGAGTTAGCCAAATAGCTATTTGATAAATCCTCTAACAAGGTGGCATTTCTAGATTGAAGTGTCTAAAGATCTCTAAAAAGGTCACTCCTAATAGGGTGATTAAAACCTATAGTAGGGTCACACCTAACAGTGTATTTTGTAACCTTTAACAGGGTTGGCTCTTGACATGGCTCACTTCAGAAGAGTGAAAAATAGTAACTAGTTGCAATTGGTGGTTTTTCCCAAATTGGGGTTCCACATTAAATCTTGGTGTCACTTGTGTTCATGCTATTTCTTTTATGTGTATGCAACTAAGTTAATTAAGGTTAATCATAGTTAATATCTTAAGATCTACATGTTTAGTATTTGTTGAGTAACAGTTGATATTAAGTGCTTGTTGAGTTACAACATATTGTTAGTGATAACTAAGTGCCTGTGTTTTAACCAAGTAACAACAATTTCAGCAAGTTTATGTTTTGTATTGACATCTAAGGAATCTGAGATTTATTTTTGTTGTAATTAATTCACCCCTCCCCTCTCAGTTACTTCTCTTACATTTCCAACACCTATGTAGTAGGCAATTGTGTAGTGGTTGGATACCTATGCATTTCGGTGAGCTGAATCATTTACCATATAGACATTCTTTCTTTTTCTTTTTTGGATTAGCTCTTCAAATTTAGTCTTCTCTACCTGGTCATTTTCTATACAGTGGACGTTCTTCATATCAATAGTTTGGTAGTGTTTTCATCTTCATGCTTCAGTGGTGTTCTTCATGATCATCTTTTGTTCTTATCTTCTAGGACATTCCCTAGTTTGGAGGCTTCTTCAATCCTTCACTAGTTCTTTTCAGCATTATTTCCATCCCTTTTTGGAATAGGGTTTTCCCCATGTGGTTTTCTCTATTTCTCCTCTTTTCAAAGATTTGGTTGTGCTTGGGTACCTCATCAAGCCTTTTTGTCGGGACCTAAATTTACTTTCAATAGTTGTTTCTAGGTTTTTAGCCACTTCCTAGGTTTATCTTAAGGGGGGGTGTTAGAGTAATAAATTATTCACTTATTAATTAAATCATATTGATTTAATTATTACGTCACTTATTATCTCTAATTTACTCAAGCTAAACTTTGGGTATATAATAATTAATTCTTTTATTAATTATTATCATGCAACCTAAGTTAGTTACCTGTTAGGATTTTGATCTCCTTCTATAATAATTGATCTCTCTTTGTAATTACATTCATTCACTTTTGATAATAGAAATCTCTCTTTTTTCTCATCAAGAATGTCTCATCTATGGATTTGGCAATTTCAGCCCCCATATCTTTTTGCTTCTCTTTTTTGTGACTTACGCAGGTGATAGTCGTACAAAAATCCTTAACAATATTTCATCAACCTTAACAATTGGGAAGGTCATGGCAATTTGATAAACATGTCATACACAATAGTCATACAAGTATGAGGCATGTGCATATGTGTTTTTCTATAATAATAAAAAAATGGAGAAGAAGAAGTGCCTACAAAATTTACATATTTATTGGGTGGGTTTGAGGATATTGTATTTGGTAATATGTCTAAAGGATTGCCATCAACAAGGAAGATTAGCCATTAAATGGATTTGATTCAAGGAGCTAATTTTCCAAATAAGGTAGCACATAGAATGACACTAGCGAAAAGTAAAGAGTTAAACAAACAAGTATAGGAGTTGTTGCAGAAGGGACTAATTGAAGAAAGTTCCATGTGTCCCTCCAACAATATTATCACCAAACAAGAATGGAAAATGGAGGATGTGTGCATATTATCTACTAGAATGATTTAGAATAACTAAGAGGGGGTGAATCAATTATCCTCAGGTTGAGATGTACCAATTGAACTTTCAATCACTTCAAATACTTCAAATCTAAACATTCAATAACTTAGTCTATGTAGAAAATAATCAGTAACATAAACATGCATCCCAATGTCCTAGTAATAACAAACTTGTAGAATGTAAAACATTAATAGTAAAACATCACAAATGACATCCACACAAGTATGACACTAGTATTTAACATGGAAACACAATTTGGGAAAAACCATCAGTAACATGTCACCAATTTTTCACTTTTCTGAAGTGAGCTTTGTTAGGAGCCAACCCTGTTAAAGGTTATATAACACAATATTAAATGTGACCTTGTTAAAGGATTTAATCACCTTGTTAGGAGTGACCTTGTTAGAGGATGTTAGAACATTCCATTAGAATGCCACCTTGGTTAAAGGATTTGCATATGAATGTTAGGTGAACATTGATTAAAGGATTTCAAAGCTGATACAATGGTTAGAAAGTAACAATAGGTTGATGTAACAAATACAACACACTTTCCAAATAAAGATCATAATTCAGCTCATATGTTGATCCACTAACTAGCCTCCATTGTCATCTATGTCTTTAATCTACTCGGAAACCCTTCAAGCTATCACTTTTCACCTCTTCACAACTCTTCTCAACCTCTTGCTCATGTTCACCAATCAATAGCATCAATAACTACTCTGACCTTGTTAAGGTCTTCACTAGCTCTCCTAACCTCTTAAAGTTTAGTCCTTGTACCTCCTTAAATAGGTGATTATAATCTTTTTTCCACTTAAACATCGCTATAGATCTTAGGGTTTGGTTAGATTAAATAAATTCTTCCATCATTTTGTCTCCTCTTTTTTCTTCTAGAAACTTCTCCTTGAATTCTTGCATAGAAAAGCTCAAATATGGTTTCCTTTGAATTAAATGCTCCAAGTCATCTGTCCTTATCTTCAACACACTTTACATATTCCAAGAAATCAACTCTGCCAGTTGGAAATCATGATTTCCTCATAATCTATCAAATGTTGTCCCTCGGCCAACACTATGTTTTGACACTTGGCCATCACTAAATTACTTGGTTGCTACTAAAATTTATGTCTGGCACATATACTGATATTCGGTCAACACTATATTTTTCTTGGTTAAGCCTATGCATTTGGTCATTATTTGATCACTTCTTGTAGTCTTCAGTATACTTGTCTTCTTTACTTAGGTTATAATTAAACAATCAAACTATCTTGAAAAATTCTAACTAATCAAGTGCCCATTATAGTTCCTCATAACTCAACGTTTCCTCTAGGTCCTTTTGTTATGTCCTTCTTCTCAAATCCTCTTCATCAATCATCTTGAAATGGCACTCTAATTAGATAGCAATTGTCTTACCAATAAGGTTTCACATTAATGACAACATAACAATTGTCTCAATTGTAGTTTCCAAAAATCTCCCTCTTTAGCATTGATGGAAACACCTCTAGTTACCATGTAATCCAAAACATGTAATTTCTTTGAGCATCTCCCTCTATGTTCGGTATCAGATCTTCATTAATATCCTTAGTTTCAATATAATTCTTATCTCTTGTCCAACAATCTCTCTTTTTCAATTTCAGTATGATTCTCATCCATGCAACTTTGATATGATCTCCCTCTATGATATCATATCATGAAATCAATCAACTTCATTTGTATTGTTGGCAACACCAATTCTCCCTCTTTGTAACATCTCTTATAACCCCATCTTCATATGGTAACTGTAAATCATCTCCCTCTTTGACAACAATGCCAAAGAAACTTCATCTCTTTCATACATCTTTATCATGTAGATATCTTCCTATTAGTACTTCTGAATCTTATCCACCATATGTCATCTTGGCTTATGACTAATACAGTATTTTTTTCTTCTTTCTTCACTACTTTAGGTAGCTCCTAAAGTATGACTTTCTGCATCAACTTGTAAGATATTCCGACTAACACATTTGATGTAGAGCTCCCTCTTAGCTTAAGTAGCCTTAGCCAAGGAATCACCCCCAATTTACCTCTTGGGTACTCATGTGCATCCTTAGGTAAAGCCTTAGTGAAAATATCAGCAATCTACTCCTTAGTGTTCACATACTCCAATATCACCTCTTTGTCTTGAACTAACTCTCTCGAGTAATGATACTTGATAGCAATATGCTTTTTCTTTATTTGCATTACAGGGTTCTTTGATATATTTATAGCACTTGTGTTGTCACATAGATAATATCAAGATCAATGATCTCTTCCTTCATCCCTTTCAACAATTGTTTGATCTACATAATGTTTGAATGATTCACTACTGCTCGTACATATTCAACTTTTGTTGTTGATTGTGAAATGCAGTTATGCTTCTTGCTTGTTCATGAGACTAGTCTCTTTCCTAGAAATAAAGTTCCACCACTTGTACTTTTTCTGTCATCAACATTTCCTACCTAATTGGTATTTGTGTACACTTTCAATTCAAACTTGTTATTCTTCTTGTAATATAGACCATAGTCTTCTATTCCTTTTAGATATCTCAATATTCTTTTCACTGCCATCATATGATTCTCCTTAGGATTTGCAGAAAATCTTGCAATACTTCTAATTGCCAGGGCAATATCAGGTCTATTGTGAACAACATATTGTAGCTTCCCTATCATTTCACATTAGTAGAATCATCATTTTTAGATAGCTTATGTCTTGTAGAAATAGGTGTGTTGACTGGTCTTGAGTCTTCCATTCCAAAAGTTTTTATTATCTCGTTGATGTATTTTGATTGAGTAATGTAGATACCTTGCTTCATTTGATATACTTGTAAACCAACAAAGAATTTGATCTCACTAAACATAGACATTTCAAATTCCTTTTGCATTGCATATGAAAATGATTTGTATAATACATCCTTTCCTCCATCATCAACAAATATTATAGCTCTCAGTATCCCTTTACCATCTTCAGTTTTAAAGTACAGACTACTATTGTCATCAATTCTTACAAAACCAATCTTTACCAAATAGTTATGCAAGCTCTCATATCATGCTTTAGGGCTTATTTCAATCCATATAAAGCTTGGTGTTGTTTACATACCATGTTCTTCTTATTGGGATTCACAAACCCTTGTGGTTGTTCAATGTAAGCCTCTTCTACCAATATTCCATTCATAAATGCATATTTGACATCCATTTGGCATACTTTAAATCCTTTATAAGCATAATATGCAAGTAATTTTCTAACTCCTTCTAATCTTGCAACTGGGGAAAATATTTCCCCATAGTCAATACCTTCTTCTTGTGCATATCCTTTACATACCAATCTTGCCCAGTTTCTTGGGACTTGTCCTTTCTCATTCAACTTGTTCCCGAATACCCACTTTGTTCCCATAACATTATTTTCCTTAGGTCTAGGTACTAGTGTCTAGGTTTTGTTCTTTGTTATC
The DNA here is from genome assembly GCA_028749045.1 of Cupressus sempervirens. NCBI lineage: Eukaryota > Viridiplantae > Streptophyta > Pinopsida > Cupressales > Cupressaceae > Cupressus > Cupressus sempervirens. Next base: position 861,367,738 of record CM053789.1, on the reverse strand, counting down.
TTACCAATTTCTTCATTCATTGCTTGAATCCAATCTTCATTGTCCAAAGCATCTTTTACTAATTTGGGCTCAAATTTACTAAGTAAACATGTATCACTTTTGATTCTTTTCAATGTCATTACTCCAAAGTCCTTATCTCCAATGAATTGTTCACGTGCATGATGTCTTCTCACATACTTTTCTAATTTAGGCTCTTCTCTCCTTTGTTCTTCCACGAGTTCATCTTGAAATTATATTTCTAGTTTTGGTTTTGGTTCAAATTATGCTTGCTTAACATTGTCTTTATAATGTTTGGCATCTTCTTCATCTATCTTGGCATCATTCTGCTGATGCTCGACACCTATAGTTTGTTTCTTGGCATATATATTTTGTTGTTGCTCAGTAGCTTTGTTCTCTTATTCAAGTAAGGTGTAGGGAACACCTTCATTTACATATATGAATGTGTTGTAATCTTCAGGTTTTGTCTTGCATTCAACTTTATTCTTTTCTGCATATTCAACAACTTTCACATTTGCACTTTCCAAAACTTTTTTAGTGTTAGAGTTCAAACACTTATAAGCTTTTCTCTTAGTGGAATATCATAGGAATATGTCTTCATCACTTTTAGCATAAAGTTTTTCATTTCTATTGTCCTTTAGTATATAACATTGGCTTCCAAAAAATTTAAAATACTTCACATTAGGTCCATATCCATACCACAACTCAAAGGGTGTAACATTTGTACCTTGCTTGACTTGTACTCATTTCAAAGTATAGACTATTGTACTTACAGCTTCTCTCTAATATTCCTATGACAATTCTTCTCCATCATTAGTTTTCTAACACAGTCCACGATTGATCTGTTCCTCTTTTCAGCTATTCCATTTTGGGGAGGGGTCTTAGGTGTTGACATATGCATTTTTATTCCTCTACCAATATAGAATGTGTTAAATTTATTAGAGATAAACTTCCCCCTTTATCAAATCTCAAGCACTTAGACTCTTACTTGTTTCCTTTTCAACTCTAGCCAAATACCACTTAAACAATTGAAAAGCATCTAATTTTTCTTTAAGAAATCTTACAGTCATCATTCTAGAATAGTCATCAACAATCATAATGAAATATTTGTCTCCATAGTAGCCTTGCACTTCAATAGGTCCATAAAGGTAAGTATGAAGCAATTCCAAAATATCATTAGATGTATAGGTTTTTCTCTTGAAACTAGACTTTGTCATCTTTCCCAATTGACATTGTTTACATATAGCATTATCAGGTTTCTTCAACTTTGGTAACCCTCTTAATCTTCTCATATTACTAATGCTTACCAAATAATCAAAGTTCACATGACATAACCTCTCATGCAATAAATATATATCTTCATTTTGTGCAAACAAACATGTCTCATCAAATAAATCTAGATAGAACAAGTTGTCTCTTATCTAATCTCCACTTCCATTCAGTTCACTAGTTACATCAAATATCTTGGCCTTCTTATGATGGAATTCAACTCTGTATCTTGATTTTTTCAACTATGAAACACTCAAAAAATTATAGTTAAGTCCTTTAACCCAATAAACATTATCACACTTGATCTCATCAGTCAATTGTATTGATCATTTACCTTTCATAGGACATGGTGCTTCATTACCAAACTTAACGTAACTATCTTTGTATGGTTCCATGGTTTCAAACTTACTTTTATCACCAGTCATGTGATGTGAACAACCACTATCAATTATCCATCTATCACCTTTACTCGCATATGAAATTAATGCACTTTTCTCATCTTCATCAAAATCTTCTTTCATAGCAACATAAACAACTCCTTCATCATTACTATCAGACTCATTAGTTGTTTCTTCTTCAGCAATGTAATAAGATTTCTTACCTTTGTCTTTGTAGTTCTTGTTTCTCCTATTATCTTTATCATCTCTTTTTCCTTTGTACTTTTTCCCCGTTCTTTCATCTTTGTCTTCTATGTTAGGACATCTTCAGCAATATGACCAACTTTTTTACATGAAAAACAAATTATGAGAAGTTTACCTTTGTATTTTTCCTCTACCTCTTAGAAGTATCTTAGTCATCAATGCTTCAAGCTCATCAAGTTCATCATCAAAAGCATCACTCTCACTATTCATACACTTTCCTTTTCCTTTCTTACTTATAACCAATTGATATTTTAAAATAGATTCAATAAAAGTAGGAGTGACATTATCAAAATTTGACAATTCAAAAGTAGTAAGCCTACCAACTACACCTTCCAAAGTCATATTGTTACTAGGGGTACATCTTAGTTCCTATATTACAAAAACTCTAATAGCATAAATAGGAAGTAGGGTTCTCAGTACCTTGCTAATCAGAGTCTCATAAAAAATATTTCCATCTGATCCTCTTATAACATTTACTGCCTCTTTGATTCTTCTATAGTATTGTATAATATTTTCTCCTTCCACCATTATCATTTCATCAAATTTACTTCTCGAGCTTTTTGATTTTGGTCTCAAAACATTTTTGTCTTCTCCATAGATAGTTTGCGATGTATCCCACATTCATTTAGAAATAGTGCAGTATTTTATGTCATCAAACTCAACATAGCTTAGGACTGATGCAATCTCCAACATAGCCTAGTTGTTTTCTTGATTCTCTTTCATCTGTTGAGCTATTAGAGGACTTGGTATTGTCACATATGCATGTTCCATATAGTACATTGCACCATCTCCAATTCTTGCTAGATGCAACTTCATCAAACTCTACTGTGCAAGAAAGTTCTCTTTGTTCAATTTGGCACCTCCTTTTTATACATTTTGATCTTTAGCTTCAAGTACCTTCAAAATTTTCTCTATAAGTACCAATACTAAAATACCAATTAGTAGAAAGATTTAAAAGTTTGTATAGAGTTATAGAGTATGTCAGATGGTGAAAGGAACAAAGTAGAGTACACAATTATATCAACTATTACTTGTACCAAAGAATCTATGGGAGGATATTAGGATGGACTTTGTTCTTGGCTTACTAAGGGCTCAAAAAGTGCAGGATTAAATTTGTGGTGGTCAATAGGTTTTCAAAGATGACACATTTTATTCCCTAGAAGAAGACTAATGATGTTGTTCATGTGGCATAAATACTTTTTTAGAGAAGTGGTTAGATTGTCGGTCTACCAAAGACATAGTTTTGAATTGATACACTAAGTTTGTTGGGTACTTTTGGCACACATTATGGGAGTAGTTAAAGATATATTTAAAATTCATCTCATCACATCATTCATGGACTAGTGATCAGACAAAAGGGATGAATAAGAGTTTGAGATATTTGTTGAGATATTTAATTTGATAAACCAAAGTGACCGGATTTGATTTTACCACAATCAAATTTTACATATACTAAATAAGCATGATTTAAGAAAAGCTTATGAAGTAGAATTATCAAGTGAACTAAATATTTCACCAATATCTAACATTTATATCTAATAGAGTATCATGAAGGAATTGTTGAAGATGAGGTTACAAAAGAAAAATGGAGTATTCTAGAAAGTACTTCAGCTACATAGGAGAATGAAGATATATTGGACAGTCTGAAGAAACATGACATAGGAAGAATATCTAGGCAAATGAAATGGACAATCGGTTGAAGATTCATCATGGGTAAAAAAGGAGGGGGTTATTTGTCTTGGTTTCCCTTTCAACACTTGAGATATGATATGGTCACTTCTCAAATCACCTTAGGTGTCTGATACAGGAGCATCATAGGTGTAAGGGTAATCTTGCATCACCCAAAAATATTTCTACTTTGTCTTTTCAATAAGGGTTAGTTAAGTGCATAGTTGTTATCTTTGGAACCTTAGTATTTTTAGTAAGTTGTTCATTTGATCTCAAAATGTTCTAGTTTCATCCATGGAGGTTCATTTCAAATATATCAACCTAATAGTAAAGTTTCATTCAAATGCTAATAGTATTTGTGAAGATATTGAGAATGTTTGGTACAAAAATTTTGAACTCAATTTTGAAGGCCTTAGAGGCTTTGAAAAGGGTTCCAACCTCAATTGACTAGAGCTCACACGAGTTAGGCATTATACATAAGAAGGTGTTGTTTCTAAATAGGGGTAATCATGATCAATCAGAGAAATGTTTGATGGGTTATGGTTTATAGAAGTTGTGCTACCTAAAATAATAAAATAAAATTGGTTGGGCCAACTCTAATATAATAGGATATGAAAAATTAAAATAAATTAGATTTTGTCAACCTTAGGGTCTTAGGATAAAATTCTAGAATAGAGAAGGCTCGTAGGGTTGTCTAGGGCAATTATGGGTTGTTGGTGGTGGCTCTGGCTTATAGAATATTGTAAGCAAAATGCCCACATGGATTTAAATGTTTTATTTTTAAATTTATAATTCCATACTTTTGGAGATAATAAGAAGCCAAACTTTGTTCTTGCAACTTGTTGTTCCTCTATTTATGTTATGTATTTGTCTTATTAAGGGGAGCACCCTTCATCAAGACTACATTAAGGAAGATGAGATAGATAATTCAAAGGAAGATAGGTCTACTAAGATTATGATTGTTTAGGGAAATGTGTGAGAGATAAGAAACTCAAAATGTAACTCCCCTGCTTTGAGGAACCTTGGATGAGGAACGACTAATCAAATACCCCAAAGCTAAGTGACTTTAATGAGTTAAAAATCATGGGCTACATCCAAGTCCTTCAGAACATGAATGTTGCTTTAGAGAGGATCATCCCTAACACTATCAAGATGGTCGAATTCAATATTGTTCTCACATCTATCTGCATGTTTCAAGAAGGTCTCATGAACAAGGCAATTCTTGGAGAGTTCACAAGGAAGATTAAGTTGAAGAAGAATTTGAAGAGATGCAGATAGAAAGAAAAGGATAAGAACAACAACTACGAAGAGGATGGTGATGAATGGAAGAAGAGCTCCATCACCTTGGTAAGAATTGGGAGACAATTAAGAATCTCAAATTATTATTTTCTATGTTACTATTGGCAAAAATTTTGTTAATTTTTGGTTTTGATTGTTATCTATTTTTAGATATTTCATATTCAATATTTTAAATGATTTTATTCCTAGTGTTAGGGGACAAAAGATTTCAGATTATAGGATTTTAAAGATTTATCTAAGGATGTGGATAGTATTGTAGTTAGTATAGATAGTAGTAGTACTAGATGTTATCTTATCTTTAAAACTCTGGTGAACATTTTTGATGATTTTGTTAGATGACTGTTGTGTGTACACCTAATTGCAATGACCCAGTAATGTGCTTAGGTTTGAAGTTGTAATGTAATTTTTTGTCTTTAGGTTTAGGGCCCTCTGCCTACCATCTTAAATTTTTTTAAAATACTTATTAGTAAAAATAATCAATAATTAATTTTCTTTTTTAATCTAAAAACTAAATTAAATCACTTATTAATATTCAATCATATGCAACACATGTGATAGAGATGTATGAAAATGGTGAAAATAACATAAAATAGGATTTAATTATCTTTCATCATGAAGCATGTATAGTTCATAATAATGGTAGAGTGTTTTTTTGTCACTAATCATTAAAAAACTACTAAGAACAAGGGTGATAATAATCTCTAATATAATTTGACATTAAATTTTTCTATATAGTTACCTCAATTATGTATACTATTTTACGACTAAAATAAAGACAACAATAATTATTGATAAATAGAAATAAAAATAAGTAAAGAGAAACATTCACATTTTTTGTGCAGCGCTAACAAGTGAAAGTACAATATAATCATTTGGATATTTTGTTTAGTAGTGACTATATTTACGAATCTTGAATAACAAAAGAAATGCTAGTCATTGAGCCCAATATCAAGAGTCATATTTCCTATTTAAAAGTTTTCCAAAGCCAAATATATCAGGTGTCTCTGCAACTATAGATAGCAATATCCATTTTTAAAATAATAACAATGATTATCAGTGCCCCTTCGTGATAGGGTTCACTTAGGATTCTATCCTATATATGACTTAATAGGACTTCAACCAAGTTTTAAAAAATCTCCAATCATTTACCTCTCTCTGTACTACTTGATCAACTCCTCACCTGGGGTACTCTACCAAGTTCAAAGATTGTCCATTGTTACCCTTGAGGCCTTTTATCTCAACCATTGACTCAAACCTTCAAATCTTTCAAAATACCTTGAAAGAGTGTGGATGTCATCAAATTCAATGAGAATTGTTGGACAAGTATCAAAAATTCAAGCTTTTTCCTTCTCTTCCCTACTGATCTCTTAGCTTCCTCTAGTAGGCCTAGTAGCCTTTTATCCCTCAATTACATCTTTGTTTGTTGTTTTAGGTCTTAATTCAAATTTCTTCCAAAGAACTTGTCAAAATAATGCCCATTCCTAATTCTCTATTTGGAGCACTAAAATATTTTTGAGGTCATATTGTCCCATGCATCTGTACAAGTCTAAACCGTATGTTGAGGGTGTTTAAAATTTTCCAAACTCACTCTAATTCAAGATTTCAAAGACCAATGAAATGGATTTACTTGATCTTGAACTTGCTTCCACTCATTGTTAATACTCCAATAAACATCTCATACTCATTATATTGAGTGGTTCAATACACTCTTGCAAGAACCAATGCTTTGTTACTTGTATGCACCTAGTTGAGTTATCACTAAGCTCACCTAGGGCAAGACATTAAAATTTATAGCTTGTGGTTTCTAGGCTGAAACAAAAACCAAAAGAATGTAAATTTTATCTTCTTTAAGACATCCAAGGGTTGTTGCAAACTAGCAATGGAGTTTTAAGAAAGAGTTATTTTAAAAGCAAATCTGTGATTCAATCCAGAGAACTTCATAATAGGTTTTGAATTTGTTTGAACAACAAAAACCGTATACACACACTCACCAAAACATAAAAATAAAGAAAAGATGTTGATCTAACTATCTATGGTGAAAAGTAACCATTTCCAATCAATATGATATAAGATGCTCGTGTTGCAAGGAGATTGCACAAGAAAATGTAGAAATTATCAATGATATTTCATTCAAATTTGCACCACAATGGCAACCAATCTTATTGTAATGACTTAGGTTAGCTTAAATAGGTTAACTCTACTTGTTCTAACTATTTTCCAAGCACCATAACTAATTATACACAAGTCTCACTTTCTTGCCAAAAGTTATTAAGCAACTTGATAAAGTTGTAGAAGTTGACATTGACATCCTTTTGCAACTTTTGACATATTTATACAATTCAAGTTTCCATGCTATCAAAAGGTGTAGAATATATTTTTAGACATTTATAACATATCTATCCCCTAAACAAGCTTCCATGACTATTACATCCTAGTTTTGCACATTTTTCCCAATTTGGCACAAATGACAACTTTTTGCCCAAATGAGCAACATCTTACCAAACTTGGAACAACTACAAAATAAACTCACCAATCCAAACAAAAATAGAAATTGGGCTTCAAAAATAGTTCTTATTCTCACCATGACCTATCTAAGATCTTACAAGCCAAAACTTCAAGGGATTTTCATCCAACCCTAAGGTTTTCTTACACCATTCTCCTTAGGACGAAGGAAGTTAAGTCACATCAAGAGATAGTAGTGCCAAATTAATGTCCAACTTATTGAAGTTTGTCTTATGTGTCCATGTGGATTTTGATTTGTTCATGCCTTTTTATTTGATCAAATTCTCAATTTAAACTTTGTGTCTAGTCTTCTTTTCTACCATTGATCCTAAGATATTTTCTATTCGAGGCTTTGAAGGAGTAGGTAAAGGCAAGTCACTAGTTATCCGTGTAACATCTAAAAATTCTTGTTTGCATTTGAGTTTTTACCCATATAAGACACCAAGTATTCTGCATCAAAAACTAGAGAAAGATCTATATTTTCTAGCAAATCAATCTTGTAAGCATTGTTTTCATAATTAGCTAAGATTTTACAAGGACGGAGCCTTATCATCTACAACTTGTTAGGTATACCTTTTTGGAACCTTTATTTGTTCAAATGTACCATGAAAAAATCTCCTATTTAGTACTACAGATCCTTCCTCTTTTCATCTAATTTTTTCTTAATCTTGTTGGTGTTCTCTACTAGTGATTGCTTGACCTATTCATGAAGCTCCTTCATGGGTTATGCAAAATCTTTTGTATAGCCACTCTTTTTATCCATGCATCTAAGATCTTTGAGTTCACATATGCCCCTTGGATGCAAAACATACACTACTTCAAATGGACTTTTCCTTGATATCCTATTTACTGTATCATCATAAGAAAACTCAACCTGATGGATGATCTAATCCCATGATCGGCTATATTCTTTGGTTAGACATCTTAAGAGGTTCCTAAGGCTCTTGTTAACAAATTCTATTTTCCCATCTATTTGGGGATGGTAGGAAAACCCAAAGGATAAATTTGTACCTAGTCTCTTCCAAAAAAAATTCGAAAAGTGACATATCAATTTGGAGTCTTTTCTAGATACAATGGTAGTTGGAAAACCATGAATCCTTATTACTTCCCTAAAACTTAAGTTAGCAATTGTTCCTAAAATTTTACACATGCTGAAATTTTACCTTAATAGTAACATTGCAGAAGAAATCATCCAAATCATTCACTTTCTATTCATCCACATTTCATGATTTTTTGCAATCATATAGAAATGATGAGCAAAAGGAAATATAATGTTCAGTGTATAAATCATCAACTGATATGTACAATTTTCAGTTTTACAAAGTATGGAATGAATAGAAAATGTTAGAAGTGAAAAATCTCACACAAGCCATGAGTCTAACTACTGTCTTTCATACATATTGAGAATGAAGGAAAAATATAACAGAAGAATATAGAGTTAGAGATAACCAGTCATTTCCTTTTCAGCATTTGACTAGTTATATGATCTTTGATGCCACTCCTATTTCAGCTCTTGATCTTACAGCTTCGGGTCTTCATTCTCCTGCTTAGGAAAAAGTGGGGTTAGATCTTGAAATATCTAAGCAATGATTGATTACCTAAAACTATGTACCCATGCATGCAATATTTTTCCTATTCCAAAATACATATCAAAAATAGTAAAGTGTATTCTAAGTGCTCAAATAATGAAAAAAGTAGAAAATATGATGTTAAAGGGATATATTAATTCTGATATGAACAGGTGTAGATCATAGGAGAGTAGTTTCATGAGTGTCACGAGCCTGTGTTTGAACCTCATGAAATAATCTTTCAAATATCATGAAATAAATGGGTTTTGAAAGATCGAAAATCATGCCAACCTCCTAAATGCCATAGATAATTAGAATATAGTCCTGATCAGACAAGTGGAATTCATGAAACTATCCCTTATAACAGTTACAACAAAATGCATCTCCAAGAGCTTACACAACTAGATGGCATGGAAAGATTTTGTAGAGACAAGCTCTGAATTTCATCAAGAGAGATACATTTTTGCAATGGTATCACCTTTAATGATGACATTGATTTGTTAAGAAGGGATGAATCTCATGAAAAGCAAGTAGTTATGAAGACCATCAGTGAAAGTTCTGTAATTACTGAACTGATACACAGTCAAAATAATGTTTTTAACCACAAACAGGAGCAAGGCAAATAGAGAAATGGTAGAGGAAGTGCTCACTGATGGGAGATTTTTAGATTCCCAACTTCTGTGAAGATAACTTTGAAAACCACAAGAAAAAGTATATAATGGATAGAAGATCAAGGATTCTGAAATGTGTATGTAAACAATGCCTCAAGAATATGAGGGATTAGAGAATATATATTGTTTGTTGCCATCATTGTGCATTCTTGATTTTGGAGATTTCAGTTCTAGAACTTGTGTAGAGTTTGACTCTAATGAGGAACCATTTTCTCACTCTGACTCAGCTTCATGTTTTGGCTACTATTATGGTAAGAAAGATTCTACATCTACATGGAATGATTGAGATACCAGATCCTCTAGCACAAAAATTCATCTTTGAGCTTTTTGTTGAAACTGATGACATTGTTGTCACACATAAAGTTCAAATGTGGGGAATGAATGACCCTGTTTCTTATATTTTATCAGAAGGGGAATCTGCTCCCAAATTGAAAATATATGAAGCTATGTTTAAAATACATGGAAAGGAAAATATCCAAGCAATTCAAGAAGCTTTTGAATCTAGTGTAAAATGGTTTGTACACATCTGCTGCTGGTTTTTTGCTTTGCAAATTTCTTGAAGTGGGGTTACTAAGAAGGCAAGGCAAGAGGGCTACTAAAAAAGTTTTACTTGACAGATTTCCATATGGAGGTGTTATTCTATGACTCAGATTCATCTATGGGACTCGACAGGTTGAAAGCTTTAAGATTCCATTAGGGATTGTTGGTGCTCCCCTTGAAACGGTCTTAGGAAATTCAAAATCTACATCACAAATCCTAGTCATAGGACCACTATTTGTGCCACCAGGAAATACATCATCTATTACTAAGGTTGTTGTGCGACCAGCAATAGATGTTTCATTTCTTCCTGGGATAATTGATGTATGGGGTATCGGTCATCTTGCTGATCACTGAGAACAAATCTTTCCAATAGGAGTATTCCTATTGCTAGGTTTTGCTAAAATGGTAGATACATTTGAAAGTTAATGGAGCCATTGGAAAGTTTAAAAAAGGTAGTAGATAAGAAGGAATCTATAGTCATTGAACCTAGGAACTCAAACTCACACAGGTTCCATAACATTAGCAGTGGGAAGTAGAGGAAGAACGATATAGGTCGAAGAAGACACTGCTACGTTAAGAGCAGAACTACATTTTTTTGCAATGCCAACAAGAAAAACAAAAGCTGCATCAAAGAAGATTGGTGGCACAAGTCCTTTTAAAAAGAAAATGCTCAAAACTTATATTGGAAAAAACAACCAAGAAGCTCCAGCAAATACAACAATAGCGGCCAACATAGAGACCCAGAAATAGTAAAATCTTTTAAACAAAAATGCTATACCTTTCATGTTCATGCATGGTGGCTCCAAGGTTTTGTTTCCTTTCATCTTTGAAGACCAGTATATTTGATAATGGAAGTGCATTAAAGCTCATCAGAAACCCTCGTTCTCCCTTCATCAAATTTTCCAGACTCTTTGAATGTCATGATAAAATGAAAACCTTTTAGGGTTGCAGAGGGATATATATGTCCTTTATCATTTTTAATATTCTTTTGGAGTCTGCACAGGTTTACATGGAATTTTTATCCCTTTTAAAAACTTTATATTTATTAAGTGAAAGGAGGAGGGGGTTTTTATGTTTATGCCTTAGGGGTCTTGTTTATTTGTTTCTTTTTGCATAAATTCTAATATTGTAAAGGAAAAATATTTTAATGATAATCTTTATAAGTCATTAAATATTTTTTCTATTTTCAATGCAAAAAGAAGGCAAGAGGATTGACTCCGTATTTATGGTTTTTTAAGGAAAGAGTTAGTTTGCAAACATTAGGAGCCTTTTTAGGAGGGAATATGGGGTCGAGTTTGACTTTGCCAAGTCAATTTGTGGGTCTTTATGATTTTTTAGAGCATTTTTAGGGCAATTTTGAGTGAGTCATGGGGTTCATTATGAGGTAGTGGGATTTTCTTAGGGATAGGATTTAATTTCATGAGTCAATAAGTTCTTATTTTTGGGTTATCTTTTTGCATTCGACCCAAGAGTTGGGCATGGTATTTAGTGAGTTTTTTGAACTCATTTTAGGGAGTTCTGATTATGCAGAGAAGTTTTTGTGGCCATATGGAGTCCTTAACTTTTATTTGTAGAAGTTTGTAATTCATTTTGGGAAGTTTAATACAGGTGACAGTAGTTGAGTTATGCTATTTGTGTCAATTTCTAAACCTTCTTTCTTTCTGCAATTCTGTGTGTAATGTCAGAATGATTTGATAAAGCAATTAGTGAATTGTTATTGTTCCTTATTATTTTGTCTCATTCTATCACCTAGTTATAGAGTAGTAAGTCTATTTGCAGGTTGTAATCTATGTTTTTAAAGGTGAAATCAGTAAGAGAGAGGCATTTGTATTCCTCCTTTTACAAAATTCATTCTTCAAACCTTATTACAAATTACTTATTCAAATATTTATAGAAAAGAAGTGGTTTTGTTTGTGCTTCAAGTAGCTAAACAATCTTTCTATGTTAGTTGTATCCAAATTTTTCATATCACTTTTGGTGTATCACCCATCTCTTAGTTTAGAGTGTAGGTTTTTAGATTTATTTTCAGCAATTTCTCCCCTTTTCCCAAAAGTTTAAATTAGGATCATGGAAATGTCACTGAATACTCAATAGGAGCTAGCCTAGAAACTGAAGGTTTCACTTCACTACATGTCTCACCAAGAAGTGATTCCCATGTTAGGTCTGGATTGCTGAACTTTTTCAGTTCAGTACTAGTCACAAATTCTGGTACTTAACAACAATCTAACATGCATCATGTACAACCTTAAAAGGTATAAAATGGGCCACGTTATTGAACCTATCTACAACCACATAGATGCTATCATATCCATTATTAGTCTTAGGTATTCCTTCCACAAAATCCATGCTTATGCTCTTCCATGGTCTGTTGGGAATGGGAATTGAAACTTGTATTTGATGAAGTACCTTTAGCTCTTTGAAAAATTTTACAAGTTTCAACATAACTTCTAATATCCTTATACATCCTATGCCAATAGTAAAACCTCAAAACTAATTATAGTGTCTTGTTGAACCCAAAATGACCACTCATACTACCATTATGTTTCTCTTGAATTAATTTCTTCCTTGTTAAGCCTCTAGGTACATCACGTTGCCCACCTTTAAACAATAAACCTTTTTGTAATGTGTAATATGCATATTCACTATGAAAATGATGATTGAAATCCTAACATACCTTGCAGGGGATAGAAAAGTCTTCATTGTCCTGGTAGAGATATTTGAAGTTGTCAGTGAATATGCTTTTTGACTAAATCTCATGCACTGTTAATTACCTCTTGCTCAATGCATCAACAACTTCATTTTCTTTCCCTCTTTTATGCTTAATGGTGAATGTATAATCTTGAATGTATTCCTTTTATTTTTCTTGAGAATTTGGGAAGCTTAAAGCTTGATTATCATGTAGGAAACAAACTCTTTCGGTAAGAGGTAATGCCTCCATTTTCTAAATGCTTGCACTAATGCATGTAATTCCAAATTATAGGATGAATATCTCTTCTTAGCTTCAATGATATTTTCACAATGAGATGCCATAGGTTTATCCTCCTCACATTGTACTGCCCTTGCGACTATGTTATTAGCATCATACTCCACTATAAATAATTTATCAAAACTTGGCAATGTTAGGACAAGTTGAGTAGTTGTCTTCTCATTCAAGTTGTTAAAACCTTTACCAACTTTCTTTGTCCAATGGAACTTAGCTTTTATGTTTCCCTTTATTGTATCTAGAACTAGTGCACAAATCTCACTGAAGTGCCTAATAGACATCCTATTAAATTGTGCTAGACCATAAAAACTCCTTACCTTACTAGCTATATTGGGAGTAGGCCAACTGAGAATTGTTTCAAATTTGGTGGGATCCATTTTCAAGTCTCCTTGTGAGATGACAAAACCAAGGTAAACCAATTCCTACTTCAACAAATCACATTTCTCCAAATTGGTGATTAGTTTCTCTTCATGCAGACTTTTTGAAACAATTTCTAGATGCTTGAGGTGTTATTCCTCGATCTTGATAGATATAAATATATCATCTAAATAGATAACTTAAAAAATACCAATGAAGTCCTTTAAGACCCCATTCATCATCCCCATGAAGGTGTTAGGGGAATTAGTCAACCCAAATGACATAACAAGCCATTCATAGAGACCTTTTGTGGTCTTGAAGGTTGTCCTCCATTCACCCCCTCCTTAATTCTTATTTTGTGATTTCCACTCTTAAGATCTATCTTGGTAAAATAATTTTCCCCTCATAGAAAATTCATTAGATCCACAATCCTTAGAATAGGGATTCTGTACGTAATAGTGATTATTTTATTACCCTTGAACCATTGCATAGTCTGCAAGTACTTCCTTTCTTTGGTGTCAAAAATATTGGAACTGAACATGGGCTAATGCTCTTCCTAATTAGGCCATTGTTAAGAAGCTCATGTACTTACTTTTCAATCTTCTCATTTTATTGGGGAGTCATCCTATGATAAACTTTGTTAGGCAGTGAGGCTCCTAGGATAAAATTAATTTGGTGGCATATAGCCCTCATAGGTGGTAAGGTAATAGGCTTTCCATCACTTGCAATCTCCTTAAATGGATCTAATAACATTTTTACCTTGCAATCTCCTTAAATGGATCTAATAACATTTTTACTTCTTCTCTGGATTCTTCTCCTTAGGCTTCAACACAAGAGAAAACCCCACTCCATCTCATTCCTTCAAAGTATCCAAGAACTTCTTTTTTTCCACTCTAGAAGTACATTAGAAACTATAGACTTCATTTCTTTTGCCTTTGTTATTGACTAAATTCTAAAATTCACTCCATCTTTCTTAAATGCATATGAATTCTAATTGGACCTCAAAAATTTTTAGGTATTGTTGAATTTCACAAAATCGAGGAATAGTTTTAAGTCATATTCCAATTTTACAATTTTGAGATATATGGAATTCTCAACCTCTAATTTTGTGATTTGGGAACTAAGCCTTCTATTGCATTCTAATTTTGTGATTTTAGAACTAGACTTCTAGTTGTGTTTTGATTTTGGTGGAGGATGCATCTTCAGTGAGCAATTTTGTGATTTCAATGATACTGGTTCTTTGATAGTCTACAGTTCTGAGAATCATAAAGAGGCATCAATTTCATTAATTGATTAGTATAAGAGGTTATGTTAAAGATTTTTTCTATTTGTCCTATTTTCTTCTGATATGGCATTAATCAAAGATGGCTTGTGCTAAGGATTTGAAGGAAATATAGTCATTTAATGCATTTTGCCTCATACATAGATATAAGGAGATATGGTAGGTTTCATCTTGTTATAGAAAAACATTCTTTTGTAATTTTTGCATTTTTTTTGTAGGATGAGAGATATGAGTTTGCCAATGCAATCACATGATGAAAGTGAAGTGTCATACCCAATTATGCAACCAGGATTGACACCAGCCCAAGAGGACCAATTTAATATCATGAATAGTATGCACGTAGGTGCATGGGATCTGCAAACAACATATGCTCGATACCAAAGTGACTTACATGAAATCCTGATAGAAGAAGAGATTAGAGAGGCCCCAAACATGCTAATACGAGTGTCAGATGAAGAAGTTGTCGAGTGTTTAGAGGAAATTCTCGACATGATTCAAGAATTGTGATTTTCTTCTATTTTATCTTTTTTATTGTAATTATTTGTAATGAGTTGCAAGTAGTCTCTAGGTAGTTAGGATGAAAAGCCCTGAAGATTTTTTGCACCCTTTCGTGTTCTATAAGAAAGGTTACCATGGCCTTGTATAGACATAGATACAAAGATACAAAAAGAAACATTGTAGATACTCACATGCATAGCATAAGCTAGATACTATAAATTGTTACAACCCACTTGTACTTCATTTTTGAATTAATAAAATATATTGTGTTATTTACCAGAAGATAGGGAATTGGTCATTGATTTTGCTGGACCAAAATCTTTTTTGGATTAACACTATTGGGGCAAACCATTGAAAAAAAACCTCATATGCTTATGTATGTTTTGTATAATTAGTCTTCATCTACAAGTTAAATTCAATTATCTAGGGTTAAATTCTCTCAGTTTGTCTACTCATTAGTTGATGGTGGCGCACTCATCTCCATGAAATAAAATATATCCAGTAATCATAAAAGTTGACTCTCTTCTCTGATTTGGAAGGCACTGGTCTAATTATAGTTTGAATATTAAGAACAACTTTGTGGAAGGTAAACAATTAGTATCAACCCACTTTCATGTGTTGTAGTATACATGATAGATTATATAGTCCACCAATATAACTAAGAGGGGGGAGGGTGAATCAGTTATCCAACTCATATCACAATTATCAACCTTAATAAAATTTAACCCAGTGGGGATGGTATCCACAAGATGATGTACTAATATAAATATTCCTTGTTAGAGGATGGACCCTATTAGGAGTCTATAATAACATTCAGTACATATCAGTTCCTGTTAGGAGATTTTGAATCCCTATTAGGAGATCCCAACCCTATTAGGAGTTGTGCCAACCCTATTAGGAGTTATAGAAGGTAAATGGACCCACTATCCAAATAGCTTTAGGGGCAAGACCAATGAACCCACTATCCAAATGATCTCTATATTATTCTTTGGAAAATAATATAAATGAATCGTATGTCCTTCTTCTTTCTCTATCATGTCAATTTCAGTTCTGCTCCTAATTTTGTAACCAAATCACAAATCTTGCATCCAAATCCATGATAACTTATATGCATTCACCAAGCACTTTGTTACTTTTTGCACTTCACATTCAATACAATTATCTCACACTTTTACAAATAAGGAAAACATCTTTCCTTTATATCGTATCTTGAAAATAATTCCTTGAGTTGGTCTTGAGGCTTTCCCAACTAATTATAATAAGATAATTAATTAATTCATCATTACAATAGCACTGTCAGCTCACAATCCATGCAACTTCTCACACATGTAACACTAGGGCTTGCATATTTGTTGATGTAATCATCAAATTGTCTTATGTCACTAGTTGACCGCACATCTCTAGATTATATCTCTGTTAGAAGATATAATATACACATAATCACAACAATTGTATATGCTACGAGCAATTATAGATTGAGGAATAGAACAATTAATCTAGACCCTAAGAAATATGACAACCCAACTCTGCACAAAGGAATTCCATCTGATAAACGTTCTCAAAATAGCTCACAGAGAAGGCTAGATGCAAATCAACAAGCATCAAGTAAGCAATAGGTAAATAATTCTTTTATTTGTAATCCTATGTCTCAACTAAAAGTTTTTGTCCCATTTTTAGAAATAGTGAGGAATCTTGAGTATGGCAAGGTAGATTTAAATATTATATAGAAAACCAATAAAAGTCATGGGAAAGATCATGTTGAGGGGATCACAAGGTTGTTTATTTAGGGTCTAATGTGAATGAAACCATTTCTCAAGTTGACCCTTTTTATTTAACTCTTATTATAAATAATAAATTGGTTAGAAATTGAATGATAGATTCAGGAGTTGCTATGAATATTATGTTTGCTGAAGTTATGAATGAATTAGGCCTAAAAGTAGACATATCTTATGGGAAATGTTGTGCAATGAACAATAGGTTCATTCCAATCACTAGGGTTATTAAAAATGTTGGCTTCAGATTTCCCTCTTCTTCGAACATTGCATATAAGATAGATATAACAGTGGTTGATGTCCCAGCTTCATATGGTATGTTACTCTCAAGACAATGGTCAAACCTAGTTGGGGGGCACATACAATTAGATTTATCTTATGAAACAATTCCTATAAATGGTAATAATATAAGAATTGACAAAGAGCCTAGATTTGAATATATCATTGAACATTTTCACCTTGACATAAATATAAATTTTGGTCAAATGGATATAGATATTTTTCAAATAAATGTTAGCAAACCTATCCAGAGTACAGGAACTACTAGTGTTATCATGCAGGAGGAAAGCAAAAGAATATGGCACTTGTATTTTGATGGAGAATTTAATAAGGAGGGAAACCACAATAGAATGAACTTGACATCCCCTTCATGTACACATTCCTAGTTAACTTTGAATGTACCAATAATGTTGTTGAATATTAAGCATTAATTTTAGGGATTGACATTGCAAAACATCATAAAATTAAATTACTATTGGTATTTGGTGATTCTAAACTAATTTTATACCAAATAAGTAATAAATTTGTAACTAAATGTTCTAGACTTAAAAAATACAAAAATTATGTATGGGATTTAAATGAACATTTTGATGCCTTTCCAATCAATTAGATAGATAGGGGTGATAATTCTCTAGCTAATTTGATAACTAATATAGCTATTAAACATAATGATATACCATTACAAGATATAGTCTAGGTGGAAATAAAAAATAAGTCATTTGTACCAGATAATATTCATAATTGGCAAGTTTTTGAAGATGACAAGGATGTGTTAAATTGTTTGACATGTCAGGAAAATTACCAAGATACTGAAATCAATTGGAATGGATTAGTGGAAATTTAGGATTGAAAAGACACTATTTTGGGTGAGGAAATAGTTCACCTTAAGCTCAACAAGGTATCTAAAGGATTGATCACACTAGAAAGAGTTTTCAGCAAGCATGAAATGCTCAAGACACATACCCCTGTCATGACAAAAGATTAAGTTGAGAAGATAAATTTAGGTCATGAATGTTCACAAAGAGAGGTGTTTATTGGTAAAAAATTGTCTAAGAAAATTAGGACAGATCTGATTTCCATACTAAGAAAGTACATAAATGTTTTTTCCTTGTCATATGATGACCTTAAAGCATATAGGGAGGATATCTTTCAACATGTAATCCTTCTGAAACCATATGCAAAACCATTTAGGCAAAAACAACATCCCATAAACCCAATGTTGGCACCTAAAATGAAAGAATAACTGATTAAAATGAGGGATACTAGAATAATTAAACCAATCAATTATTCTACATGGGTCTCTAACTTGGTTCCAGATAGAAAAAAAATGGTAATATAGGGTTATGTGTTGATTTAAGGAATTTAAATATATCTTCATTGAAAGATAATTATGCTTTCCCAAATATGGAGGCTTTATTACAAATGGTTATGATAAATGAATTGCTATCTATGATGGATGATTTTTTTGGCTATAATTAAGTGAAAGTTAAAGAAACTAAACAATATAAAATAGTGTTCACTATCCCTTGGGTGACATACATGAATGCTAGGATGCCTTTAGGCTTAACCAATGTAGGAGAAACATTCTAGAGGATCATGGATGTCACATTTGATGGTATAATTGACCACATTTTGGATATTTATCAAGATGACTTGACAACTTATTCAAAACAAGCAGAAGATTATTGTAATCACTTAAAGAAAATCTTCAAGAGAGCTCTTAAATATAAAATATCTTTCAATCCAAAAAAGTGTCAATTTAGAGTTACAGAAGGTAAATTATTAGGTCACATAATTTCCAAAGAAGGATTTAGAATAGATCTTGATCAAGTGAAGGCTATTGATAGCATAAAAAATTCAAAGACAAGTAAAGCAACATAATCATTCTTTGGTCAGATTAACTTTGTCAAATGATTTGTATCTAATTCCGTTGAGATCATTAAGCCAATGTTAA
This sequence comes from Cupressus sempervirens, assembly GCA_028749045.1. Lineage (NCBI taxonomy): Eukaryota > Viridiplantae > Streptophyta > Pinopsida > Cupressales > Cupressaceae > Cupressus > Cupressus sempervirens. The sequence continues at coordinate 861,348,458 of CM053789.1, read as the reverse complement.
AAAAGCTAAAGAAGGGGGCTGATTTGATTTGGGATGATGAGGCCTTACAAGCCTTTGCAAATATAAAAGGAACTATTAAAGAGGCACATGTGCTTAAAGCCCCAGATTTTAGTAAATAAAATTAGGTTTTTTCTTTTGTATCTTATCATACAAGTGTTGTTGCTAAGCTCTAAAAGAATGAAGAAGGAGATGAGCAACCTATTTATTTCTTTAGAAGAAGCTTACAAAAATCAGAGTTAAATTATGATATCAACAAGAACAAGCTTATGCTTTGGTTAAAGTAGTTAAAGCTTTTCGCCCAGATTTAGTGGGTGTTAGTGTTGTTGCCTATGTGTTTGAAATACAAATGGAAAATGTATACTTTTGGGGGGGTGAATCAAAAGTACTAATCTCTATCCAATAAAACTTTTAACTTAAAACAATGCATGCATAAACATATTTAAATAACATGTAAAGTAAATGCATTCACATAAACACTTGACACCAGATATGATTACCCAAAAACCCTCCAATGAGAAGGTAAAACTGGGGTGGGGATGACACCCACAATTCTTCACTACTACAGCAATAAAGTTCACCTGTTAAGGTTACATGATTTGATCATTCTCATGATCTACCTTGTGAAAGGACTGCTCTATTAAAGGCTTATAAAGGATTGTTAGATTCCACCTTGTTAAAGGATTTTAACACCCTATTAAAAGTGTGCCTGGCTAAAGGACTTTAGAATACTCACTTGGAATGTTACCCTGTTAAAGGATTTCATAATGACTGTTAAGTCAACCTTAATAAAAAGGATTTTATCCTGCTGATACAATTGTTAGAAAGTATAGTAGAATGTTTGATTTGATACACTTACAATCTGGTATTGTTGATTTCAGATCTCAATTCAGTCCTTCGTAATCCTTTCTAATTTGATATGAAATTTTTGTATCCTCGATCCTCTGTTCTAATAACTGATTATGCAATTATGTCCTTCTTCTAAGCCACCTTGAATGTATACTGATCAATTCACCTCTTTTCACTTCCTTCAAATCCTCTCCAGTATCACCTTCTTGCATGCATTCTCTAATGCTCTCTTATACATACTAAATTATAGGGCTTCATCTCCCTTTAAAAAGACTTTGGTGGCTTAGGGTTAGGTATGAATCTACAATTGTGATTCATTCATTTTTTCTACTCAATTCCTTCCATTTTTCTAATTGGTTGCATGTTGATCACATAGGGAATCCAAATAGATTCGATCTTATCTTCAAAGCTTTGAGATCTATCCATATGTCAGCTCAAAAATGGTTTACATAGTTGTTTGTACCATCACAAACAACTAGGTCAATTCTGTGTTACTTGGCACTTGTTAATACTGATGCTCGACACATACTAGAATTCTATCTAGCTTGACACTTGAACTTTCTTGGCATCTACTATTCACTTGGCACTTGAACTGCTCAACAATTACTATTTACTCGACACTTGATTTACTCGGCACTTATTGCAACTCAACATCTATACACATTATACTCGGCATGAACAAGTGTGTTAACACTCAATTGTCAAAACCAATCTAAGATCAACAATCTCCCCCTTTGACATGAGTGGCAAAAACACTTAACTATACATGATGACTCTAATCTCCTTGAGTATAATATACATCCAATTTGACATATATACAAAACTTCAAAATTGTTCAAAATTTTGTAAAGAACTATATACCTCAAAATTTTATATCTATATATCTCAAATTTTTATAACCCCCCCTGAGTTAATGTATTTTTTTAAATTTTTTTTTGTATCCAAAATCTCTCTGAGAAGATTTTCCTATATTGTTTCTCTTTTGCTTCAGTCATTCTGATACTCTTTATTTGATATGTTCTGTTATGCCCTATTTCTACTTTACTCCCCCTTTCTTCTCTCTATTTATTTGTATCTCCCCCTTTCACATGTCTCCCCCTTGCATATATCTTCTCCTTTAATATTTGTCCCCCCTTTTGACACTGATGTCAAAGGGTCTATACACTAAGTGTGTATTTATCCAAGAAGTTCTTATTTACTTCCATTACAATCTTGAGAGCAACATCCCAGTTGTCTATTGCAACAACTAATTAGTTGATTTGGATGGTTGTCTCTGCTGCAAGGTGAACTAAGTCATCCAAAGTTGAAAGATTAAGATCTTTCTTGAGTATTGTCTCAGGATAGGCTAGTTATTTTTGTAGTATTTCCATGTGAGGGGTTAGGGAAGCTTGAATCTAAATTAGCTTAGATCTTGTGTTAGCCTCTTTTGTTGTTAACACAGCTAGTTCCTTTTGTGTGTGAAGCATGGAGTGAAAGTGCTTCTCACTTTGAGATAGGTTTTGTGGTAATTTCATACCAAATATTTCCAAGTTTCTTTCCAGACTCAGAATCCTCTGGCTCATTTCTTGTGTGAAGAGTGTGGGGTCACTCAATTTGGTGTATGGTGAGAATATATTCTCCAATACCTTCTTCACTTTTTCTATCTTTGTAGCCAGCTCCACTTGTGATAGTTCTATTCCATTGGATATTTTATCATTTAATTTAGCTTGAAACTTCTTTTCAGACCATTCCATGAGTTTTGCATTGGTTTCCTAGTCTTCATTTGTCACCTGTTCAACAATTTCTGACAATTGTTCCAATATAGGCTCGGTTTCATTAGGTGTTTGCAAGCTAAATGCATCTAAAAAGATGTCTTTAATCTCATGTAGTGCTTACCTTTTCTTATACTCCTTTATGAGTATTTCTTATTTCTTCTTCCTTTCCAATGCCTCCTGCATCTTATTGATCTATTCAAGGTTCATGGTTGCATAGTCATATTTTGGTATAACAATTTCCTCATCTAATGTTGGGTCTCCATAGTGAAGTACCCTTGCAACCTTTGTTAAGCTTGAGCCTAGTGTTGAAATTTGAAGTGGCATTGCATCAATGCTTGGCTTATGAAGGACTTTGGTAGGAGTGCTAGTAGTTGGTAAATTAACCAATGTTTAAATTGCTTCCTGCTCCTTTTCCTTTAGAATGTCCTTCTCTTCTTTTGCTCTTCCTTGATCAATCACAATTATTTGTGGTGCACCTTGTGTTTGTGTAATAAGTATAGATACCCCTGTCTGTCCTATTTGTTCCTTTGTGGGCTCCTCTACAGTCTTAGTCTATTGTTCAATCATAACAACTTTGATTGTGGTACCAACCTTTGTTGATGTATCTTTTGATGCTTGCTCATGAGGTTTACCACTAGTAGTTGTAGGGATGGTAGAAGGTGGTTCTTGTGTATTCACCTTATCCCTAGTTATGTTAGCTACTACTTTTTGTAACTCATCCACACTGACCAACACTCTATTATCACACAATTTTGCCTATAGTGTGGATTGGTCAAGGATCTTCTTTAGATCCTCTGCAATTAGTGGATTGATGTTCTGAGCTGAGCTGTCAGGAACATATTTTACTTTTATTGTCTCTGCAAGTCTTTGTGTCATGTGGAGGGCTTAATGGTGGCAGTTGTGTGTTTTTCACACTTTTTTCTATTTGCTACTCCTTAGCTGTTACCATTTCATCTCTCTTTTGTGGTGCGTCCTCTACTATGTTATCTGCCTTTTCTTTCTTAGCTTCTCCTTCCTTGTCATTCTTCTCATCTTCTCCATTTTTCCTTCCCTCAAAGGGATCTTCTTCTCCTTCCTTGATAGTAGTCAAGCCATATATCAGCTTCCACATTTGAGTTGATTTCATTACAACATCTTCAATCTTGTTTTGAAGAATGTTGAAGGCCCTATACTTGGGTGCAAACTTGCTACCATGTTTCTTGTTTGCCTTTGTTATTTACACTTTTGACAATTCTGGCATCACTTGTGCCAATATAGAATCTCTTATTTTCTTCTCCATATTTAGGCAATAATGCCATTTATTCTCAACAATTGAATATAAATCTTTGGGCATTGTAGTGTCAAATTCAAGTGGGGTATTCTTGAATTTTGCAATCATGGCATACACTAATTCTTCAATCTTATTTTGATCTTATCTACTTAATTTATTGAATTCAATATCTTTCAAACCAATCAAGTCTTCATTATCCCTAATATTATCACAAATTTTTTCTATATCAAACTTGGGAGCATGACTTACCACTTTGAATTAGCTTGTGTCTTCTGACTCGGTCCTTTCATCATCAGATTCAGATTGTGCAACATATTTCCCCCTTAATTTCTTCTGCACTAGACCTTGTTTTTCAATAGACTGCTTCTTCTCTTTTATTAGCTCCTTAGCCTTTTGAGTGGTGACCCTTGTGGTTGCTCTTGTAGCTGGAGCAGTAGGCTTTGCAAGACTTGGTTTAGCATTTTTCTTACCCTTGGGCTGAGCTGCAGGCTGTGTCTTAACCTTTCTCTTCTTTGACTCTTATTTTGCTGGTGCTTCCCCAACTTGTTCCTCCTTGACACCTTCTTCTTCTTCATCTTCACCCATTTTTTGGGGTAGGGCAAGAGTTTCTTGGCCCTGTTCTTCTTCTTCCTCTTCTTCATCATCATCATCATCATTACCTTCAGCTCCCTCACCAAATTTAGCTTTAAGCTTCTTTACCATTTTATCCTTTTTCTTCAGAGTTAAGGCAGCTTTCAACTCCATTTCAACTTTCAATTTGACAACATCATAATTGCCAGAGATTTTTTTTGTCTTGTCAACTTCTTCTACAAGTAGTGCAGTGATGGCAGCTGATGCTTCATCTATGTTAATTTCATACCCTAAAGGCCTTAGTCATCTCACTCTGGGTACTACAACCTGGATAAAGGTGTAATTAATGTCTACCAAAAAACATATGTCATTGTAATACTTCTCCACCAGGCAAACAGGAATTCTCAGCCTCTATTTCATTGACTGCTTGAAATCCTCAAAATAACTAGTCATCACAAACTCAAAATTATTTCCCATTTGTTCAATGTACTCATTTATTTGCGTAGCCATAGACCTATTAGTCTTCCATCCTACCTCATCAAAAGAGGGAAACTCATTTTGAACATAAAAGAATATGCATATCAATATGGAACCAAACTTACATTGAGCACTTTTAGATCTCCTTATTGCTCCTAGGTTTTCAATGATTTGCTGCAATTGTAGCTCTACCAGATCATAAGTATGATCTTTCTTCACAATCTTGTATCTTGCATCAACCGCTATACATGGCACACTATTCAATCAGCTTGACTAATAAAATTGTTGAGATATGACCCTTACTACAAATTCAAGAAGTGGATCCTTGATAGTATCTATTGTCATTCCTCTCTTGTTCCACTTTGCCTTTGTATTTTTCTCAATTGCTTCTTTAGAGTCACTCCTTAGGGTCTTGGGTCATTCTAGGGTTGGATATCATGTAACCCTATGCACAATCCTCTTTGACAATTTGAAAGGTCCTCCTTCCAGCAATAGGCATCCATCATGGATTCTGCTCAGAATGATTCTTATCCATTCCGTTTTGAAGACAGTGAGAAAATCTAAGGCACGGGTTAAGCCCTTTTTCTCTACGATTTTGAATTCTTCTTTTAACACTCCATTTTCACATAATTTATCATATGCTTGACAAATTTCCATGTCTCCTATTCCTCCAACCTTGTAGTTATAACATTTCCTTGCATCCTATACCATTACGACCTTGGGTGGAATAATAGATAATGCTCCTGCTAGGTCATTCTTATATGCAACCTTAGGAATAGCCCTAAAGTCTAGTTGCTTTACCTCATTACTAACCAACTGAACTTCAAATGGTTCCTTATCCTTAGGATTCCTAGAGCTAGAGTCCATTTTGCAAACTAGGGTTTCAACAAATATGAAACTGTGTAACTCAACACATGAAGAATACCTTTAGATCGATGAAATGGTGCTTGATCTCTATTGGAATCCGTGCACATTCTTCATTCTTTCTTGAAAATCACTTCTTTTCTCTACTAGCTCTTGCTCTATTTTCGTAATGATGAAAACATGAGTGGAAATCTGTCTTATACCCTTTCAAAATATAACATTTAATGCATGGTGCTTATACAGCTATAAACTTGACTTCTATTCAATTTATACTTTGCTCGGCATCCATTAATTTTGCATCACTTGACAACTATTAGAATTATCCGTACTCGGCTCCAATAGGAATTTCCCTCACTTGGCAGCTACTACTGACTCAACTTCAACTGGCTTTGGTTGACAACTCGGTACACACTAGAATTTTACTCGGCAATTGAAGAGAACTTTTCACACTCAGTAGTAAGATAAAAACTTAAAGATTTGACCTTGGTTTTTCCTTGTTGACTTGCATCTTTATTCATGCTAATTTAGACTTTTCAGCACTAACTTATCTTGGAACTGATGTATGATGAAGCATTTAAATATCAGTCCCACATACCTATTTTTGCTTAGTTTGTTGAGATCTGATCACTTGACCTTTCAGGTGAAGTGATCCCATCATTTGATGTGTTGCATCCTTCTTTCTTCTTCCATGTTTTGTTTATCTCTCCTCTAATGTGCTCAACATCTACCTTGCCTTTTCCTTTATTGAACTCTGAGCTAGGTGCCTTTGTCCTTATTGGGCAAGGCTTGCTGATATGACCAGTCTTCAAACAACTAAAGCATGTAGTTTGACTCAACCATCTGTTGTAGCTACCTCTGAAGTGTGTTCTTATGCAATTCTCAGAGATGTGTCCATAGTCTTGACAATAATGACAGCTATTTCTTGTATTGTAATCCCAATTATAAGAATTTTCATGGCTTCTTCCCTTGATTGATGACCATGTGGACTTGGATTTGCATTCAAAGGCTTTGTGTCCAAACTTTTGACAATTGTAACAACGTCCTTCAAATTTTGGTGCATGCATGGTTCTAGTTCTGCATTCATGTGCCTGATGACCTTGTTTGTTGCACTTGTAACAATGAATCATGTTCTTTGGCTTAGCATTAGCATTCCTACTCCTACAAACATTAGTTGTATGTCCTTTCTTTCCACAATGATGACAAGTAGGTTTAGAGTTCTTACCTTTACTATTTTTTTCCTTAGCAGCTTTGGATGATTCTCCTTCTTTAGTGCTTGTGTAGCCCAATCCTGATGTATCTTTACTAGATCTAGGGGATTTTAGTAGTTGCTCAAAGTACTTGATGGCTTCATTTGGCTTGTTGAAACTTTCAACAAACTCCTTTTCTCTTTTCAGGTCATTTTACAGTTGTTCATTCTACAACTTTAATGTAGTCATCTCAATGTCCTTGACATTGAACTCATGATGGGCATTAATCATTTGACTTAGGGTGTCCAATTGCATGTTTGAGACCTTGGATAGCTCTATTGATTTTTCTTTCTATCTATTTGCCAAAATTCTCTTGCATTCTTCAATCTGTAGTGCCTCTCATGTCTGCAGTCTATGTCTTGTCTATTTTGATTCAAGAGATACTTGATACTCTTATTATTCTGTACCTTATGATGACCCGAGGGTTGGATGTTATACTTGGATTCAGTACCATAGATGCTTTACTGCTATACTGTTCAGTTTATCACATTTGCATGTGGATGCCATTTTGAGATGACAGTAGATCTATGATGGTATCTGGTTATATGATGTATTGGACCTATTTGTTGACTATGTTATGAGATGGATTCTATGCTATGGTTATTTACTTCATTCTTGTATCTTTATGCTTTCTGCGAATATGAGTGATGTAAATGGATTAAATAGGTATTTTAATACATGTTGCTTCGGCTATGATATTATTTTCCATTGCACTTGATCGTGTGTTTTAGTGTGCATGAATTATATCCCTGGCAGTGGTACATGGAGTTAGTGATTCAGCTATTCATATTTACCCATGTCGTTCCTATATGGTTGACGTACCCTTATTGTTATTGTTTAGATCAAAACCTTTCGGTGATTACTAAATCCGAACTCATTTGCATTATGTGATTAGACCAGTGAGTGTGTCTGTGCATTTAGAAGTTCGCATTTGTCGCGAAAGTGTCAAGTGTTTTTCTATGTTTTTGGGGTTTTCAAATTTTAATCTTTTTAGATTTAATTTTTGGCAGCTTTGCCTTAGGTGAAATCCTGTTGCGGGTAATAACCTATCTTCATTTGGGTCAATTCGGAGTTTAACTACTCCAGCTAGCTATTTTCCAAAATCAACTATTCACCCAAAAAGTGAATAAGTATTGGATACTTTTCACAATTTGAAAATAGAATTGTAGAGAAAATTTGGAAATCCTCTTCTGAAGGATTCTTGTTTTGCTTGTTTTGGGAGCTGTAAGCGTGGGATCTGCGCGAGGTTGGTCTCATTGGATTCAGCTCGAGGAGTTTATGCCTTGCTGTCGTTTTCAATTGTTTTGGCGGGTGGTTTATTTTATTGTGCAGGTTTCAATTTCTGCCTCTTTTTCCTTCAGGTAGGGCCTTCCCGTTTTATAGTTTTTGCTTTGTTTCAGGTTCTGTTTCTTGTAGCAATATGTTAGGAGGCTGAGAACTAGTGTTCCCCTCTATTTTTGGTTGCTAGTTTTGCCCAGTTGGTCAGGTATGAACGTTTTTCCCTATTTTTGAGATAGGGTTTTGGGTTTTTGGGCCGTTATGCTGGCCATTTTTGCATACGGTGTCTGTTTTCTTTTATTTTTGGATTTTTGGGGTTTTTGAACCCAAGGGCCAAATGGGTTTTAATTTTGGAATTTTTTCAAAATTTGAAGTTTCTACCTTGTTTTGTGTGTTGCACTGTTTTATCAAATTTTCTTGGCACATTGTGGTTTGTGGACCTGGGTGATCTGTTTGGATACCAGTTAGACCACTTTTGCATCTTTTGTTGCATTGGGATGCATGTTGCATCCGTCCTCTCGATTTTGTTTACAGTTGAGGGACTTGTTGCTTTATGTTCTCTTCCAGTCCTTTTTTTTTATCTTCGTGATGGTGGTGCACCACACACGAGTACGTGTGCGTACATAGTCAGATGACTTGCGAGCCCCGACCTTCCGTAGCACTTTCGAAAGTTATGATCATTGGGGTTGGGTTGGGAATTTGCATGCCTACAGGCACTCATCATTGGATGAGCATGAGTAGGGTAGGGTAGCATATGGAGGGGGCTTCTATTTTGTAGCCCGATGATTATGACATCATGGGTTGGCAAAGGAAGTTTTATATAAGTGATAATTAAAGAAAACACTGGGAGGTAATAAAATTTAAGATAATAAAATGTGTGAGCACCCGATTGAGTTCGAGGACACAATGTGTGAGCACCCAATTAAGTTTGAGGACACACGATTCAAGCTTGGGCTTGTCGATGCCAAGTGACTCTCCATGATGTCAGCCCCTACATAGTAAGCCCATTGAGGTGTCTGACCAGGACTTGTAGTTTATGCATTGTCTATGTCTTGGTTTCAGTCATCACACTGCTTGGCATGAGTGTTAGCCATGGTTGTTGTGTTTTTGTGTGTTTGCGATTGGATCACTATCTCCATCAGCACAGCGGGTTTGGACCTACGGGTGCCACGTGGTTGGGAGCGTAGCTACCCTCACCACTGCTAGGGACCGATGTACAGAGACGGTCTATTGTCCTAGTACAATTGTAGCTGGATGTGTCACTTGGTACTTCGGTATATGGAGTATGCTTCTTGTGATTTATGCTCTCATTATGATGTTATCATGTTTAGATGATGTTAGTTTTAACGCATTCCTCATTATGATGATTAGCATGTAGTAGATGATGTTATCTGATTACAGTTTTATCTTATGCTTACTACTAGCATGCTAGATTTTATTTACTTACATTGTAGCATGTTTAGTAGCGACGTCCCTATTATGACAACACCAATGATTTGATTGGTGGCTTGGGATGTTATGCGCGGGGGATGGCTAGGGCCCACGATGGTCCTATGATGCCATTGACGATTGGGAGAAATCGTGTACTTAGTTGGTTATTTTGCTCATTGCAATGTTAACTATGTTATTGCGATGTTTCTTTCAGTTGAATGTGATGTTTCCTTTCTGTACTTTTCCCTTCTTTGTTTGGTAGATGGTTAGATTCTAGTGTTTTATCTTTCAGTTACTCTGTTATTGTTTGAGTGCTCTCACTTCGGAATGTGGATCCGGTACTCCCCAATGTGGAGCTTTTTCTGTGTGTTTGGCCTTTTTTGAGTTTCCTTAAGTGTTTTTATTTTCTATGGGCAATATTTGTTCAGCATTGTGTGACACTATTAAAGTATCGCACGCCCATGAAAGAATGTCATACGACACTATAAAGTATCGCACGCATTACTAGAGAAGTATCATACGACACTGGAAGAGTGTCGCACGACTTCATGAGAAATGTCGCGCAATACTTTTCTAGTATCGCACGCCTTCTTGAGAAGTGTCGCATGCACTAACGAAGAAGTGTCGCCCTCCCTTTGTAAAAAGTGTCGCACGCCCTTTGGTTAAAACCTGCGCATGCCAACAGCGGGCACTTTTTGTAGTGTTCTGATCATTTTGAGAGTTGTTCTAGATACCCTTTTGGGCGTTCTTCAAGCCTATGTTGTTGCATTTTGAATTCAGGAGGTTTCTTTTGAAATTCAATTTTTGAGTTTATGTTGTTGTCCTTCGGGGTTTAAAATATATCGTTTAATTTAATTCCTTATACTTAAGATATATTTTAATATATGCGACGATTCATTTGAGATGGGTTTCGGACCTCTGCGAGCTAAAGTGTAGATTCTAGGAAAAATCAGGGCTTCAGAAATTCAGACTTAGCCAAATTTCAGGGCTTCAGGATTTCAGACTTAGCCAATTTCCAAGAGTCAGCTTATGTCTTTCGACTTGGTAGGTCTTTGTGGTTTTTGTGGTTGTGTTCTGGTTGGTAGTGGCGTTTGGAGATCCGTTGGTGCTTGGTTGTCTTTCAGTCTTCCGTTGCAATCTTTTGGTTTGTGTAGGTTGTATCATGTGTACTTACACTTGTTTAAAAAAAAATTGTTCTGGCTTGTTTTTCATCCTTGTTTCCAAGGATCTCTGGGCGGGGCATTACACAATCATGGCCTTGTCTTCTATAGTTTTCTTCTTTTGTTCAGTCACCTCACATAGCAATATTGCTTGTGATTCTTGCTCCAACTTGAGATTTCTGATCTCCTTAGCTTGTGCTCTATTCTTGTCCATGAGATCTACAATTGCTGCATCAAATTCACAGGAGTTACCATATGTAAATAACTTTTTGGTGTTAATCTCTTTGTATTGAGTGTCATTTTCTACCATAGCAATCTCTTTCCTTCTCTTTAGCAAACTCCTCAAGGCATCTTTGGCTTCAATCAATTGTCAATCTTTGGATTCTCAATGGTCTTTCCCAACTTGTAGACTTCCATCTCAAGATCTTTTCTCCAATTTGTAAGGCTTCTCCTGATGGGAACTAGGTTCTGATACCAATTGTTGGAAATGCAAATGGAAAATGTATACTTTTGTAGGGGAGGGAGGGGGGGGGGGGGGGGGTTGTTGAATCAAAAGTATTAATCTCTATCCAATAAAACTTTTAACTTTAAAATAATGCATGCATAAACATATTGAAATAACATGTAAAGTAAATGCATCCATACAAACACTTGACACCAGATATGATTACCCAAAAACCCTGCAAGGAGAAGGTAAAACTAGGGTGGGGATGACACCCACAATTCTTCACTACTGCAGTAATAAAGTTCACTTGTTAAGGTTACATGATTTGATCATTCTCGTGATCTTCCCTATGAAAGGCTTGTCGTGTTAAAGGCTTACAAAGGATTGTTAGATCCCACCCTGTTAAAGGATTTTAACGCCCTGTTGAAAGTGTGCCTGGCTAAAGGACTTTAGAACACTCACTTGGAATGTTACCCTGTTAAAGGATTTCACAATGACTGTTTAGTCAACCTTAATAAAAAGGATTTCAACATGCTCTTACAGTTATTATAATGTACAGTAGAATGTTTGATCTGATAGAATTACAATTTGGTATTGCTGATTTTAGATCTCAATTCAGTCCTTCTTAATCCTTTCTAATCTGATATGAAATTGTTGTATCCTTCATCCTCTATTCTGATAACTGATTTCGCAATTTTTTCCTTCTTCTAAGTCACCTTGAATGTATACTGATCAATTCACCCCTTTTCACTTCCTTCAAATCCTCTCTAGTATCACCTTCTTGCATGCATTCTCTAATGCTCTCTTACACATACTGAATTATGGGGCTTTGTCTCCATTTAAAAAGACTTTGGTGGCTTAGAGTTAGGTATGAATCTATGATTGTGATTCATTCATTTTTTCTACTCAATTCCATCCATTTTTTTAATTAGTTGCATGTTGATCACATATGGAATCCAAATAGATTCAATCTTATCTTCAAAGCTTCGAGATCTATCCATATGTCAACTCAAAAATGGTTTACATAGTTGTTTGTGCCATTGCAAACAACTAGGTCAATTATGTGTTACTTGACACTTATTAATACTAATGCTCAGCACATACTATAATTCTATCTAGCTCAACACTTGAACTTGCTCGACATCTACTATTCACTTGGCACTTGAACTGGTCAACACTTACTATTTACTTGGCACTTGATTTACTCAGCAATCATTGCAACTTGACATCTATACACATTATACTTGGCATATGTTACTAGTTTGACATGAACTTAGTATTTCCTAAGAGTGTTGACACTCAATTGTCAAAACTAATCTGAGATCAACACTATGTTCCCAATGTTGTAGTTAGAGACATATTTCGACAGACTGAAACTACTAGAAGAAGATGCAGGTGTATTAATCAGATCCAAGAATTTAACATTGACATCTAGATAACCAAACTTGTCTGAGGACAAGGATTAGCAAAACTTATGGCAGATGTTAATATGAAAGCATCACAAATTAATCAAGAGGAAGCAAACTTCCTAAGTTAGTATAGAGAAGTGCCCGCAGTTTACAGGTGTTGTTTATTATTTAACAAACATGAAAGGTCGTGACAATTGGAGTGAAAGTAAAAAAGGACAATTAAATTACATGTAGCAAAATATGTTCTTATGAAGGAAATTTATATTGAAAAAATAGAGATGGCATACTACACTTCTGTCTTGACACTCATCAGGCACCAATCATTTTAAAACAATTGCATGAAGGAGTTTGTGGAGGGAATTTTTGTTCCCAAACTACTGCAAAAAAAAATCCTAAGAGTAGGGTATTATTGGCCTCATCTCTTTAAATATTGTTGTAACTAGGTAAGAAAATGTGTAGCATGCCAAAGGTTTTCAGGTAAATTGAAGTATGGTGGAGCTTTTCCCCTTAAGACATAACAATCACATGAACCATTTTAGATGTGGGGAATAAACTTCATAGGTGAGACCACTAATAAGTCAAGCAATGGATTCAATTGAACTTTAGTTGCTATAGATTATTTCGCTAAATGGGTTGAAGCCATCCCAACTAAAAGGTCCAGCAGTACAGTTGTTAGAGATTTTTTGATGAATAATATATTAACAAAATTTTGTGTTCCTAGAAAATTTATTGTTGACAATGGGACATGTTTTAGATCAGAAGAATTTATAAACTTTTACACATATAAACTTTTACACAAAGTATGGGATAACATTGTCATATTCATCCCCTTACCATCCACAAGGAAATGGTCAAGCAAAATCAAGTAATAAGAGTGTCCTCAACATTGTAAAAAGGATGTTGGATAATAATAAAAGAGTTTGGGATTCAAAGTTTTGATTACATAAAAACAAGTATTAAAGGACCCAAAACCTTGTACGAAGTATTGTAGAAACAAGAGCAGAGATGCTTAGATACAAAAGCCTCAAAACCTAAAAAAGAGCAGACAAAACAAACGAAAAACAAGAGGCCATAATACAAATATGCATAAAAAGATAGCAAAAGGAAAGAAAAAAGACAACCCTAAGATAAATACAATGTATTTAGAAGATCCACTACTTGGTCTGCCAGGATGTTCATGTTTTCAGCAGAGGCTTTCATATCATCCAGCTTTTTTGCTTCCACACCCTCACTCTTGGTGGAATTAGACCTTCTACACTTGCTAGGACCCTGGTCTTGTTTCATATCCTTAGAGATTTGGCCTTTACCTTGTTCAATCTTGTTCAATAGGGTGTTGAAATTGTCATCCAAAGTCTTCAAGATAGTGCATTTATAATTGACCAATTTCTTAACCATTTTTTCCAAGTTACCCACTCTATTTTCTAGACCATCCACTCTTTTTCGAAGGTATCTGCCCAACTAATCTAGACTTTTGTTCTTGGCTTCAAGTGGTGGAACATGTTTCATCAAATTCTTTACTTCTTCAACATTGTCGATAACCTCAGAAAGTTTGTTAATGTGTTGACTCAACATTCTCTCCCCCTAGTCATCTTGCTGAGCTGATTCAAATCTCTCAAGATGTCCTACATCTATTTCTTTATATTTCCAACATCCTTCATCATAAGCCCTGGGTTACCAAAGATTCCCTTCAAAAACCCCTGGTCCTCCTCACCCCTGTTATGTACAAGGTAATCCTCCTACCCCCTGTTTGTTCCTATCTAACTCAGTCTCCTTAAATCCTTTATTAGCATCCAAATCCTGAGCAAGCTCTTTTTTCCTTTTTCTCTCCATCCTCTTAATTAGGAGTTCATCATCAAAGGGAACAAAATCCCTTTCAACATTCTTCCCCTTATTTCCAGAAAACTTTCTTGATATACCTTTCTTCTCAATACCCTCTTCCTACTCCTCTTCAAAATTAGTGTCTTGTTCAGAATCAATCTCCTTATCCTTCCTTTTTTTCCTAGATGAGCTCCCTAGATCACATTTCTTCATCTTCTTAATCTCAACCTCAACAACCTCATTCTTTGTATCCTCATCAAATTCCTCATCCATTTCACTTGCCTCCATCTCACAATCTAAAGATTTCTTGCTCTAACAGGGTCTATCCAATTTTTTGGGTTTCAGGAGGTTCATAACTAGAACCATTAAACCCTCATGACAAGCTTAATCACCCCTAGGATCATTTTGAATAGGTAAAATAGAGTTACCCAACAATTGTCTGAGGTAGAAGGGTAAATTAAGCGTAACTCTATGCCTAAAATAGTTAACTAACATAAAATGGTGTCCATATATCTTAGTAAAGTGGTCATCTAAAGTAAGATACTTAATCACCACAAATATTACAAACCTCCAAGGGTGAGAAATGGAGGTAGGCGTAAAGTATGAATTACCAATTTTCACCAGCCTATTGCACTCCTTAGTCATTTCAGCAAATTCTTCAATTGTTCAATCTAAAAGCTTCCCATCCTGATAGAAGTTGATACCCTCTGTGTCAAGACCTATTGCTTCAGTAATAATTTCTTCATAAACCTCCATTCTCTGATTATCTACCAATATACTCCCATCTTTCCAAGTTTTGATGAATTTATGGCTAATGGTAGGATTACTACCTTTCAGCTTCTCCATAAATCTTGTAAAATTCCCCTATTCTAGAATGTCCCAAATCTCATTCTTTTTCTTCCATTCTTTACAACTCATTCATTCAATCCTCTTTCTCCTTCCTCCCATTTTCTTCAAGCTTAAAAAAGGGCTCTCAGTTCTCAAAAACACCCACTACAATAAAAAACCAATGTTGAAATCGCAGCCAGGGATTTTGGTGAGAAAAAAGACCCACAATCTATGTGGCAATGAACGACAAGACACTATCTGTCTCATAATAACCTGCCACTTCCCAATCCTGCCCATATCATTATTAATCCTTGATAGCATATTCATCATTAATGAAACTTTTTTCTTTACTTCAAACTTTTTCATGCTCAATCAAGAAAATCCCCTCGATAGGAATAATATCACTTTGATTCCACATTAGCTTTTCATCACTTTTGCATGCCACATTAGCAGCCCAGTGAAAAACTTGATTAGTTTCTCTATAGTTGTGGGTGACTACACAATTTTCAAAGGAATTGATAGGATCAATGGCCTTTCCAATATTATTATTAATCGTCCAAGAAGGATTAGTAACTTTATTAAGGCAATTTATAATATTAAGGGAGTTCCCCTCAAGCCAATTCTTATTCAAATTCACACTTGGCATAGCTAAGACCACAAAGGACTACATTTTCTTGCACCACATGATTAGTTTGTTCCCTAATAAGAATGGCCATCCCACCCAATCTTTTCCCATTCATATTCCTAAGGATGACACCACAACCCATCGTTCTTGGGTTGCCCTTTGAAGCCCCATCAAAGTCAATCTTACACCAATCCTTAAGGGGACAATCATATCTTTCCAAATCCCTGAGGTTAGGACCATTTTGAACAAGACTAAGACCATCCATATTCTATTTATGAAACGCTAATTCTTCCCAAGCATTCTAAGGTTGGTGCCCTTTTTCACAAGATCTGATATTCTCTATCACCATATTCTTAATCCTATAGAATAACTGGCCTGAATTAGTTTCCTTACCCCTAAACACCCTGTCATTTTCTTCCTTCTATACACCCCAACAAAGAAATGGGAGGATGAATTCCCACAACCTCATAACCATAGTATTAGTATAGGGCAACCTCCAACCCTTAAAAGCTCTTGAATGGTAAGGGGGAAAACCCAGGTAATATTCAGCAAGCCACAAACCTTTTCCCATAATCTTCTAGTATAAGAACAATGGCTAAACATATGGTTAATCAATTCATCTACTTCCTTACAAAGATAACATTTGTTGACAACGTTAAAACCTCTCTTCAACAAATTGTTAGTGGTAAGAATTTTATCTTGCAGAAGAATCCATAAAAATATGTTAACCTTGGGTATCATACCTTTAGAGCAAGCTTTAGCTCGACAAGGCTCCTAATGCTCTTCAAAAGCATTAGCATACATTGAAGACACAAAAAAAACCCATTAGGATTATATTTCCATATCAAAGCATCCTCCTCTTGGCTTAAAAAGACAACATTTAGAATCTTATTGAGATCATTAAGTTTATTATCCACTATATTGAGGTTAACCCAATTATCCTCCTCCCAATAATCCTCCACAAAAATCCCAATAGAATTCTTACAATGTTCCATAAAGCCATTCCATCTCTAATTTGAGCTGAGGGTATGATCAAGAATTTAGATATCATCCCAAAAAAGAATAGCCCTCCCATTTCCCACCTTCCATCTAACCCCTTTATTGTTAATCTGCTTATTTTTCTGAGCATGTTTCCAAATCATTAAACCCCCTTGTAAAGTCTTGTTGGTAAGGAAGAGTTTAAAATCTTGATTCTTCCTATTATATTTATCATTCCAAATGTCTCTCCATTCTCCCTCCTCTTTATGCCATCTCCAAATAAGCTTAGCAAACAAAAAATCATTCATAGAAGCAACTCTTCTAAGACCAAGGCCTCCTTTATTGATAGGCATGCATACTTTCTCCCATGTAATCAAAGCCAATCTTTTCTTCTTTTCCATACTCATCCATGATAAAAGTTTCTAGATTTTCTCAATTGCCAAAGCAAACTTTCTAAGGATATTAAAAACACTCAAAGCAGACAATAACATATTCTATAAAGTGGATTTGAGAACAATAACCTTACTATCCTGGCTAAGGAGGGAAAATTTCCAACCTGCTAACTTGGAATGGATTTTATCAATCAACAAACTCCAAAATATCTCAGGTGGGTCAAGACAAAGGCGTAAACCAAGATAAGAGCCTAGAAGGGTACCGATCTCATAGCTAATAATTCTTTAAATTTTATTCTGCCTATTGTCATTAATATTGATGAAATATATCATACTTTTATTCCAATTGAAAAGCCTACCCATCATCCTCAAGAGATTTATTGATGTTCCTAGCAATCCTAATAGAAGCTTCTCCCATCACAATAGAATCATCCACAAATTGCTGATGGGAGCAAGCGAGATCTTTAGACAAAAGTCTGAGCCCTACAAAATCCCCTACAAACATCATATTATCCACAAATCTACCTAAGCATTCTGCCATGAGAATGAAGAGGATAGGCAAAAGTGGATCCCCTTGCCTTAGCCCATGAGAGACCCGAAATAAAGGAGTAGGAGATCCATTGAAAACAACAAAGAAGGTGGCAAAGGAAACTAGCATAAGGACCAATTCCAAAAACTTCTTATTAAATCCAAAAGCTTCTAGTCCTCTTCGTAAAAAAATCCAATCCACCCTATCATATGCTTTAGATAAATCAAGTTTAAGAAGGAACACCTCTCTCTTGGACATAGTAAGGGAATGAATATTCTCATGCATCGAGATGATAAAATCCAAAATCTGCCTACCAAGAACAAACCAATTCTACTATCTAGAAATCAAGTTAGGAAGAAAAGATAAAATTTTGAGCATTAAAACTTTAATAATAACTTTATAAAAAGAGTTACAAAGATTGATTGGTCTAAACTAATCCATATGATTAGCACTAGGCTTTTTAGGAATCAAAGTGAGGAAAGTACCATTCAGCTCCTTGAGTAATTTCCTAGATCAAAAGAACTCCTTAACTCCATTACAAACATCCTCTTGAATGATACTCAAATACTTATGTTAAAATAAGAAAGGGAACCCATCAAGACCAGAAGCCTTCTCACCATCAAAGGAGAAGACAACCTTGGTAATTTCATCATTAGATGGAATAGCAGTAAGGAATTTATTTTGATCCTCTAAAATGCATTTTGGGATATAATCAAGAAATAATTTCTACTTATCCTTATCCAGATTGGGGTCACCTTTTAGAAAATTACTAAAAAAATCCATAGCTTCCCTTTTTATAATCTCCTCATCCTCAATAGGAACCCCATTAGCAATAAGTCTAGAAATTTTATTAACCATTCTATGCTTCAAAGTAGTCATATGAAAATAGTTAGTGTTCTGATCCCCTTCCTTCAAAAACACTTTTCTAGACCGTTGCCTCCAATACATCTCCCCCTTAGTGATAATATCATGCATCTCAGTTAACGTCAAGCTCTCCTCCTCCTTGGAAACTATTCCATATCCTTCTACCTGAATACTATCCTGAATCTCTTTAAGTTCTTCAATGATCTTCTTCTTATTGTCAAAAATGTTCGCAGAGGTCTCCTTATTCCATCTTTTGATATTCTTTTTCACATTTCTCAACTTATAAGAAACTTTGAACATGGTTGTGCCCTCCACTTGGAAACTCCACCATTCCTTGATAAGGTTTTCCAACCCCGGATGAAGAGTCCACATCTATTTAAAGTTACATTTGGTTTTCTAGGCAGATAGAATAACAAGAAAAAATTCAACTGGATTCTCACCATTTAAACTTGTATATGGTCAAGAAGCAAGAATTCCTGAAAACAATTTGTTACTAGTGTATAGATTCATCAAAACTAATAAGCTTGAGGATACTGATTTTATGGATGAAAGAATTAGGGCTCTAGTAGAATTAGATGAAAACAAGAGATCTCCATTGCAACACAATATTGAAAGACAAAATGGTGTGAAATACTTACATGACAAGAAAGCCATGGAAAGGATCTTTAATGTGGGAAATTGGGTGTTTAAATGGAATGTTAAGGACCAAGACAAAGAAAAGCACGACAAATTTGATCCTTTATAGTTAGGGACTTATATTATATCTGATAAGGTTGGAGAACATTCCTTTATTCTTTAAGAAAATGACTAGCACATATTAGAGTTTCATGTTCATGGATAATACCTTAAACCCTTTTTCTCTTAGACGTTTATTCATTTGTTGTTTCTTATTAAGTAGGACTAATGTTTCATGTTTTATGTTTTATGTTTTCTTGTTTGTATTTTTGTCCCAAAGATAGCTAGATTCTTGCCATATCCTAGAGGAATATGCATCCCCAAAAAGAGCCACTGATGGGACCTCAAAATTTGATAGTTGTTGCTGAATTTCATAAATTTGAGGAACATTTTTAAGTCATATTCCAATTTTTTGATTTCAGGATATATGGAATTCTTAGCCTCTAGTTTTGCAATTTTGAAACTTAGCCTTCTATTGCATTATGATTTCATGATTTTGGAACTAGACTTCTATTTGTGTTCTAATTTTGTGATTCCCGATTTCAATGATACTGGTTCTTTGATAGTCTCTAATTTTGAGAATCATAAAGAGGCATCTATTCAATTAATTGATCAACAAAAGAGATGATGTTAAAGATTTTTTCTATCCATCTGATTTTCTTCCAATATGGCATTAATCAAGGATGGATCGTACTAAGGATTTGAAGGAAATATGGTCATTCAATTCATTCTACCTCATTCATTGATATAAGGACATATGGTAAGTTTCTTCTTTTCATAGAAAAAACATTCTTGTACAATTTTCATTGTTTGTTTTACACAATAGGAGATATGGTTTGCCAGTGCAATCACATGATGAAAATGAAGTGTCATGCCCGATCGTGCGACCAAGATTGACACCATCCCAAGAGGACCAATTAGATATCATCAATAGTATGTACACAACTACATGGGATCTATAGACAACATTTTCCCAGTACTAGAGTGACTGCCATGAAATCCTAATGGAAGAAGAGACTAGAGAGGCCTTGAACATGCTAATGGGAGTGCCAGATGGAGAAGTTGTTAAGCATTTGGAGGAAATTCCCAATATGATTAGAGAATTATGATTGTTTCCTATTTTTTATTGTAATTATATGTAACAATTTGTGGTTAGTTTCTAGTTAATTAGGATGAAAAGGCTTGAAGCTTTTTTGTACAGTCTATAGTTTTGAGAATCATAAAGAGGCATCAATTTCATTTATCGATTGAACAAAAGAGGTTATGTTAAGGATTTTTTCTATTCATCTAATTTTGTTCCAATATGGCATTAATTGAGGATGGCTTGTGCTAAGGAATTGAAGGAAATATGATCATTTAATGCATTTTGCCTCATACATAGATATAAGGAAATATGGTAGGTTTTTTCTTTTCATAGAAAAACATTCTTGTGCAATTTTTTGTGTTTTTTTTCAGGATGCGAGATATGGGTTTTCTAGTGCAATCACATGATGAAAATGAAGTGCTACACCCAGTCATGCAACTAGGATTGACACCAACCCAAGAGGACCAATTCAATATCATCAATAATATGTATGAAGCTGCATGGAATCTACGAACAATATATGTCTGGTACCAAAGTGACTACCATGAAATCTTGATAGAAGAAGAGATTGGAGAGGCCTTGAACGTGCTAATAGGAGTGTTAGATGAATAAGTTACTGAGTGTTGGGAGGAAATTCTTGATATGATTCAAGAATTATGATTTTCTTACATTTTCTCTTTTTGATTGTAATTATTCGTAACAAGTTGCAATTAGTTTCTAGGTAGTTAGGATAAAAAGGCTTGAAACTTTTTTGCACCCTTTCATTTTCTATAAGAAAGGGTACCATGGCCTTGTATATACATAGATACAGAGATAAAAAAAAGAAATATTGCAGATACTCACATGCATAGTAGAAGCTAGATACTGCAACTTGTTATAGCTTAGTTGTACTTCATTTTTTAATTACTAAAAGATATTGTGTTCTTTACCAGAAGATAGGGAATTGGTCATTAATTTTGTTGGATCAATATATTTTTTGGTTTAACACTATTTGTAGAGAAAAATTGGGGCAAATTATTGAAAACAGAACTCATATGCTTATGTATGTTTTGTATAATTGGTCTTCATCTGGAAGTTAAATTCAATTATTTAGGGTTTGTTAAATTCTCTTAGTTTGTCTACTCATTAGTTGATGGTGGCACGCTTGTCTCCAAGAAATAAAATATATCTAGTAATCATCAAAGTTGACTCTCTTCTCTGATTTGGAAGACACAGTTCTAAATATAGTTTGAAGATTAAGAATAGTTTTCTGGAAGGTACAAAATCAGAATCGGCCCACTTTCATGTGTGGTAGTATACATTTATACATTTTGTTTGAAATCATCTATCTTTTACAAACATTTGTTATTACAATCAATTTCTCCATGAGAACTTTTGCCAACTCAAGAGCATTGTTAAGTCTGCATATTATACATCATTAATCAAAGGTACAACCACCTAGCTCTTGTTGAGCCTAAAGTGTGGAGGTTAAAGGAGTAAATATTCAACCTTCTTCATTGACCAAAATTGTGTTGATTTTCCCAGCATTGAGTAGGAAATCTCGTAGGAAGTCAACCAATAATTTTGTGCACCAACAAATTCTTTTCTCCATAACATATGGCCTTCCTATCATACTACCATAGTTTTCCTAATAGGATATGGAAAGCATCCATGGGAAACACACTACTTATCACCTTATTCTTATAATTTCCTATTATACTGAAGTCTACTCAATCCTATTCATTAACTAGAACATGTCATCCTTTATTAAGCTATGTCACCCTATAAGGAGTGTTATGGTGAATTATTTTCAAATTAAATTCACTAACTATTTCATCATAAATTATATTATCAATATACCCTGAATCAATAATTACTTTACATACCTTACCCAAAATATTGCATTTGATCCTAAATAGAGATCTTCTTTGACTTGGTTCTTCCTTGAAAGGATCTCTGATCAAAGTCCTCCTTATCACAAGGTTGTATCCCACTTTAGAGTCCAAGGCTACCTCTGGTGATTTTCTACTTGATGCATCTTCTTGTACATAGTTAATTCTGTAGTTGCCTCCTTGTGATGAAGGGGTCTTTTCAAAACATCTATCTAGGTAGGGTGCCCAAACTGATTACAATTGTAACATATCATAATGAAGAAGTGGAACCCTCTTCCTAGTCCTCCAGATCTACCTTGATAGCTGCTACTAAATCCCCTTCCTCTATGCTAACCTCCTCTGCTACCAGAATCACCACCTTTCTTTATAAGTTTGGATTCTCCTTGGGACCTCTGATCAAAGCTTCTCTCTCCAAAGCTTTCTTTATGGCTTCTACCATTTCTTTCCCTACCTCTACCTCTACTACCCTAATCATGTTTCTTTTTGTTCTTTTCTTCGACCTTGAGTGCTTCTTGATAGCACTTAAGCAAAATATTATGACTTAAAATAATAGTTTCTTCTCATATGCTCCACCTCAATCCATTGAGGTCTCTTGCAACTTTGATGCATTCATTTTCTTACATCTTGAATCTTAAACACAACTTTTGAAGTTCCTCTGTATATGTGTTTACATCAAGGTTCTTTTGCCTTAGATTTTACCTTTTCCTATGTAGTTGGACTTCATAGTCATCTAGAAAGTATGTGTCTCCAATCTTAGCCACCATACCCTTCTAAGTAGCTATAGGGTTATTACCTTATTTATCTCTCTCTCTCCCTCTGCTTGGAAAAATTTCCACCAGTTTAGAACAAGTCTCCTCATCCTAGATTTGGCAACTTTCACTTTTTGAGTTTCATTGATACTCTCACACTCAAAGTGGTTCTCCATTCCTTCTATCCATTCCATGACCATTTTAGGTTCCACCTTGCCACTAAATAAAGACACTCCTAGTTCTTTTCCTCATTAATCTTGTATTGCCCTAAGGAAGACTCCTCCTACAATATAGGGTCTAGTTCAACTGCCTCATCTTTTGGTGATACTTCTTTATGTCTTTCTTGTTCTTCTTTTAGTAGTAACTTTACTTGTCACCCTCTCTATCTTATTTACCACTTCACCAAGCTTAGTTTCTAACTCAATGAGTTTTTTTTAAGTGTTTATTCTCCCCTTCTTGATCCTCTACCTTTTTAGCTAACTTTGCATTAGTCACCATGGTAGATTCTCCCATTGATTCAATTACTAACATACAACTAAATCACCAGCCCAAAACTTTGCTCACTCTGATACCATATTGATAGAGTTCCCCTAGGGTTTTATCCTACACGTGCCAGGTAATTGGATTTCAACTAAGTTTCAATTAGTATTCTTTAATCATCCACCTCTCTCTATGACAATAAATTTCTTTCATGAAACACTTCACCTGGGGTACTCTACCATGTTCAAAGATTGCCCATTTTTACCCTTAAGGCCTTCCATCTCACACATTGACTCTATTTAGGGGAAATATGGAGACACTTTAAAATAGGGTTATAGGTCTCCGCTTATCCAAGTCACTAATCCATTCAAATATGTATGAAAGTGAAAGAGGGGAATTTCTAAATATGATTTCACTTATGATCCAAATTAGATTAGCTAGAACCCAAAGGAAGAAGAGTGTCAATAGTAAATTCAGATTATAAAGAGGAATGCAATACAAGGAAATGTACTCTTTGGTCCTTAGTAGGATAATGTGAATGTGAAATTGAACCAATTATTTGAATAAAGTAAATCTAGATACTATGTGTGTACAATAAACATAAAAGACTCACCTTGAAATGTGTAGAGGAAGATGTATTTTAACTTTAAAAGTCATAGATCATAACCCTTTTCTAAAGATTTGTCTGTGGATCTTGGAATAAAATGTTGAAAGGAACAAAACCCAAAAATCTCATCACAAAAGGGCACTAAAGGTCCAGAGCAACTTGGAAGGGTGTTCAGTAACTAGGTTGACATAGTTTAGTGACTCTATAATGAACTTCTCTAGAAAGCTCTCGAAGAGTAGGTTCTAAATCTAAAAGCTTTGACTGGTATTCTACAAATAAACACATAAAAGAAGGGTTTTGGTTTTTTTGGGGGGAAGGCTTGCCTTGGTCAAGCCCTAGATTAAAGAATTAATTGTAAATGAAAAATGTAAATGTAAAGGAAACAAGATAAATGTAAATATTCACCTTTTTTGTAGAAAACCCTTGTCAATAAGGATCTGTTGTGATGTATGTTGTAGATCTTGAATTCAGTATGAAGGATGTAGGATATCTCCACAATTGTAATGGATTTACAATAATCACATCATGGAGCCATGGATTAAATGTGCACCAATGAATAATATAATGAATGCCTCAATGAAGATCTCCTCCCTTGATGGCCAATGAAATGCTAGATCTTGAAGAGGAAATGCTAACAAAAGACCCTTGAATGCTTGAATAAACTTGCTTGCTTGAATACTTAGATTCCTTGAGCTCTAGAATGCATTGAGTGCTTGATGATTTGTGAATTCTTGATGCAAGTTGATATGAAAATAAAGTATCCAAGCCTCCTTTTATACTAGTTTTTAGGCAGGAAAATGGTTAAAGGTTGAATTAAGGTTGATTTTCTGCAAGCTAACTATTTAAGTGGAGAGTTAACTATAGGCTCACTATTAAGCAGAGAGTTAACTCTAGGGTTTCTGTTGAGCAAAGAGTTAACTATAGGCCGATGGGGGAGAGAGATAAGTAAATTGGTAAACTCAAGACCATTCAAGCCCCATAACTCACACTCATTAGGGACCAGGTTGATCTAGGATGACCTTGACCCAAAAGATGGAGGAAAAGACCTCAAAAAGGACCAGGTTGACATGGATTGACCTTGTCCCAGGCCAGGTCAATCTAGGTCAACCTAGTCATAGAGGATGGAGATAAAATGCCTAGGGAAGGCCCCAAAGGATGTGCATATGAGACTAGAAGATATGGTGTAGAATAGGGAAAAAAGAACATTAAATAGGGATCCATCCATGTTCCAAGAAGGGAATTATGGAAAGGGTACTAAAAGGTCTTAAAAGGTAAGTATGTCCATTTAGGACAATATAAACTCAAACCTCAAAATCTTGTAGACTACCTTGTCAAAGTGCAGAGGTCATCAAAGTCAATTAGAAGTGTTGGACAAATTTCAAAAACTCAAGCTTTTGCCTTTTTTCCCCTACGGGTCTCTTAGTTTCATCTAGTAGGCCTAGTAGCCTTTTATCCCTTAATGAGTTCATTTTTTGTAGTTTTTAGGTCTCTATTCAAATTTATTCCAAAGAACTTGTCAAACTAATGCCCATTGTTGGTCCCAACCAGCAGTGAGAAGGCGGGGGGGGTGAATTAGTATCAATCTGTAAAACTAGTTTTCTTTCTTTCTTCCTTCTAACCTTAGCACAATCCTTTTTGCACTTCAAACATAAGATAAATGCATTAAGTTAACTCACATACACAAAAAAAATCATCAAGTGACATAGGCATTTTGTACATGGAAACCCTCAATGTGAGGATGAAAACCACTGTGGGAATAATATACCTACTAGCCCTTACAATGCATGTAAAGGGGTGCCTTGTTAAGAGCTACAAGTACTTCTTCTCAAAGCGCATCCTATAAGGAATTCCTCTAACCTACAAGGTCTACTAAAGCTTTGTTACAACTACCTTGTTAGATGATTTACAAATCTCTTTCTGAGTGACACTTTGTTAGAGGATTTTACAATAGGCTTCCAAATGAAGTTGGTCTTGTTAGGAGCTTACAAAGAAAAGCAATGGTAAGAAATCATACTAAGCATTTGACCTAAATGTGGCACTAATTTTCCTTCTAGATCTCTTATGTGTCTCCCTTGAAAATGCCTCAACCTTCTTGCTTGTTTGATGAGTGATCTGTTCTCACCTCTCCCACGATTGCCTACAAATGTTCTTTGCTTGTTGTTCTCTCACTCTGTTGCACTTGATTCTTCCCCTACAGTAGTTACTCTCCTTATATGTTTTTGATTTTTGTATTCCCCTTCAACAACCTTCACACTTTGTTGCATATATCCTTTTATTGATGCTAGGCACAGTTACTCATAGCTAAATTATCCTTCTATTTTGAATTCAAATTTCAAATACCATGTCTACTTGATTCATTAAAGATCCATGAGCCCTATGCCTAGGGTCTAAATTGTGAATTTTTGATAGTCTTGTCTTCTCATCAATTGTCATGTCCCCTTTTCAAATAATTAAAAAATAATAATCTTTGCTAAGGCAGGCAGGCCCAAGCAAGTGAAGTTTCGAAAAAAGGGGGGTTAATCTTTGGAAACCGTTGGACTAATAAATGAAAATTATTATTAAAATATGTTTCATTAACCTCTCTTGGACGTGAGTTATGGTTATGCCCTCTTTTAAGAGGTTTGGAGGCATTTTGGGCTCATTCAAAAACTTGATTTTGCTCATTCTTTGTTATTCTTCAGAGGCTGCCAAACCTGTGGAGAAGGAGACCCAAGAACGGGAGTTTGCAGGTTTCTAGGGAGACCCAAGAACGGGAGTTTATAGGTTTCCAAGAAGGCTAAGGATGGGAGTTTGAAGCCATTCCATGTGCATGCTCATGCAGAGTTTGCCTTTGTGCTAAACAGTGCAGATTTGTGAGTTTTCGGGTGTATTTTTTGTAAGAGTTTGGTGTTTTCGGTTGAGTATTTCATATCAGTTTGGGTTTTTGCTGTATATCAGGCTTTTAAATGTTAAAATAGAGCTTAAAATATGTATTTGGATATGATTATACTTCTGTGATAGATTATTAAGTTTTTGTGGTGATTCCGTGCTATTTTGTGCTATTTTCGGGAGCCCGATGAGCATTGTTTTTGTCCTCCGTTTGGGAGCTATTGTGTGCATGTTAGTCAGATATAGAAATGTTATTTTATAGGCTGTTATGCTACTCAAATTTTTGTAAAAATGTCTAATTTCAGATTTATTAATAACAGGTGAAGCTGTGAAGCTTTTTGGCACTATTTTCGGCATACCCGATTTAGGGTTTCTTGAGAAATTTGGTGGATCTTTGTGATATTAGTTGTTTGATCTTAAAGATCTGATTAGAGGTTGGAAATACCATACAAAACCAGAAAAGAGAAATTTCAGTGGTATCAGAGCCATGATCTTGCCAGCCTGAGGGTTTGTAGAAGCTTGCATGTCAGTTTTAACAACTACCCAGATCTTGCATGTCAGTTTTGACAACTACGCAGATCTTGCATGTCATAATTTATGATTGTATGTTGCTTCTAATCAGCTACATGTCAAAATTTATGGTTGCATGCTACTTCTAATCATTTTCATGTTAGTTCTTGGTGAATTTGGTGGTTGTAAAAGTTTGCATGTCAGTTTTGAGAACTACCCAAATCTTGCATGTCATAATTTATGGTTGCATGTTGCTTCTAATCAGCTGCATGTCAAAATTTATGGTTGCATGCTACTTGTAATCATTTGCATGTTATTTCTTGGTGAATTTGACGGTTGTAGAAGTTTGCATGTCAGTTTTGACAACTACCCAGATCTTGCATGTTAGTTTTGACAACTACCTAGATCTTGCATGTCAATTTTGACAACTACCTAGATCTTGCATGTCATAATTTGGTGGTTGCATGTTGCTTCTAGTTAGTTCCACGTCAAAATCTATGGTTTCATGCTACTTCTAATCATTTTCATGATAGTTCTTGGTGAATTTGGTGGTTGTAGAAGTTTGCATGTCAGCTTTGACAACTACCCAGATCTTGCATGTCAGTTTTGACAGCTACCCAGATCTTGCATGTCAGTTTTGACAACTACCCAGATCTTGCATGTCAATTTTGACAACTACCTAGATCTTGCATGTCATAATTTGGTGGTTGCATGTTGCTTCTAATCAGTTGCATGTCAAAATCTATTGTTGCATGCTACTTCTAATCATTTGCACGTTAGTTCTTGGTGTTTGAAGAAGTTATATCCTATTGGGGTTACACTCTACTTTATCCAGAATGGACAGGTATAGTACAGAGTCTCAGAGGACACGATCTTGGACAATTGATATCCAGAGTCAAAATAGTAGAAAGGATGGTTATTTAGACATTCGAGATAAACTTATGAAAATAAGCCATGACATGTCTAAACAGTTGGTTGAGCACCACCGTATAATGAATGACATGTTGTCCGACCCAAATAAGGTGGATAAGTTGACTGGATTTCTATTTGGCATATTTTCTCACAGGACAGATGACATAATTCCCAAGAACTTGCATGAGGAGTTTGAGAAACTAGCTGATAGCCAGGTAGAGGTCTCAGATTCTACTTTTTCACAGGAGGTGGTGGGAAAGGATATTACACAAATTAATAGTAATGGTCAACTTGATACTCAAATTGAGACAATTGTTTACAGGTCGTCAAAAGGTGATGCCACAGGTATTTAGGATGGTATAGTTACAACAGGCAGTGACTACAGTGTAGTGGGTTCAGATGATGATTATGATGATGTTGTTGTGCAGGATGGTGAGATACCTGGTAGAGATGAGCAGACATTGAGCATTCATGACTTTGCTGAGAAAGAGTACCAGGCACAGTTAGATGCTTCATCACATGAGGTTGAGGCTGGTAGTACTTCACATGATTTGTCCAGCCAACTGAAGGTGAACAAAGATAGTATTGTGACTTCATTATCTCATCATGACAAGCATGTGGAGTTAGTTGGTATTGGTCATATTACTCAAGTGAGGATTTTGCTTGAGTTACCAGTTGATTCTAGTTTACAGATATGGAATTGAGATTATTATATTGGCATTTGGGATTCAGTTGACTGGAGATCTTTAACACATTTTGGTAGTAGTGTTTGTTTGGGTGCTAACATGGATTTGATTTGCAGATTGCATGGTGTTGTCTTTTCTTGTGCTAGCAGCTTGTCCGATGTTGGTATTAGTTTTTATACACCGGTATTGGGCTTTGTTCATATATCTAGTCGACCATACTTGCTGGAATGTGTTGATGATCTTCCATATTTGGCAGTGTGTACAGATGAGTCCCAGGATCATATTGGCATTGATGACATCCAGGAGGATGCAGTGGGCAGTTTTGAAGACTCAGTTTCCTTGGGTACAAAGGAGTTGGACAGTAGTGCTATAGTTTTTGATACTCCGTATGTTGATATGAGCTTTAGAGTTGATTCACAGGATATGGATGGTAATACTCTAGAGACTAGTAACTTTGAGGATACTCTTTTAGATAGTGCATCAGAGGAGGTTTGTAGGAGACAGTCAAGCCAGTGCCATCATGTGTCTAATCAGTTGAGAGTTAGTGACCGAGACATTGCTATCACTTGCCAGCATTTCGATGTTGCTCGTCAGTTGTTATCAGTTTATGGATGGGGTTCTCCTACTAGTGATGAGCAAGGAGGTAGTTATCTTTCCTTGATAGAGTTCCACTCTTTATGGGAGGCTATCCAGATTCTGAGACAAGATTATATGCAATTGGTAGCAGACAAAGATTATCTTATGGAGTGGGGCAGTACAACATATGATGCATTGTTGGCCAAGGAAGATGAGGTGAGTGAGCTTACTGAGCAGCTTGAGGTGACTTTTGAGATTCTTGAGAGTACACAGTTGGCTTTCAAGGAGTCACAGTTTCATTTGGCTAAGGTGACCATGGAGTTAGAGAAACTACAGTCTTTACCAAATTTTGTACAGTCACAAGCGGTGGTGTCTGATGATCCAAGGATGTCCATGGTCAAGATTGTCAAAGAAAGTGGAGATGGGGATGCATCCATCCTTGATACTAACATTGGCATATCAAGTTCATCCCCACTAGAGTTAGGTTTAATTGAGTTGGGTGCTACAGTAGATTGTTGTGGTATGCCTGACATGGTGGTGGCCTCTAGTACTGATGGCACAGAGACTAGAGATGTATCAAAGATCATGTGTGATGTTGGTGAGTCAGCAGTTGGCATGGTTCCTGCTAGTAATACTACTCCCTTGGTGATATCTTCAGAGGTAGTAGTCAGTTCCAACATGGTTAATGATCAATTGTAGTTAGTTTCATCTAGATTATAGTCTGAGCCACTGACTGAGATTGGCGCATTCTATCGACATTGCACTGTGAGGTACGCTCATCAATTTACCTTTGATGACCATGTTGATGAGATGATGATACAAAGATGTAATTTGGTTCCTAGTGCTTATCATCAGTTATGGGACAGTTTGATGCCTCAAGATGAGAGTTGTGATGGGCATGACATGGTGATAGGTTCTGCAATTGACAACTCGATAATATGTGACTTAGAGCAGGATTTTGGGAGTGATGCTTCAGTGGGTGTTGTTATTGATTCTACTCCTTTGGCTATGACATCTCCTGACTTAGCTAGTGATCAGTCATAGTGAGTTGTATCACTTGTTCATGTGCATGGGAGTTATGGTTATGAGATAGTGGCCGATGATTTGCAGAGTTGTGTTGACTGTAGGAGTTGTACAGTGTGTGGATTCTCCATACTTGGTATAGTTTCATTCGAGAGCGTTCACCATTGTTGCAAAGTTGGATTGTACATTCCATATGGGCCAGTGGGATGCGTTGATGGTATTTACTGTGTTGGTAGTTTGATTTGTCCACTTTACTTGGGTTCTGATGTTCAAAGAGTTTGTGTCTCATGGGTTTTTGACTATGGTAGTGGTGATTTTGGAGTTTGGTTGAGCTATAATTGTCAGTTTGATTATGGATTCCTCTTGGTCATATTGCAGAGGATATTGCAGGAGCCTGTGTTAATTGGTAGTAGCATAGTGCATGACTACATTTGGGATCCAGGTGGATTGATTGGTTTATTGTTCATCCATTGCTTGAGGACAAGCAATGTTTGGTAGGGGAGGACTTGTCATGTCCCCTTTTCAAATAATTAAAAAATAATAATCTTTGCTAAGGCAGGAAAGCCCAAAAAAGTGAAGTTTCGAAAAAAGGGGGGTTAATCTTTGGAAACCGTTGGACTAATAAATGAAAATTATTATTAAAATATGTTTCATTAACCTCTCTTGGATGTGAGTTATGGTTATGCCCTCTTTTAAGGGGTTTGGAGGCATTTTGGGCTCATTCAAAAACTTGATTTTGCTCATTCTTTGTTATTCTTCAGAGGCTGCCAAACCTATGGAGAAGGAGACCCAAGAACGGGAGTTTGCAGGTTTCCAGGGAGACCCAAGAACGGGAGTTTGTAGGTTTCCAAGAAGGCTAAGGATGGGATTTTGAAGCCATTCCATGTGCATGCTCATGCAGAGTTTGCCTTGTGCTAAACAGTGCAGATTTGTGAGTTTTCGGGTGTATTTTTTGTAAGAGTTTGGTGTTTCCAGTTGAGTATTTCATATCAGTTTGGGTTTCTGCTGTATATAAGACTTTTAAATGTTAAAATAGAGCTGAAAATATGTATTTGGATATGATTATACTTCTGTGATAGATTATTAAGTTTTTGTGGTGATTCCGTGCTATTTTTGGGAGCCCGATGAGCATTGTTTTTGTCCTCCGTTTGGAAGCTATTGTGTGCATGTTAGTCAGATCTGGAAATGTCATTTTATAGGCTTTTATGCTGCTCAAATTTCTATAAAAATTTCTACTTTCAGATTTATTAATAACAGGTGCAGCTGTGAAGCTTTTTGGCACTATTTTCGGCATACCCGATTTGGGGTTTCTTGAGAAATTTGGTGGATCTTTGTGATATTAGTTGTTTGATATTAAAGATCTGATTAGAGGTTGGAAATACCATACAAAACCAGAAAAGGGACATTTCATCAATGGTGGCATGCAATCATCCATGTCTTCTTATGTTGCTTTATTTCCTCCTTTCTATCACATTGACGGTGATTCACTGTGTGGATGACTTAGAAACTCTGGTATTTATTTCTATCATCTTGCCAGTGGCTGTGCCAAAGTGTATGTTGGTGTGTATCTCAACCACTAACTCTAGACATCTTCCTCCTATTGCTTTCTCTTCAACTAGTTGTCACATATTTTGTCGAACATGTGTTTTTGGCCATCAATGACAATACTCACTACTTCTCTTACTCTTCATGTCAAAGATGCATGTGGGGCTCACAATCTCCCCATTTGGAATTGATGACAAAACATAATTTACCACTATGCTCCCCCTTTCTTCTTTTTAAAGTCCCTTACTCTTGATTTTTCTTGTACCAGTGAAAGATGTCAATAGGTGGACTTTACGAAATGTGTTACATCAAAATGTATTAGATACTTGTTTCACAATGCATGTCTCCCTTGATGTTCTTCACAACTCATATTCTTATTTTCCTCCTTTCATATATTCTCCCCATTTGATGGTCTTCCAATTTTGGTAGTCTCTTATTTTGATCACATATGCATTCTCCATATGTTCTTTCTTCTATTCTCCCCCTTTTTGTCATTAATGATGAAGGGTTCTTATAGCTAAAGGTTGTTGAATATGTCTTGATATTGTCCCTGTATGGTGGAGAGATGGGTGTCCCATGATGACTTAAAAGTTGTGAGAGCAATGATCTCACTCTTAATTTTTCCCAAGTGTGTTTCTAGTTCACTCATGTTGTAGCATGGTGTTTTGGTGATAATAGCCTCAACACTTGCAATTTGTGCCTGAATAATAAATGTCATTGGAGATAGTTTGCATTGTACCTCCATAAGCTTGAGTGCTTTCTTATCCTGTTCATCCATGATCTCATGAATGAGATGTAGCGACCCTTGTGTTTGTTACTATTAAACCTCAGATAGAAATAAACAATATCAGAAAATAATAGATCACACAGAAAAGAAAACAAGACACCAAGATTTAACGTGGTTCACCCAAACCCTGGGCTACATCCACCAAACAACAAATCCAATATTATTACGATCCAGTGATTACAACTTCATTACAATCTGTAATCCCTTACAACTCAATATCACCGCAAGAACCAATTTTCGCATTACAGACAATGAAACAATCTCTAACCCTAAGCCCTTTTATACAAGTAGTTTTGACGCTTTAGGGTTATAATTAATTACATGTCTGTCCAACGTCCCAATAAAATAGAGCCTAAATTTATTTATTTTTTGGCCGATGCCCCAAACCCCAAAGAATCTATGAAGTATGTATAGTACTTCCCTGATCAGTCATCATAAACTAACAATCTCCCACTTATGGACTAATCAGACTCCACACTAGACAAAAATCTCACACTTGGAGAGTGATCCTATAGTAATACCACTACCACATGGGGCTTCCACTAGATCAAACCACCTTGGACTATGTTATTCATTGATTCTTGTTCAGTCTAGAAGACCAACTGAAGCTGAAGAGGAATTTAGCTTCTCCCTTGTCACTACCTTTGTAAACATATCCATTGGATTATCATTTGTATGTATCTTGTCCAACTTTAACTATCCATCATCCAAAATGGATTGAATGAAATCGTATCGCAACTGTATGTGTTTTGTCTTTGAATGCAGAGCTAAATTCTTTGCAAGATGAATGACACTGTGACTATTTGTAAATAAATAATCATCCTTCTGAGGATGTCTCAATTCTTCCAAGAAGAACTGAAACCATATCATCTCCTTAGCTGCCTTTGTAGTAGCA
This sequence comes from Cupressus sempervirens, assembly GCA_028749045.1. Lineage (NCBI taxonomy): Eukaryota > Viridiplantae > Streptophyta > Pinopsida > Cupressales > Cupressaceae > Cupressus > Cupressus sempervirens. Next base: position 861,314,405 of record CM053789.1, on the reverse strand, counting down.
ACATTCTCTATCTATGTAGTGGATAAAGTGTTTACCTTATGTAACCTAGAAACCCAGCTCACGGTGACCCCACCAATAAGTAAATACATAACTTGTACTATTCTATTTGGTATCAATATCCCTTGCCAAATCTGAGTCAACATATCCCTATAAATTAGTAGTAAAGCCCCCAAAGTGTAAGCATTTTCTAGATGTTCCTCTCAGATATCTAAGAATCCATTTGATGGCATTCCAATGCTCAATTCCTGGATGACTCATATAACTACTAACGACTCTCATTGCATGTGCAATATCTGACCTAGTACATACCATAACATACATCAAGCTTCCTACAGCTGAAGCATAGGGTACCTTAGACATCTTATCCTCCTTTTCTTGTGTCTTGGGACACATCTCCTTAGTCAACTTCAAATGACTAGATAAAGGTGTGCTGACAGCTTTAGCATTCTCCATAGAGAAATGTTGCAACACCTTTTCAACATAATTAGCCTAAGATAGTATCAATTTTATGTTCTTCCTATCTCTACAAATCTTCATACCAAGGATTTGTTTTGCTGCCCCCAAATCCTTTATAGCAAATGCATGTGCTAATTGGCATTTCAACCCTTTAATATGATCCATGTTAGACCCAGATACAAGCATATCATCAACATATAAACATAAAATAATTTAGCTATTATCATCCAACCTCTTAAAGTAAACACAATGATTTGAATGACACTTGCTATATCCATACTTATGCATAAACCTGTCAAATTTTAGATACCATTGTCGAGGTGCTTGTTTCAAGCCATATAAACTTTTCTTCAATTTGCACACTAAGTTCTCCTTACCCTTGACCTCAAATCCTTGTGGCTATGCCATATATATCTCTTCATCCAAATCACCATGAAGGAACGCTATATTAACATCAAGCTGCTCTAAATGCAAATCTTCAGTAGCCACAATACTTAAAACAGTATGGATAGAAGTCATTTTGACAACTAGAGAGAATATCTCATCAAAATTGATGCCTTTTTTTGTGCAAATCCTTTTACAACTAACTTGGCTTTAAATCTTTTCTTACCTCCTTCCTCTTCTCTTAACCTATAAACCTATTTATTATGCAAAACCTTTTTACCCGCAGGCAACTTACATAAATCCCATGTCTTGTTTTTTAGCAAAGAGTCCATTTCAACTTTCATTTTAGACTCTCACTGAATCTTAGTATCCACCTATACAACTTCATCATAACATTCAGGTTCACCAACATCTATTAGTAAAATAGAATACAAAGAAGGAGAAAATCTTTCTAGAGGTCTACTCATCCTTGTTGACCATCTAACATTCACTGGGGTGTGTGGTATTTGTTGTTATCGTTGTTGCACATGATGAGGTATCCTTGAAACATCATCTTTTGGAGTATCATCCAACACTACATAATCATCTTCTTTCTTCTCATGTTGCTGCAATAGATCTTTGTACAACACTTTCTCATTGAATATGACATCCCTATTTCTTACAATTTTACGATTTTCAAAATCCCAAAGCCTATAACCAAATTCATTAATGTCATACCCAAAAAATACACATTTCTTTAACTTAGCTTCCAACTTGGTCCTATTTTCAAAATTTATATGAATAAATGCTTCATAGCCGAAGGTTTTGAGAAAGAATAACTCACCTTCTTACCAGTCTATGCTTCCTCTGGAATACCAAAACCCAAAGGAGTAGAGGAACCTCTATTCATCGAATATATAGCAATATTGACAACCTCCTCCCACATGTGTAAGGGCAACCCAACATACAACCTCATGCATCTTGCACACTCCATTATAGTCCTATTCATGCATTTAGCCACTCCATTTTCCTGTGGAGTCCTTCAAAGAATTTTTTGTCTATGAATACCATTAGTGGAGCAATAATCTTCAAATTCATGACTACAATACTCACCACTATTATTAGATCTGAGACTTTTTTTTTTTTACCAGTCTCATTTTCAACGAAGCATTTCCATTTCTTAAAAGTTTGAAATACATCGGATTTCTATCTAAGGAAATAAACCCATATTTTTCTAGTTGCATCATCAATAAATGTAACATAATAATGAGAGGCTCCAAGGGAAGATACTTGAGCCAGTTCCCATACATCAGTATGCACAAGCTCTAATTTCTCCCTTTTATTTTCCTTTCCAGTCTTCACAAAACTCACTCTCTTTTGTTTTCCATACACACAACTTTCACAGAAATCCATATTAACACATTTTAGACCTGGTAGAACTTTCTTTGAATGAAGTACTTTCATATCTTTTTCACTCATGTGCCCAAGTCTATTGTACCATAGTGTTGTATGAGAATTTATAGATGCTTTTTGTTCCCCTTGCTCAATTGTAGCAATTGTTCCTGAACATTCATATTTCTCTGAAACAATTAAAGTAGAAGGAATAATATGACTTGTACAAAGATATAAGGTGCCTACTTTCACACCTTTTGCTACTACAAGGGAACCTTTTGAAACCTTCCAATTTTTATCATTAAAAGTAACTATACAACCCTCATTACCAAGTTGTCGTGCTGAAATTAAATTCCTACTTAGCCTTGGAACATGTCTTACCTGATGTAGTAGCCAATGATTACCATTCTGCTGTAGAACAAGATCTAGTATGCAAAGAACATTAACAAATAAAGTAAACATTCACAAACCAAAAACTAAATTCACATATATGCTTAGACAAAGAAAGCAAACAAGAAGTGGAAACCTCACAAGATAAAACACTCCATGCTTTCTTGATTCTGTAGATGTGTCCTTTTGTTGTGGATGTATGCTCAAGATGCTCAAAAGCTTGCTTCAATGGAGATGGGTAATGGCAAATTGGTAGCTTTGTGAACTCTCAATTTGGCATTATAAGGGTAAGATTGATGGCTTTGGTTCTCAAAATAGCATGGTAACTTTTAGCTCAAAGATTGTTGATGAAATGGCTTGGGATGGGATTCAATTTATAGGCTAAGGGGTAGAGGGATGGAGGGCTTAGATGCAAGGATGGATGAAGCCTTAAGGAGGGCTAGGATGCACTCAAAGGAGAGCACATGGATTGTGCTTGTTTAGCACCAATGGGAAGGTGACACTTGTCATAAGGAGGATGAGTGTTAGAGGGTAGGGTAAAGGGTTGGTTAAAGGCATGATGAGTGGGGTTGAGTATGTAAGAGGGATGGAAGAGGAATGAGTGTGGAAGAGGGAAGAGTGTGGAAGATGGGTGTAAGAGTCATGAGTGGGCTTGTAAGAGTCTTTTATGTTTTGTAAGAGCACTCATGACTTAGTGGTTGGGTTTTTTGAGGAGAGACTTTGGTTTGGATTAGGAAAGTCTTAAACTTGTTTAATGAATGTGACAACATTATGGGGTGGATTAGGCTTGGGTTTAGGATTAGATTAGGGATGTTAGAGATGTGCAAGTGGATGGCATTAATGAGGGTGGGTGAGTTAGTGGCTAAGCTTGGTTAGTATGGGTGGATGGGGTGGATTAGGCTAAATGGAGGATTAGAGATAGGTTAGGGGTTTTTGAATTTGAGGATTTCATTTATCAAATAGATTTATTTAATAAATGGGGATTTTTGGAATTAGATAGGAGAAAAGGATTTAATTGATAAATAATAGATTATTTGATTTATCAATTAGGACTATAGATGATTAATTAAATTAATCAACTAGGGATGGCAAAGGATTAATTAAATAAGAATTTAATTAATGATGCCTTTAGAGATGGCTAAATTAGATTACCAAAGTAGTGTAATCAAATTTAGGTGTCTACATCTGCAACTTAATCTTAAATTTTCTCTTTCAAACAATTTGACAGGGTTCATTATCCCCCAAATAAGTAAGTCCAAAATCCCCTTGGACATAATCAATGAAATAACCTCGATGATGTGTAGCATGAAATGAAGCACTAGAATCTAAAACCTATGAATCATCAACACTTTCTAAAGACAAAAGCAAAGAATTCTCTTCGAGTTTTTTACTTACCACATTTGCCTCCTTATCTCCATCTAGTTTAACTCCTTCATTTTTCTTTCAAATCCAACAATCTTTCTTTTTATGCCCTATTTTACCATAGTACCAGCAGTTGTTTGGTCCTCTCGATTGAGACCTCCTTCCCTTTGACTTTCCTCTCGATTTCCCATATTTCTGGAATTACTTCCTCTCTCAGTCATTCTGCCTTGACTTTGTGTGTTCAAAGCACTTCCTGATATAGATCCACCTGAGGTTTTCATATGAGTTTCCTCACTCAAAATAACACTGATCACAGCATCATATTTTAGGGTATTAGATCCATAAACAAAATTACTCACAGTCATTACCATGTCACTCCAACTTTCAGGCAAAGAACACAAAATCAAGAGAGCCCTAATTTTTTCATAAAAATTAATACCCATAGAAGATAACTGACTAGTAATAGTATTAAACTCATTTAAATGATCTGCAATAGATCCACCTTCTGCCATTTTCATATTAAATAAATGCTTCATGAGAAATACCTTGTTTGAAGTGGAGGGTTTTTCATACAATTTCTTTAGGGTTTCCATCAACTCTTCAGTCCTCTTTGCTTTTGTAATATTAAATGCCACCGACAGTGCTAGGCATAATCAAATGCTTCCAAGTGCCTTTTTGTCTAAAAGATCCCATTTGTCATTTGACATAGATCCCTAATTCTTGGTTTTTCCTTCCAACGGCTTCCAGAAAACTTTCTAATAAAGATAGTCCTCCATTTGCATTTTCCATAACTAAAAGTTCTGTCCATTAAACTTTTCAACCCTCAGCTTACTCTCATCTATCATCGCTCCCACTCAACCATGAGACTCTTATTCAACTATGAGACTTTCCTACCGAGGATAACTGAAAAAACAACTTGGCTCTGATACCACTTGTTAGGATTAAACCTCAGATAGAAATAACAATTACATGCAAATATAAACAATATCAAAAAAAATAGATCACACAAAAAAGAACACAAGACACCAAGATTTAATGTGGTTCACCCAAACCCTAGACTATGTCCACCAAACAACAAATCCAATATTATTATGATCTAGTGATTATAACTTGATTACAATCTATAATACCTTATAGCTCAATACCATCGCAAGAACCAATTTTTGCATCACCAACAATGAAACAATACTTAAGCCTAAGCCCTTTTATACAAGTAGTTTTGTTGCTTTACGATTATAATTAATAATTACATGTCGACCCAAAACCCTGATAAAATAGGGCCCAAATTTAGTTTTTAGAATTTATGAAGTATGTACAGTACTTCCCTAATTAGTCACCATAAACTAATAGTGTTTAGGACAAATAGCTAGTTGTAGAATCAATGACTATATTGTAGTTGTCTTTCAGACTTTGTAGCTCTTGTTGAGCTTGTTGAAGTTTTTTCTCCAAATCCACTAATAGAGCGTGTAGATCAAATGACTTTTTTAGGATAGGGGTTAAGGCTTGTAAGGTTTCTTTCAAGTTTTCTTTGATTTCCTGTAGACTGGTTCAATTCTTTATCACTTGTCCTTGTCAAATACTCATTTGTTTAGTTTCAAGATTCTTCTCGACCAATGCTTCTACACTTCCTTGGTCATCTTTGACTTTATCAACTATGGAGAGTTGGTTGATGAGATTCGTGTTAGGATCATATTACACATCAAATGCTAGTTCTATAATGATGTTTCTTGTTATCATTAGTGTACTAGCTCATTGCTTCTTTTTGATTTATGCTTTCCACTTCCAATGTTGTTTGTATTCATTGATATCTTCTAGATCTATATTCTAAATTTTCTCTCTTTTTTCAGTAATAAGTACATCTAACTCATCTTTTCCTTCTACTAGTCCAACATCTTTTTATAAAATTCTCCTTCATCTTATGAGCTAGAAGATGTTGAGGATGATGATGCCATCATGTATTTGGATGGTTTTCTTCTTTTCCTTGTTTGTTTTCCACTTGTAGTTCTAGATAGGCTTGGTGCTCTCTTCTAACTGTCTAGTCTGTGTGTCTTGCTTTTGGATAGCTTTGATTGCAACAATTCAGGCGTAGTTGTAACATCTCATTTTTCCTTTTTTAATTTAGCTCCTCTCCTCTTGTCTTGAGTAGGGATTCCACATCCTCTTCCATAATTGGGGAATTTTTTTTTTCTTGAGGCTCTTCATCTAGTATCTACACTACAACAAGTGATTCCTTCCCTTATTCTTCTTCCTTTTTTGTTGACAAATCAATGAAGGTGATCTCTACCTTGATTGTTTCTTCAATCTTTTGTTGAGTTATACCTTTTGGTGACTCAACTCTCTCTTCCATTATGTGTTGCTTAGTCTGTATAACCGTTGGGGTGTTTTCCAATTGATCATCTTTCTTTGCTTCAGTTGCAAATTTGTTTGTTTTAGTTTCCTTGGGCGCTACCATGTTTTCTTAAGTTGCCTCTTTTGATTCACGTTCTTCTTGTTTTGACACATCTTCCTCCCTTAAAGGACTAGGATTTTCTTTCTTTTCTTTTTTTCTTCTCTCTTCTTCTTTCCTTGGGTGGGTCTTTGTACATATTTTCTTGGGTCTATCTATTCCCACACTTGTTTCACCTCCTATTAGTTGAGTTCACTTCAGTAAGCATAAATTTTTGGTGTTATCTCTTTAGGATTTTATTGATGCTCATTTTTATCTGGTTCCTTCATCCTATTGTGAGATCATTTACATCCCTTGCATTGTTGAATTTTCCTTTGTATGCTCCCATTGTTTAGTTTTTTTTAGATTGGCTCATTTCGGGTTTCATCTTCACTAGGGAATCTTCCATTATCTTCTCGTAATCCTTTTCTCTAGTGCTCCATTTGTCATTTAATAGTTTTCTCAAATCTTTGGGAAATTCCAACCCAACATCATATGGCCTTATGTCTCTTATTCTTAGACTAGACAATAAAACATTTCAACTTTTGTTTTGTTTTCCTTGGTGAGCCTTGTAAATCTATTCTTGAGAATAATGTAATCATGATTCTTTACAATAATGTCTACATCCTTACAGATAGGAATTGGTTTAGACTTTTTCTTACCTTTTTCCATGTGTTGGTGATGCTTCCTCTTCACTAGCTTCATTGCTTGCACCTAATCTAACTATATTAGCTTATGATTCCTTTTCTTCAACTTCTGGTTCCTCGAACAATGATTCTTTCCTTCTCTTAGATACTTGACTCCTTGTCATCATTGGTAGAGCAGGCTTATGTATTTCCCTTTGCTCCAGTAAGAGTTGGTTTTTGATTTCTACGTAGGTACCAAACCTTGGTATAATGCTTTCCTCAGAGGCTAAAAAGCCTTTCTATGTGGTCCTTGGTTTCCTCATCCTTTACTTTGTAGAGAAAAGGTGTCATCCACATAGATTTGGGTTGTGTTAAGCATACAACACACTTGTTTGTGCTTGCTAGAAAGCAAATCTTGTCCTTGTATCTCTCAAACAAAATTTTAGATTAAGGTAAAAATAGGTTTTAAAGGGACCCGAAACCCTTAACAGAAAAACAAAAGATGTTAAAATAAGCACAACCAGGTTTTACAAGGACTTGAAACTTGCAGTATGAAAGTAGCAAAACCAGGTTTTACAGGAACCTGAAACCACAAAAAAGTACCAAAAAATGAAACCAAGTTTTACAAGGACCTCAAACCTAGAGTTTAAACAAAAGGAAGAAAAACCAAGAAACCCAAACCAGAGACCAGTTACCAAAATCACTACTAGTAGCTACTGCAACTCCTTGATCCTTTTCACTACCTCCTTGCCTACCTCTGCAGTGTTTTGGATAATATTAGTAGTAGAGAACCCAGATCCCCTAGTTGCCTCAGTCGCCTTCTTCCTTGAACTCAATTTGTTCTTTTTCTTGGCCCTCTAGGAGACATGATTTCCTCATTATTTTTCTTACCCAAGCTAGCAGCAGCTACACAAAGGCTTGAAGTGACCTACTCCATCTTGTTACCACTCTCTCTGATCAAAAGATAGAGCTCATGTTCATATTCTTTTAATTTCTCTAGGATATTGCCAACCTAAACTTCCAGTTGGATGATCTTAGCCCGGTCAATTTCCTGGTCTTGCTATCTTTCCCATATATATTTTTTAGAGTCATTAACTCATTGTTCATCCAAGAATCACCTTGGAGAGAGGATTCTACCAACAAAGTTGTGGCAAACCTTTCTCATTGATTCATTTCTTTTAAAAAAATCTTAAAGTCATCCCACATTATGGCCTTTCCTTTTCCTTCTAGTCTTTTGTATAGCTCACTTATCTAAGCCATGACTGTCTGGCCTTCAATCCATTTGATCTGTGGGGATCTAGGGAATTCTCCCCTTAGATAGAAGAAAATGCATACCAGTATGGACCCATAACTCAAGATTTGATTATGATGATCATTCATTATCTTTCTAATATTCTCCAATATTTGTCTATTAAGGTATCCACATAGGTCAACCTTTGACTTTTTGTATGATATAAATAGTTGTGTAAGCTACATTTTGTGGAGTGTAGTCACTTTTACTAGTGTGGTACAACTCGTATCCCAACATCATTATAGAAAACTTTAATTTTGAGCTTGGAATGTCGCATATGGTGTACCCCAATCCATCTGGTGTTGTTCTTCCTCTAGTGAGTGAGGTTGATTGTCTTGTCGATCCAACATTCATGGACAAGTCAATACTTAATGCATTAAACCTAGTTACCCTTTCAATTAGGGATTTGATGATCTTATACAGTTTGTCCAACCAGATATATTGGTTGTGAGTTCTATAGAGAACAATCCTTACCCATTCATCATGAAAGAAATTGGGTATTTCCATTGCTCTTTATAGTGTAGATTCCACTAAATCTTTGTATTTTCCTTTTAGGGCTCCTTCCATACAGAATGTGTCATACAACTCCCTTTATCTCTTTGTCACCAATTTCTCAAATCTCGACTTCTAGATACACACTGACATCTTTTGTGAGAATGACATCATCATGTAAGGATGATAGTGCAATTCCTTCTTTGATATTTCTTCTTCCTACCATGATTCCTTAATACTCTAGGTGACTGCTTTACCTATTGTCAATTAGGTTTACCTTGTTGATTTCTTCAACCACTTTCTCTTCACGATTCCTTACTAAAAAAAATCATAAGATTTTTTCTTTGTAGATGATACTTTCACAATCTCTTTCTTTTGAGCTTTTAGGGTTTCACAGTTTGAAAGCACAAACATTTTCATAATGCAAAGTATCAAATAACTCTCGATCCTTGTATTTATGTCACCATATTTGCACCGTTAAGGTTGCAATGGTTGACAAGTGCCTTACCTACTAAAGGATACACCGAGACATTTTCAATAGTTACCTTTTCAGAGATTTGATCAACAAGTTATGCTTAATGTCTCTATTACTTCTCTTTCATCTCTATTGCTACATGTTTTGTATTAGGGAACCAATTTCTAATTGTTATCATAGTCTCTTAACCCCTTTAAGCTACATGAGATTAGTTAGTTTGAGAGGTCTCATCGATGACCGATGATTTTTCTACCTCAAGTGGCTTGGTATCAACTTCCTCACTCGTCTTCATCCACTTACTGGTAAAGTCTTTCTTGAGTTGTTCCACAGTCATAGTCTTCTCCTTTTTGACTAGGGATTTTCTACCTTATCTTCTACTACATCTACAGTCCCTTGTAAGATTCTAAATTTTGTGGCAAATATAGAAAGTCATTCCAGTACCCTTCCATGGTTTGGTGTTATTCCTTCGATTTATACTCAACTTGCATTGAGTTGTTGTTTGTCATTCATTTCCACAGGTCATGTAGATTAGTGTGGGAAACCTGTCACTTCCAATTGGACTTGTTTCTTTGGGAGACCTCTGATTGTCTCAAGCGTTGGTTCAAAAATCTTCCACTTTATGCCTATACTTTTTGCAATAGTAGCAATGTCTCTCTGTTATCTTCTCATTAAGATGAGATATGCATTATTGTGTAGTGCTGCCATAGAGATGGCACTTTTTAGAGTAACCTTCATAGGTACACAGCCAAACTGGAGTTATCTACCTAAACCAACACACTCTAGAGATGTGTCCTATTTGACCATAAAAGTTACAAATGGGTTTAGCAACACCCTTTACTTTTGGAGAATTGATTCCTGACCTTCTATTGTTTAGGTTCTTTGCTCCAGAGGTCTCTCCCTCTTTAGTCTTGCTGTCACCCTGGTAACCAAGACCAGTTGTATTTTTTTCTCCTTTGAACCTTCAATTTCTAATCATCTTCTTAGAGATCTCATTGGATCTCCTTAGCTTCTTATTTCGTTCATTTGTGCTTCTTAGCTCTTTAGTGAGCTTGTGCACTTGTTTGGTTAGTTCCATTAATTGTTCCATATTGGGACAACCACATTCTTCACTTTTCAATTCACCTACTCTCCTTGTCACTACAATGACTTCATCTCTTATTAAGATGGCAACATCTCGTTCGGCTTGAGCTTTAACAACTTCTTTGATAAACTCATCTCTTTCTTTGCTTATCTAAGCATGAGTTCTTTTTAGTTGATGTATCTTAGATCAAATATAACTTCCTTTGACTCTTTAGAATCACTATGTCGATGTTTAATGACTTCTTGACTTTCACTGAGTTTTTCCATCAACTTCTTCTTTTTAGCCGAGGACTTTCTTAGCTTTTCTTTAAAGTCCTCTATTGTGTCCAAGGAATCTTCCCACTATCTTCATAGTGATGTCATTTGATGTTCCATCAAGTTGGTAGACTTGTTGCAATAGGGATCTGAGCTCTAATACCAGTTGTTGGACCCAATCGATGCTGGGGCGGGTGGGGGGGTCAATCAAGATCGATCTGTAAATTGGTTATCTTTCTTTCTTCCTTCTAACCTTAACATGATCCTTTTTGCACTTCAAACATAAGATAAATGCATTCAGATCAAACAAGTTATTTCACATACACAAAATCATTCATCAAGTGACACAAGTATTTTGTACTTCAAAAGATGTGAGGATGAAAACAACAATGGGGATACTATACCCATTATAATGCATGTAAAGAGGTACTTTTCTAAGAGCTACAAGTGCTTCTTCTAGAAGCACATCCTGTAAGGCATGCCTATAACCTATAAGGGTTACTTAAGCTTTATTATAGCTACCTAGTTAAAGGATTTACAAATCTCTTTCTAAGAGACACCTTGTAAGAGGATTTTACAACAAGCTTACAAATGAAGTTGGTCCTATTAGGAACTTACAAAGCAATGCAATGGTAAGAAAGCATACTAAGCATTTGACTTGAATGTGGAATTGATTTTCCTTGTAGATCTTTGTTATATCTCCCTTGAAGATGATTCGATCTTCTTGCTTGTTTGACGAGTGATTTATTATCACATCTCCCACAGTTTCCTTCAAAAAAATTTGCTTGTTGTTTATTCACTCTATTGCTTGATTCTCCCCCTATAATAGTTACTCTCCTTCTATTTTTTTTTGTTTTTTGTATCCCCCTTCAACAAAATTTACACTTCATTGCATATATCCTTTTATTGATGTCATGGTACAATTACCCATAGCTGAATTGTCTCGATCATTTTGAATACCAGGTTTTCTCGGTTCATGAAAGACCCATGAACCCTACTCCTAGGATCTAGACTGATAGCTTTTAATAGCCTTGTCTTCTCATCAATAGTTGCATGTCATCCTTGTCTTCTTGCATTGCTTTATCTTGTCCTTTCTATCACATCGATGCTGACTCATTGTGTGGATGACTTGGATCAACTAGTATCTATTTTGATCATATTGTTAGTGAGTGTGCTAGAGTGTATGCTGGTGTGTATCTTGATTGGTAGCTCTAGACTTCTTCCTCTTGTTGCTTTCTATTCAATTGATTGTTGCATATTTTGCTGAACAAATGTTCTTGGCTTTCAATGACAATAATCACTACCTCTCTTACTCTTCATGTCAAAGATGCATGTGGGGCTCACACCCTCTTGGTATCCTTTTTTGAGCACTAAAATATTATTTAGGTCTCACTATCCCATGCATCTGTACAATTCTAAACCCTAGGTTAAGGGTTTTTAGGCTTTTCCAAGCTTACTTTGGTTTAAGGTTTCATAGGCCAATCAAATGGATTCAACTGATCTTGAAATTTTTTTCACTCATTATTCATACTCCAAAAACATGTTAGACTTATTGGATCGAGTCATTAAATCCACTCCTACAAGAACCCATGCTCTGCGACTTGTTTGCACCTAGTCAGATTATCACTCAATTTGCCTAGGGAAATACATTAAAATTCATAGCTTGAGGTTTCAAGGTTAAAACCAAATGATGTACATTTCCTCTTCCTTAAGACCTCCAATGGTCGTTACAAACAAACAATTTAGATTTAAGAAAGAGGTATTTTAAGAGCAAAACCCTGATTCAATGCAAATAACTTCACTGTAGGTTTTGAATGTATTTGAACAAAAAAAATTGTACACGCACACTCACTAAAACACACAATGGAATAAAATATGTTAATCTAACTATCTATGGTGAAAATTAACAAATTTCAATTAATATGTTACAAGATACTTGTATTGCAACAATATTGTGCAAAAAAATGCAAAAATTGTCAATGCTCTTTCATTCAAATTTGCACCACAATGACATCCAACCTTCTCACAATGACTTTGGACACAAGTTGCACTTTCCTATTCCAACTATTCCAACTATTTTCCAAGTATCATAACTGATTGGACACAAGTTGCACTTTCTTGCCAAGAGTAGTTAAGTGAGTTGACAAAGTTGAAAAAGTTGTCATTGGCAACTTTTTGCAACTTTTGACATTTTAAAAGAATTCAATCTTCCATGTAATCAAGAAGTGTAGAATGATTTTTTTTAGAAATTTCAACACATCTAACCCCTAAACAAGACTCCCTAACTATTTCATCCTGATTTTGCACATTTTACCCAATTTGGCACAATTGATAATATTTTGCCCAAATTAGAAACATCTTACCAAACTTGGCACAACTTCAAATTAAACTCACCAATCTAAACCAAAACACAAATTAGGATTCATAAATAGCCCTTATTCTCACCATGACCTATTTGAGGTCTCATAGACCAAAACTTTAAGGGTTTTTCATCCAACTCTAAGGTGCTCTTGCACCACTTGACAACAAATTTGAAAGTCTCTAAAGCCTTTTCACTTGCTCTGTTAATGCTTCCACATTTTGCATGCATATATACAAGGCCTATGATGACTACAACATTTGACAATCAATGACTGCATTTATTCTTATCATCTTTGAGAAAATGTTTTGATAATCTCAACTATGTTAACACATTTGTTAAACTATGATTTTTTATTAATTTGATAGGAGGAAAACACTTCCCCCTAGAAAGAATTCCCATATTTAGACACAACATTAGGTTTGGCACCCATTTGGTTGTTCAAATTACATAGTGTTGGAATTATGTAATACTAGAATTGGCCAATTGAGGAAGTTTTAAAATTGGAAAGTATTTTTAAGAATATAGATAGAACCATTGGGTTCACTTAGAAGATGAGTGAGAAGATGCATCTTTTGTGTTTCGTTCCTGAAATTGGAATTAAAATATGTTTTTTCTTTTTTTGGATATGGTTAATTCGTAGATTTTTTCAATCACATATTGTGGAAGATTGAAAATTTTAATGTCTTGAGCAATAAAACCCACAAGATACTCATAAAATCTCTTTGCATAAACACATGAGGGATACCAAATATTTTCTTCATTTTTTTAACAAAAAGGAATCACACATGAATATGGGATTGTCAGAAATTCAAAGGGTTTTTTCTTATTAGAACTTTGTCTTATGATTACAGAGAGTCACCAATAAAATATTTAGAAACCCATCTTCTATAGCCACAAAACAAAACATTCATACACGGTGAATATAAAGAAGTCACAACGTGTAAGTGGAAATTCTTAGTGATTTAACATATATGCACAAGAAAGAATTTAATTCTTTCCAAAAGTTACTAATAAAACCCTCAAGGTTTTGGTTCCGTGTACATACAAAGTACTTGTATATGCCTAAATCATGCCAGAATATGTATGTGGATATGAATTGAATTTTTGAGAGCGAATATGTGCATAAAAAATATAAGAAGGAATTAAAAGAAATAGAGAATTGTAGAAGCATAAAAAGCCAATTTCTTCATTAATTTTTTTATTTTTGAGTAGAGCTTAGGTAGTGAAGAGGAGAGGTCTCAAAGGAAGACTGTGAGAACTTTCCATAGAAGACTACAAAAATCTATGTCCCAAACAATATAGAGCAAGTCAACATCGACATAGAGCTCCAAAATAACAAATGAGAAAATGAAAGGAAAAGCCATGTCTCATTACAATGACACATTATAAATGCCCATATCCTAATGCCCTAGAATCACAAACTTGAAATAAGTATAAAATGTTGTTTACCCCAATTCACAAATAAATGAAATTTGAATTCATTTTCCAATTCTAGGTATTTATATGGAAGATTAATATCTTGGATTTGAGATAACATTAGAATTTGAAATTTCCAATTCTATTTTGCCCCATATCAATTCTTGTATACAAAAAAACCAATTTTATCCCATTTCTAGAAATCAAACAAACCTTAGATATTATGTCGACTTTGAAAAACATTATCTAGATCAAATTAAGTTTTGATCTACACAAGGCCTTCAAAATTATCTATTTTTTTTCTCCAAATGTTGGTCATTTCAATAGGAGATGAGTTGTTTGACAAATAGATCAAATTCCACATAGTTCACATAGGGTTAAAATTAACTTTTATGGGGTGGCCAAGGGAAAAACTAGGTTGACAAGGTGCGAGGTAGTGATTAGGAAAGATAGTGGAAAGTTATTTTTGGTTATGGTACTCTCATTGGGTTGTTAAACTAACCACATGGCCAAAGCCATAGGTGTCTTTAAGGGTTTTAATTAACCCTGACAACAAAATTTTAAATATGTGTGGTTGGAGGGGAATTCAAAGTTCTATTTCAATGTCTTAAGCATAAGCATAAGCTCTCATGGACCATAGAAAATTGGATTAATATGTCCAAGGAGATAATAACTTCAACTGATAAATGTTTTAAATCTAATGCTTATAGGGAGAAAAACATGGGTGTTGATTATTATGACAACAAAGACATCATTAGAAATTGGCTTAGCTAAAGGAGCACATATCCAAACACAATTCTATCTGATCATCTTCATCTTATTCAATGTTTTAGTGATATCCAACTAGACTTGATAGGTCTTAGTTGGTATGAAGTCATAATCCTTGCTATTCACTTTTCCCTTTTCTCTACAAGGGCATTCAAAATATTAATATCTTCCATAATAGCCCTATAATTTTTTTCTTAATGTAATCTTAGGTAGAAGATACTTATCTCTAAGAATGTGGTTATTGCATTCTTTCCATATCCTACAAACCACAAGTGGAAAAATGTATGCACCAAGTTATTTCAACACATGATTATCCAATGATGATCTCCATTGTAAGAAGTATATAACTGAGCCCAAGATAACCCAAGAAAGGTTCCATAACTAGAAAATATGACTTCGAATGTTTGTAGAAAAAGAGCAGTGGAGGAACAAATTTTTTATGTGCATCAACCAAATAGAGACACCATCTATTAGGAATATAAAAGCTTCTCTTAGATAAATTATTATTCGTAAGGATTTGATTTTGAAGCACAAGCCAAATAAAGATGTTAGTTCTAGGGACCAATTTTTATTTGAGTCTTAGCCCAACAAGGAGAAGAGAGAGAAGAGTGAGACATCAAAGCAACAACTAAAGCCATGGAGAACATGTTTGAAGGAGAGCCTCTCTAAAACATCGCATCATATTGTATACCATGCTCGAGGGAGAAATAAATTAAAGAATTTTGCAAAGGAAAAAGTAAAGGGTTGAGACAAGGGTCAACTCAACCCACTTACTGTTAACCCAATAATCATAAATAAAACTCCCAAGAGTTGTAATATAAACATCTTTGAAAGGGCCCGATGAGAGCCACTGACAACCTATTTAATGTCATATTTTAATCCATTTCATTTAGTTTCATACTCACTTCCCTATTTCATTTCCATCCCATTTCGTCCCATTTTACTGTTTTATATTGCATGTGATTTAATATATAAGTAGTATTTAATGATGTATTGGGATTACAATATGGAAAATACATTATTGATTTATTTTACTAATCTTTATTATTGCAGCATGTTGAGTTTTGGATGCAGATCTTCTTCCTTTCATTTAATCTGCTAGAACTTCCTGTCACATTTGGGGTAGAAACTTTTATACATGATTGATTAATTATTTCTTTCATTTCTACATCAGAAAATAATGCAAGCATTGCATGCCATCTCTATGTTGACAAGTAATCTCAAACACACAACAAAGAGGATAAGTGAAGTAAAATCGGGTATGAGAAATGTTATAAAAACCATAATTTGTTATGTATGGTACAATTGTAACAAATATTAGATGGAAATGGTATTTGACTAAATATTGTATGGACGACAGATGGAGAAGGGATTAACTAAATATCAACCATTGTTGTTTAATATGAGTGGTTTCTATGATCGGTAAACACGATCTATGTTCTTCTATAACAATGGTCTATGCCACAAATTCCACATGTACCATTTTGCATCAATTCACATGGATACATGCATGACAGGGATGCTAGGAAACACATGATAATGCAATCCTCATGTATTTTGTTTAAACAAATTGTTTCAATCTATGGAAGGTAATATAAATTATTATTCCTTCTAGTTTATTGGCCACAATTCAGAAACAAACCATGCTATTCTATGCCTCATTAAATAGAGTTCGTTATTATCTCAAAGTTGTATATTTCAGCTTGAATAGAGAATTTGTATGAAAAAATTTGATCAGAAATATAAAAATTGGCATGATTAAGACAATTTAAGATAGAAACGTTTAGATTTCATCACTTAGCAAACTGAGGAGGAAGGGCCTACTGCTCAGAATGCTGGTGATTTTTGCAGTTTGATTCTAGTGTGTGTTTACTATAATTCATTATTTTAGTATGGTGTATTTTGAAGTCTTAATTTCAAAACAATAGTTAGTTTGTATGAGTACTTTTATAGTTTGATTAACATTATAATTGAGAAAGATAGTGAGACAATTTACAATTTTTTTATTCATTCCACTGAACTAATTAATATTGTGAATTTCTAAATTTGAATCCATATAGGATATTGTCATTCTTACTATGTAGATTATTAAAAGTTTCCTATTTTGATGAAGAGACAAAACATTAAAGCTACATCAGATTTGCATTAGTAAATTATTGTATTAGATTAGCTATATGCATGGTGTTCTGTTGTTTCTTCTAGATTAATTTTCATTAGATTTGTGAATTGTTACAGTTGTTATTATTGTTGTTTTAAAGAAAATTTCCATCGGTAGGAAGTGATAGTTCCTATAGCCGAGATTTATTTGGTTTTCGATAGATTTACTTTCGCATGTTGTAGCTACATTTATAATCCCTCATCTCACAACTAACATCCCTTGATGACATATTGCCTGGACACCTTTCACAAGATTACACCCCTAGATTGACATGTATAGACCAAGTTGAACTTCATCATAAATTGTTCTATCTTTCTCTATTATTTGCCCCAGTGTTGGCCTATTAGGGCCATAGTTAGAGTTATTGGTTAAAGGCTCCTTGCTGATGCAACAATAATCCCAATAAAGGGTGTTCCTTCTATTGCCAATTACCCAACAAACCCTCGATTGATCAACCTTCCTCACTTTGATAACATTAGTCTAGAATGAAAATCCAACTGATAGATTATGAAAATGAGGGGAATCTTTTAAATTGTGAATATTGATGTAGTGTTCCTAAGCCATATGAGAAGGATGAGTATGGGGAAAAGATCGTACAACAATGTTTTGTGTATGAGGTGTATGGTGCAATGTAGAATGCAACCAATGTATGGAAAATATAGAGAGGTGTATGGGGAATGTAGAGGGGTTCTGTATGTTGTGGAGGAGGCAATAGTGTTGTACACTATTGGCAATGAGATTGTGGTGGAATATTGTACAGAAGGAGGGTGAACGCCATGCAATATATGGAAGTGTAGAAAAAAATGGTTATGACGAGTAGAGAGGGAGAAGTCGTATGTGGGGGGGAGGAGTGATGTGAGGTCGTATGGCTAGAAAGTTGCACAGATTGGAAAAATGACTCTTCTTTGAGGAGGGCTTTCAGGTGGGAGCCAATGATGTGGAAACAATAATGATTTAGTAAATGCACTCCATATTCACCAACTATAGATGCGTATGCCAAACACAAAGATAGAACAAATTGTCACTAAAATACAAAATATTATATTCTAAAATATAGATGGTGTTCTGATTTGCTAGATTCAAACAAGTAATACAAAGAATAAAATAGGGTGATGGTTGAATCCCACTGAAATTGTAATGGTCAAGTAGGGAACATCTGTCACTTTCGAAATGGCGAACAACACAGGACTCCAACAGGAAATCACAATATAATAAAATAACCAAATCACATGCCCAAAACAACCTACAAGATGGCCTTATAAATGGATTTGAGGAAGCTTCCTAAAGGATTACAACAAATGTTGATAGGTTGACAAGTTGTAACAAAATAAAATAAAGAGTGGGCCTGAGAGATAAAAAGATTGATTATTGGCCATATAACCAAAAAATATTATTTAATAATATCAGGGACATCATAATTGAGAAGATATTTACTATGCTTGAATATATTCCATTTACTCTTGTTATTAAATTGTGTCTAAACCTATATGCTTCTCAAACTAAGTCCATCTCTCTTTGGTCTACAAATTGCCTCTTAGCCCACAAGGGAAATCCTCTTTCCATCATCCACCCAAGACCAAAAAAAATACTCTTGAATTCTCTTAATTATGTCAACATACTTGGAAGGAATTTTAAACAAAGTCAAAGAATAAACATGTAGATTTTGAAGAGAGGCTTAAGAAGTTAAAACTTTATGAATCTCCCTAAAATAAAATATCTTTTTAGCCTACAAGTTCTCTCTAGAGTAAATCGAACATTCAATTAAGTCCAATAGAAGTCTAGAAGTTTATTTAATATAATTTATTTTTGAAACATAAAAAAATATTTGACTCATAATTTTTACCAAAAAAAAAAAATCACTTGGAGTTGGTTACAATTATTATATATAATAGCTATAAATATATCTACTGAAACAATTTAATTCTTAAAAAATGACCACTTTTTGAGCTTTTTGTAATGCCCCGCTCGGGAACCCAAGAGAAATAAACCTAACATGTTACAATGTTTACTGAACTATTTTTTTTTTTTTTTGAAGTTTAAACAACATCAAGATAATATTAATGCGGAAGCAATAAGAACATACACATCAAATACACATTTGCAATCACAGATATAGTTTCAATTCCTCAAGGGCTCCTTTACGCTGAATCACATTTAATAATTTTAAATTAATTAGTTTAAGTTTCAAGTACAATGTCTCATGAACATAAAGAAATAACAAATACATAATCGCATAAGCAAATACATAAGTATACTAATACAGTGAATGTACGTCCACTAAATAACATCCACTGCACATGTGGTAGGGTATGTGAAAATAGATACAATACATCAGAATACATGATAACATATATACATCATCAGAAAAGAAGTCTCCGAGATAAGAAATAAGAATGATAAAGGTACATCTTCTGCAACAAACATCCAATAGCTGGCAATGTAAAGGGAAACCCAAATGGTAAGAAGACACTACCTCCCGACCGCATGGTTACCTAGTTAGGCTTCCACTCCCATCATGCAGGAAAGATAATGAACGATCCACAAACGGCTATCAAACATAAAACATTCCTAGGCAAGGTAACCCTAATAGCCAAAGCTACCTCAAAGGTAACACATTCTACTCAAGAAGATAAAATAATCCAAGAGTAAGACCACTCAATCCAATACCAACAGCTCATAACCAAACATCATTCACAAACCAAGTATAAACCAAATACCAAGATCATAAGATAAAGTCAACGAAAGATAATCACCTCAAGTCAAAAACCACATATCAAGAGTACATCATCCATGAATCACCAATCATCCTCAATGAAAGTAATAACCACAATAAACACATCCAACAATAAATACACCACCAGAGGTATACAAAATCTACAGAGGAGACTCATGCTACATACTAGGGAGTGTCGTCACATGGCTACTTGAGTTGCCCTGGACTGATCTCTTAATAGACCCCAGACCCTCAAGCGTTGAGTTACCCTGGACTGGTTACTCTGAACCCCGGACCCTCAACATCACACATGTGGAAACTAGAAGCCCTCTCAAAAAGACGAGGCAAACATCCCATTCCCATCCTCAGTCTATACAAGCACTCAAGGCATGGGTGGATCAAATATCTCTAACTTATCTTTTTAGTGTGTTTCCCCCCAAAAGTTTTAATTATTAGATTATCACTTATTACATAACTTGCATTAGGTTACCCTGGCACTGACCACTTTGGGTCCCGGACCCCTACTGCAAGCCACTCCCAAAGTTATGTACCTAGACAACATTTCCTAAGAACATAAAACACGGTTGTGTCCCATACCACAACACCCATAAAGATCAAACTCGGTTCCTTAACAGGCAACCTGATAGTAAGATGGTTCTCCCATCCAAGTACACATAAATGCTCCACAAGTAAATCTCATAAATATAATCTCAATTTGAATCCCAAGACATATCATGACATCCAGCCACATAAATGGTGTAAAAGAAATCTCACAAAACCTCTGGTGTACAACCTAAACTGGTCAACACCTAATCGACTCTAAAATCCAAAAGCATAGATATTACAAACAAACAATATAGTTCATAGTTGGGTTTGATTTGATAATACACAATAAAGTCAAAAGTAAAGTTTCAGTTTTGTGTTCAATATATATTTCAAGTGTAGAAGATTCTCAGTTTATCCCACCCAATAACCCATCTGTTTATTCAATTTAAACTTATATAAAGTTACCCACGTTATTAGAGCCCATAACCAAAAAAAATAATAGTCAAAGAATAATTATTCATTTATTTAAGTTATAAAAATTAACACTCTACTAATTGTAAAAGAATCCCTCCAATTTTATTAGAATTAATATTATAAATTAAATAAATAAATTTACATCTTCGTTAAATAGCTTTTATTATTAATCATTCTTAATTAAAACAAATTTAATTAAGTTAACTAATAATTTGTTTAATTACTAATAAAACATTATTAAATAAGATTAGATTTAATATTAAAATTTATTAATAAAATGAAACTTGTTCATAATTATTATTAATTAACATATATTAAATTAAATATTAATAACAACCCAAACTCCATAAAATAAAACAACTCATATTATAATTGGCCGACGACATTCCAGCCGTGCGGTCTCTTTTAAAAAAACTATCGCAGGTACTGCGATCTGCAGTACTCTACGCATCACAGGTACTTTGTGCTGTGAGGTAAGATGGGGTATTCCCCAATAATAAAAAAAATTATAATATATTTTTTTAAAATTTAAAATTATAATATTTCGTAAAACGTTTTATTATTATTATTATTATTAAAAGATTTGTGTATTCTATAAAATTTATTATATAACTTTCTTTTTATCTCTCTCTCTCTCTCTCACACACACACACACACACACACACACACACACACACACACACATACATATATATATATATATATCATTTTTACACTATACTTCTTCCAGTTCATATTAAAAATATATATATATTTTTAATCCATGATTGAAACTTTAGTCTAATAGGAAAAATAAATCGAACCCTTTGAATTTTCAATCCTAAGATTTTCATTTCCAAAAACAAACCCTTCCAAATTTAAATTTCTTAATTTCTTCTTAATCCAAAACTCAGATCCCGATTTAATACTAATTTCTTTCAATTGTAGAACGAGTTTATCTAAATAGTTTTCCAATCTCGATTCCCAAAAGAAAACAAATAGCAAAAGATTCATAAGAAAGGTAGCAAGATTCATTCAATAAAATTTGAGAAAGCAATTTTCAACAAGCACGAAGAAGACAGAGATCTGTAAGTATTCCTACAATGGTTCACAAACCCTACCTTGATCTTATGCTAGCAATCTGATGAAATCCTTGCTAATCCAAACCCTTCAAAGCTTCCAAAGATTTCTTTGTTTCCCTTCTAAAAGTGTATTCCCTGAAACTTGTGTCCATAATAATGACCCAAAAACCCTCTAATATAGAATCTAATTACCTTTTAGGGTTTTTGTCACCACCAGTCTGAAATTATAATTAATTCTTTCATGCACAATTAATTCGCTTTTAATTAAAATATTATTTTATTTTCCTTCATGCACTTTAAGTGAATTATTAAATTACTTTATTTAATCTTTCCACTAGACTTTACTTTGATAAATTTATAACTTTAATCTCATGCGCACTTTATTAAAATATATTAATCATGTGCACATATTTTATCTTTTAATTAATTTCTTATATTTTAAACTCATTCATGCGAACTTAAATCTTTTTCATAATTTAATATCTTTCTCCTTTTAACATATTTTTGAACGTTTAATTTGATAAATATTTATTAACTTAAATAACAATAATATTTAGTATTAATTTAAAAAAATGAACTCTAAATATATTATTATTAAATTAAATAAAAATTATCACGTTCTAAATTTAATCTTATAGCTTTTATCTTCGAATTCAATTCTTTTTATTTAATTAATTTCTCAATTAATTAAATATAATTAGATATTCAAAATGTCATAATAATTTCCATTAAATTAAATCATTAAGTTAATCCTTTAATTAGACTTAATTAATAGAAAATTCACCAAAGACTCACAAAACAACATACGCATAAAATACTCACGGGTTTTAAAAAGGTAGACAGTCTGTTACGAGTCCTCCTTGCAGGACAAGTATTATAGGCTTATGGCTAGGATTGGACCTGATCATTATCTTCCCATTCTCACCATTTGAGTATTTGTAATAGGGCACACTCATCCTGGCAATTCAGGGAAGTCGATACCCGGTACCTGCATCCTGCATAAAAGACAAGCATGTACATGTATATAATATATCTAAACTAAACAGACAATGGCGGGGAGTGGTTCATTGTGTAGATCCCGACTAGCAGGTGACTACGACTCCCTCCCCTAACCACATCAAACATGTCAGACAGAAAGATAAAATAAACACGCACACCATACACATGCAATTATGGGGTAAGTATCGTAAAAATCACAAGTCTAACATCAAATGCATACATATAATAATGCATCTCTTTCAATACAACATAATCATCATTAAAGACATCATGTTAACATTTTTATGAAAGAAACCACATTTACTAACTAGGATCATCAAAATATCATTAACAACACATGAATGAAATCAACTAAGCAATAATAACTGATACATTTGTAATCAAAATCATGAAATAATATCATAATATTACAAATCTAGTATCTCTAAAACTAATCAATGCATAAAATCAACCTAAAGCAAATTGACAATGATAATAGAAATGTGAACCAGGGGCAGGCACTACACTTTTTCCCTTCATAAGAGATACATCTAAAACAAAAGATGATAAAGACTTAGAGAGGGGTCCCATCGGAGGGGCTTGGGCTCTATTTTTGTGGAGCAAGTGGCTCCATGATAATTTTTTAGGAGGGTTAAAAGTTTACGAATCTTTTCCTACAAAATAGGAGCCCCAAATTTTTAGCCCTCTCAATTTGAGAAGGTGAAAAAGGGGTGGGGCTAGATTCAAACCCACAAGCTTAGGGCCCGTATGGTTCATGGATTTGAGGTGGAATTAGAATTCTGTATTCTAATAACTTTTCAATCCTCTGTTTGGGTGTGCAAAACACGAATTAGAATTTGATAGAAATGGGATTCCGTATCCTCATTTATAGCCCATTTCGTGGATTTCGTCTTCCATCGAAATAGCTGGAATTGGTCATAAACCCGTTCTAATTCTAATTTTTATTAAAATGGGCATACGATATTTGTTGAAAGGCATAATTTTTTGCATCCACGAGGAGCTATTTCATTTCCCGCTGGGAAATATCTGTTGCCATTTTTGACCTCGCAGAATTTGAGGCAATTTATCCGGGCTACCATGGCCGTTGGCTGTTATTCAGAGGTCTTCATTTCCATCACATCTACCAGGGCTCCATTTCAAAGACAGTGGTGAAAATAAAATGTGTATGCTATTTAATAACCTACAGGGTTGTGTTTCTAGTGGCATGTTAGTGCATGTTGCAAGATTGTTGAAGGTCTCCAATGGTAAGCTTTGTTTTTTAAAAGATCGGTGGGATTTTCTCTCTCCAGGCCATGTGCTCGAGTTCCTAGTTATGTGTCTAGTAAGATGCAGTTTCTAAGTTGACTTTAATCACACCATTACCACATTTTAATTGGGGGAGGCTTGCTTGTTTTGTTGTTTCCTTACGATTCATTTTCTTCAAGTTGCAGAGTAGAGGAGGTGATTTATTGTAGTTGCAATCTTCATCAATGGGTAGGGCTTTCTTAGTGGGTAGGGCTTTCTTTTCTAGAAACGACGAGAAATCTGGTTGAGCATTTGTTTGAGCTTTATTGTTAAGGTTAGGGTTTATAAGTTTAAAATAGGTTGCAATATGTTTAAAGACGGTTCATGCTTTGAAATTTGTTTCCAGCGTTACAGAGAGTAATTTTTCACACCATTTGGCCATGAAATATTCCAATGGTTTAAAATGAACTGTTTGAACTGTCTTATTTGCTAACAATACAATGTTAGTAGTGTTGTTAACAATATTGCTAACTTAGCAATACAGTATTTGCTAACAATACAGTGTTAGCAGTATTGTTAGTAGTATTGCTAACACTATATGGAGAAGAAGAATATAGTGTTGCTAACACTGTCTTATTTGCTAACAATACAGTGTTAGCAGTATTGCTAACAATACAGTGTTAGCAGTATTGCTAACACTGTATGGAGAAGAAGAATACAGTGTTGCTAACACTGTCTTATTTGCTAACAATACAGTGTTAGCAGTATTGTTAACAGTATTACTAACTTAGCAATACAATATTTGCTAACAATATAGTGTTAGCAGTATTGTTAGCAGTATTGATAACATTGTATTGTTAGGTTATCCCTCACTAGTTACAAGATTTGAGTTTGTTTCTCTAAAACACTATAGATATTTACTTGAAAGAAAGGAAAAAGATATTTTAGTTGGGGGAGGGGTTTGCCTCTCTCAAACCTTGATTAATGAATCAACCTTAAAATGATTAATCATGTAGCGAGAAAGACTAATGCAAATATTCAGCTTTTTTTGTCAAATCTCCATGGATTGATTCAAATACACTGTCCGCTAAGATGTATCAATGCTTTTGTGTAGATGATTATGTAGGATGCCTTAACCAATGCAAACAAATCCACCAATCCCAAATTGTAGATCGATGAGTAAAGACATGCTCTTAAATTATTGAAGGATTAAACTCTTGAATGCTTCTTTATTACAAAAAACTAAATTGTAGAACATGTCATACAATATAGAGAATAGAACAAAATCTTTTAAAATTTGAAAATAGATTGCAACTGTCTAGTGCATAAATTGGTTGGGGAATTCATCTAAGCATCACATCTTGTTACTAGTATTGTTATCAGTATTGCTAACACTGTATTATTAGCAATACAGTGTTGCTAACACTGTCTTATTTGCTAACAATACAGTGTTAGCAGTATTGTTAACAGTATTGCTAACAATACTGCTAACACTGTATTATTAGCAATACAGTGTTGCTAACACTGTATGGAGAAGAAGAATGCAGTCCATGCTAACACTGTATTGCTCCTGATCATATAGATGTGTGAATGGGTGTACGCGCAATTATGTTTTAACATGAACAATGAACATTGTCATTTATATATTTGATTTAACATGAATATTTTTTTCACTCTATATGAATATGACAGTGCTAGCAATACAGTGTTGCTAACACTGTCTTATTTGCTAACAATACAGTGTTAGCAATATTGCTAACTTAGCAATACAATATTTGCTAACAATATAGTGTTAGCAGTATTGTTAGCAATATTGCTAACACTGTATGGAGAAGAAGAATACAATGTTGCTAACATTGTCTCATTTGCTAACAATACAGTGTTAGCAGTATTGCTAACATTGTATGGAGAAGAAGAATACTTGTGATAAAATGCTAGTTACTGATTGATAGATTTCTCGTTTAAACAGAGTATATATGTCATACACAGTGCTCCTTTATTACATATTGTATTATATTCAGCACTAACAAGTAGTTTCTCTCACCACTTGATAGATTTCCAGTATTTTGAGGTCAAGTGATTATGTTGGGTATTTTATATTCACCAGTACCATGTTCCTTCCCTCACCACTTCAGAAGTTTGCATTATTTCGGTGCATGGGATGTTGGGATTGCATGTGTTACAGTCATGGAGATATGGGAGAATATGGGAGATGAACAGTGGTGGGGATGTTAATAATGAGAAACAGGATACGAGGACAGGAAGTACCTATAACAATGTAAAACTTTTGTATTTTATGAATGCTGAATTCATGAATAATGTTTCTATAAACCCTGCTGGGGGCACGTCCTCCACTTGTGGCATGCCTTGTTTGGCACTGGGTTTCTTACAGTGAACCAATAGTGGGTGAGTGCGCTTATTATTAACCTTCTTCCTCCTACTTCACAAATGAGGTTAAGATTTGGGTTGCAAATATGATTTTGAGCTTTTCCTCTTAACTTCCTTGTTAATATTTTTTTCAAAAATACATTCTTGAGATTTCCCTTCCAAGCTTCCTATCTTTTAGGAGGCTAATATTTTCAATCAAAATATGTTTATGGAGAGCTTTTCAGAACCTCTTTATGAGAGAGGTTAATGAATTCATTGAAAATACAAAATCAGATTTCAAAAACTCTAAGTGTTGGATACATCTAAGTCATGTGAACTGTTTGACAGGATGCCTGATTGTAATGTGGTATAGCAGGCTTTGTTTCCTGTAGCCAACCAGAATGCTACACTTGTCACATTGTCATGACTGCTATTACTGCAATCTTATAGGGCATTTTGGTGTATTGTATTGTATTCTATTGTATTGCTGCAATATATTTTATATGCTTGAAGAATAATAGATTTATTTCTTGAAAAGTTATTAGGTGCAATATATTTTAATCCCAGTTCTATTAAAATGTGCAATTGATATTTTCTCCTACCATTAATCATTTCTTTACATGGGATTAGTTGTATTTTAGTAATTCCACGGATCTAATAAAAAGTTTCTCTACATTGGTTTTAGGGTGTTGATGGATGTACTCAAAGACAAACGTATTCTAGGGCACGTTGCTAAGAAGAGACGAGTCATTTGTGCTCTTGTAGTTAGTCTTGCAGCCTTTTCCGCATCAATAGCAACAGTTGCACAAGAAAGTAGAAGATCACTATGCAAACGCAAAAGAGGCGAGATTCCCTTTTATAAACATATTGTCTATTCAAATGAGACTGATTGTCATGATCAAATTCGAATGAGTAGACAAGCTTTCTTTCATCTAGCAGATATTCTTAAGCAAAAAGGAAGCATCACAAATACCATGCACTTAACTCTAGAAGAACAACTGGTGATGTTTCTCCATACTCTTGGCCATAATTTGAGGAATTGTAAGATTGCTCACAACTTTCGTCACTCAGGAGAGACAATCAGCCGATATTTCCACAACGTCTTGATGGCAGTGTTGGCACTCCATGAGAATTATCTTTTACCACCTGGTCCACATACTCCTCCAGAAATTAGCGGGAAAGACCGTTTTGATCCGTACTTCAAGGTACATACCCTATTGGTACACTTTTGTTTCCTTGACTCTAAATTCTATTATTGCATGTCCTTTTGATTATAATTTTTCCTAATGTAGGATTGTGTGGGAGCAATTGATGGAACTCATATTCCGGTCACTATTGATGTCGACATGCAAGCTCCATATCGCGACAGAAAAGGAATCTTGTCACAAAATGTTATGGGTGTGTCTTCATTCGATTATAAGTTTCAGTATGTCCTTGCTGGATGGGAAGGGTCAGCTGCAGATAGTCGTGTTCTAGCTTCGGCCTTGTCAAGATCCGATCCATTGGTAGTCCCCCCTAGTATGTCAAATATATTTATATACTAATGCATATGACATTTTTTAATAAAATATATTAATATACCTCATTTTATGTAGGAAAATATTATTTAGTGGATGCTAGATATCCCAATGTACCTGGGTTTCTGGCGCCTTATCGTTGCACACGTTACAACCTAAAAGAGTTCTCAAGGGCAAACCCAATAAACACTCCACAAGAGTTGTTTAACCACCGGCACTCATCGCTCAGGAATGCAATATAGCACACATTTGGCATTTTGAAGCAGCACTTTCCTATCCTAAGACATGGAACGTCATATCAAATTAGGACCCAAACAAAGATTATTTTGGCATGTTGCATACTGCACAACTTCATCACCATAGAAGACGGCATTACTTTTGAAGTTGACATTGAAGAGGAAGATGACCGTGAGGGGATAGATGTACCAATACTTGATACATATGGGATGAATCAACGTGATAAATATGATTGGGGGAGGTTTTGAGATGAAATAGCAAAAAGGATGTGGGATGATTATAGAGCTCAATCTTAGTTGTGAAAGCATAATATTTAGTACTAGTTGTAAACTCCATTTTTCATTCATGCATCTTGTTACAAAAATCAAGACAATCTTATTGTACCTCTAAATTTGAAAAATCATTTTGAATCATATTTTGAATCATTCCTTCTTTTTTCAAAAATTACATGTGCTATTAATCAGCAAATTGAAAGAGAAATTCTTGTGTTTTTCCATATCTCAATTCAGTACTCAATACCCTGCTTAGTTAGTATAAATATAGGAGCAAGATAGAAGTTATTATTTTTATTATGAATATTGATGGGCACTCAGTGTCCAATACAACAAGAACAACATATTTAAAAGATAAAAATGCAAGATGCACATACACAACAAGAAACCAGATTGAATAGACACTTTCTACAATAGGCTACAAAATGCAACAGATTTGGCATCATTTCTCAGCCACCAACCATTTCCATCAAATATTAAGAGGTTTTTTATAGAGATTCGCACAGGAATTGGTTTAACTCACATACATCATTTATGTTATAGGGCATTTCTCCTAAGTTAAAAAAGGCTTACATTGCTAGGAGATGGCTGGTGGCTCAAACCTCCAAAACATGGAGGTTCAAATATTTGAGATATTTCAAGTTTCAACTTTGCAATTAGATAAGTGACTCCAAAATGAAAGGGCGTATCTCTGATTTGGGCTGACTTGGTCGATTTAGACCAGTAAAATCATTTTGAATTAATCCTTTATTCATGCATAAGCCGACCTTGTTTGAACAGGAAATGCAAGTTTTCAAATTTCAAACTGTGTTATGCAATCTCCTTTTAACCCCTCACCGATCTAATTTTGAGCCCAATAATTCTTATGGAATTCTTGTGTGGAATCATATGCAATCTGCATTAGGAGCCATTTGATTTGATTGTTGATCATCTCTTGCTCAAGATTCTCATCGTCATTTTACCTCTAGTCTTCATTTTATCAAGTTTTGAATGATTGGGAGTTTAGAACGAAATTCTAGCATGAGTTGAGATTTTCATAAAGTGCTGGGCAGAAATATGGGATGTCTTGAGATTAAGAATCCCAAGAGGAGATCCGACTCAACCCCTTCCTTGGGATTATCCTTTTACCCTTTGAAATTCCCTAGTCTAGTCGGCTCAATATAGACTCCCAACTCCATCATTCTATTTGGTCTTGGTTTGATTTTATAATAGATTTGAAGTTTGTAAAACTCATTGTTGTTGCCTTAGACTTATCCTCAACTCCATTTCACACTCCAGGCTATGGATTTAGTCTTCGCCTTTCCTCTTCTGATGAAACTCGCCTTTCTGAATGGCAAATTTTTTTATTTATGCTTGGATGTTGAATCTTGAGAGGGAGCGGGTTCTGATCTCCTCTTTGGATTATCTCCTTGTTTCATTTAGTTTCACCGACTCCCATCCAACTTCATGTCTCCACTCATCTACTCTCTACCTCAAATTTCATCTGATTTGCATCATTTACTTTTTGCAAACTGCCTTTCCAAAATCATCAGTTTGTTGCACTTCACTCACTCTTTTCATCATTTCACAATTGAAACCTGCCTTGTGATGACTTGGAATCCATCTAGGCATGGGAGAAATTTTGGGGATTTCCAAGATGGTCAACCCTAAGGCACAGTTTTATTCTGACCTAGTGTCGAGATTTTCAATTTTGTTAGAGGTTTCTAAAAGGTACGTACTAGAATAGCCGCTGCTAATCCATATCATAATTAGCAATTACAAAACAAAAAATTAAAAAAACCAAAATGTGTAATCTTCTGATTTAAACTAGACTATACTATTTTGGGGAGAAAACTACAAGCGGCTGCTAGACAGGGGTGTTGATGATATGCAATAGAAGCTTAGGGGTATTGATGGCATTGATAGTATTTAGTACTATCTTTATACTAACTAAGCTAAAAATCTAACTGAGCAGAATCTTTGTGATTAAATCAATCAGATGAAGAAGGCAAAAGATAAGCATGATAATATTTAATGAAGTGGGTACTCTTAATTTTTGCAGAGATTCATACCTA
This sequence comes from Cupressus sempervirens, assembly GCA_028749045.1. Taxonomy (NCBI): domain Eukaryota; kingdom Viridiplantae; phylum Streptophyta; class Pinopsida; order Cupressales; family Cupressaceae; genus Cupressus; species Cupressus sempervirens. The sequence goes on along the minus strand of CM053789.1, from coordinate 861,283,630 downwards.
GAAGTCCTGAACTGATCTGATCTTAGAGGCCCTCATGCACAATCTGCAAATATGCTAATAAAGTGTAGGCAGGATTATATTAATATAGGCTTAAACATAGTAAATTTATTGTTTGCTGCTATCCACAGACATATTTTCATTCACATTTATGCTTTCCATTTTCAGTCATGTTTGATATGGGATATAGAATCTTGGTGAGCTGCTACTCAAGCATATTTCCCCATTGAGTTTTTTTCTGTTCCATCCACCATAGGCTAACTATTTTTTGGTATAACTTTAGATGTTGCCTCCTTTCGAGTTGTCTATGAACAATTATGTTTTCTATCTTCAAATGAGTTTTAAAAGATTGTGTTTTACGTGTAATGACTTTCAAGACACTATAATACACATGTTTTTAACTTACCCTCTGCAAATTTACACAATAGTTGATGTCATATACAGTGCTTCTGATGAGCATGGATAATGATGACATTCAAGTCGCTGAAACACCACCTTCTATGAAAAAGGTATTTTGGAAACCATGTATGGAACGTAAACTTTTGGACTTGCTACATGAACAAGTCACGCTTGGAAGGAAAGGAGAGGGAGGCTTCAAAAAAGAAGCCTAGACAGCTATTGAAAGAAAGTTTAATGCAGATATGAACATGAGCTTGTCTAAGGAAAATTTCAAAAATAAACTAAAAACTTGGAAACAAGGTTACAGAATAATGAAGGAGCTGAAAAATATTAGTAGTTTTGTGTGGAATGAGTCTACGCAATCTATGGATGCTGATGAAACTGTTTGGGATGAGTTGCTTAAGGTAACATGTCCATTTGGATATTTTAATGTTATTTAATGACTAATTAAGTTATTATTGATAATCAAATGAAAAATTCCATATCTTTGACAACATGCAGAGGAAGGAATTTAAAAGTGCAAAAGTGTTTAAAAGGCAATCTTTCCAATACTATAATGACCTTGCCTTGATTGTGAGCAATGATATCATTGAGGGTGCCATTGCCGGCATTGCACAAGAAGCAGAAGAAGGACACAATATGGATGAGACAGTCGATCTTAATGATGATTATGAAAAAATTCATACACCTATTGGGGCTGCTGTTGATCTAGATGCCGAAGATACAAGTATTCCAACATCCAATCATTTTAGTACAACAACTGGGAAACATACTCGTTCAGCATCATCCTCAAGGAGGCCGAAGAGGATGAAGGCTAGTATGGCTAATTCTATGGACGGGATGTCTCATTCAATCGATAAGCTAAATGAGACCCTCCTCAAGTCCCAAATTATTGAATTGAGTGAAGAGCGTAAGACAAAAGATTTGGAAAAGGTCTATGCTGCACTAAAAGCCACTTGTGAACTGAGTATGGGTACTTTGATTACGGCGTTTGACACCTTTGTGGTTGATTTTGATAGAGCCAAAGGGTTCTTGATTATGAATGATGATGAGAGAGCAGAATATGTTCGAATGAAGTTTTTAGGGCTTTAGTTACTATGTTTGACATAGTTATGACAATCATTTTATAACAGTTGGATGTTGCTTAATTTTGGTGGTTCACATCACATTCAATGGATGTGACCAAGGATTTACAGATTTATAATCGTATGGTTTTATTTCATATAGTCCATATATTTATGTTGACATTGTTAATTATGTTTTGATGATCTGAATATAATCGTATGGTTTTATATATCCATCTATTGTTGGTGATCATTATAGTCATTTCTATCTGCTTTTGAAAGTCCTATTGTTGGAGATCTATTATTCAAAATCTGTTATTCTTCTTACTCATAGAGCTGATTCATTCTGGATGCCTCTAAAGAGGAATATTGTGAGCTCAATAAATGCTATTGATAGCACACAGGATAAGATCTTAATTGTTGAGGGCAAAACATTTTTACTGTGCAAAAATAGGAATGAAGCTTGGGCAGATTGATTTTTGGACCATCACATGTGCAAAGTGCTAAAACGTATACTAATGTGTTTCCTTACAAGATATTATGAGCTTTTCACATTGATCTTTTTTTTAACCGAACAAACTATGGTGTCAAGATCCTTACTTTTTTATAGTAACTTATCAAAACTAACATAAAAATAATGCTAAGGTGCTTTTCTTACATTCTGAATTGTGGTCAGGATTTGAATTACCCAGTCCAGAGGTTTACTGTTACATCCTTGAATTAGCAGCAACATGTTAAGCAGATTTTATTTTGAATACTTCGACAACTTTTAGTTCACAAAGAAGAGTTGGTGATTCTTCAATCTTGAGCCCCAATTATGCTATGTGTGTTCCGAATTTAACCAAGTAGCCTCAATTAGTAGTAAGTTAACTTTCCTTTCTTTTATGAAACAACTACAGTTTTGTACATAATGTTTGCTTATATGTTGATATGTGACAATTAGATTTGACCAGTTGGGTATGAGGCTTTATTTTGTGAGATATGGAGTGTGTGTTTCCTGTGCTTATTTAATTTAATTATCTTATAGGTCTAAAAAAAAAATTTCTAATAAAGTTTTATTATTTTGTGAAGTCTAAAATCTTCAAATAGTTCATTTAGACTGATCATATTATATATTTGGCTATTTGCATTGTCTACATACAACTGCAGGGGCTACTGCTCTGCTTATAATCCTATCTTAAATAAGTGGTTCTTCATTCCACTACTTTTTTGCCCAAGTCATTGAGAATCCCAATGGAAGCAATTGGGGGTTTCCTCCTTGTGAAGGGGAGTTCAATTGGGGGTTTCCAATATTTTGCAGTATGCAATCCAATCTCAAAGCAATGGAGAAACCTTCCGCCATTGCACAAGCCAAGATCAAGCAGATTCATGGAATGTGGATGGGGAGGTTCCTTGCGAATATGCTATGAGGTTGGCTCTATGGACACCCACCAATGACATGGTTTATTGCAATGGGACTATCTACTGCCTCACCTCAGCTAGGCCTTATAGTATTATTGCCTTTGATTTTGTCAATGGGGTCTGGAGTGAGGTCATGGTGCCTAGGGCACCATATTTGTTGTGTTCCTTCCTTTTTCAAAGAAGGAATAGACTTACTCTTGTTGGAAACGAATGAGATACTTATGTGACGCCCTTAATCTTTCTATCTTTTTGTAATCTCACTTTGGCGCTGAACTTTTTTTTTGTTGTACTCATAATTCTTTGTGGCTAATGTATGAATCACATTTCTTTTTCTATATCAATAGTATAAAAAATTCTATGCTCCATTGCATCATGTTGCTCATATTGTTTGAGATGTGCTGGTTGGAGAGCTGTTGTTGACATGTTGGTCGGATATAACTGTTGTTAACATGCTGGTTGGATATTAACTATTTTTTTAACATGCTGGTTGGATATTATATTTTAACTGCTGTTAACATGCTGTTGGTTGGATATCAACTGCTGTAGGTTCAACACAACCATAGATCAAATTCATCTTAAAATCACGTGGAAGGGTGGTGTTCTGTTTGAATTTCACTTTATTGGACTTCATGAAGTTTGCCATAGTTGAACCAAGTAAAGCTAAAACAAGTTAAGGTCATCTTAGCCACTTGATAAACATTTTATCTGACTATTTATTACATAATATTTATACATTAGTACGTATAACAATATAAATCCTCCTTGCAACTAATTTCTTGAATGTTTGTATGCTTGTTTGGCCTCTACACCAATTAAGACATGATGCATTGTTTTTTGATTTAGGATTCATGGATTCGAAAGTTGTGCCCATTTATAATTGCCCATGTGGTGTGGGGGCGTGCATATTAAAAGTGTCACACACAAGCAAAAATCCTGGGCGCGAATTTTGGTGCTGTCCTGAGAGTAAAAAGGTTATTAATTATGACATTTTATGTATTGTATGTTTCAAACTAATGACATGTAATAATATTAGTATGAACTAATATTTTGTATTGTAGGGGAGCGGAGGTTGTGGACATTTCAAGTGGTTTGACTCTACAACTACTCATAATGAAAAAAACTAGTGGAAAATGTGTAAGGCACGAGAGGTGGCAAGAGCTAACATTGGTTCAATGACAAAAGATGAAATGTATGATGAAATGTGTAAAATGTTTAAGGCACGAGAGGCTAAAATTATCTTTTTACGCTACCTTCTATGTGTAATTATTGACCTCTTATTCGGCCTTGTATTTTGGACCCTTTTTCGACAATGAGCTTAATACAGATAGAACTTTATTACATGTTTTGTGTTGCCTTTTGGCCTCTTACTTGACCTTGTATATTGAAACCTTATGCAAGAACAATTAAATAAAGATAGAACTTTGTTATATGTTTTATGAGTTGAGTTAAAAGAAAATTTGTAAATTTAATTTAGTTCCTAGTTTAAATTTTGAAATTATTAGACTTTCTTTTCCAAAATTAACAATCTCAAGAAAATTATATGAAAATTTGAAATATGAGAAATTATAAATAAAATATATTTTATGTTGTGTAAAAAATATTTGAAAAATACAAATAATATAAAGATGTTCAACAATTCTTATATATTCTAACTCATTTTAAATATTATTTTGTTTAAATATTGTACAATATTTTTTATATTTGTTTCTTACTACTTAAATTGTTCTAGTTAAATTAAAATATATTTTATATTTCACAAATGCTATTTTATATTTATTTCTATTTTTTTAACCTTACATTTTATATATTTGTATTATTAGAAGCGTACTTGCATTTTCTATTTTATATTAAATTTTGCAATACAAAATTTAGATAAAATTTGAGATTTCGTTGGTTTTAGATTCTACAATTTTCTTCAAAATAATAAGTTATAAAGCTATTAGAAATTAGTAGTATTATTTATGTTTAGCACTAAATTCACATATTATATAGACTTCAGAAAATTTTTACTTTTGTATTTTACATATAACTTAAAATTATCCATTTTAAATTAAATATTATCGATGCAATTATTCCACAATTTTGATGACAATAAATATAATTGCTTAAAAATATTCATATAATGTGTAATAATGCTAAAATGATGTATTAAAAATATATTTCATTCACATCATTAAAAAAATAATTTGTTCATGTCGGTATTTCAATTCCAATTCCTAAATGTGCAACCAAACGGAGGAAATGCGTATTCTCATATTGAATTCTCGGTGAACCAAACGGGTCCAAATTGAATTCCCAAAACCAAAACATAGATTTCAAGTTCCAAAATCCCAAATCAAAGATTCCGAATGCCAATTCTGATTTCATATTCCTGCAACCAAACGGACCCTTAGGGAAGAATTGTGCTATTTGTCAAACAACCTACACTTCATTTTTTACCAAAATGAAATCCCACCAAACAAATTTAATAATAATTTTTTTGAAAATTCATGAAACAAAAGATTCCTTGAATTTAAGAGCTAAAGAACAGGGACACCATGTTATGGGTTAACTCCGAAGTCAAATTGAAATGATGCTGTAATGTTGGCAGTGCCACGATTTTGTTCAAATCGGCTTTCAATGGGATCGATTCAAGTAGCAAGGGCAAATGGGTTGCAGGCCTGTAAGTTTGGAGATTCACGCGATGGTCGACTGACAATTTCAAATAGAAAGAAGAAGAGCATTGTCTCTACTGAAGTTTGCATTAAATCTGCTGGTATGTACTTTTTGTATAATTTTATCCTAACGTGTTTGGTTTTTGTTCGCTGTATCGAGAGTACTTCAATTTTGCAGAAGCATCATCGGCTATTGCGATGGCTGCTAAGCGCGCTGTTCGTTTCAGACCTTGCATTGACATACACAAGGTTAGCTTTCAATCTCGTAAAATATCAAACCTTATTTACAGTCATGTATTTGGATGGATTGGCCAAGGTTTTCGTTGAACCTCATTTGCAAGGATAAATACCTGGGAATGCCATAAATAGATTTTTTTTTCTCACTCATCGGGAACGGGGCAAAATGCATTGCGAAGTTTCTCAGGGACTCTTCCTTTTGTGACTTAACGTTGAGATGATTTCATAGCGGAGACATATTTGGAGAGAGAAGGGCTAATGAATCACGCTCATTCGCATTTGGCTAGAAAACAGATAATAGCAAATGTGCTGCCTGCTTAACTGCCAGCCATTTTTTACCACTGAAAAATAACGAGGCCTTAAGATTGAGGACATAATGTATAAAAAATGCCAGCATCGTATTGTTATTATATTTTGTGCTCGTGAGGCGTTAGGCGAGAGGACCTTTAGGCGCTTGTTTGTTGAATTAGAAAGGCCTTACGCCATGCCGAATATCGGTTGCTGACAAATTCTCTAGCAGGGGTTTTCCCCTGGTCTTGAGAATAAGCAATCTAGAAGTCGCGCCTGATTTGTGGGAGTACTCCTACTTAGAATAGTAAAAGCCCTATTAGGCTGGGGTCCCATGGGCACCGGCTTCCTTAAAAATATAGCGGTGCTGCTAAGATTTTTTAGGAATATTTATAGGGAAGCGGTCCCATGAATTTTATGTTGAATCCTTTTAAAAAAAGTTAGCCCCTAAAATAAAGGAATCTAGTTGTCTTATAAATTTTTAAAATAAAGAGATTATTTCATTTTTATGGGAAGTTGAAGAGCTTGTTGACAAATGGCAAAAGCCTTCTCTAAGCTGGTGGGGTTATTTCCAACCCCACCCCATTTTCACCCCCTTAAATTGAGAAGGCTAAAAAGTCAGGGCTCCTATTTTATTGGAAAAGATTCCAAAAAAACTTTTAGCCCCCTTAAAAAGTTGTTATGGGGTCACCCGCTCTACAAAAATAGAGCCCAAGCCCCTCCCATGGGACACCTGCCTTAGTCTCACCTTTATTTACCTGATTAGAGAGTTGGCCCTAAGCAAGTGGATATTCATGAAAGTTCATTAGTAGAAACGCGATTTACATATGAGCTGAGAAACTTTGTTGGTTCCTTCTTTGTTGCCATCTTGACGACGCATCTTAAATGATAACAATGCCTCAATATGTTTGTGGCCAAAGCCACTGAACTTATGTCAGCAAATCAAATTGAGATATGTTGCAAAAATTTTATGCTCTAGCTGTGAGAACATGTAGTCCAAGATTTACACCTGATCTCATGAGGAATTACCTACTCTTAAACAATAAAAGCCCTAATAGTCTTACCTTAATATACCTGACTGGATAGTTTTCCCCATTCAAGTTGGTGTGTATGAAAGCCAATACAAGCTTAGAAACTTCATTTATGCTTCTTTGTTGATATCTTGGCGATACATCTCCACTTCATTTATGTTTCATTTGTTGCCATCTTGTTGATACATCTCAGTTGCTAACAATGCACCATATGTTTATGGCCAAATTTATATAAACAAATCAGATTGCAATGTAGCTAAACAAAATGCCGCCACTGATTACAAAGCATACAGATAGTATTGGCTTCCAGTAAGTTTTTTGAATGTGACATATTTTGATAATTTGGCTTGGATGAGTTAGCAAGTACTCTCAATAACCACCAAATTCACATCAATCACTGCTACAGATCATTCTATCTGGATTCCTTAAGACAAAATCATATAGAAGACAGCATATATATGTCCCCAGAATGCACAGAATAAACTTAAAATGTAAATACATCAGTATCAAAGAGAAAGAATAGAGACAGCCGAGTAAATTTAAAATATACAAATGATAAAATGAAACAAAATATTGAGACAACAAAGTTAATTTCTTTACACCCTTTGTTAGCATGAAGTAGAATGATGTTTTAGGATAACAATGTGTGCTGGATGGGTATATTTTTGCAGGAAAAGCGATCTTAGAGGTCCACTTTGTAACTACCCACACTATTTTATTTTATGCAACATAAAGATATATATGCAATATCTTCAATGCTTTTTAATCACCTAGATCTCAAAGTGGGTAAGGTGAGAGCATATGGTTCTTCTGACCACACAGCTATTCTAAACGAATACAATTACAAGATGATTTGGTGTCACACCGATAGAACATGTAGGTGTTAGAGTCAGCCTAATTGGCACCTCTCCGGGAGACTGTAAATGACACCTAAGTGGCAGATTCAGTGTCTACATTTCTTTGGCAGACTTTTTGAATGCAATCCAAGCCACTAGCAAAATTCTCTGCTTGACTCTGATCAATGTGGTCAGTAATGCTAGCTTTTCAATGCAAAAAACAGCCTGAACGATATGCTATGGTGTTTGGCAGTAAACTGTTAGTCTACGGCAGTACTGCAATATGGAATGCATACAAAAGATAGTCTACAGTGTTACTGCAATCTGGAATGCATACAAAAGACAGTCTATGGTGGTTCTAATATTTATCACCTTGTTAATCCATTAATTTGAAATTATAAACTTCATAATTTTGCATGCACAGAAGATACAGAGCATATCGCCCTACTTTTTTGTAACTAACAATATGAACCTGTAGTGAAAAATAGAGACCTCTTCTGATTGTTTCCTGAAGGCTGTTTAATTGCTTGTCATTTGTCAGAATTTTTAATGCTTGTTGCATTTCACTAGCATATTTCTGTGTTTTCGATGTTACTAATTTTGCTTAAGATTATACAAGCATTGATTTGAATTGGTGCCTGGAGATTGATCATTATTTGGAGAGCATCACGATGGGCCTTTAACAAGATTTAGTGAAACATTTCAGGGGAAAGTTAAACAAATTGTTGGATCAACATTACATGATTCAAATGGAGAAAGCTCAACATTGATTACTAATTTCGAGTCTGAGATGTCATCTGCTGAATTCGCTATGTTGTACAAACGTGATGGATTATTGGGTGGTCATGTCATAATGCTGGGTACAGATTCTGAAAGCATATCTGCGGCTTTTGAAGCTGTGTCTGCATATCCTGGTAAGTTGTGCTAGCCTAGACCCTTTTTCATTATCGATATTTGGCTTCATGTTATGCTTTATACACTAGGCATTTACATTAGCTGTTAAAAAATCCATTAGACAAGATTAATAATTGATTTTAATGCTTGAAGAAGATTTGGGAAAAGATTGCTTCAAAATTTTTGCGTGTCACTTATCACACGTGAATTGCAATGATAGGTATGAACTTTTGTCTTCGTTAAACATTGTTAAAAATTGGAGTTGATTGTGCTTGTTGTTAGAAGCATGATTAGCATTTGTTTTTCTATCTTTTATTGGGTTGAAATTCTGTCTGTTGTGATGTGTTTTAGTCAAAATGTTGACTAGTCTTGTGATTCTTAAAATAGATCATATGTTTTGTTTCTCTAACAATGGGTATATTATTGATTTGTTCCTTATGTTATCATCAGTTATCGGTTAGAGTTGGTGGTTGTGTAAGGTCTTCTGATTATTGATGTCTTGTTCAAGCCTTTTTTTAGTGTTTTTGCATTAATTTCTTCTAAAAAGGATTCTATCCTTCTCTATGTGTAGTCTGGCATGTATGATGACAAGGAGCTGTTATGTGATGTATCAGATGATGTGTTGAATCCCTTTAGCATGTTTATATGGTAATCTAAGACAAACCAAGTACTATTGGCTCTTCTGGGTTGTTTTTCGATGTTACAAAGAGACTCAGTGTAGAGAGCAGGACCATGCATAATTTCTTCTGATACATACTTATATGATGATGACAAGTGACTTGTAAGTAATTTATTGTTCACAATTGGTTGTTTGCATCTAGTATTTGTTTTTGTCTATGTTATTGGCTACTAGTTTATTAAATATTTGTGACAACTTACAAGATGTAAGGCAGGTGTTGTTGGGGTGTGACCAATCCAAATATTTTACTCCTCATATAATAATTGAAAAGTTAAGGTACCGCCCATTTTATTTTTTGTTTAGATTATTTACATATTTTGTATATGCTTGTGTGCTTAGAGGAGGAATTTGGCTCTATTGGGTCAAGAATATGCCTTGTATTGTCTTATTGAACCACCTTATTACATACTAACATAGTGACAGAAAAAATGTAGAGAACCTTCTCAAACCAATAAGAGATTCTTGGATGCACATAGGAGTAACTATTGTATTTGATGGATGGAAAGCTTGCAAAAAATGTCCATTAATAAATGTGATTGTTCTCTCCTTGAAGGGGTCTATGTTTTGTAAGGCGGTAGACTATAAAGAGGACATAAAAGATGCTGAATTTATTTCCTGGCATCTCTTTTAATCCATAGAGTTTTATAATTACGTCTTTTGAACACCATGCACCATCCACTCCTCAAATTTGGTTATGAAAGAAACTGACACTCAAATTGAATGTGTGAAAAATGTATGTGACGTGGGTGAGGAGATCCACATGTTTGTGACAAACCACCATATGTCACAAGCAATTTTCAGAACTTTCTCCAACCTAGAATTTTTGAAGGTAAATTTAAAGTTCAATTTATTTAGTTTCATTTATCATTTTGTGTCATGTTTACATAATTGACTAAAATATTTTTTGCATTGTTTACATATTTAAAATGTGTTAATAACTTACAATTGACATGTTATTTTGTGGCTGAAACTCAATTTTCTTTACACTCAATTATACTTAGACGACTTGTGAGGGTGAAAGATGAGTTGTCCTAGATGGTTACTAGCAACTAATGGGATGTTTGGAAGCAATTGGCAACAAGAAGGGCACATAAGGTGAAGTGTTACATCCCAATTTTTGACCTAGATTGAAATATAGCCGTTGAGGTTCACATGAAGTCAATTGGTAGTTTAAGTTGATATAATCTGGCGAATTGGTAAGATAGTTGGTCATTATGATTTTCAAGTGAAGATGACATGTTAGATGATCATTAGTGGTGAATTCATGGAATTAAGATGAAAGGTTAACTGATATGATTATTTATAATTTATAATTTAATTATAGAGAAATTCCTTGTAGGGAGCATGTTGAAGGGGTGGAAGCATTGTCAAAAAAGAATTTGGCAGGGCATCACCATCACTGGCAGACGGGTAAAGGACGTAGCGATTTGAAACAGGATACATTTGTGGAATTGCATGAGTTATGTAAATAAATAATTTAAATAAAATAATTGAGTTAAAATATAAAATGTATCTTAAGGACTTTAATTTTTAAAAAGATTTTAATTTATCCTTCTTTATAAATGTATCACCTTTGAAATTATTACAATTTAATAATCAATTAAGTAATGTTGATTGTGCATATAATATTTTAAAAATGTTCGAATTTTAACAACATTTGAATTATTATTTTCGAGTTCTATTCTTTTATGCCTTCCTTGTTTTTAATCAATTAAATAATTGGAAATTAGAATCCATTATAATATTCCAACTTACGTTCTTGTTTTTAATTAATTTACTTTGAATTTATAGTTGGAATCAAATGGTTACTTTGGGTATGCAAATAGCTTGTAATCGGCTTTCTTTTCTTTTTATTTTATTCTCCTATTTTTTTCGTTGGAGTGAGACATTCGTATATGATCTTGTAACGGCAGGAAGCCGTAAGGCCAAGTTCAAATAAATAAGTATACGGGTGTTGTTGTCTATCGGGCACCTTGGGGATAGTCGACTCACATTCACTCTGCATTTACCTTGCTCATACCTCTTACCTTTGCTCACGTCTATCACCCTGCTCAGTTTCGAAACCTTTAACATCTGAACCCGTCTCCATATTGTTCCCAACGTTATCTTTTGAGCTTTCTAAGCTGTCGACAGAACCTGGGTAATCATCGTGATTATATCATCACATCCAGAAAGCTGTGGAAGTTTGGGAAGAAAGTGCTGTTACGGGAGTAGCAAGCCATCTTCAAAGCTTGTGTCACGTAAGGAAATAATTGTGCTTTCTTTTAATCTTTTTCCATTACCACGTCCAAGTTGAGTCGGCTTTTGTATTCTTTCAAAAAGAATTCCATATTTCTAGTATACAAGTAGTCTTCAAGAGATTAGAGCAAAACGTAAACTTCTTTTAAGTCTGTATTTAGCTCACGTGAACTGTAAATAAGCCAACACCTTTAGTTGGATGAAAACTTTTGGTCAAAGTAATACTCCTAATCTGCCGAATGTCTTGAAAGATAGAATAATCGATCAGGTGTATTACTGCCGAGCCTAGGGAGAAAGATTGGTATATTTGATGTCTTATACACCCAATGATTCACTGGCAGTCATTCTATTTTCTTAGACATGCTTACTACTTAATGAATATCTACAAATTACAGAGGCACAACCTTTTTCTTAGGACAATATTTCCTATTCTTAATAGATTTCGATTATGGTTTAAATTGAAATTATGGAGGCCATGTAAAGTGAGTAGATAGTTAACATAGTAAATTCAACACCTAATGCTTTTATTCATCAGGGCCATACTTGTCAATCGTCAAGTTTGTGCTAATGTCTTCTAACTTCCTTTGGATTTGGTTAGGCTTTTCGTGTGGAACTAGGTTATGAGAATATTACATGAATGCTTGAATTCATTATTTTCCAATCTAGAGACAAAAATTTTAAATGTCTTGGAATCTTTCAAAAACAAATCTGATGGTGCTGGCATTTCCTAGAAATGTACTTGATTTTGTATATGTTAAATTATATTGTATGAACATAGTTTGTGTAATGTTGGATACATGTATAATTGGCTAATTTGAGAATTTCATAATACCTAGAACTCACCCAGCTGTGAAGCCAAGAGAAAGGGTGGTGAGGTGAAAAAGAGGAATCTATGATAATTGAATCCGTAATAGCTGTGACATATCAATTTTTATCAATTAATATGAATCAATTAATAGCTTATGCATATTCCTATTATGGAAGATTTTCTACTGCCAAGATGTACGATGAGTTAATTACCAGGAAGTCCAATGGATGGTAAGATGTTCCCTGTCAATTCCAGGTAGGGAGGGCCTTTCTCGTTAGAGATCGTGTGGGGATATGTTGTGGTCCGAGGTTGGGTGGTAAAGCCCCTGGCAATGTTTCACCTCTCTTAAGATGTCAGATATGCGTCAAACAGAGATAAGCCATGAAATCAATTGTCTATCGGAAACAGGTATTATCATTTTTGTTTATGAGAAGGTAAGATTAAATTGAGGTATTTCATTGTTATCATCATTTTACTTCATATAAATGAATATTGAATATAAGTAATTATCTAATTTTGAGAAATTGTCACAGATAAACAATCGGAAGGAAAAGAAATCCGAAGCCCTAATTGATTGTGTGACAGTTGGAATCTTCATTGATATGGTGGTATTGGAAGCCCTAACTGAATCCGTGGTATCGGAAACCCTAGTTGAATCCGTGGTTGCGAAAGCCCTAAATTGAATCCGTCGTCGCGGAAATCCTAGATCCGTTGTCGCGGAAGCCCTAAGTGGTAAAGCAGTATCAAAAACCCTAAATAAACCGATGGTAATTGATGCCCTAATTGGTAAGATGTTATGCGATGCCCTAATTTAAGTTATATTGGTATTTAGTGGTATTCATCAAATGATTTTTGAGTTAGCAGTTGATTTGAGAAATTGTTATAGTATATTTGTGGACTAACCTGGGTGGTTGCAGAAGCATACTTAGAAGAATTTCAGTCTCAGTTTTTCTGAGGTATGTGATTTCAATTTTTGAAGTAATTTCATTAAAAGGTATTTCAAGTATTTAGTTAAGAAATTTTGTTTAACTGACTTTAACGGTAATCTTCTTCACATGAACAGGAATGATGTAACTGTCTTTTTATGAAGTCGAAGTTAAAACTGTATTCTATGCTTATGATAGATGTTAAAATTAGACCCGGGAAAACCAGTTGTTACATGAAGGCAATGATCTTAAATGATGATTGGTGGACTCGTGTGAATCATGTATTAGAATTTGCCAAGCCTATAACGTCTATGCTTTGGTTTGCCAGCATTTATGAGCCTTGTAAGGGATATCTATGATGCCATGGACACCATGCTAGAGAAAATAAAATTGGTATGTTTAATACAATCTTCTATCCTTGTTTCTTGAGGGATTATGAACATCATTTGACATCCTAGGTCATTGAGAAGAGATAGCATGATCTTGAGGACACCTTGTACAAAAAGGTGGAGTCAATTGTTCTTCATCACTAGAACAAGATGATTACACCTTTACACCCCTTGGCATATGCACTGTCTCCTAGGTATTATAACGTTGAGATACCTTCTATTTCTGGTAGAGTGCCACCATAGAGAGATCTTGAGGTCGTTAGTAGGTATAAGAAGGGATTCAGTAGGCCCTTTAGGGATCTTGAGGTGACATCAAATGTTAGGAGAGAGTTTGTGACCAAAGAAGAATGGATGGTATTACATGGTGGTAACTACATGGGCAAGACTTTATGTACCTCCAACCTCTTGCCATTAAGATTCTCTCACAAGAAAGTTTTTAAGTTTTGGTTTTCCCTTTTTTATGGCCACTTACAGTGTAGAATTAACACTCTAAATTTACATTGTATTTCTAGTTTTTTATATTATTTTTGTTGGTAGTCTCTTTGGGTTGTGAGCTCTTCTGGTGTTGAGCGAAATTGGAGTACACAATCTTTATCTACGCTATGAAGCGTTGTTAATGTTGTAGCTTCAATCGGATTGACCTAGAGATAATCCTTCTACGGTCATTGGTTAATCATCAATTAGTCAATTTCTTCTATATCTACTTATATATATATATATATAAATATAATGTGTGTGTAAATATATACAAACATATGCTACATATAATTATGTTTATATATATTATTGTTAATATGTTGTCTAATGATGATTAACTTATAATATACCATATAGAGATCTCTTCATGAGACATGTCTCGTCTTCTCATATTTATTTGACATTCAAATCTGCAATTGGAACACACATAAATAAATGGCTGTGTTATTACACTTGCAAAACATGATCCTATAAATCTAAAAAGGTATCAGAGCACCAGGCTACAAATGGAAAGGAACTTAAGGGAGGATTATTCATCACCAAGCAGACTAGAAAATAATCTGACACGATATCTTCGATGATAGAGACAATAAGAAATTATATAGATGGACTGAGAAATCTCCATTGATGTGGAACGTAACTCAAAATGCACAGAATATATCTAACATCAAATGGAACAATACTTATGATAAGGAAATGATACATATTCCTTGGGGAAATCAGAGTACAAGAGAATCAAACAAAGCATGAATGAAGCGAGGACAAAAACAACAAATGAGGAGGAAGACTATCAGTGGATACTTTAGGAAGAGTTTGATTCTTGGAGGTAGATGTGGTCATGATAGAAGCCTTCGTGATTTCTTTTGAGAGCGTTCTCATGTTGCCATATTTGTTATTGATTTCAAGATTAGATTGGAAATGATTGAAAGCAATAACTAGTATATATCTAGGAAATATTTCACAGAAGTTAATATATTGTCGGGTTCAAAAACAGGGCCATGTATTTATGCAAGTTCTTTAGAAGATCATGGCAAGTTCATAATTTGGTTTTGAAAACACGATGTTGATTGATTAGTATCAACCTTCAATAGAAGTATGATGGCTCAAATTCATTCATTTTCTAGAATCCGCTAATATATTGGCGATAAAAATAAAATAAAGTAAAAACTCCTTGCGATGCCTAAATATCTATGTTACCCCTAGTTTCCGGTACGGGGACGGCGGAGGATGATAGGACAGGTTTTCAGGACGACAATTTTTTTGGTGATTTTGAGGACGGAGGATGGCAAACGGGGACAACTATATATATATTTTAAAATATACATTAAAATTTGCAAATATACATGTCATTCATATGAAACTAAGCCACAAAGCATGTCATTTAAACATTATAGAACCATAACATACAACATTTGAATGCCATCTAGGAAATAATATTCGATTTCAGTACCTAATTGTCAAAATGCATATCAATATCAGTGAACATTAACAATATCATAATGTCATATTGATAAATATGATAAATCTTAAAATCAAAATCTAAGTATGCCCAAACTTAAAGGCTAGAGGGCTGCCATAAAGTAATAAGCATCAATGTATCATAATCATGTTCATGTTCAACATAACAAAACATAGAAAAATGAAGTAGACTGCTGCTCCTATTTTGCCTCTACCGCCACGGCTTCAAAATCAGAGTCCTCCTCACTATCATCCTCCACAGGAAGCGTAGTCTCATCTAATGGAACTCCAACCGATCCTGGTGCCGTGTTACATCCCAAATTTTGACCTAATTTGAAATATAGCCGTTGAGGTTCACATGAAGTCAGTTGGCAGTTTAATTTGTTATATTATGGCGAAATGGTAAGATAGATAGTCGTTATGATTTCAAGTGAAGATAACATGCTAAGGTGATTGTTAACCGTTATGATTAATTATAATTAAATAATTCATTATGATAATATAATTTAACTACGGGGAAATTCCTTGCAGGAAACATGTCGAAGGGGGTGGAAGCATTGTCAGAAAATAATTAGGCTGGAACATCACCATCACTGGGCAGATGGGTAGAGGACCTAGCGACTCAGAACAGGATACATCTGAGGAACCGCATGAGTTATTTAATTAATTAATTTAAATTAAAATAATTGAGTTGAAATATAAAACATATCTCAAAGGATTTTAATGTATCTTCCATCATATTATTTTAATTAATATTTGTAAACTTTCATATATGTATAAATGATTTAGCACCATTATAATTTAATAATTTAATAAAATGATGTTAATATGTACATATAATATTATAATAATGTTCATAATTTAATAACGTTTGAATTATAATTATAACTCTATCCTTTCCATTTTATTATTCCTTGCCTTTAGCCAATTAACACTTGGTTTGGAAATCAATTTAATATTTGGCATTTGGAACTATTTTATAATCTTTCCCCACTTTTAATCGTTTCCTCTCCTCTTTTTTTTTTGTTTTTTAATCAAATTTTCCCTAGTAAATAGGTTACGAAGCAAATTTTTAATCTTTGCTAAGCCATAGACCCAGGTCGGATACACTGCAATGGCTGTGAATATAAATGTTTCTGTACTCTTATGAAAGACAAGTATTATGAATCTTTTATTGAAACCAAGGAAAATTTAGTATAGATCTATAATCATTATACCGAAAGATATTAGAATAAAATATTCAAAATTTTGGAATCTCTAAAGAACATAATCATGTAATCACAGAAGGTGAAATGATGGATGTAAGTAATCATCTTGAATAATTGACAGAGCCGTCTACTTTGAGAATTTCGATTGCCTGGGACTCACCCGGTTGTGTGGCCAAGAAGAAGGGTGATGAGGTGAGAGAAAGGAATCATCAATAATATGTATTAGTATCAAATATGATAGAACAACGTTTATCATTTTTAATATGAATTAATTAATAGCTCATGGATATTCTTGTTATTGTGAACTCTAGTGCCAAGTCGTATGGTGTGTTTAATACTAGGATGCCCAGTGGATGGCAAAATGATCCTTGTCTGTTAAGGGTAGGGAGGGCCTTTCTCGTTAGAGATCGTGTGGGGATAAGATTTGGTCCGAGGTTGGGTGGTTAGGCCCCTTACAATGTTTCACCCCCCCATAAGTTATCGGATGTGCGTCAGATAGAGATAAAGTATGCATTCAATTGTTATCGGAAACATATATTATCACTTTTATTTATGAGGTAAGATTAAATTGAGTTATTTCATTGTTACTGTTATTTTACATCTAGATATAAGAGATAGATTCATGGATTGCTTTTCATTTATATGAATATCGAATATAAGCATATTTCTAATCTTGAGATACTGTCACAGTTAAGTAATCGAAAGGAAAGGAATCTGAAGCCCTAATTGATTGAGAGATGACTGAAACCCTAAATGATACAGTGGTATTGGAAACCTAATTGAATTCATGGTATTGGAAGCCCTATTTGAATTAGTGGTATTAGAAGCCCTAATTGAATCCGGGGTATTGGAAACCCTATTTGATTAGTGGTATCAGAAGCCTTAATTGAATCTGAGGTAGCGGAAGCCCTAAGTGAGACAGTGGTATCAGAAGCCCTAAATGAACCGATGGTAAATGATGCCCTAATTGATACAGTGGTATGTGATGCCCTAATTTAAAATATAGTGGTATTTAATTGAAATTATCATTTGATTTTAAGATAGCTGTTTTTAGATGATAGTCGTCATGTGAAATTGTTATAGTGTATTTGTGGACTAACCCAGGTGGTTGTAGAAGCATCCTTAGTTTGATTTCGATTTCAGTTTTTCCAAGGTATGAAGTTTTTGTAATTTCTGTAATAATTTCATTTGATGGTACTTTAAGTTTTTAAGTTAAGAAATTTTGTCTAATTGATTTTAACGGTAAATCTTATTCACATAAACATGAATGATATAACTGTCTTCCTATGAAATGAAGTAATATCTGTATTCTTTGAATATGTTAGATGTTAATTTAGACCCGGGAAAATCGGATGTTACATGCTGTGTCATCCTCATCTATCTGGGCCACATCCTCAGGCTCAACATCCCATCGCAAAGCTGGTGTCTGCCTATACTCTAGAGTCGGACAATCCACAAGTCGAAGAGCATGATGCACTGCACTAGCTTCTCCGCTCTTTTAGAGGTAAGTTTGTTCCTCTTGATAAAGTGGATATATGAATATTTGGACCAATTCCTCTCTGCAGCTGAGGAACTAGCAACCTGTGCAAGGAGGCAACTCGCAAGTATTATCAACTCAGGTGTATCTCTCCCATGCTAGGTCCACCATCTAATAGGATTTCTCTGTACCAAAACAACTATATTCAACCTTGCTTGTGGCTTACCCAAGTTTGGGCCATGAAGGTTGGTGAAGTCAAGGAATTGTGCATGAAGAGTAAAGGCATCTTGAGTTGAATATATCTTATCAATTGCTTTTGTGATGCCATCCAATACCTCAGGATCATCACATGAGAGGTCCCTTCCACCCAACTATGCATACCATTTGGGATTTAGAGTAAAGGCTGCCATATGAAGCGGGGTATTCATCGTGTTCCACCTCTGCATCACAATAAGCCTAATATGCTCCTCATAAAACCCCAATGTAGGATCCTTTGTTGCAACAATTCTCTTCATCTTCCCCAACATGCTGTCAATAGTTTCATAGAACTCTCCCGAACTAGGAGCATCAGTATCAACATATCTAATGACATCTACAATGGGTTCTATGATAGAGCAAATATATCTGCAAGATTCAAACAAAAATTAAAATTAAGATTAGAATTTTAAGAATTTTAAGACTGTTAGTAGTAAAATCAGCAAGCAAAAGACTAACATTAAATTTAAAAATCAGCAACTTACCTCATTGTGGACCACCAACTCTCATCAAAGATTCTTTGCTTTACCTCTTTTCCTTCAGAGGACTTAGAATTAGATCATCGTCCCCACTTTGGATTCACCATCATCAATTGAAGGGCCTCATAGACCTCAATCATCGTCTCCATCAAGATGAAATATGTGTAATACCTATAGCAACAATTATAATTTATGATTAAAAACATCACATGTAGTTTTGTAACACTTGTAAATAATTTTTTAAAATAACTTAAAGCAAACTAAAAGTAAACTCTAATTAAAATTGATATTCCTTGCCTCTGCTGGTTTGAGGAACTCCTTCTTAGAGAGGGACCTGAATAGAGCAAGTGAAGTGTGGTGGTTGCAAATAAACATTTGCACTTCTCTAGCTTCTAGCATCGCCTATTTCACCCATTCAATCTTCCCTATGTCCTTTAATGCGTTGTTCAAGGAATGAACACAACAAGGGGTCCAAAAGATGTGCCTATAAGCACCCTCTATCATCATACTAGCTGATTTGCACACAGGTGCAGAATTTGTGATAACCTATACAACACTAGACGACCCAATCTCCTCTATGGCGTCTCTCAAAATGGTGAAATGGAATTTGGCATCCTTCTTCTTTCCTAAGCAATCTATGGCTCTCAAAAAATAGGAGCTAGCAGGGGATGTGACAATGATATTGATGAGTGGCCGATGTCTAACATGAGTCCACCCATCCATCACAATAGAGCAGTCCATCCTAACCTAAGTACGTTTCATATCCTCAAATAACAAAGCAACCTTTGAGTACTCTTCATCTAGGATGGTGGTTCGTAGCTTATGCTCACCAGGGGGTACAAATGAGGAATTCATGCTCAATATATTTTTCACCATTTGTTTATAATAAGTGGAATGGGCTGCATGATATGGGATACCATTAGCAACAAAGAATCTACCAATGGATGCTTCACACTTTTCCTTTGCCTGTGCATTAAACATACTTTCCACCGAGCCCTTCTCATCACTACTCATCTTTCTTTGCCTTCTAGACTCAGTAGGGCTGTCACTAGTACCAATGGCGGATGACATATGCCTAAATGATTGTGAGTGAATAGATGGTGATGTCACCGTCAAATTGTGCCCCTCCATTTCAGCCTCTAAGTGCAATCTTTGGCATTTTAATTTTTGTTCATCAGTCAAGTGAGGACAAGCTTTGACTCCTTGGCATGAAAGACCTAAAAAGTGTGATTCACCCTTGTATAGTTGCTCCTAAAATCATCAAGACCCACACCCTAGTCCCTCCGGAATTCTCTTTATCTTTTGCCCTAGGTGTGATATATTGGAGAAGAGGTTTTTTCCTATTGAAAGGACCCTTTGCAAAGTTCTTCATAGTGGTGGAAGGGCATCTAAACAAATTAGATTTAGGATCGGCTTTTTTCTTAGTCCCACTACTAGCAACATCAACCCAAACCACATAATCTTCGTCATCACTTCTACTAGTACTCCCACTGCTGCTCATTGTGCTTTGTTTTGAGGTTTAAATATGCAATAGATATATGAGCTGAAACAATGAAAAAAAATTAAAAAATCAGACTTTGCAAGCTGCAAATCTATTTAAAAAATGATAAATGGAAGCATAAAGAGTTGCATACTTGGTGCACAAAATGGAAGATCAAACCCTTGGTCAAGCTCTTGGAAGCAAAAATATCACCTCCTCTTCCTGCAAAATGAAAACTCCAGCCAACTGCAACACAAAATGAAAACCAAACAAATGACAAAACAACTAAAATGTAGTGAGTTTAAACCTTTTAGGGCATTTGGAGGGGTGGGGCCTGCCTCGCCAACCTAGTTGGGAGGCTTGAAAATGTTTTCTAATGTTCAATTTTTAAATTTTTTGCATACAAAAAAAGGGGGCCGGCCGGTCGTACCTAGTAGGGTCAGGGGATGTCTAGACGTCCTCTTTCCGTACTGGGTATAGTCGACTGTTCCCTTTTCTCCCAAGTTGTCCCCGAGTTTCAAAGACGTCCCTTGCAAATTTTCCTTTTTTGGGGACAGTTGGGGGATGTCCCCATACTCGTCTCCCCGTCCTTGGGACGTCCCCATCTTGGGAACTCCTGTATTTTGGCCGGGTATGCATCCCCGGGGAACATAGGTAAATATACATTCGTCTCTATGTAACAAGTTGGTGTATAATTCTTTAGATGTATTTTTATTATTGAGCTTCCACTTGTTAGGATGGATTAATAAAGTCTTAATATTTATGTTGGTTACTAATCTACAAAACTCATATGTATCCTTATTCATTGAAACATTGAGGTGAGGGTGTTTCAGTGGTTTGATGTATACAAAAGGAACTATCAAAGATATTTAATTTTGACTTCTCTATAGGGAAGAATGCCATTACATGTAGTGAGAAAGGTGTGCTGCCGTGAAGAGTTATAGAAGTCGTCTGAGACTTATGTATGTAGAACTGAAAGATATTTTTGAAGAGTTTGTTGTTTTGAAGACAATTATGGAGGTTGTTGCAAACTTTCAGAACTGGTGAGTAGGACAACAAACAATCGAACAAGGAGGATCACGTTAGAGAGAACATCTTAAGTGTATGGAGAAGTGACAATGCCAGATAAAATTGCACTACAAGCATTTGTAATAAACTAGTGAGTAAATCCAATTTTCTTGGTAGTATTATCAGATGGAATAATAGTGATGTTCATGGTAGAATCTATCAAAACAAAAAGGGGAAAGAATACATGCCAATAGTAGACAAAAATTTAGTACCGCTGATAAGATGGAGAATATAACAAAAACCATTAATCATCAATAATGTATATGGGTAATATGATGGTATTAGATGAAGATGGATCAATATCAAACTACACTTATGAAGAGTTGTAAATGGTATAAGACTAAATTGATTTGGATCAAGTGATGATGATATTTAGAGCTCTTCTAAGATAATAGGGAATGATCAAATATAAAATATATCTTTCTCCTATGCCAAGAAAGATAAGTAAAAGGTGAATTATTTAAAATATCGACAACATTGAAGATTAGTGTTGTAGTACCCATCCTAGCTGGAGACATGATAGTAGAGGAAATTCAAAATTCAACCATTATGGATGCTTATACTTGATGAGTTGTCAACAAAAAACATCTGGTAGTCAACATTTCAAAAAGTAAACCATTATCCAGTAAGTATTGTATTCATCTCTCATGTAGCCAAGCCTGTGGATAAATCTATAAGTTCATTACATTTAATCATATTACTATGGAATCAGAGAAGTACAAGTGTGCATAAGAAATTGCTCTTGTGAGCAATGGTGCGATTATTGAACAAATAATCATGTGCCTTTAATGACAAGACCTATTTCAATAGATTTGAGTCTACTACATTTTGAAAAACAGTTACTCATCAAAATTGAAGAGTTGATGTAAAAGGAATCAAGAGAGTATGCTCAACTCTACGCACAATTTGGACTATGATGAACTAGACCTCAGCCCAATACTGTTGAAAAATTTAGACTCATAGAGAATTGAAGCAAATTCCATATGTAATATATGTGAATTGAAGCAAATTCCATATGTAATATATGTGAATTGAAGCAAATTTGGAAATTAGATAGAATCAAAGTAATTTCCTCAAGATACGAATTGCATAGAACAAAATTATCGCTCATGAGAACTAAATCACCCAACAGTGTTGATGGAATGAGTGGGAATCTTACATTGTGGGGGGGGGGAATAATAGTTAGTGTTCCATTCCCACTTTTGGAGGGGAGATGTTCCATTCTCAAGTAATCTAAGAAGACAATTCTGAATCTTCATGTGCATATAAGTATTCTTATTTTTCACATTGTATCTTTCTCTTATTTGTAATTTCTATACATACTATAAAGGTTATTTGCCTTGATGTTTTCCTTTATGTTTGAGGACGTTCTTACAGGAAAAGAAAGTTGGTACATTACACATGCTACCAGATATTGTGCAAACTCAACCTAATGATAGTAGCTCCAAAGACCCTGATGATCAAGATGGATAAAATGAGGCTCTTGAAGCAAACATCTTTGGTGATTGAGATTATGAGATTCTTCTACTAGTATGAAACTTCTTCAGGCAATGTAGGAGCTTAGAAGATTGATACTCAGAGGGAGTCTAAAAATACATGTATGTGACTGCATGATTTGATGGGCCTACCTCTATATACATCATGAGGAAATAATGACTTATCATTGAAGGTTGAAAGATTAATATCAGATTTAGAGAGAGTCCAAGAGGTAGCCTTGGGTGAAGAGAGTCTCAAATGGAGTAACTACAGGACCTAACTTGCTAGGATCATTGTTCAGAGGGAGAAATTTTGAGATGCAATTCTATGTGGATGATATCTTCTTTATGAGGAGAAGTCCTAAGTGAAATTCTTTGTAATGTGCTCTCCTCTATGAGAGAGAAGTCTGAGGTGGAAACCCTTGTTCCACCCTCCAGTAGCAGCTATGGTGGGTCCACCCTCTAACTTGGTTCATGGTGGATATCATGTGAGTTACTACATGATGCTGTTGTGATTATGTCATGAAAGGTGATGATCTTTCATTGATGTATATATTTAGAGGGGAGCTATTGAAAGGTGACGATCTTATCAATAGCTGGACCTATTATCATAATAGACTACATTAAGTTGTTGTCTCGAAGTGTCGGAAGTTATGATAACGAATAGAAGGTAATTATTGTAAGGTGACGATCTTATCAATAGTTGACCTATCTCCTAATACCAAAATGTGTGGAGCAAGTGTGATTTGGGTTCTTCGGGCCGAATTTTACCGGACACCTTGATAACCAACTTATCTTGGTTATTCGGGCCGGATTTTCCGAACACCTTGATAATCAACTCATCGTGGTTCTTCGGGTTGGATTTTGCCAGACACCATGCAAATCAATTTGTTATGGTTCTTCAGGCCGGATCTTGCCGAACACCATAACTTAAATCTATCATAGACCACACTTAAGGTGGTATTCAAATCTTGTATTATAGAGGGAGTGTTGAGAAATTTAGACTCAGTGAATTGAAGCAAATTCCATATGTAATATATATATATATATATATATATATATATATATATATATATATATATATATATATATATATATATTTGTGTTGATGGGTTTATGTTGATATCCTTTATATGTCATTCCAGGAATATCATACCGAGTTGATATCTCTTCATATACTTGAGAGCACAAGGTGTTCTACAAATCCTCCGTAGCTAAGAGGGAGTGTTTAAGTTGTAGCTTTAGTCAGATAAATTTGATCTGAGATTGTTATTTTTGGTAAATCATCATTTTCTATATATATGCGTATTCAAGTAATAATAAATATATTATTATATATAGTATGTAATATACTTATTATAGTATATATATATATAATATAATATAATACATATATATTATACATATACTATATACATATATATTATACTAATTATTATTATGAAATATATTTATTAATTAAATGATGATTAAACCTTGGAGTAAGATTTGGAATAAGATCAAGAAGGAAATTCGCACACTCTGAGAAACGACAATGACGAAGGATGATTTTCCCGTCAATGGAGTCATTAGAGATAATTCAGACATATCATTACAAGCTAAGTATGTACTTGACCCTGAGCATCATATAAGTTGAGTGGATGATCATGTTGTTGCACTTGCATTTGGTCTACAATTTCTTTAGACACTTTGGACTGATTGATATTTGAGGTTTACATCATCTAATTGTCGCTTCAAATATAGAGGTTGATGACAAACAAAGTTAGAGGTTGATATCATTCATGCATCATTGTCTCCAATTTTGGCTTGATAGTGATTGAAAACTCTATAAACAATGGAATATTTGGGAATTTACATTGTGGGGGGGGGGGTGTGGTGGGGTAATAATAACAAATGTTCCATCCCCACTTGAACAATCTTTAGAAAGGAGATATTCCACTCTCAAATGTCTATGAACCCTTATGTGCAGATAAGTATTCTTATCTTTGAGTTTTACATCTATCCACTCATTGTAGTCTCTCTCTTATTTGTAATTCTACACATACTATAAGATTTATTTGCCATGATCATTTCCTTTATGTCTTAGGATGTTCTTGCAGGAAAAGAAGGCTGGTACTTTACACATGCTACTGAATATTGTGCAAACTCAATCTTATGACAGTAGCTCCAAAGAAGATGAGATCTTGGATTCATTAATCATCCAATGATCAAGTTGGATAAAGTGAGGCTCTTGAAGCAAATATCCTTGATGACTGAGATTATGAGTATTCTTCTATATAAAGAAAGAGTCTGACACTTCATTAGAGGCAAACCTTGTACAAGGAGGTCATAAGGTTGATATCAGATTCAGAGGGAGTCTGACATTTCAATCAAAAGCAACCTTGAACTGAAAAAGGTCAACAAATTGTGAGAGAGAAGCTTGAGGTGGAAGCCCTTGTTCCACCCTCTAGGAGCAACCATGGTGGATTCACCCTCTGACTTGGTTCATGGTGGATATCATGAGAGTTACTATTTTTCATATGTGGTTTATGTCATGAAATGTGACAATCTTCCATTGATGTATTTGTGAGCTCGCTATTGTAAGGTGACAATCTTAACAATGGCTTGACCTATTATCATGATTGACTACATTAAATTGCTGCCTTGGAGTGCCGGATATCATGATAGATTACATTAAGTTGTTGTCTCAGAGTGGAGATGATGATGCTTGTCATGATGAAGAACATGACATTCAATTGCTGTCCTGAAGTGTGCCAAAAATCAGATAACGCATATCCTTTTAGGATGTAACATATTCTTTTGGTAGGCATCATGAACTTGATGCTAGTGCACATACCAAGAGAATACAAGTGTGATTGATATTTCTTGTTGAATCATACTTCAGATGATATCAAAAGATAACATCTAAGTTTATGAATATATGTTGATATCCTTAAATATGCCATTCCAAGAATATCATATTGAGATGATATCTCTCTATATGCTTGAGAGCATAATGTGTTCTATAATGCTAAGAGGGAGTATTAATGTTGTAGCTTCAGTCAGATTGAATGGACCTAGAGATAATCCTTCTATGGTCATTGGTTAATCATCTATTAGTCAATCTCTCCTATATCTACTTATATATATGTGTGTGTTACATATAATTATGTTTATATATTTTGTTGTTAATATATTGTCTAATGATGATTAACTTATAATTTATCATACAGAGACATGTCTACTCTTCTCATATTTATATGACATTCAAATCTGCAGTTGGAACACATAAAAATAAATGGTAGTGTTATGTTGTGACCAAATGTCACCCACCACCCACGTATGGGACCCCTGTTCGCAGCCTTGACAAGTCTCATACGATGAATCCACTGTGGTTTTTCTGGATGTTTTTGCATTTTTTTATGGCAAGTGTATAGTGTACTCCACCTTTGTTGGAGCGCTAGTCAACCCATCCTGTGGAATGGTCAAAGGAGAATCCACGACTGCCTTAAAAACCCGCTCTCCCAAGTTCTTGAAGCACAGTTTTGGAGTGGCGGAGGAATTTGCTTGCTGTGGACAAAATCCACGTCGCACTTCATCTTGCGTTCTCCCCATTTTTCAGAGCGCTTTTTTCTTGTTATGAGGAATTATGTCCAAATCAAAAGGAATCTAGGACACTCTTTCCAAGACACCTTTTTTTTTCTTGCACACATACCAAGGCACTGCATGGATTTTTCTTGATAATTGATGTGAAAAATCCAATTGTTTCTGACTTGTTGGGTAACAATGAGAAAAAATTTCAAAAATCACGTAAGTTTTTGAAAAGTGTAAAAAAATCGTGAAATTTGGAAAACATGAAAAATTGAAGACGTCCTAAAAATTCCAAAGGGAAGAAAAAAAGAAATTTGGAATCCAAATGATAAAGGTTTGGGAAAAGTTTTAAAACTCAAAAAAAATTCTCGAGGATGAAAATCCAAAATCTTGTGAAAAATCCCAAAAGTGTGAAAAATCATGAAAAGTTGAAATATTTGGGAAATGTGAGAAAATCCCAAATTAGAAAATTAAAAAGAAAATTGATCGAACTCAAAAAGCAAAAGAATGGAAAATTCTTCATAAATGAAAAGTTGGATTCAAAAAAACAAAAAAAAAAATGATTTTCTTTCAAGGAGATTTTCTGGATTTACATGGAAAATTAAATATTAATTTTATTGATATTTAATTTGGTTTTTTAAATAATAATCCAAAAAAAAATAATTGGAGAAAAGTTGGAAAGAAATTTGAATTTTTCATTAAAACATGGAAATTAATTAAATATTGATTTTAATTGATATTTAATTAATAAAAAATTAAAAAAATCAAAAGGAGATTTTTATGAGATTGTTGCCATGAGCTACTGAGATAATAAAGTTTTCATTGGAGCCTGGTGAATACTTGATGTCTCTTAGTGCTTGCTTGTTCTCTTAAATTCCTTCAATTAGATTAAGTTTAGCCTAGTTAATGTGGTGATTACAATGAAGAATATGATGGTGTATTGATGAATTCTTTTGGTTCATACTTTTGACGTTTTAGTGATTCTAACTCATGCAAAGTTAGCTTGAACCCCTTTCATGCATATGCTTAACTTCTATCATTCGTATACATTGTTCTTTATGATGGCATATGCGGTGGTATGAAATCTTTGGCATAACCCTTGAAGATTGCACCAGTTCACGTGTCGTTGTAGTATAACTTGGTGAAGCAGAGCTCGGTAATTTGAGGAATTTGTCCAATAGAGCACTATTTATTGTCATCGCTGCCCTTAGGATTAGAATAGAATTCTTGAACCCTATCCTATTTAAATTTTGCATATTTTGTGAGAACTCCAAAAGTACTTCATTGCAAAACCTTAAGATAGCTCCCACATCCAGTATGGCTTGAAATGAATTTGAATAAACACGTAAGGCCCCTTGTGATCATCAACAAATCACATCAACCACCGATCTCATCCACAGTCAAGACTTGGCATTAAAGGAACCTTTAAGTCATCGTATGATCTTCTAGCAATCTTAGCATACACGAGACTTTATTCAAGAGAGGATAAGATATTTCGGTATTCTATTCTACTGTTTGGTGGGTCATAAAACACACATCAACATGTTATTACACTTGCAAAAAACGATCCTATAAAATTAACAAGCGTAACCGGTTGGGTGCCAAGAAAGTAGAGGACTTGATATTCATTCACAACAACTTGCGCCTTTTGTCACACAAGGATCTAAAATATAGGAAGGGGGCAAAGAAGTTGTGGGATGTAGCACTTGAGTCTGCTGACTTGGATATGACCATCCAAGATCTAACTAGAGCTACCTTGCTGGATGTGGATGATGATGGTGATGATACAACACTGTTTGGGGCTAGTGGAACCATTTGGGTTTCAATGACGAGGATCTTGATTTATTTGCATCTGGGGATGAACTCATTGATCCCACATTTTTTGATGACCCCCTTGACTCTTGAAGGGCCTTGATACAATGATAAAGTATTAAACACATATCACTATTATCTTTATGTTTCAAACTTTATTATTTGATGAACTAGTCGATGTTTTGAAATCTCATTTTGCAATTCGGTAATTCAATGTATGATTTTCTTTAGAGTCGTGAACATGGATTAATAAGGGAGTATTCAATGTTTATCTTTGACATTTGACATGATCAATGATCAAACAACAAATATTCATGCTATGAAATGATTTAGTTTTGTAATTATGTATGTTTCTCTTTTTTTTTTTTTGTACACACACACACACTCTTGAACCCCCACGAATCCAAATGGATTTTTTTTTGCCCGAACCCTCATGTCTGTCCCTAAACCTGAACCAGCAACTTAGCTTATATGTTCTATTAATTTGTAATCTCAAACCATCATGGCGTATATTGTTTGAACCAAATAATCACATCTTTTTGACTTTTGAAACAAATACGATATTCAGGGCTGCAATCCTTCTATCTTTTGCTGTGTTTGACTTCATTCTTTTTAACTTGTAAACATCAGATTTAGGAGGATCGATCACTGATGAAAAAACAAGTAGTCTGTGTACAGGTGAAGACTTATGTATGGAAGTAGAAGCATACATATATATTTCACACGTCTTCTTTCAATGGCAAGAAGGTAAAAAATATTAAATAGATTTTTGGTGATTTTGTTGACTTCTATCTATGCATCAGATAATCGTTTCCTTTTTTCGATACAATGATTATAGAATTCCCGACACTTCCTCACATAGTAATCTGATAAACTTAAACAATCTTTAACCTTTCATACGTAAATAATGCTATACAATATTTTATAAACATAATTCACCACCTTTCATTATTCTGTGTTTGACATGTGTCACTTGATATATGTCAAATCTGTCATTCGCCAAATCTGTCTGTTTACGTGTAGATACTCAACAACATAGAAGTCTCCCGATAGACACACAAGTACCTCTTGATTTCTTGGTATGCTGGCTTCTATTCTTGTGTGCAGATTTCAGTCTTGTAAACAGATAATTGTTTCTGATATTTTGTATGATTTGATATCAATGACAATGATTTCTGACAGGAGAGAGCTGGTGTTAGGCAGGTGAATAGTGATCCTCCATAGTCATTGCTTTCTTCGTATTAGATGAGCTTATTCGTTTGTGATAATGGTGTCTATGTTCTTTTGATATTCCTTTTATATTTTCAAAGCTTCATGAGATTGTGACTGTCCATCAGGTTTGGCTTTACTAGTCCTTCTCTTTTGCTTTGCTTATTCCCAGTCTAGTTATCATTTGGTTCAGTTTGTTTCCTCATAAGGGAAGGCTGGTTAGGTTGGTGGTAGTACCTGACCACTTCAATATCTCTTCAAGGTGGTTCTTGTTGTCTAGTTTGGGGAAATGGTAAAGAGGGTCATGCAAAATCATATAAGAGTACTTTGGTTTAGGAAAAGAGTGCTGTTTTTCAGGAGGATGTTTCTTTTATTGAAGGTGGAAGGCCCAACAAGGACACTATTTTTTTCCAAAATAACTAACTACTAGTTCCTTTAGTATTATGCTACATGAAAGAGAATTAATGCTAGTGGAGTGGAAGAAGAAAGGACTAAGATTGTTGACATCTTCTTTGTCTATCTCAGTAAGGCTATTAACTTTTAAGCCTTATAGAATTATTTTTGATGACTTGATAATATCTGTTTGGGACCTGCTCATTTCAATATCTCCTCATGGTGGTTCTTGGTGTCTAGTTTAGAAAAAATGGTAAAGCGGACTAAGATTGTTGACATCTTCTTTGTCTATCTCAGTAAGGATTTTAACTTTTTAAGCCTTTTAGAATTATTTTTGATGAGTTGATAATGTTTGTTTGGGACCTGCTCATTTCAATATCTTCTCATGGTGGTTCTTGGTGTCTAGTTTAGAAAAAATGGTAAAGAGGGCAATGCAAAATTATATAAGAATTCTTTGGTTTCAGAAAAGAGTGCTGTTATTCAGGAGGGTGTTGCTTTTGTTGAAGGTAGAAGGGCCCAACAAGGAGACTTTTTCCCCAAAATAATAGCTACCAGTTCCTTTAGTATTACGCTTAATGAAGAGAGAATTAATGCTAGTGGAGTGGAAGAACACAGGATTAAGATTTTTGACATCGTCTTTGTCTATCTTAGTAAGGCTTTTAAGGCTTATAGAATTATTTTTGATGACTGGATAATGTCTGTTTGGGACAAAAAATTAGGGCACTATGTGAATATATGAAATGATACAGAAAGGATTGCTTTTTATTTGTTTTCAAAGTGATCACGTTTTAAAGACAACTGCTGCTAAATATTTTTGGCATGTTTTAAGTCCAGTTTTAGAGCCATTGCTTTGGATCTTGTCGTTGATCTTGTTGAGGCCTTTTTATCTTCTGCAATATGATTAAGGTTTATTTTATTCCCCCTAATGCTTGCTTTTGTTGCCCCATTTAAGGCTGTTTGAAGATGTGGTTGAAATTGAGGAAACTAACTCTTCTCTGTTCATGTGAATTGTAGGATTCTTGTTTTCTTGGATAATTCTAAGAGTGCTGATATAGTATTGTATTTCCACTGCATCATAAAGATGTCAAATAATTGGTCTGGGAGGTTTGAGCTCTTGCTTTTTTGTTATGAGCTAAGTTGCCGGATTCAGACCCTGGAGCTTGGGTCCGGGTCCAGATTCATCCGGGTCCAGATTTGAGCCCGGGTCCAGGCAGGGTCCGTGTTTTGGCTTGCAGGATTGCCTGGGTCTGTGCACCCTGCTCGGACTCGTTGCCGACCCGAGTGAATCCGGGCGGACCCGCGGTAGGTGGGGCCAAAAAGTGGCCCAAAAAAGCATTAAAAATATGGTTTTTTTTTTTTTTGCCAAACTCTAAAGTAAGGCCTATTAGATGCATTTCATTCATCTAATCTTTCATTTGCTTTGTCATTTTGCTCTCTCATTTTGGTGTGGCCATTTTGCAAGTTTGAAGAGAAGGTTGTAGAGATTGTTTGCGGAGTCTCAAATCCTTCAAATAATTAGTGCTGAGTGTTCCAGGTATGCATTTGATCCTTCTTTTTGCTTCTTTCATAGTTTGTTTTTAGTTTTTTTTTATATTTATTGTTCTAAACTTTTATCAAGTTTTGTATAAGTTTTGAAATATTTTTTTAAATTTGTTTTTATAGATTGCAAGAATCCAAGAATGAGTAGTCAGGGTTCAGTGGGTGGGGTGAGATCCTAAAGATTTAAAATTGATAAAGGCTCTCCTTTGTGGAAGTATACAACAAGAATTGAGCAATGTGCTGGTGGGGGAGGGTATATATGGAAATGCAATTTTTGCCAAAACCAATATAGAAGCTCTTATTACCAGGTTAAATATCGTTTGATAGGTCCACGAGGTCAAGGGATTTCCATGTGTGAGGGCCCCCCAAGAGAGAGGTAAAAAAGGGTTGCCGGCTCTTCAAATAGCAGGCATGTTAAAAGAACAACAAGAGGCTGATAGGTTAGTGTCAAAGGCAAAAAAAGATAAGTCAAAGCAAAATCCACCAACACCAACCTCTCAAACAATC
Source organism: Cupressus sempervirens (assembly GCA_028749045.1). NCBI lineage: Eukaryota > Viridiplantae > Streptophyta > Pinopsida > Cupressales > Cupressaceae > Cupressus > Cupressus sempervirens. The sequence goes on along the minus strand of CM053789.1, from coordinate 861,251,382 downwards.
AGTAGACCACATCCCTTCCTACCTACCCCATTTGTGGATGAAGATGAAATAGAAACACCCGCATCCCGCAAGAGAGGCCCATTAGATACGGCATTTGAAAATGACAAGAGAGAAATTGCTGACATAAAGATTGGGCGTTGCCTCATTACAAATGGTGTTTCATTCAATCTAGTGAGATCCCCTTATTGGAGAGAGATGGTGAAAGCAATACATGATGCACCTCATGGTTACCGATCCCCTGGATATGAAAAGTTGAGAACCACTATATTGCATAAGGAGAGAAAGAATGTAGAAAACCTCCTCAAACCAATAAGAGATTCTTGGATCCAAACGGGGGTGAGCATTGTCTCTGATGGATGGAAAGATTGCAAAACTGTCCATTAATAAATGTGATTGCTGTTTGCCCCAAGGGGGCAATGTTTTTGAAGGCGGTTGATTGTGAAGGGCAAGTAAATGATGCAAATTTTATTGCTCAACTTCTCATTGAATCCATAGAGTCCGTGGGAGCTGACAATGTTGTCCAAGTAATAATGGACAATGCTAAAGTTTGTAAGGCTGCAAGTGCTTTGGTAGAAGTACGATATGAGCATATCTTTTGGACACCATGCACTGCCCACACCTTGAACTTGGTGATGAAAACAATGGGCAGCCAAATTGAATGGATGAAAAATGTGTATGAGGAGGGTGAGCAGATCCAAATGTTTGTGACAAACCATCATATGTCACAAGCAATTTTTAGAACTTTCTCCCGCTTGAAATTATTCAAGGTAAATTTTAAACTTTATTTAGCTTCATTTATCATTTTAATTTTTGTGTCATACTTTACAAAATTTAATACATATCCTTAAATTTTTGTGTTATCAACTTATCATATTAACTTACTATTTGAATTAACATGGTAATAGGTTGCTGAAACAAGGTTTACTTCACACACAATCGTCCGTAGACAACTTGTGAGGGTGAAAGAGGCATTGGGTCAAATGGTTATTAGCAACAAATGGGGTGGATGGAAGTAAGCTGATACAGAAAAGGCCAAAACTGTAAAGGATTTGATCGTGAGTGATGATTTTTGGAATAGGGTGGAATATGCATTAGAACTCACCGAGCTCATCATGTCTATGCTTCGGTATGCCGACATGGATGAGCCTTGTTTGGGGAACATATATGATGCCATGGACTCCATGCTAGAAAGAATGAAATCAGTAAGTTAAAATTTTTATACAATACTTTATCCTTCAATCTTATTAGATTTCCACAATCCATTGGAGTATAATTTGTGCTTCTGGATTTGATTGTGTCAAATTTTTTAGCATCAACGTTTCGGATCACACTCTGTGATCCATCATCAGGATGAGAGAATGCCAGAATGAAAAAGTTCTCTCATCCTGATGATGGATCACAGAGTGTGATCCGAAACGTTGATGCTAAAAAATTTGACACAATCAAATCCAGAAGCACAAAATAATACTTTATCCTGTTTATTGAGAGATTTTGATTTTTGATTTTAATTAAGTTATTAACACTACATCAAGATAACTTACATGTACATTACATCCCAGGGCATTCAGAGGAGAGAGCAGGATCCTGATACCTTGTACACTAAGGTGGAGAAAATTGTTCTACATCATTGGAACAAGATGACTACACCTTTACACCTCCTGGCATATGCACTTTCTCCGAGATATTATGGCAGTGAGATACTTGCTATTCCGGGTAGAGTGGCACCATATAGAGATCCTGAAGTTGCTGTTGGGTATAAGAGGGCACTTAACAGGCTCTTTAGTGATCCTGATGTGTCATCAAATGTTAGGAGAGAGTTTGTTGATTTTGTCTGAGGCAAAAATGTAAAACTTGATGCAATCAATGACCAAAGTAGATTGGATGCCATTGGATGGTGGTACTTACAAGGGGAAAGTTACATGTACCTCCAACCTCTTGCTATTAAGATCTTGTCACAAGTATGTATTTAAGTTTTTTTCCTTTTCTGATGGCCACTTAGCTTGTTGAATTAACACTCTTAAATTCCTATTGTATTGTAAAATTACTTAGTTAATTTTTTTAAATTTGTTGGTTGTCTCTCTAGATTGCGAGCTCTTTTGTTGCTGAGTGGAATTGGAGTACATACTCCTTTATCCACTCAGTGAAGCGTAACCGGTTGGGTTTGAAGAAAGCAGAGGACTTGGTATTTATTCACAACTGGCGCCTCCTATCACGCAAGGATCCAGGATATAAGAAGGGATCAGAGAAGTTGTGGGATGTACTACCTGAGACTTTTGACTTCGATATGACTGTCCAAGATATATCTAGAATTGCCTTGCTAGATGTTGAGGAGGACGAGGAGGAGGATGTCGCTGCATCTGGGGCTAGTGGAACCGGTTTGGATTCCAATGATGAGGAAAATATCAATGATATAGATGAGGATGAAGGCATTGATCCCTCATATTTTGATGACCCATTTGCCCCTTGAAGGGCATTTGCATCTTTGATAAACTATGTTTAAACATTTATCATTGACTCATTGAGTCATTTATGATTTATCACCATGTTTCACAGTTTCAAATTTTATTAAGTCATAATTTATTAACTATCAATCTGATGAAGTAGTCTGTGTTTTGAAATTTCATTTTGCATTTTAGTAATTCAATGTATGATTTTATTTATAACATTAGCATAGATTAATGAGTGAGTATTTAATGTTTATCTTTGACATTTGGCATTGATCAATAATCAAGTAACATTGATATATTCATACTATGGAATGACTTAGTTTTACTTTTACAACTATGAGAGTTTTTATTTTTTGTTGCACATATATATATATATCATAGTTCCAAGAATCACGGCGATTCATGCGATTCACGCGATTCAGCGATTCGATTCAAGCCAAACGATTTTTTGTGAATCGGTGAATCGAATCAGCGATAAAGGGTTTATGAAATAAGTTACTCACTAAATTTCAAGGGTTTTTTAAATTTTCCGATTCATGGCCGATTCGATTCCGATTCATGGCCGATTCACGATTTGATTCGGCCTTGCCGATTTTGATCCGATTCCGATTCTTGTTACTTTGATATATATATACTCACGAACCCACCCACGAACCCAAATGGGGAAAATTTTTTTTGCCCGAACCCACGAACCCGAACCCCGAACCCGAATCCGTCCCCGAACCCGAATCGGCAACTTAGGTTATGAGCTCTTGCTTTTTTGTTAACAATATGGTCATCTTAGGATGAACTTCTACAATCTCAAAAACTGTGGTAATCATGTGAGGGATGAATAATAAGATTAATAAAATAGGGAACTCCTCTCCAATGGGTCCTTTTCATGAATGTGTTAACAAAGGGGATATAAGTGGTTTTCATCCAAACAATATTATTGAGAATATCCTTAATGAAAAGCATTGTATTTTTAACCCTAGTTCTGAGGTGGTTGATGATTCACTGAAAGGAAAGATTTCTCATATCTATTCCTTAACAGAGGCTTGGCAATATACCCCTAAATTGATTGATAAAGTTGCAGAGCAGTTATCTGTGTAAGGGCCTAGGCATTTTGTAGATTAGGTAGCGTTTAATCATATGGACCATGATGATGAGAGTACTAATGAATTAACAGATTTAATATGTATTAATGATGGACATAAAAATAAAAATGGAGCTAAGCTTTTCTCTAGTCTTAAGATTTTATGTAGAGGGAAATCAGAAGCCCTGCCAACCTCTATAATTCTAATTTCTTATTTTAATAAAACTGATCCGGTAGAATGGGTGAGGGAAACAGGCTTATGAGGGGGAACATTTGTCTGAGTTTTTTGTAAAATGATTAAGGAATTGATATTATGAAAAACTTAAATCTATTTGTCTTTTGTCTAGAATGTGCATTGAAATTTATCTGGCCCGTTTTTTTTTTTTTTGCTTGTGATCACTATAAAGTTAGGGGTGATACTGTTGTTTAAACAAGAGTATGGTAGTGTGTGATTGATTGTACCCCTGCTCTAGAATTGATTGGATAAGGTTGTCTGGGAATGGCAGATATTTTCCAATCTGCTTTATTTATGACCTTAATGGATATATTATAAAATCTTAGGGCTGACTTGTGGATGGGGTTCTGTTTGGTCTAACTGAAGTTGCTCGGATTATTGGAGATGATTTTAATTTAGTGTAAAACTAAAAAGGTAAATGTGGTATCATTACTTTTGTGTGGATAGAAATGAATTATTTTTCTGGTTAAATTTTGTTAGGAAATTTAATCTGGTTGACACTTTGAAAAAAGAGATAGTAAAGGTGGCTTATGTGTTCTAATATGCAAAATGTCTAGGTTATCAGATGTGCGCCCCTTGCCCCTGCATCCTGGTGTGGATGTGTTTGGGTACAGATGCGCAGGGGGTTGTGTCTGGATGCCTTGGGGATGAGTATCCACAGGGCATCCGGGTGCAGCTGGGATCAACTTTTGAAGGAGATCAGTGCCCTTTGCTTGGTTTATGTAATGTGTTGAAGTACCAAGTTCAGGAATGTGGTAATAAATTATTTATACTATTGATAAACACTTCAAGTCTGAACTAAAGAAGATCAATAATAATGGATATATTGTAGAGAACATCAATACTCAGTAAGTTAAGTTATAGCAACAAGCTAAGTTATGCTTCATGACAATCAGTCATTTTAGATGCTGTACACATGGATTGGTTTTTGCTATTAGGAAACATTGTTACATTGTGTCAACTTATTGTAATTTTCATAGTCAATCTGAAGATAGTAATCCTCATTTAGGCTCATATGCTGCCCTCATTAAGCTAAGTTATGCTTCATGACAATCAGTCATTTTAGATGCATGTATACATGGTTGTTTTTTGCTATTATGAAACATTGTTACATTGTGTCAATTTATTGTAATTTTCATAGTCAATTTGAAGATAGTAATCCTCATTTAAGCTCATATCCTGCCCTCTTATGTACCTAACCACTTGACTTCCTCTATCTAATTTGTGTACCTGAGATCAGATCGTTTAGCATTCTGTGAAAAAATGCTTTTTTGTGTGGATAATGTGTTTGGATGTTATCTAATCGTAAGTCCAATGGATTTTGTCAGTGCTCAATCCTGCACTTGTTTAGTACCCTGCTCTTTTAGCACCTCAGCCAAAACCACTAGACCAGCATTCAGAACAGAGTTGTGTGAGGATGAGGCCTGTGTTTTACATTTGCCACACACTGATGTCTTAACAAATAGGTAAGCCTGATGAAAAAACTAAATTATGTGTGTTCTTTAAAATGAATATCATACTTACACAATCTCATTTTGTTAGAATATCTTGGTTTCATTTTTTGTTCCCAACAGAGTTTTAAATTGGCATCATTGTTAGGTGGTCTTCAAGTCGGTGGAGGTATTAATGGAGGTAATGCTCGCACGTATCTTGAAGCAGGAGCAAGTCACGTGATTGTTACCTCTGTAAGTGAATTTAAGTTTCTCCGTTACTTCTGAGATTTCAATATTTTCAGATGTTTTTATGTGCATTAGAAGAGAATATTCTTTAAGTAGCCCATCCGATTCCTTTGAGGTTTATATGTAGCCAGAACGTAGTAATCAGAAAAATGTGTTCTATGATCTTGTGTTTATGTGAATTTGTGTGTATTGATTTTGGATGGAGAACATGTTTCAAGTGAATGTACTATGCAGAGGAATAGAAGAGTTCTTTTGTGATTGAAATTTGATACATAATCTAGTCTTCTTTGCTGAAGGCCATATCAATTTGCATTGCGAAGATTTCACGATGATTGATTTTAAAGCTCAGGTTTCTGAACTCTATTGTGGTCAAATAGTAGGCGATGTTTCATAACAGAAGGGTACAAATACAATTACCTTTTCTGTATAGTCAAATATTTGATATTATGCACATGCCAAAAGCACACAAATATATTGAAAAAGAGGTCTCAAAAACAAAATTTCTATATTTTTCAACTTGGTTAAGCTGAAATTGCAATTAATCACAGACTGATCATGCTGACAATATGATTCAGACTGGATTGCTTGTTTTTTTGTCTAATCCTTGTCATTTTTAAGGCAATTAAATCATGAATTGTTTTGTGTTTTTTGAAAAAAATGCATTTACATTTCAAATTTGGATTGTTTCCAAAGAGGATTTGGAGTTCACTGAATCAAAAAATCGTCAGATTGATTAGGGCACTTAAGAAAATTGATTCTTAGGCTAATATCCATTTCATCCTCTTCAGTTAGGGCCTACTTACTGTTGTGTGGCCTCAATTTGCCTGTTTGTTGGAAGTGGCTTCTTTTTCTGTAGTTACCTCTTATTTTCCTTGTCTACATGATGAAAATATTTAATTTACAAATTACCGGGGGATAAAAACCTGTTTCCATTTGTAATAGCCTCTTGAATTCAGGACATGTAATAGTCACATTCCTTCTCGAATCTCTTATTTTATCCCCCTGATGTAGTACATAATTAATTGTTCCTTGTGAATATTTGATTTTAGGGTTGTTAACTTACCCCTTCTGATGTATATTCATCTATCAACAAAGCTATGCTTTAATATATCAAAATAGCTAGTTTTAAATGGCTCTAATCTTTCGTGAAATCACTGAGAAGTCCATGCTAAGATTGTATAAACCCTTCTGTATTCTCACACTGCCATGCAAACAATTTGATCACTCTTCCTGCCAAGGCCAATTTTGACATCTGTTGTAGGCATAGTTTGCAGATTATCTGAGTACACTCCGAGTTGTATTAGATCACTGTATTGTTTCTTTAGTGGTCATCTTAGTTAGTCTTTAGTTTATTAGGTAGTTTCTACTTTCGTCTTTAGTTCATGAGTGTTTCTTTCGTCATTGTAAATCTATATCAAGAGCTTTCATCTTCTCTGTTTAATACAACATCAATTTACCATAACATGGTATCAGAGTAGGTTGATGGGATTTTATAAAATTTGACAAATTTTTTAAGAAAAATTTCAGCCTCGTCTGATTTGGAATTTTTTATAGAACTTTTGTGTTTGATTTTTTTTGAAATAAAAATCGTTGGAGATATTTAATGAAAAATCTTGTGGATCGTTTTTGAAGATTTTTTGCTGAAAATTGCGAGCCTAGTTGAGGTTTTGATAACGCAGATGTTGGGTTAAGTAAAATTCTCTAGTTTTCGAAGGTTGCATGTTTTTGCATGTACATATTGTGAGTTGCATGTACTTGCATGTAGATATTGTGAGTTGCATGTACTTGCATGTGCATATTGTGAGTTCCATGTACTTGAATGTTGGTTGCATGTGCTATTTTACCGTGTGAAGTGTCCTGTTTAGCGACAGGAAGGTTTCTCAGATGGGTTTTAATAAATTTTTCCTAAAAATTATCTGTTGGGTTTACTATTTTTTCCTCACAAATGAAGCTTTGTATTAACTTGATCCATGTTTTGGATTTTGTTGTCAGTTTTGGTCGATTTCAAAATTGTGTCTAGTTTTTCCAAAGTTTCTCCTAAAAATCTTGGCTTTTTGCAATTTGTTTTGAGGCGTAGTGCTCATCTGCAAAAGTTCTTGGTGAATCATCTTGCAATTTGTTTTGGGCTGTAGTGCTCATTTGAAAAAGGGGTTTGGCAATTTTTGTCAAATTTGTGATTTCAGTTTCGTGTCAGTGCCTCTGGCTACAGGTAGTAATGCCTTTGTTACCCAACATTAGATTGGATGGCTTCTTGGCCATTAACATTTTGCGGATCTAGGAAGGGTTGTCACAACCACAAAATGTTCTAAAGAATTTGTTACCAAAAGACAATAGTTAGATGATGACCATTAAGGGAGGGTATTAGAATATTGTATTGTTTATTTAATAATCATATTTATTCGGTATTTTCTGTTTTCGTCTTTGGTTCGTGATTGTTTCTTTTAGAAACATCGTCTTTGTAAATCTATATAAGGAACTTTCATTTCATCTATTTAATACAACATCAATTTACCATAACAAGTTACCAAGCACTCTAGTCTTCACAAGTATATATCTTGCAATTTTATTGACGCAAAAGAACGTGGGTATAAATGTGAGGCAGCTAAAACACTGGTTAACATGTGTTTTTCTTATGTTTTTTTAGAGAAATATGGGCAGAGTCAAACAAAAGCAACAATAATAAAAAACAAGATTATATGTACTTCCTCTTCATTTCATTCAAATACAATCTGCATATTTATATGATTTCTAGATCCTATTTTATGAGGAACAACCCAAACTCATATATATTGATACGACTATTCTTATAACCTCTTTAACAAACCACGTGGCTAATAATAATAGTAAGTTGTAACTCAACAACTTAATATTACAACACTTATTTAAAGAAACTCTAATTTTAACACCAATGTGAACTCTAATTCGTAGCACCCCCTTTAGTGTGAACATGGGGTGAAAGTACATCACAATACTTGATGACCACACATAATAGTTCATCATAAGATATGAGTAGGGACATACATATCCTACTCGTGGAACCAAGAATAGGGACTAACACATCTATCCAAGATCTTACATCAAATTTGGATAGGGAGAAACACATCTATCCAACATCAAGATTATGAATAGGGACACACACTTTTGCTCACAACAATAATGATTGGGGATAAACACATCCAATCATAATCATCAACTCTTGTAATTGAGGGAAAACACTAGTAAGCTCTCACATCATCCGATAAATGGGGATAGACAAATCAAATCACTAACACCCAAGAAATGTGCTTGGGGGTACACACATCCAACCACAAATTACATAGCTTCAGAAACAAGTCCTTGTTGTCGCTTATGTAGCCACCATTGTGGATCGTTGCTACTCTGATCACAAATGATATAAGACAGTTGCTGTTGCCTCCTAGAAACTAATCTTGGCAATAGTTGTTTGGCATAAGTTGTTTTGTCAATAAAACAATTTATGATCTCATTGCTAGTGACTAACAAGAGGTCGCTAAATGTCCTCTAGTCTCCGGTGCTTCCAACTTCAAATAAGTTTACTACATACTTAGCAAATTTGTGTTTGAGGCACATTTCACAATTATGAGAGAAGCATATATCCTCTCCCCTTGATGCAAACTTCTCTCTTACAAACAATGGTAGTGTTGGGTACAGTCGATCATGCACTTCAATCACATTTAAAAACATTTTTCGTAACATAGTTGCAAAGATCAAATAACGTCAGAGCACATTATATTTATGCTCAAGCAGAATGGCTTTACACAATCAATACACAGAACAATTATCTCCATTCAACAACAATAACAAACATACAGATTAAGGTAGGACAACAAAGAGTTCACGCTAATTGATCCAATTGGACTCAGATGTCGCTGGCTTTATTTGATGATAGTTTGAATTCAACAACCACCTTGCAAATGGCACAATGAGTGGCTTTCAGTTCTGCTACCTACCTAACAAGTATTGATTTGATGGTCTTAACGTTTTGCTAAGCATATTCACCGATGTAGATCTTTCAGTCAGCTTGGTAATCAGTTCACCTTTTTCTTTTGCTATTACCTGCTTTAGTGATATTTATAGGCAACCAATAAAGAAGGTGTCACGCAATCATGCCCGAGGGATGATATTGCTGGTCTGTTCAAAATAACACCTAAGAATGAATGTCAACCAAGATTATTCAATTCTATGCTTTGGGTATGGTTGCCAATCTTTATCTAGCTCTTTGTGGCCTTTTTAATCCTATAGGTCGCTCTATTCAAATTGGCAGAGAAATCCAATATCAGATTGTTAAAGAATTTGATAGGCAGAGGTTTCATCCTGCTTGTGGAAGATCTTCAAAGGGTTGCATCTCAAAAGTATCTTACATCTGCTTAATGCACTTGCAAATGTAATTTTTGATGCCTTCTTACTAATGTTGTGAATAGTGCATGGGCCCATGAACCGCTCTTGCCAATATGAACAAAGAACCGGCCAAACAAGAAAACTCCAACCACAATCTTCTAGAAAGATGAAAATGCTCCAATCACAACACAGACCAAAAGAGACCCACTAGGCATCAAAATGCTCAGCTAGAAGATGCGGTTACCTCTAATGACAAGCATCCTCAAAGCAGATAACAAGACAAAGTAAGAGAGGAAGTAGAGAAAAATGACCTCTGCACAAATCATTATCTTTGAATTGCTAAAGCTTCTAATCGTAAAATATGTTTCTTTCTGACCTATGCCAACACTGTTGCAGTGCCCTTTCTCTGTTAATAATACTGAGCCATTGCTTACTTTTTTCTCTATGCATGTGCACCTGTAACACGTCCGCAGACAGAAATGAGTCAAAAGGAGGCTTCTTCCTTTGATAAATGCACCAAAACAATCAGATTTGGAGCAGCAACATAGGTGGCCCTACTCTCTTATTAGAATGCCACTATATTAGAGATGCAAAAGATAAATATGCACGTAAAACAATTTAGCTCATTTTTACCTAAGAATAAGCACAGAGAATGATGCAGCTTTGATACCATATACGAAATATGGGAAGAATGAAACATAGGCTACAATAATAAAAAAATGAGATTATACATGCTTCCTCTTAATTTTATTAAAATACAAATACATATTTATAGGATTTCTGTATCCCATTTGATATGGAACAATCTAAACTTCCTCCCTATCAATAATGAGTTGTTAAAACAACTCAATTCTCACCACTATTCTCATAACCTTTTTAAAAACCATGTGAGCATTTGTTGAGTTTTTGTTGAATTGAAAATTTAGAGGTTGCTGAGTACTCTTCAAGTCTGAGTTTGCAAGCTATGGTTCTAGGCATATATGAATTTCTTCATTTGTAATTAGCTTGTGAATTTTCTCATCATATGCTTGTTTAATGTTTAATTGATGTCATTTCTAGGAGACATGGCTCCCCTTCTTGATGGGACATCCCTAATCAAATTTGCCTCTAAGCTGAATATAAATGATCTATTACACTTTATTCATTATTCTCACTTATCTTTTACTATTTTATTTTTCTATATTAAATATGAGATTATTACATATTTATTGTATATGGGGTTTGCTAGGTCAGTGTTCCCTCCCTTTAAATTGATAAAATAAAAATAAAAATCCTTCAATTGATCCAACATTATTGAACAAGCACTTCAGGTCCGAGTTTTTCATATATTGAGCAACATACTACAAATCCAAGTATAATTTCATGATTGTGATTTATGTTTCATTATTTTATTGCATTAACATTTGTGGTACTTACCCAAAGAACATTGCATCAACACCTTTATGTGAAACTTCATTAAAAGGTTTCATACCTAAGGTATAATCATTTCATTTTTTCATCCGCATTATTGTTTAGTCTAACTTTTGTCCTCCAAAGGACAAGCTCTCATTCACGTTAGTCATAACTGTTATGGAGGTGGGAACATCAACATAGGTTTGACTTTGGCAAGCCCCTCCCCTATAGTTTGTTTGCGCGTGTAGTTTCATTCTGACAGAAAGTGTTAAAAGGAGGCAAAGCAAACTGTAACAGGTTGTGGGAACTTTGAACAGGCAAACTGCCTAGACTTGGGCACTCAACATGTGTGTCCGACTGAATTAAGGAGAGACAGACCTTTAGGGCCTCAATTTGCAGTCCCAGGTCCCCTTCCGTGTTCTCTTTCCTGATCGGCCTATTGTGTTGATTTTTTATTTTAAAATTTATTCTTATTGTTGAAACTTGAAAGTCATCATTTTCTTATCATCAAACCTAGATCTTAAATATATTTATCAATAACAAATCCATTACAACTATTAATGATTTGTAGCTCCGGTTGGATTAATCTAATGAATGTAATCAAATGTATAATTGGACTATCAATCTTGAACATTTGACTCCTATCCTTTATTTATCTGATTATCTGCAACATCATAAGATGATTATGTTTATCATAATAATCTCTGCTATCTATGATTATAGTCAGTGATGATCACCAGTTATATATATATATATATATTTAATAGTAATTATATTTTTAAATATATATTGATATAATTGATGATCATATTGATAATAATGTGTGTATGGCTGCAGTAAATATCAATTATAATTATTGTTAATGAATGTGTGTTATTCTGCAAATATCAATTATAATTATCGTTAATGAACGGGTGTTATTGTTGAACTCAAAGTATCGAATCATGTCTTCCGTATAGACATGGCCCTTCGATAATATACATATGGAGGCCATTGTTGTTCTTGGAATGTACCGAAATCAATAAGTGCAGAAACAAGATACAGTGGCGATACTTATCTGAACAACAGTACTTTGCCTCAGTTTAATATTGACTCATAATCATATTGCAGTAATTTTGTGCTTCAAGACTGATTCAGAAGGAAGTAACATTGTCATTGTGAAAAAACCTTAGAATTAATCTCTTAATCCAAATTTTATTGAGCTAAATGAATTTGTACTTTAGTGCATTAAATCATAATAATAGGCAAACACCATGAAATCAAGAGAAACAGAACTCAATGCATAAGAATGTGACATGGAAAATCAATGCAGGAGAAAACCATAGTGGTAATAGCTGCTAGGATCTACTGTTTTAATCCAGCCTCACAAATCTTCACTTCTCCAACCTTAAGGAGCAACAACCCTTACTTAGAGCAACAACACTTCAACAATTTGAGCATCAACTAAAACAATTTGAGTACCAACCCAAAGTCAATTCACAGTTGATTTGAGAAACAAATTACAATAATACTGAAGTCATATTAGCTTAACAATAATTCTGTGATTTCAGTCACAATCATTCTGAAATTCTGATACAGAAAACTGATTTTTAAACAATTCCAACCTGAACCATTTACAGCTTTCTTGCAAATTCAATCAGACATAATAGAAGAGAAGAACTTCCCTCTTGCAAAATTGAAGAATATTGCAACTATTTCATAAATGAACTGAATAACATTTTGTCCAACTTATTCTGAAAGAATTTGTTATAAAATCTGAAATAATGTTTCCACTGAATCATGTGCTTAAACTGTAAAATAAATACTCGACTTCTGACCTTGAGTGAATGATATCAAAACAGAACCAAAGTAAAGGATACCTGAACTGTATTTCTGACTTTTCTCTGTGTAGCACAACAATGATTGCAATTTTTTTATCACTGCTATCACCTCTTTATTAACATCATTTTGTCCACATCACCTTTCAACAGATATACATATATACTTTGAACATTATTATTTATTTCAGACTTCGTGAATCCACTTCCATTTACTCATCTGTCTCACCTTTTTCTCCCAAACAAACAATAACGTTGCCTCAGTATATAAATGCAGATTAAAGGAGGTTTGAAGACCATTATAATAATTTTCTTAACCGCCAGCCAACTGGCTTAACTATCACATCTCTCATCGGAAGGAACATATTGTCTCCAGGCAATGTCTGACAAACATTATATTAATGATACTCTTGGACAGTGGTTTCCGATGATGTGGTTTTGAACAAGATTTCCAACTAGTAGAAATGTATAAAAGAAATCGATTTGTATAAGTCACATTGAAATTGTGAACAATACAATTTCTACCATGATATGAAGACTTCCTTGTTTGCTTGCAGATATTCTTTGGGCTAAACACAAAAATCATGAATTCCTACTTGAAACGCTCTCGACACATTATTTGACAGAAGCATTACACAAATATTTGAACTTGACGCAGACAACAAGGTTCTTGCCGCAAATAGAGATAGAATAGTTGATGTTGAAAACAGATTGATACAGGTATGAGAATTTGTTTCAATTATTGTTTTGTCAGTGATGTCAAACCTGCTACTTGCTTGTAAGACAACTGCTTAGTTGATTTGTGTACTATCATTTGTTTGATCAATGAGGAGGTTTTGATCAAATGAGATAACAATAGCAATGAGAGAAAAGGTCGAGTTATGGTATGGAAAAGGAGTACAAGGATCAGTTAAGACAGTGATGATATAGTGCATTGACTATCTACTTAAGGTTGCAAAGGATGGATATACTAATTATCTCTAGAAGAACAAGTAAGAAGAATTGAGTCTGCCAAGTTTGACTGAGTGGACAATAGGTGCCAAGCAAAGTTAGTGCAAGCCGAGCAGAAAGTTAGTTGGAGCCGAGCAAAGTCAAAGTTCAATGTAGGCCAAGTGATACAGTGTAAGCCGAGTAAAATTTAGTTGATGTCAAGCACCAGTAAAGTTTAGTGTTTGTCGAGTTATCTAGTGGAAGAACAATATGGAAGTCGAGTGACAACATATTGATGCCGAGTGCTAGCATTCATGTTAAATTGTGGATTTGACAAATCTGAGCCGACTATTTTGTTTTCTTGAATTTTGTGAAGCATGTGGAAGATAACTATGATGAGCTGGTGGAACAAAATTCATGGTAAACTGTTTTGAGGCAAATTCAAAGAGGATTGAAGGAGAAGTTTGTAGAAGGGACAAAAATGAAAAGATGGGTAGATTCATTGAATCCTCCCTAATCCTAGCTAACCCTAAAATGGACTATAGAGGATGAATGAAAAAAGATCTTAATTTTCTATTTCTAGTGATGGCTGGTCAGAAGCAATGGTTGTCATGTGCGAAAACCTAAGGAAGACAAGTACTCTAGGGTATTGCTTCATTTAGTGACCAAACAAAAAAGACTGCTATTGGTAAGCAAAGCAAGAAAGCTTAAGGGTATGAATACTTGAAGGGTGAACAAGCTATGAGAGCTAAAATGTGTTAAAGCCAAGTAGGATGGAGAACTGCAACAGTGATCTGTAATCTGCAAAGTGTGTTGTAAGTTGTTATCAGATCAAGCCTTACTGTTACTTTCTAATCATTGTACCAGTCTAGGGTAAATCCTTTGGATTAAGGTTGACCTAACAGTCATCTGTAAATCCTTTAGTTGGGTGACATTGCAAGTGAATGATCTAAAGTCCTCTAACAAAGCTCACTCCTAACAGTGTGCATTGTAGCATTTAACAGTGTGCATTGTAACCTTTAACAGTGTTGGCCTTTCACAGGGCATCACTTCAGAAGAGTGAGAAAGAGTAGCATGTTACTGGTGGTTTTTCCCAAAGTGGGTTTCCATGTAAAATCATTGTGTCAAATGTGTTATTTAATCTGTTATGTTTTATGCTTACATTTTTGCAAAGTTGATTTGACAATAACCTACAAGTTTAAGTGATTGTATGACCTATGTTTTATGGATATGGGTTCACTAAGTTGTGAAAAGTTTTATTTGTACATCTGGACCTTGGATAACTGATTCACCCTCCTCTCAGTTATTCTAAAGAATTCCAACAATTGATATCAAAGCCATCTGCTTAAGAGGACTAGTTTGAAGGTACTAGAATCAAAAGATCAAGATGTCAAAAATGGAGCTACCCAAGCTAAATAGAGATAACTTTCCTGCATGACAAAGTCTGATGAAGCTACACCTAGGAGCTCTTGAAGATCATGCACAATCTACTATTGCTATTGAGCATGTCAATCCTATTGGAGCCCTAATTGCTGAAGATCTGAAAAAGAAGAAAGAACACATTCAGGCAATGCTGAAGATTGCCTTTGCCCTAAGCCAAGCCGAGTTCGATGATATCAAGGGTTGTGACTATGCAAAGAAAATGTGGGATGCCCTTCACACCATCTATGGAGGTGACACAAATGTTTTGAGAGCCAAAATTGAAAGTCTAGAGGTAAGTTTGATGATATGAGAATGCAAGAAGGTGAGAATGTTGCTCAATATTGCTCTAGGATAAAAAATGTTGTTAATGCAATAAGAGGATCTACTAGTGTTTTAAGAAAAGTTTTGAGAACACTATTGCCTGTCTATGCTATTAGAGTTTCTGCAATACAAGAATTGAGATGTATACCAGGTTCTAATCTGACTATTGAACGTCTGGTAGGTAGGCTCACTGCTTTTGAGCTATCCAATTTTGATAACTTCAAATCTAACAATGTTGAATCTGCTTTCAAAGTTAAGCTATCATTGAAGGAACCTAATGAGAAGAAGAAGAAAAAGGCAAATATGTTTCCAGTGACAGTGATACAGATGAGGAGGATGTAGAACAACTTGAAGCACTACCAGCAGAGAGATTTCATAGAGGTAAAGGAAAATTCAAAGGTAAGTTGCCTATCATGTGTTTTAATTGCAATGAGGTTGGTCATATTGTTGCAAGATGTCTAGAGAAGAACTTCAGAGGTGGAGACAAGTACAAAAGTAGAAGAAAAGAAGACAACAAAGACTACAAAGACAAAGGCAAGAAGTCTTGCCACATTGCATAAGAGGAAACCAAAGATGAATCTGATGATCATGATGATGAATTGTTGTATGTTGTAATGAAGGATGATTCTAATTCTGATGAGGCAACTGCACTAGTGTCTTGTGTAAACAAGAATGATAGATGGATCATTGACAATGGGTGTAAACATCACATGACTGGAGATAAAAATCAGTTCATTACCTTGAATTATTATGATGAAAATAGTGTAAGGTTTGGTAATGATGCACCTTGTCTAATAAAAGGAATTTTTTTTATCAAACTCACAGAAAAGATTTTATGTAACAATGCTTATTATGCTGAAGGACTTAACTATAATTTGTTGAGTGTGTCACAACTGAATAGCTCAGGTTGCAAGGTTGAGTTTGAGAACAAGATTGCTAAGATATATGATATTGATGGAAAACTAATGGCGAAAGGTGATCAAACTAGAGGTAGTCTATTCTACCTTG
Organism: Cupressus sempervirens; assembly: GCA_028749045.1. Classification (NCBI taxonomy): domain Eukaryota; kingdom Viridiplantae; phylum Streptophyta; class Pinopsida; order Cupressales; family Cupressaceae; genus Cupressus; species Cupressus sempervirens. The sequence goes on along the minus strand of CM053789.1, from coordinate 861,234,700 downwards.
ATATGGATGATGCTACTTGTCCAGTTATAGAATTTGATGATGTGTGGTTATGGCACAAGAGGTTATTCATGTTAATTTTGATAACTTGGTTAGTATTAATAACATGGGAAGAGTCAGAGGTTTGCCTAAGTTGAAGAAACGTGACAATATAATTTGCAAACAATGTTAGTTAGGCAAAATGACAAAGTCAAGTTTTAAGAGTAAGACTCATACCTCTAAAGGAATATTGGAGATTGTTTACACTGACTTGTGTGGCAATTGATGTGCAAAGCTACAAAGGTGATAAGTGCATTATGCTATTTGTTGATGATTATTCTAGGATGATGACAGTTATGTTTCTGAAATAGAAATTAGATGCTTTCCAAATGTTTAAGTGGTACTTATCAAGAGTTGAGAAGGAAACGAGTAAAAGTCTGAAATGTTTGAGATCTGACAGAGGAGGCGAATTTACATCAAAAGAGTTTGAGATGTTTTGTAATGATAGAGGAATCAAAAGACAGGCATTTGGCCCTAGGACCCCTGCACAAAATGGAATTGCTGAAAGGAGGAACAGATCTGTAATAGACTATGCTAGGACACTCATGATGAAGAAGAATGTTGCTTTGAAATACTAGAGAAAGGCAGCTGTAAGTACAACTGTCTATACTTTGAACCGTGTGCAAGTCAAGAAAGGTACTTACTCAACACCTTTTGAACTATGGTATGGATACTCATCCAATGTGAAATATTTTAAGGTATTTGGAAGCAAGTGTTATATTCTCAAGGATTTCAGGAATGGTAAGTTAGATGCAAAAAGCGAAGAAGGTATTTTCCTTGGTTATTCCACAAGAAGTAAAGCTTAGAAGTGTTTAAACACTAACACTTACAAAGTTGTGGAAAGTACAAATGTGGAATTTGATGAATATACAGAAGTACATGAGGCTGAACCTATGAAGGAACTAGAGGAATACTAATCATTTGTATACTTTTATGAAGGTATGCTTGCTGATGAAGAGGATGAACCTATGAAGGAACTAGAGGAATACTAATCATTTGTATACTTTTATGAAGGTATGCCTGCTGATGAAGATGTTGTAAATCAAGTTACAAATCAACAACAAGTTTTAGTGATTGCAGAGTCACATACTAATACTATGAATGCTGAGTTGCATTCAGGAACCGAGCTACATTCAGGGGTCGAGTTACAGAATGAAGTTGAGGCACATTCTGATTCTAAGTTTAGTGTACATGAAAGAGATGTTGAATTACCTAATAGAGAAGTACATAGTGATTCAGAAGTTCATAGATCAAATGAGGAAAATAGAGCAAAACCAAGATTGTCAAAGTATGTCAAAAGACATCACCCTGCTGTACAAATTATTGGAGATAAAGATGCAAGACCAATGACAAGGAACAAGTTGAGAAATGGTAAATGTTTGTTTGACATGCATGAACCTAAAACAATGAAAGATGCCTTAGAAGATGTGGACTGGAGTAAAACCATTAAAGAAGAGATTAAACAGAGTGAAAAGAATAGGACATGGACTCTAGTTCCTAGACTAGAAGATAAAAATGTGATTGGCACCAAGTGGGTGTATATAAACAAGTTAGATGAAAATGGTGAAGTCACAAGGAATAAGACAAGATTAGTTTGCAAGAGGTATGCACAAGAAGAAGGGATCAACTATGGAGAAACATTTGCTCTTGTTGTAAGATTGGAAGGATTAAGGTATATTCCTTGGCTATTTTGCAAGAAGTAAAGCTTAAAAGTGTTTAAATACTAACACTAACAAAGTTGTGGAAAGTACAAATGTGAAATTTGATGAATATACAAAAGTACATAAGGCTGAACCTATGAAGGAACCGGAGGAATACTAATCATTTGTATACTTTTTTGAAGGTATGCCTGCTGATGAAGATGTTGTAAATCAAGTTGCAAATCAACAACAAGTTTCAATGACCGTCGAGTCACATACTATGAATGCTGAGCTGCATTTAGGAACCGAGCTACATTCAGGTGGCAAGTTACAGAATAAAGTTGAGGCACATTTTGATTCTGAGATTAGTGTACATGAAAGAGGTGTTGAATTACCTAATAGAGAAGTATATAGTGATTCAAAAGTTGATAGACTAAATGAGGAAAACAGAGCAAAACCAAGAGTGACAAAGTATGACAAAAGACATCACCCTGTTGTACACATTATTGGAGATAAAGATGCAAGACCAATGACAAGGAACAAGTTGAGAAATGGTACATGTTTGTTTGGCATGCATGAACCTAAAACAATGAAAGATGTCTTAGAGGATGTGGACTGGAGTAAAGCCATGAAAGGAGAGATTGAATAGATTGAAAAGAATAAGACATGGACTCTAGTTCCTAAACTAGAAGATAAAAATGTGATTGACACCAAGTGGGTGTACATAAACAAGTTAGATGAAAATGGTGAAGTCACAAGGAATAAGGCGAGATTAGTTTGCAAGGGGTATGCACAAGAAGGGATAGACTATAGAGAAACATTCGCTCTTGTTGCAAGATTGGAAGGAGTAAGAACTCTGCTTGCTTACGCTGCATATAAAACTTTCAAAGCTTATCAAATGGATGTTAAGTTTGAATTTCTGAATGAGACATTGGAAGAAGAAGTTTATATAGAACATCCAAAAGGATTTGTTGATACTAACAACAAAAACATGGTATGTAGACTACACAAAGCTTTATATGGTTTGAAACAAGCACGAAGAGAATGGTATGAAAGACTTAACAATTATCTTGTGAAAATTGGATTTGAGAGGACTGATGATAACAACAATCTGTACTTTAAGACAAAAAATGGCAAAGGTATTTTAATATCTGAAATTTTTGTTGATGATATCATATTTGGAGGTCAAGATACTTTATGTAAAACTTTTGCAAATGAAATGAAAAAAGAATTTGAGATGTCTATGTTTGGAGAGATCAATTTTTTTGTGGGTTTGCAAGTACATGAGATGAAATATGGTATATACATCACTTAGTCAAAATATGTAAAGGAGATATTAAAAACTTTTGGATTGGAAGATTCCAAGCTAGTTAGCACACCTATGGTGATAGGACACAAATTGTCTAAGAATGATGATTCAGCTGAGGTGAATCAAACATTGTACAGGTCTATGAATGACAAATTGCAATATGTAGTACTAGTAGACCTGATATTGCATTATTTGTTGGGATAGTTGCAAGATTCTCTGCTAATTCGAGGAAGAGTCATTTGATGGCTGTTAAGAGAATAATGAGATATCTAAAAGGAATAGAAGATTATGGCCTATACTACAAGAAAAATGAGAAATTTTAATTGAGAGCCTACACTGATGCTAATTGGGCTGGAAATATTGATGACAGAAAGAGCTCTAGTGGAGGAGCATTTTTCTTAAGAAAAAGGTTGGTTACATGGACTAGCAAGAAACAAAACTGCATATCTCAATCTATTGTTGAAGCTGAATATGTTGCTACTACAGTAAATTGTACAAACATTGTATGAATCAAACAACCTCTCAAAGGTATGGAGGAAATCACTGAACCAATGGTACTTTATTGTGATGATACAAGTGTTATAAATATATCAAAGAATCCTGTGATGCATACAAAGAGTAAGCACATTGCAATCAAGTATCATTACTTGAGAGAATTAGTTCAAGATAAAGAGGTGGAGATGGAATATGTGAATACAAAAGAGCAAATGACTGATATCTTCACAAAAACATTATCTAAAGATGCTCATTAGTATCTAAGAGGTAAACTAGGGGTGATACCCCTATCCAAGGTTATTTAAGAAGCATGAGAAGTGCCTTGCATCAATTGAGATGATTGACATATGTTACACATTGATGCTGTGGATCTTACTTTAGGAGCTGCCTAAAGTAATCAAAGAACTAGAGTTGCGGATTAGTCACAAGCTAGGTGACAGAGGGAGAAATTGAAAATGTTCATATCTGCATATTAAGATGATAAGTCTTTGGCATTGTTGTCAAAGAGGGAGAAACACAAAGAAAGGGAGAAATCCAAGGGAGAAATCTATCAAATCCAAAATGGGAGATAATGTACCTAATGATTGCATCTATACCTAGTAAGAGGGAGATATGTTGAAGGAGATATAAGAAGTGATTAAGAGGGAGTCATAAGGATGAGTTGATTGTCTATTGATCAGAATAGGATTTTGTAACCTATACAAAAGATGAAAGATGTTGATAGAGGGAGAGATTTCAATACAAGGAACTATTTTCTTTTTGGTATTATTGTACTGGTTTGCCATCAATGCCAAAGAGGGAGATTGTTGAAAATAGATTGATATAGGTATGAGAATGTGTTTCAATCATTGTTTTGTCACTGATGTCAAACTTGGTACTTGCTGGTAAGACAACTGCTTAGTTGATTTAAGTACCATCATTTGTTTGATCAATGAGGAGGTTTTGATCAAATGAGAAAACAATATCACCTAAAGGAAAGGTTGAGTTATGGTATGGAAAAGGAGTACAAGGATCAGTTAAGATAGTGATGATATGGTGCATTGACTATTTACTTAAGGTTGCAAAGGATGGATAAACTGACTAAGTCTAGAAGAACAAGTAAGAAGAATTGAGTTTGCCAAGCTTGATCGAGTGGACAGTAGGTGCCGAGCAAAGTTAGTGCAAGCCGAGCAGAAAATTAGTTAGAGTTGAGCAAAGTCAAAGTTTAGTGTATGTCGAGTGATACAGTGTAAGCCGAGTAAAGTTTAGTTGATGCTGAGCACCAGTAAAGTTTAGTGTTTGCCAAGTTATCTAGTGGATGATGAGTGGAAGAACAATATGAAAGCCGAGTGACATCATATTGATGTCAATTGCCAATATTCATGTTAAATCGTGGACTTGACGAATTTGAGCCGATTATTTTGTTTTCTTGAATTTTGTGAAGCGTGTGGAAGATAACTATGATGAGTTGGTGGCATAGAATTCATGGTAAACCTTCTTGAGGAAAATTCAAAGAGGATTGAAGGAGAAGTTTGTAGAAGGGACAAAAATGAAAAGATGGGTACATTCATTGAATCCTACCTAATCCTATCTAACCCTAAAATGGGCGATAGAGGATGAACGTTAAAAGATCTTAATTTTTTATTTATAGTGATGGTTGGTTAGAAGCAATGGTTGTCATGTGCGAAAACCTAAGGAAGGCAAGGAGTCTAGGGTATTGCTTCATTCAGTGACCAAACAAAAGAGACTGCTATTGGCAAGTAAAGCAAGACTGCTTAAGGGTATGGATGCTTGAAGGCTGATCAAGCTATTAGAGCTGAAGTGTGTGAAAGCCAAGCAGAATGAAAGATTGAAAGAGTGATCTGTAATCTGCAAAGTGTGTTGTAAGTTGTTATCAGATCAAGCCTTACTGTTACTTTCTAATCATTGTACTAGTCTAGGGTAAATCCTTTGGATTAAGGTTGACCTAACAGTCATTTGTAAATCCTTTAACTGGGTGACATTCCAAGTAAATGATCTAAAGTCCTCTAATAAGGCTCACTTATAATAGGGTGTTTGAAATCCTCTAACCAGGTCACATTTAACACTGTGCATTGTAACCTTTAACAGGGCATCACTTCAAAAGAGTGAGAAAGATTAGCATGTTACTGGTAGTTTTTCCCAAATTCGGTTTCTATGTAAAATCATTGTGTCAAATGTGTTATTGAATCTCTTATGTTTCATACTTACATTTCTGCAAAGTTAATTTGACAGTAACCTACAAGTTTTAAGTGATTGTATGATCTAATGGGTACATGCATGATGAATATGTTTTATGGATATGGGCTCACTAAGTTGTGAAAAGATTTATTTGTACATTTGGACCTTGGATGACTGATTCAGCCCCTTCTCAGTTATTCTAAAGAATTCCTATAGTTGTTTTGTTTTTATTGCTGTTTTGGTCTGCACTTGATTTTGTAGATGGTATGATATACAATGGCGTATGTGTCTATTGATTGGTCTAGCCTAATAGTTATGACCTCCTTAGTTGTTGCTTGCTTGTCTTTGCACATGTCCAGATCAGAATGAATAACTTAAGACATATTTATATTACTTGAACACTTGTACTTCTACGCTTATCCAAAACATAGCAAGAAGAGGCCTGATACAAGTCATATGCTATTTGGAATTCGTTGTTATAGTCTTATAAATCATTGATTCTGATCAATCATCATTTCAGTTTGAACTATATGTCCCTTTATATGTGTAGAGTGTGATGGAGCCCAAAGTTTTGCAAAATTTAGGGCCCCCATTTATGAAGTAATGTTGGAGATAATGAAAAGGTTATCGTTAATCTCATTTATGTTTGACAAAGCTTGCAGAAGATCATTAAAAGATCAGTAAAGACACGAGGTTGTAATGTCAAACATGGACAAACCTTACTCAAATATGCATGAGGCTAATGACCAACGTGCTTCAGTATAATATTTTCCTCAATCTGGCCACATTTCCAAGAGAGAGCTTGATGGGCTTATCATGGTAAAAGGAATTGAAATGGAACACAATGGTTGTCTTTGATATATAGAGTTTCTTGTTGTTTCAAAGCCGGATTGATACTCTTCTAGCTTTGTCTAAAGAAAAAAATTTAGTTTAAGGATATTGTGTAGGACAATCTCTTCATAGCGAAAAATAACTTCAAGTACACGTCTCTTTAAAAGGAATCTTAAACATACCCAAAATCACCCTAAGGTTTTTGGATTCACAAGTGTGTAGTCCTGCCTCATTTAGAGGGTACAATGCTAAATTTGAACTACATTGTTTGCATTATAAATAAGCGTCAAGAGGATTTATCTGTTTAGAAGCACAAATTTAACATGATAATCTTGAGTCAAGTCCTGGTTCAGCGGGAATGAAGTAGTGCAGATATAATCAATGATTTAGAATTTGGGGACCTGTAACATAATGGGACAAAACAAACAGGAAGACTATTATCTTAACGTCTAGCATCTCCTATGAAAGATACATATATTCATCAGGGTGTAAAGTGAAAACAGACTCTATCAAAAATATAATCACCGTCGCATGCCTTGAGTTTAGACCACAAAAATGTATAAAGACTCCACTCGACGTCATTTGGATGGCGAGCGATGAATATGTAAATTGAAGTCAAGATGGATGACTTGGGAACTAGATGCTGACAAGCTCTGAGTCTGGCCAGGAGGAATAATATAAAATAATAATATATAAGGAGATCTGTCGCCAAATGTGAATAATCCCGTCATCATCTGAAATATTTATGCTTGCGTTCTTCCTTGGCATTGAACATGTCTTTGCAAACAATTTATTCAGTTGACTTCAATCAAAGGATCAAAAATCATGTCTCAAAAGGAATCAAAAGCTAGTGACTCTAATGTTGTAGATCAACACTGCTTAGATTATTTACAGCCTCGATATTACGAAATGTTCCTTGACATACTTAGAGAAAATGATGCATCTTTAATGGCCAATGCAGGCGTGAGTTTTGGCAAGCAAGCTTTAATCTCCATTCACAAAAAAGCTTTCCCGTATCTCACACATCCTTTAAGTTGCAGAGATCTTACGCATGTAGATCTGGGAGTAGCAGATATGCAGATACTCAAGGATACGGGGCTGTATTGGGTAGCACAACAGCCACATGTGAGGTTCCATAGAGGTATTCTTTTAGCATCGATGGAGAGATGGGTTGAGACTACATGCTCCTTCTAGTTATCAGTGGGAGAGATGACAGCCACATTGGAGGATGCATATTGGATTCTATGCTTGCTAGTTTGGGGACCTACAACGAGACCCCGAGGGAACCATGAAATGGAAGGCCTGGAGAAATAGTGAAATGATATTTAGAAAATATGTGGTAATAAAGGAGCAACCTATAATCATAGTGCATAATACCAAAGGATTATAGTTATCAATCAAAACTCACAAGAGTCACACTTTATGAGCTTTATTAATCAATTTGGAAGTTGATTTGTTTAAAAAATGAAGTGATTTGATGAGGTGCCCTTGTCTTTTAATTTTGAATAGACACACCCATACATGGGTAAGATATAAAAGATAAATCATTTGTGTAAAATTCAAGACAAGAAACAAAGACATATTTTGAGGAGCAATAAAAATTATTGACATGTATTCAAAACTTGTAAGGAGGAATATGAATTATAAGGTATGACTTGTATTATGAATTGATATATTATATTATAATGATAAACCAAACATCTCTATTTGTGTTTATTCAAGGCAAAGAGAGTAAAATACAATTTGGATTTGTCCTTTGTGATCAATAAGGCGATTATTGGATTATTTCCAACAATGCTCATGTATTAGATTTGTCATGGCATTCTTTGTTTGATAATCAGGTATAGTGTGAAAATATATATGTATTTCCTCTTGCATGACTAATTGGGCTTCCCACCAAAGAAGTTCGAATCCTTTTGGACTAGCATTGAATTGCATAGGTAATTTATCGTTTACATTTAGAGCACATGAATAATTGATGATATTCAAAGTGTATTGTCTCATAAAGTTGTACATAAGAATCTTCATTGTGGTAGACTCTATTGCCTGAATGAACAAGGCACTGGTCTTTGGAACCTTCGAAATATAATTAGTGGATTTATAGAAGTTAGTGATTCTCTTCTGTATTTCCTTCTTGCAAGCATCATCTCAATTATTGATAAAATCTTATATAAACATTTAATCATATCAAAGCATTCATATAACTTTATTTTGATCAAGTTTAAATATTTTGCCAACTAAGAATTCATAAGGTCTAAATTCACTATAGAAAAGCTTTGAACCAAGTCACAAGGGTTTAAGGAAGGTTTACTCGCCTGGGTTTAACGAAGCCTAAAGTGCAGGGGAATTAAATTAGGAGGTTATTCCTGTTCGTTGGTCAAAACTGATTGAGTACTCCTCTTAGAGAATTGGCAAAGTTCTTTGATTTCCAATTTGTGGTTTTGGGAACCAACAGAGTGTTGACCTTGTGACTGCTTGAACTTGAATGCCGTGTGAACTCTTCTTATCAAACACTAGTAATCATTCACTTCATTGACGATTCTACAAAAGGTATATACATTACAGTGTTACACAGACTTATCGCCATAATAACATGGTGTCAATATACTTAGGAGACTCCACAACGATCAAAGATAACAATTTAAATTTTTAAACAAAATGCTTAATGTTTTCTTGTTTTATAAACCAGCTGGGTAGCTCATGATCGTCCAACACACATTCTTGCCTATCTAGCGGATCTGACTCACATCTTCATTTTGACATCGATGACAAATGTATGGCCTAACCTGTTATGCTTGCATATCTTCTGATTTAATTCATGAATTTGACATAATCTAATTGTCTGCATTCTCATATGTGATTACATTGTTCTCATGAGATAAATCAGGAGGGGGCCTGAACTCATGCATCAAGCCAGCAGGCAAAGGAAAAGGGAGGAGCTCACGAGTAGTGAGACCATTAAAACCAGTAAAGAGAAATCTCTTTACCACAGCAAATGCTTTTGAACAAAGCAATAACCAGTGGGAACAAGGGAGATCGACCCCAAAAAGATCACATGTTAGAAACAAGAACAAAGGAGTTTAGGTAGTAACCTTGTACCATCAAACTATAAAAGCCCACAAATCATTGGAGGAATCCAAAAAATTGTGGGAAACTCAAAGGATTTTGAAAGGCATCCCTAAACCTTTTTCTGGTCAAAATCTCTGGATACATAATGATAACATCATGAACCACCTCAATAGGTTTGTTATCAGCAGAACCACTAAAGACAATCAATAGGTTTTGAAACAAGGGATCCGACCCCAAAAAGATCACATATTAGAAGCAAGAGCAAAGGAGTTTAAGTAGTAACCTTATACCATCAAACTAGAAAAAGTCCACAAATCATTGGAGGAATCCGAAAAACTTGTGGGAAACTTAAAGGATTTTGAAAGGCATCCCTAGTCCTTTTTCTGGTAGAAATCTCTGGATACATAATGATAACATTATCAAACACCTCAATAGGTTTGTTATGAGCAGAACCACTAAAGAAAATCAAGAGGTTTTGAAAGACATCCTCCAACCTAAAGTACAGGAGGTTTTGAGAGGGACCCTCCAACTTTTTACAAATAAGATTACTGCAAACAACTAAGTTTGTAGAAGACAAGAGGTCAGAAAGTGGTCCAACCCCAACCAAGAAGATTCAACTGCAGACAAGGTAGTCTGGCCCGCCTCAATAGGTCCACTATTAGCAGACAGAACCTCATAGACCACCTCAATAGCAGCCCCAACCTCAAAAAGCTTGACCTCAAAAGGAGATGAGGGAAGAAGAGCTACCAAAAACAAAGAAGATACATCAAAGGAAGCAGAAAGGAAACAACATCACCCACACAAATCTATTAAAAAGAATGCCGAGCCCTCTAGTGCCACAATAAAGCCAACACATACCAAGGTAGTTCTGCAAAACAATAAATCTCAACGCATAGAGAAACCTCAGCATAGGCACACAAAGTTACCCCCAACCATACCAGCCCTGGAGCTAAAAACACAGTCCCTTCCACACGTAGGAAGAAGAGACTAAGAATAGCATTCACACCACTAGGGTCAAAAACAAAGTACTTCAAGTGAGAATAGCAGAAAGAGAGCTCCATTGAACCGAAGCTACCCAGGCACAAAGAACCACACAACCAAAAGGAGAGAAAAGGTTGCCTCTCTGCACACCCAAAGTCCACTACCACAGATGCAGCAATGCCCATTCCAATAGGAGCCCAACCAACATTGGAGAAAGTGAGAACAAGGAAGGGAGAAGCATTGTCACATGAAACGCCACAATGCTCCAAACTGTCCAAGCCAAAGGAGTCAATAGATACATGCAAAGGAGGGAAAAGGATTTCAAAAGAACAGCAATCAGGGAACCCTTTATTGTCCGATTCAAAGGCAGGGCAGAAGGGCTGAAAACCAGAGGGACTTGATGGCTGTTGAGGGAAAATGAATCCCTGATACGCAGCAGCTGAAACAGGACCAAAGGGTTGGGAGCATAGAACATCACCAAGAGAAGAACCAGAGACTAGCATGAACAGTGCTGCCTCTAGATCCATAGCCTCAAGTTCAATGACCAAAGACGACATAGAAACTCTAGGGAACCCACTGTCGCTGCACTCACTGCTCCCACGTCCCATCACTTCAAGATTCACAAAATTTGTATTTTATACATCTGATTACATTGTTAATTAGTTACATTTACAAATATCATTTGTTAGAAAGAGGCATATTTCATTTCATATTATTTGCATTGATCAATAACGTTTTTATTTATTTCATAATAAAAATTTCAAAGATGTGTATAACATGCTTTTATTTTATAAGGGCTTTTGTAAATGTTTAGTGAAAACAATCCCTGATGCCCAGCAGCCAAAACAGGACAAAAGGGTCGGAGCTTAGAACATTCACCAAGAGAACTAGAGACCAGCATTGAGATCGCTGCCTCTAGATCCATAGCCTCCACAACCAGAGATGACATATAAACTCCGGGAAACCCACTGTTGCTGTACCCATTGCTTCAAGATTCACAAAATTTGCATTTTATACATCTGATTACATTGTTAATTAGTTACATTTATGAATATCATTTGTTAAAAAGAGGCATATTTCATTTCATATTATTTGTAGTGATCAATTGCATCTTTCAAAGATATCACATTTTCACAATCCATTATAAGTACATTATAGGTTTTTGTATTTGTTTGTGTATGTATTTTTAGCATCAATTTTTCGGATTACACTCAGTGATCCATCTTCAAGATGAAAGAGAGCAAGAGATGTATAAAAATATAAATTGCAAATATGGACTAACTCACAAGATAAAGAGAAAACAAGAAAAGGCATGCAAAATGAGAAAAAACAAACCTTAGAAAATAAAAAATAATAAAGTAAAAACAATAAACAAAATTAAAAAAAAAAAAAAAAATTGTAAAAAATAAAATAACAAACAACAAATGATCGAAAATGAGTAATAAATAATAATAAAAAGAAGTCTCTCTTTTTCATTCTTTCCTTCTTATTAATATTTATTTCTTATTTCTTATTTACTGTTTTTTATTTATTATTTATTTCCTATGGTTTGTTTTTTCTCATTTTGATTGACTTTTTTTTTTTTTCTCTCTATCTTGTGAGTTAGTCCATATATGCGATTAACATTATATACATCTCTTGCTCTCTTTTATCCCAATGATGGATCATAGAGTGTGATTCAAACTGTTGATGCTAAAAATTCAAACACGACCGAATCTTGAAACATATAATTTTTACAAAGTAATTAGTAAATATTTGCTTGTTATTAACAGAGACTGAGAGTTCTATATATACAAAAGAATAAAGTGACGTTTCCTTAGGAAATGATCATAAAGAATAGAAATATTCTATTCTAACTAAAAGAAAGCTAACAAATAACTACAACTAAGTTACTAACGAAATATTAGAAACACTCTAATATTTACAATAGATTACAAATAGATAACCTTTAACTAATAATAAAAGCTTATCTATTATCATAATACCCTCCTTTAATAGTTAATCCATCCACAACACCAAGTTGTCCTTTGAATTTGACGAACTTATTAGGACCAAGAGGCTAGGTGAGAATGTCTGTAGTCTGATTATGGTAGGAACATACTGCAAGTCTATTGTCCCATCTTCAACCGTCTTATGTAGTGACAATGAACATTCACATGCTTGGTTCTTTCATGGAAGGCTGGATTCGTGCTAACTTGATAACGCCTTTGTTATCAATAAACAAAGTGGTCAGTCCTGGTGATGACATCTGCATATCCTCAAGCATCCGATGAAGCCAAACAACTTCACAAATTGCCTTGACTGGTCCTCTGTATTCGATCTCTGTAGAGGAGAGAAACTATTTGTTGCTTCTTATTGGTCCATGTGACGACACCTAATCCCAATTTGAACACATATCCAAAAGTTGACTTTTTATCGTCAACAGAGCCTATCCAATCTGAATCTATGAACTCACTAAGCCTAGGATTAGAACTTCGAGAGTAAAGAAGTCCATAATTTGAAGTGCCTTTCACATAACGAAGCACATGCTTTGTGGCCATCCAATGATCAACCTTGGGAGCTGTCATAAAGTGTGAGATGTAGTTGATTGCGAAGTTGATGTCAGGCCTAGTAGTAGAGAGGTAGATGAGGCTGCTTACTAGTTGCCTGTATGTAGTATTATCAGCGGGAGAAGAACCAAGCTTGGATGATAACTTGAGACCTTTCTCCATGGGTGTAGATGTAGGTTTGTAATCCTGCATATAGAATTTGTCTAACATAGCCCTGACATATTTGGTTTGAGAGATGAATATACCAGAAGATTGTTGCCAAACCTCAACACCTAGGCAATAATGCATGAGCCCAAGATTCGTCATATCAAAAGACTGGCATAAATTCTGTTTGATTCCCTAAATCAAAGATGCCGAACTGTCAGTAATGATCAAATCATCCACATAAATAACTAGAAGGATGATGTCACTGTCAGTAGTCTTGGTGTAAAAATTTGAGTCTAAAGAACTCCTTTGGGAAGCCTTCATCACTAAGGTACTTATCAATTTTTATGTCCAAGCCCTAGGGGCCTGCTTAAAACGATAGAGAGCTTTCACCAATCTGAGAACCTAATGGTCTTTACTAACAGCCTTGAAACTAGGAGGCTGTGTCATGTAGACCTCTTCGTGCAAATCACCATTCAGAAAAGCACTCTTGACGTCCATCTAATGGACCTTCAGCCAAACTGTGTTGCCATGGCTAGGACTAATGTGATGGTGCTCATCTTTGCAGTAGGAGCAAAGGCATCTTCATAATCAATGCCCTGACGTTGAGAAAATCTCTTCGCAACTAAACGAGCTTTGTATTTATCCAAAGTACCATCAGATTTCTATTTGATTTTGTAAACCCGTTTGCAGCCAATGGGTTTCTTTCTTGGTGGAAGATCAGAAAGGACCTAGGTGTTATTCTTCAGCAGGCTCTGGTGTTCAGATGTCATGGCCTGTTCCCACTCTGGAATTCCTTTAGCCTCGGAACATATTTGAGGTTCAAACACACTGTGAGTGTGGGCTATGATAGAAAAGTTAACAAATTTTGTAGTTTTGCTCTTTTTCAGAGTAGTTCTCCCATCAATGAGCTCATCATCATGAAGATCAGCAAGTGTCTTAGCTCACCACTTAGGCCGGAGAGGAGAACGACCAACATTAATATTAGGAGATGCTTGGTGATTAGGGTCCTCATCAAAAGAATTTGAATCAAACTCAGGCGAAGCATCTACAAATTGAGGTGATCATGTAGGAGAAGTTAGAGGTGTCTGTACAGGGATCATAGGTATAACTGGAGCTCTAGGAGCTACTAGAGCCCTCCCATTAGGTGAACCTAATGGAAGCCTAACTCCAAATCATGAGCCTTCATAGGCTGGCCTACTAGATCAAGAACAAGAGAAACATACATGAATGGTCCTCCCTGCTTATCAAAGTAGTAGTATCATGACTGAATAGGAGACGAGATGTCTCAGTGTCAATCAAGCTGTAGGCTTTGTGAAGACTACTGTATCTAGTAAACATAAGTTTCTGACTCTTGGCATCCAACATGGTGCGTGATGCATTAGGGATCCAAACAAAAGCAAGGGAGCCAAAAACCTTGAAGTGACTGATTTTGGGCTTGCGACCTAACTAGGCCTCTTTCGGAGTTTTATGTTTGATTGCCACTATGGGTGACCGGTTCAAAAGATAAATTGTAGTGTTGATTGCTTGTGCTCATAACTTCTTCGGAACATGTCTGTGTTAGAGAATGGATCAATCCATCTCGGTGCTTGTTCTGTTCTAACATTCAACTATACTGCGCTGTTGTGGTGTTTGGGGTGTGGTTAATTGGCATTTGATGCCATGAGTATCCAAGAAGCTAGAGAATTCATTAGAATAAAATTACCCCCCATTGTCAGATTTAAGATTAATAATAGATTTCCCAAACTCGTTTTCAACTAAAGGTTTAAACTTCTCAAATATAGGAAATGCATTTGATTTCTTTTTAGGAAAATACAACCACATTTTTCTACTGAAATCATCAACAAACAAAAAAAAATACCTAAACCCAAAAACAAAAGGAGTGGCCATGGGGCCGTAGATATCGGCATGAACAAACTCCAAGCTGCTGAGTTTGAATCTCTGCCAAATCGAGGACAAGCTCTTCCTGAGCAAGCTGGGAGAGATAATGCATATTTAAGTGCCCATATCGTTGTTGTCAAAGTGTGCTGACAGAAGACCGCCGAGCAACTATAGCTAAGTCCCTAGAATCACCAGAATCAATAAGGTAGAAAAGACTATGATCCTCAAGACCCACTGCAACAATTGACTGAGTTGCCCGATCAGTGATGGTACATTGATGTGAATTGAAGGTGACATCCAATTGTGGAGAATGTCGTAGTAACTGATTGATTGAGAGTAGATTTAGTTCCATCCCTGGAATGTAGTACACAGAGGAAAATGAGATTCCTCCCAATAGATTTAATTTGAATGTTGCCTTTATTGACAACGGTGTACTCTTCTCCACCACACTAAATAACAAAATCTGAGTAAGGCTGGTAGTCAATGAACTAGTCTCCGCGGTGGGTTAAATGACGAGAGGCACCTGAATCAATATACCAGGCAGACGACTTTACATGATCTACAAGTCTTTTAGCCATGAAGTGGTAAAAGACAGATTTTGTTTGCTCAGTGTGTGTGCACTGTTCGCTTTGGGCTACGAAGCTGATTGCTTAGATTCGGCAGCTAAGCGTTTTCGACATTCAACCTTCATGTGACCAAACTTGTGGCAGTAATTGCATTGAATGTTCTTCTTTAGGGAGCCTTCTAAAGCTGGAGCAAAGGACTTCTGCTGAGAAGACTACCGAGACTTGCTTTTATCCTTTTGAAAGGATTTAGTAGTAAAGGCTTGCTCTGTGGAGGTGGAGCTGGGACTACTTCCAAACTGTTGTTTCCATCGATCTTGCTGAAGTAGAAGTTTGCAGAGATTCGTGAACTTCAGATCAACACCAAAACACGTGATGTTGAGAGTCGATAAAATGCTTGTAGGAATTTGGTAAACTCCGGAGAGTGATAACCACAATATCCTCTTCCTCCATCTTGCGAACAATGGCAAGCAAGTGATCACGGATTTTCGGAATCCTATTCAGGTGAGCCTGGAGCGATGTTCACTCATCCATGATAATATAAAATAGAGTGTTCTTCAAGAAGAAAGCTCTACTTTTGTAAGAAGTCTCATGAAGATTTTTGAGATGTGCCCATATCTCGACAATTGTCTTGCTAGATGGAATCTAAGAGAGCTGATCATCAGCTACAGATAATTTGAAAAACATCACCGTGTCCCAATTATTCAAATCCCATGTATCTTGATCAGCACCAGGGGTAGTCAGACCCTTTGTAACACCCAGAACAATTTGATTGGTATTTTGATTTAAAAAAATTGCTATTATTTGTTGCTTCCAAGTGTTGTAATTTCGGCCATTGAATTTGGAATTGGTCTCGAGCAGAATATTAGTCAATGATGCCATAGCACATTTTTCAATGAAGAAGTGTAAAAATTTGTGAAGGCATGTTCTTCGAGGAAAATAACAAAAGACCCAAAAAATTTGAAAGGTGACCTAGAAGAGAGCTTGAAAAACCCAAATAGAATACATTTTTCGATTTTTGGATCCCTTGGTTCTAAAAATGAGGCGCAAAAATTGGGGCACAAAAATCGAGGCACCCACAAAAAATAGATAACCTAGTTGAGATCTCAAATAACCCACCGAGAATCTATAATTTTATCTTTGATTAGGTAAAAAAAAAAGAGGGTTTTGAACAAAAACAACCTTGCTGCAAGAAAACCGACAAAAAATAGCGTAAATGTGCTGAATAAAACAGACGACAGTTGCAGAAAAATGGTTATAAGAAGCAGCTATCACAGAAAATAATTTTGAAAAATATTGCTCTAATAATTTTGAATAAGAAATTATAATATTTTTCTAAAAAATTCAGAGAATTGGCTCTGATACCATATTACGAAGTAATTGGTAAATATTTGTTTGTTATTAATAGAGACTGAGAGGTCTATGTATGCAAAAGAACAAAGTGATGTTTCCTTAGAAAACGATTGTAAAGAATAGAAATATTCTATTCTAGCTAAAATAAAGCTAACATATAACTACAACTAACTAAATATTAGAAACATTCTAATATTTACAATAGATTACAAACAGATAACCATTAACTAAAAATAGAAGCTTATCTATTATCGTAATAATAATGTAATTGCATCTTTATTTGTTTCATAATAAAAATTTCAAAGATGTGTATAACAAGCTTTTATTTTCTAAAGGCTTTAGTAAATGTTTCATGTTCTTACATAATGAGAATGTGAAAGATGCTTATGACGTTTTTTTCCTTCATAAAATTTTTGGTAGATGTGTCAAGTTGCACCTTTGATATTCCTATAATGATGATGAGACGAATCATGTTTGTCCCTCTCCCAAAATTTCCTTATTCACAAGGATGTTTTGGTACAAGAAGAGGATATCATTAACATTTTATATCACTAACACTTCTTTCAAAGAAAAATGATGATTCTTCTCCCAAAATTTACCTCCCTCAAAATGATACTTTAGTGCAAGAGGAAGGTGCAATAAACATTGATAATCCAAATCTTAAAACATTAATGGACAAAGATGCCTATTCCTCTGCCAGTGGCTGTCTTATTTATCAAGATAATTTAATGCAAGAAGATTTATCCATTTCCTTAATGACAAGTCAGTTGAAATCATGTTAGCTAGAGAGGAAATATTGTATAATGAAAGCAATTCCCCCCATCCATACAACCTGATAAAAGATAACTCTTTTACCTCCCAAATGACTTGAATGATGCCAATAAAGATGCGTGTCTCCTCATAAGGATTGATCATTACTCATTTACTCATCCTTATAGTGCTTCAAAAAATGCTCACACATTACAGTGTTGGTTTTGAAATGCTTTCTATACAAAAAGCATATAATGGACATTGCCTTGGACATACAGAACAAGGAATTGAGGTTTTTGTAGAACGCACACCTCATTATCATACATAAGGCAAATGGTCCATATTTCTTGCTTTCCTCTACTATCTCCTTCATTACCTTCTAACACACAAAACCACTTTCCCCCAAATGAGAGAGGAAATCTACCGAATCCCTTTTTTTTATCTAGGGAAGGTAAACTCTCAAAAGACCACTTGATCACTCTTCCATCTCTAAACCTTTCTGTTACCTAGAGAAGGAAAAATCTTGTTACAACTCTTTAAAGGCCACTTAATCACTCTTGCACCTCTAAAAAAGTATAAACCTCAACAAGGTGGACAGACACAACTTTTCTTTTGTGCGTACTATTGCATGTCTGGGCATACCACTACTGATTGTGGAATCTTCAAGAGTGAAGTTGGAAAACTCGTTCATAGTGGTTCTGTTACTGTAACACATGATATTGACCTTTTCATTCAATTGGTTTCTCGTGTAACTTTATAATTTTTTTTTCTTCTATCTATTATGTTGCTCCTCTGTATGTCACATTTGTAGCTCGCCTTTTGTGTGCTTATTATCATTCATGGTGATAGTTTGGGGGTTAGGAGTAGTTTTAAATACATATCTTATGTGGGGATCCCTTTTTCTTGTTGGAGATGTATCTTTTATAGAGATTCCTTCCTTGCATAGAATTTATAAGTACAAATGAGGATTTCTACCTAATTGGAAATTGTGCACCCTTGATTAGGACCTCTTTCGTGTTTGAAAGTGTGTATCTGTTACAATCTCTCTTTTCACCCTTCAACAAGAATACCCTCTCCTAAGTCCTCCCTCTCATTGTTGAGCCTAAAATGATGCTCAGAGTAGTTCAGTATGGGATTGGGAACCTAGGGTGAAGAAAATGGTACATCATGCCCCTCCCTTTGTTAGACTAGCAGTTGGGCAATGTTTCTAATAGCATTTTTCAGATGGTCACGCTGAGAAAAAATCAATGATCTAATTCCCTTGTGACAATAAAGTCCATTCTCAAAAGAGTAGATAGATCATGCTAGGGTATTACTAGGGACCCATGTGTTCAATTGTGGTTCCACTTTGATTTCAAAATGCCTTCCGTACTTGTATGATAAGATAAGATAAGATAATAATATTAATGTCCAACAAAAAACCACAAGGGTTTATGGGACTGAGCATACAAACAAAAGAGCTGGCCAATGTGAGAGCACCAAACGGTGACTGAGAATAAACAAAACAAGACATAGAACTAGAGAAAGAAAAGGTAAGGACTAAGGATCCTTCCTTGTTACAAAGAAATCAGTAATAGAGGGATATAACCGTGGACGATCTAGAGTCTTAGAATGTCGCCGAGAACCACTATAGGAGTGTCGCTGCCTGGAAAGACTGGTGCAGTGTCTGACTGATCTAGAATGAGGATACTGGATGGCCTTTTCAAACCCCGTGGTGGAGATAAGGGAGAGAAAGGCGGTGATGAGCTAGTTTGAAATATGGCCTTGAGTTATGAATGACTGTAGGGTATTCTCCCGAAGCTGGGTGGCCTCTTGAAGATAAAGTGCAAGACACCGCTGGTCAATATAGCTGAAGAACGCTGAAAGAGAAAAACAATCTCTGAATAGGTAGTAAAATCTCCCTCTGATCTCACAGTAGATAGGACTTCAAAATATAAAGTGGGTCTCAGTCTCAACCTTGGCCAAAGTACACAATTGACAAATTCGATCATCCTTTTCCATATGGTGATTGGTCCGAACTTGAAGCCAGTGAGAGCCAACTCTGAAAGAGCCCAAAGAGAACCTGAAAGAGCCCAAAGAGAACCGCAGGGTGTGACTCTAGTGCCGATAAAGATAAGCAGGGTGAACAATAATACCATTCTGAATCTCAAGAAAATGCTCAACGTAGAAGGCCATCTTAGGGTGCAATCCTCCCAGGGGATTATGCCAGGTAGTGGTAATGTACTATCTATAGATATCCTGTCTGACATGCTCATTCAACTCTTGACGTGAGGGGAGGAGGTGAGTAGGAGCATCCATCGAAAACTGGTATGGAGGAAGACGATCAATCTCAATCCTGATCGAACCCAACAGAGAGGTGGCCTGGGCGTACCAATAAGGAGATCTAGTACAAGTGTCGGATCTCATAATCTCAATAGAAGAGCAGTATGCCAGATGAGAGTATTTGTGCCGGTCGACCTCTGACTCCATAAAACCTCGAAGCCAATGAAGAAACTAGATCAAGTAAACAATGGCTGCGAGTTTGAAAGGATGAGCTCCAAACTCGGCTAAGACAGTGGTGTGGTGGGTGAGTTTGTGACATCTATTGATTTGTCGTAAAAGCAACGTTTGAACACGCTCAATTGAGGCCCAATCAGAAGCAAGAAGAGAAGGTCCCCAAACAAACAAGCCATAGAGAACAGTCGGTTGAACCAAGGAGTCCAAGAGGGACAACTTGGACGAAATATCCTGAAAATGATGTCTGATATCTTTCCAGCATGGCCAGGGAACCCACGCCCTTACTAATTCTAGACTGAATAGCCAGTCTCAAGCTGAAGCGGGGCCTTGAAAACTTCACGCCGAGATACATGTAAGAGGAAGTAATCTCAACCTCCTTACCCTGAAAAAAGAAATGAAGATGAGAGGTCTTTAAATAGTTAAAGATCATAACCTGAGTCTTAGTCAAATTGACAAGCTGCCGTTGATCACAAAAAGAAGCTAGACCATCAGGGAGTCTCTGTAAACTGTCGGAAGAAGAGGCCAAGAGAACCACATCATCAACGAAAGGGAGAATGAAGACCAAAACCTGATGTAAATAACACTTGTCACCATGTTTCAAGGAGTTCACAAGGAAACCCTCAAGCTTGTCAATATACAAACTGAACAGTGTAGGAGAAAGAGGGAAACCCTGCTTCACCCCAATGGTACTCTGAATCGGAACAGAAAAGCCCTCCGGAGTCCTAAGTCTACCAATCACCTCGTAAAGTCTCATAATAGTAGTCTGTAATGTATCTAAGATCCCAATCTCATGAAGTCTCTGAAATAAGGCCATCCCAGGGACAAAATCCAAAGCCTTACAAAAGATCACAAAATAATAGTAAACCTTCTGAGAGAGGTGTCTAGCCTCCTCAATAATAGCTTGCAGCATGAAGATATGATCCATAGTTTGATTGTTCGCCCAAAAATCGGCCTGCCCTTTAGCTCTACAACCTCTCCTGTCAAGCTCACTAGATAGCATGGTGTTCAGAGCAGTAGCATAAAGTTTAGCAAACGTATGCCTGATCATGATAGTCTTGTAATTACCCGGGTCAGAACCAGGCCCAGACTTATGAATAGGGTAAATCACATGTCACAACCAGGACTCAGGAAACCGAGTACAAACCACTCTATTAAAGAGTGCAAGAAGGTAAGATCCAAGGACCGAAACACCAAGCTTAAAAAGTTCTGCCTGGAAACTGTCTTCATCCGCCATTGTACTGCATCTCATAGATCTAATGGCCTCAATAATATTGGAGTAGGTGAACAGATGACAATAAGAAGGTGGAGTGGAATGAAGAGGTGGCTGCCCTAGAATGCCATAAAGCGTAATAGTGTGGGAGGTCAGAGAGTGGAAGTCAAGGATGGAGGAAGGGGGGGAGGACACAGAGGGAAAAGGGTACGCCAAAAGATCTACGGATTTTGAATAAGCTTGGAGCAAAGGGATTTGCACTGAGAAGAGACAAAAGAACGTTTCTTGTGGCAAAGAAAACGACGGTAAGAAAGGTGCAGATGGGTGAAGGCAGGAGATTGAGTCTCAAAAGCAGAGTGAACAGAGTGATGAAAGAAGAGCAGATATCTAGATGGCAGAGGCAAGTAAATCAAACATATCAAAGGCTGCATGCGACTCATTGAAACTAGCTGGTGTTAGAAATCTACTAAGATGGGAAGAAAAGAGCGCACCACCTCTCTCAGGGTAGTGAAAACGAGTAGGGGTACAGGTCATGCCAGCTGGGAAGTAGGAGGATGTAATGATCTGGGCTTAAAATGATAAAAAATAGTTAAATCTCCACTTGGGGTATTTTATCAAACAGTTGGCATGTAACCCAGGTCTGAAACTTCGATATTGTTGCCAGTAAATCCAACTCTAGAAAATGCAGAAATGTGGCAAAAGGAATTTGCAAATAATGTGAAAGTATTAGAAATAACAGTCCCGAATTTTTACTATCCTTCAACAATAGATATAATAATGCTTACAAAATAAGAATGCACCAGATGTTCAAGGAGTGGTTACGCTAACAAATAACAACATTAATTTGTTTGTCATGCTATGCTTATTAAATAACACATACATGATGATAACCAGTACAGTTAAGATATTATAGTCTCAAAACTTTGCATAACAAATTAATGGTTAGATAATGGTGCACTTGTAGTGGCCGGTAATAACCTCTGTTCCCGTGCTAATACCCAACATCTGTAATGGATTGATGCTACCACTATGTTAGAGCGGAGATGGTCTGATTTGTTGTATAGACTACTGCTGCTGAGAATGCATGTACAGGTGGAATACTGACTGCAGTAAGAGGTCTGCTTGATAATGTAGCTGTAGACAGTTGCACACTGATTGTGACCTCACAATGTTTCTGTGCAGTTCTTCAAAATCCTTGCCAAGCCCATGATTGCCTGATTCTGCGGCTCAATACCTGGTCTGTTGTCTCAAAGCGGAGCATCCACAACAGTTGGGCCTCCTTTCCTATCCTCCACACAATGTTACCAGTGGTTGCCTCTTGCCGTGAGGCTGGAAAAGACACCTGTTGTTACTGTCTACACTTAATACTCCGGCCACACTCGTTTAGTATTCATCCCTTGACTGAGACCTTGCGACTAGACTTACTTCAGCTGGGTCTGTCCTGGCATTTACTAATCTCCTTATAATCAAAATTTAAAACTACTGTACTTACTTCTTAGAGGCTGATTCGATTAGTAATTAAGTCCACCATACAGCTATACCCTGAAAGTGAAAAGTTACCAATGAGAGGCTGGGGCTACGTCCAAATCTCACTCTTGCCTTTAAGGAGTTTCGTCCTCAAAGCAACCAGTCACACTTAAGCAACCTTGTATTTGAATAATATCATATATTCATCATGTCCATCCCAATGTAGCTCCACACTTTTATAACCTCGATATGAGGGAAGACACAAACAACTAGGCAATGCGGGATTAAAAGCCAATTTCGTCTTTTAGTCACTTAAGTAACTCTATAACTTTATAATATTAAAATATTTAAATTAATCACTTAAGTCACTTGAACTTCAATATCTCTTGAAATACTTGTCTAATTGCCATGCTGTTTGAAATATGAATCTCTCCTCATAATTCCCCATGTGACCAAATACATTTTCTAAAAGTAGAAAAGGTCCATCTCTATTGCCCCTGACTTACTATACATAGTAAGTATGGAAAATGGAGTCCGAATGGCATCGAACGAAGGCCAAATCCATAAATTGCTGAATGTTGGAGATGAATAAATCCTCAGAAGACCCTCTAACCATCCTCATTAGCCTACAAGGGTCCAATATTAGGCTAATCCTTGAAATTTTGATGCTGGTAACCAATGGGGACATTACAGAGGACTGGAGAGACGACAACGAGTGGGGTGAAACGCATGTAACAATAGTAAGAAGAGCATGGTCAGCAAAGGGGAGATGAGAAATGGTGAAGCTACGAATGGAGGGAATGAAGGAAGAAGAGGTGATGACATAATCCACAACCCTCGCACCACCACAGTGTGGCTAACAGGTAAAGAGGTCAGATCCAGGGAAGAAGGATAAACCGTTCAGAATCAACAAACTAAAAGACTCATAGAGCTGGAGGAGGTGGCGGCCATAGCAGGAGAGCGGTCCAAGAACATGATCCGAGGTGCGCTAAAGTCCCATACTTGTCAGATCTATCTCACAAGTGCAGTTCGAATCAAAACCACGATTGTGTAAAGGAGTTTGAAGATTCCTGGTCCATGTGTTCAAGTCTCCAAGAATAATGATATCACCCAAAGCAACAAACTGTGAGATGCTCTGTTGAAGGTCACAAAAAGGATCCCCATCCTCAACATCATAAATGGCATAAGGGGAAGAGGTTGGTGGAAAATAACAAACTGAAAGAAAGATGTCCCTCTGCTGGTATTCCGACGACCAATACGGACCTACATGAATCTGGCAAAGGTATCAGAGTGTACAAATGATGTGAATCTGAAAATATCATCTCGAATCAAACAAGCAACACCCCTAGATCCACGGACCCTACCAGAAATAAGGACCTCATCTCTGCAAACTGAGAACCACTGGTACCCAAGATATCCTGGAAGACGACGCATGGGACTCTCACGAGTCTCTGTAACGGCAAAAATATCTGCGGACCCCACTGCATCATGAAAGAGACCAAGTAATGACCATAAAGAGCCATTACCATTCTAGCAGTTCACAAGAAGAGAAGGGGACTTCCTCTTGTCAGACTGCTGTCGAAATCGTCATGTGGGTTTGGAGGTTGTCCTCGCAACCCATTTAGTAGGAGGAGAATCACGAACCATAGCTCTAAGATTCCTAATAACAACCCATTTTACAACCTGCCTAGCATCTGCCACAATTCCCCGAGCATGTTTCTACTCTATAACTTGTGCCTTAGTAAGATCATCAAGATAAATTTTAGAGGGGAGAGAACAACTTTCTCTTCGCTCTAGATGAAGCCTATTTGAAAAAGAGAAAAACCTTATGAAAATGGTATCTCTCGTACCAAACCAACATCTGTGCAAGGTAATATCAGAGATACCAAGGTGGTCAGAGAGAAAAGAATGCCCAACAACAATAGGGTCAGAAGTGCGTGAGAGACCTCAAACACTCAAGTTGAGCTCATGTGCACACTGCACACGCTCATCGTTAATCTTACCTTGGACAATCTTGTCTATACTCAGCCGGGGTGCAGCAGTATTTGTGTTAGTGCAAAAAGAAGCCCATGATTTCACCTTCTATTTAGTTTCTGCAATCAGAGAAGAGTGTATTGTAGCCATTTCGGTTTGTTGTTCCTTGATTTTATCCAGCCTGTCTAGTTGTTCAATAACAACCTCTAAATTGGATTTTAGCACTGCTATTTCAGAGGTGATGGTGTCCGAAAAATGTTTGATATTCGAGGTGTTTGATTCTATAGGCTGTTTGAGGTCTGAAATTTCCGCTATCAATGCAACAACCTGTTCTCTCAGCAAGGTGTTGTCAGTCTCCAACTTAAGCACTCTATCACATAACATCTGATATGTGTTTAATTATGGGGAGGACAATTATCTCCCGTGGTCATTGCAACAATCGACAAAATCAGAGTTTGGAGCTGTGAAGATACAAACCCTTAAACCTTGGACGTAATAGAGAGAACATTGGCAAAACCCGAGCAATAAATAGACAGCTGCGCTTTATCCCTGATTGTACCAGTGAGCACACACAACACAACAACAAATCTGAGTTTATTTGAGGTAGAACATGCAGGTCCGATAGAGTAAGGAAGAAGCTGATCACGTAGGCAGTATGAGACAGAACCTTGCAACACGATAACGTCCATAAAGGATCACGCATAGGAAAGAGAAAGAACGAAAATAACCCATAGAGATGTGTGAGAACAACCACTGGTCCTAGCACAGACGAGAAGCGCAGTGGACTGAGTAATAATAATGACGAGCTCTATCACACGAAGCAAACACCCACGGCCGGAAGAAAGTAGATTAGTTTGAGCACGTGAAAGATGTTGTAACCCGTGAAGAAGGAAAGTTCAAGTGCTAACACGAGAGAAGAAAGAGAGAAAGACAAAATGCAATGAACAAACGAAGGGCACGAAGGACATCCGATCGAGGAGGGTGAGAGAGATCAAAGAAGGAGCCATACGAAGACCGCACCACAAAATGCAAAGGTGTGGGAGCGAAGATGGTCACAACAGGCGGAAAGATCACCGCAGGAGGTATCCCGGGAGCTCATATTCTTAGTGTATCTTGTAGGTATCGTGAGAAGCCTTAGAGATTGTCTTAGAATAAAATGTTTTCAATTTTTTTCTCTACCTTACAAAAACGGAATTGGTGGAAAAATTGTAAGCTCAAGATTGTGATCAATTGATTCTTTCTCCCCTACAAGATTTTGTTTAGGACACATGATAAAATGGTATGATGGTAGCAAAAAAGTGATACTTGTAGTGGTTAACACATAGATTAAAGAGCATACGTAACATGTATTTCACAAACCTCTTGATCAAATTGAACAAAGTTAGTTATTGTCTTAGAAAAACTAGTTGAGTGGCTTACAATCCATAATCTTTCTGAATACAATCTTATTGGGAACATTTTCGATTAAATTTCTGAAATACAATGTTCAATCTTCGTGGACATAAACAATAAAGTCAGGAGTTCAGAATGCACTTGCCTGTGATTAACCATTATCTGCAATAATAATTATTTAACATTATAGAGTGCCACATGGTAGTTTGTGTCATTAAAGTGGCATATCTAGACAAAATTGTGGGAATTTCTGAGGAATAAAGTTTTAATTATTTTCTAAATTTCATAGTTTGCATTCTTAGTGCCCTTTTGGAACGGATTTTGCTTGGGGAGTTGGCTGGAGGTCTACCACAGGGTTGCATACACAACTATTGCATACACAACTATAACAGGGTTGTGTAGCTACCTTACGCCACCTCTGAGGTTTACAAAACATGTTAGGAATGTAAGAAGCAGAAAATTATTGGCAGATAAGGACTATGGTACAATGGCGTTTACAAAACATGTTAGTAGTATATGAAGCAGAAATTTATTGACAGATGAGGACAATAGCTGGATATCATCTGTTGGTATGTGGTTATCTTTGTGGCGCCACTTGTCAAGGTCATAAAGTTATCTTCGAACAATTTTGGATGTTGCAAAAGATTTCTCTAGGATCTTAGGGTGATTTGGACAAATGCCTAGGCTTACATGCTGCTCAGCAAGGCATCAAAATCATAGAAATTCCAACAAATAATCAATTTTGGGAAAAATCTTTGAATTCTGTCTAGAACTGGCACTTGAATAACTCAGTGCTGCAACATGAATCATATTGAACTTGGCCCATGTCATGCGAGCCAACATTTTCTGGGCACAAGTTGTTGAAATAAGGAATGCATTTCTTTTTCTTTGTTGGGTTGGGTTAACGTCACTTGTGTTTTGTCTTTTTAATATCTATTTAAGGAAGCATTCATTATAAATCTTAAATACATTCACAACTGTCCTGATTGACTTTTTGTTATGCATTTTGAATCCAAAAGCTTTATGCAACAGACTGTGGGATCTTCAGGTTTTAAAAGCATTCAGATGACAATCACCCAAGGGAGATAAATTTAGCCATATTTGTTCTTGAGTAAGTTGGCCAATCAAATTTTTATGGTTATTGATGGAATTTTATTGTTTAAGTTGGCTTCTTGAAAGATACTTCTAAGGGCATTGCAAAACGTCAAATACTCTTTTCATAAATGTCTACAAAAAATGCCTAGAGAAAGGAAGTTAAAATAACAATTTAGAAATACAGAATTTGTAATTTTTTTAATCTATAAACTACAAATAATATGTGGTATTTAAGCTATAATTAAATGCAATTTTTTTTTCTCAAATCGCCACAATTTCAAAGTATTCTCCTCTAAATCCCTTTGTCTAGGTATTCTGATCACTCTCCTTTCTTTTACTTCGCTTAGAATTATGTGCAGTAGTATCTCAAACACATAGGAACTGTTCTTTCCACCAAAGTAAAACGCCACATATCACCAAACTAACTACTACTGGAGACTTAGTGTAGGTATGTGTCACAGCTGGATTCTGACATTTATACATTGAAACAAGCACATAGTTTCATGATTTCGTCTGTGAAAGTAGAAACTATTAGTCTATTACATTCGCTTAGTACATGATTTATACATTTGCGTGCAGAATTTTTTTCTTTATTCTTCCCATACATACAAAGAAAGTAGTATAATAATAGAAACACCTTTTTAATTTGATTCAAGGAAGTTTTAATGGAATGAGTTTCTTAAGACTGTTTCTGGGCACATAGTCTTCAATGGTATAGGTTTTTTTTTGAGGTTTCTACTGGATCTGTAGTCTTTACTGATTTTCACAAAATATTTGTCTTAACTAAAGCTTTTTGTTTTTGCTTTGCAGTATGTCTTTAATAATGGCAAGGTGGACATGGAGAGGCTTAGAGATTTGGGGCTACTGATTGGAAAATCAAGGTTGGTTTTGGATCTGAGTTGTAGAAAAAAGGTATTGAAAATTGAAATTATTGATTGTAATTTTCTTAATTGATGTAGCGGTTACATGGTGATTTTTTTTCTATACCACATTTTCATGAGTGGCTTTTTTCTGTATGAAATGATCTCAAAGCTAAACAGGCCTATCTTTCGCCATAGCAATGTTGTCGGTTATGACCCTTCTATAGGTTGACTTGATCTATTCCACAGATTTTCAACTTTATTTTTGTGCCATGTGCAAAGATTCAGCTAGAATGGTACACCAAATGTCACTTCCCTATATTAGTTCCCCTTAGATCTATTCTCCTAGATTCCATTTTCACATACGTCATATTTTGGAACATTCATATTTCTTATTTCTACTCAATTGTGGCCATTTTTAAATTAAAACCTAAGTTACCGTCTTGGGCTTAGGTATGGGTACAAATACAAGAACCCAGTTCATGTGTGTGTGTGCTTATATTTATGTACATTATATATATGGGAAAAAAAGAGAAATATACATAGTCGTAAAACTAAATCATTTCATAATATGAATCTCTAATGCTTGATCGTTATTAATGCTAAATGTGAAAGATAAACATTAATTTTTTTAAATGATTGAAATGTCAAATCTGTTTTTGTGGAAGGTATTTGACACTCCGCAATTGAATACAATCATCTTATTTCAAACTTGCAAGATGGAGAGAGCAAAGTAAGAGAGCAAACGTAACATACCATTTTTACTAAGCTGAAAGTAGAGAACATATTCTAAGATTATAACTGAATATCATAATGGAATAACATAAAGTAATTTAAAAAACCATTACATCATACAGAAATGAAACTATTAACTGAATTTGTTATACAAGATATATAATCAGAATTTAAGCAACAACTATATCCATTTCATATGAAAGACAACTAATTTAACTTACGTAACTAACTTCTACGATTACATTTTGAAAGAAACAAATCAATTTAACTATATTTACAATTATACATTTCAAAGTAACACAAAAGTATGTACAGTGAAAGATATAGAATTCATGCATGAACTGAAATAACTGTCGATGAGTTGTGCAAGCTTCGACATTTGGTGAAGAGGACAAGCATTGACATAGGCTTAACCTCCCAACCGTGGATCTTAACATATCCCCACACAATCTTTTACGAGAAAGGCCCTCCCTACTCTGGGGTGGCTTGGGGCGCCATAGTCCTGCCATCCGAGCATTCCAACATTAGAGTATTTGCTAAGCAGCAGACAAGGTTGAGGAATTCCTCCATCAACCTTTCCTTTGTAGCTAGCACTCCTAACCTCTAGCGATCAATTGTGGCAAGCATGCCTCTAATCCACTTTGGCCAATGATTTAGATGGGCAAATGAACAACCCGATCACCAACACTCGACTTGACAAATGAACATATTTCTGTAACAAATGGTTTTTCATATTGAAAACAAAGACAGTTTAAATAAAGATTACCCAACATTCATTGATAGATAACTGAAAATCCTATTTATATGACATTAATTGTTTTAACAATCAACTGAAATAACCAGAAACTGAAAATAATTGTTTTTATGATCATCTGTAAATAATTAGATTAACAATCAACTGAAAATAATTATATTTATGATCAATTGAAAGTAATTGTATTTATGATCAACTGAAAATAACTAGATTAACGATCAACTGAAAATAATTGTAGTTATGATTAGCTGAAAGTAACTGTATTTATGATCATCTGAAAATAACTAGATTAACAATCAACTGAAAATAACTATACTTATGATCATTTGTAAATAACTAGATTAACGATCTTCATACAAGTAGGTAAATGCTTAACAAGAAAAGAAGAAAAGAACATACAAGAATCATCCAGAGGATCTTTAGCTGGTTCTGCAAGCCTCGGCTTTGGTGAGGGGAGAAGCATTGACATAGGCTTAACCTCCCAACCTCGGACCATACTTATCCCCACACAATCTATTGTATTAGAAAGGCCCTCCCTACCTCGGGATTGGGCTTGGGATGTTCTTAGTTCAGCCACTTGAACATCCTGGTGTTTAGAATGTCCGCACAATTATGAAACGAGCATGCTTGCATAACTGGCGCCATTGACATCAAGTCATCATTAGATGGGAAACATGCCTTTTAAACTACCTTGGCCAAGGATTTCAGATGGGTTCAATGACCCGATCACCACCGCTCGACTTGACAACAGGTTACATTATTAGGGATGAGCACGAGCTATTAAGTAAGATTTATTTATTTTGTTTGAAAGTATCAAGTCTGATTTTACTCTCTTATCCTTGCAGGATTTCATCTCCCCTCTTCACCTTTTCTGTGGCTTATCAACTGGTGAGTCCTAGGTGTTCAGAATTTCAGAGCATCCGGCTCTTATTGATTCATGAATATTGCAATCTTTCAGCATTTCACAATCTTCTTTTAAAGAAAGAAACTTGCATAAATATTTATCAGCCGACTTTAAAATCTATTGGCAAATATTTTATGAATCCATGCTATAACACATCAATATTCTTATTGCTAATCAACTCTCTAGAGTTATTTAGTTATAAGTGATGGTACACTACAGCTACAACTATGGAAATTGCTTGTAAAAACAAATAACATGCAAATAACATGAACTGGAATGGTTTCCACATGACCTGATATAAGTTTGGGTCTATCCTAAAGTATTTGCAAATCGTCTTGGTAACCAACTCTCCTTCAGTTGCTGTGGACGTATCCAAAATGTAGAGATACTTAGACTTCAATGTGATCAAAACACATACGACAGAGTTTTTATGGCGCTGTTTGTGAATGGAAAGTGTAGATTGCGATAACAGAGAATTCGGCACAAGAAATATATGAAAGTCGGGTGTTATGGAGGGCGGAGAGAATACTGGAAAACGTAGCAAAAGAAAGATAGTCGGGTGTATGAAATATGATGTCTGCTTCTTCTCATGGCTTCCATATTAAAAGAACAAATCGTGACTTCTTGGCTTCCGCAAGTTAAAAGATTATTTGTCAATTTATCATGCCAAGTGTTTAATCGGTTAAAAGCAAAGAAATATTAAAAATGGAGATGGTTGGAAGATTATAATTCGAATATTATTATAATTCGAATGTTATTATATTTTGAATATTATTATAATTTTATATTTATATATGTACGTATAAATATATTAATGAGGTGACATCATTTTATTAAATCATTATAATATATGGTGCCATTTCATTTTTATATCTATATGTACATATATACATATATATTATAATAATATGGTGAAAAATTATTTAAAATCCTTTGACGTACATTTTATATTTTAAATCAATTATTTTATGTTTCTCAAATTATTTATTTAAATAGCTCATGCGGGTCTCATAGATGTATCCTATGTTCAAGTCGTTAAGTCCTTACCAAAGAAGTTTAAGATCATACATATCAATCCTGTTAATTGAACTAAGCGAGCATCCCATTCTGATTATCCTGTTTAGCAATGCTTCACCCCCTCATCTTCTCCTGCAATCACCCATGAAAACTTTCATAAAAACATTTAAAAGACTTCAAATTATTAATCATAATTCCAAAATCAAGCAACTGCTAACATCATATAACAATTAATGGTTAATGACCATCTTCATTAACAGTTAATACAACGGATATAAATAACTACCTACTTCACATGATCATGAAAGAAAAATCCGTTAAATCCAACGATTATGAGCAAGTTTAAAATTAGGTCAAAAATTTGGGATGTAACAATTTCGGACAATCATGAGTTGACTTGGACTAAACAATATTGTTTTTAAAAATGTTCATGCAATTTAGACACTGATTAATAGTTTATTCTTCCTGCAGCAATACCTCTCCTCTTCACCTATTTACACTTAGCTCTACTAGCCTTGGGTGCATCCTAGGAGATTGCTGGTAATTATGAGATCCGTATCAATTAGATTTTGTGAATATCATTCTGATTATTATCACAGCTGGTATATAGCAAATACTAGTGTATAAGTCAGAAAAATAGTTTATGCCAAATGATGGAACAAACCTTATACAACGTACAATATTATACATTAAATAATTGCTGAGCATTCAGTCTTAAGGAAACTATATCAGTCTAGTCCCTACGGGTATGCACCCGGTATGCATAGATAAGAAACTAGTCATAAATAAAGAATGAGCAGGGCCGATGCTTCTTAGAAATTCTTACTACGTTTGAGCCTTGGTTATGGCCTAGATACGTAACCAAGCTCGTGATCATGATATTCCTTCATTTGGCAGTGAT
The DNA here is from genome assembly GCA_028749045.1 of Cupressus sempervirens. Taxonomy (NCBI): domain Eukaryota; kingdom Viridiplantae; phylum Streptophyta; class Pinopsida; order Cupressales; family Cupressaceae; genus Cupressus; species Cupressus sempervirens. The sequence goes on along the minus strand of CM053789.1, from coordinate 861,202,116 downwards.
ATATAAAGAGAAGTTTGCATTGAAAAAGGCATAGCATGAAATAAGGACTTGCGAAATGTTTCATGCCCTGAGAAAACAATTCAATCGTTGATGTGATCTTGAGGCAACAACTCCACTCGATATTGCTTCCACTAGCGTGGCCCAACACTGCAGATCAAGTATGGTATTATGTTCCAGAATACAAGCGAAAAGAAGAGAAGATACTTTTGGTTTAGAGTAATTGCATGACAAGAAGGAAGTGAATAAAAAGAATGACCCTTTAGCCGTAGGGAAGGAAGATAAAACCTCTTGTGCTTTCGGTTACAAGAAAGAGCTTGATATCGGTTACATGTAAGTGCAATTCATAGATATTACCAGAATATACAATGTTGACCATTTCAACAGTCTCAAAATAAAAGAGAGATAATAGTTATGATATAAATGTTTAATATATCTCTTGTTATAAAAATTGACCAATTAGCTCCTGATTGTCCAAGGTATACTCCGTTGCCTAGCCATTATATCCTTCACCAAAGTAGTTAGAAACCATACCTGATGGTTTTATGATGGACTAAACTGGAACCCCATTCCTTGAATCCCATTTAGCAATGCTTCCCCCCTTCGTCTGCTCCTGCAACCAAAAATGCATATTCCACAATAATAACATGTTCCTCCATTTAAATTGAAATATCAAGAAAACACAATAACTGATAACTATCACAATGGCTAACCACTGCTAACATTTATCTTAAAATATAAGGATTCATTTTTAGTCGAAATAACAATAATCAACTAACAAGTCATTTACACATGAATCAATTCGGTTAATCATAACTTCCCTTTAACAAGATCATGATATCCAAGAGTTTAACTAACCATTACAGTGGCTATAATATTATTTTAAAAGATAAAAATTTGGGATGCAATAGCAAATGCAAAAAAAAAGTGTTTTTGGATGCGCTTCATAATGTCCATCTAAGGGTTGAAGCAAAAAAATTAAAATGCCTTTTAAAATGTTTTTGGACCAACTTTTTGAGCTGGATGTTGTGGGTCCTCAAGGGTCTGCACAGATCCTTGCTCGGTGTGCTTGATGGGTTTGGGTAGCGGATCTTGCCCAGACCATTCTACGAATCCGAACTTGATTTACACCCGGACTCGATATATGGGACCAAGTTGTGAACCTGGTTTCTTTTTTGATGATATCTACAATTTTATTAAACATTGTTTCTCGTTTTTTGACCTATGTATTGTTGATGGGCATTTTATGACTTCACCAACAACAAAATAAATTACCAAGGTGTATCTTATCCTCTCTTGAGCGAAATCCGGTATATGCTATGATTACGAAAGATCATACAGGGGACTCCAAGGTTCTTTACTATCGGGTCTTGACTTGTGGATAAGCTCAATGGTTGTGATATGTTGGTCTCACAAAGGGATTACCTTATGTCCTTATAGGACATTTAAATAAAAAAACACTGATGTTTGGATGTCTTTGTGATGGCGGGTAGGGGTCCAGGCTCGTCTTTGTCAAACCTTGTTTTCTTGCTTGGATTCCCTTTTGCTTCTTCATTGGACATTGCCTCTATATTATGTGCTTGGCTTCCTTTTCCACATATGTTTCTTCACCCCCATCTTTCTTTCCACTTGAAGCACATGTTTGTCCTTTTTAGGTCATCTCATTGCCTTTTAAGGTCTTCTTGACTACAATTATGCCCATGTACCCAGTTTTCTTTATAATGGAAAAATGATTTTCCTTTCAAAGTTCCTTTTGGTCGTTTGTAGGGGGAAAGTCTGTTTTCTGCCAATTTTACTTATAGGGGTATTTGATATGTGCGTTTGATGTAAAATTCTTAGTGTAGGGCTTGTCTTTTGATATGGACAGGCCTTATTGGTGGCCTGACTAAACTCTGTGTTGCATATAATTTTGATTCTTAATGGATGAAATTGCAAAATTTGGTAACTGAGTGCCACTGTGTAAACATTAATTCACATTTTGTCCAATTTCTGCAAATGATATTTCAGTTTTGTGTCAACTTTGGACCATTTTTCACACTTAAATAGTTGTCTGATCAAAAGTGATTATCAATTGTTAGTTGCAGGATGGAAAGTATACTATTGTGACAGATAGATGGCAGAATTTTAGTGACGTCGTGCTGGATGAGGAGGTGTTGGATACCCTTTCGTCCTATGCTGATGAATTTTTGGTACATGGAGTTGACGTTGAAGGAAAAAGGTGATTTCTGCATAAATTGCTTCGTTTTTTCCCCTGATTAATCAGCTTTACAGAAAAGTCTATCCTAATTGCATGGCTGGCCTAGGTAGGCAAAATAGTGATGTAGGCTAATGACTGAATGATTATGGCTTCTAGGATATTACTTAATAAAATCTGTTACAGGGCCTTCAAGAAACAAGTTTTTGATTTCTCAGATCAAATATCAAAATCATTTGGCGCTTTATAAATCCCACAAACTAGTCTCTTTTATTCAGAAAAAAGAGAGCAGAATAAAGTCAAAATGAGCAAAAAGTTGAAGTTTACAATCTTTAAAGGGAAATAATGAGGTAATATTGGGAAACGATTGGATATCACTATATCAGCTGATATATTGGATAATCCTACTAAAACAACTGGGCAAAATATCAGTTAACAAGAGTTTACGAAATGCATGTTTTTAGTGAAAAAGTTGTTCATCTGAGTTTGTGAAACATTGCAATTTTTTATGATATGTATTTCTATGGTACTACCCGTATCCATATAAACAGCATTACCACTTAATGTTCACAGCAAACCGAAAGTATTTCTCTATGCTTCCATTGCTCCCTACCTTGAAGTGGATTCAAAATTCCTGGAAAAAGCTTGCTTCTAGTTTGCAGCAGCTATGTAACCACTAACTTGAACCACTGTTGTGCTATCGTGCCTCTCTGATGCTTTTTATTGGAAGGATTGCTCAAGATGAAAGGAGTGGGTATTTGTTGTGGATTGTTGTGAAGTAACAAGAGCTGAGATTCTTGCCATAATAGCAATAAGTAGCGGGAAGTAGAGTAGAGTTCTATTATGTGAAAAATTTATTCTGATAGCCAGAACAGATTGTGCTCTCGGTTGAGTATGGACATATTTAAAGAAGTCATTTACCAGAGATGGCATCCTATAAAAGACCATCTATACATAAATCTGAGACAGAAAGAGGCATATCAATCTCCAAATTCACAAGAAGCCTCTCAATTGCAACTTTAATATCAGACAAGCAATTACTTCAGATAGATCATGACAGTGGCTAAAGAATAGTAGTAACATCGTTGCATCATATACTTGATGTTAGAATTACTAAGGGGATGTCAAATATGAAAACTCATGTCTGATTAATATAATGCATGTTAGGCTTGCATATTGATGTCATCTAGATCAGTATACAGTTGAATGAGATAGCTTAGCAGATATTCAGATAATAATTGCTTTAGAGATAATAATTGCAATCCAAGGTCTTTAGATATAGAGATAATAATTGCAATCCAAAGATCATTACCATCATAATATATTTGGCACACAGAGATTAAAAAAAACAAACATACAATCATGACACAGATAAGTATTGAAGATAAGAGAAGATAACTGATAGAAATTTGTAGTAAGATTGCTAAATGTGAATCATTATTATATCACCTTGATGCAAAAACCATTACTTTGGCATCTCATTGAACAAACCCATAAAGATTTTGTATTGACTAATAAATCTCGGGAATAACATCCGGAGATCAATATAAAGGAGGTGGCTGATAAACCTATGTGGATGATAAATAAAAATATGACAGAGAGAAGAGGCAATCCTTACAATGACAGCAACACGGATTAATAGAAAATATTAGGAAAGACGATGGTACTCAATCAATATTGAATTTATGGTAGAGTTTATCCAAATTCGGGGGGAACAAAATATGTATTTTACTAAGACTTGACGGAAAGGATTTATATATAAAACAGATATATATACAGAGAAACTGGTTCAAGGAGATAAGATAACACATCGAAAGGGAATAAGAAGCACACCCTGACCCAAAAATTAGCAAAGTTAGATAACATCCGATTAAGAAGGATCTAATCCCACCTTATTTGCAAATGGATATTGATAGTTGGAATGTATCGTGATAAGGCATGACCAAGCAATGATTAAAGCAGATCATTAAAAGAAAATAACACTATAAGAATGGTGCCTTTGCTATAAAATGAAGTTTGAAAGTCTCTCGTGGATATGAAGGGAGATGCAATGTAAAAGGAGCATGTATTATATCAAATCTTGAGAAAGCCGGAATTATATGAGGAGGGTTTAATTTGATCATTATAGGCTAAATGGGTGTTAAATAAGGCTGTAGAAGGAAAATCATTCCCAAGGGAGTTGCATGGTATATTGAGGGAGAAAATGAATTGGAATGAAAAGTAATTTTTACTTTGGGGATATTTTTATTAAGGAGAACAAAACCTTATAATTTGAAGATAGCGGGTGGGGCCTATATATATATATATATATGCACAACCTCATAGATGGCGGTGATGAAAAATATTCCGTGCTAGATACCTATGGATTTAGAAGATATGATTCACATAGGAAAGATGCGATCACTTGAAGCAGCATTGGAGTCGGACAAATATTATATGATTATCAATGATGAAGCAACATTTTAACCATAACCAATTTTAGGAAAATAATAAAGCATGCTTTGCAAATTTAAGATCTCAAAGGAGCTGAAGGAGACCATGAAGGGATACAAATTTTTGAGAAGCATCTCTCCTTGAAAACTCAAACCTTTGCTAGTGTTATAGCATTTTGTAGCATCAAGGTTAAAGATGCACATGTTGAGCGAGTCCATACAAAGGTCATTAGAAATAGATCACAACAAGAAGCGGGAAGACAAAAATTAGTGGCAGTGACATTGCATACGATAGTAGTGATGAATTGGAACATGATAACATGACAAAATTGAGCATCAAGTGATGTGACTTACAAGAAGCCTGGAATCTAACCTTTTATGTGGGTGTGCAACATAAACATAATACCAAGAATATAGATCAAAGTAACGTGACTTGTGACCCGGCTTGAACTCGACAAGGGTAACTTGACTTGTGACCCGGCTTGGACTCGCCAGTGACTTGGCAAAGTGAAAAAATCTCGAAATTTTGAGATTTTTTTGGATTTAAAGAACATTACATGTACACATTATTGAATAAAGCTTAAATACACAATAACATCATTAAATAGAAGGTAATTTGATCACAATGCACATACTTAAAAGTTAAACATACATTGATTACATAAGTACAAAGGTAAATTGCTAAATACTAAAATTTAAATAGTAGCTGAAGGAAATAGAAAAGAAAAACATAGAATCATAAATATATATAATGATAAATCCTTGAAATCCAACACATCAATAGTCATCATCAAATGTTCCAAATTTGATCATATGTTAAGTTAAACAAAAAGTTAATACAAGACTATAGCTATGGTTCCTAGTCCTCATCCTCATCCTCATCCTCATCCCCAACCTCAACCTCAAGCTCAGTATAATCTATAAAATGCCTCTTAGTAAGGTGTCTAAGGTAGGTCTTGGATGATTGATTAGCCATAGCATCAGCCAATGAGGTGCCTCTAGGATCAACTGTAGTCTTTGCTAGTGTCGCTGAGGTGCCACTATGAACAACTGTAGCTCTCTGGTCCTCTGTTGCCATAGCCACGGCCTCAGCCTCTCGATCTGCCTCGTCAATCCACTTTAGGTCCTCATCATCAAAGACAAGATCAATAGCCTCAGTGATCCACTCAGACTCTGGATCAACCTCCTCTAGAGTAATCGAAGAGGTGTCACTATCCAAAATCTCCCTAGTTCTAATGCGCATGTTGTAATGCACAAAAACTAGCTTATTCATTTTCTCCATAGGCAACCTGTTACGCCTCTTCGAGTGGATGTGCTTGAACATGCTCCAATTGTGCGCTTCGAGTGGATGTGCTCGAACATGCTCCAATTGCGCTCACATCTAAAAGTGTTAGTTGGCTGGCTCATTATGCAGCTGGCAATTTGTTGAAGGGTTTTTGTTGAAGGCCCAAACATTTGCCACCATCTATTTGAATTTTGAAAAAAGGAAAAGAAAAAAATATTAGTCTCATTTCAAAATTTGAACTTTAAAGCTAGAAATTTAGAAACTAGATTGTATAAGGCTTAAGTTGCAATTTTTACCTGGTTGCAATTTTGTACAACCTTTGCAAATTTGACTTGAAAAAATGGGCCTTGTTGCATTCTTATAGGCATCAAGCAATATATCTATGGTATTAGTGGCAATCTTCGATATCTCAGTGTACAGGCCACTAAGAACCTCTTCATCTGCCTTGAAATCTTCACGGAAACGGTATGCTGGATTGAGGTAGTAGGCTGTTGCGTGCATGGGTCTATGAAGCTGATTTTGCTATCTCCTATCAATTATGCCCCAAATAGGGCCATACTTGTCCTCAACTCCTACATATTTGGCCTTAATAGCCTCCTTGGCCCTATCCATGGCATCATATATGTAGCCCATAGCGGGCTTCTCCCCATCAACAACTCGTAGGAGGGCTACAAGGGGCTCAGTGATCTACAAAACAATTAAACAAAAATATGTATGAGATAAATTAATCTATAAAATTTTAAGACTTAAGCTTTTAAAATTTAAATTACCTCTACAATCTTCTTACATGGCTCCAAAAAACCTTTTTCATATAAATGCATTTTGTTGCATCTATCCCTGCAGGGGTGGTGGCAAAGGAGGAGGAACTCCATTGTGGACCAACAAACATGCACCTCAAAGCTAACCTTGAACTCAACAAGGATTTTAGTGTGATAAAATTAGAGACAAATCTTGTGATACCAGGACAAGCCAACTCCTTTCCCTTCGTGTATTCCCTCATAATGCTAAGGACTAAGGAATAATTATAGATGAACTTGCAAAGAATTTTGGCCTTAGCAACACATGATTTCACCCATTCAAGCTTGCCAGTATCCTCTAACATGAGGAAGAGGCAATGGGCTGCACATGGAATCCAAAAGATTCTTGGGTGTCTCTCCATCAAAAGTTTTCCCGCAGCAATTTTAAATTAGTGAGTAAACAATTAAAAATATAGATATGTTAATTTTCGAAATTTTATGAAAAACTAAAATAATTTTTTTTAGAAGTTAGAATTTTACCTGTAGCAACATAATTAGCTGCATTATCAGTCACCACTTGGACGAAATTCTCTTCCTTCACCTCCCTTATGACCTCCTCAATAGCCTCACATAAGAATTTTACATTTTTGACATGTGAGGAAGCATCTATAGACTTCAAAAACATGGTGGATCCTGAAAGTGAAAATTAAACAAAATAATTATCATTGAATAGTCAATAAAACAAAATTTTAGTTATTCAATCATACATTAAATTTTAGACTTTGAGAAGTAGAGGATGATGAATTACCTCTGCTACAAACAAGAAAATTAAGGAGAGTCCTATTCCTCCTATCTGTCCATCCATCTATCATAATGGTATACCCCCTTTGGCTCCAAATCTTTCTATGGTCCTTCAACTCAAGTTTCATCTCCTCAACCATTTCTAGTGAGAGAGGGCCACTCAACTGATCCTTAGTGGGGGCTTTAAATCTTACACCATAGATGGAAACCACATCAATCATCCCTTGCCAATAGAGAGTCTTGTTACATTTGTAAAAACAATTTAATTAACATATTTCAACATCAAGTTAAAATTATAAAATTTTATTTCAAAAATCGAATTTAAAACTTATAACGTAAAACAATCAAATATAAATGAAGTTGAAGTACCTGGCTGCTATAAATGAAATGTTGCAGAAATACCAAAACTTGCAAATTGCTCTTCACCTAGCTTCATGGATATCCGTATTTCAGACCAAGCTCTCAAGTGAGGGTTGTGCACCAGGAGTGGAATGTGGTACAAAAAAATTGTCCAACCTAGATTTTCTGACTCTAGGACCAAAGGTAATGCTAATACTACTAGCAGGGGCAGCGCCACTAGTAGTGCAAGGAATAGATGTAGAAGTACAACTAGCAGAAGCACTAGGACGATGGGGGGAAGGGAAGCACCTTCCCCAACACAACCTATTGAACCTAGGGGTGTAAAACTAGAGATAGAAGCAGTGCCAGATGAGCGTGGAAAGGAATTGGAATCAATTCGAGCTAACTCTGCTGATTGTTTTTGTTTTAATTCCTTTTCTTGTTCATATTTTTCTAAGGCAACACAACAAAAATGTTTAGCCTTAGGTCTAAGGCAACATAACAAAAATGTTTAGCCTTAGGACTTGCAACTTTACAAAGCTTAGCATGATGACTACGTATGCCAGTAATATGGTATTTCAATCTATTTATCCCCTCACTATTAATGACCTTACAAAATTGGCATTTTGTTTGAGTTCTATCTCTACCTGAAAATTCTATGGTGTACTTCCGACACTCATATTTTTTATTGCCTTCAGAGAGCTTGGGTTTTTTAGCTGGAGGAGCCATTATGAGTAAGGAAAAATGTTAAGGTTGCTGCAATAAGACTTTTTAGACCAAATATTACCATTTAAGCATTTTATTTTATGAAGATCTAAAGTGAAACAAAACCCATAAACATACCAAAAAAATTCATCCAAAAAACCCATAAGTATAGAGAAAAAAACCATCAAAATCCAAAAAATCAACTCTTACCTCTTTGAAATAAGTTGAGAAGTGTTGAGAAGAGCTCCTCTAAACTCCTTGATGATCTAAATGCAAGCGTGTAGTTGCTCTAATGTCACAAATTCAAGCTTTTCTCCTCTTCCTTTCAGTTGGTTGCAAAACAATGGCACTTTATTTCTCTTCTTATTGTCTCTCTCTTTCTTTTTCTCACAATAGAGTGTTATGAAAGCCCTTTTAGGGTCTTAAGGATAAAAATGAACCAAATAAAATATTAAGAAAAAAACATTTTTTTCGTTTTGACTTGGATTTTGACTATCGTGGCTAGGTCAACCCAGTTGTGACTCGTGAGTCACACCTTGACCCGTCAATCACGCGAGTTAGGTGAGTCACCCTCCCTGACCCATTGAGCTCGAGTCATGGGTCATTTTGACCCGGCAAGCCCTCCTTGACTCGCTAACTTCGGAGACTCGCCCGACTCATGACTAGTCTTGTTACTCTGATTTAGATGATGTTATTAGTAGTTTCATACATTGTGAAGATTAAGCATGAAGAACAATCAAACACCCTCTTAGCTAATTTAGATGAGATGTTTTGAGAGAGAGAGATTGTATTTCTTCATTTGTTGGAAACAAAGGAGTGAAGTTGGTGAATAGACGCATTGAGCAAGCTTATACTTTGCATACATTGTAACGAAATATAGATTTTGTGACTTACAAAGTCACTGTTCATGCTCAAATGCTAATACGGGTGTTGACCAACTGAAGACTCAACTTCCTATTGGTTGATGAAAATAATATATCAATCACAAGCCCTTTGTGGAGAATATAATGACAAACCAAGAAGTATAAGAGATTGCAATCAAGGAAGAAAGAAATTCATGTATATTGTCATGGGACTAAAGAGTGACGGAAAACCTTGTAAAATGGAGTAAGTGGGAATTTTACATTGTGGGGGGAATCATAACCAATGTTTCATTCCCCATTATTTGACAATGCTTGTATGGAGATGATTTTCTGATTTGTTGCATATGGACTTTCACTAGAGCAACTTGTATGAATAATGTTTATGTGTAGATAAGTATTTCATATATTCGAGTATTACATTTATCTATTTGTGTTTCTATACATACTAGCTATTTGCCTTGATCTTTTCCTTTATGTCTAGAATGTTCTTATAGGAAAAGAAGGTTGCTACTTTACACATGCCACTAAACATTGTGCAAACACAAAGAAGCTTTGATTCAAGAGTCATTAGGTTGGATAAAGTGAGACTCTTGAAGCGAATACCCTTGATGATTGAGAGAATGACTATTCTCTCATTAAGGAGTCTGACACTTCTTCAAAGGCAATGTAGGAGCTCAGAAGATTGATACTTAGAAGGGGTTTAAAAATACATGTGTATGACTGTATGATTTGATGGGTCAATTTGTCACTTGAAGGTTGAAAGATTAATATCAGATTCAGAGGGAGTTCGAGAGGCATCCTTGGGTGAAGAGAGTCTCAAAGGGAGTAACTATAGGACCTGACTTCCCAGGATCATTGTTCAGAGGGAGAATTTTCAAGGTGAAATCCTTTGTGAATGATATCTTCTCTATGAGGAGAAGTTTTAAGTGAAATTCCTTGTAATGCATTCTTTTATGTGAGAGAGAATTGAGGTGAAAACCTTTGTACTGCCCTCTGACATGGTTCATGGTGGTTCCTATTTCGCATATGATATGTAATGAAAAATGATGATCTTTCATTGACATATATAAACAGAAGGTAACCATTGTAAGGTGACGATCTTATAAATGGTAGACTTGTTATCATGACACTCCATTAAGTTGTTCTAGAGTGTTGAAGTCATGATAATGAAAGTATCATGATCAGACAAATGGTAACCATTGTAAGGTGTTGATCTTATAAATGGTAGACCTGTTATCATAATGGACTTCATTAAGTTGTCCCAGAGTGTTGGAAGTCATGATAACAAATGTATCATGATCAGACTTCAATAAGTTGTTGTCTCGAAATCTAGAGATCATGATACTTGTCATGATAGAGACCATGACATTGTGATTTCTTATTATCTGATAGACTATATTAAATTGTTGTCTTGGAGTGCTGGAAATCAGATAACTCATATCCTTCTAGGATATAACATATTCTTTTGGTAGGCATCAAGGATTTGATGCCAACACACATATCAAAAGAATATACATATGATGAAATATCATATCATTGATATTTCTTGTTGAATCATACTTCAGATTATATTGAAATATGACATCTAAGTCGATATCCTTAAATATGCCTTTCCAGGAATATCATATTGAGATGATATCTCTTCATATACTTGAGCATAATGTGTTCTATATCAATCCTTCCTAACTAAGAGGGAGTGTTAAGTTTGTAGTTGTAGTCAGATTGATTGGATCATGAGATACATTGTTGATGGTAAATTATCATTATATATATATATATATATATATATATATATATATATATATATATATATATATATATATATATATATATATATATATATATATATATATATATATATATTACATGTATTATATTATATATATAATAATATATATATTATACATATGGTTATTAATATATTATTATATATATAATAATGTATATACTAATGGTTATTTATATAATTAATATATTAACTAATGATGATTAACTATAGAGACATGTCTCCTCTCATATTTATGAGTCTTCAAATTTGCATTTGGAAGACATCAATTACAATGGTCATGTTAATACATTTGCAGAAAATGATCCATTTGCAGAAAATGATCCATGTTACTCTAACAAGAAAAATTTCAATTTTTTTCTAATAATCATTGTAGTTTGTCTCAACTTCAAGCTACTGAGTTACTTTTGGTAATAATTGTGCAAGCTTCTGGATTGGTAGTTGCACTTGCCCACTTCTCTTTTTTCAATTTGAGAGCCAAACAAAGGCTTTTGATTAAATCTTAATTCACGTTCTCTACATTTCTCATAATTTTTATACATGGGACAACTATCTACGTATCATATGTACAACTGGGGTACTCGTATTTTTGTAGAACATTCTTTGTCTTAAGCTTGTATGGAGAAAGGAATTCACATCCTTGAGACTGATTGAATCTCAAGGGACGAGTCAGCCTAATGCCACCTCACTTCTACTAGCGCTCTGGTGAGCTAAGGTGATCAAGAAGACTAATTAATTTAGTGGACATTAAAAGCTTAAATGAAATACAATGTGAATTTAGAAAACCAAATTAACTTGACTATGATAATAGATATAAATATTTTGATTCCTAGAAATAGAAAGACAAAATGGTAAGACTAATTGCTCGATTTTGTTAGCTCATTGTCATCGACACCAATATTAGTTTGAGACCACAACATGGATACAAGATGAAAGCATAGTGTACATATGTCCTATATGGATAGTGCACATGAACTTGAACAAAATAGTTAAAGACAACTAACTAAACAAAAAAGAAGAGTAGTCTAAGAGCAAGTTACACAAGTGTACACTATGTTACAAAAATAACTTAAAGAGAAAAGAAATTGAAAGATAAAGCTCACAAAAAGAGGTAGAAGAATCCCAAGTTTCTACTGCTCCTTCCTCTTTTGGAACCCATATACAAACAAGAAGAGAAAAATGTTGGGGTTGTTTGGAAACTTGCTTCAGTCAAGCCCTTGTTTTGTTGTTTCCATCTCAACAACAACCAAATAGATAGACAATTTTGGTGATAGATAACCAATAGATGGTAAACAATAAATGAGTCAACAAGAATATGATTATTATAGTACGATATGCTCAAATGATATGAGGCAAGGTGAGATGAGATGTACTCCCCTTTGAAGCCATGATGTGGGAGCTTGATGGTGACAAAGATGGCAGAGTTGTAATGTGAGAGCAACGTTACAGGACTTGGTGAGTTTTAAGGCAAGGTGGGAAAAACGAAGCAAATTGCCTTTGGAATCGGACTCGGCCGAGTTTTGGCTAACTTGCCGAGGCAGTCGCCTTGACTGACTTGCCGAGTCTTGCTGGTTAGACTCTGCCATCAACCAACGAAAAACAATAAGTTTTTCAGCTCAAGGGTAGGAGGATTTATACAAACAAAACATTTAAGTTTAAGTTGCATTTATTGTCTTTCTTATGTAAGTTATATTTGTATAAATACTGTCAAGATGTTTGAGATAGGTGTCAACTTCATAGGAGTTAAAATGCAGATTCTAGATTTTGTGGGTTTTCAAAAAATTCCAGGCTTAGCCAAATTGCAGGATTCAACATGCCTTCAATAGCGTTATCTCGTACATCTTGTCTTGGCTATTCGAGGTCAAATTGAAGCTGGAAGTTGATGATCCTGTTTTCAGTGATGGACTTGGAGTAGGTTGATTAGGTGGATTAAGAGGCAGTGGTGATGGCAGTGGAGGAGGCTAGAGCACGAGGAGACCCAATGTAGGACCCTGAGGCCAAGAGTGATCGATCTGACTTTGATGATACAAATTATGAGGATGAGGAGGATGATCATGATGAGGATGCCACTGAGGTTCAACTTCACACACAAGGAGAGATGATGGCTCTAGAGTCTTCCATAACCTATCTTAGGCATAGTTGTAGGAGAACATAAGCTATTATGAGCCTTTATTTTGATATATATTTTGAACTTTTGATCCAATGGATTGCATATTCCATCAATATTTATAGACATTTGCCAGTGACACTATATTTCTATTATGTTATTCAATTTAACTTTAAGTAATTTCTTCCAAAAATTTGCATTTATACTTATGTGATCTATGAAAAGTTGTGGATGTGTGCAAAGTAGCTTCAATTTAACTCAATTATTGTGTATTTGATGTTAATTGGCTAAATGATGCATGAAAAAAAACTTAAAGACCTAAAAAATCTTTGAATTTCATGGGTTCTTAATTGCTGAGTCCGACCGCTGAGTCCGAGCCCGAGTCCAAGCCGAGTCCAAGGCTAGTAACACTGCGTGAGAGTGCCAAGACGCTGTGAAAAGTTGCCTAAAAGCTAAGAAGAGAGACCAAAATGTGAGAAGACTCAAAAGGCTGAAGAACTGTCCAAAGAACATTAAGAAGTGTTCAAGAAGGTCAAATAAAGTTCAAAAGTGGATTTTTTGGCTAGCTAGAGGATTCCTGATGTTGATGGATGGTGAGAAGAGGCTTTACACTTCAATGATAGCAGTTGTAACATCCTAATGGCCACTTGTGTATCTGCAGATTTGCAAGACAAATGCATGCACTGTTGACGTTCACATGATGTACACGCATCCTAAGTCAAATAGCCCATGTGGTCAAGATATCAATCAGGAAAGTGACAAAGTGGATGGACATGGATGCTTATGTGGAATTTCAATTGTCGGCTAAGGTAGAGACGGTTTGTAATGGATTCGAGATGCTGATGCTGTATGACAGACATCACATGATTAGGAAGAGACAACCAAAGGTTCTTTTTTTGTGCGAACATGTGGCCAAGATTCACTCAAGAATTAGGACATCTTACAACAATCTCAAGTCGAATTCAAAATAAATTTTACCCTCAGCGAGCATCTTTTCTTTTTTTGATGTTGGTAGTTATGTCTGGATTCACTTGGCAAAAAAGGGTGTCTAGAAAAATTACCACAAATTGAAACCTATCAGATATGTGCCTTACACATCAAGCAGCTAGACATGGTGTTATTCACTTAAAATTTTCTATGTTAGGGTGCCATTAATTTTTTTCAATTGAGCAAGCGCAAAATGTACAAGCCAGTTCACTTGTAAACACAGTGTTATTCAGTCAAAATTTTCAACTTCGGGTGCCATTATTACTTTAAATTAGCAAGCACAAGATGAACAAGCCATCTCACTTGGAGGATTTTTATTACTCATCATAAGGTTTTCTTGAAGATACTTTGCTTGATCTTTGGACTTGCAACAATCATAAAGGATGAACCAGTGCTTACTAAGTCAGCCGCAAAGACACCCTATTGACACAGACCAACTGGTTTTTCTAGTCAACTTTTCCAAAGAAGCTCCCAAATCCAATGTAGAAGGTAGAGACAATTCTCATAAAGCAGCATGGAAATTATGAGTAATTTGGGGTGTTGAAGCTTATCTAATCTTACATACATGAATAAGTGAGCTTACTTGTGGATAATCTTGTAAAATAACTGATAGGTGGTTTAATAACCTTCGACCATTTTGTTACTTCAACTTTCTAAATGTGGATGCTAGAGTCAGTTCCATATTCACTTAGACATGTTTTCTCACTTCGATATAATATTTGAGTGTGCTTACATAGACATCTTTGAATTCTCGTCCTCTGTTTTTTTCAAGCTTCTTTTCTATAATGAACACTTCCACCCAAGACATGGGATAGAGATCATAGATGGCACTGGTTTTCCCTCCAGGAAAAATGATTCAAAAGTTTAATGTTAGTTTCTTTTGGTTTTTTGCTAGAGCTCTACGTATTACTGACCTCCCAAATATCCATACATCAAACAAGCTTCTAGAGTTTTGATTTAAATGGTCTCACCATAGGATAAAAAATTACCTTTATTCTTGGAGATTTGACAGAGTTAAACAAAGAGGATTACTATATGGTAAGTAAGAGAAGATGCTTTCAACCAATAACCATACCACAAGCAAAGTATCACTATATGCTAGCCAATTAGAAACGAAAAGTTTTCTCAAAAAGAACTATTAAACCCGAACCATTTGACATATTGAAAATTACACTATTTTGCCATTTTAGAAAAAGCAGAAAGAGTAAATTATTTTTAAACGTAAGAACAAGCTACCTTCCCCTGTCTGGAATCCACCATACACATTATCATAGGTTTTTGGGTCTTTCATCAGACTTAGAAAGGTGTATGCTTATGTTGCCATCTAACTTTCATTCTGTGTTTATCCCACAGAATTAAGCCCAATATATCACAATCTAAATAAGCCATTAGCTCTGAAAATAAAAATGTAGAATTCATTGTATTGTTATACGGCGTACCTATCATATGTGGCTGTGTAGTAGGTGCATAACACAAAATGATATTACCAATGGTTGGCAAAAGTAAATAGTTTGTCCTTTAAGGTTAGCATATTTGAAGACACACGGTTCTTACATCCTATAGAAGCCTTTAGGATGTTTAATATTGAATGATACTGATTTGTTTTTATTTCCAACAAACTGGAATTCTTATTAGAGTATTTGATTATTGGTTTTGTGTCTTTCTGTAGGTTAGGAATTGATGAAGAACTTGTAGGCTTTCTTGGCAGGTCATCTCCTGTAAGTATGATGTTTCCTAGCCACATCTACTAGACGTATCTTTTGCATGTTAAAATTGAACCTTTGTCATGATCTGGTGTCAAATCGTCTTGTTTTATTTTCCTATGTTTTTGAGGTATCTGTATTTTATATTAATTTTTCAGATACCAGTTACATATGCTGGTGGGGCGACTAGTATTGAAGACCTGGATCGCATCAGAGAAGCAGGTGCTGGGTGTGTTGATGTCACTGTGGGTAGTGCCCTTGATATATTTGGTGGGAGCTTGCCTTATGAGGAGGTTCTGTCATGGCATGAAAAACAGCAAATTGGATTAGAAGTTTAAACCTTATTCCAATAACTTTTGTTTCTGTTGAGACTTGCTGGTAGTTGAATCCTCTTAACCAAAGAAAAGGTTTGGGATTGTGTTAATTGTCAAATGAAGTTGCAGTGATTTGAAAGTCCAGAAATAATTCCAGAATCAGAATAGGGGATTTTATAATTCATGGGGAATTGGTAATGCTTTCCCACTTAAACTAATTTGTAGTTTATGTGTATTTCATTTCATAGGTATATCATTTTAGTGTTTTTTTCCATATGCAGATAACTATTTTATGCCAGAGTTCCATAATGTAGGATGAACTATACATGTTTGCAGTATTGATTAGAAGAACTATTTCTAGTGCTATATTGCAGGTCTATATTGAGATTCACTTTGTAGCTCGCTTTGAGGGTCCAGGGAATCTACATCTAACTCATGGTGTAGACTGTAGACATGAATTTCTTGAAAGCCTACCACAAAAAAGCAATTAGAAACACAAGCATGGATTTGGATTATAGTGTAAACCATTCATATTATTCTTATAACTTTCTGGTTAGACATGACACGACGAACATTTAAACTAGTGCAATTGAAAGTTTATAAACTTAATATGTGGAATGTAATTATACAGTTGCAAAATACCATACTAGAACTTTCTAGGGATGCATGATTTTACAATATTTGTTAATCAAAGAGAAAACGTGGCATGCTAATAGCAGACTGTTGATGAGAAGTCTAAAAGAGCTTTTTCTTCTGTTGAGACTTGCTAGTAGTTAAATTCTAAAGTCCTGGTAATATGGAAGTTCAGAAAACGATTTAGGGTTAGAATGTGAGATTTGTATCACTAATAAGGATTTGGTGTCATATTCCCACTTAAACTAATTAAAATTCATTTGTATTTTCATTTTATAGGTTTATCATTTAGTGTTTATTTCCATATCCACATGACTGTTTTAGGGCCTGAGTTCTGTAAGGTAAGATGAAATATGAACAATTTTAATATTGAATACAAAAGCTATTAACAGAGCTACATAACAGTTGTATATTGAGAATCTCTTGGTGACCCACTTTGAGGAGGATCAAGCGAATTACCATTAATCCATGGTGTAAAAACGAGTTTCTTGAAAACATACTACAGATATGCAATTTGAAACAGAAGTGTTGAATTGATTTATGCCATTGAAGCATACTTTTTAAAACTTTCTGTTTATGCATGACATAACAAACATTTAGAATAGTGCGCATAAATTTTATAATATTAATGTGGAATGCCA
Organism: Cupressus sempervirens; assembly: GCA_028749045.1. Classification (NCBI taxonomy): domain Eukaryota; kingdom Viridiplantae; phylum Streptophyta; class Pinopsida; order Cupressales; family Cupressaceae; genus Cupressus; species Cupressus sempervirens. The sequence continues at coordinate 861,184,592 of CM053789.1, read as the reverse complement.
CGAAAATTGGGGATGCGTCCTTGAGCCTAAAAACCCTGTCCACTTATTGAGGATGTCTTGGGGACATGGGGGCAATTGGGGGATGTCCCTGCTGCGTCCCCAATTTTGCAAAATGTCTAGGAGGCGTCCTGGAAATTCAGGGACAAAGCTCATTAGCATCAGGGACACCTCCTGACCATCTTGGGGATGACTGGTCATCTTTGATGCTAGGAGACAGTATTTTATATAGAAACATAGTCAGCTTTTAATTAAACACATTTTCTTTGTTCCTTTGTAAGCAGCACATTTCAACTCATTTAATTATTTGTTTGATAGGAATAAAAGAAGTGGCAAGAGGTTTTGAAGCAAGCTACTAAAAGAGGTGCAACATGAGATAATAGGAAAAGAGGTTCAATTGAGGGCAATATCCTATTTGAAGCTTGGAAGAAGTAAGTTCTATCCTAACCATATTATGTTTTCATATTTCTAGAAGCTTGAAGCATGAAATGCCTTTTTTTGTTGTTGTTGGGTTTCTTCAGTATTTTTTCAGTTTAAGGTTGCATTCAATCTATAAAAAAGGAGCAACAATGAGGGTGATAATAGTAGTGAGAATACAGTGGAAGCGAGTGGTGGAAATATAAGGATGAGTTTTCGGGGTGGTAGTAGACGACAACTAAACTTATTTAAGTGCCTTTCAAGAATCATGGAAAAATATGCAACTGCCTTTTTCAACATAAAAAATGTTTTCTCCAACATGGTACATCTAAGGATTGAAGAAAATAATTTAATGGGTGAGTAGTGTGGAATTGTCAAGTTCGCTTAACTGATTTTAAAGGTAGCTACACATGGGGAAGGTCTCACTTTTTTGGCTATTGCATGCCATGGAGTTGAAGTTTGTCCAAAACTAATAGAAGAGGAGGATAGTGTCATAGATTGCGTACGGATGCAAAAATGGGATTACAAAGTGTGGCAATGTCGACATGTCTTTTGCAATTGTATAACCTTCTATGCCTATTTCATCCTCTATCAGTAGTAATCAAGTTGGCACAAGAGGAAAGAGGGAGACTAGTGGTGGTGACAAGCAAGGGCCAATTCAAGTTATGTTCATCAAATGCTTCCATTGCTAAATACCTTTTTGCTCATGCCATCCTATTTTAGGTGGCTTATTCCTCTTAGTTAAAACTAATGTTCAGAGATATAACCCTTATTGGTTCCTCATATATCCTCTCGAAGATCATAAGCTATAAACATCTCTCCTAAGCAAAGTATTCTATGATTAATGTGCTAATGGGGACATGAGGTGAACTTGGATGGAATAGGTGGTCATATTGTGTAATGGAAGAGGACGATTTTTAGACATCTATGAGTCATCAATATCGTCACATCCTATACATGTATCTATTTTCTCAAATTGTTAATTTCTTTGGGGAGTATAAGGACACAACCTCCTAGTTTACCATTTTGAGAGATGCCATAGAGAAGTTGAGCTTGCTAATTTTTTTTTATAGGTGATCAGTGGTTCAACATGTATGTGTAGACCAGTTGGTTTGATAGTGGAGGGTGCTTACATCGATCTTTTTGACCCCATCTCGTGTTCAAGCATTCAAAGACCTAGAGAAGATAAAATAGGGGAAGCGAGTGATGGCAAACATAAGCTAGGGAAATTCAAGCGTTCATTTGCAACCACCCCACCCTACTTAGTCTGTTTTGGTCATTTTCAAAGGGCTTCTTGAAACCTGTTGAGACAATGTACACCGCTTCATTTTGCTTTGAAGTATGGATTTTTTTAAAAATAAAACGAAATCAAAACATCAAAATTTTGTATTCAAATTACAATGAGCCTTATATTGCTTTTATTAAATAGAGGTATGCCACTTCATTTTGGTGGAGAGGATATTGGAGGTGCACAAGCCTCTAGAATTGATGACGTTGAATTCAAAGTGGACTAGATTACCTATTCAATCTCAAGGAATCTCAAGGAACAAACACAAGATTGTTGACGACAAATGCTCATCCACTATGAGATAAGGCATTGCTAATAATATTATTAAATTGTTGATATTATTAAAATCAAATTAGATTGGTGATTTTCATTTTGAATCTCAACTTCAATTATGAGTTTTTTGTTTGCATTTTGTAGATCTGTTTTCTCTTTCATTTCCCTATTGTAGACGTCATTAGATATGTTGATACAAACCCTCCTTATCTTGGAGAGATATATGAGACATTTGGTAATATGCTTATGAAGATACATAAAACAATTTTGATTAAGGATCCTATTTTGTGGCTATATGAGCAACATATCAGGTAGATTGTGATGCAGAGATTAAAAAAGCAAGAGAGACAAAATGGATAAGAACAAACTATATTCTCATCAACGATGCAATAATTGAATCAACCAAATTCAATAGATAATGAATAGGTATAATGTAGATGTGCTTGCTTATAATATAGGCAAGACAATAAGAGATCATGATATCTAGGAGATAACTTATCACCCACACAACTATCAACACATGAAGTGAAATTTATCCTACACCACATGCAAAACTTATGATTGTATAAAATGTAAACTATGTATGCATTATCCAAAGTCAGATTAAGTGTAATTATGTGAATAGTTAATTACTCCTTCACCTCCTCTTAAGCACAACTTAGAGAAATGGAGACTCAAGCTAACAATGTAAGATGAGTCTAGAGTACTAGGCTATGTTAGGTACCCATGTACAATATGTAATGCAATCTCTCACATTGTGAAGAGAGGGTGAAAAGTTCCATTGAAAAGAGAGATAAGCACACAATTCTCTCAATGATGGATGGGAGAACAAAGATAACGAAGCCTTATCAATATGAGCCATGCATTACCAATGGTTTATTTGTGCATTCTAATCTCCTCATGCATCAAATCTCCTCATGCATCAAATCTCACAAGATAATGGGCATAGGAGGATTAAATTATATATTTAATCAAAGGGAAAATACAAATAAATGATGTTTCATATTAGTTCATGTGCAACATAGCTCATTGAAGAGCACACGACATAACAAACTTACAAAATAGGAAACATTATGATGCCACAAAGAATGATCTTCTAAATAGTACAAAAAATGTGAGTTTTGGTTACATGATGTTGCGTAGGAAAAAAATAGGGGAAGCAAAGTGTCCCACCTACCCCCTTGGGAAGCAAAGTTTTGATTGATTCAATGACTTGTGCAATAGGTTTCCTCGACACCTTTTTTCTAACTATTTGTATTTTCCCCTTGATTAAATATATGAAGTAATCCTCCTATGCTCATTATCTTGTGAGACTTGATGCATGAGGAGATTAGAATGCACAAATAAACCATTGGTAATGCATGGCTCCTATTGATAAGGCTTCGCTGTCTTTGTTCTCCTATCCATCATTGAGAGAATTGTGTTCTTATCTCTCTTTTGAAATGACATAGTGGAATGTGATAACAACTATGAATACATGAAGTGAAATTTATCCTACACCACATGCAAAACTTATGACTGTATCAAATGTAAACTATGTATGCATTATCCAAAGTCAGATTAAGTGTAATTATGTGAATAGTTAATTACACCTTCACCTCCCCTTAAGCACAACTTAGAGGAATGGAGACTCAAGCTAACAATGTAAGATGAGTCTAGACTACTAGGCCATGTTAGGTACCCATGTAAAATATGTAATGCTCCATCCACTACTTCTTCCTCCTCTTCCTCTCACTTGAGGCTTGATTACCGCCACTTTCTTCGCCATAAGAAACAAAAGTTCACTTTACTGCAGTGTAAGTCTCTTTGTGCCATGTTCTTCCAGTCTCCAAAGCTCTATTAGTGCACCATGTTTCCTCCCCCCACCCCTACTTTGGACCTTCACTCCCTTGCCTCCCTTGCCTCCACCCTCTATGATATTCTTGGCTAGCCCCCTCTCCATCTCATCCTCCCCCCCACCTGTTGTCACCTCTTCTCCTTTTCCCACATTTGTGCTCGGTAGTTAGAGTTGTGAACAATAGCAGAACTCTAGATGAGGAAGGATTTCAAGCTGAATTTTTCAAGTTGGGTATCTTTGTCTTGGGTCCCTTTCTTACAACGCTCTTTAATCGAGTGGTTTGCATCGGCTTCCCTGACTCTTGGTCACAACGTATTATCTATCCAATCCATAAATTTGGGCCAACTTTTGACCCTGAAAACTATAGGACCATCATGGTTGGGCATACCTTCGCCAAACTCTATGCAATTGTGCTGAATGATATCCTGTCTAGTGAGCTCGATCAACAACATTGTCAGGTTCAAGGTCAGTCTGGGTTTCGTTCAGATTTTTAGACCACTTATCACATTTTGACTTTATGGGCCATCATTGAGGAGGCTCATCACTACTTAGTAAAAGTTTATTACTGCTTTGTTGACTTTCGCAAAGCCTTCAACTCTGTTCCTTGGGTGGCTCTCTTTTAGCATCTTAGCTATATTAGGATCTCAGAGATTCTTCTTACAACTATTACAAGTTTATACGAGCTCGTTGAGGGTAGATTCAGGACTCCACAGGGGTTCTTTGATCCTATCCAGGGCACTATCGGGGTGAAACAAGGTTGTCCTCTCTCCCCCACTCTTTTTGGCATCTACATCGACGAGCTTGAGGCATTTCTCCGTGATTGCTCGCTCCCTGGCGATGGTTGTTATTTACATCAGGTATTGATATCTATTCTCCTATTTGCTGATGATGTGATTCTCTTAGCATCTTCTCTTGATGGTCTTCAATGGCTCCTTGATGGCTTGGCCTCTTTCTGCGACTCATGTGAGCTAGTTGCAAATCTGGGCAAGATTTGAGTTATGGTCTTAAATTGTTTGAGGACATCTCATCTCCATTTTTACTTCTAGGGTATCGAGATCGAGATTGCATCTTCATATGCTTACTTGGGGGTTAAGTTTTCTGGACCTCTATTCAACCTGAGACCAACCATGCTTCCCAGAGTCAACAAGGGACTCAACTCCCTCGCTATTCTTGAGCAATAGTGCTTTCAACACCACTTCTAGGACACCACGACTAAGATGTCTCTTCTTGACTCCCTGGTCAAGTCGACTGTCCTATATGGCTCTACTATTTTGGGTCCCTCCCTCTTGGAGTCTGATTGGGCCTCTGTTGAGAGAGTCCAAACTCTTTTTCTTCGGCGTATTATTAGATGTCACTGGTTCACACCACACAACATTGTTCTAGCTGAGTTTAGTGCTCACCCTTTCAGATTGGGGACCATTTTTGATTTAGTTTGGCTTCTTCACCGACTTTGGAGCTTTGTTGATTCCTTCGACGATCGTCACAATTATTCCTACTTGACTTACTGTTCTTCTATGGAGATTGTGGGTTCAGACTCTAGTCACAGGTCTTGTTGTTGGTACACCCAGGTCTTTGCTCTCTTGGGCTCGATTGTTATTAGCTTGGATTGTCTTCCCCCCTTCCAGTTTTCTCTAAATGCTCCAACCCATCTTCTTCCACCTCAGCAAGAGTTGAATGAGCATGTTAGACTTGACATCTATAGACAGTATGTTATCACGACTTGGAAGATTCCCCCAGGTGGGCTACGTATACGCATGGCCTTCTATGCTGAGCACTTTCTTGATATCCAGGATGGGATCATCTTATGTCCCTGGTATCTCACTCGTCATTGGACTCATGCTCTTCACATCTCCTTGGGATCTTTTAAGGTGGGATCTCACCGACTACCTACTTAGACTGATCACCAGATTGGTAGGGAGGTCAGGATTTGTCGGCTTTGTCACCTCGGGGAAGTCGAGACCGAGTATTACTTTATTTTTGGTTGTCCCATTTACTATGAGATCCGAGGGAGATTCTACTATTTGTTCAAAGAGTGTCAGTCCCTTCCCTCATTCTTAAGATATATTGACCAACACTGTCTTGCACTATACCTTCAGAAGACCATGCAACTTCACGAGCACACTATACAGCTCCAACTTTGCTTGACATTGACCCCTATGCAACACATCACCTCTTTCTTCAGTCCTACAGTTCCTACCCGAGGATCGAAGCATCCTTTTTGCACTATCTCGGTTCACACCAGATCTGTGAGACCTCACAAAGAGTACACTCGGCAACGTCCCTCTAGTAGACCTCAGAGGCGACCTTCCAGAGTATCTGATTGTCCTAATGTCCACCTTTCCATTCTGGACTACTTCTCGCCTGTGAGAAGTTCTTAGCTGTTATTTCTTTTTCTTGGTTTTTTTGTTGTTTTGCTTTCAAGCTCTTTTTTCGGACATTGTTTGGTGCTCCCCCCTGTTGGCGTTTTCCCTTTATACTGTTTCTAGTCCCATAGACCCTCGTTGGTCTCTTGTTGGACATTAATAAATTTATCTTATCTTATGTTCCATTTTTAAAGCTATTGCTAATTTTTTTTGACACATCCTTGCCACTTCCCTTAATATTTTTCAAGTTGTTTATATTGTCGTCGTAAAAATTTCCCATGTTGCATCATTCTTTCTTGCACACTTCATCTTCTAAATAGAGATTATCTTAAATTGCCACAAACCATTCAACGAGGAGATCTAAAAAGTGTCACTATTGGATGTGTGTAATGTGTTTTCGGGACAACCACACATGTACAAGCATTGTGCCATCTAAAAATCTAGGCAATGCAATATGTTATGAAATTGGGTAATGAAAATGTTAGGGAGCTAGGGAAAGTCATTCTTTAATTGCATCTCTCATTACTACAAAACATGGTGTAGGCATTTAATATCTCATAATAGTAGTCTTTCATTACTTTGACACATGGTTTATGCATTTAATATCTCAAAATAGAGCCTCTCTATTACTATGATTCAATGCAAAGGGACAAGGTCGGTCATACACATACCATTTAGATGTCTAGTAAATTACTCTTAAATCCAAAGATGAACTATTTGAATTGATAGTAATACCTTTTGGGTTGACTAATGTCTACCACTTCCTTGAGGATGTAGAATGACATATTCAAGCCTTTTGTTGCCGCTTATTTTGGTCTATCCAGATGACATCTTTGTGTTTGGAATAATACAACATGAATATTTCCAACATGTTGAGAAAGAGCCCTAAACATTGCAATAACAGAAACTCACGTAATAGACAAAAGTTCCTATTTGGTGTAGAAAACATTGAGTAGAATTGTGATGAAGGGACTTTGTAGGGTCATAAATTTTGATTGGGTTGTCTTATTGAGACAAAATTTGATGAGGATATGTATTGTGGGATACATAATGCAAGGCATCAAATATGGCTCACTAGCTTATAAAATTTACAAATCAATATTCACCACAAAAATGGACTATTGGTGTATTTTATTCTTTTTCTTCATATTCTTCTATCTAGCCTTCTTTGTTTTAGTTATACTTGCAGGTATAGATGCCGGAATTTGCATGCTTATATTCTATGCAACTTTTCTTATTCTATTTGATATTAACTTTCTATAGTCAGAGAAATTGTATAGGACGTGCCATTAAGTGCAAGTTAATGCAAAGTTAAGATAAAATCCCATGAGAACTAATACTTCTAGAGGCATTCCTAGGACCAAAATAAACATTGAAATAGGACCCACTAGCGAGCTAGTTAGGTAAAATATCTTATTCCCACCTACACCTAGTTTGTAATTGTATGCAAACTTCTTTGTTAAATGAGTGACATATAAGTTCTTATTAGAAAACACATAACAGTGATACGGGAAGTACATTAGAGGCAGGTTAAAGGGAACTTTGGACAAGGTAGACATATTTCTATACTTGAAAATATTTTTCAGTAGCCTGAAAGGTAACATGATGGTAACTTGAAAATATTTTCTTGCTACTCGCTTGGTCTTTTTGAGGCTGCCCCTTTTTGTTTTGGTTCTCTTGGTCTCATTGGCTTGTTGTCTTGTAGATTGACATGGGTCTAGATTAAATGTCTTCTTTTGTAACCATGGGGTTTCAGGATCTAGATTAAAACTTGTTTAGGTGGTAGTAGAGCACTGTGTTATCTTTGAGGCCACCCCGGTCACCTTGTTTTATCGGGCGACTTGTTTCAACAAAGGTTTGTTGTAATTATGTTTGGGGTTCATTGAAAATTATATGATATGTAAAGGGTTCCAAGGACCCTTTAAAACTTGTTTTGCTTAATAAAAAACATGATGTTATATCGTATAATTAGTAAAGTTATATAGGACATTTCATTGACAATACTTTGAGTAATAAGCCCTTTTTCTATATACCCTTAATACATTTTATAGGCCTTGTACATTAGTTTTTTTTATATAATGCATAGGTATCCCCGCGACCCATCCCAGTGCTCAGAAGAGGTGAGGCTAATCCTCTACGGGTGGGGCAACAGGCTCGTACTATGGTCCCACCAGAGAAATCTGTAGAGAGGTTTGAACCTGAGACCATGGGGGTAACCCACAACCTCAGGCCTTTTACTTTAGTTGCAAAGGATTTCATGTCTAGCCTTGCTACTTGTGACTTAGCCATGATTACTTTTATGTTGAGTGCAGATAGATTTTAGAAAGTGGGGATCGTGGAAACCTTGATGAAGAGGATCACAATAGAAGACACTTACACGATTCTATTTACCCATGTTTGGTTGACTCTTTAATGTTGTAGAGTATCATTGCTTTTACAGATATATAGTTCTATATAATTACTTGGTCTACAGTTAGGGCTATGATAGTGAGATCACAGAGTTAATTACATTACATCCATAGATAGATAAGATAAGGTGTTCAATTAAATGGTGCCCAATATTCTATGGATGTATCATCCCAAATATCACTAAATAGTAGAAGAGAGCTTGTGATACACAAATTTTTTTGGTCATGCAATACGCAGCTCCATGGGGAATAGTATCACTCTAAATATGTCTAGGATGCCTACCATTGGTTCCTTTAGGTGATGTTCTCCTAGCCAAAATAGATGAGTCATTGCCACATTTGAAGGAGGTAGAAAAAGCATCCAGTTTCGTTGAGAAGATTCATCACATTGAACAAGTTCAACATTTACTTTCGCACACCATCCAAGAGTACAACGAGCAACATGAAAAACATTGTGCACATGCCATCACTCTTAGTTTGATGCCAACATTTGGCTTCATCTCCAAGATGAGGTATTGGAGGGAACCGTAGAAGAAACATCACACTCATTTTTTTGGGCCACAAAAATCCGTGGGAAGGTTGTTGGGAGCGGTTTTGAAATTTATTTACCATCATCCATAGGGATACAAATTATTTTCAATGTTGTTTTCACCTTTGTGAGATACCTCAATAATTGCTGAGAATATTTAGAATGTAGACACAAATAAAAAGGATAGATTATCTTTTAAAATTGATTATTTTATCTATGTTCATGTGAAGACTTAAAAAGGATAACTAATTTCACTCTATCACGTGGTTTGTAAGTCTACATTATCATGCCTTGCAAGACCTATAAACCAAATAATCAGAGGAGGAGCCAAAACAAAATTCATCAATGGATAGAAGAGAAATAGTGGGCCTATGTGGAGCTAAAGAAATTATTATGCTAAAGACTAATATTACAAATTTTTAACATCCTACAAACTTTTTTGATTGAAATAAATTTCTCATGGTGGAGAAGGTAGAAAGTGACATCTTTTGGGACAACTAGTATGCATGACAAATAATTGAATTTAGAATTTGAAATTATTTTATTTCAAAAGACCACGAGATATTAATGATTAAAATTAAATGAACTTATTTTAACTAGGTTTGGGAACCTCCCATTTATTTAGAAAGCACCTCGCCAATAGAAGGAAGCCATGGAAGATAAATCCCAGCTAAGATGTACTTATGGGGAATCCAATTTGGGCCTCCACAATGAGAACACAAAGTCTTAATAGATTAAGATCAACAAGTTGGACAGCTGTACCATAAATTTATAGTTTGGCATCCAGATGACGGTGTCACTAATCTTTTCTAAACTTTAACTAGATCAAAAAGAACTTTGAACACTCGTTGCTTGACTCCCATATCATGTTATGAAAAGCCATCTACATATACGCAAAAGCTTTGAACTCCTCTCCCAGGATTGAAGTAAAAATCATCCCGTTTGGGTAACACTTTGCTGGGATATAAATATTCTCCTGTTAATTCAGTAAGAAGTCGAAAATAAAGGCTATTGATATGAGCTAATGCATCTTCTTCTGAACATTCAGGATGATCCTTCATATATGAAGAAATTGCGGACGCTGTTTGTCCATGGAGCTTGTCATCCTTCATAAGCATATAAGAAAAGGTTAATATTGTACTCACGATTTAAAAGTTATATGTATTTGATTTTCAAATTAAAATGTAAGAAGACAGACCTGAAAGTCATGAACATCATCAACTAAGCGGCCGGTCAACCATAAGAGCTCATAGAATCTTGATTTATTGAGAAATATTTTCTCGATATCAAATTATGATATATGTAACCCGGAAATTGACTTAGCCAATCTCAAAGAAGGGTTTTAAGAAATGCATTATTTTAGGGCAACTTGTGACCATCTTTTAAAAGTAGACGTTCGTAGAAAAAATAAAGTTCACACGTGGAATGCATTTAGAAAGGTGTATTGCATGATTAAATTCATAACCATACATATTGTGACTTATGACTTAGCCAATCTCAAAGAAGGGTTTTAAGAAATATATTATTTTAGTGCAACTTGTGACCGACTGTGAAAGGTAGACATTCATAGAAAAAGAATAAAGTTCACGCGTGGAATGCATTCAAAAAGGTGTATTGCATGATTGGGTTCATAACCATACATATTGTAATTTATGACATAAATTACTAACGTGGTAATATGTTTTATGTAAACTTCTCCAGCATCAGATAGATTTGGTACTTGAAATATAGTGGCAATTATAAAATACTTTCATCGGATATCGATTTCAACATTTTGTTAAAAGTGGTATTCCATGCCACTCTGAGTTTAAAACACTGATAAAGTGTCGTGCCGAGAGAATATTGGAAAAACGGAGTAGAAATATAGAATTTGTTTCCCCCAACTGAATATGAATTATGATAAAAACACATTAGAATAAACCCGAGAGTGAACTCTTCAACGAAATCCGCTTTTATTTAGAAAGCACCCCGACAATAGAAGGAAGCCATGGAAGACAAATCCCAGCTAAGATGTACTTATGGGGAACCGAATTTGGGCCCCCACAACGAGAGCACAAAATCTTAATAGATTAAGATCAACAACTTGGACAGCTGTACAATAAATTTATACTTTGGCATCCAGATGATGGTGTCACTAATCTTTTCTAAACTTTAACTAGATCAAAAAGGACTTTGAACACTCGTTGCTTGACTCCCATATCATGGTATGAAAATCCATCTCCAAATACGTAAAAGCTTTGAACTCCTCTCCCGAGATTGAAGTAAAAATCATCCCGTTTGGGTAACACTTTGTTGGGATTTAAATATTCCCCTGTTAGTTCTGTAAGAAGTTGGAAATAAAGGCTATTGATATGAGCTAATGCCTCTTCTTCTGAACATTCAGGATGATCCTTCATATATGAAGAAATTGCCGACGCTGTTTGTCCATGGAGCTTGTCGTCCTTCATAAGCATATAGAAAAAGTTAATATTGTAATCACGATTTGAAAGTTGTACGCGTGCATTTAATTTTCAAATTAAGATGTAAGCAGACAAACCTCAAAGTCATGAACATCATCAACTAAGCGCCCGGTCAACCATACGAGCTCATAGAATCTTGATTTATTGAGAAATATTTTCTCGATATCATCATCTTCCAAACCAGGAACTGCTAGGAGGATGGGGTGCAATGATAATAGTCCACTTGCTCCGGTCGTCGAGGCAACCTTTATGTACTCATTATAGTTTGGAACATATTGACCTTCTTTCCATTGCGCCGTCTTTAAACTAGCTTCAGCGTATTCGGCCCACTGAAACAAAATATTCATATTAAATACGGAAATAAAAATAAATGTTTCTTTCTTGTAATACTACCCCATTTCTACATAACGTATGAATTAAGATAAGATTATAATTTCAACTAGAACTTATTTAGGGCAAGTATGCATACCGCTTTTGTAATGAACTGCATCATGTCACGTCCTTGGATTTGAGTTGCCTCACTTGTCAATTCACGTAATGTTTTGAAAATAAATGCCACAATTCTCTTGTAATTGTCTGGAATACTTTGTATGATGGAAATGTTCCAACCTTGAACGATAGCCTTGGTAACGAGTTCAACTTGCTCAAGTGTCAAGTAATCATCGAAAAGATCATCTAACAGAGAGACGAGAGTTGCTGCTTTGGCCAAAGCTATTCTGCTGCTACCAAACTCTGCGTTATCAACAGCACTAACTGCCAACAGATAATATTCAATTGAGCGCTCCCTCACTGCAATCAATTTCGAGACTCCAGAATTTTGCCACCAACTGCAATGAAAAATAATCAAATTAATTTGTACTTTAATTTCCAGTTGAATTGGAATCAAAACACAAACGACCATCCCAATTTGAAAAAGTGAGATGATTAATAGCGCCTCATATGGTTGGAAGGTCTAATATGAAGACCACTAATTGACTTAACAAGTGACACGACAAAGTATGGTACAAACTGGGATGTAGATTGTTATGGCGTGGATTTTGTAGGAGATATGGTTTCTGTTAAACCGTAGGAAATATAATGCTGTTATCTAATAATTACCTGGAAAGTTTCTTCGTTTCCATTTTGTATATATATTGCAATATATTGAAATCCAATTTGGCCAAGTCTAAAACGATTTTGTCCTTCAACCTGAAAAATAGAGAAATGTATAAGTAAAAAATTTAAAAAATTAGAATTATGATATTTGTAACCCGGAAAAAGTAATTTGTATGATAACATTGCGCAGCAGCTCTTACCTGGAAACATCCAATTCATATATCTCTATATAACTTCGTGCCTCCCATCGAGAGAAAGTGGAAGGCCATTGATATTGGAGGGCGTATTCAGCCTACATAATCGAAGAGGAGCCGAAATTGTAATCAGTATAAAGCATAAAGTTTGTGTAGCTTCATGGCTTGAAAAACAATCGACAAATTCATTACCTCTTTCAGAAAACTGTCGTGCTCTATATCTTGAGATTTGTCTAATAATTGTCTAAGATAAGCAGAGCTGAAGACTTTAGCGTCTTCCATGACCGCCTCTCCAAGAAATGACATGCTTGAAGCTCTTAAGAGGTTGATCATACTTGTGATCATGTGTTGCTCATCACCACGGGAAATGAAGTGCCCTTTATTGTCCTCGAAGTTGTCGAATACGTCTTTTTTCAATGCACAATCAATAATTAGTGATTTGAAATTGGCTTATAGGTTACTAGATCCATAAAAGAATCACGAATTACGAATTATTCATATGGGTACCTGCGGACACATCATAACGAAAGAGTCGAAGCACTCTGAGTCCCAAAGCCGTGGCATTCAAATCCTTTGTAGCGCTTTCGCAGCCTAATCCTATCCCGGCACTTGCATCCCAACAGCTGCATCCATTTAATACACAATTTTAACACTTGGTATTTTAGTTTTAACAAACCAAATCTAAATTTAACAAGAGAGGATTTTAACACACTTTCTAACGTTAATGCTTGTAAGAGGGAATATGATTTGAAGTACAGACCCGTAAACGAAATCAAGAGCCGCTTTTATTTCAGCCTGAAAATATCGATCTATTCCCAGACATTGCAATGCATCGACCATTTGAAGGCGATGGATTAGATCGCCGTCTCCACCTCCACTGATCTGCGTCTCTTTGAACAAGATTTTGACTTGTTTAACCAGTGTGTCAACACGCTCACGGTATTCAGATGCCTGAAAAATATATCAACGAGTATCAATGAGTATTATGCGTGGAGAAGAAGAATAATATGTAGGAATTAATGAAACGGAGATCATACCCATAGATAGTATGGTGTTTCCATAGATTGCACAAACTCATCATCCCACAGATTTAATGATTTTTCTGGAACTGTTTCCACCGAACTCTGCTCTCCCTTCAAAATACACATGCTCTCTAATCCAAATATCCAATATCCAAAACTGGACAGATTTTTACAAGCTGAATGCTGAATGCTGAATGCTTAATGCTCAATGTTTACTGGTTCCGATCGCTGCTATTTATACTGCCACTGCCAAGTCCCAGCCTTGAATTTTCAGCCTCGTGTTTCTCTTGTGTCTAACAATGCTAATGATTAAAATAATACACAAATATATATGTATTCCTCACAGGTCAAGGAGGTGGTCGAAGTTTCCCTGAGAGGCGTGGGAAATATGAAATGCTTTTGGCTTTCCAAATGCCACTCCATCTGATTGCTCACGTGCATATGCATTGGAAATCATACTCAACATTACGAATGCCTTCAAAAATTAAAATATTTTGTCTAGCTTTTCAACATGCTCGTTGTGGACAGCCAATATATTAAAAATAACAGATTTGATGTTAGAATATTTGACTGATCACGAGTTCATTATTATTATAATTATAATTGTTTCATTTGGTTATGGTTTTAATAAACTACGTAATGTCAAACTCATAATTTCGTTTATACCAAGTATTTGTTGTCAAACTTATAATTTCGTTTATACCACGTGTTTGTTGATCGATTAAATTTGCAACTACTGAGATATGTTATAAAATGTAGATTGTTTGTTTCATTTGTAATCTGAATAAGAAAAATAATAATAAACAAACTCTTGATTATGAATTTATTTAATAAATATAGTTAAAACAATTCAATTAAAATATGAAACCCCATGAAAAGCACATGTCAACTAAAAGGTACAAGTATCGAAATATAATATTTTTAAAAAGAATTGAAATAAAAAAGACAACTCTCTACCCTATTTAATTAACTTTTTTTGGTTTTGTTAAAATTAAAAAACTCAAAAAAGAGGAAAACAAAAATGGAATTAAATGCTAAGTAAGAAAAATACCTAGTGACTTGCCTCCACACGACCCATGGTTGTGGGGAATTTAGAAGCTCTAGATTCAACTTTTTCTTGATATGCATGAATTTATGGCGAAGAATCCTCAGAAGAGCCTTCTAAATATAGCGTAAGGCTTTGATTTTTGCACAGGAAAATCGTTCAAATCAACGGTCCTGAGATCAACAAGAATGCCAATCAACAATGTACGAAGATCTCTCTAAGGTGACTATGTAGTGGCAATCCAAGGGCTTTGATACCATGTAATATTTGTCCCTCGACAACAATCGAATATTTAGAGGTTATTGAACAGTACAAAAGAAAGAGAGACAAAAAGGATAAGAACAAACTATATTCTCGTTAATGATGTAATAATAGCTTAATACAATAGATGATGAATGAGTAAAGTGTAGATGTGCCTCCTTATATAGACAAGGAAATAAGAGACCGTGACAACTAAGGTGAAATCACGTCATATATGTATATATATTCTTTATCCATGTTTTCTCTCGAACATTTAAAATTTCCCTATATATTTTGTAATCTCTCTCTAAAATTGGCAAAAACATTCATAATCTTTGAAACATGTCCCCCCATCCCACACTGTCCTTGTCTTAGAAATGCAGAGTAGCGTTGGAGCCAATAGAGTCAGAATTGAGTGACAGATGTAATAGAAGAATGATTGAGTACAGATTTTGCTTCTGAGTCTTCTCACATTTCTCGATATTACAAACTACACCGTGAACATAGAATTATAATTAAATATAGTATGTGGAAATTGTAGTTTTAATCACATTTAAGATATCTAGACCACTCAATTGTTGTGGTCTGTTGGATGTTGACACATGTGCATCAAATAAATATTAGAGTTTTTTGAAGCTTGACAATTTTCTTTGACCAGATTTCTCCACTTTGGATGATTTGGCCATTTAAAATAGCACCTTTTCTAGAAACTTTGATTTCAAACTTAGTTATAATCTTTTAATTTATAATATGAAGTCAATACATCTAATTCATCATTTTCATTTAGCAAAGTATTGATTATCATGCCACATTCACTAGTAGAGAAAACAAATCCACAATTACATGAAATGTGAGGAGACTGGCCATAAATTTTTATTATAATACATGTTAATCTAAAGTTTCCATGTTTTCAACCCTAGCAAAACTTAGGTTCTCGATCTGTAGGAAAAGAAAGGTTCAATGTTTTCAAGCCTAGCATTTAGGCAATTTCTTGTTGTTTCCATGTTTTCAACCCTAGCATTTGGGTTCTCAATCTCTAGGAAAAGAAAGATTTAAAATGGGTAAGCCCATTTTTGATTGATTTGAGGGAACCTCCGAATTTCACATTTAATCAGAATGACTTGTGCAATAGGTTTTCTCGAAAGCTTTGTTCTAACTCCGCAGATTGCCTCTTCCATCTTTCTAGCTATTGATTAACTTTTTTGGACACATCCTTGCCACTTCCCTTAATATTTTTCAAGAATCTATTTATACTGTCGTCATAAAAATCTCCCATGTTTCTTTCTTGCACACTCCGTCTTCTAAATAGAGGTTATCTTAAATTTCCACAAACCATTCAACGATGAGGAGACCTATAATGTGTCACTATTAGATGTGCGTGATGCATTTTTTGGGACAACCACACATGTAAAGCATCGTTGCATCTAAAAGTCTAGGCAATGCAATATTTTATGAAATTGGATAATGAAAGTGCTAGGGAGCTAGGGAATGTCCTACATTAATTACTTCTCTCATTACTATAAAACATGGTGTAGGCATTTAATATCTCAAAATAGTCTCTCATTACTACAAAACATAGTGTATGCATTTTATATCTCAAAATGGACCTTCTCTATTACCAACGATTCAATGCAAAGAGACAGGGTCGGTCATACACATAGCATTTAGATGTCTAGGTAATTACTCTTAAAACCAAGGATGAACTATTTGAATGGATAGTAATACCTTTTGGGTTGACTACTGTCTCTACCACTTCCTTGAGGACAAAGAATGACATTTTTCGACCTTTCTCTGCCGCTTATTTTGGTCTATCTGGATGACATATTCGTGTTTGGAATAATAGGGGATGAAGATATCCAACATGTTGAGAAATATCCCTAAACATTGCAATAAGAGAAACTCGGGCAATAAACAAAAGTTCCGACTTGGCGCGGAAAACATTTAGTAGAATTGTGATGAAGGGACTTTGTAGGGTCATAAATTTTGACTAGGTTATCCTATTGACACAGAACTTGATTAGGATATGTACTGTGGGACACATAATGTGAGGCATCAAATATGGGTCACTAGCTTGCAAGATTTTCATATCAATATTTACGTAAGAAATTTTCAGCACTTATTAAGCTTAGACTTCTGATTGCATCAGTTGGCGCAGTGTTGTACTTTTGTGGTCACCAGAAAAAAACTTTTTCTGATTTTTTTTTATGGCATTCATACTAATTTCTCCAAATTTTTGTAGAAAACTAATAGAGGCCCTGAGAAAGTCAATGGTGTTGGATTCATTTATGAGCTCAATCCTCTAGGATCACCTTAAAATTCAAAATGATTCTTTTAACGATGGATTAGATTGATATTGGACATTACATCACACTAAATGTGAATATGTTTGCTTGCATCTACACACGAAAGGTCAAGAGGTATGATTAGAAAATATGATGACACGTGTGTTTCACTCCTATGGCACGAGACAACTAACATGGCAACGATTAAATGATCAAGGAATTAAGAAGGGAATGCAAAGTTAAGATAATATAAGATCACATTAGACCTAATGCTTTTAGAGGTATTCCTAGGACACAAATAAGTATGTGAACATGACTCAATAGTGAGCTAGCTAGGTAATTATCTTATTCACACCTAAACCTACATTACATCCATAGGTGAATAAGATAAGGTGTTCAATTAAATGGCACCCAATATCATGTGGATGTATCATCCCAAGTATCCCTAAATACTAGAAGAGAGCATGGTATACGCAATTTCTTTTGATCATGCAATACGAGGCTCCACAGGGTATAGAATCACTCTAAACATGTTTAGGATGCCTGCCATTGGTTCCTTCAGGTGATGTTCTCCTAGCCAAAATAAATGAGCCATTTCCATATTTGAAGGAGGTAGAGAAAACATCCACTTTCGTTGAGAAGAAGATTCATCACATCGAACAACAAGCTCAAGATGTACTTTTGCATACCATCCAAGAGTATAATGAGCAACATATAATTTTTTTTGAACATGCCATCACTCTTATGTTGATGCCAATATTTGGTTTCATCACCAAGAAGAGATACTGGAGGGAACCATAGTAGAAACATCACACTCATTTTTATGGGCCACACCATATGCGAGGGAAGGTTGTTGGGAACAGTTTTGAAATGTATTCACAATCATTCATAGGGATACAAATTATTTTCAACGTGATACCTCAACAATTGCTGAGAATATTAAGAATGGAGACGCAAATAAAAAGGATACCTTATCTTTTAAAGTTGATTATATTATCTATGTTCACGTGAAGAGTTAAAAAGGATAACTAATTGCACTCTATCATGTGGTTTGTAACTCTACATTATCATTCGTTGCAAGATCTATGAATCAAATACTTAGAGGAGGAGCAGAATCAAAATAAATTAATGGATAGAAGAGAAACAATGAGCCTTTGTGTAACTAAATAAATTGTTATGCCCAACACAAGTATTACAAATTTTAAACATCCAACAACCTTTTTAGATTGAAATAAATATCTCATGGTGGATAAGGTTGAAAGTGTCATCTATTGGTAGAACTAGTATGTATGACCAATAATTAAATTTGGAATATGGAATTATTTTATTTCAAAAGACAACAAGGTGTTAATGAGTAAAATGAATTAAACTTAATTCATAATCAGGTTTGGGAACCTCCCCTTTATTGCTAAAACAAACTTCGCAATCCGCTCGTAAAGATCTTAAGATTTTATTTAAAAAATCATGCCATGAGAGCATGTTCTTTTCATGCATTGAGTGGCCCATTAATCGAGCTATAGCCAGTGGCAAACGTTCATGGGGCTACATGTATGGTATCAATTAATTGTGTCAATTATCTTATTGTAGCTATGCTAGAGAAAATCTTATTGAGCACATGGAACAAAGCATCTGATTGAACCCACACGAAACCCAAGAATAAACAAATCCCCCTTATTTCAGAGGCTCCATGCCTCTGTTTTATGTCGATTTTAATGTAAAATATAATTTATTACCTTACCGAATGGCGATGCCATACTTAGTTAATGCAAGACCATGTTATTGACTCATTTTGACTTTCCCAATTCACTTTTCATGGCTAAAGTAAAAGACTGTTACGATCTTTTGTATAAGATTATGATGAACATGATTATTGTACGACATAATTCAGCAATAGTCTGAATAAATACTTCACTTTACGCTCCCCAAGCACACTTGATTATCCTCCCAATCTTCTTTTTAACATGTAATTTCTCCCCCCCCCGCCATGCCATAGTTCTTTTTCCATTTAGTCAAATTCAAAGTCTCTTAAAATATTTCAATTTCAACACTTGTTCTTTTAGATACTGGCTTTATTGCTCCATATACGTATCTCCAATACTGTTAAGAAATATTTGACTCACAATGTACTTGGCATTGCCCATGCACTTCGTTTTTCTTTTATTTATGCTTTTAGCTGTTGGGAGTTGCATGCCTGCGTTCTATGTAGTTGCTCTTATTCTGGAAGTTGCTTACTCATACCTGATTGTAGTATAGAGTGGATCTAATATTGTACGTTTTAATATAATGCAATAATGGAATATTTAGTTTTCGCCCATTCATCAATCTAATAAGTTACGTTTATGCTTTCTCTTTCAATTACAACTGTCGAATCTTGACTCACATATGTCAACGAGCATCAATAACATTATAGCAGTTACCAGTTTTGGTAAATTTAAACACGAATTTCCTAGAGTCCATTGAGAGATCTAAGTTATAATTTTGAAGTATGAATCAACCCTATGATCCATTTAAGAGCTTGACTGAAGTGCAATTTTGCGACCTAACATGCCTCAAAAAGATGTTTCTTTACACATTTCGAGAACACGTCAACATATAACATCCACTATGGTTAGAAGTCCTCGATTTATTTTTTCTTCTTGATAGATTCAGATTGAAGTGTTCGTATAGACGAGAAAAGAATTCATTGGATGTTTTGTTTTCAACTTGGGTCAAGCCTCATTACATCTTCGGGGAGAGATAGAGTATGTTGTTGGCTTCATGCGCTGCAGAAAATAGATCCGAGAGTGAAGTAGCTCAAATTCAAAAAAAATTACTTATGCTTGTGATAGCATGAAATCTTGGATCCACAATCTATTGTGACATTAAAATCTCCTAAAATGTTAAAGATCATCTATAATTTTAGGATAGAATATAGCACATTGAGATGACCATTATCCAATTTGAGATCTTGTTCAAGGAGACATTATTTTTCTTGAGTGAATTGCAAAAGGGACCCAAAACCGTCAAACTTGCAAATCTCAAAAACCATCCTTCAAAAAAAGCAATAGGGGTCGGAGGTCGATCCCACGGAGCATCAAAAAGCTCATAGAGAATTTACATTAACAAAAGTATAAAGATCACTAGTTATAGAAAAGCAAAAATACCAAATAAGAAAAGACACAATCAAGAGAAAAAACAAGGGCGCTTTAAGAGGGATAGCTTTGTCATCTACCAGGTCCTTTAGCTCTCGATCCCACCAGAGAAGGCTATCGATAGCCTTTCCCCAGGTCCTTCCCACATTTGTCCTAACAATGCCTTTTCTTTTCTTCTTTTCTCGATGTTTCTTGATAGAAGAACCACCTCCACAATGCATTTATGCACCATGCCTCTATTAATTGTGATCGAATTCTCTATCTCACCCTTAAGCCTTTTGATTCGTTCCTTGCTTGTTGCACAACCTAGAAAATCATTTTTCATTTTCATGTTTTCAACCCTAACATTTGGGTTATCGATCGTTAGGAAAAGAAAGATTTAATATTGGTAAGCTAATTTTTGTTCGAGTTGAGGGAGCTTCCTAATTTCACCTCTAATCCCAAGGAATTGTGTAATAAGTTCCTCGAGACCTCCATTTGAACTCCCCAGATTGACTCTTCCTTTTTTTCAGCTATTGATAAATTATTTTGACACGTCCTTGCCACATCCCTTACTGTCTTCCAGGAAGCGATTTACACCGTGTTCATAAAATTTCCCATGTCACATCATCCTCTCTTGTTTGCTCCGCATTCTAAATAGAGGGGACTTTCCATGCATTGGCATGCAAGAGCTGTTGTCAACGTTAAATTTGAGACTTAGCCTTGTTCTGAATGATCAACCAACCCCACATAGCAATCATCAGCATTAATATGGACTCAGACTTGCTCAAGAAAACATTGCTAACGTGTTAATTTATCTTAATTTTAAATCATGCTCAAGATAACATTATTAATGTAGAGCTTTATCTTAATTAAGAACAAATAGTGTTGGATGCTATTAATTCAAAACTTGTGGTAATAAATAATAGGGAGCATCTATATGCACCAATACTGTGACAAAAGTCATTTCATGAACTGCGAAGAATATTCAACTATTCGACATGATAGAGGTGAACGGTGAAGGTGCATAGATGTACGGTTTTCCCTTGTCCAAACAATATGGATATTGACTTAGCGAATCTCAAAGAAGGGTTTTAAGAAATATATTATTTTATTGCAACTTGTGACCAACTGTAAAAAGTACACATTCGTAGAAAAAATAAAGTTCATATGTCGAATGCATTCAAAAAGGTGTATTGTATGATTATTCATAACCATACATATTGTAATTTATGACATGAATTATTAACGCGGTAATATGTTTCATGTAAACTTCACCAGCATGAGATAGATTTGGTACTTGAAATATAATGGCAATTAAACAATACTGTCATCAGATGTCGATTTCAACATTTTGCTAAAAGTGGTATTCCATGCCACTCTGAATATAAAACAGTGATAAAGTGTCGTGCCTTGAGAATATTGGAAAAACGGAGTAGAAATATGGATTTTTTCCCCCCCAACTGAATATGAATTATGATAAAAAGACATTAGAATAAACTCGAGAGTCATATCCTCAATGAAATCCTCTTTTATTTAGAAGGCACCACGACAATAGAAGGAAGCCATGGAAGATAAATCCTAGCTAAGATGTACTTACGGGGAATCAAATTTGGGCCTCCACAACGAGAACACAAAATCTTAATAGATTAAGATCGACAACTTGGACAGCTGTACAATAAATTTATAGTTTGGCATCCAGATGACGGTGTCACTAATCCTTTTTAGACTTTAACTAGATCAAAAAGAACTTTGAACACTCGTTTCTTGACTCATGTATCATGGTATGAAAAGCCATCTCCAAATACGTAAAAGCTTTGAACTCGTCTCCCAAGATTTAAGTAAAAATCATCCTGTTTGGGCAACACTTTGGTGGGATTTAAATATTCTCCTGTTAATTCTGTTAATTCTGTAACGAGCTCAACATGTACTTTTGCATACCATCCAAGAGCATAATGAGCAACATAAAAAGAATTTCAAACATGCCATCACTCTTAGATTGATGCCAATATTTGGCTTCATCACCAAGACGAGATACTGGAGGGAACCATTGTAGAGACATCACACTCGATTTTCTAGGCCACAACATATGCGAGGGAAGGTTGTTGGGAACGGTTTTTAAATTTATTCACAATCATTCACAGGGATACAAATTATTTTCAACGTGATACGTCAACAATTGCTGAGAATATTAAGCATGTAGATGCAAATACAAAGGATACCTTATCTTTTAAAGTTGATTATATTATCTATGTTCACGTGAAGAGTTAAAAAGGATAACTAATTGCACTCTATCATGTGGTTTGTAAGTCTACATTATCATTTGTTGCAAGAACTATGAACCAAATACTCAGAGGAGGAGCAGAAAAAAAAATCATTAATGGATAGAAGAGAAACAATGAGCCCTTGTGTAACTAAAGAAATTGCAATGCTCAACACCAGTATTACAAATTTTAAGCGTCCAACAACCTTTTTTTATTGAAATAAATATCTCATGGTGGAGAAGGTTGAAAGTGTCATCTATTGGTAGAACTAGTATGTATGACCAATAATTAAATTTGGAATTTGGAATTATTTTATTTCGAAAGACAACAAGGTATTAATGACTATAATTAAATGAACTTAATTCATAATCAGGTTTTTGGAACCTCCCATTTATTGCTAATACAAACTTCCCAATCCGGTTGTAAAGATCTTAAGATTTTATTTAAAAAATCGTGCCATGAGAGCATGCTCTTTTCATGCATTGAACGGCCCATTAATCGAGCTAGAGCCAGTGGCAAACGTTCAGGGGGCGACGTGTATGATGTCAATTAATTGTGTCAATTCTCTTATTGTAGCTATGCTAGAGAAAATCTTATCGAGCGCATGGAACAAAGCATCTGATTGAACCCACACGAAACCCAAGAATAAACAAATTCCCCCTTATTTCAGAGGCTCCACACCTCAGTTTTATGTCAATTTTATTGTAAAATATAACTTATTACCATACCAGATGGTGATGCCATACTTAGTTAATGCAAGACCATGTTATTGACTCATTTTGACTTTCCCAGTTCACTTTTCACGGCTAAAGTAAAAGACTATTACGATCTTTTGTATAAGATTATGATGGACATGATTATTGTACGACATAATTCAGCAATAGTTTGAAGAAATACTTCACTTTACACTCCCCAAGCACACTTGATTATCCTCCCAATTTTTTTTTTAACATGTAATTTTCCCCCCCATGGCACACTTCTTTTTCCATTTAGTCAAATTCAAAGTCTCTTCAAATACTTCAATTTCAGCACTTGCTCTTTTAGAGATTGGCTTTATTGCTCCATATACATATCTCCAATATTGTTAAGAAATATTTGACTCACAATGTACTTGGCATTTCCCATGCACTTTGTTTTTCTTTTATTTATACTTTTAGCTGCTGGGAGTTGCATGCCTACATTCTATGTAGTTGCCCTTATTTTGGAAATTGCTTACTCATACCTGATTGTAGTATAAAGTGGATCAAATATTGTACTTTTTAATATAATGGAATGTTTAGTTTTAGCCGATTTATCAATCTAATAATTACGTTCATGCTTTCTCCTTCAATTACAACTGTCTGATCTTGACTCCAATATGTTAGTCAGTATCAACATCATTATAGCAGTTACCAGTTTTGGTAAATTTAAACACAAATTTCCTAGAGTCCATTGAGAGATCTAAGTTATAATTTTGAAGTATGAATCAACCCTGTGATCTATTTAAGAGCTTGACTCAAGTGCAATTTTGCGACCTAACATGCCTCAAAAAGATGTTTTGTTACACATTCCGAGAACAAGTCAACATATAACATCCACTATGGTTAGAAGTCCTCAATTTATCTGGTCTTCCTAATAGATTCAGATTGAAGTGTTCATATAGACGAGAAAAGAATCCATTTTATGTTTTGTTTTCGACTTGGGTCAAGCCTCATTACATCATCTGGGAAAGATAGAGTATGTTGTTGGCCTCATGTGTTGCAGAAAATAGAGTGGAGAGTGAAGTAGCCCGAATTCAAAATATTTTACTTATGCTTGTCATAGAATGAAATCTTGGAGCCACATTCTATTGTGACATTAAAATCTCCTAAGCTGTTATAGATCATCTATAATTTCAGGATAGAATATAGCACATTGAGATGACCATTATCCAATTTGAGATCTCGTTCAAGGAGGCATTATTTTTGCTTAAGTGAATTGCAAAAGGGTCCCAAAACCGTTAAACTTGCAAATCCAAAAAACCATCCTTCAAAAAAAGCAATAGGGGTCGGAGGTCAATCCCATGGAGCATCAAAAAGCTCATAGAGAATTTACATTAAAAAAAAGTATAAACATCACTAGTTACAGAAAAGCAAAAATACCAAATAAGAAAAGACACAATCAAGAGAAAAAACAAGGGCGCTTTAAGAGGTATAGCCCCGTCATCTACCAGGTCCTTTAGCTCTTGATCCCATCAGAGAAGGCTTTCGATAGCCTTTCCCCAAGTCCTTCCTTCATTTGTCCTAACAATGCCTTTTCTTTTCTTCTTTTCTCGATGTTTCTTGATAGAAGAACCACCTCCACAATGCATTATGCACCATGCCTCTATTAATTGTGATCAAATTCTCTCTCTCACCCTTAAGTATTTTGATTCGTTCCTTGCTTCTTGCACAACCTAGATAATCATCTGTCATTTCCATGTTTTCAACCTTAACATTTGGGTTCTCGATCGTTGGGAAAAGAAAGATTTAATATTGGTAAGCTATTTTTTGATGGAGTCGAGGGAGCTTCCTAATTTCACCTCTAATCCCAAGCACTTGTGCAATAAGTTCCTCGAGACCTTCGTTTGAACTCCCCAGATTGGCTCTTCCTTTTTTCCAGCTATTGCTAAATTATTTTGACACGTCCTTGCCTTCCGAGAAGCGGTTTACACCGTGTTCATAAAATTTCCCATGTCACATCATCCTTTCTTGTTTGCTCCACATTCTAGATAGAGGGGACTTTCCATGCATTTTCATGCAAGAGTTGTTATCAACATTAAATTTGAAACTTAGCCTTGTTTTGAATGATCAACCAACCCCACGTAGCAATCATCAACATTAATCTCACCTCAGAGTTGGTGAAGAAAACATTGCTAATGTATAAATTTATCTTAATTTTAAATCATGCTCAAGATAACGTTGTTAATCTAGAGCTTTACTTTAATTAAGAACAAATAGTGTTGGACGCTATTGATTCAAAACTTATGGTAATAAAGAATAGAGAGGATCTATATGCACCAATACGGTGACAAAAGTCATTTCTTGAACCGTGGAGAATATTCAGCTATTCAACATGATAGAGGTGAACGGTGAAGGTGCATAGACGTAAAATTCTCCCTTGTTCAAGCAATATGGATATTAACTTAGCCAATCTCAAAGAAGGGTTTTAAGAAATATATTATTTTAGTGCAACTTGTGACCAACTGTAAAAAGTAGACATTCATAGAAAAAATAAAGTTCACGTGTCGAATGCATTCAAAAAGGTGTATTGTATGATTATTCATAACCATACACATTGTAATTTATGGCATGAATTATTAACGTGCTAATATGTTTCATGTAAGCTTCTCCAGCACGAGATGGATTTGGTACTTGAAATATAGTGACAATTAAACAATACTGTCATCAGATATCGATTTCAACATTTTGTTAAAAGTGGTATTCCATGCCACTCTGAGTTTAAAACAATGATAAAGTGTCGTGCCGTGAGAATACTGGAAAAAGGGAGTAGAAATATAGATTTTCCCCCCCAACTGAATATGATTTTTGATAAAAACAAATTAGAATAAACTCGATAGTCAACTCTTCAATGAAATCCGCTTTTATTTAGAAAGCACCCCGCCAATAGAAGGAAGCCATGGAAGATAAATCCCAGCTAAGATGTACTTATGGGGAATCCAATTTGGGCCTCCACAATGAGAACACAAAATCTTAATAGATTAAGATCAACAAGTTGGACAGCTGTACCATAAATTTATAGTTTGGCATCCAGATGACGGTGTCACTAATCTTTTCTAAACTTTAACTAGATCAAAAAGAACTTTGAACACTCGTTGCTTGACTCCCGTATCATGTTATGAAAAGCCATCTACATATACGCAAAAGCTTTGAACTCCTCTCCCAGGATTGAAGTAAAAATCATCCCGTTTGGGTAACACTTTGCTGGGATATAAATATTCTCCTGTTAATTCAGTAAGAAGTCGAAAATAAAGGCTATTGATATGAGCTAGTGCATCTTCTTCTGAACATTCAGGATGATCCTTCATATATGAAGAAATTGCGGACGCTGTT
Source organism: Cupressus sempervirens (assembly GCA_028749045.1). NCBI lineage: Eukaryota > Viridiplantae > Streptophyta > Pinopsida > Cupressales > Cupressaceae > Cupressus > Cupressus sempervirens. The sequence goes on along the minus strand of CM053789.1, from coordinate 861,157,699 downwards.
TGTCCATGGAGCTTGTCATCCTTCATAAGCATATAAGAAAAGGTTAATATTGTACTCACGATTTAAAAGTTATATGTATTTGATTTTCAAATTAAAATGTAAGAAGACAGACCTGAAAGTCATGAACATCATCAACTAAGCGGCCGGTCAACCATAAGAGCTCATAGAATCTTGATTTATTGAGAAATATTTTCTCGATATCAAATTATGATATATGTAACCCGGAAATTGACTTAGCCAATCTCAAAGAAGGGTTTTAAGAAATGCATTATTTTAGGGCAACTTGTGACCATCTTTTAAAAGTAGACGTTCGTAGAAAAAATAAAGTTCACACGTGGAATGCATTTAGAAAGGTGTATTGCATGATTAAATTCATAACCATACATATTGTGACTTATGACTTAGCCAATCTCAAAGAAGGGTTTTAAGAAATATATTATTTTAGTGCAACTTGTGACCGACTGTGAAAGGTAGACATTCATAGAAAAAGAATAAAGTTCACGCGTGGAATGCATTCAAAAAGGTGTATTGCATGATTGGATTCATAACCATACATATTGTAATTTATGACATAAATTACTAACGTGGTAATATGTTTTATGTAAACTTCTCCAGCATCAGATAGATTTTGGTACTTGAAATATAGTGGCAATTATAAAATACTTTCATCGGATATCGATTTCAACATTTTGTTAAAAGTGGTATTCCATGCCACTCTGAGTTTAAAACACTGATAAAGTGTCGTGCCGAGAGAATATTGGAAAAACGGAGTAGAAATATAGAATTTGTTTCCCCCAACTGAATATGAATTATGATAAAAACACATTAGAATAAACCCGAGAGTGAACTCTTCAACGAAATCCGCTTTTATTTAGAAAGCACCCCGACAATAGAAGGAAGCCATGGAAGACAAATCCCAGCTAAGATGTACTTATGGGGAACCGAATTTGGGCCCCCACAACGAGAGCACAAAATCTTAATAGATTAAGATCAACAACTTGGACAGCTGTACAATAAATTTATACTTTGGCATCCAGATGATGGTGTCACTAATCTTTTCTAAACTTTAACTAGATCAAAAAGGACTTTGAACACTCGTTGCTTGACTCCCATATCATGGTATGAAAATCCATCTCCAAATACGTAAAAGCTTTGAACTCCTCTCCCGAGATTGAAGTAAAAATCATCCCGTTTGGGTAACACTTTGTTGGGATTTAAATATTCCCCTGTTAGTTCTGTAAGAAGTTGGAAATAAAGGCTATTGATATGAGCTAATGCCTCTTCTTCTGAACATTCAGGATGATCCTTCATATATGAAGAAATTGCCGACGCTGTTTGTCCATGGAGCTTGTCGTCCTTCATAAGCATATAGAAAAAGTTAATATTGTAATCACGATTTGAAAGTTGTACGCGTGCATTTAATTTTCAAATTAAGATGTAAGCAGACAAACCTCAAAGTCATGAACATCATCAACTAAGCGCCCGGTCAACCATACGAGCTCATAGAATCTTGATTTATTGAGAAATATTTTCTCGATATCATCATCTTCCAAACCAGGAACTGCTAGGAGGATGGGGTGCAATGATAATAGTCCACTTGCTCCGGTCGTCGAGGCAACCTTTATGTACTCATTATAGTTTGGAACATATTGACCTTCTTTCCATTGCGCCGTCTTTAAACTAGCTTCAGCGTATTCGGCCCACTGAAACAAAATATTCATATTAAATACGGAAATAAAAATAAATGTTTCTTTCTTGTAATACTACCCCATTTCTACATAACGTATGAATTAAGATAAGATTATAATTTCAACTAGAACTTATTTAGGGCAAGTATGCATACCGCTTTTGTAATGAACTGCATCATGTCACGTCCTTGGATTTGAGTTGCCTCACTTGTCAATTCACGTAATGTTTTGAAAATAAATGCCACAATTCTCTTGTAATTGTCTGGAATACTTTGTATGATGGAAATGTTCCAACCTTGAACGATAGCCTTGGTAACGAGTTCAACTTGCTCAAGTGTCAAGTAATCATCGAAAAGATCATCTAACAGAGAGACGAGAGTTGCTGCTTTGGCCAAAGCTATTCTGCTGCTACCAAACTCTGCGTTATCAACAGCACTAACTGCCAACAGATAATATTCAATTGAGCGCTCCCTCACTGCAATCAATTTCGAGACTCCAGAATTTTGCCACCAACTGCAATGAAAAATAATCAAATTAATTTGTACTTTAATTTCCAGTTGAATTGGAATCAAAACACAAACGACCATCCCAATTTGAAAAAGTGAGATGATTAATAGCGCCTCATATGGTTGGAAGGTCTAATATGAAGACCACTAATTGACTTAACAAGTGACACGACAAAGTATGGTACAAACTGGGATGTAGATTGTTATGGCGTGGATTTTGTAGGAGATATGGTTTCTGTTAAACCGTAGGAAATATAATGCTGTTATCTAATAATTACCTGGAAAGTTTCTTCGTTTCCATTTTGTATATATATTGCAATATATTGAAATCCAATTTGGCCAAGTCTAAAACGATTTTGTCCTTCAACCTGAAAAATAGAGAAATGTATAAGTAAAAAATTTAAAAAATTAGAATTATGATATTTGTAACCCGGAAAAAGTAATTTGTATGATAACATTGCGCAGCAGCTCTTACCTGGAAACATCCAATTCATATATCTCTATATAACTTCGTGCCTCCCATCGAGAGAAAGTGGAAGGCCATTGATATTGGAGGGCGTATTCAGCCTACATAATCGAAGAGGAGCCGAAATTGTAATCAGTATAAAGCATAAAGTTTGTGTAGCTTCATGGCTTGAAAAACAATCGACAAATTCATTACCTCTTTCAGAAAACTGTCGTGCTCTATATCTTGAGATTTGTCTAATAATTGTCTAAGATAAGCAGAGCTGAAGACTTTAGCGTCTTCCATGACCGCCTCTCCAAGAAATGACATGCTTGAAGCTCTTAAGAGGTTGATCATACTTGTGATCATGTGTTGCTCATCACCACGGGAAATGAAGTGCCCTTTATTGTCCTCGAAGTTGTCGAATACGTCTTTTTTCAATGCACAATCAATAATTAGTGATTTGAAATTGGCTTATAGGTTACTAGATCCATAAAAGAATCACGAATTACGAATTATTCATATGGGTACCTGCGGACACATCATAACGAAAGAGTCGAAGCACTCTGAGTCCCAAAGCCGTGGCATTCAAATCCTTTGTAGCGCTTTCGCAGCCTAATCCTATCCCGGCACTTGCATCCCAACAGCTGCATCCATTTAATACACAATTTTAACACTTGGTATTTTAGTTTTAACAAACCAAATCTAAATTTAACAAGAGAGGATTTTAACACACTTTCTAACGTTAATGCTTGTAAGAGGGAATATGATTTGAAGTACAGACCCGTAAACGAAATCAAGAGCCGCTTTTATTTCAGCCTGAAAATATCGATCTATTCCCAGACATTGCAATGCATCGACCATTTGAAGGCGATGGATTAGATCGCCGTCTCCACCTCCACTGATCTGCGTCTCTTTGAACAAGATTTTGACTTGTTTAACCAGTGTGTCAACACGCTCACGGTATTCAGATGCCTGAAAAATATATCAACGAGTATCAATGAGTATTATGCGTGGAGAAGAAGAATAATATGTAGGAATTAATGAAACGGAGATCATTATACCCATAGATAGTATGGTGTTTCCATAGATTGCACAAACTCATCATCCCACAGATTTAATGATTTTTCTGGAACTGTTTCCACCGAACTCTGCTCTCCCTTCAAATTACACATGCTCTCTAATCAGAATATCCAATATCCAAAACTGGACAGATTTTTACAAGCTGAATGCTGAATGCTGAATGCTTAATGCTCAATGTTTACTGCTTCCGATCGCTGCTATTTATACTGCCACTGCCAAGTCCCAGCCTTGAATTTTCAGCCTCGTGTTTCTCTTGTGTCTAACAATGCTAATGATTAAAATAATACACAAATATATATGTATTCCTCACAGGTCAAGGAGGTGGTCGAAGTTTCCCTGAGAGGCGTGGGAAATATGAAATGCTTTTGGCTTTCCAAATGCCACTCCATCTGATTGCTCACGTGCATATGCATTGGAAATCATACTCAACATTACGAATGCCTTCAAAAATTAAAATATTTTGTCTAGCTTTTCAACATGCTCGTTGTGGACAGCCAATATATTAAAAATAACAGATTTGATGATAGAATATTTGACTGATCACGAGTTCATTATTATTATAATTATAATTGTTTCATTTGGTTATGGTTTTAATAAACTACGTAATGTCAAACTCATAATTTCGTTTATACCAAGTATTTGTTGTCAAACTTATAATTTCGTTTATACCACGTGTTTGTTGATCGATTAAATTTGCAACTACTGAGATATGTTATAAAATGTAGATTGTTTGTTTCATTTGTAATCTGAATAAGAAAAATAATAATAAACAAACTCTTGATTATGAATTTATTTAATAAATATAGTTAAAACAATTCAATTAAAATATGAAATCCCATGACAAGCACATGTCAACTAAAAGGTACAAGTATCGAAATATAATATTTTTAAAAAGAATTGAAATAAAAAAGACAACTCTCTACCCTATTTAATTAACTTTTTTTGGTTTTGTTAAAATTAAAAAACTCAAAAAAGAGGAAAACAAAAATGGAATTAAATGCTAAGTAAGAAAAATACCTAGTGACTTGCCTCCACACGACCCATGGTTGTGGGGAATTTAGAAGCTCTAGATTCAACTTTTTCTTGATATGCATGAATTTATGGCGAAGAATCCTCAGAAGAGCCTTCTAAATATAGCGTAAGGCTTTGATTTTTGCACAGGAAAATCGTTCAAATCAACAGTCCTGAGATCAACAAGAATGCCAATCAACAATGTACGAAGATCTCTCTAAGGTGACTATGTAGTGGCAATCCAAGGGCTTTGATACCATGTAATATTTGTCCCTCGACAACAATCGAATATTTAGAGGTTATTGAACAGTACAAAAGAAAGAGAGACAAAAAGGATAAGAACAAACTATATTCTCGTTAATGATGTAATAATAGCTTATTACAATAGATGATGAATGAGTATAGTGTAGATGTGCCTCCTTATATAGACAAGGAAATAAGAGACCGTGACAACTAAGGTGAAATCACGTCATATATGTATATATATTCTTTATCCATGTTTTCTCTCGAACATTTAAAATTTCCCTATATATTTTGTAATCTCTCTCTAAAATTGGCAAAAACATTCATAATCTTTGAAACATGTCCCCCCATCCCACACTGTCCTTGTCTTAGAAATGCAGAGTAGCGTTGGAGCCAATAGAGTCAGAATTGAGTGACAGATGTAATAGAAGAATGATTGAGTACAGATTTTGCTTCTGAGTCTTCTCACATTTCTCGATATTACAAACTACACCGTGAACATAGAATTATAATTAAATATAGTATGTGGAAATTGTAGTTTTAATCACATTTAAGATATCTAGACCACTCAATTGTTGTGGTCTGTTGGATGTTGACACATGTGCATCAAATAAATATTAGAGTTTTTTGAAGCTTGACAATTTTCTTTGACCAGATTTCTCCACTTTGGATGATTTGGCCATTTAAAATAGCACCTTTTCTAGAAACTTTGATTTCAAACTTAGTTATAATCTTTTAATTTATAATATGAAGTCAATACATCTAATTCATCATTTTCATTTAGCAAAGTATTGATTATCATGCCACATTCACTAGTAGAGAAAACAAATCCACAATTACATGAAATGTGAGGAGACTGGCCATAAATTTTTATTATAATACATGTTAATCTAAAGTTTCCATGTTTTCAACCCTAGCAAAACTTAGGTTCTCGATCTGTAGGAAAAGAAAGGTTCAATGTTTTCAAGCCTAGCATTTAGGCAATTTCTTGTTGTTTCCATGTTTTCAACCCTAGCATTTGGGTTCTCAATCTCTAGGAAAAGAAAGATTTAAAATGGGTAAGCCCATTTTTGATTGATTTGAGGGAACCTCCGAATTTCACATTTAATCAGAATGACTTGTGCAATAGGTTTTCTCGAAAGCTTTGTTCTAACTCCGCAGATTGCCTCTTCCATCTTTCTAGCTATTGATTAACTTTTTTGGACACATCCTTGCCACTTCCCTTAATATTTTTCAAGAATCTATTTATACTGTCGTCATAAAAATCTCCCATGTTTCTTTCTTGCACACTCCGTCTTCTAAATAGAGGTTATCTTAAATTTCCACAAACCATTCAACGATGAGGAGACCTATAATGTGTCACTATTAGATGTGCGTGATGCATTTTTTGGGACAACCACACATGTAAAGCATCGTTGCATCTAAAAGTCTAGGCAATGCAATATTTTATGAAATTGGATAATGAAAGTGCTAGGGAGCTAGGGAATGTCCTACATTAATTACTTCTCTCATTACTATAAAACATGGTGTAGGCATTTAATATCTCAAAATAGTCTCTCATTACTACAAAACATAGTGTATGCATTTTATATCTCAAAATGGACCTTCTCTATTACCAACGATTCAATGCAAAGAGACAGGGTCGGTCATACACATAGCATTTAGATGTCTAGGTAATTACTCTTAAAACCAAGGATGAACTATTTGAATGGATAGTAATACCTTTTGGGTTGACTACTGTCTCTACCACTTCCTTGAGGACAAAGAATGACATTTTTCGACCTTTCTCTGCCGCTTATTTTGGTCTATCTGGATGACATATTCGTGTTTGGAATAATAGGGGATGAAGATATCCAACATGTTGAGAAATATCCCTAAACATTGCAATAAGAGAAACTCGGGCAATAAACAAAAGTTCCGACTTGGCGCGGAAAACATTTAGTAGAATTGTGATGAAGGGACTTTGTAGGGTCATAAATTTTGACTAGGTTATCCTATTGACACAGAACTTGATTAGGATATGTACTGTGGGACACATAATGTGAGGCATCAAATATGGGTCACTAGCTTGCAAGATTTTCATATCAATATTTACGTAAGAAATTTTCAGCACTTATTAAGCTTAGACTTCTGATTGCATCAGTTGGCGCAGTGTTGTACTTTTGTGGTCACCAGAAAAAAACTTTTTCTGATTTTTTTTTATGGCATTCATACTAATTTCTCCAAATTTTTGTAGAAAACTAATAGAGGCCCTGAGAAAGTCAATGGTGTTGGATTCATTTATGAGCTCAATCCTCTAGGATCACCTTAAAATTCAAAATGATTCTTTTAACGATGGATTAGATTGATATTGGACATTACATCACACTAAATGTGAATATGTTTGCTTGCATCTACACACGAAAGGTCAAGAGGTATGATTAGAAAATATGATGACACGTGTGTTTCACTCCTATGGCACGAGACAACTAACATGGCAACGATTAAATGATCAAGGAATTAAGAAGGGAATGCAAAGTTAAGATAATATAAGATCACATTAGACCTAATGCTTTTAGAGGTATTCCTAGGACACAAATAAGTATGTGAACATGACTCAATAGTGAGCTAGCTAGGTAATTATCTTATTCACACCTAAACCTACATTACATCCATAGGTGAATAAGATAAGGTGTTCAATTAAATGGCACCCAATATCATGTGGATGTATCATCCCAAGTATCCCTAAATACTAGAAGAGAGCATGGTATACGCAATTTCTTTTGATCATGCAATACGAGGCTCCACAGGGTATAGAATCACTCTAAACATGTTTAGGATGCCTGCCATTGGTTCCTTCAGGTGATGTTCTCCTAGCCAAAATAAATGAGCCATTTCCATATTTGAAGGAGGTAGAGAAAACATCCACTTTCGTTGAGAAGAAGATTCATCACATCGAACAACAAGCTCAAGATGTACTTTTGCATACCATCCAAGAGTATAATGAGCAACATATAATTTTTTTTGAACATGCCATCACTCTTATGTTGATGCCAATATTTGGTTTCATCACCAAGAAGAGATACTGGAGGGAACCATAGTAGAAACATCACACTCATTTTTATGGGCCACACCATATGCGAGGGAAGGTTGTTGGGAACAGTTTTGAAATGTATTCACAATCATTCATAGGGATACAAATTATTTTCAACGTGATACCTCAACAATTGCTGAGAATATTAAGAATGGAGACGCAAATAAAAAGGATACCTTATCTTTTAAAGTTGATTATATTATCTATGTTCACGTGAAGAGTTAAAAAGGATAACTAATTGCACTCTATCATGTGGTTTGTAACTCTACATTATCATTCGTTGCAAGATCTATGAATCAAATACTTAGAGGAGGAGCAGAATCAAAATAAATTAATGGATAGAAGAGAAACAATGAGCCTTTGTGTAACTAAATAAATTGTTATGCCCAACACAAGTATTACAAATTTTAAACATCCAACAACCTTTTTAGATTGAAATAAATATCTCATGGTGGATAAGGTTGAAAGTGTCATCTATTGGTAGAACTAGTATGTATGACCAATAATTAAATTTGGAATATGGAATTATTTTATTTCAAAAGACAACAAGGTGTTAATGAGTAAAATGAATTAAACTTAATTCATAATCAGGTTTGGGAACCTCCCCTTTATTGCTAAAACAAACTTCGCAATCCGCTCGTAAAGATCTTAAGATTTTATTTAAAAAATCATGCCATGAGAGCATGTTCTTTTCATGCATTGAGTGGCCCATTAATCGAGCTATAGCCAGTGGCAAACGTTCATGGGGCTACATGTATGGTATCAATTAATTGTGTCAATTATCTTATTGTAGCTATGCTAGAGAAAATCTTATTGAGCACATGGAACAAAGCATCTGATTGAACCCACACGAAACCCAAGAATAAACAAATCCCCCTTATTTCAGAGGCTCCATGCCTCTGTTTTATGTCGATTTTAATGTAAAATATAATTTATTACCTTACCGAATGGCGATGCCATACTTAGTTAATGCAAGACCATGTTATTGACTCATTTTGACTTTCCCAATTCACTTTTCATGGCTAAAGTAAAAGACTGTTACGATCTTTTGTATAAGATTATGATGAACATGATTATTGTACGACATAATTCAGCAATAGTCTGAATAAATACTTCACTTTACGCTCCCCAAGCACACTTGATTATCCTCCCAATCTTCTTTTTAACATGTAATTTCTCCCCCCCCCGCCATGCCATAGTTCTTTTTCCATTTAGTCAAATTCAAAGTCTCTTAAAATATTTCAATTTCAACACTTGTTCTTTTAGATACTGGCTTTATTGCTCCATATACGTATCTCCAATACTGTTAAGAAATATTTGACTCACAATGTACTTGGCATTGCCCATGCACTTCGTTTTTCTTTTATTTATGCTTTTAGCTGTTGGGAGTTGCATGCCTGCGTTCTATGTAGTTGCTCTTATTCTGGAAGTTGCTTACTCATACCTGATTGTAGTATAGAGTGGATCTAATATTGTACGTTTTAATATAATGCAATAATGGAATATTTAGTTTTCGCCCATTCATCAATCTAATAAGTTACGTTTATGCTTTCTCTTTCAATTACAACTGTCGAATCTTGACTCACATATGTCAACGAGCATCAATAACATTATAGCAGTTACCAGTTTTGGTAAATTTAAACACGAATTTCCTAGAGTCCATTGAGAGATCTAAGTTATAATTTTGAAGTATGAATCAACCCTATGATCCATTTAAGAGCTTGACTGAAGTGCAATTTTGCGACCTAACATGCCTCAAAAAGATGTTTCTTTACACATTTCGAGAACACGTCAACATATAACATCCACTATGGTTAGAAGTCCTCGATTTATTTTTTCTTCTTGATAGATTCAGATTGAAGTGTTCGTATAGACGAGAAAAGAATTCATTGGATGTTTTGTTTTCAACTTGGGTCAAGCCTCATTACATCTTCGGGGAGAGATAGAGTATGTTGTTGGCTTCATGCGCTGCAGAAAATAGATCCGAGAGTGAAGTAGCTCAAATTCAAAAAAAATTACTTATGCTTGTGATAGCATGAAATCTTGGATCCACAATCTATTGTGACATTAAAATCTCCTAAAATGTTAAAGATCATCTATAATTTTAGGATAGAATATAGCACATTGAGATGACCATTATCCAATTTGAGATCTTGTTCAAGGAGACATTATTTTTCTTGAGTGAATTGCAAAAGGGACCCAAAACCGTCAAACTTGCAAATCTCAAAAACCATCCTTCAAAAAAAGCAATAGGGGTCGGAGGTCGATCCCACGGAGCATCAAAAAGCTCATAGAGAATTTACATTAACAAAAGTATAAAGATCACTAGTTATAGAAAAGCAAAAATACCAAATAAGAAAAGACACAATCAAGAGAAAAAACAAGGGCGCTTTAAGAGGGATAGCTTTGTCATCTACCAGGTCCTTTAGCTCTCGATCCCACCAGAGAAGGCTATCGATAGCCTTTCCCCAGGTCCTTCCCACATTTGTCCTAACAATGCCTTTTCTTTTCTTCTTTTCTCGATGTTTCTTGATAGAAGAACCACCTCCACAATGCATTTATGCACCATGCCTCTATTAATTGTGATCGAATTCTCTATCTCACCCTTAAGCCTTTTGATTCGTTCCTTGCTTGTTGCACAACCTAGAAAATCATTTTTCATTTTCATGTTTTCAACCCTAACATTTGGGTTATCGATCGTTAGGAAAAGAAAGATTTAATATTGGTAAGCTAATTTTTGTTCGAGTTGAGGGAGCTTCCTAATTTCACCTCTAATCCCAAGGAATTGTGTAATAAGTTCCTCGAGACCTCCATTTGAACTCCCCAGATTGACTCTTCCTTTTTTTCAGCTATTGATAAATTATTTTGACACGTCCTTGCCACATCCCTTACTGTCTTCCAGGAAGCGATTTACACCGTGTTCATAAAATTTCCCATGTCACATCATCCTCTCTTGTTTGCTCCGCATTCTAAATAGAGGGGACTTTCCATGCATTGGCATGCAAGAGCTGTTGTCAACGTTAAATTTGAGACTTAGCCTTGTTCTGAATGATCAACCAACCCCACATAGCAATCATCAACATTAATATGGACTCAGACTTGCTCAAGAAAACATTGCTAACGTGTTAATTTATCTTAATTTTAAATCATGCTCAAGATAACATTATTAATGTAGAGCTTTATCTTAATTAAGAACAGATAGTGTTGGACGCTATTAATTCAAAACTTGTGGTAATAAATAATAGGGAGCATCTATATGCACCAATACTGTGACAAAAGTCATTTCATGAACTGCGAAGAATATTCAACTATTCGACATGATAGAGGTGAACGGTGAAGGTGCATAGATGCACGGTTTTCCCTTGTCCAAACAATATGGATATTGACTTAGCGAATCTCAAAGAAGGGTTTTAAGAAATATATTATTTTATTGCAACTTGTGACCAACTGTAAAAAGTACACATTCGTAGAAAAAATAAAGTTCATATGTCGAATGCATTCAAAAAGGTGTATTGTATGATTATTCATAACCATACATATTGTAATTTATGACATGAATTATTAACGCGGTAATATGTTTCATGTAAACTTCACCAGCATGAGATAGATTTGGTACTTGAAATATAATGGCAATTAAACAATACTGTCATCAGATGTCGATTTCAACATTTTGCTAAAAGTGGTATTCCATGCCACTCTGAATATAAAACAGTGATAAAGTGTCGTGCCTTGAGAATATTGGAAAAACGGAGTAGAAATATGGATTTTTTCCCCCCCAACTGAATATGAATTATGATAAAAAGACATTAGAATAAACTCGAGAGTCATATCCTCAATGAAATCCTCTTTTATTTAGAAGACACCACGACAATAGAAGGAAGCCATGGAAGATAAATCCTAGCTAAGATGTACTTACGGGGAATCAAATTTGGGCCTCCACAACGAGAACACAAAATCTTAATAGATTAAGATCGACAACTTGGACAGCTGTACAATAAATTTATAGTTTGGCATCCAGATGACGGTGTCACTAATCCTTTTTAGACTTTAACTAGATCAAAAAGAACTTTGAACACTCGTTTCTTGACTCACGTATCATGGTATGAAAAGCCATCTCCAAATACGTAAAAGCTTTGAACTCGTCTCCCAAGATTTAAGTAAAAATCATCCTGTTTGGGCAACACTTTGGTGGGATTTAAATATTCTCCTGTTAATTCTGTTAATTCTGTAACGAGCTCAACATGTACTTTTGCATACCATCCAAGAGCATAATGAGCAACATAAAAAGAATTTCAAACATGCCATCACTCTTAGATTGATGCCAATATTTGGCTTCATCACCAAGACGAGATACTGGAGGGAACCATTGTAGAGACATCACACTCGATTTTCTAGGCCACAACATATGCGAGGGAAGGTTGTTGGGAACGGTTTTTAAATTTATTCACAATCATTCACAGGGATACAAATTATTTTCAACGTGATACGTCAACAATTGCTGAGAATATTAAGCATGTAGATGCAAATACAAAGGATACCTTATCTTTTAAAGTTGATTATATTATCTATGTTCACGTGAAGAGTTAAAAAGGATAACTAATTGCACTCTATCATGTGGTTTGTAAGTCTACATTATCATTTGTTGCAAGAACTATGAACCAAATACTCAGAGGAGGAGCAGAAAAAAAATTCATTAATGGATAGAAGAGAAACAATGAGCCCTTGTGTAACTAAAGAAATTGCAATGCTCAACACCAGTATTACAAATTTTAAGCGTCCAACAACCTTTTTTTATTGAAATAAATATCTCATGGTGGAGAAGGTTGAAAGTGTCATCTATTGGTAGAACTAGTATGTATGACCAATAATTAAATTTGGAATTTGGAATTATTTTATTTCGAAAGACAACAAGGTATTAATGACTATAATTAAATGAACTTAATTCATAATCAGGTTTTTGGAACCTCCCATTTATTGCTAATACAAACTTCCCAATCCGGTTGTAAAGATCTTAAGATTTTATTTAAAAAATCGTGCCATGAGAGCATGCTCTTTTCATGCATTGAACGGCCCATTAATCGAGCTAGAGCCAGTGGCAAACGTTCAGGGGGCGACGTGTATGATGTCAATTAATTGTGTCAATTCTCTTATTGTAGCTATGCTAGAGAAAATCTTATCGAGCGCATGGAACAAAGCATCTGATTGAACCCACACGAAACCCAAGAATAAACAAATTCCCCCTTATTTCAGAGGCTCCACACCTCAGTTTTATGTCAATTTTATTGTAAAATATAACTTATTACCATACCAGATGGTGATGCCATACTTAGTTAATGCAAGACCATGTTATTGACTCATTTTGACTTTCCCAGTTCACTTTTCACGGCTAAAGTAAAAGACTATTACGATCTTTTGTATAAGATTATGATGGACATGATTATTGTACGACATAATTCAGCAATAGTTTGAAGAAATACTTCACTTTACACTCCCCAAGCACACTTGATTATCCTCCCAATTTTTTTTTTAACATGTAATTTTCCCCCCCATGGCACACTTCTTTTTCCATTTAGTCAAATTCAAAGTCTCTTCAAATACTTCAATTTCAGCACTTGCTCTTTTAGAGATTGGCTTTATTGCTCCATATACATATCTCCAATATTGTTAAGAAATATTTGACTCACAATGTACTTGGCATTTCCCATGCACTTTGTTTTTCTTTTATTTATACTTTTAGCTGCTGGGAGTTGCATGCCTACATTCTATGTAGTTGCCCTTATTTTGGAAATTGCTTACTCATACCTGATTGTAGTATAAAGTGGATCAAATATTGTACTTTTTAATATAATGGAATGTTTAGTTTTAGCCGATTTATCAATCTAATAATTACGTTCATGCTTTCTCCTTCAATTACAACTGTCTGATCTTGACTCACATATGTTAGTCAGTATCAACATCATTATAGCAGTTACCAGTTTTGGTAAATTTAAACACAAATTTCCTAGAGTCCATTGAGAGATCTAAGTTATAATTTTGAAGTATGAATCAACCCTGTGATCTATTTAAGAGCTTGACTCAAGTGCAATTTTGCGACCTAACATGCCTCAAAAAGATGTTTTGTTACACATTCCGAGAACAAGTCAACATATAACATCCACTATGGTTAGAAGTCCTCAATTTATCTGGTCTTCCTAATAGATTCAGATTGAAGTGTTCATATAGACGAGAAAAGAATCCATTTTATGTTTTGTTTTCGACTTGGGTCAAGCCTCATTACATCATCTGGGAAAGATAGAGTATGTTGTTGGCCTCATGTGTTGCAGAAAATAGAGTGGAGAGTGAAGTAGCCCGAATTCAAAATATTTTACTTATGCTTGTCATAGAATGAAATCTTGGAGCCACATTCTATTGTGACATTAAAATCTCCTAAGCTGTTATAGATCATCTATAATTTCAGGATAGAATATAGCACATTGAGATGACCATTATCCAATTTGAGATCTCGTTCAAGGAGGCATTATTTTTGCTTAAGTGAATTGCAAAAGGGTCCCAAAACCGTTAAACTTGCAAATCCAAAAAACCATCCTTCAAAAAAAGCAATAGGGGTCGGAGGTCAATCCCATGGAGCATCAAAAAGCTCATAGAGAATTTACATTAAAAAAAAGTATAAACATCACTAGTTACAGAAAAGCAAAAATACCAAATAAGAAAAGACACAATCAAGAGAAAAAACAAGGGCGCTTTAAGAGGTATAGCCCCGTCATCTACCAGGTCCTTTAGCTCTTGATCCCATCAGAGAAGGCTTTCGATAGCCTTTCCCCAAGTCCTTCCTTCATTTGTCCTAACAATGCCTTTTCTTTTCTTCTTTTCTCGATGTTTCTTGATAGAAGAACCACCTCCACAATGCATTATGCACCATGCCTCTATTAATTGTGATCAAATTCTCTCTCTCACCCTTAAGTATTTTGATTCGTTCCTTGCTTCTTGCACAACCTAGATAATCATCTGTCATTTCCATGTTTTCAACCTTAACATTTGGGTTCTCGATCGTTGGGAAAAGAAAGATTTAATATTGGTAAGCTATTTTTTGATGGAGTCGAGGGAGCTTCCTAATTTCACCTCTAATCCCAAGAACTTGTGCAATAAGTTCCTCGAGACCTTCGTTTGAACTCCCCAGATTGGCTCTTCCTTTTTTCCAGCTATTGCTAAATTATTTTGACACGTCCTTGCCTTCCGAGAAGCGGTTTACACCGTGTTCATAAAATTTCCCATGTCACATCATCCTTTCTTGTTTGCTCCACATTCTAGATAGAGGGGACTTTCCATGCATTTTCATGCAAGAGTTGTTATCAACATTAAATTTGAAACTTAGCCTTGTTTTGAATGATCAACCAACCCCACGTAGCAATCATCAACATTAATCTCACCTCAGAGTTGGTGAAGAAAACATTGCTAATGTATAAATTTATCTTAATTTTAAATCATGCTCAAGATAACGTTGTTAATCTAGAGCTTTACTTTAATTAAGAACAAATAGTGTTGGACGCTATTGATTCAAAACTTATGGTAATAAAGAATAGAGAGGATCTATATGCACCAATACGGTGACAAAAGTCATTTCTTGAACCGTGGAGAATATTCAGCTATTCAACATGATAGAGGTGAACGGTGAAGGTGCATAGACGTAAAATTCTCCCTTGTTCAAGCAATATGGATATTAACTTAGCCAATCTCAAAGAAGGGTTTTAAGAAATATATTATTTTAGTGCAACTTGTGACCAACTGTAAAAAGTAGACATTCATAGAAAAAATAAAGTTCACGTGTCGAATGCATTCAAAAAGGTGTATTGTATGATTATTCATAACCATACACATTGTAATTTATGGCATGAATTATTAACGTGCTAATATGTTTCATGTAAGCTTCTCCAGCACGAGATGGATTTGGTACTTGAAATATAGTGACAATTAAACAATACTGTCATCAGATATCGATTTCAACATTTTGTTAAAAGTGGTATTCCATGCCACTCTGAGTTTAAAACAATGATAAAGTGTCGTGCCGTGAGAATACTGGAAAAAGGGAGTAGAAATATAGATTTTTCCCCCCAACTGAATATGATTTTTGATAAAAACAAATTAGAATAAACTCGATAGTCAACTCTTCAATGAAATCCGCTTTTATTTAGAAAGCACCCCGCCAATAGAAGGAAGCCATGGAAGATAAATCCCAGCTAAGATGTACTTATGGGGAATCCAATTTGGGCCTCCACAATGAGAACACAAAATCTTAATAGATTAAGATCAACAAGTTGGACAGCTGTACCATAAATTTATAGTTTGGCATCCAGATGACGGTGTCACTAATCTTTTCTAAACTTTAACTAGATCAAAAAGAACTTTGAACACTCGTTGCTTGACTCCCGTATCATGTTATGAAAAGCCATCTACATATACGCAAAAGCTTTGAACTCCTCTCCCAGGATTGAAGTAAAAATCATCCCGTTTGGGTAACACTTTGCTGGGATATAAATATTCTCCTGTTAATTCAGTAAGAAGTCGAAAATAAAGGCTATTGATATGAGCTAGTGCATCTTCTTCTGAACATTCAGGATGATCCTTCATATATGAAGAAATTGCGGACGCTGTTTGTCCATGGAGCTTGTCATCCTTCATAAGCATATAAGAAAAGGTTAATATTGTACTCACGATTTAAAAGTTATATGTATTTGATTTTCAAATTAAAATGTAAGAAGACAGACCTGAAAGTCATGAACATCATCAACTAAGCGGCCGGTCAACCATAAGAGCTCATAGAATCTTGATTTATTGAGAAATATTTTCTCGATATCAAATTATGATATATGTAACCCGGAAATTGACTTAGCCAATCTCAAAGAAGGGTTTTAAGAAATGCATTATTTTAGGGCAACTTGTGACCATCTTTTAAAAGTAGACGTTCGTAGAAAAAATAAAGTTCACACGTGGAATGCATTTAGAAAGGTGTATTGCATGATTAAATTCATAACCATACATATTGTGACTTATGACTTAGCCAATCTCAAAGAAGGGTTTTAAGAAATATATTATTTTAGTGCAACTTGTGACCGACTGTGAAAGGTAGACATTCATAGAAAAAGAATAAAGTTCACGCGTGGAATGCATTCAAAAAGGTGTATTGCATGATTGGATTCATAACCATACATATTGTAATTTATGACATAAATTACTAACGTGGTAATATGTTTTATGTAAACTTCTCCAGCATCAGATAGATTTTGGTACTTGAAATATAGTGGCAATTATAAAATACTTTCATCGGATATCGATTTCAACATTTTGTTAAAAGTGGTATTCCATGCCACTCTGAGTTTAAAACACTGATAAAGTGTCGTGCCGAGAGAATATTGGAAAAACGGAGTAGAAATATAGAATTTGTTTCCCCCAACTGAATATGAATTATGATAAAAACACATTAGAATAAACCCGAGAGTGAACTCTTCAACGAAATCCGCTTTTATTTAGAAAGCACCCCGACAATAGAAGGAAGCCATGGAAGACAAATCCCAGCTAAGATGTACTTATGGGGAACCGAATTTGGGCCCCCACAACGAGAGCACAAAATCTTAATAGATTAAGATCAACAACTTGGACAGCTGTACAATAAATTTATACTTTGGCATCCAGATGATGGTGTCACTAATCTTTTCTAAACTTTAACTAGATCAAAAAGGACTTTGAACACTCGTTGCTTGACTCCCATATCATGGTATGAAAATCCATCTCCAAATACGTAAAAGCTTTGAACTCCTCTCCCGAGATTGAAGTAAAAATCATCCCGTTTGGGTAACACTTTGTTGGGATTTAAATATTCCCCTGTTAGTTCTGTAAGAAGTTGGAAATAAAGGCTATTGATATGAGCTAATGCCTCTTCTTCTGAACATTCAGGATGATCCTTCATATATGAAGAAATTGCCGACGCTGTTTGTCCATGGAGCTTGTCGTCCTTCATAAGCATATAGAAAAAGTTAATATTGTAATCACGATTTGAAAGTTGTACGCGTGCATTTAATTTTCAAATTAAGATGTAAGCAGACAAACCTCAAAGTCATGAACATCATCAACTAAGCGCCCGGTCAACCATACGAGCTCATAGAATCTTGATTTATTGAGAAATATTTTCTCGATATCATCATCTTCCAAACCAGGAACTGCTAGGAGGATGGGGTGCAATGATAATAGTCCACTTGCTCCGGTCGTCGAGGCAACCTTTATGTACTCATTATAGTTTGGAACATATTGACCTTCTTTCCATTGCGCCGTCTTTAAACTAGCTTCAGCGTATTCGGCCCACTGAAACAAAATATTCATATTAAATACGGAAATAAAAATAAATGTTTCTTTCTTGTAATACTACCCCATTTCTACATAACGTATGAATTAAGATAAGATTATAATTTCAACTAGAACTTATTTAGGGCAAGTATGCATACCGCTTTTGTAATGAACTGCATCATGTCACGTCCTTGGATTTGAGTTGCCTCACTTGTCAATTCACGTAATGTTTTGAAAATAAATGCCACAATTCTCTTGTAATTGTCTGGAATACTTTGTATGATGGAAATGTTCCAACCTTGAACGATAGCCTTGGTAACGAGTTCAACTTGCTCAAGTGTCAAGTAATCATCGAAAAGATCATCTAACAGAGAGACGAGAGTTGCTGCTTTGGCCAAAGCTATTCTGCTGCTACCAAACTCTGCGTTATCAACAGCACTAACTGCCAACAGATAATATTCAATTGAGCGCTCCCTCACTGCAATCAATTTCGAGACTCCAGAATTTTGCCACCAACTGCAATGAAAAATAATCAAATTAATTTGTACTTTAATTTCCAGTTGAATTGGAATCAAAACACAAACGACCATCCCAATTTGAAAAAGTGAGATGATTAATAGCGCCTCATATGGTTGGAAGGTCTAATATGAAGACCACTAATTGACTTAACAAGTGACACGACAAAGTATGGTACAAACTGGGATGTAGATTGTTATGGCGTGGATTTTGTAGGAGATATGGTTTCTGTTAAACCGTAGGAAATATAATGCTGTTATCTAATAATTACCTGGAAAGTTTCTTCGTTTCCATTTTGTATATATATTGCAATATATTGAAATCCAATTTGGCCAAGTCTAAAACGATTTTGTCCTTCAACCTGAAAAATAGAGAAATGTATAAGTAAAAAATTTAAAAAATTAGAATTATGATATTTGTAACCCGGAAAAAGTAATTTGTATGATAACATTGCGCAGCAGCTCTTACCTGGAAACATCCAATTCATATATCTCTATATAACTTCGTGCCTCCCATCGAGAGAAAGTGGAAGGCCATTGATATTGGAGGGCGTATTCAGCCTACATAATCGAAGAGGAGCCGAAATTGTAATCAGTATAAAGCATAAAGTTTGTGTAGCTTCATGGCTTGAAAAACAATCGACAAATTCATTACCTCTTTCAGAAAACTGTCGTGCTCTATATCTTGAGATTTGTCTAATAATTGTCTAAGATAAGCAGAGCTGAAGACTTTAGCGTCTTCCATGACCGCCTCTCCAAGAAATGACATGCTTGAAGCTCTTAAGAGGTTGATCATACTTGTGATCATGTGTTGCTCATCACCACGGGAAATGAAGTGCCCTTTATTGTCCTCGAAGTTGTCGAATACGTCTTTTTTCAATGCACAATCAATAATTAGTGATTTGAAATTGGCTTATAGGTTACTAGATCCATAAAAGAATCACGAATTACGAATTATTCATATGGGTACCTGCGGACACATCATAACGAAAGAGTCGAAGCACTCTGAGTCCCAAAGCCGTGGCATTCAAATCCTTTGTAGCGCTTTCGCAGCCTAATCCTATCCCGGCACTTGCATCCCAACAGCTGCATCCATTTAATACACAATTTTAACACTTGGTATTTTAGTTTTAACAAACCAAATCTAAATTTAACAAGAGAGGATTTTAACACACTTTCTAACGTTAATGCTTGTAAGAGGGAATATGATTTGAAGTACAGACCCGTAAACGAAATCAAGAGCCGCTTTTATTTCAGCCTGAAAATATCGATCTATTCCCAGACATTGCAATGCATCGACCATTTGAAGGCGATGGATTAGATCGCCGTCTCCACCTCCACTGATCTGCGTCTCTTTGAACAAGATTTTGACTTGTTTAACCAGTGTGTCAACACGCTCACGGTATTCAGATGCCTGAAAAATATATCAACGAGTATCAATGAGTATTATGCGTGGAGAAGAAGAATAATATGTAGGAATTAATGAAACGGAGATCATTATACCCATAGATAGTATGGTGTTTCCATAGATTGCACAAACTCATCATCCCACAGATTTAATGATTTTTCTGGAACTGTTTCCACCGAACTCTGCTCTCCCTTCAAATTACACATGCTCTCTAATCAGAATATCCAATATCCAAAACTGGACAGATTTTTACAAGCTGAATGCTGAATGCTGAATGCTTAATGCTCAATGTTTACTGCTTCCGATCGCTGCTATTTATACTGCCACTGCCAAGTCCCAGCCTTGAATTTTCAGCCTCGTGTTTCTCTTGTGTCTAACAATGCTAATGATTAAAATAATACACAAATATATATGTATTCCTCACAGGTCAAGGAGGTGGTCGAAGTTTCCCTGAGAGGCGTGGGAAATATGAAATGCTTTTGGCTTTCCAAATGCCACTCCATCTGATTGCTCACGTGCATATGCATTGGAAATCATACTCAACATTACGAATGCCTTCAAAAATTAAAATATTTTGTCTAGCTTTTCAACATGCTCGTTGTGGACAGCCAATATATTAAAAATAACAGATTTGATGATAGAATATTTGACTGATCACGAGTTCATTATTATTATAATTATAATTGTTTCATTTGGTTATGGTTTTAATAAACTACGTAATGTCAAACTCATAATTTCGTTTATACCAAGTATTTGTTGTCAAACTTATAATTTCGTTTATACCACGTGTTTGTTGATCGATTAAATTTGCAACTACTGAGATATGTTATAAAATGTAGATTGTTTGTTTCATTTGTAATCTGAATAAGAAAAATAATAATAAACAAACTCTTGATTATGAATTTATTTAATAAATATAGTTAAAACAATTCAATTAAAATATGAAATCCCATGACAAGCACATGTCAACTAAAAGGTACAAGTATCGAAATATAATATTTTTAAAAAGAATTGAAATAAAAAAGACAACTCTCTACCCTATTTAATTAACTTTTTTTGGTTTTGTTAAAATTAAAAAACTCAAAAAAGAGGAAAACAAAAATGGAATTAAATGCTAAGTAAGAAAAATACCTAGTGACTTGCCTCCACACGACCCATGGTTGTGGGGAATTTAGAAGCTCTAGATTCAACTTTTTCTTGATATGCATGAATTTATGGCGAAGAATCCTCAGAAGAGCCTTCTAAATATAGCGTAAGGCTTTGATTTTTGCACAGGAAAATCGTTCAAATCAACAGTCCTGAGATCAACAAGAATGCCAATCAACAATGTACGAAGATCTCTCTAAGGTGACTATGTAGTGGCAATCCAAGGGCTTTGATACCATGTAATATTTGTCCCTCGACAACAATCGAATATTTAGAGGTTATTGAACAGTACAAAAGAAAGAGAGACAAAAAGGATAAGAACAAACTATATTCTCGTTAATGATGTAATAATAGCTTATTACAATAGATGATGAATGAGTATAGTGTAGATGTGCCTCCTTATATAGACAAGGAAATAAGAGACCGTGACAACTAAGGTGAAATCACGTCATATATGTATATATATTCTTTATCCATGTTTTCTCTCGAACATTTAAAATTTCCCTATATATTTTGTAATCTCTCTCTAAAATTGGCAAAAACATTCATAATCTTTGAAACATGTCCCCCCATCCCACACTGTCCTTGTCTTAGAAATGCAGAGTAGCGTTGGAGCCAATAGAGTCAGAATTGAGTGACAGATGTAATAGAAGAATGATTGAGTACAGATTTTGCTTCTGAGTCTTCTCACATTTCTCGATATTACAAACTACACCGTGAACATAGAATTATAATTAAATATAGTATGTGGAAATTGTAGTTTTAATCACATTTAAGATATCTAGACCACTCAATTGTTGTGGTCTGTTGGATGTTGACACATGTGCATCAAATAAATATTAGAGTTTTTTGAAGCTTGACAATTTTCTTTGACCAGATTTCTCCACTTTGGATGATTTGGCCATTTAAAATAGCACCTTTTCTAGAAACTTTGATTTCAAACTTAGTTATAATCTTTTAATTTATAATATGAAGTCAATACATCTAATTCATCATTTTCATTTAGCAAAGTATTGATTATCATGCCACATTCACTAGTAGAGAAAACAAATCCACAATTACATGAAATGTGAGGAGACTGGCCATAAATTTTTATTATAATACATGTTAATCTAAAGTTTCCATGTTTTCAACCCTAGCAAAACTTAGGTTCTCGATCTGTAGGAAAAGAAAGGTTCAATGTTTTCAAGCCTAGCATTTAGGCAATTTCTTGTTGTTTCCATGTTTTCAACCCTAGCATTTGGGTTCTCAATCTCTAGGAAAAGAAAGATTTAAAATGGGTAAGCCCATTTTTGATTGATTTGAGGGAACCTCCGAATTTCACATTTAATCAGAATGACTTGTGCAATAGGTTTTCTCGAAAGCTTTGTTCTAACTCCGCAGATTGCCTCTTCCATCTTTCTAGCTATTGATTAACTTTTTTGGACACATCCTTGCCACTTCCCTTAATATTTTTCAAGAATCTATTTATACTGTCGTCATAAAAATCTCCCATGTTTCTTTCTTGCACACTCCGTCTTCTAAATAGAGGTTATCTTAAATTTCCACAAACCATTCAACGATGAGGAGACCTATAATGTGTCACTATTAGATGTGCGTGATGCATTTTTTGGGACAACCACACATGTAAAGCATCGTTGCATCTAAAAGTCTAGGCAATGCAATATTTTATGAAATTGGATAATGAAAGTGCTAGGGAGCTAGGGAATGTCCTACATTAATTACTTCTCTCATTACTATAAAACATGGTGTAGGCATTTAATATCTCAAAATAGTCTCTCATTACTACAAAACATAGTGTATGCATTTTATATCTCAAAATGGACCTTCTCTATTACCAACGATTCAATGCAAAGAGACAGGGTCGGTCATACACATAGCATTTAGATGTCTAGGTAATTACTCTTAAAACCAAGGATGAACTATTTGAATGGATAGTAATACCTTTTGGGTTGACTACTGTCTCTACCACTTCCTTGAGGACAAAGAATGACATTTTTCGACCTTTCTCTGCCGCTTATTTTGGTCTATCTGGATGACATATTCGTGTTTGGAATAATAGGGGATGAAGATATCCAACATGTTGAGAAATATCCCTAAACATTGCAATAAGAGAAACTCGGGCAATAAACAAAAGTTCCGACTTGGCGCGGAAAACATTTAGTAGAATTGTGATGAAGGGACTTTGTAGGGTCATAAATTTTGACTAGGTTATCCTATTGACACAGAACTTGATTAGGATATGTACTGTGGGACACATAATGTGAGGCATCAAATATGGGTCACTAGCTTGCAAGATTTTCATATCAATATTTACGTAAGAAATTTTCAGCACTTATTAAGCTTAGACTTCTGATTGCATCAGTTGGCGCAGTGTTGTACTTTTGTGGTCACCAGAAAAAAACTTTTTCTGATTTTTTTTTATGGCATTCATACTAATTTCTCCAAATTTTTGTAGAAAACTAATAGAGGCCCTGAGAAAGTCAATGGTGTTGGATTCATTTATGAGCTCAATCCTCTAGGATCACCTTAAAATTCAAAATGATTCTTTTAACGATGGATTAGATTGATATTGGACATTACATCACACTAAATGTGAATATGTTTGCTTGCATCTACACACGAAAGGTCAAGAGGTATGATTAGAAAATATGATGACACGTGTGTTTCACTCCTATGGCACGAGACAACTAACATGGCAACGATTAAATGATCAAGGAATTAAGAAGGGAATGCAAAGTTAAGATAATATAAGATCACATTAGACCTAATGCTTTTAGAGGTATTCCTAGGACACAAATAAGTATGTGAACATGACTCAATAGTGAGCTAGCTAGGTAATTATCTTATTCACACCTAAACCTACATTACATCCATAGGTGAATAAGATAAGGTGTTCAATTAAATGGCACCCAATATCATGTGGATGTATCATCCCAAGTATCCCTAAATACTAGAAGAGAGCATGGTATACGCAATTTCTTTTGATCATGCAATACGAGGCTCCACAGGGTATAGAATCACTCTAAACATGTTTAGGATGCCTGCCATTGGTTCCTTCAGGTGATGTTCTCCTAGCCAAAATAAATGAGCCATTTCCATATTTGAAGGAGGTAGAGAAAACATCCACTTTCGTTGAGAAGAAGATTCATCACATCGAACAACAAGATCAAGATGTACTTTTGCATACCATCCAAGAGTATAATGAGCAACATATAATTTTTTTTGAACATGCCATCACTCTTATGTTGATGCCAATATTTGGTTTCATCACCAAGAAGAGATACTGGAGGGAACCATAGTAGAAACATCACACTCATTTTTATGGGCCACACCATATGCGAGGGAAGGTTGTTGGGAACAGTTTTGAAATGTATTCACAATCATTCATAGGGATACAAATTATTTTCAACGTGATACCTCAACAATTGCTGAGAATATTAAGAATGGAGACGCAAATAAAAAGGATACCTTATCTTTTAAAGTTGATTATATTATCTATGTTCACGTGAAGAGTTAAAAAGGATAACTAATTGCACTCTATCATGTGGTTTGTAAGTCTACATTATCATTCGTTGCAAGATCTATGAATCAAATACTTAGAGGAGGAGCAGAATCAAAATAAATTAATGGATAGAAGAGAAACAATGAGCCTTTGTGTAACTAAATAAATTGTTATGCCCAACACAAGTATTACAAATTTTAAACATCCAACAACCTTTTTAGATTGAAATAAATATCTCATGGTGGATAAGGTTGAAAGTGTCATCTATTGGTAGAACTAGTATGTATGACCAATAATTAAATTTGGAATATGGAATTATTTTATTTCAAAAGACAACAAGGTGTTAATGAGTAAAATGAATTAAACTTAATTCATAATCAGGTTTGGGAACCTCCCCTTTATTGCTAAAACAAACTTCGCAATCCGCTCGTAAAGATCTTAAGATTTTATTTAAAAAATCATGCCATGAGAGCATGTTCTTTTCATGCATTGAGTGGCCCATTAATCGAGCTATAGCCAGTGGCAAACGTTCATGGGGCTACATGTATGGTATCAATTAATTGTGTCAATTATCTTATTGTAGCTATGCTAGAGAAAATCTTATTGAGCACATGGAACAAAGCATCTGATTGAACCCACACGAAACCCAAGAATAAACAAATCCCCCTTATTTCAGAGGCTCCATGCCTCTGTTTTATGTCGATTTTAATGTAAAATATAATTTATTACCTTACCGAATGGCGATGCCATACTTAGTTAATGCAAGACCATGTTATTGACTCATTTTGACTTTCCCAATTCACTTTTCATGGCTAAAGTAAAAGACTGTTACGATCTTTTGTATAAGATTATGATGAACATGATTATTGTACGACATAATTCAGCAATAGTCTGAATAAATACTTCACTTTACGCTCCCCAAGCACACTTGATTATCCTCCCAATCTTCTTTTTAACATGTAATTTCTCCCCCCCCGCCATGCCATAGTTCTTTTTCCATTTAGTCAAATTCAAAGTCTCTTAAAATATTTCAATTTCAACACTTGTTCTTTTAGATACTGGCTTTATTGCTCCATATACGTATCTCCAATACTGTTAAGAAATATTTGACTCACAATGTACTTGGCATTGCCCATGCACTTCGTTTTTCTTTTATTTATGCTTTTAGATGTTGGGAGTTGCATGCCTGCGTTCTATGTAGTTGCTCTTATTCTGGAAGTTGCTTACTCATACCTGATTGTAGTATAGAGTGGATCTAATATTGTACGTTTTAATATAATGCAATAATGGAATATTTAGTTTTCGCCCATTCATCAATCTAATAAGTTACGTTTATGCTTTCTCTTTCAATTACAACTGTCGAATCTTGACTCACATATGTCAACGAGCATCAATAACATTATAGCAGTTACCAGTTTTGGTAAATTTAAACACGAATTTCCTAGAGTCCATTGAGAGATCTAAGTTATAATTTTGAAGTATGAATCAACCCTATGATCCATTTAAGAGCTTGACTGAAGTGCAATTTTGCGACCTAACATGCCTCAAAAAGATGTTTCTTTACACATTTCGAGAACACGTCAACATATAACATCCACTATGGTTAGAAGTCCTCGATTTATTTTTTCTTCTTGATAGATTCAGATTGAAGTGTTCGTATAGACGAGAAAAGAATTCATTGGATGTTTTGTTTTCAACTTGGGTCAAGCCTCATTACATCTTCGGGGAGAGATAGAGTATGTTGTTGGCTTCATGCGCTGCAGAAAATAGATCCGAGAGTGAAGTAGCTCAAATTCAAAAAAAATTACTTATGCTTGTGATAGCATGAAATCTTGGATCCACAATCTATTGTGACATTAAAATCTCCTAAAATGTTAAAGATCATCTATAATTTTAGGATAGAATATAGCACATTGAGATGACCATTATCCAATTTGAGATCTTGTTCAAGGAGACATTAT
This sequence comes from Cupressus sempervirens, assembly GCA_028749045.1. NCBI lineage: Eukaryota > Viridiplantae > Streptophyta > Pinopsida > Cupressales > Cupressaceae > Cupressus > Cupressus sempervirens. The sequence goes on along the minus strand of CM053789.1, from coordinate 861,130,780 downwards.
TTTTCTTGAGTGAATTGCAAAAGGGACCCAAAACCGTCAAACTTGCAAATCTCAAAAACCATCCTTCAAAAAAAGCAATAGGGGTCGGAGGTCGATCCCACGGAGCATCAAAAAGCTCATAGAGAATTTACATTAACAAAAGTATAAAGATCACTAGTTATAGAAAAGCAAAAATACCAAATAAGAAAAGACACAATCAAGAGAAAAAACAAGGGCGCTTTAAGAGGGATAGCTTTGTCATCTACCAGGTCCTTTAGCTCTCGATCCCACCAGAGAAGGCTATCGATAGCCTTTCCCCAGGTCCTTCCCACATTTGTCCTAACAATGCCTTTTCTTTTCTTCTTTTCTCGATGTTTCTTGATAGAAGAACCACCTCCACAATGCATTTATGCACCATGCCTCTATTAATTGTGATCGAATTCTCTATCTCACCCTTAAGCCTTTTGATTCGTTCCTTGCTTGTTGCACAACCTAGAAAATCATTTTTCATTTTCATGTTTTCAACCCTAACATTTGGGTTATCGATCGTTAGGAAAAGAAAGATTTAATATTGGTAAGCTAATTTTTGTTCGAGTTGAGGGAGCTTCCTAATTTCACCTCTAATCCCAAGGAATTGTGTAATAAGTTCCTCGAGACCTCCATTTGAACTCCCCAGATTGACTCTTCCTTTTTTTCAGCTATTGATAAATTATTTTGACACGTCCTTGCCACATCCCTTACTGTCTTCCAGGAAGCGATTTACACCGTGTTCATAAAATTTCCCATGTCACATCATCCTCTCTTGTTTGCTCCGCATTCTAAATAGAGGGGACTTTCCATGCATTGGCATGCAAGAGCTGTTGTCAACGTTAAATTTGAGACTTAGCCTTGTTCTGAATGATCAACCAACCCCACATAGCAATCATCAACATTAATATGGACTCAGACTTGCTCAAGAAAACATTGCTAACGTGTTAATTTATCTTAATTTTAAATCATGCTCAAGATAACATTATTAATGTAGAGCTTTATCTTAATTAAGAACAGATAGTGTTGGACGCTATTAATTCAAAACTTGTGGTAATAAATAATAGGGAGCATCTATATGCACCAATACTGTGACAAAAGTCATTTCATGAACTGCGAAGAATATTCAACTATTCGACATGATAGAGGTGAACGGTGAAGGTGCATAGATGTATGGTTTTCCCTTGTCCAAACAATATGGATATTGACTTAGCGAATCTCAAAGAAGGGTTTTAAGAAATATATTATTTTATTGCAACTTGTGACCAACTGTAAAAAGTACACATTCGTAGAAAAAATAAAGTTCATATGTCGAATGCATTCAAAAAGGTGTATTGTATGATTATTCATAACCATACATATTGTAATTTATGACATGAATTATTAACGCGGTAATATGTTTCATGTAAACTTCACCAGCATGAGATAGATTTGGTACTTGAAATATAATGGCAATTAAACAATACTGTCATCAGATGTCGATTTCAACATTTTGCTAAAAGTGGTATTCCATGCCACTCTGAATATAAAACAGTGATAAAGTGTCGTGCCTTGAGAATATTGGAAAAACGGAGTAGAAATATGGATTTTTTCCCCCCCAACTGAATATGAATTATGATAAAAAGACATTAGAATAAACTCGAGAGTCATATCCTCAATGAAATCCTCTTTTATTTAGAAGACACCACGACAATAGAAGGAAGCCATGGAAGATAAATCCTAGCTAAGATGTACTTACGGGGAATCAAATTTGGGCCTCCACAACGAGAACACAAAATCTTAATAGATTAAGATCGACAACTTGGACAGCTGTACAATAAATTTATAGTTTGGCATCCAGATGACGGTGTCACTAATCCTTTTTAGACTTTAACTAGATCAAAAAGAACTTTGAACACTCGTTTCTTGACTCACGTATCATGGTATGAAAAGCCATCTCCAAATACGTAAAAGCTTTGAACTCGTCTCCCAAGATTTAAGTAAAAATCATCCTGTTTGGGCAACACTTTGGTGGGATTTAAATATTCTCCTGTTAATTCTGTTAATTCTGTAACGAGCTCAACATGTACTTTTGCATACCATCCAAGAGCATAATGAGCAACATAAAAAGAATTTCAAACATGCCATCACTCTTAGATTGATGCCAATATTTGGCTTCATCACCAAGACGAGATACTGGAGGGAACCATTGTAGAGACATCACACTCGATTTTCTAGGCCACAACATATGCGAGGGAAGGTTGTTGGGAACGGTTTTTAAATTTATTCACAATCATTCACAGGGATACAAATTATTTTCAACGTGATACGTCAACAATTGCTGAGAATATTAAGCATGTAGATGCAAATACAAAGGATACCTTATCTTTTAAAGTTGATTATATTATCTATGTTCACGTGAAGAGTTAAAAAGGATAACTAATTGCACTCTATCATGTGGTTTGTAAGTCTACATTATCATTTGTTGCAAGAACTATGAACCAAATACTCAGAGGAGGAGCAGAAAAAAAATTCATTAATGGATAGAAGAGAAACAATGAGCCCTTGTGTAACTAAAGAAATTGCAATGCTCAACACCAGTATTACAAATTTTAAGCGTCCAACAACCTTTTTTTATTGAAATAAATATCTCATGGTGGAGAAGGTTGAAAGTGTCATCTATTGGTAGAACTAGTATGTATGACCAATAATTAAATTTGGAATTTGGAATTATTTTATTTCGAAAGACAACAAGGTATTAATGACTATAATTAAATGAACTTAATTCATAATCAGGTTTTTGGAACCTCCCATTTATTGCTAATACAAACTTCCCAATCCGGTTGTAAAGATCTTAAGATTTTATTTAAAAAATCCTGCCATGAGAGCATGCTCTTTTCATGCATTGAACGGCCCATTAATCGAGCTAGAGCCAGTGGCAAACGTTCAGGGGGCGACGTGTATGATGTCAATTAATTGTGTCAATTCTCTTATTGTAGCTATGCTAGAGAAAATCTTATCGAGCGCATGGAACAAAGCATCTGATTGAACCCACACGAAACCCAAGAATAAACAAATTCCCCCTTATTTCAGAGGCTCCATACCTCAGTTTTATGTCAATTTTATTGTAAAATATAACTTATTACCATACCAGATGGTGATGCCATACTTAGTTAATGCAAGACCATGTTATTGACTCATTTTGACTTTCCCAGTTCACTTTTCACGGCTAAAGTAAAAGACTATTACGATCTTTTGTATAAGATTATGATGGACATGATTATTGTACGACATAATTCAGCAATAGTTTGAAGAAATACTTCACTTTACACTCCCCAAGCACACTTGATTATCCTCCCAATTTTTTTTTTAACATGTAATTTTCCCCCCCATGGCACACTTCTTTTTCCATTTAGTCAAATTCAAAGTCTCTTCAAATACTTCAATTTCAGCACTTGCTCTTTTAGAGATTGGCTTTATTGCTCCATATACATATCTCCAATATTGTTAAGAAATATTTGACTCACAATGTACTTGGCATTTCCCATGCACTTTGTTTTTCTTTTATTTATACTTTTAGCTGCTGGGAGTTGCATGCCTACATTCTATGTAGTTGCCCTTATTTTGGAAATTGCTTACTCATACCTGATTGTAGTATAAAGTGGATCAAATATTGTACTTTTTAATATAATGGAATGTTTAGTTTTAGCCGATTTATCAATCTAATAATTACGTTCATGCTTTCTCCTTCAATTACAACTGTCTGATCTTGACTCACATATGTTAGTCAGTATCAACATCATTATAGCAGTTACCAGTTTTGGTAAATTTAAACACAAATTTCCTAGAGTCCATTGAGAGATCTAAGTTATAATTTTGAAGTATGAATCAACCCTGTGATCTATTTAAGAGCTTGACTCAAGTGCAATTTTGCGACCTAACATGCCTCAAAAAGATGTTTTGTTACACATTCCGAGAACAAGTCAACATATAACATCCACTATGGTTAGAAGTCCTCAATTTATCTGGTCTTCCTAATAGATTCAGATTGAAGTGTTCATATAGACGAGAAAAGAATCCATTTTATGTTTTGTTTTCGACTTGGGTCAAGCCTCATTACATCATCTGGGAAAGATAGAGTATGTTGTTGGCCTCATGTGTTGCAGAAAATAGAGTGGAGAGTGAAGTAGCCCGAATTCAAAATATTTTACTTATGCTTGTCATAGAATGAAATCTTGGAGCCACATTCTATTGTGACATTAAAATCTCCTAAGCTGTTATAGATCATCTATAATTTCAGGATAGAATATAGCACATTGAGATGACCATTATCCAATTTGAGATCTCGTTCAAGGAGGCATTATTTTTGCTTAAGTGAATTGCAAAAGGGTCCCAAAACCGTTAAACTTGCAAATCTAAAAAACCATCCTTCAAAAAAAGCAATAGGGGTCGGAGGTCAATCCCATGGAGCATCAAAAAGCTCATAGAGAATTTACATTAAAAAGAAGTATAAACATCACTAGTTACAGAAAAGCAAAAATACCAAATAAGAAAAGACACAATCAAGAGAAAAAACAAGGGCGCTTTAAGAGGTATAGCCCCGTCATCTACCAGGTCCTTTAGCTCTTGATCCCATCAGAGAAGGCTTTCGATAGCCTTTCCCCAAGTCCTTCCTTCATTTGTCCTAACAATGCCTTTTCTTTTCTTCTTTTCTCGATGTTTCTTGATAGAAGAACCACCTCCACAATGCATTATGCACCATGCCTCTATTAATTGTGATCAAATTCTCTCTCTCACCCTTAAGTCTTTTGATTCGTTCCTTGCTTCTTGCACAACCTAGATAATCATCTGTCATTTCCATGTTTTCAACCTTAACATTTGGGTTCTCGATCGTTGGGAAAAGAAAGATTTAATATTGGTAAGCTATTTTTTGATGGAGTCGAGGGAGCTTCCTAATTTCACCTCTAATCCCAAGCACTTGTGCAATAAGTTCCTCGAGACCTTCGTTTGAACTCCCCAGATTGGCTCTTCCTTTTTTCCAGCTATTGCTAAATTATTTTGACACGTCCTTGCCTTCCGAGAAGCGGTTTACACCGTGTTCATAAAATTTCCCATGTCACATCATCCTTTCTTGTTTGCTCCACATTCTAGATAGAGGGGACTTTCCATGCATTTTCATGCAAGAGTTGTTATCAACATTAAATTTGAAACTTAGCCTTGTTTTGAATGATCAACCAACCCCACGTAGCAATCATCAACATTAATCTCACCTCAGAGTTGGTGAAGAAAACATTGCTAATGTATAAATTTATCTTAATTTTAAATCATGCTCAAGATAACGTTGTTAATCTAGAGCTTTACTTTAATTAAGAACAAATAGTGTTGGACGCTATTGATTCAAAACTTATGGTAATAAAGAATAGAGAGGATCTATATGCACCAATACGGTGACAAAAGTCATTTCTTGAACCGTGGAGAATATTCAGCTATTCAACATGATAGAGGTGAACGGTGAAGGTGCATAGACGTACAATTCTCCCTTGTTCAAGCAATATGGATATTAACTTAGCCAATCTCAAAGAAGGGTTTTAAGAAATATATTATTTTAGTGCAACTTGTGACCAACTGTAAAAAGTAGACATTCATAGAAAAAATAAAGTTCACGTGTCGAATGCATTCAAAAAGGTGTATTGTATGATTATTCATAACCATACACATTGTAATTTATGGCATGAATTATTAACGTGCTAATATGTTTCATGTAAGCTTCTCCAGCACGAGATGGATTTGGTACTTGAAATATAGTGACAATTAAACAATACTGTCATCAGATATCGATTTCAACATTTTGTTAAAAGTGGTATTCCATGCCACTCTGAGTTTAAAACAATGATAAAGTGTCGTGCCGTGAGAATACTGGAAAAAGGGAGTAGAAATATAGATTTTTCCCCCCAACTGAATATGATTTTTGATAAAAACAAATTAGAATAAACTCGATAGTCAACTCTTCAATGAAATCCGCTTTTATTTAGAAAGCACCCCGCCAATAGAAGGAAGCCATGGAAGATAAATCCCAGCTAAGATGTACTTATGGGGAATCCAATTTGGGCCTCCACAATGAGAACACAAAATCTTAATAGATTAAGATCGACAAGTTGGACAGCTGTACCATAAATTTATAGTTTGGCATCCAGATGACGGTGTCACTAATCTTTTCTAAACTTTAACTAGATCAAAAAGAACTTTGAACACTCGTTGCTTGACTCCCGTATCATGTTATGAAAAGCCATCTACATATACGCAAAAGCTTTGAACTCCTCTCCCAGGATTGAAGTAAAAATCATCCCGTTTGGGTAACACTTTGCTGGGATATAAATATTCTCCTGTTAATTCAGTAAGAAGTCGAAAATAAAGGCTATTGATATGAGCTAATGCATCTTCTTCTGAACATTCAGGATGATCCTTCATATATGAAGAAATTGCGGACGCTGTTTGTCCATGGAGCTTGTCATCCTTCATAAGCATATAAGAAAAGGTTAATATTGTACTCACGATTTAAAAGTTATATGTATTTGATTTTCAAATTAAAATGTAAGAAGACAGACCTGAAAGTCATGAACATCATCAACTAAGCGGCCGGTCAACCATAAGAGCTCATAGAATCTTGATTTATTGAGAAATATTTTCTCGATATCAAATTATGATATATGTAACCCGGAAATTGACTTAGCCAATCTCAAAGAAGGGTTTTAAGAAATGCATTATTTTAGGGCAACTTGTGACCATCTTTTAAAAGTAGACGTTCGTAGAAAAAATAAAGTTCACACGTGGAATGCATTTAGAAAGGTGTATTGCATGATTAAATTCATAACCATACATATTGTGACTTATGACTTAGCCAATCTCAAAGAAGGGTTTTAAGAAATATATTATTTTAGTGCAACTTGTGACCGACTGTGAAAGGTAGACATTCATAGAAAAAGAATAAAGTTCACGCGTGGAATGCATTCAAAAAGGTGTATTGCATGATTGGATTCATAACCATACATATTGTAATTTATGACATAAATTACTAACGTGGTAATATGTTTTATGTAAACTTCTCCAGCATCAGATAGATTTTGGTACTTGAAATATAGTGGCAATTATAAAATACTTTCATCGGATATCGATTTCAACATTTTGTTAAAAGTGGTATTCCATGCCACTCTGAGTTTAAAACACTGATAAAGTGTCGTGCCGAGAGAATATTGGAAAAGCGGAGTAGAAATATAGAATTTGTTTCCCCCAACTGAATATGAATTATGATAAAAACACATTAGAATAAACCCGAGAGTGAACTCTTCAACGAAATCCGCTTTTATTTAGAAAGCACCCCGACAATAGAAGGAAGCCATGGAAGACAAATCCCAGCTAAGATGTACTTATGGGGAACCGAATTTGGGCCCCCACAACGAGAGCACAAAATCTTAATAGATTAAGATCAACAACTTGGACAGCTGTACAATAAATTTATACTTTGGCATCCAGATGATGGTGTCACTAATCTTTTCTAAACTTTAACTAGATCAAAAAGGACTTTGAACACTCGTTGCTTGACTCCCATATCATGGTATGAAAATCCATCTCCAAATACGTAAAAGCTTTGAACTCCTCTCCCGAGATTGAAGTAAAAATCATCCCGTTTGGGTAACACTTTGTTGGGATTTAAATATTCCCCTGTTAGTTCTGTAAGAAGTTGGAAATAAAGGCTATTGATATGAGCTAATGCCTCTTCTTCTGAACATTCAGGATGATCCTTCATATATGAAGAAATTGCCGACGCTGTTTGTCCATGGAGCTTGTCGTCCTTCATAAGCATATAGAAAAAGTTAATATTGTAATCACGATTTGAAAGTTGTACGCGTGCATTTAATTTTCAAATTAAGATGTAAGCAGACAAACCTCAAAGTCATGAACATCATCAACTAAGCGCCCGGTCAACCATACGAGCTCATAGAATCTTGATTTATTGAGAAATATTTTCTCGATATCATCATCTTCCAAACCAGGAACTGCTAGGAGGATGGGGTGCAATGATAATAGTCCACTTGCTCCGGTCGTCGAGGCAACCTTTATGTACTCATTATAGTTTGGAACATATTGACCTTCTTTCCATTGCGCCGTCTTTAAACTAGCTTCAGCGTATTCGGCCCACTGAAACAAAATATTCATATTAAATACGGAAATAAAAATAAATGTTTCTTGTAATACTACCCCATTTCTACATAACGTATGAATTAAGATAAGATTATAATTTCAACTAGAACTTATTTAGGGCAAGTATGCATACCGCTTTTGTAATGAACTGCATCATGTCACGTCCTTGGATTTGAGTTGCCTCACTTGTCAATTCACGTAATGTTTTGAAAATAAATGCCACAATTCTCTTGTAATTGTCTGGAATACTTTGTATGATGGAAATGTTCCAACCTTGAACGATAGCCTTGGTAACGAGTTCAACTTGCTCAAGTGTCAAGTAATCATCGAAAAGATCATCTAACAGAGAGACGAGAGTTGCTGCTTTGGCCAAAGCTATTCTGCTGCTACCAAACTCTGCGTTATCAACAGCACTAACTGCCAACAGATAATATTCAATTGAGCGCTCCCTCACTGCAATCAATTTCGAGACTCCAGAATTTTGCCACCAACTGCAATGAAAAATAATCAAATTAATTTGTACTTTAATTTCCAGTTGAATTGGAATCAAAACACAAACGACCATCCCAATTTGAAAAAGTGAGATGATTAATAGCGCCTCATATGGTTGGAAGGTCTAATATGAAGACCACTAATTGACTTAACAAGTGACACGACAAAGTATGGTACAAACTGGGATGTAGATTGTTATGGCGTGGATTTTGTAGGAGATATGGTTTCTGTTAAACCGTAGGAAATATAATGCTGTTATCTAATAATTACCTGGAAAGTTTCTTCGTTTCCATTTTGTATATATATTGCAATATATTGAAATCCAATTTGGCCAAGTCTAAAACGATTTTGTCCTTCAACCTGAAAAATAGAGAAATGTATAAGTAAAAAATTTAAAAAATTAGAATTATGATATTTGTAACCCGGAAAAAGTAATTTGTATGATAACATTGCGCAGCAGCTCTTACCTGGAAACATCCAATTCATATATCTCTATATAACTTCGTGCCTCCCATCGAGAGAAAGTGGAAGGCCATTGATATTGGAGGGCGTATTCAGCCTACATAATCGAAGAGGAGCCGAAATTGTAATCAGTATAAAGCATAAAGTTTGTGTAGCTTCATGGCTTGAAAAACAATCGACAAATTCATTACCTCTTTCAGAAAACTGTCGTGCTCTATATCTTGAGATTTGTCTAATAATTGTCTAAGATAAGCAGAGCTGAAGACTTTAGCGTCTTCCATGACCGCCTCTCCAAGAAATGACATGCTTGAAGCTCTTAAGAGGTTGATCATACTTGTGATCATGTGTTGCTCATCACCACGGGAAATGAAGTGCCCTTTATTGTCCTCGAAGTTGTCGAATACGTCTTTTTTCAATGCACAATCAATAATTAGTGATTTGAAATTGGCTTATAGGTTACTAGATCCATAAAAGAATCACGAATTACGAATTATTCATATGGGTACCTGCGGACACATCATAACGAAAGAGTCGAAGCACTCTGAGTCCCAAAGCCGTGGCATTCAAATCCTTTGTAGCGCTTTCGCAGCCTAATCCTATCCCGGCACTTGCATCCCAACAGCTGCATCCATTTAATACACAATTTTAACACTTGGTATTTTAGTTTTAACAAACCAAATCTAAATTTAACAAGAGAGGATTTTAACACACTTTCTAACGTTAATGCTTGTAAGAGGGAATATGATTTGAAGTACAGACCCGTAAACGAAATCAAGAGCCGCTTTTATTTCAGCCTGAAAATATCGATCTATTCCCAGACATTGCAATGCATCGACCATTTGAAGGCGATGGATTAGATCGCCGTCTCCACCTCCACTGATCTGCGTCTCTTTGAACAAGATTTTGACTTGTTTAACCAGTGTGTCAACACGCTCACGGTATTCAGATGCCTGAAAAATATATCAACGAGTATCAATGAGTATTATGCGTGGAGAAGAAGAATAATATGTAGGAATTAATGAAACGGAGATCATACCCATAGATAGTATGGTGTTTCCATAGATTGCACAAACTCATCATCCCACAGATTTAATGATTTTTCTGGAACTGTTTCCACCGAACTCTGCTCTCCCTTCAAAATACACATGCTCTCTAATCCAAATATCCAATATCCAAAACTGGACAGATTTTTACAAGCTGAATGCTGAATGCTGAATGCTTAATGCTCAATGTTTACTGCTTCCGATCGCTGCTATTTATACTGCCACTGCCAAGTCCCAGCCTTGAATTTTCAGCCTCGTGTTTCTCTTGTGTCTAACAATGCTAATGATTAAAATAATACACAAATATATATGTATTCCTCACAGGTCAAGGAGGTGGTCGAAGTTTCCCTGAGAGGCGTGGGAAATATGAAATGCTTTTGGCTTTCCAAATGCCACTCCATCTGATTGCTCACGTGCATATGCATTGGAAATCATACTCAACATTACGAATGCCTTCAAAAATTAAAATATTTTGTCTAGCTTTTCAACATGCTCGTTGTGGACAGCCAATATATTAAAAATAACAGATTTGATGATAGAATATTTGACTGATCACGAGTTCATTATTATTATAATTATAATTGTTTCATTTGGTTATGGTTTTAATAAACTACGTAATGTCAAACTCATAATTTCGTTTATACCAAGTATTTGTTGTCAAACTTATAATTTCGTTTATACCACGTGTTTGTTGATCGATTAAATTTGCAACTACTGAGATATGTTATAAAATGTAGATTGTTTGTTTCATTTGTAATCTGAATAAGAAAAATAATAATAAACAAACTCTTGATTATGAATTTATTTAATAAATATAGTTAAAACAATTCAATTAAAATATGAAATCCCATGACAAGCACATGTCAACTAAAAGGTACAAGTATCGAAATATAATATTTTTAAAAAGAATTGAAATAAAAAAGACAACTCTCTACCCTATTTAATTAACTTTTTTTGGTTTTGTTAAAATTAAAAAACTCAAAAAAGAGGAAAACAAAAATGGAATTAAATGCTAAGTAAGAAAAATACCTAGTGACTTGCCTCCACACGACCCATGGTTGTGGGGAATTTAGAAGCTCTAGATTCAACTTTTTCTTGATATGCATGAATTTATGGCGAAGAATCCTCAGAAGAGCCTTCTAAATATAGCGTAAGGCTTTGATTTTTGCACAGGAAAATCGTTCAAATCAACGGTCCTGAGATCAACAAGAATGCCAATCAACAATGTACGAAGATCTCTCTAAGGTGACTATGTAGTGGCAATCCAAGGGCTTTGATACCATGTAATATTTGTCCCTCGACAACAATCGAATATTTAGAGGTTATTGAACAGTACAAAAGAAAGAGAGACAAAAAGGATAAGAACAAACTATATTCTCGTTAATGATGTAATAATAGCTTATTACAATAGATGATGAATGAGTATAGTGTAGATGTGCCTCCTTATATAGACAAGGAAATAAGAGACCGTGACAACTAAGGTGAAATCACGTCATATATGTATATATATTCTTTATCCATGTTTTCTCTCGAACATTTAAAATTTCCCTATATATTTTGTAATCTCTCTCTAAAATTGGCAAAAACATTCATAATCTTTGAAACATGTCCCCCCATCCCACACTGTCCTTGTCTTAGAAATGCAGAGTAGCGTTGGAGCCAATAGAGTCAGAATTGAGTGACAGATGTAATAGAAGAATGATTGAGTACAGATTTTGCTTCTGAGTCTTCTCACATTTCTCGATATTACAAACTACACCGTGAACATAGAATTATAATTAAATATAGTATGTGGAAATTGTAGTTTTAATCACATTTAAGATATCTAGACCACTCAATTGTTGTGGTCTGTTGGATGTTGACACATGTGCATCAAATAAATATTAGAGTTTTTTGAAGCTTGACAATTTTCTTTGACCAGATTTCTCCACTTTGGATGATTTGGCCATTTAAAATAGCACCTTTTCTAGAAACTTTGATTTCAAACTTAGTTATAATCTTTTAATTTATAATATGAAGTCAATACATCTAATTCATCATTTTCATTTAGCAAAGTATTGATTATCATGCCACATTCACTAGTAGAGAAAACAAATCCACAATTACATGAAATGTGAGGAGACTGGCCATAAATTTTTATTATAATACATGTTAATCTAAAGTTTCCATGTTTTCAACCCTAGCAAAACTTAGGTTCTCGATCTGTAGGAAAAGAAAGGTTCAATGTTTTCAAGCCTAGCATTTAGGCAATTTCTTGTTGTTTCCATGTTTTCAACCCTAGCATTTGGGTTCTCAATCTCTAGGAAAAGAAAGATTTAAAATGGGTAAGCCCATTTTTGATTGATTTGAGGGAACCTCCGAATTTCACATTTAATCAGAATGACTTGTGCAATAGGTTTTCTCGAAAGCTTTGTTCTAACTCCGCAGATTGCCTCTTCCATCTTTCTAGCTATTGATTAACTTTTTTGGACACATCCTTGCCACTTCCCTTAATATTTTTCAAGAATCTATTTATACTGTCGTCATAAAAATCTCCCATGTTTCTTTCTTGCACACTCCGTCTTCTAAATAGAGGTTATCTTAAATTTCCACAAACCATTCAACGATGAGGAGACCTATAATGTGTCACTATTAGATGTGCGTGATGCATTTTTTGGGACAACCACACATGTAAAGCATCGTTGCATCTAAAAGTCTAGGCAATGCAATATTTTATGAAATTGGATAATGAAAGTGCTAGGGAGCTAGGGAATGTCCTACATTAATTACTTCTCTCATTACTATAAAACATGGTGTAGGCATTTAATATCTCAAAATAGTCTCTCATTACTACAAAACATAGTGTATGCATTTTATATCTCAAAATGGACCTTCTCTATTACCAACGATTCAATGCAAAGAGACAGGGTCGGTCATACACATAGCATTTAGATGTCTAGGTAATTACTCTTAAAACCAAGGATGAACTATTTGAATGGATAGTAATACCTTTTGGGTTGACTACTGTCTCTACCACTTCCTTGAGGACAAAGAATGACATTTTTCGACCTTTCTCTGCCGCTTATTTTGGTCTATCTGGATGACATATTCGTGTTTGGAATAATAGGGGATGAAGATATCCAACATGTTGAGAAATATCCCTAAACATTGCAATAAGAGAAACTCGGGCAATAAACAAAAGTTCCGACTTGGCGCGGAAAACATTTAGTAGAATTGTGATGAAGGGACTTTGTAGGGTCATAAATTTTGACTAGGTTATCCTATTGACACAGAACTTGATTAGGATATGTACTGTGGGACACATAATGTGAGGCATCAAATATGGGTCACTAGCTTGCAAGATTTTCATATCAATATTTACGTAAGAAATTTTCAGCACTTATTAAGCTTAGACTTCTGATTGCATCAGTTGGCGCAGTGTTGTACTTTTGTGGTCACCAGAAAAAAACTTTTTCTGATTTTTTTTTATGGCATTCATACTAATTTCTCCAAATTTTTGTAGAAAACTAATAGAGGCCCTGAGAAAGTCAATGGTGTTGGATTCATTTATGAGCTCAATCCTCTAGGATCACCTTAAAATTCAAAATGATTCTTTTAACGATGGATTAGATTGATATTGGACATTACATCACACTAAATGTGAATATGTTTGCTTGCATCTACACACGAAAGGTCAAGAGGTATGATTAGAAAATATGATGACACGTGTGTTTCACTCCTATGGCACGAGACAACTAACATGGCAACGATTAAATGATCAAGGAATTAAGAAGGGAATGCAAAGTTAAGATAATATAAGATCACATTAGACCTAATGCTTTTAGAGGTATTCCTAGGACACAAATAAGTATGTGAACATGACTCAATAGTGAGCTAGCTAGGTAATTATCTTATTCACACCTAAACCTACATTACATCCATAGGTGAATAAGATAAGGTGTTCAATTAAATGGCACCCAATATCATGTGGATGTATCATCCCAAGTATCCCTAAATACTAGAAGAGAGCATGGTATACGCAATTTCTTTTGATCATGCAATACGAGGCTCCACAGGGTATAGAATCACTCTAAACATGTTTAGGATGCCTGCCATTGGTTCCTTCAGGTGATGTTCTCCTAGCCAAAATAAATGAGCCATTTCCATATTTGAAGGAGGTAGAGAAAACATCCACTTTCGTTGAGAAGAAGATTCATCACATCGAACAACAAGATCAAGATGTACTTTTGCATACCATCCAAGAGTATAATGAGCAACATATAATTTTTTTTGAACATGCCATCACTCTTATGTTGATGCCAATATTTGGTTTCATCACCAAGAAGAGATACTGGAGGGAACCATAGTAGAAACATCACACTCATTTTTATGGGCCACACCATATGCGAGGGAAGGTTGTTGGGAACAGTTTTGAAATGTATTCACAATCATTCATAGGGATACAAATTATTTTCAACGTGATACCTCAACAATTGCTGAGAATATTAAGAATGGAGACGCAAATAAAAAGGATACCTTATCTTTTAAAGTTGATTATATTATCTATGTTCACGTGAAGAGTTAAAAAGGATAACTAATTGCACTCTATCATGTGGTTTGTAACTCTACATTATCATTCGTTGCAAGATCTATGAATCAAATACTTAGAGGAGGAGCAGAATCAAAATAAATTAATGGATAGAAGAGAAACAATGAGCCTTTGTGTAACTAAATAAATTGTTATGCCCAACACAAGTATTACAAATTTTAAACATCCAACAACCTTTTTAGATTGAAATAAATATCTCATGGTGGATAAGGTTGAAAGTGTCATCTATTGGTAGAACTAGTATGTATGACCAATAATTAAATTTGGAATATGGAATTATTTTATTTCAAAAGACAACAAGGTGTTAATGAGTAAAATGAATTAAACTTAATTCATAATCAGGTTTGGGAACCTCCCCTTTATTGCTAAAACAAACTTCGCAATCCGCTCGTAAAGATCTTAAGATTTTATTTAAAAAATCATGCCATGAGAGCATGTTCTTTTCATGCATTGAGTGGCCCATTAATCGAGCTATAGCCAGTGGCAAACGTTCATGGGGCTACATGTATGGTATCAATTAATTGTGTCAATTATCTTATTGTAGCTATGCTAGAGAAAATCTTATTGAGCACATGGAACAAAGCATCTGATTGAACCCACACGAAACCCAAGAATAAACAAATCCCCCTTATTTCAGAGGCTCCATGCCTCTGTTTTATGTCGATTTTAATGTAAAATATAATTTATTACCTTACCGAATGGCGATGCCATACTTAGTTAATGCAAGACCATGTTATTGACTCATTTTGACTTTCCCAATTCACTTTTCATGGCTAAAGTAAAAGACTGTTACGATCTTTTGTATAAGATTATGATGAACATGATTATTGTACGACATAATTCAGCAATAGTCTGAATAAATACTTCACTTTACGCTCCCCAAGCACACTTGATTATCCTCCCAATCTTCTTTTTAACATGTAATTTCTCCCCCCCCGCCATGCCATAGTTCTTTTTCCATTTAGTCAAATTCAAAGTCTCTTAAAATATTTCAATTTCAACACTTGTTCTTTTAGATACTGGCTTTATTGCTCCATATACGTATCTCCAATACTGTTAAGAAATATTTGACTCACAATGTACTTGGCATTGCCCATGCACTTCGTTTTTCTTTTATTTATGCTTTTAGATGTTGGGAGTTGCATGCCTGCGTTCTATGTAGTTGCTCTTATTCTGGAAGTTGCTTACTCATACCTGATTGTAGTATAGAGTGGATCTAATATTGTACGTTTTAATATAATGCAATAATGGAATATTTAGTTTTCGCCCATTCATCAATCTAATAAGTTACGTTTATGCTTTCTCTTTCAATTACAACTGTCGAATCTTGACTCACATATGTCAACGAGCATCAATAACATTATAGCAGTTACCAGTTTTGGTAAATTTAAACACGAATTTCCTAGAGTCCATTGAGAGATCTAAGTTATAATTTTGAAGTATGAATCAACCCTATGATCCATTTAAGAGCTTGACTGAAGTGCAATTTTGCGACCTAACATGCCTCAAAAAGATGTTTCTTTACACATTTCGAGAACACGTCAACATATAACATCCACTATGGTTAGAAGTCCTCGATTTATTTTTTCTTCTTGATAGATTCAGATTGAAGTGTTCGTATAGACGAGAAAAGAATTCATTGGATGTTTTGTTTTCAACTTGGGTCAAGCCTCATTACATCTTCGGGGAGAGATAGAGTATGTTGTTGGCTTCATGCGCTGCAGAAAATAGATCCGAGAGTGAAGTAGCTCAAATTCAAAAAAAATTACTTATGCTTGTGATAGCATGAAATCTTGGATCCACAATCTATTGTGACATTAAAATCTCCTAAAATGTTAAAGATCATCTATAATTTTAGGATAGAATATAGCACATTGAGATGACCATTATCCAATTTGAGATCTTGTTCAAGGAGACATTATTTTTCTTGAGTGAATTGCAAAAGGGACCCAAAACCGTCAAACTTGCAAATCTCAAAAACCATCCTTCAAAAAAAGCAATAGGGGTCGGAGGTCGATCCCACGGAGCATCAAAAAGCTCATAGAGAATTTACATTAACAAAAGTATAAAGATCACTAGTTATAGAAAAGCAAAAATACCAAATAAGAAAAGACACAATCAAGAGAAAAAACAAGGGCGCTTTAAGAGGGATAGCTTTGTCATCTACCAGGTCCTTTAGCTCTCGATCCCACCAGAGAAGGCTATCGATAGCCTTTCCCCAGGTCCTTCCCACATTTGTCCTAACAATGCCTTTTCTTTTCTTCTTTTCTCGATGTTTCTTGATAGAAGAACCACCTCCACAATGCATTTATGCACCATGCCTCTATTAATTGTGATCGAATTCTCTATCTCACCCTTAAGCCTTTTGATTCGTTCCTTGCTTGTTGCACAACCTAGAAAATCATTTTTCATTTTCATGTTTTCAACCCTAACATTTGGGTTATCGATCGTTAGGAAAAGAAAGATTTAATATTGGTAAGCTAATTTTTGTTCGAGTTGAGGGAGCTTCCTAATTTCACCTCTAATCCCAAGGAATTGTGTAATAAGTTCCTCGAGACCTCCATTTGAACTCCCCAGATTGACTCTTCCTTTTTTTCAGCTATTGATAAATTATTTTGACACGTCCTTGCCACATCCCTTACTGTCTTCCAGGAAGCGATTTACACCGTGTTCATAAAATTTCCCATGTCACATCATCCTCTCTTGTTTGCTCCGCATTCTAAATAGAGGGGACTTTCCATGCATTGGCATGCAAGAGCTGTTGTCAACGTTAAATTTGAGACTTAGCCTTGTTCTGAATGATCAACCAACCCCACATAGCAATCATCAACATTAATATGGACTCAGACTTGCTCAAGAAAACATTGCTAACGTGTTAATTTATCTTAATTTTAAATCATGCTCAAGATAACATTATTAATGTAGAGCTTTATCTTAATTAAGAACAGATAGTGTTGGACGCTATTAATTCAAAACTTGTGGTAATAAATAATAGGGAGCATCTATATGCACCAATACTGTGACAAAAGTCATTTCATGAACTGCGAAGAATATTCAACTATTCGACATGATAGAGGTGAACGGTGAAGGTGCATAGATGTATGGTTTTCCCTTGTCCAAACAATATGGATATTGACTTAGCGAATCTCAAAGAAGGGTTTTAAGAAATATATTATTTTATTGCAACTTGTGACCAACTGTAAAAAGTACACATTCGTAGAAAAAATAAAGTTCATATGTCGAATGCATTCAAAAAGGTGTATTGTATGATTATTCATAACCATACATATTGTAATTTATGACATGAATTATTAACGCGGTAATATGTTTCATGTAAACTTCACCAGCATGAGATAGATTTGGTACTTGAAATATAATGGCAATTAAACAATACTGTCATCAGATGTCGATTTCAACATTTTGCTAAAAGTGGTATTCCATGCCACTCTGAATATAAAACAGTGATAAAGTGTCGTGCCTTGAGAATATTGGAAAAACGGAGTAGAAATATGGATTTTTTCCCCCCCAACTGAATATGAATTATGATAAAAAGACATTAGAATAAACTCGAGAGTCATATCCTCAATGAAATCCTCTTTTATTTAGAAGACACCACGACAATAGAAGGAAGCCATGGAAGATAAATCCTAGCTAAGATGTACTTACGGGGAATCAAATTTGGGCCTCCACAACGAGAACACAAAATCTTAATAGATTAAGATCGACAACTTGGACAGCTGTACAATAAATTTATAGTTTGGCATCCAGATGACGGTGTCACTAATCCTTTTTAGACTTTAACTAGATCAAAAAGAACTTTGAACACTCGTTTCTTGACTCACGTATCATGGTATGAAAAGCCATCTCCAAATACGTAAAAGCTTTGAACTCGTCTCCCAAGATTTAAGTAAAAATCATCCTGTTTGGGCAACACTTTGGTGGGATTTAAATATTCTCCTGTTAATTCTGTTAATTCTGTAACGAGCTCAACATGTACTTTTGCATACCATCCAAGAGCATAATGAGCAACATAAAAAGAATTTCAAACATGCCATCACTCTTAGATTGATGCCAATATTTGGCTTCATCACCAAGACGAGATACTGGAGGGAACCATTGTAGAGACATCACACTCGATTTTCTAGGCCACAACATATGCGAGGGAAGGTTGTTGGGAACGGTTTTTAAATTTATTCACAATCATTCACAGGGATACAAATTATTTTCAACGTGATACGTCAACAATTGCTGAGAATATTAAGCATGTAGATGCAAATACAAAGGATACCTTATCTTTTAAAGTTGATTATATTATCTATGTTCACGTGAAGAGTTAAAAAGGATAACTAATTGCACTCTATCATGTGGTTTGTAAGTCTACATTATCATTTGTTGCAAGAACTATGAACCAAATACTCAGAGGAGGAGCAGAAAAAAAATTCATTAATGGATAGAAGAGAAACAATGAGCCCTTGTGTAACTAAAGAAATTGCAATGCTCAACACCAGTATTACAAATTTTAAGCGTCCAACAACCTTTTTTTATTGAAATAAATATCTCATGGTGGAGAAGGTTGAAAGTGTCATCTATTGGTAGAACTAGTATGTATGACCAATAATTAAATTTGGAATTTGGAATTATTTTATTTCGAAAGACAACAAGGTATTAATGACTATAATTAAATGAACTTAATTCATAATCAGGTTTTTGGAACCTCCCATTTATTGCTAATACAAACTTCCCAATCCGGTTGTAAAGATCTTAAGATTTTATTTAAAAAATCGTGCCATGAGAGCATGCTCTTTTCATGCATTGAACGGCCCATTAATCGAGCTAGAGCCAGTGGCAAACGTTCAGGGGGCGACGTGTATGATGTCAATTAATTGTGTCAATTCTCTTATTGTAGCTATGCTAGAGAAAATCTTATCGAGCGCATGGAACAAAGCATCTGATTGAACCCACACGAAACCCAAGAATAAACAAATTCCCCCTTATTTCAGAGGCTCCATACCTCAGTTTTATGTCAATTTTATTGTAAAATATAACTTATTACCATACCAGATGGTGATGCCATACTTAGTTAATGCAAGACCATGTTATTGACTCATTTTGACTTTCCCAGTTCACTTTTCACGGCTAAAGTAAAAGACTATTACGATCTTTTGTATAAGATTATGATGGACATGATTATTGTACGACATAATTCAGCAATAGTTTGAAGAAATACTTCACTTTACACTCCCCAAGCACACTTGATTATCCTCCCAATTTTTTTTTTAACATGTAATTTTCCCCCCCATGGCACACTTCTTTTTCCATTTAGTCAAATTCAAAGTCTCTTCAAATACTTCAATTTCAGCACTTGCTCTTTTAGAGATTGGCTTTATTGCTCCATATACATATCTCCAATATTGTTAAGAAATATTTGACTCACAATGTACTTGGCATTTCCCATGCACTTTGTTTTTCTTTTATTTATACTTTTAGCTGCTGGGAGTTGCATGCCTACATTCTATGTAGTTGCCCTTATTTTGGAAATTGCTTACTCATACCTGATTGTAGTATAAAGTGGATCAAATATTGTACTTTTTAATATAATGGAATGTTTAGTTTTAGCCGATTTATCAATCTAATAATTACGTTCATGCTTTCTCCTTCAATTACAACTGTCTGATCTTGACTCACATATGTTAGTCAGTATCAACATCATTATAGCAGTTACCAGTTTTGGTAAATTTAAACACAAATTTCCTAGAGTCCATTGAGAGATCTAAGTTATAATTTTGAAGTATGAATCAACCCTGTGATCTATTTAAGAGCTTGACTCAAGTGCAATTTTGCGACCTAACATGCCTCAAAAAGATGTTTTGTTACACATTCCGAGAACAAGTCAACATATAACATCCACTATGGTTAGAAGTCCTCAATTTATCTGGTCTTCCTAATAGATTCAGATTGAAGTGTTCATATAGACGAGAAAAGAATCCATTTTATGTTTTGTTTTCGACTTGGGTCAAGCCTCATTACATCATCTGGGAAAGATAGAGTATGTTGTTGGCCTCATGTGTTGCAGAAAATAGAGTGGAGAGTGAAGTAGCCCGAATTCAAAATATTTTACTTATGCTTGTCATAGAATGAAATCTTGGAGCCACATTCTATTGTGACATTAAAATCTCCTAAGCTGTTATAGATCATCTATAATTTCAGGATAGAATATAGCACATTGAGATGACCATTATCCAATTTGAGATCTCGTTCAAGGAGGCATTATTTTTGCTTAAGTGAATTGCAAAAGGGTCCCAAAACCGTTAAACTTGCAAATCTAAAAAACCATCCTTCAAAAAAAGCAATAGGGGTCGGAGGTCAATCCCATGGAGCATCAAAAAGCTCATAGAGAATTTACATTAAAAAGAAGTATAAACATCACTAGTTACAGAAAAGCAAAAATACCAAATAAGAAAAGACACAATCAAGAGAAAAAACAAGGGCGCTTTAAGAGGTATAGCCCCGTCATCTACCAGGTCCTTTAGCTCTTGATCCCATCAGAGAAGGCTTTCGATAGCCTTTCCCCAAGTCCTTCCTTCATTTGTCCTAACAATGCCTTTTCTTTTCTTCTTTTCTCGATGTTTCTTGATAGAAGAACCACCTCCACAATGCATTATGCACCATGCCTCTATTAATTGTGATCAAATTCTCTCTCTCACCCTTAAGTCTTTTGATTCGTTCCTTGCTTCTTGCACAACCTAGATAATCATCTGTCATTTCCATGTTTTCAACCTTAACATTTGGGTTCTCGATCGTTGGGAAAAGAAAGATTTAATATTGGTAAGCTATTTTTTGATGGAGTCGAGGGAGCTTCCTAATTTCACCTCTAATCCCAAGCACTTGTGCAATAAGTTCCTCGAGACCTTCGTTTGAACTCCCCAGATTGGCTCTTCCTTTTTTCCAGCTATTGCTAAATTATTTTGACACGTCCTTGCCTTCCGAGAAGCGGTTTACACCGTGTTCATAAAATTTCCCATGTCACATCATCCTTTCTTGTTTGCTCCACATTCTAGATAGAGGGGACTTTCCATGCATTTTCATGCAAGAGTTGTTATCAACATTAAATTTGAAACTTAGCCTTGTTTTGAATGATCAACCAACCCCACGTAGCAATCATCAACATTAATCTCACCTCAGAGTTGGTGAAGAAAACATTGCTAATGTATAAATTTATCTTAATTTTAAATCATGCTCAAGATAACGTTGTTAATCTAGAGCTTTACTTTAATTAAGAACAAATAGTGTTGGACGCTATTGATTCAAAACTTATGGTAATAAAGAATAGAGAGGATCTATATGCACCAATACGGTGACAAAAGTCATTTCTTGAACCGTGGAGAATATTCAGCTATTCAACATGATAGAGGTGAACGGTGAAGGTGCATAGACGTACAATTCTCC
Source organism: Cupressus sempervirens (assembly GCA_028749045.1). NCBI lineage: Eukaryota > Viridiplantae > Streptophyta > Pinopsida > Cupressales > Cupressaceae > Cupressus > Cupressus sempervirens. Next base: position 861,108,565 of record CM053789.1, on the reverse strand, counting down.
CTTGTTCAAGCAATATGGATATTAACTTAGCCAATCTCAAAGAAGGGTTTTAAGAAATATATTATTTTAGTGCAACTTGTGACCAACTGTAAAAAGTAGACATTCATAGAAAAAATAAAGTTCACGTGTCGAATGCATTCAAAAAGGTGTATTGTATGATTATTCATAACCATACACATTGTAATTTATGGCATGAATTATTAACGTGCTAATATGTTTCATGTAAGCTTCTCCAGCACGAGATGGATTTGGTACTTGAAATATAGTGACAATTAAACAATACTGTCATCAGATATCGATTTCAACATTTTGTTAAAAGTGGTATTCCATGCCACTCTGAGTTTAAAACAATGATAAAGTGTCGTGCCGTGAGAATACTGGAAAAAGGGAGTAGAAATATAGATTTTTCCCCCCAACTGAATATGATTTTTGATAAAAACAAATTAGAATAAACTCGATAGTCAACTCTTCAATGAAATCCGCTTTTATTTAGAAAGCACCCCGCCAATAGAAGGAAGCCATGGAAGATAAATCCCAGCTAAGATGTACTTATGGGGAATCCAATTTGGGCCTCCACAATGAGAACACAAAATCTTAATAGATTAAGATCGACAAGTTGGACAGCTGTACCATAAATTTATAGTTTGGCATCCAGATGACGGTGTCACTAATCTTTTCTAAACTTTAACTAGATCAAAAAGAACTTTGAACACTCGTTGCTTGACTCCCGTATCATGTTATGAAAAGCCATCTACATATACGCAAAAGCTTTGAACTCCTCTCCCAGGATTGAAGTAAAAATCATCCCGTTTGGGTAACACTTTGCTGGGATATAAATATTCTCCTGTTAATTCAGTAAGAAGTCGAAAATAAAGGCTATTGATATGAGCTAATGCATCTTCTTCTGAACATTCAGGATGATCCTTCATATATGAAGAAATTGCGGACGCTGTTTGTCCATGGAGCTTGTCATCCTTCATAAGCATATAAGAAAAGGTTAATATTGTACTCACGATTTAAAAGTTATATGTATTTGATTTTCAAATTAAAATGTAAGAAGACAGACCTGAAAGTCATGAACATCATCAACTAAGCGGCCGGTCAACCATAAGAGCTCATAGAATCTTGATTTATTGAGAAATATTTTCTCGATATCAAATTATGATATATGTAACCCGGAAATTGACTTAGCCAATCTCAAAGAAGGGTTTTAAGAAATGCATTATTTTAGGGCAACTTGTGACCATCTTTTAAAAGTAGACGTTCGTAGAAAAAATAAAGTTCACACGTGGAATGCATTTAGAAAGGTGTATTGCATGATTAAATTCATAACCATACATATTGTGACTTATGACTTAGCCAATCTCAAAGAAGGGTTTTAAGAAATATATTATTTTAGTGCAACTTGTGACCGACTGTGAAAGGTAGACATTCATAGAAAAAGAATAAAGTTCACGCGTGGAATGCATTCAAAAAGGTGTATTGCATGATTGGATTCATAACCATACATATTGTAATTTATGACATAAATTACTAACGTGGTAATATGTTTTATGTAAACTTCTCCAGCATCAGATAGATTTTGGTACTTGAAATATAGTGGCAATTATAAAATACTTTCATCGGATATCGATTTCAACATTTTGTTAAAAGTGGTATTCCATGCCACTCTGAGTTTAAAACACTGATAAAGTGTCGTGCCGAGAGAATATTGGAAAAGCGGAGTAGAAATATAGAATTTGTTTCCCCCAACTGAATATGAATTATGATAAAAACACATTAGAATAAACCCGAGAGTGAACTCTTCAACGAAATCCGCTTTTATTTAGAAAGCACCCCGACAATAGAAGGAAGCCATGGAAGACAAATCCCAGCTAAGATGTACTTATGGGGAACCGAATTTGGGCCCCCACAACGAGAGCACAAAATCTTAATAGATTAAGATCAACAACTTGGACAGCTGTACAATAAATTTATACTTTGGCATCCAGATGATGGTGTCACTAATCTTTTCTAAACTTTAACTAGATCAAAAAGGACTTTGAACACTCGTTGCTTGACTCCCATATCATGGTATGAAAATCCATCTCCAAATACGTAAAAGCTTTGAACTCCTCTCCCGAGATTGAAGTAAAAATCATCCCGTTTGGGTAACACTTTGTTGGGATTTAAATATTCCCCTGTTAGTTCTGTAAGAAGTTGGAAATAAAGGCTATTGATATGAGCTAATGCCTCTTCTTCTGAACATTCAGGATGATCCTTCATATATGAAGAAATTGCCGACGCTGTTTGTCCATGGAGCTTGTCGTCCTTCATAAGCATATAGAAAAAGTTAATATTGTAATCACGATTTGAAAGTTGTACGCGTGCATTTAATTTTCAAATTAAGATGTAAGCAGACAAACCTCAAAGTCATGAACATCATCAACTAAGCGCCCGGTCAACCATACGAGCTCATAGAATCTTGATTTATTGAGAAATATTTTCTCGATATCATCATCTTCCAAACCAGGAACTGCTAGGAGGATGGGGTGCAATGATAATAGTCCACTTGCTCCGGTCGTCGAGGCAACCTTTATGTACTCATTATAGTTTGGAACATATTGACCTTCTTTCCATTGCGCCGTCTTTAAACTAGCTTCAGCGTATTCGGCCCACTGAAACAAAATATTCATATTAAATACGGAAATAAAAATAAATGTTTCTTTCTTGTAATACTACCCCATTTCTACATAACGTATGAATTAAGATAAGATTATAATTTCAACTAGAACTTATTTAGGGCAAGTATGCATACCGCTTTTGTAATGAACTGCATCATGTCACGTCCTTGGATTTGAGTTGCCTCACTTGTCAATTCACGTAATGTTTTGAAAATAAATGCCACAATCCTCTTGTAATTGTCTGGAATACTTTGTATGATGGAAATGTTCCAACCTTGAACGATAGCCTTGGTAACGAGTTCAACTTGCTCAAGTGTCAAGTAATCATCGAAAAGATCATCTAACAGAGAGACGAGAGTTGCTGCTTTGGCCAAAGCTATTCTGCTGCTACCAAACTCTGCGTTATCAACAGCACTAACTGCCAACAGATAATATTCAATTGAGCGCTCCCTCACTGCAATCAATTTCGAGACTCCAGAATTTTGCCACCAACTGCAATGAAAAATAATCAAATTAATTTGTACTTTAATTTCCAGTTGAATTGGAATCAAAACACAAACGACCATCCCAATTTGAAAAAGTGAGATGATTAATAGCGCCTCATATGGTTGGAAGGTCTAATATGAAGACCACTAATTGACTTAACAAGTGACACGACAAAGTATGGTACAAACTGGGATGTAGATTGTTATGGCGTGGATTTTGTAGGAGATATGGTTTCTGTTAAACCGTAGGAAATATAATGCTGTTATCTAATAATTACCTGGAAAGTTTCTTCGTTTCCATTTTGTATATATATTGCAATATATTGAAATCCAATTTGGCCAAGTCTAAAACGATTTTGTCCTTCAACCTGAAAAATAGAGAAATGTATAAGTAAAAAATTTAAAAAATTAGAATTATGATATTTGTAACCCGGAAAAAGTAATTTGTATGATAACATTGCGCAGCAGCTCTTACCTGGAAACATCCAATTCATATATCTCTATATAACTTCGTGCCTCCCATCGAGAGAAAGTGGAAGGCCATTGATATTGGAGGGCGTATTCAGCCTACATAATCGAAGAGGAGCCGAAATTGTAATCAGTATAAAGCATAAAGTTTGTGTAGCTTCATGGCTTGAAAAACAATCGACAAATTCATTACCTCTTTCAGAAAACTGTCGTGCTCTATATCTTGAGATTTGTCTAATAATTGTCTAAGATAAGCAGAGCTGAAGACTTTAGCGTCTTCCATGACCGCCTCTCCAAGAAATGACATGCTTGAAGCTCTTAAGAGGTTGATCATACTTGTGATCATGTGTTGCTCATCACCACGGGAAATGAAGTGCCCTTTATTGTCCTCGAAGTTGTCGAATACGTCTTTTTTCAATGCACAATCAATAATTAGTGATTTGAAATTGGCTTATAGGTTACTAGATCCATAAAAGAATCACGAATTACGAATTATTCATATGGGTACCTGCGGACACATCATAACGAAAGAGTCGAAGCACTCTGAGTCCCAAAGCCGTGGCATTCAAATCCTTTGTAGCGCTTTCGCAGCCTAATCCTATCCCGGCACTTGCATCCCAACAGCTGCATCCATTTAATACACAATTTTAACACTTGGTATTTTAGTTTTAACAAACCAAATCTAAATTTAACAAGAGAGGATTTTAACACACTTTCTAACGTTAATGCTTGTAAGAGGGAATATGATTTGAAGTACAGACCCGTAAACGAAATCAAGAGCCGCTTTTATTTCAGCCTGAAAATATCGATCTATTCCCAGACATTGCAATGCATCGACCATTTGAAGGCGATGGATTAGATCGCCGTCTCCACCTCCACTGATCTGCGTCTCTTTGAACAAGATTTTGACTTGTTTAACCAGTGTGTCAACACGCTCACGGTATTCAGATGCCTGAAAAATATATCAACGAGTATCAATGAGTATTATGCGTGGAGAAGAAGAATAATATGTAGGAATTAATGAAACGGAGATCATACCCATAGATAGTATGGTGTTTCCATAGATTGCACAAACTCATCATCCCACAGATTTAATGATTTTTCTGGAACTGTTTCCACCGAACTCTGCTCTCCCTTCAAAATACACATGCTCTCTAATCCAAATATCCAATATCCAAAACTGGACAGATTTTTACAAGCTGAATGCTGAATGGTGAATGCTTAATGCTCAATGTTTACTGGTTCCGATCGCTGCTATTTATACTGCCACTGCCAAGTCCCAGCCTTGAATTTTCAGCCTCGTGTTTCTCTTGTGTCTAACAATGCTAATGATTAAAATAATACACAAATATATATGTATTCCTCACAGGTCAAGGAGGTGGTCGAAGTTTCCCTGAGAGGCGTGGGAAATATGAAATGCTTTTGGCTTTCCAAATGCCACTCCATCTGATTGCTCACGTGCATATGCATTGGAAATCATACTCAACATTACGAATGCCTTCAAAAATTAAAATATTTTGTCTAGCTTTTCAACATGCTCGTTGTGGACAGCCAATATATTAAAAATAACAGATTTGATGTTAGAATATTTGACTGATCACGAGTTCATTATTATTATAATTATAATTGTTTCATTTGGTTATGGTTTTAATAAACTACGTAATGTCAAACTCATAATTTCGTTTATACCAAGTATTTGTTGTCAAACTTATAATTTCGTTTATACCACGTGTTTGTTGATCGATTAAATTTGCAACTACTGAGATATGTTATAAAATGTAGATTGTTTGTTTCATTTGTAATCTGAATAAGAAAAATAATAATAAACAAACTCTTGATTATGAATTTATTTAATAAATATAGTTAAAACAATTCAATTAAAATATGAAACCCCATGAAAAGCACATGTCAACTAAAAGGTACAAGTATCGAAATATAATATTTTTAAAAAGAATTGAAATAAAAAAGACAACTCTCTACCCTATTTAATTAACTTTTTTTGGTTTTGTTAAAATTAAAAAACTCAAAAAAGAGGAAAACAAAAATGGAATTAAATGCTAAGTAAGAAAAATACCTAGTGACTTGCCTCCACACGACCCATGGTTGTGGGGAATTTAGAAGCTCTAGATTCAACTTTTTCTTGATATGCATGAATTTATGGCGAAGAATCCTCAGAAGAGCCTTCTAAATATAGCGTAAGGCTTTGATTTTTGCACAGGAAAATCGTTCAAATCAACGGTCCTGAGATCAACAAGAATGCCAATCAACAATGTACGAAGATCTCTCTAAGGTGACTATGTAGTGGCAATCCAAGGGCTTTGATACCATGTAATATTTGTCCCTCGACAACAATCGAATATTTAGAGGTTATTGAACAGTACAAAAGAAAGAGAGACAAAAAGGATAAGAACAAACTATATTCTCGTTAATGATGTAATAATAGCTTAATACAATAGATGATGAATGAGTAAAGTGTAGATGTGCCTCCTTATATAGACAAGGAAATAAGAGACCGTGACAACTAAGGTGAAATCACGTCATATATGTATATATATTCTTTATCCATGTTTTCTCTCGAACATTTAAAATTTCCCTATATATTTTGTAATCTCTCTCTAAAATTGGCAAAAACATTCATAATCTTTGAAACATGTCCCCCCATCCCACACTGTCCTTGTCTTAGAAATGCAGAGTAGCGTTGGAGCCAATAGAGTCAAAATTGAGTGACAGATGTAATAGAAGAATGATTGAGTACAGATTTTGCTTCTGAGTCTTCTCACATTTCTCGATATTACAAACTACACCGTGAACATAGAATTATAATTAAATATAGTATGTGGAAATTGTAGTTTTAATCACATTTAAGATATCTAGACCACTCAATTGTTGTGGTCTGTTGGATGTTGACACATGTGCATCAAATAAATATTAGAGTTTTTTGAAGCTTGACAATTTTCTTTGACCAGATTTCTCCACTTTGGATGATTTGGCCATTTAAAATAGCACCTTTTCTAGAAACTTTGATTTCAAACTTAGTTATAATCTTTTAATTTATAATATGAAGTCAATACATCTAATTCATCATTTTCATTTAGCAAAGTATTGATTATCATGCCACATTCACTAGTAGAGAAAACAAATCCACAATTACATGAAATGTGAGGAGACTGGCCATAAATTTTTATTATAATACATGTTAATCTAAAGTTTCCATGTTTTCAACCCTAGCAAAACTTAGGTTCTCGATCTGTAGGAAAAGAAAGGTTCAATGTTTTCAAGCCTAGCATTTAGGCAATTTCTTGTTGTTTCCATGTTTTCAACCCTAGCATTTGGGTTCTCAATCTCTAGGAAAAGAAAGATTTAAAATGGGTAAGCCCATTTTTGATTGATTTGAGGGAACCTCCGAATTTCACATTTAATCAGAATGACTTGTGCAATAGGTTTTCTCGAAAGCTTTGTTCTAACTCCGCAGATTGCCTCTTCCATCTTTCTAGCTATTGATTAACTTTTTTGGACACATCCTTGCCACTTCCCTTAATATTTTTCAAGAATCTATTTATACTGTCGTCATAAAAATCTCCCATGTTTCTTTCTTGCACACTCCGTCTTCTAAATAGAGGTTATCTTAAATTTCCACAAACCATTCAACGATGAGGAGACCTATAATGTGTCACTATTAGATGTGCGTGATGCATTTTTTGGGACAACCACACATGTAAAGCATCGTTGCATCTAAAAGTCTAGGCAATGCAATATTTTATGAAATTGGATAATGAAAGTGCTAGGGAGCTAGGGAATGTCCTACATTAATTACTTCTCTCATTACTATAAAACATGGTGTAGGCATTTAATATCTCAAAATAGTCTCTCATTACTACAAAACATAGTGTATGCATTTTATATCTCAAAATGGACCTTCTCTATTACCAACGATTCAATGCAAAGAGACAGGGTCGGTCATACACATAGCATTTAGATGTCTAGGTAATTACTCTTAAAACCAAGGATGAACTATTTGAATGGATAGTAATACCTTTTGGGTTGACTACTGTCTCTACCACTTCCTTGAGGACAAAGAATGACATTTTTCGACCTTTCTCTGCCGCTTATTTTGGTCTATCTGGATGACATATTCGTGTTTGGAATAATAGGGGATGAAGATATCCAACATGTTGAGAAATATCCCTAAACATTGCAATAAGAGAAACTCGGGCAATAAACAAAAGTTCCGACTTGGCGCGGAAAACATTTAGTAGAATTGTGATGAAGGGACTTTGTAGGGTCATAAATTTTGACTAGGTTATCCTATTGACACAGAACTTGATTAGGATATGTACTGTGGGACACATAATGTGAGGCATCAAATATGGGTCACTAGCTTGCAAGATTTTCATATCAATATTTACGTAAGAAATTTTCAGCACTTATTAAGCTTAGACTTCTGATTGCATCAGTTGGCGCAGTGTTGTACTTTTGTGGTCACCAGAAAAAAACTTTTTCTGATTTTTTTTTATGGCATTCATACTAATTTCTCCAAATTTTTGTAGAAAACTAATAGAGGCCCTGAGAAAGTCAATGGTGTTGGATTCATTTATGAGCTCAATCCTCTAGGATCACCTTAAAATTCAAAATGATTCTTTTAACGATGGATTAGATTGATATTGGACATTACATCACTAAATGTGAATATGTTTGCTTGCATCTACACACGAAAGGTCAAGAGGTATGATTAGAAAATATGATGACACGTGTGTTTCACTCCTATGGCACGAGACAACTAACATGGCAACGATTAAATGATCAAGGAATTAAGAAGGGAATGCAAAGTTAAGATAATATAAGATCACATTAGACCTAATGCTTTTAGAGGTATTCCTAGGACACAAATAAGTATGTGAACATGACTCAATAGTGAGCTAGCTAGGTAATTATCTTATTCACACCTAAACCTACATTACATCCATAGGTGAATAAGATAAGGTGTTCAATTAAATGGCACCCAATATCATGTGGATGTATCATCCCAAGTATCCCTAAATACTAGAAGAGAGCATGGTATACGCAATTTCTTTTGATCATGCAATACGAGGCTCCACAGGGTATAGAATCACTCTAAACATGTTTAGGATGCCTGCCATTGGTTCCTTCAGGTGATGTTCTCCTAGCCAAAATAAATGAGCCATTTCCATATTTGAAGGAGGTAGAGAAAACATCCACTTTCGTTGAGAAGAAGATTCATCACATCGAACAACAAGCTCAAGATGTACTTTTGCATACCATCCAAGAGTATAATGAGCAACATATAATTTTTTTTGAACATGCCATCACTCTTATGTTGATGCCAATATTTGGTTTCATCACCAAGAAGAGATACTGGAGGGAACCATAGTAGAAACATCACACTCATTTTTATGGGCCACACCATATGCGAGGGAAGGTTGTTGGGAACAGTTTTGAAATGTATTCACAATCATTCATAGGGATACAAATTATTTTCAACGTGATACCTCAACAATTGCTGAGAATATTAAGAATGGAGACGCAAATAAAAAGGATACCTTATCTTTTAAAGTTGATTATATTATCTATGTTCACGTGAAGAGTTAAAAAGGATAACTAATTGCACTCTATCATGTGGTTTGTAACTCTACATTATCATTCGTTGCAAGATCTATGAATCAAATACTTAGAGGAGGAGCAGAATCAAAATAAATTAATGGATAGAAGAGAAACAATGAGCCTTTGTGTAACTAAATAAATTGTTATGCCCAACACAAGTATTACAAATTTTAAACATCCAACAACCTTTTTAGATTGAAATAAATATCTCATGGTGGATAAGGTTGAAAGTGTCATCTATTGGTAGAACTAGTATGTATGACCAATAATTAAATTTGGAATATGGAATTATTTTATTTCAAAAGACAACAAGGTGTTAATGAGTAAAATGAATTAAACTTAATTCATAATCAGGTTTGGGAACCTCCCCTTTATTGCTAAAACAAACTTCGCAATCCGCTCGTAAAGATCTTAAGATTTTATTTAAAAAATCATGCCATGAGAGCATGTTCTTTTCATGCATTGAGTGGCCCATTAATCGAGCTATAGCCAGTGGCAAACGTTCATGGGGCTACATGTATGGTATCAATTAATTGTGTCAATTATCTTATTGTAGCTATGCTAGAGAAAATCTTATTGAGCACATGGAACAAAGCATCTGATTGAACCCACACGAAACCCAAGAATAAACAAATCCCCCTTATTTCAGAGGCTCCATGCCTCTGTTTTATGTCGATTTTAATGTAAAATATAATTTATTACCTTACCGAATGGCGATGCCATACTTAGTTAATGCAAGACCATGTTATTGACTCATTTTGACTTTCCCAATTCACTTTTCATGGCTAAAGTAAAAGACTGTTACGATCTTTTGTATAAGATTATGATGAACATGATTATTGTACGACATAATTCAGCAATAGTCTGAATAAATACTTCACTTTACGCTCCCCAAGCACACTTGATTATCCTCCCAATCTTCTTTTTAACATGTAATTTCTCCCCCCCCCGCCATGCCATAGTTCTTTTTCCATTTAGTCAAATTCAAAGTCTCTTAAAATATTTCAATTTCAACACTTGTTCTTTTAGATACTAGCTTTATTGCTCCATATACGTATCTCCAATACTGTTAAGAAATATTTGACTCACAATGTACTTGGCATTGCCCATGCACTTCGTTTTTCTTTTATTTATGCTTTTAGCTGTTGGGAGTTGCATGCCTGCGTTCTATGTAGTTGCTCTTATTCTGGAAGTTGCTTACTCATACCTGATTGTAGTATAGAGTGGATCTAATATTGTACGTTTTAATATAATGCAATAATGGAATATTTAGTTTTCGCCCATTCATCAATCTAATAAGTTACGTTTATGCTTTCTCTTTCAATTACAACTGTCGAATCTTGACTCACATATGTCAACGAGCATCAATAACATTATAGCAGTTACCAGTTTTGGTAAATTTAAACACGAATTTCATAGAGTCCATTGAGAGATCTAAGTTATAATTTTGAAGTATGAATCAACCCTATGATCCATTTAAGAGCTTGACTGAAGTGCAATTTTGCGACCTAACATGCCTCAAAAAGATGTTTCTTTACACATTTCGAGAACACGTCAACATATAACATCCACTATGGTTAGAAGTCCTCGATTTATTTTTTCTTCTTGATAGATTCAGATTGAAGTGTTCGTATAGACGAGAAAAGAATTCATTGGATGTTTTGTTTTCAACTTGGGTCAAGCCTCATTACATCTTCGGGGAGAGATAGAGTATGTTGTTGGCTTCATGCGCTGCAGAAAATAGATCCGAGAGTGAAGTAGCTCAAATTCAAAAAAAATTACTTATGCTTGTGATAGCATGAAATCTTGGATCCACAATCTATTGTGACATTAAAATCTCCTAAAATGTTAAAGATCATCTATAATTTTAGGATAGAATATAGCACATTGAGATGACCATTATCCAATTTGAGATCTTGTTCAAGGAGACATTATTTTTCTTGAGTGAATTGCAAAAGGGACCCAAAACCGTCAAACTTGCAAATCTCAAAAACCATCCTTCAAAAAAAGCAATAGGGGTCGGAGGTCGATCCCACGGAGCATCAAAAAGCTCATAGAGAATTTACATTAACAAAAGTATAAAGATCACTAGTTATAGAAAAGCAAAAATACCAAATAAGAAAAGACACAATCAAGAGAAAAAACAAGGGCGCTTTAAGAGGGATAGCTTTGTCATCTACCAGGTCCTTTAGCTCTCGATCCCACCAGAGAAGGCTATCGATAGCCTTTCCCCAGGTCCTTCCCACATTTGTCCTAACAATGCCTTTTCTTTTCTTCTTTTCTCGATGTTTCTTGATAGAAGAACCACCTCCACAATGCATTTATGCACCATGCCTCTATTAATTGTGATCGAATTCTCTATCTCACCCTTAAGCCTTTTGATTCGTTCCTTGCTTGTTGCACAACCTAGAAAATCATTTTTCATTTTCATGTTTTCAACCCTAACATTTGGGTTATCGATCGTTAGGAAAAGAAAGATTTAATATTGGTAAGCTAATTTTTGTTCGAGTTGAGGGAGCTTCCTAATTTCACCTCTAATCCCAAGGAATTGTGTAATAAGTTCCTCGAGACCTCCATTTGAACTCCCCAGATTGACTCTTCCTTTTTTTCAGCTATTGATAAATTATTTTGACACGTCCTTGCCACATCCCTTACTGTCTTCCAGGAAGCGATTTACACCGTGTTCATAAAATTTCCCATGTCACATCATCCTCTCTTGTTTGCTCCGCATTCTAAATAGAGGGGACTTTCCATGCATTGGCATGCAAGAGCTGTTGTCAACGTTAAATTTGAGACTTAGCCTTGTTCTGAATGATCAACCAACCCCACATAGCAATCATCAACATTAATATGGACTCAGACTTGCTCAAGAAAACATTGCTAACGTGTTAATTTATCTTAATTTTAAATCATGCTCAAGATAACATTATTAATGTAGAGCTTTATCTTAATTAAGAACAGATAGTGTTGGACGCTATTAATTCAAAACTTGTGGTAATAAATAATAGGGAGCATCTATATGCACCAATACTGTGACAAAAGTCATTTCATGAACTGCGAAGAATATTCAACTATTCGACATGATAGAGGTGAACGGTGAAGGTGCATAGATGTACGGTTTTCCCTTGTCCAAACAATATGGATATTGACTTAGCGAATCTCAAAGAAGGGTTTTAAGAAATATATTATTTTATTGCAACTTGTGACCAACTGTAAAAAGTACACATTCGTAGAAAAAATAAAGTTCATATGTCGAATGCATTCAAAAAGGTGTATTGTATGATTATTCATAACCATACATATTGTAATTTATGACATGAATTATTAACGCGGTAATATGTTTCATGTAAACTTCACCAGCATGAGATAGATTTGGTACTTGAAATATAATGGCAATTAAACAATACTGTCATCAGATGTCGATTTCAACATTTTGCTAAAAGTGGTATTCCATGCCACTCTGAATATAAAACAGTGATAAAGTGTCGTGCCTTGAGAATATTGGAAAAACGGAGTAGAAATATGGATTTTTTCCCCCCCAACTGAATATGAATTATGATAAAAAGACATTAGAATAAACTCGAGAGTCATATCCTCAATGAAATCCTCTTTTATTTAGAAGGCACCACGACAATAGAAGGAAGCCATGGAAGATAAATCCTAGCTAAGATGTACTTACGGGGAATCAAATTTGGGCCTCCACAACGAGAACACAAAATCTTAATAGATTAAGATCGACAACTTGGACAGCTGTACAATAAATTTATAGTTTGGCATCCAGATGACGGTGTCACTAATCCTTTTTAGACTTTAACTAGATCAAAAAGAACTTTGAACACTCGTTTCTTGACTCACGTATCATGGTATGAAAAGCCATCTCCAAATACGTAAAAGCTTTGAACTCGTCTCCCAAGATTTAAGTAAAAATCATCCTGTTTGGGCAACTCTTTGGTGGGATTTAAATATTCTCCTGTTAATTCTGTTAATTCTGTAACGAGCTCAACATGTACTTTTGCATACCATCCAAGAGCATAATGAGCAACATAAAAAGAATTTCAAACATGCCATCACTCTTAGATTGATGCCAATATTTGGCTTCATCACCAAGACGAGATACTGGAGTGAACCATTGTAGAGACATCACACTCGATTTTCTAGGCCATAACATATGCGAGGGAAGGTTGTTGGGAACGGTTTTTAAATTTATTCACAATCATTCACAGGGATACAAATTATTTTCAACGTGATACGTCAACAATTGCTGAGAATATTAAGCATGTAGATGCAAATACAAAGGATACCTTATCTTTTAAAGTTGATTATATTATCTATGTTCACGTGAAGAGTTAAAAATGATAACTAATTGCACTCTATCATGTGGTTTGTAAGTCTACATTATCATTTGTTGCAAGAACTATGAACCAAATACTCAGAGGAGGAGCAGAAAAAAAATTCATTAATGGATAGAAGAGAAACAATGAGCCCTTGTGTAACTAAAGAAATTGCAATGCTCAACACCAGTATTACAAATTTTAAGCGTCCAACAACCTTTTTTTATTGAAATAAATATCTCATGGTGGAGAAGGTTGAAAGTGTCATCTATTGGTAGAACTAGTATGTATGACCAATAATTAAATTTGGAATTTGGAATTATTTTATTTCGAAAGACAACAAGGTATTAATGACTATAATTAAATGAACTTAATTCATAATCAGGTTTTTGGAACCTCCCATTTATTGCTAATACAAACTTCCCAATCCGGTTGTAAAGATCTTAAGATTTTATTTAAAAAATCCTGCCATGAGAGCATGCTCTTTTCATGCATTGAACGGCCCATTAATCGAGCTAGAGCCAGTGGCAAACGTTCAGGGGGCGACGTGTATGATGTCAATTAATTGTGTCAATTCTCTTATTGTAGCTATGCTAGAGAAAATCTTATCGAGCGCATGGAACAAAGCATCTGATTGAACCCACACGAAACCCAAGAATAAACAAATTCCCCCTTATTTCAGAGGCTCCATACCTCAGTTTTATGTCAATTTCATTGTAAAATATAACTTATTACCATACCATATGGTGATGCCATACTTAGTTAATGCAAGACCATGTTATTGACTCATTTTGACTTTCCCAGTTCACTTTTCACGGCTAAAGTAAAAGACTATTACGATCTTTTGTATAAGATTATGATGGACATGATTATTGTACGACATAGTTCAGCAATAGTTTGAAGAAATAATTCACTTTACACTCCCCAAGCACACTTGATTATCCTCCCAATTTTTTTTTTAACATGTAATTTTCCCCCCCATGGCACACTTCTTTTTCCATTTAGTCAAATTCAAAGTCTCTTCAAATACTTCAATTTCAGCACTTGCTCTTTTAGAGATTGGCTTTATTGCTCCATATACATATCTCCAATATTGTTAAGAAATATTTGACTCACAATGTACTTGGCATTTCCCATGCACTTTGTTTTTCTTTTATTTATACTTTTAGCTGCTGGGAGTTGCATGCCTACATTCTATGTAGTTGCCCTTATTTTGGAAATTGCTTACTCATACCTGATTGTAGTATAAAGTGGATCAAATATTGTACTTTTTAATATAATGGAATGTTTAGTTTTAGCCGATTTATCAATCTAATAATTACGTTCATGCTTTCTCCTTCAATTACAACTGTCTGATCTTGACTCACATATGTTAGTCAGTATCAACATCATTATAGCAGTTACCAGTTTTGGTAAATTTAAACACAAATTTCCTAGAGTCCATTGAGAGATCTAAGTTATAATTTTGAAGTATGAATCAACCCTGTGATCTATTTAAGAGCTTGACTCAAGTGCAATTTTGCGACCTAACATGCCTCAAAAAGATGTTTTGTTACACATTCCGAGAACAAGTCAACATATAACATCCACTATTGTTAGAAGTCCTCAATTTATCTGGTCTTCCTAATAGATTCAGATTGAAGTGTTCATATAGACGAGAAAAGAATCCATTTTATGTTTTGTTTTCGACTTGGGTCAACCCTCATTACATCATCTGGGAAAGATAGAGTATGTTGTTGGCCTCATGTGTTGCAGAAAATAGAGTGGAGAGTGAAGTAGCCCGAATTCAAAATATTTTACTTATGCTTGTCATAGAATGAAATCTTGGAGCCACATTCTATTGTGACATTAAAATCTCCTAAGCTATTATAGATCATCTATAATTTCAGGATAGAATATAGCACATTGAGATGACCATTATCCAATTTGAGATCTCGTTCAAGGAGGCATTATTTTTGCTTAAGTGAATTGCAAAAGGGTCCCAAAACCGTTAAACTTGCAAATCTAAAAAACCATCCTTCAAAAAAAGCAATAGGGGTCGGAGGTCAATCCCATGGAGCATCAAAAAGCTCATAGAGAATTTACATTAAAAAAAGTATAAACATCACTAGTTACAGAAAGAAAAAATACCAAATAAGAAAAGACACAATCAAGAGAAAAAACAAGGGCGCTTTAAGAGGTATAGCCCCGTCATCTACCAGGTCCTTTAGCTCTTGATCCCATCAGAGAAGGCTTTCGATAGCCTTTCCCCAAGTCCTTCCTTCATTTGTCCTAACAATGCCTTTTCTTTTCTTCTTTTCTCGATGTTTCTTGATAGAAGAACCACCTCCACAATGCATTATGCACCATGCCTCTATTAATTGTGATCAAATTCTCTCTCTCACCCTTAAGTCTTTTGATTCGTTCCTTGTTTCTTGCACAACCTAGATAATCATCTGTCATTTCCATGTTTTCAACCTTAACATTTGGGTTCTCGATCGTTGGGAAAAGAAAGATTTAATATTGGTAACCTATTTTTTGATGGAGTCGAGGGAGCTTCCTAATTTCACCTCTAATCCCAAGGACTTGTGCAATAAGTTCCTCGAGACCTTCGTTTGAACTCCCCAGATTGGTTCTTCCTTTTTTCCAGCTATTGCTAAATTATTTTGACACGTCCTTGCCTTCCGAGAAGCGGTTTACACCGTGTTCATAAAATTTCCCATGTCACATCATCCTTTCTTGTTTGCTCCACATTCTAGATAGAGGGGACTTTCCATGCATTTTAATTCAAGAGTTGTTATCAACATTAAATTTGAAACTTAGCCTTGTTTTGAATGATCAACCAACCCCACGTAGCAATCATCAACATTAATCTCACCTCAGAGTTGGTGAAGAAAACATTGCTAATGTATAAATTTATCTTAATTTTAAATCATGCTCAAGATAACGTTATTAATCTAGAGCTTTACTTTAATTAAGAACAAATAGTGTTGGATGCTATTGATTCAAAACTTATGGTAATAAAGAATAGAGAGGATCTATATGCACCAATACGGTGACAAAAGTCATTTCTTGAACCGCGGAGAATATTCAGCTATTCAACATGATAGAGGTGAACGGTGAAGGTGCATAGACGTACAATTCTCCCTTGTTCAAGCAATATGGATATTAACTTAGCCAATCTCAAAGAAGGGTTTTAAGAAATATATTATTTTAGTGCAACTTGTGACCAACTGTAAAAAGTAGACATTCATAGAAAAAATAAAGTTCACGTGTTGAATGCATTCAAAAAGGTGTATTGTATGATTATTCATAACCATACACATTGTAATTTATGGCATGAATTATTAACGTGCTAATATGTTTCATGTAAGCTTCTCCAGCATGAGATAGATTTGGTACTTGAAATATAGTGACAATTAAACAATACTGTCATCAGATATCGATTTCAACATTTTGTTAAAAGTGGTATTCCATGCCACTCTGAGTTTAAAACAATGATAAAGTGTCGTGCCGTGAGAATACTGGAAAAAGGGAGTATAAATATAGATTTTGCCCCCCAAATGAATATGATTTTTGATAAAAACAAATTAGAATAAACTCGATAGTCAACTCTTCAATGAAATCCGCTTTTATTTAGAAAGCACCCCGCCAATAGAAGGAAGCCATGGAAGATAAATCCCAGCTAAGATGTACTTATGGGGAATCCAATTTGGGCCTCCACAATGAGAACACAAAATCTTAATAGATTAAGATCAACAAGTTGGACAGCTGTACCATAAATTTATAGTTTGGCATCCAGATGACGGTGTCACTAATCTTTTCTAAACTTTAACTAGATCAAAAAGAACTTTGAACACTCGTTGCTTGACTCCCGTATCATGTTATGAAAAGCCATCTACATATACGCAAAAGCTTTGAACTCCTCTCCCAGGATTGAAGTAAAAATCATCCCGTTTGGGTAACACTTTGCTGGGATATAAATATTCTCCTGTTAATTCAGTAAGAAGTCGAAAATAAAGGCTATTGATATGAGCTAATGCATCTTCTTCTGAACATTCAGGATGATCCTTCATATATGAAGAAATTGCGGACGCTGTTTGTCCATGGAGCTTGTCATCCTTCATAAGCATATAAAAAAAGGTTAATATTGTACTCACGATTTAAAAGTTATATGTATTTGATTTTAAAATTAAAATGTAAGAAGACAGACCTGAAAGTCATGAACATCATCAACTAAGCGGCCGGTCAACCATAAGAGCTCATAGAATCTTGATTTATTGAGAAATATTTTCTCGATATCAAATTATGATATATGTAACCCGGAAATTGACTTAGCCAATCTCAAAGAAGGGTTTTAAGAAATGCATTATTTTAGGGCAACTTGTGACCATCTTTTAAAAGTAGACGTTCATAGAAAAAATAAAGTTCACACGTGGAATGCATTTAGAAAGGTGTATTGCATGATTAAATTCATAACCATACATATTGTGACTTATGACTTAGCCAATCTCAAAGAAGGGTTTTAAGAAATATATTATTTTAGTGCAACTTGTGACCGACTGTGAAAGGTAGACATTCATAGAAAAAAAATAAAGTTCACGCGTGGAATGCATTCAAAAAGGTGTATTGCATGATTGGATTCATAACCATACATATTGTAATTTATGACATAAATTACTAACGTGGTAATATGTTTTATGTAAACTTCTCCAGCATCAGATAGATTTGGTACTTGAAATATAGTGGCAATTATAAAATACTTTCATCGGATATCGATTTCAACATTTTGTTAAAAGTGGTATTCCATGCCACTCTGAGTTTAAAACACTGATAAAGTGTCGTGCCGAGAGAATATTGGAAAAATGGGGTAGAAATATAGAATTTGTTTCCCCCAACTGAATATGAATTATGATAAAAACACATTAGAATAAACCCGAGAGTGAACTCTTCAACGAAATCCGCTTTTATTTAGAAAGCACCCCGACAATAGAAGGAAGCCATGGAAGACAAATCCCAGCTAAGATGTACTTATGGGGAACCGAATTTGGGCCCCCACAACGAGAGCACAAAATCTTAATAGATTAAGATCAACAATTTGGACAGCTGTACAATAAATTTATACTTTGGCATCCAGATGATGGTGTCACTAATCTTTTCTAAACTTTAACTAGATCAAAAAGGACTTTGAACACTCGTTGCTTGACTCCCATATCATGGTATGAAAATCCATCTCCAAATACGTAAAAGCTTTGAACTCCTCTCCCAAGATTGAAGTAAAAATCATCCCGTTTGGGTAACACTTTGTTGGGATTTAAATATTCCCCTGTTAGTTCTGTAAGAAGTTGGAAATAAAGGCTATTGATATGAGCTAATGCCTCTTCTTCTGAACATTCAGGATGATCCTTCATATATGAAGAAATTACCGACGCTGTTTGTCCATGGAGCTTGTCGTCCTTCATAAGCATATAGAAAAAGTTAATATTGTAATCACGATTTGAAAGTTGTACACGTGCATTTAATTTTCAAATTAAGATGTAAGCAGACAAACCTCAAAGTCATGAACATCATCAACTAAGCGCCCGGTCAACCATACGAGCTCATAAAATCTTGATTTATTGAGAAATATTTTCTCGATATCATCATCTTCCAAACCAGGAACTGCTAGGAGGATGGGGTGCAATGATAATAGTCCACTTGCTCCGGTCGTCGAGGCAACCTTTATGTACTCATTATAGTTTGGAACATATTGACCTTCTTTCCATTGCGCCGTCTTTAAACTAGCTTCAGCGTATTCGGCCCACTGAAAAAAAATATTCATATTAAATACGGAAATAAAAATAAATGTTTCTTTCTTGTAATACTACCCCATTTCTACATAACGTATGAATTAAGATAAGATTATAATTTCAACTAGAATTTATTTAGGGCAAGTATGCATACCGCTTTTGTAATGAACTGCATCATGTCACGTCCTTGGATTTGAGTTGCCTCACTTGTCAATTCATGTAATGTTTTGAAAATAAATGCCACAGTTCTCTTGTAATTATCTGGAA
Source organism: Cupressus sempervirens (assembly GCA_028749045.1). Classification (NCBI taxonomy): domain Eukaryota; kingdom Viridiplantae; phylum Streptophyta; class Pinopsida; order Cupressales; family Cupressaceae; genus Cupressus; species Cupressus sempervirens. The sequence goes on along the minus strand of CM053789.1, from coordinate 861,088,964 downwards.
TACTTTGTATGATGGAAATGTTCCAACCTTGAACGATAGCCTTGGTAACGAGTTCAACTTGCTCAAGTGTCAAGTAATCATCGAAAAGATCATCTAACAGAGAGATGAGAGTTGCTGCTTTGGCCAAAGCTATTCTGCTGCTACCAAACTCTGCGTTATCAACAGCACTAACTGCCAACAGATAATATTCAATTGAGCGCTCCCTCACTGCAATCAATTTCGAGACTCCAGAATTTTGCCACCAACTGCAATGAAAAATAATCAAATTAATTTGTACTTTAATTTCCAGTTGAATTGGAATCAAAACACAAACGACCATCCCAATTTGAAAAAGTGAGATGATTAATAGCGCCTCATATGGTTGGAAGGTCTAATATGAAGACCACTAATTGACTTAACAAGTGACACGACAAAGTATGGTACAAACTGGGATGTAGATTGTTATGGCGTGGATTTTGTAGGAGATATGGTTTCTGTTAAACCGTAGGAAATATAATGCTGTTATCTAATAATTACCTGGAAAGTTTCTTCGTTTCCATTTTGTATATATATTGCAATATATTGAAATCCAATTTGGCCAAGTCTAAAACGATTTTGTCCTTCAACCTGAAAAATAGAGAAATGTATAAGTAAAAAATTTAAAAAATTAGAATTATGATATTTGTAACCCGAAAAAAGTAATTTGTATGATAACATTGCGCAGCAGCTCTTACCTGGAAACATCCAATTCATATATCTCTATATAACTTCGTGCCTCCCATCGAGAGAAAGTGGAAGGCCATTGATATTGGAGGGCGTATTCAGCCTACATAATCGAAGAGGAGCCGAAATTGTAATCAGTATAAAGCATAAAGTTTGTGTAGCTTCATGGCTTGAAAAACAATCGACAAATTCATTACCTCTTTCAGAAAACTGTCGTGCTCTATATCTTGAGATTTGTCTAATAATTGTCTAAGATAAGCAGAGCTGAAGACTTTAGCGTCTTCCATGACCGCCTCTCCAAGAAATGACATGCTTGAAGCTCTTAAGAGGTTGATCATACTTGTGATCATGTGTTGCTCATCACCACGGGAAATGAAGTGCCCTTTATTGTCCTCGAAGTTGTCGAATACGTCTTTTTTCAATGCACAATCAATAATTAGTGATTTGAAATTGGCTTATAGGTTACTAGATCCATAAAAGAATCACGAATTACGAATTATTCATATGGGTACCTGCGGACACATCATAACGAAAGAGTCGAAGCACTCTGAGTCCCAAAGCCGTGGCATTCAAATCCTTTGTAGCGCTTTGGCAGCCTAATCCTATCCCGGCACTTGCATCCCAACAGCTGCATCCATTTAATACACAATTTTAACACTTGGTATTTTAGTTTTAACAAACCAAATCTAAATTTAACAAGAGAGGATTTTAACACACTTTCTAACGTTAATGCTTGTAAGAGGGAATATGATTTGAAGTACAGACCCGTAAATGAAATCAAGAGCCGCTTTTATTTCAGCCTGAAAATATCGATCTATTCCCAGACATTGCAATGCATCGACCATTTGAAGGCGATGGATTAGATCGCCGTCTCCACCTCCACTGATCTGCATCTCTTTGAACAAGATTTTGACTTGTTTAACCAGTGTGTCAACACGCTCACGGTATTCAGATGCCTGAAAAATATATCAACGAGTATCAATGAGTATTATGCGTGGAGAAGAAGAATAATATGTAGGAATTAATGAAACGGAGATCATACGCATAGATAGTATGGTGTTTCCATAGATTGCACAAACTCATCATCCCACAGATTTAATGATTTTTCTGGAACTGTTTCCACCGAACTCTGCTCTCCCTTCAAATTACACATGCTCTCTAATCCAAATATCCAATATCCAAAACTGGACAAATTTTTACAAGCTGAATGCTGAATGCTGAATGCTTAATGCTCAATGTTTACTGGTTCCGATCGCTGCTATTTATACTGCCACTGCCAAGTCCCAGCCCTATAAAACAGTGATAAAGTGTGGTGCCCTGAGAATATTGGAAAAACGGAGTAGAAATATGGATTTTTTCCCCCCAACTGAATATGAATTATGATAAAAAGACATTAGAATAAACTCGAGAGTCATATCCTCAATGAAATCCTCTTTTATTTAGAAGGCACCACGACAATAGAAGGAAGCCATGGAAGATAAATCCTAGCTAAGATGTACTTACGGGGAATCAAATTTGGGCCTCCACAACGAGAACACAAAATCTTAATAGATTAAGATCGACAACTTGGACAGCTGTACAATAAATTTATACTTAGTATATGTCCACATCTAATTCCCTTCGCTGGCCCATATCTGCCCACATCTAATTCTCATCCAGGTTTATGTATATGTGTCTATACATATATCGAGTCTTAAATAACACACACACACGCGCATAACATTATATATATATATATATATATATATATATATATATATATATATATATATATATATATCAAAATAATGATACACACATACACTCATTATATACTATATTTGCATGTGTTCTACCCAACACGTTATATTTATTCTTGTTTTTGTCTTTAGACATGTTTATTCCTATTCTTATTTTCAATTTCTTTATTTTATTTTATTATCATTATTTATTTGTATTTTTATTTTTATTGGTATTTTTAATTTTATTTCTAATTTTTATGTGGTCTGTTCTTTAGGTGGATGTTCATTTAAATATTTATTTAGCAGTTTGTTCGTGTGGGTTTTCTTCGCTGTGTTCTACGTATTTCCAACTTACTTTTTAGTAATTTATTTTCATTTTCATTCATTTTTTGACTCTTATTTTCGTTTTTTTGTTTTTGTGTTTTTTGTTCTTAGTGGGGACGTGCATTTTTTTGCCACATGCCCTACATCTGGCCATTTCTTTAGTTTCCTTTTCACTTCTCTTTTACTTGTTCCCCTGTTGATTGGGAGTCTACCACTTAGGGTCTTCTATCCTACCATCTCCCCATTTGACTTTTTTGGTGTGCGTGCAATCCCCCTCCCTTAGTCCCTATATCTTTGAGTCTGTCTACTTCTGCAACCCATTTTGTTTGACATCTCTTGCTCTCTTCATCCTGATGATGGATCACTTGGTGTGATTCGAAACGTTGATGGTAAAAAATCTTTACACAATCGAATCCAGAAATATATCAGTTTAAGTGTAATAACCATTAAATAACTTTTGATGGAATAACTAAGATCATCTAAAAATGAAACTCTATATATTGAATCTAGGGACTCGATCAAGGGATTTACAGAACAGTTCACTAGCTAAATTAGGGAAGATGAATTAACATTTTCTCTTCTAGGAGATAACAATGAATGTAGGTTAAAATGACAACAAGACATATGGTTACATTTGAAACTTGGGTTTAAAGTACGATGAGACAATTATGGAAACATTCTAACAGTTTGAGGAATTAACCCCATAAACTTACTCACAAACCCCTCATAATATGATAAAGGGATATTGCTAGGAATGTCAATATGCTTAACTTGATTGAAAGGATACTAGTTAACAAGTCTGCATATTAGTGATTTTCACTTCAGACATATATATTGAAATTCATTTCATATGTTTTGATTGTTTAGTGATTATCAGAATGGTGATAGTACTTAGAACGGTAATTTCGTTATGATGAGAAAGAGAAATGTTGATACCCATATGTTGATATTGCAATGTTTTGAATATGAATCAAATGCAAGTTAATTATATATGTACTTAGATGAAATTTAAATGAATATGACATTGCAATGCTTCTTTTTATAGTATTTAGAACGGAAATGATTAGATGAAGTTAAATGTATATGTTAATGTGAATTATGAGACATTGGATTTATTCTGCACTTATCTTTATGTATTCGTATATTATTTTATCGGGCTACTAATGTTTAAGTTGAGTGTGCAGGAAAGTTGAACCATGGAGATAATTGGGGGAAACAAGGTTCAATCTTATGTGAACACGGTAAAGCCAAGGTGAATCTTCAGAAGATTCAAAACCTCGTTGTATTGTGTTTATTTCGTAATGTGATTGTGCATGGGTATTATAGTTAGAGAGCATGATTAACTAGAGACATGTCATCGTGATGTGTAAAGTGTTTTAATTTGTGTGTGTGTCATTTGACACTTGTATTGTCTATGTAAATGACATGTCAAATAGGATTCTTTGGCATGCAGTCACTTAACCTAAGCCTAATCCTCATTATGAAATCAATTAACCCACCTTGGATAGTGTTAGGAAGAGCCACCTTCTTGACGAAATTCAAGTTATAATTTGATAGGAACTTTAGAGAGCTTAAAGTGATTTCCAAGTGCTAAATTTGTGAAAATAAGTTACCCACATGGTAATAGTATGGGTTGGGGGTTTAAATATAAACATAAGTTGCTCTAGCAGACTTAGGAGACCCTCAAAAATAGTCATTTCCAAGCCAATTCGAAAATCAGATTGTCACATGACTTCTTCCCTTATTACACCACTTGGTTAAGTTTTTATTGGAAGAAAGGTACAAGAGGGAAGAGGGGTAGGTGAGGATGGAAGGGGAGGTCTTTTAGGGAGTTTGTGCCAACCTTAGTTGTTGTTCACCCACTCTCTAATGGTAGAGACACACAGGGTTGGGAAGGAGAAGCTTGGAAGCCAAGGAAGGAAACATCTATTCCCTTTTCATAACCATAGCTTGGAAGGAGGTTAGTGCTTCATGCCATGTTCTCTTTCTTTCATGAAAGCTGAAGATGGAAATTTGTAAGAGTGCCTCTTGCAAAATCTTTGTGTTTGTATATGGTGCATGTTGTAAATTTTTTTGTATGAGAGTGAGCATGTTTGAAGCTAATTGTATTTGGTTTTGTTTTCTTGAATTGTGGTTGTGGATTGAATTTTGTGATGGGTGTGAAGGCTTCACTCACCCTTGGGAGGGAAGAGAAGCCTTAGGGTGAAGGGGTTAGTTGGGCTCAACATTGAAGTTGAGAAATCCTCCTCTTGGAGAGGGGATAGTTTTCATGGAGTATGGGCTCCATTGAAGCCATATGCCTTTCTATTGTTCTAAGGGAGGTATAAGTGAGAATATGTGCAAAGAAGTAAGTGTTGATAGCCTTGTTGAGGCATGTGTTATTGTTAGCCAATTGTGGCATGTTTCTTGGAAGTATTGATGGAATATTGCAGTTGCAAGTTTTACTGTTTCATAACGATATGGCATTCTCCTCGTTGAAGAGCCCACCTTCACCCAATGTCTATGATTCCTTCTATGAATCATTGTGCAAGCCTTGGGTTGGGGGAATTGTATAAGTGTTGGTGAATGTGGAATTCATGTTGGTTCTTATTGCAATGATGATGTGTTGAATGTATCATGATTGAGCCTTGTTTCCCCTAGCATGGGGGTGGTCTCCTTGAGGCCTAGGTTGGGAGGTGAGCCTCCACGGTTCATCATTTATCTCTCATTTGTAGGTTTTGGTTGGTTGGTCTTGTAAACTTGGAGCTCTTATTGACATTCCATGTGTAAAGAAGAAGAATACATAATGGTGTTTTAGTTGAGATAGAACATAAGTTACATCTTGATATGTGACTCTAAATGTGAGGTAAGAGTAATGTCATTGTTTCATTCTAAATTGTAAGTTGGAAGTTTTAAGAGTACCTATGTATTGTGGAATTGAGTACATTTGTGGTACCTTGTTTCCACCACCTGTGTAACATGAGGATATCATAGAATAATTGTGATGATTGGGAGAATATCTCTTTTGTATTATCTTATTGTTTAACTCCATTGTATGATAGGTATGCATAAACATTCAAATTGATCCTCTTAGGAGATAGTATTGATAGAAAGAATTATCTTTGTTGGATACTATTATCACTTTAGTTCTATTGTATGATAGTTGTGAATGCACAATCAAACTCGAAATATACAGGAGAATATAATGTTAATCCTTGTCTTGGGAAAATGGTTTTTGAACTTCATAATTTATATAGAGGAACAATTCCGATAGTTAGATATAAAATCTTATCATGCAATGTATAGGCATTGCATTGAGTTTTAATGTTTGGATGTTAAATGGAAAATCATCAACCAAGATTATACAATATGAAGAAAATTTCCAAATTAGTATAGTAATATTCTATAAATTATAGTATGGACTTAGAGGTAATAAATCAATGGAGAACAAGGTAGCATATTGTGTGAAGAAAATAAACTTAAGCTGTAGATGCACAAATCTTGTGGAAACTATATGGAGAAGTAAAATAAATCTCTTTCCTTAATACAAACATATTTTAACATAATAAACTCACTATCATATTAATTGCAATGGAGGAGGTCTCATATAGGATACGTAACTCAAGTCACCATCTCATCAAATCAAACGAACTTTTTGAAGTGTATATATATTATATCAATGCTAAACAATCCTAATAGGAAAGGAATATGACTAACAAATTTACCTAATACATGATCTCACCTAGGCAAACATCTACCAAGACTAAATAAATTAAAGTGTTTTTTTAATGAAAAAAAAACAAAATGTGGATAGAGAAATCCCACTAGGCCAATTGTCTTGACAAATGGAAGAGGGAACCAAGGAATTTAATTCTCCTAACATGACTGAGACTCAATTCACCTACCTCTTCCCTAGGCGCCTAGTTCTTAGAAGGTTTTTTTTGGATAGTTTAAAATCACATTCTTCATCCACCTTGGGGAGATAAAATGTACTTGGTCGATTTTCCAATCTTGGGGGTGGAGGAGTAAAGTCTTCATATGCCTATCCCATATTAAATGAACCATCCTCATAAGTCTCACTTAGTACAGAACGAGAACGAGGGTAATCATAATCTGACATGTTATTGATATTTCCTAGACAACAAGTAAGAAGGAAGAAATCAGTGCATGGGATAAACAGTAAGGGCACCGGCTACGGTGCAACATATTTGCACTGGCCGATATGTATGTAAAACTGTCAGTCTCCTCCTCGTACTCATGTCTTTTCTACCCTGCACCGTTCGTACTTGTCTTTTCCACCCTACAACTAATACGACATTGTTAATTTTTTTTTATTTAAATTTATTTATTGGTTTTTATGTTTTCTTAAATGTTCAGATTCATACGAAAAAGTCTGCAAATATATTTACATGGTGTGAATTTATATTTATTTAAGGCTAATTTATTTTTAAAGAAATATTTGATTTTTTTAAAATTTGTTAATCATAGTAATTTTATCTTATTTGATTATAATTTTTAAATTAAGTTTTTACATTAAAATCTTTTGTAAGAAAACTTAAATATAAAATAAAATAAATAAATCATATCATATAATTAATAAACAATAAAAATGTATTCATATAAATATAATTGTATATTTTTATTAAAATATATAATTATATTTAGATTATTTTATGTTTTGTATATCTAATTTTAAATATATTTATCTATGTTAGCATAATGTGTATATAATTATAATTATTCTTGTATGTGTATATCCTTATCTATTTAACATTATTGTTATATATATTCAAGATACGCATTGAAGGGTATTAAAAGTAAAGATAAAGATCTGTTGTAACCATAAAATTGTTACCGTTCGAAATGTAATAAGTTGGATAGGTAATATTAGTTTTGTATTATGTGTGTAGTTAATTTTTTACACTCTTGTTTTAAAAACAAAATGATACAAGTGTGTACTTGTCGAAATATAATATATAATTATAATTAATAGAATAAAAATTTATTATATAATTGTAGTTAATAAGATAGAATTTATTATATGTACCTAGAATAGACTATTATAGTTAATACTATTATATTATATAAATAGTAGATGAATTAGAATGGTTTAAACAAACAATATCTTTTTAGATTTTTAAAAGAAAAATTGGATTCGAGTAATAATAAAATAAATATGAAAAATGTAATTCTTACTAAATTTTTTTAAACCGAGTTTTTACTTGTGGAATGAAAATTTATATGTGAATTTTAAATTTATATGAAATCTTATAATTAAAGAAATTAAATTTTAAATTATTTATCATATTTTTAAAAATACATTTATTTAATTTGTCATCATAATAATTTAAATAATTTAAATTTAATTTCTTATTTTTATTAATTAATTAGACAACAAAAAGGTATAGAATATAATTAGTAAATGATACACATAGTTTCTTCTTTAAAATGAACTTTTCAATCTAACATCGAAAAGTTTTAAAAATAACAAATATGTTGTAACTATAAAATTGTTTATTTACTTGTCATAGGCTAGTACACAATTAGCTAATTAATTTTATAAAGATCAACCAATTATATTCATTTATTAGGGCAAGATTTTCCTTATTAAACATTATAATAAAAATAATATTAATCTATAAATTTTAAAACTATTAAGAAAGAACACCTAAAGAACTATTGTTTCATTAAACTACATTAATAGATTATGATTGTTTCATTCTTGTGAAGTTCTATAAAAGTAATTTATTAAAAGTGAGTCAACAACTTACCTTTCTCTTCTATTTTTTTTTATAGAATGTATCAAAAAATTATAAATTTACTTTACCTACTTATAACATATTAAATCAAGTTTTTAAAAATAATTTATATACTTATTACTATTAACACATTAAATCAAGTTAGCACATGAAAATAATCTAATTCGTCTACTATTTATATAATATAATAGTATTAACTATAATAGTCTATTCTAGGTACATATAATAAATTCTATCTTATTAACTACAATTATATAATAAATATTTATTCTATTAATTATCGGCAAGTACACACTTTATCATTTTGTTTTTAAAACAAGAATGTAAAAAATTAACTACATACATAATACAAAACTAATATTACCTATCCAACTTATTACATTTCGAATGGTAACAATTTTATGGTTACAATAGATCTTTATCTTTACTTTTAATACCCTTCAATGTGTATCTTGAATATATATAACAATAATGTTAAATGGATTAGGATATACACATACAAGAATAATTATAATTATAGACATATTATGCTAACATAGATAAATATATTTAAAATTAGATATACAAAACATAAAATAATCTAAATATAATTTTATATTTTCATAAAAATATACAATTATATTTATATGAATACATTTTTATTGTTTATTAATTATATGATATGATTTATTTATTTTATTTTATATTTAAGTTTGCTTACAAAAAAATTTTAATGTAAAAACTTAATTTAAAAATTAAAAATTATAATCAAATAATATAAAATTACTATGATTAACAAATTTTAAAAATAAATATTAAAAAAAAATAAAATATTTCTTTAAAAATAAATTAGTCTTAAATAAATATAAATTCACACCATGTAAATATATTTGCAAACTGTTTACTCATTGTCTGTATCTGAACATTTAAGAAAACATAAAAACCAACAAGTTGATAATATAAATAAATTTAAATAAAAAATAGATCAACAGTGCCATTTTTGTTGCAGGGTGGAAAAGACAAGTACGAATGGTGCAGGGTAGAAAACACATGAGTACGAGGAGGACACTGACAATTTTACATACATACCAGCCGGTGCAAATATGTTGCACCATAGCCGGTGCCAAAGGGTAATTATTTTATTGGGGATGTGTGCAGATTTGATAGAAGAAAGTGAGTGAGATTGGTAGTTAATATTTTAAGTGTAGAGTAGGTGCTAGTTTTGGGGAGTGCAGATTTTGGTATTTATTTAATTAGTTTTCTTTGATCTCAACTAATGTGTCTTTTGCTATGGTATTAGATAAATGAGTAGCTAGGTTTAGGATTTCATAAAACTTTTTTTTACATTAGAGTAGGGAGTTGATAATATTAATTGCTAGTAGGGAGTGATATATCTTTCTAGGATTAGATGATAGATAATTTCATTAATTAATTGAGCGATTATTAATGGTAGATATAGCAATTTTAATGGTATTAATGTTGACAATTTGAGTAATAGATATCTATTCAGAATGGTAAGGATAGGTGATTTAAAGACTAAAAGAAAAACAAATATATAATAATAATAATTAAAAAAAATATTAAATAAGGAGTAGTAACCAAAGGTCAAGAAATATAATTTATGTATGCTGAAGTAGTTAAGAATAGGATTTTAAATATTAGTAATGAGGAAGTTAATAGTTGCTAACAAGATAGTTAAAATGTTAAGTTAGTTAGTTGCTTGCTTATTATATTCGTATATATAATGAATTAACATAATGGGATATTAGAATATAATCGCAATTAAGTTAACAAATTATAGTAAGGGATTGGTTCATATATGGGTTTAAAATATTGATTAACAGGTGATAAGTTAAAATCTAACTCTAAATGTTGAGATTAAGTATTTCGTGTTAATCATCTTTTTCGTTCATTTAAACAACCATCACTTATTAATAGCAAAATGAAGATATGTGTTACAAGTAAGATGGGGTGTCTTCAGGAGAGGTAGATTTAGGATAGTAGGGTATGTGCAGGATCATGGTGTACCAAACTATGGCCTTAAGTGGTAGTGAAAAATCAGCAAATCAGGGTTATGTCAACTTGACACATAATTTTAAAGTGGTTCTGGACTTTATATCAAAAAGTTGTAAGAAAATAATCTGTAGGAAATTGAATATAGTTTCTAAACTACAAGGCCTTATCTGGAGAAAATATTATTTGATTGGTCAAAAGTTTGGATTTTAATGCAGTACTACAAAAATATCAGGGCAAAAATAAAAAGTAGGTGTATGTCTAACCACCTTAATCATAATCAAATGATAATATTTCTAAATATAATTTTAGATATAAAAAGTAGACTCATGCCTAGATGTGACGCATATTTTTGGCAATTTTTATTCCAAATAAATAATTAATTATGAACTGTCTACTATACTATTTTCAGAATTAAAAAAGTCTCGTGTCTGACCACCTTAACTAGTTCAAAAAAAATCAAAATTAAGTTTTTTTATTATTTTTATTATACTAGTCGAAGCATAGAATGTGATGCATCTTTTGGATTTCACAAATTTTATATGGTTTGAAAGTTATAGCTATTTTTCAACTAGTATGTTAATCAACACTTTGTAGCTAACTCCATTAGAAAATAAGTAATAATTACTTATTGAACTCGTAATTTGAAAAAACTTACATTTATGAAAAGCTAAGAACATTCTTAAGAAACCCTTTTCATTACATCAAATTTTGGTTTAAAAAAAGTCATCAGCTACATGCTTGAAGTAAAAAACACATAAGAACATGCCAAAAACACATTTTCGAGATGTTTTAAAGATGACTATATAAGGTTGGTATTGAAAGATATAGTAGGAATTATAAAGGTATTAATTATTTTCATTTAGTATCAGGATGGGTGGGAAAAAAGTGGGAATAGATTTTGAAATTCTTTGAGGCATTTTAGAACTACATATTTTTTAGATCGCCACTTTTTGGCACACCATGATCCTGCACATACCCAGTATTATCATGTAATTAATTAAACGTTATTGGTAAATATAATAAAAATGATAATGATAATAATACAATAAATATTATGTTAAGTTGCAGCATGCGGATGATTAATATGTTCATGATTCGATGAAGGTTGAGCATGGGTTAAATAAAATATTAGGGGCATCTGAGAGTAGCATAACAAAATCTTAGAGGCATAAGAAACTCTTAATAAATTGAAAAGCCTAGTCAAAGATATCAACTTGGTTAAGTTAATATAGATAAACTCTAGTAGTAATAATAATGATAAGATTAAAAGTAGATATATACAAAATATAAGTTGAAAAAAAAAATAGGTGTGTTTTGCCTTGGTAAAATCAGGGCATGACTTAAGTTTTGGGCATACCACTTATTTCCCTTTGATCTCATATTATGTTATAGATAATATATGTAGCTAGAACAATAAAAATTGGCTTTAGACTTATGTTTTCTCTTTTATAATGATTCAAACTTTAACTTTTTCAAATTGATAGTTTTCATCTCCCACCACATTTTTCAAAATTATTCTATTCCAACCAAAAGAAAACTTATAGATTCTAAAAGATGACTTTCTCCTTTGGAATGTCATATAATTTTTAATTTTTATTGATTTGATTTAATATCTTTTCTTTCTCAAAATTACATCTTCTTGAGTGTTAAATATGTAATTGCAGATTTTTTTAATTACAAAATATTATATCTAATTAAAACACTATGAAATCTATATGTGAATGTTCTTGACGTTGAGCTCTATAAAATGGTGTTTATATGTTAGGAAAAAAAATCATAAAAAATAATAAGAGTTATTGAAACATTAGTTTTATGAAATACTTGTATTTCTTTAGTAATTGGATACTAACTAGTATAAAACATGCATCTAATAGACATTTCCAATTGGAAAAGTGTGATGCCATATATAATTTAGCTAGAATAAATTTATCAAGATCATATGTTTGAACAAAATTGAGTTTTGGATAGAAATACTCAAAAATTTAGTCGATAAGTTAGCCTGAAAGGTGACACAACTTTGTACTTTTATCTTGGACTATTTTTTAGTATATCATAAACATATGTAATATGATATAGGTTGATTAAGTGAAGTCATTGTGGTTCTATTACCTATTTTTAATAGAATATAACTAAAAATTTATCAATGAACTCATAAGCTTGCTGGAAAAACAAAGAAGATTGAAGCATTGAAGATATTGGCACGATATAGTTATTGGAAAAGCTCAAATAGAAATGGAAGAATTAGAGCTAGAAGAACATGATGTAAAATGAATAAGGACGAAAAATAAATAGGTGAATTACATAAATTCATTTTCAAGCTCAATAATGAATTTAATCAACTACAATCTTCTAAAGGGACTCAAATCAAGGACCTTGCAACAGAGCAAGAGGGAAATCTTTTATGTCAAGAAAAGTCTTATACTTTGCTAATGGAAATCATGATTGTAATTGAAGAAGACACATGCAAGATGATGAAGCAAACTAGATGCCTAGCTATGACTCTTGAAATGCATTTTGATCATATAAATCTAAATATTCATTACATTTTCATTTTGACACATGAGTAGACCTAAATATTGCCAATTATAGATGCTTTCCTAGATATCAATGGGAAGAAAAAAAAGCCAAAATATCATTGGCAAAAAAGGTACATTTTTCTCATCTAGTATTCTCTGCACCTATTGAACTTGCTAATGACAAACATAAATATTCAAGGTTTATATTATGAAATTGATGGTAGTTAGTACCTTCATATTGTATTGTCTTAAAATGGAATCACTTCTATGTTAAGAATGTTTGGCCCTCTGAGTAAGTGGTCTGGGGTCATGTCAAGCGCCTTGAATGGGTCTTTGCATGGATCTATTTTTTTTCCCCTGTTATGCTTCTCTCTCTCTATTTCCAGCATATTTTTGAAAACTTTCTCTGTGAAATTGAGATTTTTGACTTTCTCAGTCAAGGATGACCTTTTAGGTCAAGGATGACCTTGACCCTAACTTAGGGCAAGGTTGACCTCATCCTTGACCTTAGGTCCATTTTTCAATTTTTGAGAGTTTTGAAACATTGAGCTTTGGAAAGTTTCTTTTTCCTGCTTTCGGGTCAGCTATTTTAGGTTTCAGAATTGTAGACTCTTAAACTATTTTAAATCCAGGTCTATTTCTAGGGGTTAGGGTTAACTAGGATTTAATGCTCCCATGTTGGCCTTCTCTAGGAGTTTGTGCCCTAGATCTCTATATAAGGAAGCCATCTTCCTTCATTTTGACATCCACTTACTATGATCTACAATCTAACCATTATCTTGTGTGTCGATCATTTTATGAAGTGAAGATCTACTATCAAGCATTCAAGCATTCAAGTGTTCAAGCATCCAATTCATCAAGGAGGACCATTGTTAGCTATTGAAGGATTCAATATCTCCATCCATATTGATTCAAGTTTTATCCTATGCAAAGATACATTCAAGATTGGTGTTGAAGATCTAATGTCATTGATTTGAGACATCATACATACGTTTTGAGCATCCGTTCTTGTGGATTCAAGGATTTGAATCCTCCACAAAGATTTCAATATAAGCAAGGTGAATTATTTCATTTACTTTGTTTATTTATATTGCAATTTCAATTACATTTCAAGGTTGATTCCAAACTAGGGTTTGACCAAGGAAAACCACCCCATCCAAACAAACAAATCATTTTTCTTGTTGATACAAGTGTGGAACAACAAATTAAAGAGAAAATTTGGATGCCCTTTTCGTTGAACTTGTGGGATCTGTTAATAGAAATTTTGTCGAAGTAGTGTCGGTCAAGGTTGACTTTTCATGATATAATTATGCCCTAGGGTAAGATTATGCTCCATTATCAGGGTCAAGGTTGACCTCCTTTCAAAAGGACAAAGTTTTTCTGGGTTTTCTCCATCTTGACATTTCCAATCTAAAACAGTATGGAGAGATCCCCAAAACTGTACACAGACATCAAAAATCAACATTTTCCAGATTTATCCTACTTCAAAGTAAGTATTTTTCTTTTACCTATTCAAGATTTAATCACATACTTCTCAAAATAGTAAGGCCATAGGATCTCCTTTCTCCCTATTCTCCATTGCTTGATCCAGTTGTGCATTGATCACTTTCTTGGGGTTAATCAATTTGGATCAATCCTTTTGGGAATTCAGGTTGAGGATAGGTCCTATTTTCTTGAACTATTCACATATTATGTAATATGAAGTGGCTATGATGCACCATTCTACTATGATGCTCAAAATTGCACTAGGAAATTCCTCTAAGATAAGCCAATTTCAAAGAATGATAACTTGATGACCTTGGATTTCCATGAAAATTCACTTGGAGATCATATACATATATCATAAGTTAAGTGTTCAAGTCTATTCGCATCATCTTCAAAACAAATTTGATAGGATTTGAAGCATTTATTTGTGGATTTTGAAAGGGCTACTATTTGCATTCCATTATGTCTAAATGGGTGACCCACATTAGGGATTGATATATATCTCTGCAACAAATAATTTTCATGGGAAACTAATTATTTCCCTCAAACTTTCTTATATTCATCCACTATTGTGTTCATTTTGAAGGCCCCAACACCTCAAAATTTGGTATTTAAACGAAACCATAAGCATAACACAATTTATTGAAATTGCAATTTGCATATTGTATGTCTACCAAGGTGGCCCTCCATGTTGATCAATATTCCAAATCTAGGTAATTTTTAAAGGGAAGTGAATTGGTTTTTGTTATTCTCCCCATATACCCCTTTCTTAGTTGTAGAGTCTTAGAATGAAGTTTGATGTGTTTTCAAAGCTAAAGCCAGATAGAGTTTTCAATATTTTGTCATCTACATGTTTGTACCAATTTTAAAAATGTCAACTTTGACCTTTAACATCTTGCAGAAGAAATGGAATTGGATAAATGTTCTTGGCACTCTTTCTCATGGTATCTAAATGAACTTAATTCTAACTTATTAATTCCAACTTCTATAATTAAAACAAAATGAGAAAACCATATACTATAACACAATGATTTGTTGACTAGGGAAACCCTTGATAAAAGGGAACAACCCAGTGGGCATTTCCTCCACAAGATAGTGTACTAATATATAAGTTCCTTGTAAAAGGATGTGACCTTGTTAGGAGCCAATTAGAATGCATTCATTACAACAATCCTTGTTAAATGATAGATCCTTGTTAGGAGACCTTGAACCCTCGTTAGAAGGTTCTAACCTTGCTAAAGGTTAATAGGGAACAACTAGAATCATTGTCTGAATTTATCTAGCAATTGTAAATATCAAACTTTAGGATAACATATAAAAAAATTGAATGAACAAACTAATATGCAAATTTCTTGCTAAAATAGTTCCTTTGAAGCCTGATAACATCAACCAAATCAATCTCAACTCAGCTTTGATTATCTAGCATTCGAGCTTGTATCCTCTGACCAAACCAATGATTTATGATACATGTGATGCCTTATATCCAAGGAAAACATCTTTCTTTTACACCCTTCCCAAATAATTAATTTGGTTAGCTTGTTGAAACTTTCCCCAATGTACAATTAATAATTTAGGACCGCATCAAGGCATACATGCCTTCTTAAGGATCCTTGCAATGTTTACATTAAGCTTCCCACATGTTACAATATAATTAATACATTTTACAATGAAGATCAAAATGTTTTTTTCAATACAATTAGTTTCTAGAAAACATATCACATGTTTCACTTCACCAAACTTTCGAGAATGATCTTTGAACTTTGGTATCACAAACATGGCATCATGAATGTGTCTTCTATCATGATCCAAGTTCACTAGCATTATGTAAACCTCATGTTAGATAACTGATAGGGAAGATGAATTGGTTATAACCAATTATCCTATCTACCTTGAAACACTTTTCAAAAACTTTAAACTCAACTTTTCAATCTACTAGCTTAGTAAACCAATGAAACTATTCAACATAATCTTTTTGATAAATTTTTAACTTCACATATCGAGTATCAGAATAAACTTTCATCTTATATCATGTTACAATAGTAAACAATAAATATGAAATAATATGCAACACCAACAACATCCACACAATCTGACACAAGTATATAATGTGGAAACCCTATTAAGGGAAAAACCACCTAGGATTGACAACCCAACAAAATTACTCCTCTAAAGTGAGCTTTATTAGGATCTATCATTTTTAAAGGTTACAAATACATTGTTAATGTGACCTTGTTAGAGGATTTTCACCAAAGATCATATAGACCTTATCACTCCTGAAATAACTATAGAGTGCACTGCTCTGAAGGACTTACACAATATTCAAAAGAATGTCACCATATAATGGATTTACAAATAAGACTTGTTAGGTCTAGTTGGTTAAAATATTTTTTCCTATAATGGTTGGAATAACATCAAAATGATCTTTTTAGAATAGAGCTACCTTAGCTTGTTCAAATCTCTATCTCGTCCATCCTCTTTCCTCCCTTCATCCTCTCTTTTCCTTCTTTCTTTTGGATGACCCACTCACATACACATCAATTTAGCACTTCTCTTGCTTTATCTTCACAATATAGTTCTTCTTGGTTATCCATAAAAAATTCTTCAACTTGATCACCAATAATGAAAAATTCATTCATCCCTTAAATAGAAAAGCTTTTGCCACTTCATTTCTTGAATTAGGTTATCCTTGAATTTATCTACTCCACATGATCATCTTTCATCTAAGATTCATTGAATCTAGATGCTTGGGTATCACACATTCACCTTAAACTTTGCACTCTAATTCAAATAGTTAAATCTCCTTAATTAGATCTTCTTTAAATTTCTCCAACCGTAGATCTCATAACTAACTTCATCCTTAACCTCAAAACTTCTTGAACAATCTTTGTTTTTATCAAATGTCAACCTTTAATTGAATCTTCTGGAAACTATTCTTCTTTATCCTTGCTTGGTTAACATTACATCTCCTTTGTCAACACTAGGTTCATTAAATATTGTTCTTGCTCGGTTTATTCTACACTTCCTTCACTTTCTTAACATATAGTTGGTGACAACTGTATTAGCTTGATTAATATTGTTTTTTTCATTCATCGACCAAAGTGTCTTCTCACTTCATGAATTGATTACTTGCTTATACATGATCTCAAAACTTAATTAAATTATCTAAAAAAAAGTGAAACCAGCATTGTACTAGCAGAGTCTAACTCATCAAGTGCTCATTGAATACAGTACACTTAACAATACTTTCTATATCATTATACACTGTTCAAACCCTCTTCTTTATCAATGACAACATAACAACTAATATGATTCTTTCACACACATTAACCACATTATTAGTTGAGGGTAACAATATCACCCTTTGGCATTGATGGTAACACAATATTACATATTATTTTAAGACATTATAAAATAAATCATCAAATACCAAAACATCTTCCACTCTAAATTCATTAAGTACTTTGAAACTTCACGATCTCTACTCTTTACCAGGTTCTCCACTCTACATGAGTTCTTATGCTCCCCCTTAGGATATATTGCACTCTTTAGCAACATTTGCAACTCATTATCTCCCAAAAAGTGAAACCAACATTGTACTAGTAGAGTGATGGAGAAAAGGAACTTATGGAAAGCTAGAAAGGATATTAGAAACTATTAAGGATAAACAATTAATTTGTATGGGAGATTTTAATACCCTCCACTATCATTTGGAAAAGTTGGGTGCAAATAGACTGCCTTGAAAGCTTGCAGAACCTTCATGATTTCATGGGAAAAATGGATTTAATTGATGTTGACCTAAGAGGGAACCCATTCACATGGACTAATAATAGAAAAGGAGGCGATCTCATTCAAGTAAGACTGGATAGACTGATGGTGACAAGGAATTGGAATCGGTTGAGTAATTCCCTCTTGGAGAACCTCACAAGAATTGCTTTAGGCCATTCCCCTTTAATCTTTCATTGGGAGGATGGTATAAAAGGTGGTCTAAAACCTTTCAGGTATGAGATAATGTGGCAATCCCACTTGGAGTTTAAAGATCGAGTCCAAGAGTGGTGGAATATAAGGATTGATGGTATTGCTATGTACAAACTAACTCAAAAGTTAGATAATATAAGGAGAAATGTTAAGGGCTAGGCTAAGAGCTCCTTTGGAGATTTGTTCAAAGTCAAAAGAGATGTGGAGGAAAAACTTAAGAAGCTACAAGGGGATATTGCTGAGGGAAATAATTTGGAAGAAACTACTCAAGAAGAAGAGTATAGAAAAAATTGGAAGGATATCATTCTAAGGGAGGAAATATTTTGGAAGCAAAGATCAAGGGTTCAATGGTTAATTGAGGGAGACATGAATACCACCTTTTTCCATAGGTCGGCTTCGAATCATAAAAGAAGAAATAAAATCAATAGGTTAAAAGGAGAGTGGGGGGGGGAGGGGAGAATATAAGGATCAGGAGGAAATGGGAAGACATGTAGTGGAATAATTTAGCAAGGCTTATAAAAAAAAATTTTAGAATAGGAAATCAGATTATTAGAAAAATTTTGATAAATACAATCCCACAAGTGCTTGGAGAAGTGGAAAATAACAGCATTCTAGGAAACATCACAAAGGAGGAAGTGAAAAGGGTTGTGTTTTCCATAAAAGCTTACAAGGTCCTAGGACTTGATGGTTTCCCCCCAACATTTTTCTAGCATTTCTGGGAGGTCATTAAAAATGAGCTGATTTGGGCTACCAAGGATTTCTTTAGAATGGGGAAGATGCTAAAAATGATAAATAGGACTTTTATTGCATTGGTCCCTAAGACTCTGACACCCACAAGTCTCTTGGACTTTAGACCTATAAGCTTGTATAACATAGTCTATAAAATTCTTGCCAAAGTTTTGGTCAATAGGATTAAGCCCTTCCTTGAGATTATCATAGGAGCACCACAAAAGGGGTTTGTGTCGGGAAGAAAAATTGTGGATGCTGCAATAACTACTCACATGATCATACATTCCATGGAGAAAAGTAAAAGACCTGGTATGGCCTTCAAGCTGGATATCTCTAAGGCGTATGATAAGGTAAAGTGGGACTTCCTTTATGATGTGCTTGAAAAAGTAGGGTTTAATGATAAAGTCATAAACCTTATTAGGATGATGGTGGACACTGTACAATATGCGGTCCTACTGAATGGCTCTCCTTGGGGCAATTTTGAAGTGGAGAGAGCTTTAAGGCAAGGAGACCCGCTTTTCCCCTATCTCTTTATAATGGTGGTAGAGGTTCTGGGGAGATCATTTTCCAAACTGTTAAGTATGAGATGTGTTAAAGGAATTAAACCTGCTACTACTGCTAAAATTGAAGTGTTACGACAATTTTTTGATGATACATTTCTCTTTGGAGAGTCCTCTATTATGGAAGCCAAGGCATGGAAGAGTATACTTAGAAACTATGAAGACATCTCAGGTCAACAAATAAATTACTTTAAAAGTAAACTTTATGTCTTTAACATTGATGCTCTTATGCAGAGAAAGATTAGGAACATCGTAGGCCGTTAGTCATCTAACCTTTCGAATACTTATCTTGGGGTACCATTAACTACCAGGGAGGTGACTAATGATTTCTAGAATACTATTGTTGAACGAATCCAAAAGAAGCTGGCATGATGGAAAGGGAAAATCCTTAGTAATGCTAGTAAACTACAACTATTCTTTGTGGCTCTACAGGGTATCCCAATCTACTTTTTGTCCCTTTTAAAAATAAATCAAAACACGACAGATATAATTGAGAGAATACAAAGGAATTTCCTTTGGTTAGGTACAAAGGAAAATAATAAATTAAATCTTGTCAATTGGGAGGATGTTTGCAAACTAAAGGAAAGGGGGGGATAAGGAGTGAGAAGGCTTAAAGATTTGAATAAAGCCCTCCTTGCTAAAATTGGATGGAGACTAGAAAAAAATAATATAGTTGGATCAATATAATGAAAGCTAAATACCTATCTAACTCCCTTTTCACTTATAATCTTTTTAACAATGACTTCCCAGG
Source organism: Cupressus sempervirens (assembly GCA_028749045.1). Lineage (NCBI taxonomy): Eukaryota > Viridiplantae > Streptophyta > Pinopsida > Cupressales > Cupressaceae > Cupressus > Cupressus sempervirens. Next base: position 861,068,468 of record CM053789.1, on the reverse strand, counting down.
GGGATAAAAAATATGGATGAATATTGTCAAAAGAAGAGGTACGCTGAGGGAAGGGGTAAGGTTGATTATGGGCAATGGGCAGAACATCAGGTTCTAGTAGGATAATTGGATGGGGGGAAACTACTGGTTTACAACAAACTTAGAAGACTAATGGAGAAATTGAAGTTAGAAATGGTGCTGAGAGTGGGGGATCATATTGACCCTGGAAGGAACTGGAAGAAATTGCAAAAAGATACATGTTCCCAGGAGGATATCCAACTTCTTAATGAACTAGAACAGCTGATTGAAGCACAAAGACTACCAATTCTGGGTCAGGAGGATAAAGTGGTATGGGATTCAACTCCTACTGGTAATTTTACTATCAAGTCAGCTTACAATATCTCTTTATAAAGGATTTTTTCCCCACAATATGGCGTAAATTTTGGATTAGTATTCTTCTACCCAAAATAAATTTCTTCTGGTGGATTGTTCAACATGGTAAAATATTATCACTGGATAATTTGAAAAAAAGGGGTTTTTTTCTTACAAATAGATATTATCTATGCAAAGAAAAAGAGGAGAATATCTCTCACCTCTTCCTTGAATGCCCATATTCCCTAAAAATTTGGTTGCTGCTGTGGGAGAAATTTGGACTATGTTGGGTGATGAAGGAGAACTTAAGTCAAAATGTAGAAAATTGGGACTGTGCATTTTATCATCCCTAGCTAGTATTCTTATGAAGAATTGTCCCACCATATATTTACTGGCACATATGGAAAGAAAGAAATAATAGAATCTTTTGTGAAGAGGAAAGAACTGAGGTAGTTATGGGAATTATGGAGAAACTACTGAAAGAAAATATAAGAATTGCCAAATGCAAGACTTTGAAGGAAGAACTAGGTAGGAAAGAATACCAAATAGGGGAAAAGTGGGGTATTCAATGGAATTTTAAGCAATTTGATAACTCTAAGGTTATAAAGAAGCAACAGACAAGATGGAAACCATCAACAATAACACGGCTTAAGCTAAACTTTGATGGTGCTGCAAGAAAGGGAATAGGAGCGGCGAGCGGAGTGCTGAGGAATGGAAATGGTGATGTGCTACTAGTCTACTTTGGGAATGTTGGTGGAGGAAGTAATAATTTTGCTGAAGCGATGGCTCTACTTTGGGGTCTACAATTGATTAGTGAAATGAAAATAAAGGAAATATCTATAGAAGGTGATTGCAAATTAATAATTGATATGGCGAAGGGAACTTCTTAGCCCAGTTGGAATATCCAAACTATCATCACATATATTAGACATATCATAAATGGGATGGAAAAAAGTCCAGTTGCAACACATATACAAGGATGGTAATATGGTGTCAGATGTTGCATTTGAATTAAAGGAAATGACATGTTGGAGAAGCATGGATATCCTAAAGGAGGAAATTAAGACCCTGATCTGCAAGGAAAGGTTGGGGGGAACAAAAATTAAGCATGGCTAGACAAATAAAGATCAGTGCTAATTTTGGCAACATTATATCTAGGAAGCCAAAATTTGCTAAATTTAATAAAAAGAATAAGAGAAAGATGATGAGACACTGTTGTACAAAATGGATAATAAATAGTTGCAATTTGAGATATGCGTTACTTCGGCATTATGGTAACATAATGAAAAATTTAAATTATTTCCTTTTTGAAAGTATCAAAGATATATTTTTGGATGCTGTTAGAGATTTCAGGGATGGTAGACTAATGATGTCAAGTACACACAAATCTCATTATGAAAATGAATGGGATTTTGAAGCACCCAAGAAACTTGCTTGCGGGAAGTTTAAAGACCCTATAGAGGCTATTTGCATCATTGTTGTGTTGTTGATGTTTAATAATATCATTGTTGATAGAAAGATTAATGAAAAGAAGGTTCAAATGAAAATAACTGAAGTTGGTGGATCAAGAGTTAGCGAGCAAGAAATGGGTGGAGATTTGAATCAACTAGAGCCAACAAAGATAGAAAATTTCAAAGATAGGATGGCAACCTGGTTCCTGTTAAAAGAAGGGGGTTTTCTTCCTTATATGCGAGCAATAGCAGGGTATGACAAAAATTCTTCTCTCCAACTTGTGAATGGGTGGAATGACCGTAGGGTCACCATAAATGGTATTATGTTCTAAGTTAATGAAGATGTTATTGCTATGGCTATTGGGCTGTCCATTAAGGGGAAGAAATGGAAGAAGGTTCTAAAAATGGCAGACAAGGCCAACATGAATAGTTTTTTGGCAGAAAATGAAGAACTTGTTCGCTATAGAGGAGGTTTCCAAAGGGATAAGCTACTAGCTCCATGGGAGGATGTCTATTTGGTGCTAATGAAGTACCTCACACTTGAAGATAGCTTTGGAGTTCATTATTATTATCGCTCCCCCCTTTTGAACCATTTTAGAAATAGAGACTTCATTTCTATTCCGTTCTTTCTGTTACATTCCCTTGAGGATATGATAAGTTATGTTAGGGAGAAGAGAAGTAAGGATAATAATTTTACCATCATCCACCAGGGCCTGATTTTTAGATTCTATCAGTTCCATGTTGCCCTCTGCCTCCCTAAGGTTATCGTGGTTAAAAATTAGTGCCACCACCAGAATTCCCGGTTGATTACCAACACTAGTACCATAATCCACACTTCACGCTCTTCCCCTAGTAGAGGAAATAAGAAAAAGAAAAAACCCAGAATTGATCATTAAACAAAAGGGTAGTAAAAAAATGAAAATTGAAAAACCAGTGGAGGTGGAAATTGAGGAGTTGGAAGAGGAAGGAGGTGGGAAGGGTAGAAGGTCATGAAGGCTTGCAAAAACATAGGCAAGGTATAAACAAAAAGCTAATAGATATAGGGTAGATGAGGTAGAGGAGGAGAGTTCAGAAAATGATGAAAGAGAACTGAAGGAGGAGAAACATTCTGACTCCAAGAGAGAAAAGGGAAATGAGGATAAAGAAAAAAGTGAAAAATCTGTTGATAATACCTAGTTGTCTGCTAGTACTTCCTAGGTTTCTACTGGTAATGTCATTACCACTGAGACTACACATGTGTTGGTGAGCTTTACCCCGCAACCTATTACCTTCTGTGAGGACAACAAAAAAGTGGACACCTCTCCTATTACCATCTCCTCCCCAGTACAGGAAAAAATTAATGTTTTTACTAACCCTTAGGTTTTGCAGGATGAGAACCAACCCTTGACAAAGACTAAGGAGGTGTATAAAAATTATAAAAAAGAAAACAAGGAAAGAGAGGAGGAACATGACGAGAAGAAGGTACAACTAGAAAAAAGGGTCAAATCCTAAGGAGGTTTCTACTTCTATAAATTTTCACTAAAGGTTACTCATGTTGCTGCTACCGCCCTCCAATTGCTCACATAGGAGAAGGACAAAAAGGGGTTGGACATGGAGGATAACAAGCTCCTCTGTAAGTTTCTTGTTAAGGACTAGGCTAGGGTGCTTCTGGTTGGGAAAGGAAATGAAAAGGATGAAAATTAAAGTGGGGTTTTATGTCCCTAGTTGTTTTTTATTTTTGGCTACTATTTGGTTTGCTGGTTTACAACTATTACTCAGACTTGGGTTGAATTTTATGCCAACAGTTTTATATTCTGAACTTTAATAGTATGTTAAGTAAATGTTTCAATAGTAGAATAGATGTTACTTTGATATATGTAAATGGTAGTGTGTCGTTTCTGGGATGGGTTAGTTTGTTTATGCCAATAGTTTATATTTTAAACATTCATAGTATGGTTAGTACTATAACTGCTAATTTAGTTTGGTTAATTCTCTACTAGCTGGTTGTTTGTTGGTTGTTAGTGTAGTTCTCTGTTACAGTTATGCCTCCTATTTGTTTTTGCTAGTAGTGTGTTGGTTGCCAACACTTTGTTTGTAAGGGCTGACCCCCTTGTTTTGGTCACTTTATATTTCAAAAACAGATAAAGAATCTTTAAAACTACACTTTTACTTTTATCCTTTAGTCTCTATTTTTCTTTAATGAATTTTTGTTGACTTCTTATGGGAATTGTTGCCATTGTAAATCGCTACTAGCAATATTTTTCATCTCCATTGGCTTGAAATGTCTTTTTTTCCACTGTTTCATGTTGAACATGCAGCACAAGATGAAAGGCCAGCTATAGGAATGTAAATTCCAGGAACAAATTTGTTTGTGATGGTTGGACATTACTGAAATAGATTGTTAATGGTCAAAAACAAAATTGGTAATGCTTTGCTACTTCATCTAAAATCTAGATAAAGACACATCAACTACTATACTTTCAAGGTTTTATCATGTCATATATATGATTATTTTAGATATGCCATGTTACTCTGTACAATTTTGGACTTTAGAAATGACCTTGGATTATTTACTACTAAATGATTTCTTAAATGGATTTTCATGGGCATTGCATGTTATCCTGAGTTGTACACAATGTGATGTTGTAGCGAGTTTCCTAGTCCAACAGTCTTGGTTCATGATTGGCATTAGAGTGGAAGAGGCATCTATTTGATAGTAGATTGAATTTAAAATTCAAAAATAATCATTCAAAGAGCATGCTATGGCACATATTCAAGCACGTATTCAAATATATAGATAGCCAAATAAGGGGCAAAAATTAAAAATAATCTCAATCACAATATGCAGCTACAACTTAAATTATCATACTTTATTCATATTGAAATTTTAGAATTATGCCTTAACCAAATACATGATAATCATCTCTATTTAAAGAAGATATAAGCGATCTTACTCTACATGAGTGCAGTCTAAAACTTTGACAAAGCTATGTTAAACATAAACTAGATTGAGACGAAGTTGTAATAAATTGGAGTTGTACAAACTCTTAAACAATTGACTTAATAGTCCATTTATTTTATTAACATCTTTTAAGGAATTTATGTGGAGCCTTTTCTTCTTATTCTTGGAAAATACTAACTAATTCACCGCATGTTTATTGAGTGGGTCAAGGCTAATTATTCAACTGTATTATATTTCTAAGTTATATTTCCTTATCAGAGATCCAACATCATTTACATGGTATCAGAGCCAGGTTCATATTGATATCAGTTAGTATCATACAAAATTAAATCTATTACTATATCTTGATATCTTCTATGTAAAACTATGATGAATCACATAAGACTAAAAGATAGACTTGAAGGGGCCTCTAACTTCGCATCATGGAAAATACGAGTAATGATTATTCTACATAAAATGAAATTAGAAGGGTACATAGAGGAAAATAAATCTATGCCAAAGAATGATCCAAACAAAACAACATAGAAAATACATAACAATAAAGCTATGAAGATCATTATAGATTTTGTCAAAGATCAAATCCTCCCATCTATATCAAGCCTTAAAACTACTTATGAGAAGTTTTCCACCATTAGGAAAACTTTCAAAATTAACAACACTAGTAGATTGTTAACATTAAGGCAAGATCTACTTTACATCAAAATGAACAATGGAGAATTAATTATATCGTATTTTTTAAGAATCTCAAAATTGAAAGATCAACTTGCAACTATTGGAAATCAAGTAGATGACAAAGAACTTGGTATTATTGCACTATCTCGCCCACCTACTATCTTAGGCTCTTCATTAGAACACCCACTTTCCACATTGAACCAATTGCTGCTACCATTCTATAGGCTTTTCAAGAGCTAGAGGAAGTATATCTCAAATTCACCAATTAGTAGGTATGAGATGATAATAAAAGGACTAACTCCATCTTGGGAAATGTTTGTTCATGGAGTAAGCTCTCGACCCGACCTCCCAAAATTTGAACAACTTAAAGATGAATATTCTCAAGAAGAGTCAAGATTAATTTCTAGAGCAATAACTTCAAATCAAGAGGGATACATTCAAGCTCTCCAAGTTAATATAAAAAATAAAGCAAAGAAAGGTTAATTCAAACAAAAATGAAAGGAATCAATAATTCATACAAGAAATGAGATTTGTCAAAAGTACAATGCTTCAAATGTGACAAATTTGGCCATACTCATAACTTCTGTTTGGAATGGAAGAAAATTCAAGCAACGCTAGCAGAAGTCAAAGATGAAAAAGATGAAAACTTTGCATTTTACTTAGCACTTTCAAGTGAACTAAACTCCAACAAAAACACATCAATTATAGAGAGTGGAGCATCACATCATATCACAAGCTTTAGAGATAAATTTTCAAGTATGATAGAACTAAGAAAAAATCCTTTTTTTGATAGATCCCAATAAAAGTTCTTCAAATCCAATTTGACCTCCCTAATTAGCCTTAAAGATGGATTTTATACTCACTTTTGTTTTATATCATTCATTTGCATGTCTCAGATTTTATTAGTACATGTTCTTAGCTTCCATACATTCTTTTTCATCAGTTGTTTTCCAATTGGTCAATCTACTTGCACTTTACACATGTAATAAAATAAACTAAATACATAACAATTAAAGGGAAAGTTCTTGGAACATTATTTAACTTTGAAAAGGTTCTCATAAACCTCTTCAAAACCAATGGAGTGCTTGGGAACAAAAAAATTTAAAAACATTGCATAAGATGTGATGAAATATTTAGAAAACTTATGATTTTTGTTTTACATTTACAAATCACATTTTCTTTAAAAGTTTCTAAAATTTGTTCATTATTTTCAAGTCATGTTATCTATAAAAAAAGGCAACCTCACCTAAATGTATTACATTGAATAATTTATTATTTTTCTAGTGTACTTTTGGTAGTTCTTAAGAAGTTTCAAAGTCCTATGATTATCATTATTAAGACTTTAAGCCAATAAATGACACATAAATTGTTCATATATACAAGACAATCATATACTCCTCCAATACCTCTACTAGTAAAGCATGAATGAGAATAAAAAAATGGCATATGTATGGCCATGCATATATACAATGATAAATTATAAAAGTTTTTTACATTGAATAATTTGTTATTTTTTTATTATACGTTTGGTAGTTCTTAAGAAGTTTCAAAGTCTCGCGATCATAATTATTAAAAAGGTAAGTCAATAAATGATACATAAATTATTCATATATACAAGACATTATTATATCCTTCCTATACCTCTAATAATCAAAGTATGAATGAGAATAAAACAAATGAAATGTATATGACCATGCATATATACAATGATAAACTATGAAAGGTTGTTTACTTTCTAAAGTGAAATTATATTTTCTTTTTATTAAGAAACATGAAATAATTTTTGGGTTCTTGAAATATTATATACCTAATTATAGATGGTAAAAGGAAGAGTTTGATCATTTGCTTACATCCTAATCCATGATTATAATTTCTTTATTAAGATGACATAATTCATAGATGTTTGAAAACCCAGAAAAATAATTTGTTTACCTTCCAATCCAAAATTGTAATTTCTTTTTGCTGAGATACATGACATAATTCTTACACGTTCAAATATTCGTAAAAGCAAAAGTCTGATGGTTTAAATTACAATTTGTTATGGAAAATGTTTCATTGTAACATTATTCCTTATGGAAAAAGTGTAATCGTAATTCCTTTATCGCCATGCGCATACACGTGAAAGTGATCCTTACAAATTTACGAAGTGGTGGGCTCCTCAAATTGGGATTCGTGATTTCTCTCTACAAAGTTTTATTCTTTTTCTTTTGACGGAACTAGTCCGCTTCATTTTCAAAGTTTTGCTCTTCTGATTGAAGTATCGAATGGAATGCATAATTTCTTTTTAAAGTTTTGCTCTTCCGATTGAATTATCGAATGGAATGCATAATTTCTTTTTAAAGTTTTGCTCTCCCACTACACTATCGAATGGATTCATGTTTTTTCTTTTTAAAGTTTTGTTCTTCTGACCAGTTCTGTTTTTACTATTTTGAAACTTCTCTGAGAAGAAAGAGAAAACAAGGGATCCTATGTAAGTAGTTTGGGCTTTTATTTTCGTTTTACAAACGTAATAAATAATTCACCTTCACTCCCATAGAAAATCTACCAAGCCCTTTCTAAAACCAAGGTCTAAATAATTCATAAACCTATAAATATGGATCCTGCGTCCACATAGCTATACAATTTCTTGCTCTTATTTGTAAATATTTGTAAATTTGTAATCTTTGAAGTGGCTTTCTGTAGATGGGACTGTAGCTCCGATTTCACAGATGTTACTGCTGTAGAAAATGCTTCAGGTTGGTATATGTACAATGTAGTTGACCTGCTTCCATGATTTTCATTCATGTTAAAATATTTCCCACAAGGCAATGATCTTGTTGTATAAGAAATCTGTTTCTTTGGATGGATTTAATTGTATATTTATTTCCTTCTACAGCTTCAATATTAATGTGACCTCAGAAGGTGTGCAAATTAGAGGAGGAAATGGAGATATTAAGGAGTTTCAAGAAGGTGGAGAGGAGTTATCACAGCACTCCAGATGGATGGCGTTTGGCAACTTGTGAAGAAGCCAGTAATGGGTTGGAGAGCATTAAAGAGCAACAACATTTAAAGGAATGGGAGAGAGCGCGTCTTCTGGATGGCTGGATAAGTGGAAGTGGTTATGGTTATGAGATCAGAAGTGAGTTCAGAGGTTGCATGGGCTACATGCTCCTCATTCAAATTCAATCATCCGCAGATAATGCATCTGGTACGCTTTCCTCAAATCAGACCAATTTTTTCTAAACCTTTACCTACATATCAACGTCAATTGTGTGCTTATGTCGCTAAAACAGTTTCTAGTATTTTAATTAGAGCTACAGTATACATATATATTTTAATTAGAGCTAGAGTATATATATGTATGTATGTACTTGTAGTGAATATGATATTTTTACCAGTCTTTAATATTCCTATTTTGTATGTAGGAAAAAAATATAAAATTGAAGAATATTTGTACATTAAATGGTAGTGTTTTTATATTAACAAAAGACAAGTCACTTTTACAGTTCTGTTATATCAATAAGATGTCAGCATGTACATAATTTTTAATTAAATTCTTTATCTCTAATTTTTTAAAAAAAAGAGTCTTTATTCCTTAGCACGTTGCATATGACCTTATTAAATCAAAATTTATCTTCTAGATGGTTAGATAGGGATGTCAATATTTAGAATTCCTAAACATCTACCTTTATCTCATTATTATATTTATCTACTTATCAAAAAGTGCAAAGTATTAGATAATATTTTTGTTGCTTGTAGATTCTATCATGAATATTTAGTTTTCTACATTGACATTTCAAATCACCAATAATAAAGTGACCTATAATAGATATAAGGCCTACCACAATATTTTCACTTGAGAACATGTTGTCTCGCCCACTTATCTTGGACCAAAACAAATAATTTATAAACTCTTCACTCGTACCTAGGATTATCCCCTTAATTAGTACATACAATATATGAAAATAACAATAAATAGGGGCTAGATAGTCCCTATCTATCAATCATTCTCCGCATGTGCATTGCCACTATCCTACATGTTAGAAATCCAAGTAAGTTATTCGAATTACAACATAGGACCGACAAAAGGACTCCACATATACAAAACAAATTGTTAAAATGAATGTCACATTGTAATGCAACAAAATTAAATACTATAGATCACATAAGAGATCAATTAGCTAATAGTTATGGATGGTAAAATTTATGTTAACATGACTACAATAAGATAACACATGTACATATAAAGAATATGTAATACTTTATTATTAGTCCCTCCCTTTATAAAGGTAAGGAATTCCCAGATGCCTACTTGTATTAATTTTGGACATCACATCAAATTCAAAGCCTAAGTCTTAGATGTGATTATTTTAAATTTATTTTTCTAGCCATTTTTCTTATTTTGTGATTAGCTGCTCAAAATTTTGCTAGGGTTTTGGGCATTTTATGATGAAAATTAAATAAGGAAAAAATGGTATGAAAGGACATGTCTAGACAAAGTTATTTAATGAGAACAAGGAGCAATTAAATGTGCATCCTTAATAGGCTTAACAATGCTCAATTTTTCGTTCTTCAACCATTTGCCATTTGTCACTTTTAGCATATTTTTGATGGTCTTAGACTTTTTTTTTTTGCTGCTAACTATGTATTTTACTCACCCCCACTTTTCACTTAAATAATTCAGCAAAAATGAATACTTTATTTATGCCTACTTCTTACGTTTCAAAAGCCCAGATGAGCTTGACTTAAAAATAAAAAATAATATTTAAGTGGGACTTTTAAATTTGGTTTAATTTTTTGTAATGAAAGTTAATTTTTGTTTAAATTTAGGATTGGTTTTTGTTTTTATTTAAAATCAGATTTTTAAAATTTAGATTGGTTATTTAATTTGGATTGGTTAGTGGCTTATATTAAAATAAGTTTTTAAGTTTTAAAGAATTATTTTATTTGATATTTAAAGTTATGAATTAATTTTTTTTTAAATCTAGATTATTATTTTAAATTTGTGAAATAATAATTTAATATTAAATAATTATTTCAATGATATATGTACAACTACATGATTATGTGTTCTATTTAAATAATGGTTAAAAAATAGATGTTATACTATAATAATTATTATAATTATACATTTTGATTAATAATCTAAAATTATGTTACTTAAATGTGATAATAGATTATATATTTTTGTATTAAAAATAAGGAGATCAATAAAACACCGAGCAACAAAGAGCCACCAAAATTCAGAGGACAAGCCTCACACAGCAAAATAACCAAGAGTTACATATAACCAGAGCAAAAGAGGGAAAAACAACTAATGTAACACTTCCTCAAAGGTATCCACCCACGTAATCCAGCTTTTAGTGCCTTTCATCCAAACAAAATTAATATAATTATAGTTCAAGATAGTAATATTATGATAAAATAAGTAATTCACTAATAAAATCATTAAATTGTTATTATACAATCATAATATAATAACAATAACTAACAACAAAATATTTAGACTCAATATACACCTATGAATTAGTCATTCTAATAATTAATTTTTCTTTCTAATATTTTATTTTCTTCTACTTGCCTTTGTCCTAATAGGCAGGGACTCATGCTCGAATAGAGCCCTTATTCTAAAAGTAAATGATTTGATCTTATCCTGATGATGGATCATATAGTGTGATCCGAAACGTTGATGAAATAAACAAACACAATCAAATCCAGAAAACTTAGTACTTTACAAATGGATTGTGGAAATCTGTTACTGTTAATTGATTTGATCTTTATAACGTATACAATGAAACTAACAAGTTCAATTGTATTCCCCCAAGGAATGAGATAGGAAAACAATGAAAATAAAAATTTAATAAGATGTTGACACTAGATTTCTATATTAACCATAAAAAATAGATTAATATAGAAGTATTGTTTATGAAAAAATATATTTAAAATATTAATCTAAAAATGAAGAAGGAAATCCCCAGTTTGATGATTGATGGTTTGGCATTCAAGAATCCTTGAATATAGACATATTAAGGCTATAAGTGAAATACAATAGAAAAGAAAGGATGGTGTATATAAACAAAAGAAATGAAATCATATTACTTTAAGTCATAAACTTTCTACCTCTACTATAGTGTTTAAAACCATAGCTTAATGCATCTAATATGTGTTATATACTAAAAGGTAGGTATTGCTTGAATAAAAACCATATGGTAAACAAAATTCATACAAGGAGGATCATGCCAAGGAGGCCTCATGTATTCAAGGACGTGATGATTGATCTTTCATGAATCATCAGGTTGGGGAGCATTGTAATGTAAACCAAGATTCCGTTGCTCATAACACAAGAAGCAAGAAGAGAGCTATGGAACATGTTGCCCCTCCTTCTCCTAATCAGGCCTCAACTTCAAGTGCTACACCTCATGCAGCAAATGAACAAACAAGTACTTCATACCAGCAAGGGCAAGATTCTAGAAAGAAAGATGCAAGTGATCCTTATGTTGCTCCACCTCAACCTCTTATAAATACAGCTCCCAAAGTTTCTACCAAAGTTCCTAATACACCTTTCAGTGTGGTAGAGCAAATGAAGAAGAAAAATGTGAACATTTCTATGTGGGATGTTGTTGCTACCATACCAATGCAGAAGAGGATGCTACAACAAGAATTAGAGAAGATTGAACCCAAGGAGCAACCATCTACCATGGAGATTACCACAAGTCTAGTACAACCAGTAGGGGATGTGGAGACAAATAAAAAGGTTAGACCTCCTCCATTCTATGTTTCTCTGATTATAGGAGGGAAATTAGTCCACAATTGCATGATAGATTCAGGGGCTAGTAGCTCAGTAATGCCTAGGTGTGTTGCTCATGCTTTAGGAATGAAATATGAGCCCATTGTTAGGGATGTGTTACAATTAGATGGTAGCACTGTCAAAATCGTAGGTATCCTTAAGAATGTGGAGATGGCCCTACATGCATGCTCTAGTTGCACCATGATTGAAGATATATCTGTTGCTGAAGTCAAGCCTTATTTTTCCATTTATCTTTCAAGAGACTTCACTGCTCAAATTGGTGGGTTCATATCTTCTGATTGGTCATATATGTCATTTAGGACCAGATATGGAGCCAATGTCTCAATTAGAGCAGAACCTCAAGCCCTTCATCACACTGAACCCTACACCGCCAACTTCATCAATATGAATTGCCCTATTCTAGAGATGGATGAAAATGCCATAGTAAATGAGCCTATCACTTCCATAGCAGAGATTCCAAATTTCTTCTTGGATGAGTGGGCAAATGCATATTAGTTTGAGACTATGTTAGAGACTCTTGAGACAAGCCTTAGTACATATTGCATAATAGAGAAAGATGCCCAAGTTCCTGATCTTGTTGGGACTAATGATGATATAAATGGAATATGGAGTATGTATTTTGATGGCTCAAGGAATAGAAATGGGTCAGGGGCTGGCATTATGCTGATCTCTCCTGCACAAATAAGATACTACTTCTCCTTTAGGCTCCAATTCAATTGCACCAATAATGTGGCCAAGTATGAATCTTTGATTCAAGGTCTCCTACTTTCCCAAAAGAGAGGAATTCAAGCCTTGAAAGTATATGGAGATAGTGAGTTGGTAGTCAATTAGGTTAGAGGTTAGAATATCACCAAAAATGGCCTGCTCAAGTCTTACAAACACAGAGTCTGGGATTTGCTTGATGGCTTCAATGCATTTAATATTCAGAGCATTCCTAGGAAAGAAAATAAACATGCTGATAGACTTGCAGCAGTGGGTGTAGCTTATGATGTACCAGGGAATCTTGAGGAGGAGAAGAAGCAACAAATTAGGGTGGTAGTGAGGCCTGCCATCCCTGACAACAAAACTCATTGGCAAGTGTTTGATTCTGATGAACAAATTGTGAGTTTCTTGTAGAATGAGGCAGAATTCTCAGATAGAAATCAGTCAAGGCTGCAAGATCAGTATGGTGATCAGATCATTCATCTCAGTTCTAACAAGTTGCCCAAGGGTCTCATTACCTTGGAGAGTGTTTTTAATCCTGATGATCAAACAAGAGGCAAAGGAATGAATCTAGCTGCAGAAAAGGATGATTATGGCCCAGTTACAATTGCTGATAGAAAATCTCTGAATATGGGGAGGGTATGTTCTAAAATTGAGCAAGAAAACATCATTCATTTATGTCAAGAATTTAATGATGTATTTTCTTGGACATATGATAACTTAAAAGGGTTTGACCCTAGTTTGTTTCAGCATACCATAGATTTAATTGATAAGGCCAAACCAGTAAGACAAAAACAGAGACCAGTGAATCCCAAGATTGAACCTTTAATGAGGAAGGAACTATCTAAGTTTATTGAGGCTAACATAATTTTTCCTATCAAGCACTCATTATGGGTAGCTAACCTTGTCCCTATAAGGAAGAAGAATGGAGAAATCAGATTGTGTGTGGACTTTAGGGATCTTAATCAAGCTTCCCTTAAAGATCACCATCCTCTCCCTTCCATGGAGAAAATTCTGTCCAAGGTCAGTGGGTCAAGGAGATTCTCTTTTCTTGATAGGTTTTCTAGTTATAACCAAGTGTTGGTTAAAGAATCTGACAGATATAAGACAACATTCACTACTAAATGGGGCACCTATGCTTATTGCAAGATGCCATTTGGACTAACAAATGCAGGTGCCACATTTCAGAAGGCAATGGAGATGGCCTTCAAAAAATTAATTGACAAGTTTGTGTTAGTATACCTTGATGATATAACTATGTATTCAAAGAATGTAGAAGATCATCTTGATCATTTGAGATAGGTATTTCTAAGATGTAGAGAGTTTGGGGTTTTCCTCAACCCAGCCAAGTGTGTCTTTGCTACAAGCCAAGGGAAGTTATTAGGACACATTGTATCTAAGGATGGGCTGACCATTGATCCAGAAAGAACAAAGGTAATACTTGCCCTTCCTCTTCCTAAACACAAGAAGGGGCTGCAAAGTTTCCTTGGTAGAATAAACTTTGTGTGAGAAGGTTTATCCCTAATCTTGGTACTATGGTGAAACCTCTTACAACCATGCTTAAGAAAGACATGGTCTTCTCATGGACCAAGGAGGGGAAGGAGAGTTTTGAAGAGATCAAGACAGCCATAGCCTCAGCCCCTACTCTCATGAACCCAAATTTTGAGAAAAATTTCATCCTCTACACTTTAGGTGGTGAGTCAAGTATCTCTATTGTCTTGACTCAAACAAATGGCAAGGATGAGGAGCAGCCCATAGCCTTCTTCAGTGAAGGGCTCAAGGAATATGAAGATAAGTATAGCTTTGTTGAGAAGCAAGCCCTTGTAGTTATCAGAGCCTTGAAGAAATTTAGGCACCTCTTATCTCACAATAGGATCCATTTGTTGGTGCCCCATGCCAGTGTAAAAGATTTTCTATTAAGCAAGGATATCAATGAAAAGAGAGCTAGATGGATCACTAGGGTATTGGAGTATGATGTTGATATTCAGATTACCAAGTTGGTAAGAGGGAGAGGATTGTGCAAAGAAATGTTATCAGACCAGGACTCTGATGAAGAGACTGCTATGGTAATAATAGAGCAGCAGGAGGAAGGAAATGTTAATGGCCCAAAGAGTTGGATAAATAATATGAAGAATTTCTTATCAGGGAATGGATACCCTCAGGGATTGGACAAAACCAAAAGAAGACAATATAGACTGCAGTCCATTCCCTATGTTTTAATTAATGGTATCCTATTCAGGCGAGATTTTAATGGGACCCTATTGAGATGCATTGAAGAGGATTAGGCTGAAAGGATGATTAAAGAACTTCATGATGGTCCTGATGGTGGCCATTTCTCTGCAAGAGCAACTACCATGAAGATCATGAAGGCTGGTTATTATTGGCCATCTCTGTTCCATGATTGTTATAGGTATGTGAGAAAATGTGAGAAATGTGCTTTCTTTTCAGACAAACAGAGGCTTGCAACTCTCCCCCTTCACCCTATTTAGGTGGATCAGCCCTTTACCCAATGGGGTTTGGATTTTATAGGTCCCATTAATCCTCCATCTAGTGCAGGTCATAAATGGATTTCGGCTACTACTAATTATTTCACCAGAGGGACAGAAGCAATTGCCTTGAAGGATGCCACAGAACCATTGGTTGTTGAGTTCCTTGATGGGATTGTGTCTAGGTTTGGTGCTCCTTCTACTATCATCTTAAACAATGTTAAATCTTTTGTTGGAACCCAGATTTTTGCATGGGCAATGAATCACAATATCTACCTGAGCACATCATCAAATTATTATCCCCAGGGTAATGGTTTGGCTGAATCTTCCAACAAGAATCTGATTAGAATCATGAAGAGGACAATAGAAGACAATCAGAGGGTTTGGCATAAGAAATTAAGGACTACTCTATGGGCTGATAGGATAAAACCCAAGAGATCTCTTGGGAATTCACCTTTTGTGCTGGTATATGGTAGGGAGGCCAGACTCCCAATCTCATTGGAGTTCCCATCCTTGGAGTTGTCTCATCAGCTAGAACTGATTGAAGATAATGCCATGTTAGTGAGAATGGCAGAGTTGATTGAACTGGAAGAAAAGAGAAACAAGGCCATGCAAACCCTAGAAGTGCATTAGCAATAGATGAAAAGGAGTTTTGATAAGAGAGCCAGGGTCAGAACCTTCAGAGAAGGAGATTTAGTTCTAAAGTGGGATTCAGACAGAGCAAAACCAGGAAGATATTCTAAGTTTGACCCACTATGGAGTGGCCCCTATCTAATTGCCAGTTGCAAATAGGCTAATGCATTCCAGCTGAGCATACCCAATGGAGAGATTTTGCCCATTCCAGTCAATGGGATCTATCTTAAGGCTTGTTTCTGAAAATCGGTTGTTGAGTTCTTGTACATAGTTAGTTTAGTTCTTTCTGTTGTTTCTTGTTTTTCAAAGAAGTCTGCATGCATAGGGTTCTCTCTTTGAGTTGCTAGCTTCTGAAGTTTTGACAGTCTTAGGTTGCAGAGGAAGTTTTGTCTCGGTCCTAGTTATAGTTGCAGAGCTAGGGTTTTCAATCTCTCCGCAGAGGGGTTAGGGTTTTGCAGTTCTTAGATTCACACTTTTTGACCCTGTAGCTCAATGGAGTTTTTTGCAGGCACTGGTCTTATGCATCGAGCAGGCTCATGCCCCCTGTGAGTCGCCAAAAATGTTATCTTTTATCACCCGCCAAAAATTCAAAATTCAAACATTCGGCTCATTCAACGGCTAACCCCCAAGGTTAATATTATTTTAATGACAAGCTTCAAACCTCATAAGCACATGTTTCTACGGCTCACAGGTTTTCTGGCCGTCAGATCTGAGGAAGATCTACGGAGGGCGCCATCTTGCTATGGCGACGATGTGTGAAGTTTACATTAGTGACATTGCGCATTGTTGACGCGTGTCCGGTGGGTCCAACAGCGGGTCGAAAAGTCTCACAGCGGGTGACGTGTTTTGGCAAGTCAGAAAGGTTTTTGTGGTGCCATAGGCGCTATGTCGGTATCGCGTGTTGGCCAAAAAATCTCCATAGCGA
This sequence comes from Cupressus sempervirens, assembly GCA_028749045.1. NCBI lineage: Eukaryota > Viridiplantae > Streptophyta > Pinopsida > Cupressales > Cupressaceae > Cupressus > Cupressus sempervirens. The sequence goes on along the minus strand of CM053789.1, from coordinate 861,051,520 downwards.
CATAGCACCCAGCCGGCTAGAGGGTGTTCAACGGTGAGTTCTGACATTCAGCGGGCAAGTTCATGGTGATGGGAACGTTCATGGCGAGCGACCAGTTTGATGGGCTGAAAAGTGGGAAAAAGCAGCAAGCCCCCATGGCACCAATGGAAAACTCACGAGTTTTTCGTTGGCGACATAGTGCCCAAACAGAAAATCCATCAACGGCGAGAGCTTCAGGCAAGCGGTTGGGTCACATTAGGTACCACGTCTGCCCAGTCAGAAAGCTCGGTGCCATGGTGGTGAATCAGAGGGGGCCATGTGCAAATAAAAGACATGTCATCAGTTGGGTGCTATGGCGCTATGGGAATTTGACCTCAATTTTCTCATAGCGACATGGCCCCTAGTCGACATGTGGCCACTCTGTGGGGTCAGGTCTTGTAATCTACCAGGTCAGCGCTTCAAATGGCCAATAAGGAACCACCATATATACCAAGTCAGAATACAGTCAGTGCATGGGACCAGATCGTCAGCGTTGTCAGTGCCGTCAGAGGTTAAGATCTCCACCATCGGATCAGCTCAGATCAACAGCAGGTGCCATCAAGCTATAGAAGAGCTGCGCGGTCTTTACCATGGTGACATAGCACCTCAGTGACACGTGTCTAGTGGGGCCGTGTTGTCTCGTAAACCTTAGGGTGATGCTAGGTGTGTCGACAGTGGGGAGCGAAAGTACAAAGTATGACAAGTCCTCATGATCGTCAGATTAAGTTGTATCGACGGATGGCGCCATCTCGCTATGGTGAAGATGTGCGAATTCTACCATGGCGACATAACGCCCATCGGCCACATGGATCAGCAGGGCCAGGTCTCACCAGATATCGCCAGGTCTCATTCAAAGTGCAGTGCAGTTGCTAAGGTGGCGCCAAATACGATGGGCCCAAGGTGGAGCAAGTACGACACATGACGAGTCTTCCCGATCCTCAGATTTGCAGAGATCGACGATGGGCGCCATCATGCTATGATGAAACTATGTGGTCCTTACATTGGTGACATAGGACCCTGATGACGTGTGTCTCACTGGTAGATCAGGGTTGGCTGTTGACAGTTGATAGTTAGCGGCTGGCGATTACGGTGAATAATAACAGTCTGAGAGGTGGCGCGGTTAGTCCGATAAAGGTGATCAACCGCGGAAGGACTCCCCAGGTGGCAGAATAAAGAGAGATGATTGGCCCAGCTAGCTTATATAGCCTGGTTGTCTTTTTGACTTCGATGGATTCATGAACCAAGAAGCAAAGGTGATTGATGTTATCTTGCGATCTGATCTTCGCGATCAATTTTGACCTACTAGAAATGAATGCAAGGCATAGGGAAACACTCCACCATCTCAGTCGATCCATCTATTGTGTTAGGATCATTCATTAGCACCGCTTCTGTCTACTCGAGGCATTTCTTAGAGGAATATCAGATTTTTACTCAAAACCACCAGATCTTTGATCGGATTTTCAGGGCGAGAAGTTATTACCAGTAGTTGAGCAGTTAATGCAGAGCCAATGTCCTCAATTATGCCTAAACTATAAAGGCAATTTTGTAATCTTTTCCAAGGGTCAACTCATTCTGATTTCTCTGAGATTGTTCTGCAATTCTCAGTGTAACATTCCCTGTGCCTCTGAACTGAATGATTTTCTGTTTTATCTTCTTCAGCCATTAATGTGTATGTGCATACTTTTTGCCTCTCATTGGTGTATTGTTGAGGTCTGTAGCCTACATACTGTATCTATTTTGGCTTACTAGATAATATATAAGTGAGATTCCTCTTTCCTTGTGTTATTTAGTTTGGTTTCCTGATCTGCATGTGGCTATTAGATCAAAAAAAATTTGTATGTGTATATCCTTAGTTTCATTCTGGTTCAGTAGCGCATACATGGGCAGAAATGGGTCTGAACACTCTATTTTGGTGCATCACGTCCATAGTTTAGGTAGGGTAGAGTTGTTTTTTGCATCTACTTCTTCCCCTTTTCCTTTCGAGAGTAGTTAGGTGCGCCCTGATAGTAAGAGGAAGCCAGCCTTCTCCGGAGACTCAACCTCACAGTTCAAGTCCCATAGGTTGGAGGTTGTTTCCATGTTTCACTAGGTTGTCCTCACGCATAGGCCTTGGACAAGGGTGCAAACCTAAGTGACAACAGATCCATTTGACATTGGGCACATCGTTAGTTCATTTGGAAGATGATGGGGCAATGGGGCCCATTGCCTCATAAGAAAGGAGGAATGATAAGAAATAAATTAGGATATTCATAATTAAGCTGGCATATTACATTAAGTAATGAATTTTCAAATTTTGCATTGTCCATTCAACTTTTGAGAATTTTAATGGTGTGACCTTTCAACTTCCATGAAGATATATAAAATAAGGCTCAAATTAAATTTAAGAAAGAATGATATGTAGAAAAAACCAATTTGTATCAATACAGAGTTCATGGGAAGACATCTCAACCATGGTATTTCCCAACTTCTATAGAGTTCATGGGCATACATCTCATTCACAGGATAGCCCAACATTTATGAGCTCGAGCACATAACTCCTCCATGAGTTTGTCCAAACTTGAGTGATTTGTAGGCATACATCTCACTCACGAGATTGCCCATAATTGTATGAAAAAATATTTTATGAATAAATTGGTTTTTTGATATTCTTTATTATGTGTTCACAATACTAGTATTTCTTCCTTTGGTATTGTCCTCTGAATTGACAAAACTACTCAGATCAAATGGTCAACTCCTTAACCTTTGACCAAAAGTGTCATTTTGAATCATTAATCACAAAAAGATAATTTAAAAGCTTGAAAATTCACAAAACTTGTGACTTTGATGAAAGCTAAAATCCATAGCTATGTTGAAGTACGTCTCCATCTACATTTGATGAGCGTTATTTCCTTTAGGAAATTTTTTCTCCTTCCACTCACATGATCTTCTTCTCAAGTTCCTTGGATACCATTCCAATGATCCAATCATATCATACCCTAAAACATAAACTATATTGCAAACTTGTACATGCTCATGAAATTGATGTTTCAAAGCCATTACTGCATCTAATGATCTATACTAATAACATGATAGTTAACATGCTTTGATAGATGTGCATAACTTTGTTTGAAGCCACCACATACATTCTTTTGAGAATTTTAAAATCTTGTGTTTTAACACATTTATGGTGTGGAGATTGTATTCATAGCAAATATCCTCAATGATATTTCATCAAGCATTCAATCCTTTCTTTATCTGAGGCATTTATAAGATTGCACTTATTGAAATTATGGTCCTTTGTTAACTACTAAGAGTGTCTTTGCACAATCTATTATGCATATACCTTTATATCATTGTTTGTTCAAATGCTTGAACATTTTTCTCTCATCCCAATTACCATGAAGATTCATTCTTTCTATCTATCAAAAATTTAAGTTCATCATGTTTTAAATAGTGTCAAATGTCAGTTAAATTTTCCCATTTTGGCCTACACATACGAAGCTTACTAGTAGACATGGTGACTTGGAGTTAATGTTGCTCACTCTTTGATAGGGAGTCAAGGGATGGATGGGCTCACCAATTTTTTTTGCTGAAAGTCATTTAGATTTTTTCACCTATTCTTTCATGCTCATAATATGAACATTGACTCCAATAAGATGGCATATTGAGGAGCTTTCTATCAAAAAGGTGATGAGTCAAAAGATCCCATGTAGCATTTTCATATACCACACACTCATTATCATTTCAAGGTGATAATGATCGTGTATGTTGTATGATGGTAAAATTATAAGCACTTTCCATATGTGGAGAGTGATGAGTCAGAAATATGTCAGTGAACCCATCAATCATCACATTCTCTTTGATAGAGCCAATAGGCTCATGGTGGGTCATTCCTATGGGACTTGCCACCAGATTGTTCATATAATTAGGTGGTGTTGGATGTCAAGAAAAATTGATTATGTTGTAAAAAGAGGACAAACTTTCTAAAATTTACATGTGGTATGTGCTAGTGAAATCCCCAAATTTTGAATTTTATAAAATGAAAAATATTACATCAAATAGAGGGAATGCAAAATTACTTTGCTAGGGTTTTGCATGTTGTACAATATTTTTTATGATTTTGGTTTTGTCATACTACATTTACTGTGGGATCATTAGGGGTTTTTATTATGGCTCTAACTGACTTTAGCTCTGTAATTTCTACTAGTGTTGGAGTTGCTATGATGGATGCTTGTGGCACCTCCTCTAAAAAATAGACTGAGAAAATTTGTCCCAAAGGTGTTTCATGAGGTAAGCCTTCCTCCCTCAACATTGTTCTCAACATTGAAGAGTTTGATGATGCCTTCAAATGGCTAGAGCACCATATCATGATTGAAGATTTTGTGGGTTGCACTCCTCCTAAAAGCATGCTTAGAGAGTGGATTTCCAAGAGATGGAATCCTCGTGGAGTCTGGCTTGACAACATCCAGAGCCTCACAAAGGGCTTCTTCTTGTGCTTTGTGAATCCTTCCCGAGCTAACATAGTTTTTAACCATAGGTAGTCATTGTTAGGTCCTCATTACTAGATTTCTAGCGGTGGTCATGTGATTTCTTAGTGTCGAATGACAAAAAGTTGAAAGTCCCTGCCTTGGTCATATTTTTGGGTCTTCCAGTTCCTTGTTGGAAGTTTATCCCTATATTATGCAAACCCTTGGTTAGGTGGTGTGTGTTGAGCATGAGGATTTTTCCAATTCTCATTCGTAGAGGAGGGTTTGCATTGAACTTGACCTCTCCTACGACCTTAAGGATTCTATGAATATTCAGGGTTATGCACACACCTTCTCTCAAAAGGTGATTTATCTCAACCTATCGAACACCTATTAAAGGTGTCATTCAACTGATTATAAGATCAAGACTTTCCCTCTAGGAGCGCCTCACAATTCATCTCTTGTTAAAGATTCGTAAGCCAAGTCTACCAATAACACCAAAAAAGATGAGTGGACAATTATGACATGCAAGGGTAAGAAATCTTTACTACCCAAACATCACATGTCCTCTTCTTTCTGGCCTTCACTAGAGATTTTTTAGGTATTTCTACCCTAGAATCACCTATTTCTCTAGTGTTTTCCCGCACAAGACACAACCCTTATGCCTACCCCAGAGTCCTAATGGACATGGAGCAAACTCAGATGGGAAGCAAACATTCATCTTTGCTCAAGATGCCTCTTCAATAGTTACCACCAATTCCTTCTTGCAAAATAGTTTCTCCTCTCTTGGGGATGAGGATGAAATGCAAGAGTTATTTCCATGAATATTCTCTCATGAAATGTTCAAGGTCTGATTAACCTCTCTCACAAATACTATGTGCGAGATACTAGATATAGGATTGTTATCCTAGACATCGTTTGTCTCAAGAAAGTCAAGATTTCTAATTTCATGTTAAATGTGTAAGGAAGAAAAGGTGAATGGAATTGCTTCCTACACTAATCTTTGAGAGGATGATTATTCAAATTCAAGTAATTATTGCAGAGATCTGAATAAATGTATAACAACATAATCAAAATAATAATAAACTCATAACACAATGGTTACCATGGGGAAACCTTTCTAGGAGAAAAACCCCACCCTCTAAAACCCACACAATGTATTCTCAAATCAAGAAGATTTCAATACACTTGCAATGCAACTTCTTATAGGAGTGCATCCCCACAACTCCAACTTAGACTCGAACTCAGAGAGACTCCTTCTAGCACCCAATCTTGCATACTAAACTCAATGATTCAAACACCTCCCCAAGCCCTCCTTTTATACTGATTTACAACTTGGAAACCATTTGTGGTCTTACAAAACCATGGGCCAAAACCATAGGCAAAACAACCATGCCACATGTTACACACTTGTCATTTGTAACTCCAAGAATAACGTTTTCATCCATAATTTTGTCCTCTAGTTTAGACCCCCATAAAAGTCATATAATGAGTTTTTTATACTCTAAAAATAACCATTCTATATTGTTCTAGAGACAAGACACATTTTGAACAATTCATACACGTTTTTCCAACTCATAAACACGTGGAAAACTAGCACAAACAAATTCTAGAATTTTCTACAAAAAGCTTGCAAGGTTGAGACACAATTCTCAACATTCTCCCACTTGTTGAACACCTTGCAAGAGTTAGGGGATCCAAAGTGTCATGGACTTAATTGCCAGGGGCTGAGAGGACCATAGACTTCAAATTCCATCTAAATTTCTCTGTGCTCACGTGGTTAGTTAATGCATCATCAACATTTACCAAATTATCTACCTTTTCTAGCTTCACCTTGCTGTCCTTGACCATATCTCTCACAAAATAATATTCTACATCAATGTTTTTGGTCTTGACATGAAATGTCAGGTTCTTTTCTAGGTAGAATTGCACTTTGACTGTCACTATAAATTGTCACTACACCTTGTTTGAACTCTATATCTAAATACAGTCTCTTAAGCCAGATAGCTTCCTTGGAGGCATAAGTAATTTCCATATACTCTACCTCTAGTGGACAAAGGGACCAGAACTTGTCACTTGCCCATCCAACTAATTGCACCACTGAATAATGTAAACACATATGCATTGATGGATCTTCTTCTATCAACATCGCTAGCCCAGTCTGAATCCACATAGCCTTGAATATCCAAGGAATGCTCATTCCCATTCCATGGAAACATATAGATTATTCTGAGGTACCCCGCAAGTATCTAATAAATCTTTTTACTACATCTTAATGTGCTCTTCCTAGATTAGACATGTAACAGGAAAGTACTCCCATTGCTTGGGAAATGTCTAGTTTGGTACAAACCATAGCATATATCAAACTTACAACAACACTTTGATTCGGTACTCAACTCATCTCTTCCATCTCCAATGGGGATGTAGGACACTATGAGCTAGAAAGCTTTGTTCCCATAGTAACAGGAACACTCAATGATCTGGAATCCTGCATATTGAATCTTCTCATAATATTACCAACATACTTACTATGGCCTACCCAAAGCTTTTTGTTTTGTCTATCTCTTATAATCTCCATTCCTAGAATGTACCTTGTTGCATCAAGATCTTTCATTTCAAACTTTATTAAGACCTGAGATTTTAATTCTACAATCGAACCTCTTCCTTTGCCAATAAACAACATGTCATCAACATATAAAGCAATAACTAGGAAATTATCACCATTGAACTTGTAGTATATATAGTGATTAGATTTGGATCAAACAAATCCAAAACTTAATACATATGTATCAAACATCTGGTACAACATCCTATGACATTTTTTAAAACCATACAAGGATTTCTTCAATTTACAGACCAAATGACTTTTACCTTTCACCACAAATTGCTGTGGCTGTGTCATATAAATTTCATCCTCCAAATCTCCATGAAGGAAAGTTGTCTTCACATCCATCTACTCAACTTCTAGATCATAAGATACTGCAATAGAAAGTAAAAATCAAATCGATGTCATTTTTTCTATAGGAGAAAAAATTTCACCATAATCAATTCCCGCAACCTAGGAGTAAGCTTTTGCAACCAATCATGCTTTATACTTCTCAATGCTTCCATCTAAACCCATCTTCCTTTTGAACACCCATTTACAACCAAGAGGCTTACATCCTTTAGGAAATGGTACAAGGTCCCATGTGTCATTCCTCTTAAGAGCTGTCATCTCTTCTTCTATGGCTATTTTCTAGGACTTTGAATCATTCATACCAAGAGCCTCTTATGCAAATTTCGGTCCATCAATATTAGCATTCAAAGAAAATTTACACCTCCTATCATTAGCTAACTATCCATATCTTTCTAGTGCTTTCCTCTATCTACTAGACATTTGAACAAGATCTGGTTCAGGTTCAGGTTCAGGTTCATGATTATGTTCTCCCTCTTCCTCTGATAATTCAGAACTCGTAGAGATCTCTTCAACATCTTGTCTATCTAAGGGCCTCAATTCAACTTTCTTAGGTGTAGTAAGAAGTTGAATCACATATTTCTTTTCTTCTATCTATTCTAGCTATAGTGTAATAGAAGAAGACTTAGTAGCTCCAAATATAACACTTCTGGAATAAAATACCTTTCATGCAACAAGATCTTAGAGCTTATATCCTTTCACACCATAACTATATCTGATGAAGATACATTTGATAGCTTTTTTGTTCAATTTTTTCCACTTCACCTTTGGCACATGAGCATATACCTCACAACCAAAAACTCTCAGATGTCTAGGTAAAGGCTTATGGCTCGACCATGCTTCCATTGGTGTCTTATCAACAAGAGCTGATGTAAGAGACCTATTTATTAGGTAGCAAGTAGTGGCTACAACTTTAGCCTAGAACTTTTGTTCCAGTCGAGCTCCACTTAGCATATTCTTAGCCTTCTCCATCAAGGTCCTGTTCATTCTTTTTGCAACTTCATTCTATTGCAGAGAATACAAAGTTGTCTTCTCTCTTTTAATCCCACAATCTTTACAAAATGTGTTAAAATCATTGGAGAAAAATTCACTGCCATTATTAGTTCTCAAACACTTTATCTTCTTTCCAATTTGTAACTCAACCATTGCTTTAAATTTATTGAAACAACTAAAAACTTTAGTTTTACTCCTAAGGAAATAAACCAATGTTCTTCTACTAAAATAATCAATGGAAAAAACATAACAAATTGATCTACCAATAGAAGGGACGTCAATTAGACCAAATACATTCAAATGGATTAGATCCAAAATACATGAGGACTTATGAGAACTTGAGTAAAATTGAACGCGGTTTTGTTTACCATAGATACAATACTCACAAAAATCAAACTCAAGATTGCAGTCATTTAACCCATCAACCAAGTTTTTTTCTTTTTAAGGTTCGTAGACCCTTCTCACCTATGTGGTCAAGTCTTTGGTGCTATAACATAGTCTTCTCTACAAGTAACTTTTATTTAGTAAATAGAGCACCCTTGGGTACCCAAAAACCATGACTATCTATTGAAAGAGAAACCCTCTCCATCTCCCACAAAGTAGTGTTCTTTACAATCTTATGAAAAGTACTATTGCACTCAACTGTGCATGCATCAAGTTGGTACAATGTACCCAATCTACTTTCTCTTGCTATTACCATAGCACCTCTCACCATTTTTACACCTACTTTAGAAAATTGTGCATGCACACCCAAATTTATTAGTTTGCTAACAAATAAAAAATTTCTTGCTAGTCTCGGGATATGCAAGATACCATCAAATCTTCTAATACTACTATCATAAAATTTCACATGAATACTTCCATGACCAACAATATCAAGAAGTGAGTTATCACCCAAATAACCTTACCACCATGAAAATTTTCATACTTACTAGACCGATTTCTATTAGGAGTCATCTGAAAGGATGCACCCAAGTTTGTCAACAATGCATTGTCACCTGCATGAGTGGCCAAGGCTGCAATGAAAACATCTCCATCTTCCTTCTTGGACTTAGAATCAGAATCTTGCTTCTTCTTCTTTCTCTTCTTCTCCTCTTTGTAGTCCTTTTAGAAGTGTCCAGGTTTGCCATAATTCTAGTAGATCACCTTGCACTTACAAGGAGATCTTGATCTCCCCTTATTCTTGGATTTAGAATAGCCATAATACTTTTTTCTCTTGCCTCTTTCTTTTGGTCTTCCTCGAACACTTAAAGCCTCTTTGACATTTAGAGAGACATTCCTTCTCATCTCCTTAGAAAGTATAGAACCACCAACATCCTCCATCTTCAAGATAATTGAAGTGCTCTCATTGGCCATGACAAGGCTATCCCATGAGTCTAGCAATGAACAAAGAAAGATTTGGCACCTTTCTTCTTCATCCATCAACACCCAAACTTAAGTCAATTGAGTCACCAACTTATTAAAACTTTCAAGATGTTAAAAAATCTATCCACCTTCTTCCATTCTCAAGGAATACAACCTCTTCCTCAAGAAAATCATGTTCACAAGTGATTTCACTTGATATATCTCACTTAGCTTCTTCCAAAGCTTTTTCATGGTAGCTTCTTCATGGAAATTAGTCAAGATTGAGTCTAGAAGACACAATCTGATAAGACCTTTACATTTTCTATCTATCACATCAGACAATGTGGTTAAAGTCAAGTCTGCAGGCCTCAGCTTCTTTTCATCAATTGCATACCATAGATCTCGATCATTTTTTATAGATCTTCCATCTTTAGCTTCTACATCTAAAAGTTTGTGCCAGAAAACTTCTTTACACCAATCCTCCCTAATATACTTGCCATCTTTGCAATCCTACAACATAGAAATGAAAACCTCTACATAAGCTGCCACTCAAACCTTGATTAGCTCAAAAAACCTTGTACCCAAAAAATAGAACCAAAACTAGCCAAGCTTTGATACCACTTGTAAAGAAGAAAAGGTGCATGAAATTTCTTCCTACACTAATCTTTGATAGGATGATTTGCAAATTCAACTAACTATTGTAGAGATCTCAAGAAATGCATATTAACATAATCAAAATTACAATGAACTCATAACACAATGATTACTGTGGGGAAACCCTTCCGAGAGAAAAACCCCACCCTCCAAAACTTGAACAATTTATTCTCAAATCAAGAAGATTACAATACACTTACAATACAAGTTCTTATAGGAGTGCTTCACAACAACTCAAACTTGGACTCAGACTCAGAGAGACTTCTTTTAGCACCCAGTCTTACAAACTAAACTTGATGATTCAAACACCTCCCCAGGCCCTCCTTTTATAATGATTTACAACTTGGAAACCATTTGTGGTCTTAAAAACCATGAGCCAAAACCATGGGAAAAACAACCATGCTACATGTTACCCACTTTTCATTTGTAACTCCAAGAATAGTGTTTTCATCCATAATTTTGTCCTCTAGTTTAGACCCCCATAAAATTCATATAATGAGTTGTTTATACTATAAAAATAGCCCTTTTATATTGTTCTAGAGACAAGATACATTTTTAGCAACTCATACACCTTTTTCCAACTCATAAACATGTGGAAAACTACCACAAACAAATTTTAGAATTTTCTACAATTTTCTAGAAAAAACTTGCAAGGTTGAGACATAATGCTCAACAAAATGTTGCATGTCATGTTATTTGGCCTAGTATCATTGTTTTTCTTGTACAACATGAAGCTGATTGAGGTGGTGTTGTTCTTTGCTCTCAAGTCATTTAATTTCTTTTGTTATTGGTCATGATTCTGGCCCCATGCACAAGATTGTGTGGATTTTGTTGTCCTTCCAAAATCATTCTTTACAGATTGTTAATGTTTATGCTCCCCACGATGTTTTTGAATGATCTCAATTGTTGCATTGGATGGTGAATTCTCTACCACCTATCACTTGGGTCATTTGTGGGGATTTTAATATGGTTGAGCTAGCTATGGACAAAAGAGGTCTTCTTCCTTTTCATTAGACAGTTGGTGAACAAGAGGCTTGGTACTATGTGTGCAATAAATTGGGACTTGTTTTATCACAATATGCATCACTACTAGTTGGGTGTGATTTGGTACACTTGGTCTAATTTTAGAGCTAGATCTGACATGATTTTAGAAGGCTTGATTGTGTGATGATCTTTGCACAATTATTTTCCTCCTTTCCTAAAGAAAATGCTTTACCTATCAGTCCCCTGCCTAATGCGACATTGTCAAATCACTTCCCCATTTTGTTTAGTATCACTTGGAAATCAACTCAATGTTGTGCTTCTAAGATGCAATTTTTTCTCAACATGTCACTACTATGTTACAATCCTAGTATGGCTCACATGCTACATGTTTGGATTTTAGAGCCTTGACCCCGCATGTAGGTTGGATGATACAATGGTGGAATGATGACATCACCCATACAACCAAATTTCTTTGGATATATGGTAGGCAACTTGCTATGTACCACAAGCATTCATATGAAGCCACCATCAAATATTTTTGTGTTGTTTTAGAAACACTATCTTTAAATCCTTTTAAATTAGATCTTTAACTGGGGCTTGTTAATCTTTGCTGACAAAAAGCATATTGCTGATAACTATGCTCCAGACGAGCTCAAATCAAAGCTCATCTCCACTGGCTTGAGATTGGGGATCAAGCTTTGATAGAGTTTTTTCAAGCTCTTTGTGCTCATAATACCTCTGTGCAGATCAAAAGAATTAGAGATGTGCAACATGTTCTTTCAAACCTTCCCAACATCCTTCAAGCCTTTGTTCATCATTACGAAATTGTTTTCACCACCCAAGATTTGACTTTGGAATAAGAGCAAGCCGTGAAGGAGTGTATTGTTGTTACTCCAAATTGTCTTGTGACTAAGTAAACATGCCTTTTGTGAGAGATTTCTTACCCTCAGTGACCTTAAGGAAGTCATCTTTTTAATGGTGGATGACAAGGCCCCAGGTGTGATGGGGTTCCTTGTGAATTTTACAAAGTCTTTTGTGAAGCTACTAGACTTGATCTTCATAAGGTGTACCTAAACTTGAAACAAATCTTATATACAAATTTAAAATTTAGCATTAGCTTTCAGGGGGGAAATATCTCAAAATTCATCAGAAAATAAACCCTGATAAGAGCCCCAAAAAAGTCTATGCAATAATACTCAAAAATTAAAATCCTAAACAATGAGCCTATTATAATACGACATAGAAGAAATGTTTAACTTAAGTGAAAAATTCCTCCAATTACATGCTAAATGCAATGGACAGTTAACAACTATTTAACAAGAAATGGCTTATGTTAAAATAGTGCACAATGAAACACAACAAAACATAATTTTCAAATATACTACTCACATTTTTCATTGTTACAATGCTCGCACTCCTTCTCATCACCAGCCTTGTTGATCTTGTGTGAAATGATGAATGAGGAAAAATTAAATGTAAATCTAAACCCATACCCCAAACTGGTCATACAGAGCTTAAACCTAGAACAAGCCAATACAAAGATCAAGCTTTGCATTTCTCTTTAAAGGTGTAGATATCAAAATCCTAGTAATGGCAACACTGGAGCTAAGGATGGAGAATGCAACTATAACATCATGAGAACTAAGGGCATTCCATCTAGTGGTCCAGAGTACACAAGAATATAGTAAACTTATGTTAAAAAAAAATCAATGCACTTCAATACAATAGATGAACCAATTTCTTTTGATAGATAAAGGCACCTTAGACAATTTTCTTCAAAAGGTAAAAGAAGCTGTGAAAATAGAGTATGAATCATCCCACAAAGTGAATAGATCATTACATCAGTGAGAAAAGTTTCTTCATGAGGTAACCTGCAAAATATGATTAAGATGTTAGGCTCACTTTGATGGTTTCCAAACAAATCTTCCTTCTAGAGAAACCATTGAATGCAAAATTCAAATGAGGTAGTCCCTTCTTGTAGAGAAGCTAACTCAAGAGAAGAAGAGGTATACATGTTGTAGTCTTACAGATAATAGAACAATAGACATCTATTTTATTTTGAAATTTCAAAAAAATTGAGAAAATAATGATACAAGAACATGAATCTCAATAGATCTTAGTAAGCTAGTAGTGCCATTCCTAACTAATACCACATAGCATGATGCAATTAAAAGCTAATATGCACTTCAAATCTAATCCAGATGACATAAGCTACAACAAAAAAATTATCACATTAAAAAACTTTTGATATATGTAAGTTAGTTGTTTATCAAATGCTTCATTTGTTTTTATTACCATAGATATTTTTCTTTTATGCTTTATGCATATCATAAGCCTAGATATTCTATTTTACACAAGTGTTTTATTTTCCCTTACAAAGAAATTCACATACATGTCGAAATGAATGTGTGTGTGTGTAATTGTAAGGATGAAAATTAAATACTTTTGCATCTCCATTTTGGCCTTAGTCTGATTGTGTGTCTCTATTTAGTGTATAAGTGAGTCTACAAATTATTCACATGCCTTTTCCATGCTTCCAAAGCTAGCATTACTGTCTACCAGAGAAGTTGCAACTACATCAAAAAATTCACTTATGCTTTGTATTTTAATGGATGTCTATAATCTATTCCAATGCTCCTCCTTTAGCACAGGCATCCAATATACTGCTAAAGGTTGTGGAATTTGTCTTTGAATGTGTCTAGATGCTTTTTGTTAAATCTATTATATTCTAAAATCATTGTAAGCCCTAAGATAGAATTTATTTTAGCCATCAAATAAAAAACATCACATGCCTTGTGTATGCTTTGAGGGATGTTCATGCCAAGTTCTGAAACTCGTGTTTTGGCACAGACAAGGAGGATGCTAGCAAGGGTTCTGAAATCTTTATACCTGCCAGCTCCATTTTCTCAATTATAAAAGTATGCATGCATATGTGTCTACATCTGATCTATCTACATTTTCACCAGATCTATGTTATGCATATATTTCAATCATTGATTGCCATGAGACAACATTTGTTTTAGATAAATCAAATTACATGCCATGACCACATTTCTTTCAAGAATCTCGGTTAAAGGATTTGACTCTTAAACTTCATAGCCAAATCCTGATAGTGCTATCGCAATTTGACTTGTTATGTACAATATCTCCTACTTATTAATTGATAAGGTTAAGGGGCTTTCTAATGAACGGTTCATATGGCACCACACCTAGTGAAGATTTTACATGGGTTTAACCATGTAGGAAACTATGTGATTAAGTGCATTCAATCTAGTGGAGTACTAGGATGGATGACCTCCTCAAAATTCCTAGTGCTTCACCCTTGTGAGCATCACCTATATCCAATGAAGGCTAAGTATTCCATTCATTCTCATGAGAGATGGATTCATTTGAACCAATACTAGTGAAACATGAGTCAATAAATTTGACTCAAAAACTACATAGTTGAATCTTGATAACAATATTACAAGTTTGTTCGCTATGCATATAATCCCACACAAGTTTTTTCATAGTAATAAATACTTATAAAATCAAAAAAATTAGTACATTGTTCTAAATATGTAATATAATAAAATACTAGTATTATAATAGATTATAAAATATATTGTTAGTTGTGGGCTAAGTTGCCAGTGTGGATTTGGGTTTGAAATTCATTCTAGTATTTTTAGGGGCCAGTTTGAATTCACTTTGGGTTTGTCTATGGTAAAAAAAATTTTAAATGTGTGTGTACACATGTAGGTATGTAGTGGCAAATAAGTTCATACTCATATTTAGCAAAAAATAAGTTCATACCCCGTGATGCTAATAAGAAAAATATCACACCATGTATTAATGTGTTAATCCAAATAAAATATGTTTTACCTTTGTAGCCTTTTCAATGTTTTATTTTACATTGATAGGTTGGATTGACTAAAATAGATAGTTGAATGAATCCATTTGTTTTCTTGTGTTCTTGTGAGCAGATAGGGAAGAGAATTCAATAATAGAGGCTCTTAACTTTAGTTACAGTCATTATATGGGTGATGCACATTTGCCTCCTGGATTCATGTTCTATCCCACTAATGAAGAGCTCATAACACATTATCTCATTAGAAAGGTTTTAGACAACAATTTCATAGGAAGGGCCATTGCTGAAGTGGACCTCAACAAGTGTGAGCCTTAGGAAGGGTTCAATTCCCTCCTTTATTGTTCACTATGCATATAATCCCACACAACCATTTGATCTCAAATGATGATATGTACTGAATGCTAAGTGTCTGTGCTGACTACTACAAAACCATCAATTTCACGCCTTCAGCTATACACAATGTCTTTCTAGTTTCTTTCTACTCACAAACCCATTTCATTTCATACGGTCATCTGAAAATTATGTCACTCTAAGATCTCAATTGTTTCCTCTTGATTGATCATCTCATAACTATTGAATGAGCATCAAAGAATAAAGGATTTTGTAAGATGATGTAGATGAAGTAGTAGCATTTTCTTTGGGAGACATGCTTGCAAAATGGAAGCATAGATAACTCATGTGAACTATTTGATAGGATGCCTAAACATAATGTGGTCATCAAAAGCCATGGTTGCTGGATACACACAAAATAGATATATTGAGAGAATATATTTGTTTAAGTTGCAACTTCCCTGGTAGACATGTATGAAAAATGTGGAATCATAAGTAAGGCATTTGAACTATTTTATTGATTGCCTCCATGAAATGTCATCTAATGGCAAGCTAATATTGTAGCATATGTATATTGATTTGTTGAATATATTTGTACACACACACACACACACATGCATGCACATATATGTGTTTATATTTATATAAGAGAAAATGAGTTAAGTATATGTGCTTTGCCAACATATCTTGTTTGTGCCAAAATGGAACCTTTGAAATGGGTTATAGACACCTCTCAAAGGATAAATGATAGAGAACTATTGTTGGATGTTATTGCCATTAGCTTGGTAGACATGCATGCAAAATGTGGAATCATAGTCTACCTCTACATAGTATAGCATGGTATAGATAATACTATTACTACGACTACCACTACTATTGATTGACCTAGCTTCTTGTTGCTCCTGCTAGAAACTAAAGTATTGTATGTAAGCCACTTCTACTACCTAATGTATACAAGACCCCTCCTTTTCCTTTTCCATTTCTTCCTTCTCCACTAAAGAAGATCACTACAAAAACATAGATCACAAGGGCACAACAAAAGACAATATATATATCCACTCTTGAATCATAAATGAATGAATGAAAGGAAAAACTAGGTGGCGGCATAAGTTATAACACAATCAATCAATATCTAATGACTTTTAATTCCTATTCCATTCCCCCAACTCAACAAAAGCTTCCATTGTGTAGCCCTCCAGTTTCTCTTTCTCATTGATTTGTGTGTATGCAAAAATGAGAGATAGAAGAGCTTGTGTTCAGAATAGCACATCAAATCCATGTATAGAAATGAACTACACTATTCAATGCCTGGTCATTCATGACTTTATATTCTTATCCAGCTTGGAAAAAGCCCAGCTATTTCTCATCAAATCCCACCTAGCTTTATACATCAAAACCTCACAAACCAAGAAAATAAAAACCATAATCAATCTTAGCAGATATACTAAATGAATATATGAATGCCATGGGAATGTTGTACAGATGAGGCAGGGGGTTGCAATTGTGCTACAACTTAGTGCTGACAGGAAGTCAATACCAAAAAGATTGGTGCCACAAACTATGCTGCTCAAATGCAAAAAGGGTCATAGTGTTCTTAGGGTGTAATTGATGGTGTTTTTGCATAGATTTTTTACAGTTTCAAGCAATTCCATTTTCAAATAAATTCAGGTTTCAGATAATTTCATTTTCGAATCACATAAACCAAGTTTCAAGCAATTACATTTTCAAATCATATAAACTTGAAGTGCAGTACACATCCTTACCAAGGTAGTGTAGATCATATGTGGGCTTGTAGTATTGATATTGCTGGTTGAGATTGTGGAACTTAGCTTCACATAAATTAGAAGAATACTGGCAAAGATTATGGAATTAAGCTTCACAGCTACCAATTGCATTTGCTTGAATATAATTATAAACAAAAAAATACTATATATGTGTGTCCATACCTATATGTATATATTTATGTGTGTATGCATGCACATATGTATACACAGATGCAACACACATGCTCATATAAATCTACATATGTACATGTGATTGTAGTGCATGCATGTATCCACATATATAGCTCAATTTGTGCATATCCTACAATTATGGAATGCTATAAAACCACATTTCTTTGAGGCATTTCATTAAAAATGGTATACATCCATGTACACACACAATTATATACATACATATAGATATTATATATCTACATACATAAAAAAACATGTATGCATACACACACACATACATGCCATGTATATTCTTCCACAACTTGCATACATGTCCACTAGGCTAGTGGCAACTACAACATGCAACAAAATCTTTATTATTTATGCTTTGAGGGACATCCATACTCAAACTAAAGATTGCATTTTGGCACAAATAGCGAGGATGTTGGCAAATGTTCTAAAATATTTAGACTTCCCAACTCATTTTTTCCAATATAAATCTAACTTGGTTGCATGGGTACGCATACCCAACTATTGGGTACATGTACCCCAAGTACCAAGTACTCATTAGAGAGCATTGTAGCTAAGGACCTTAATTAAGACTTTTGATTTTGTTTCAGTTTCTTGTTTTCGCATCAGCTTGTTGTTTAGCAAGCTTAATTCAATATGTAATCAGTTTGAAACATCGATACAATATTGATTAACAGTAAAATGTATCAGTCATAGAGTGCGAGGTGGTCTACAAGTGTCATTTTGAAACATTTGGTGTTTATCCGATTTTCATGAATGCATGTTTGCCCATATATATCCATCTCTTTTGAGGAATTTTGTTAAACATTAGATGCATATATTTACAAGTACATATATAAAGACATATGCATACACACATCAATAAGTATATACATACGTACATACATTTATATGCATGCATACATACATATACATATATGCTTACATACATACATTATACGTGTGTGTACATACTACATACATATACTAACTCAAAAAAAATGTCACTAAAAGCATGGCAAGTGGTACACAAATTCTATCATGCTATCAACAAAGTCAATGAGAAAATAATGGCTAGACTTTGGACTATCACATAAGTTCATAACCCTACGAAAGAAAAATTATTTTTAAATGAGATGAACCAAAGCCTGTCCCTCTAGAGCTACTGCTCAAATCTATTTCCAATAAATGAGAAGTAGATATAAAAATATTGGGGTTCTAGAGCTACTAGATTCTTGAGATCAAGAGACTATTTTTGCAGCCTCTAAATGAAAATATGGATGTCAGTTAAATTTTTTTTTTAGGCCAAAGGTTAAGATTTTTACAGACTAATAGAAAGTTGTTTGCCCTAGTATGAGAAATATAATAAGGTGTTAGTTACTGTTAAAAGATTGTTAAAAAAGGTGATGTCATTTTTGGTTTCTTGCCATGGATGATGGTATTAAGCAACATGATAGTAGTAGTAGCAGTAATATTAAATATTGTGAAATATATATTCCAATACTATTAAGCTAATTATATGAAAACATAAAAAATAGAACATAAATATATGCTTCTGATTCATAAACTGAAAAAGGTGACTATTGATACAAATTATGGATGTCAAAGAAAAGGAATTTTTTTAGATAATGTCAAAATTCATACCCTAAGTAAGGATTCACAAAACAATCCTTTCATGTCACTCAAGAGCAATGTGCTAGTCATACTCTTTTAGAGTTAAGAGAACCACAAAGCTCTATGCCAAGTACCTAGATCAGTCTCTCCTTGGGCTGCTTTGCTAAGTATTTAAGAGAACCACAAAGCTCTAGTAGAAAGTATCCTCTATTTATAATGGTTGACCCTGGACTGCTAGCTATTTTCTCTATAGCCAAGATCATTGATTTAGTTTTCTTTGAAACATGAGACCATTTTGGTTAGCATTCTCGCTAGGTAGGCCGAAATGGGAACTTCATTTTCAAAAATTAGATTAGTTGAAAACACTTCAAAAACTTTCAAGAAAATTAAATTGATATTATAAAGCCAAATTATGCAACTTTTGTTGGCATCTTTCACCCCTATGCCAAAATGGGAGCTCAGTCCCTTATGATAAAATGGCACCTTGGGAACACGGTATGGACATCAAGAAAAGTATAGAGGTTAATGGTGGAAGTCTCCCTCTCCAACCAGAAAAATCCTATCAAATCTACAAGTGTGAATCAAGATGGTCTAGAATGGGAAGATCTCTATAGAAATTTGGTTCATAAAGAACCTATAGTTATTGTATGCCTATATAGCATTGCTACATATGCCCGTATTGTTGGGTCATCTGAAATCATTAGGTAACTTCATTATCTTATGATTCACCCTCAATTGGTAAGCATGTAATCTTGGTGAATTGTTGCCACCTGACATGTGGCTCTTAGTATTGGCTTTAAGAATGATATAGATAATTCTAGGTGTGCCTAGCAATCAAACATCAATGGTGTTAATAGCTTCAATGGAAGCAAGGCATTGTCGACCCAGAATCTAATAAAGAGTACAAATCAAGCTCATGATTATTTCTCAACTCATTTGTATTAGACTC
This sequence comes from Cupressus sempervirens, assembly GCA_028749045.1. Classification (NCBI taxonomy): domain Eukaryota; kingdom Viridiplantae; phylum Streptophyta; class Pinopsida; order Cupressales; family Cupressaceae; genus Cupressus; species Cupressus sempervirens. Next base: position 861,031,443 of record CM053789.1, on the reverse strand, counting down.
CTCTTACATTGACTTCTAATGTAGACTATGAGTATGTTGATACAAGGTTGCACTATAGGCTTTGGTTTCTCACCTTGCAGAAATTGATTCAGGTATTACTACTATTTGGAAGCAAGTGTTTGACATTATTTTCATTGACATCAATTTACACTAGATAGATATCTTGAAGGGAGTAGGAAGCTTCACTACATTTAATTGGCAATAGACTACTCACAACTTTACCAAACCAACAATGAGCATAATGTTAGTACCTCTTACTGGAACTCCAGTGATCATTGGTCTTGAGAACTATGCATTGATTGCAATGGATTTCACAACTAAAACATCAAAAGTTTTAACTATGAAAGCATTGAAAGAATCTTTTCAAAAGCCTAATTGAATGTGATTTAATGGAGATCCATGTGCTCCTTCTACATGGAATGTATAACACTAATAAAGATAGCTCTACTTTTGTTGTAATGTGCATTGATCTTGGGAGTCAAGGTTTGAAGATTTAGATTTTCATTAGTGAGAAAATCACCACTTTCTTGACCTTGATAAGCCTAAAGTTGAGCTCTTACAAGTTGAAAGGTAGTACTTTTTTGTAGCTTGGATAGGTATCTCATAGAAAAGGGGATTTTTAAAATAAACACAAGCATGATTTTAAATAGTCTAAGCTTTTGACAACTTTAGTTGGTATTACGTAATGTCAATGAGATGGAAGGATGAGTCCTTGAGTCTTTGTAGGTCATTTAATGATGGATCCATCATCTCACAACACACTAGACCAATCAATCTTAAAATATTGCATGATTTGTGTTTTAGTAGTTCTAGGCATATCAATGTATGAATCAATATAAGTGGCTATATTAAAACATATTTCAAATAGCTAGTTATTCCCTTTGTGTAATTGGGTGTGAAAAGTAGGAAATGATGGTTATATAGGTGCACTCCATAATGAGTAGGGTTTTCATCATGGTAAGTGCTTAGTCATTGCAGTCAAATTTATTGTAGTACACCTTAGGAATGTCCCTTGCTCAACTAGTGCCAGAAGAGGAGGTCCGACCCTCCTAAACAATTGGTCCTAAAGGGTACTACTTGATCACAATGTGGCAAGTTTTGTCCCTAGTTTGACATCCCTAGCACCTAAGAAGAGACCTACCTTAAGAGATTTGGTACAAAGGCCCTCAATCGTCCTCAGGTTACTGCCAAAAAAACCCCACTCTAGTTCTAGAAAACAAAATATAAAATCACTTTTAGGCCATCCCATAATTGAAAAGCAACCAAGTACTTAGATCAGTTGCTACTTGTTGGAGGGGGATATTGCTTGGTCACATAACTTACTTCTTATTCTCTTGTATAGATCATTCCTGTGCATAGAAAGTGAGTTCCACCATTTTCACTTTAAAAGAACCATAAAGAAGTTGCTGATACTATCATTAGCCCACCTAGCTAAATGAAAATCAAAGTTAAACAGTGAAATCTTAATTAATATAATGTAAAGCATCCAAGTTGAAACTGCCATATCCAATTTGTATAGAAGTTATTACTATTCTCTGATAATTATAAATCTAGTTCAATAAGCTTCTTTATGATCAACATTATACAATTCTTAGGTTTAGAAATAGTTGTAGGCTAGTCCTTATAGTCAAAATGATGAAGACATATTTCAGTGTGTCTCTATCAGATTACTCTAATAGAATAAATTAATCTATGTAATAAAGTTAACAAGATAGAATGCAAAACAAGTATTATTTAGACAATAACACACATGAAGGTAGGTATGAGTTCTCCTTTCAGAATTCTAATGATGAATTAGACAATCAAGGAAAATATTACAAAAATCTAGTCCAAAAAGCTATCTTGAGAATATCTTGTAGGTACAATCTTGAATTTATAAAGGAAACATAAGCAAACAAATAGTGTCAGTTAAAGCCTCAATCACATACATATACAACAGATAATTTTATAATATGGTAATGTAATTTTTGGCACATAGGAGTATATACTTGTATGTAAAAGTAGACATTGGATAAGAATAACCATAAAAATAAAATGCATAACAAAATTAAGTTATTTTGCAAAAGGTGAGAATCTCTTGTAGGTACAATCTTGAATTTATAAAGGAAACATAAGCAAACAAATAGTGTCAGTTAAAGCCTCAATCACATGCATATACAATAGATAATTTTATAATATGGTAATGTAATTTTTGGTACATAGAAGTATATACTTGTATGTAAAAGTAGACATTGGATAAGAATAACCACAAAAATTAAATGCATAACAAAATTAAGTTATTTTTCAAAAGGTGATGAATTCCAACATTATTTAAAAAGACATAAAGTACACATATACAGAGCTTCAGTACCTCTAGTATTAGCTCTACTTTCTTTCTAGCTTCCATTTCAAAGGCGTAGACCTTCATGATAGTAGTGATAGCATAACCCTATAGTAAATTGACAAAGACAAATCAAAATGCATTAAATATTACTGTCAAAATTTGGAAAACATGAGAACATTTGTATGCTTCTCTACTAGAGATATTCTTTTATTAATCTCAGAGCTTACACACAATAATTTTATTAAACAATAGCCACTTGGTGATCGCCTTAAGCATGTTATAACACATAGAAAGCTTGTCCAAGTGTAAGGCCAAAACAGCTAAATTAACACACCATCTTCCAAATCTAGGAAGGAGTAAAGGGGAGCCTAAATGAGGAATTTCAAGGTCCCCAAGTTAACTCAATTTGGTTTTAGGGAATGGGGGAAACAAAGGAATATTTGGGGAATTACGAGCAGAGAAATGGGTAGAGCAATCTAGAGCTCAGGTAGATTCTATCTCCCAAGAAGACCCTCTAGTAGAATCATCAAAGACCTCAATAGTTTCATCAACCAGCTCTAGATGGTCTTCATTCTTATGTTTCACTCTACAGTCAGGAAGAATTTTGGTACTCAAAATAGGGGAGTCTCTGGGGGTATTATGGGTGTTCTATGACTATTTAACAACAAATAAAATAGGGGAAAGTCAAGGTTGTTCAATTCCACAGTCAAATTTGGGGCACTTTGCAAAATGAGGCCCATGTGGAATTTATAAAACCTAAACAACAAACCCCAATCGAGAGGAAAGCTACCTTGAGCATCCAAATAAAGTGGGTGAAAGAAATAGTGTACATTATTCAAGCACATCATTCTTTTCTTTGGAGCGTTATGATTTTAGGATATGTAGATGATGAATTGAGTAGGCTTTAGACCCTTCCAAATAAAAGTGGTAGAAAAGATGACTTGTTAAGATGAGAAGATGAGAGGTAGATGGATTTGGGTATTGTGATTCCTTGGTATGTTAGTTTGAGCTTCACTTGGTTTCAAGAATACTATAATATTCTCTACTTAAAAAGGCCAACCACATGAAGGTGGAAGCTCATCTGGCCTCACCCCCCTCCCCCTAACATCAATCTAAATTACCCATTATCATCTAACTACATACCTTATATATTCATTCATCCATTTATGAACTATGACATTCAATCAATACAATCACATGACATTCATTAATATGATATTAAATTCATTAATAGACAATACTAATCAAGAATTCATTAGCACATAACAATATTGATTAACATAAAATAAAAATCAGTATTAATATGCATCATTCATAGATAATTACTTAAAACAAAGTTCTTTCATTATCCAATAAAGTTTATCAAAGAGCATTTTTAAAACATCATTTCTTCCTTTTGTTTTTCTTAGCTCTCTTAAGAAAAGTGCTCATAGGAGGATCCATATCTTCCTCATTCTCCTCCTCTTCTGGCACTTGTAATGTCAAATTATGATGGCTCCTTCTCTTTGGAGGAGCAGGAGGTTGCTCCACTAAAGGGGGCTCTATTGCAAGAATAAGTAAACGAGATAAATTGGCATAGTCTTTTTCTTTTTTTAACTATTACAAGTTTTTAATTAAGTACTAGTACAATATAACATGCATTTCTCTTACTTGACAATGCCACATCATGTACATTAACATTTTGATCCACCATCACGTCAACATGTTGAACACTTGGAACATGCTCCACTCCTTTACCATGATGTTCAACATGCTCTAAAATATTCAAAAAAAGGATACACGTCAAATTGCAATTGAAGATGTTAAATTGTATTCATAATTGCATAATTAATTTCCAATAGAAAATTAATACCTCCACCACTATAATGCACAACATGGCCTTCGTCACGAGAAGGTTCTGTGATAGGATATGAAGGTTGCAGTAAAATGTTATATACATTGTTATGCAGCCAATTTACCTTCAAAACTAATACCAAAAAATAATCTTCTCAACTATTCAATTTCATTTACTTTTCATCTAACCAATTTACCTGTGAGATATCATTTGGTGCACTGGATTCTTGGGCAAGGCTTTCAGATTCTTTGTGTAGGCGTGCAGCCACAACTTTATAGCTTTCCTTCAAGGAAATTTTTCTATCTTCGTCTATTAGCTCCACATTGATTTATGTGCCCTATATTTTTTGCTTAATATTGTTATTTTTCCATGTATGGTTTCATTAAACAAATTTTTTTTGCAACATTATAGTAAAAAAAATGAAATTTCATTGCTCCTACTTACAAGTCGAGACTGGAGATTCATATAGCCACTAGAGCCAAGTTTGTGTTGGACAACCTTTGTAGTCTCACTTTTGTAGCCACGGATATGCCCTACAATCTATGAACCTTTTTCAAATCTTAGATTATATATTTACAAATATCAATAATTAGTGTATGATTACAATGTACTTAAAACTATCATGACATACCTTTTTTTGCGTTGTGCTGCTTCATTTACTCTATTTTGACATAGCCTTTTCTCCTTTGCATCTTTTATTATTTCATTCCACTCCATCGGTGGAATCATAGGAGGATAGTCATACTTTGGGTTATCCTTAAGAGCCCTTCTATATTGATCCCTTGCAGTCTTTATATGCTTTGATGCTCTTTTGAGAACTAGGCCAGTGTCAAAAATGTTTTTTCCAAATTTCTTCTCAAAAGATATAATTAGCTGATTTTTTAATTCCATAGCTTGTAAATTCCACCTTTAAAAATAAAAATAGATTGCTAGATCTATAACTTTAATATAGTACAATAAATGGAAGAAAAGAAAAATTATGTAGCAATGATATGAAACTACATACCTTTTACGTATGGTGGGTCCAAATAGTCTCAATATCATATCAAAATGATGCTCAAAGAAAGCATTATTACCTACAAAAGCATAAAGGGATTATCAGTCCAAAATGAGTAATGTAAAAGTAAACTAAATTTACACTTTAAATAATAACAATTTTAAAGCACCCGGAAGCTTTTGTTCTTTTAATGGAAACATATTTTTCTTGTTCAGCAATAATGTCCCTGCATATGAACCAGTACTAATCACATGGACTACTCTAGGAAATGGATCAGCTTCAGTAGTATTGCTCTCTGTTGCTCTATCAACTGAAATATCATGACAATTAAAGCACACACCAAATGAAATGAAAGACAGAGAGACACCAACAGTCACACTTTTATCAAAATTATAATCTAGACATACTAAATGATGAATTTTATTTTTTATTGCACTCATAGTAGAAAAGAACATCTATTGAGCAATAGAGGACACCTATGTGAAAGAAAGGAAATAACATTGCAAGAATAATAATCAACATCTACATCATGGAAAGAATCATAAGTTTTGTACAACAATTAATGTCTAACATTCACAACAATAATGAATACAAGTAAAAAAAAACCTATGCAATGAATATCATGAAATTGAATGGGGCTATTGATGTTAATTTTGATTGTGAGGCCTAATTTTCAAATTTTTAGGAGACTTTATTTTCAATGATTTATTCATATAATTTGTTAATCACAACTAGTCTAGTTAGGAAATTTTGTAATAAGGGTATCTTGATTATTGTTCCTATAGGTGCACATTGGAAAAATCAAATAGGCTATAACTCTCAAGAATAATACTAGTAGGAGGCTTAGAAAAGATGATAGAAAACAAAGGAAAATGTCAAAGAATGTTTTCTACATCATTAACAATAATCCTATCATTCACTAGTTATCATAAACTCAAATTACAATAGGAATTTTGAATGTGTTTTAGCACATTGTTCAAGCTTAGGAGTACCCTATATTTTTGACACAACCTCTATCATGAGTTTAGGTTAGTAAAGAGTTTGTTAAGAAAAATATGGTTGTTGTTGGAGATTTTTGAGGTAGATGTTAGAAAGGCTTAAAAAATTGAAACCCTTCTCAATTCAATGAAATTGAAGTATTCAAACTATTATTAGTAGAGAAATAGATTACAAACACTACAAATAGGCCAATACTAGAACAATTGTTACTATATTGGGAAAATAAATGGTCAAATATGCAAAGAATAAGAAGAGTTATCAACAACCACAATAAACTAGTGAGAGCATGCCACAAGGAAGTAGTTGTTATCTAAGATTTAAAGCTAAAGCCTTCTAAAATTGTAAAGCAAATAAGGAATAAGAGAAAACTATGCAACAAGAATAAGGGATGGATATAACTCCATGCTTTAGGCTTGACTTCAAGATAGAATAAATTTCACAAAAGATGAACTAGGAGGATAAAGTAGTGAAGGGTTCAAATTACTATATTTTGTATTTTGTTACATTATACCTACAACTTACATATGCAAAACCAAAGATCATATATCAGAAGTATAAGCTTGAGATAGAGATAACAAAACAGAATAATAACATATTGAGGGCATAGTCATTACAAAATATGGCACATTACAAAATATAGAAAAACAAGGTTTTACCAGTTCTAGTGGGCATAGATGAGGATGTTTGCATGGTCCTTGTTGTCAACAATGCACCAAGCAATATTGGACCATCAACCAAAGGAGGTGTTCGCACTTCATCAGGAGCTAGAGAATACAATATTGTTAGCAAAGACATTTGCAATAGATAAAGATAAAATGGGATACTAGCTAGAAGCATCCGCAAAAAAAAGGGTAAGTGTTATAATGTTGATGAAAAAAAACAAAGAAAGTGTTACTTATATGAAGGTTGTGCGCTACAACCCTAACCATGTTCACCATGTGATGTCACAACTATAACATATTTCTATACAAGAATGCATAAAATTAGAAATCGTGATCTATAAGATACTATAAAATATTAACATCTATTGAACTTCTATGATTGCTTTAGTCGAATTACTGCTTACCTTCAAAGATTAGATTCTATGGTCCAATTCTTTTCTCAATTCCTCTTTCTCCTTGCTTATGTCACCCTTGATGTTAATGTTAACAATTTCATCAATGTATCTTTGTTTAATTTTCTAGGTGATGAACATAGGGTCAGCACTAAGGGCAATGTCATGTAGAAATGATGCCTGTATTTCAAATCGCATTTGATCAATGGTCATTCTATCTTTTTCCTATCATTTGTCACATCAAATATCAGTAAAATTTCATCAAAATAACGCCAAAGCCATAAAGAAAAGAATATAATAATATGCCATTTGTTTCTATATTAACATTAAAAATTACAATAATTAATGTTTACCTCCGCTGAAGGTGTCTGAGATGGTGCATCCATGTCGCCCTATGAAAAAAATCAGTAAGTCTTAGAAATCAGTAGAAAAATTAAAGTAATAGAGTTAGCAAAAATATATTAATAATAAAGTAGATTTTATATGTAAATCATTTGTCTTAAATTAGCCAAAAATTTGGTTTAACTAATGTGTATATCTAAAAAAATATTTGACATGTTTTACTTAATATTTATATCTACACATATCATACATGACCCCATCATAGTTGACATTGATCCTACTTGGATATTTCATTGATCATCATGATCTTCATCCATTTCATCATCATTGTCATCATCACCATCATCATCATCACGATCATGATACTTGTCACTTTGATCATCGTCGTCACCACCACCATCTTCATCGCCATCATCATCATCTTCATCACCATCATCATCATGACCATAATCGCCATGATCATCACCATCATCATCACAATGATCATGATTGTCATCAACATCATCATTATCATTATCACCATTATCATCAGCATGAGAAAAATCATCACCATCTTCTTCTTCTTCATTACTAGGTAATTGTCATTCCTAATAATTATTTACTTCATCTTATGCTTCTTCAATATCTTGTTCTTCCATCACATTATACATTTTTGGCCTTCCTCTTGGGTCATGTCTAACAACGAATAACCAACTTGGTTTGTGTGGAACATCAAAGTAAAACACTTGCTCGCATTGTCTTGGAAGAACATAGGGCTCATCTCCAATTGGCTCAAATGACCTTGTATTAATCATAGTAAATCCACTATCATGTTTAATAACAATCTTATTAGGATTATTTTGATTTAGTTGTAGCCTAAATAATTTGATGATAAATAGAACTATTTTGAATGAATTAAAGTCAAACTCAAGTATATAATCCAAAATGCCATAGTATCAATTTTTAGATTGTTGAGGATGTATGTTAGTTCTAGATGAAATATTGGTGACCGCAAAGACAACAATTATCCTAGAATCGCACATTTTCTTCATTTCATCTAATTTTTTTGTGCAAAATTTATAGCCATGGTAGTACATAGCTTTGTGATGTTTGACTTGCAATTATTCAAACATGTCAAGATTATTTGCATTGATTTGTGAGTTGATATTAAACTTATATCTCATGATTAGTAATCTTATGTGTACCTTTAAATCTCTTAAGACATATTCTAGATCAAGTACCATTGGCATAACATTGAAATCTCTATTACGATGAGCTTCTTTAACCAATGATGCAACACCATCCCATGTTAATGAGTGACCATTTTCTTGAGACTGTTCAATCCATACCATCATCTAATCAAAGATTGTTTGCAATATACAAATGTAGTGCAACCCACCGACGACCAACTATAAAGAAGACAATTACACCAGTTAGAAACAACTTATATATATTGATGATGGATAAGAATTATTAAACTACAAAAAAAAAACCTTATAATTAGCTCTCACCCTCCTCAATCTACCTTTCCCCATCAAGTACTCCACTTTAAATTTTTCATTAGAGTTGGGATCCCAAATGCGATCTACATGAAAATCTACTGAAAACTTTGGAAGATATTCACTAATGTACACCATGGTCTAGTATACTATATATCTCTCTACCATAGAACCCTTAGGACATGCTCTTTGTCAAACAGAGTCATTCATAAATTTCAAGTGCCTCTTAACCATCCACATTGACCTAGTTTGTACAAGTCTACACAATTCAATCTCCTCAACTTGATGTATGAGGTAGTGTTCTTGAGCATTGAAAAAAGTTGGAGGTAAACACTTTTGCATTTCACACATAAGCTGTGTAATTTTTCTCTTCCAATATTTTATATCTTTTTTTATCAATTTCTTTAGATGATAACCACATAAAAAAGATTCAACATGCAAAAGCACATAAACAAGATTTCAAATAAAATTATACAATAGATTTCAGATAAAAAGCTACAAATCTAAGAAAAACACTTCTAACCTCGTGTATTTTCCAAGATCATATATAACTTGTTTAATACTATTGTCAAATTCGTGTGGAAGGGATAGAGGTAGAACGTACTACAATCATTAAAAAATGATCATTTCAATATATTATTAAATAATGCAATAGGTAGTACATTCAATTTTACAAATATACTATAAATAAAGAACATGACTTACCTTTGATGAAGGTATGCCAATCACGTGTTTTCAACCCTAGCCCAAAATCAGCTTTCTTTTATGGAAGAGTGCTTATATTTGCAAGAAATCCTATTGGAAATTTTTCTTCTTTTATTACTTCTTTTAATGCATCACTTTGTTGCTCCATTAATAGCCAAGTAAGGGCACTTATATTTATGCAGTCTCCATTGCTATTTGATTCAATAAAATCTTTTAGTGCATGATTGGATTCATGAATGTCAATACAAATTTTGGCAATTTGTTTTCTATCATGCCTTCCATCCAACATTTTCCATAGTGTCTCTATTACATTCTTTCCAATATGCATAGCATCAAGCAAATGCATGATTAGGAGATCCTTGCAGTATAGTAACCTACTAAATTGAGTAGGATAAATTTTCATTCCTCTAGAAAGTTGGTCATTAATGCCTTGATGACCTTCACAAGCATCAATTATAGCATTAGTAAATATAATACAATATCAAAGTACAAATTTTAAACTTTGTATGACAAATTGGACATTACCTCGATGATTTAGTTGATCATATTCCAACTTTCATAGATGAGGTGCCATTCTTCGTGGCCTTGATGACGTCTCTTCTTTTCCATTGAAAATATGCTTTTCAAAAATTCAATACCTATGATTATTGTGGAGAAAGTGCCTAAACTAATCAAACACCTACTTTCCTAAACTTCTCAAATGACGAGATTTCATCTTCAGCCCATAAACTGGGCATGCAAATTTTTCCTTTGTTTGAAGACCTAAAAGATCATGTACAATTGTCATGTGCAACTTAAGCATATGATAGTAATGGGTAAGCACTATCATAGACCAGAAATATTTGATCTTAATAATATAACATACTACAAAAATGAGTTAGCCCAGGGGTATCATGTATTGTCCATACAAGCATTGCATAGAATTGAACATGTCAGTGTCTTATCAGTCTAGAGATGTCATACATAGTGACACCATTCCATAACTTCAACAACTCATCAATTAGAGGCTTAATATACACGTTCATATCTTTAACGTGGTACTTACCTAGTAATTGAATGAACATAAACATTACATAATGATTATGACCATTTTCATGCACTATTTATAAATTAATTTAGATAACTACAAAATGAAAAATTACCTGGCACAATCATTGACAACATTATGTGCTCCCTGTTTATGGACATCCAAGGAGGAATGTTATTGTTAATAACAAAAATAGGCCACACTGAGTAAACAGATCTCATTTCTCCATATGGATTGACACCATCCACTACCAATGAAAGCTTTAGATTACAAGGTTCTTCATTAAATTGTGACCATGTTTCTTCTATTTCTTTAAATGCAAAACCATCGACAAGCATTCACATAATGTCATCTTGACTTCTATTGCATGCATGGTAATCCATAAATTGTGCCAAGCTTGCAAACCTAAATAATTGTTGTAGACATGGAATAATGCAAATGTACTAAAGAACCTTGTGAGGCACCTTTTTTGTTATTTTATCTAACCAATATCTACTACTACGGCAATTAGGGAATTCTGTTGCAAATTCATGTAGTTTATGATATAGAATGTAATCATCAAGACATGCATGTATTGTCTGATACCTCATTCCAATCTGATTCATAATGATGTTTGATGGTGGTAACAAAAACTCACTAATCAAGCTACAACAACAAATATTCATTATTAATATAATTAATAGTAATTGTATGCTAACATTGAAGATGAAAAAAATGGCATACCTTAGCATACATGACATTGCTACATTGGATATACCATTCATAACCTTTAAGTTCACCAACAACACTATAGTCGAGAGTAGAGTTGTTTGGAAGCTTTTGTATAAGGACTTTTGTGCCTTCTCAATTAAAGATATATCAATACCATCTTCATCATCATTATCAAATTCACTAGTACCATCATTGTGAGCCTCTTCATCACCTGCCTCAATACCATATTCTTCAATCATGTCCTCTGGCACATTATCATCTTCTTCCATGGGAGTGTTATCCTCAGCTTGGATGTTCACACCTCCATGTTCCTCCAGTAGGAAATCCACATTCAACAATGGACGAAAATCATGTCCCCCTTCAATGTGACCATGTTGCCTACAATGACTCTGGGCTGTTGTGATTAGAATTATGATTCTTTAAGCCCTTACACTTTTTGAGAGGACAATACCACTTATTAGGTTTTCTTCAGAACTGAGCCTATAATGTAGCCATTGTCTCATTATTTCTTTCTAGGTTCATATTGTTAGGTGTGGTCTTTCTTTACAGGAAAATATATCTGCAAATAAATTGGACATGTTGTAGTTAATGTTTATATCTACACATATGGAAATTGTTGATTAATGTTTTCAAATGTAACTAAAATGATCCTATAATTTCTAAAAGGCCTAGATGGTTGCAAAATATGGAGTTATAGGCAATGTATCTTAATTATTTGCAAAATACCTCAAAGAGATGTCACAAGGTGAAATTTACCTAGGTGCTATCAGCAACATGCCTTAACTAATCATGATAGCAATGACTAATGTGATTAATGCATGAACTAATGAATATGACTAAAAGATCAAAACATATTAATGTATAGAAATTTTTTTCTCGAGGAAATATATGCTCTTCAATAATATATAAAAGGAAATATGAATTAGATGTGATCTATGTGTGCTCTAGGCAGATGGCCATTACCTTTTGAAAATCATTCAATAGGGGCAAGCATATTGTTAATAGGTATATTTATTCTTTATATGGCTCTACTCTCTAATTATAAATAATATACTTCTTTTCTCAAGAAATACATCAAATTTATAAGGGCTGGTATATTACATAGCAGTGGTTAGCATTGCATTGTGGTCATATTGGTGGAATACCTTTTTGTAAATATTAGAAATTCAAAGCTACAACACAAAAATTGTTTGTTATTTAGTTTTAGAATTACTCCATGCTTTATTTTAAAATAATCAAATAATTTTCACAAAGAAATTGTGCAAGTAACCAGGCTAGTATGACTCCTAACTCTCATGTAGCAAAGGACAGATCTTGTGCAATCTATAGGAGCTAATCCTCGGATTTTAGTTGAAGGACAAATTAGTTGGGCTTTGACAGTGGTAAAATAAAGAAAACTATTTGACAAAATTTCTAAGAGTTCAGATTACAAAAATTTCAATATGAAATAGCGTAGCGTCCTACAGTGGTATCAAAGCACAAAACATCCTATTAGCATATGTGTAGTGATTTAGTATTCGAGATGGCTAATGCAAGAATAAGTCTTTTAAATAGTTAAGTGCAATAAATTGTTTAGAGACATTAAATTTGTACCTTCAAATGAGGTTCTTGAAGTGAGTATTGTGCTATTCTATTTGGGAATTTAGCTTATGAATCCTCTTTATCTTTCCTTTACCCTTGAATTGTAAATCAATGAAAGAGATTTTGAAGGTACATCAAGTTGACATGTTTGCTTATTGTCTAGTCAATCTATCACATTTTTCAAATGAAGGTATTACAAATTATGCTCTTGAACTATCCATGATAGAGTAAAAGGAAGTAGAGGAGCATGAAAACAAAATACTCAAAAAAAATAGAGATATGCATTCCTTGTTAGTTTTCTATTTTTAATAACCAGCTCAATGAGATCTCAATATTGTAAACATAGCCAAATAATATTTAATGGTAAGAAAAACATGAGTAAAAAGGGATGCAATTTATTCTTATAATAACACAACTCTTACTCTTTTAACTAATAAAAAGAGATTTGTGTACTTGTTTCACACCCTTCATGGATTAATAAACTCCTCAATATTAAAGAATGATCTATTTGAAACATGCACTTCAATCAATCCTATAGCCTCATCAAGTTTATTTCCATTAGAAAATATTTGATATTAATTGTTGTAAATTAATGAGAAATATGGAAGGATAGAATATTAGAAGAGGAGGGAGAGGTGACCCACTTTTTTTTTAATTGTACAATCAAAAGGATAATGGCCCAATAGGCTCAAATATAACTTAAGCACTAAGTTACTAAATGTTCCTTTGATGATAATGAATTGGAATAAGTTGTATTTGAGGAGATACAACAAACTGATGTAAGATAGAAGCCTAATTATGCTAAATGAAAACTTATAACATAATAAAAAAGACAAAAATCAGACATGAAATTGTAATGAGTGTAAATAGAAACCACATTTCATCACCAACATAGTATTTAAATTTGAAGTTATTTTGGAGGGTATAGGAAATCTAGATGTCATATACATGGGTATAGAATGCCTTCTCACTATATAACTTATATTTTCTCCCAAAAAATTCAGAGATCATTCATTTGATCCTATAGTAGGTTTGCCAACTATTCTTGCACAAGAAAAAAACATAATTTTTTTGAAAACCATAAGTATTCTATACACATGCAATTTCATGTAAACAAACATGCAAGAAACCCCAAACTCGAAGCAATGGTAGAAAAATGTGATAAGTACAAAAGAAGCCATAAGTCAGGGAAACCATAAACCCTAGAGATAGAGAGAGGTAGTCAAATTGCAAACCATAATATTAAAATACATAGAGAATGCATACAGAATGCTGAGGATGCCCTTAATCTTCTGTGTTGCTTACTCTATAGTCTCCTTAGCCAACTATTAATGCCATTTGTGCTGATGAGAACCTAGATGCCCTCTGTAAAATAGCTAGTGGTTTTGATCATCCCACAAGAATAGAGGGCCCAAGATGTCAGTATGTAGAAAAGGTCTGAAATAATCCCAATTGCATTTCTTTAGTTTGAAGAAAATTAAATTTAGGTTGAGAAATCTACTTAACCCTTGTGTCAATATGACAAAACCTTGAGAAATTTTGTGTAGCCATCCTTTGAGAGGCCTTGTGAGGATAAATAATTTTAACTATCAGTCATATGTATGTGGTAACATATGTGCTCCTCGCAACTGCAAGATCGATGCCTCTTCAAAGCACAATATCTGCAACCCTCCTTAAAAAGGATGCTTCAAAAGAGGAATGGATATTAGCAAAGTTATTAAAAGAATCTAACTACATACCAGTAATGAGAGTCAAGTTAAAGAACTCATGTTGTAGCCAGTGAAATATAAACAGAAACCATGAACATGACATGAGGATGAAGGTAAAAAACTTGACCCAGTCACCTATGCAAGACTACTACAATGTTTGTGTGAGACAAATCATGTATGCCTATGCAAAAGATATCCACAAATTCAATACAGATGGAGAAAATAATATTACCCATTGATCTCAATTGCCAAATCTAGTAGAATACTTGGTTTGTTTCAAATAAAATGCAAGGAAATGTCAAATGTGTTCCCCTAAAAGTTTAACTATGTTATTTTTAAATGTGTCCATTGAGTTGAAATACAAGTCCAAAGGACATTTGCAATGCCAAACATCAACAACAAGATTCAAACACAACCAACTAGAGCATGGTTTTGAGGAAGAACAATGGGCCCTTACAACTACCTTCTTCCAAAATCAAGTCCTTGGCAGCATAGAGCCTCATTTAAATGCAACTAAGGTCATGATTGGCAAATGTTCCATGCAAATATGGAACTCTTCAAAGATTTGCAGTAGTGCAGAAAGGTTAATTACCAAAAATGATAAGACAAGAATCACTAACACCAATTTAACAAGGGTCATTGGATGAGGTAAAATAACCCCAACAAACAGATAGTTGGTTGAGCAATAATGCACAACATCTAAACAACCTAGATGAAAAATATACAAGCTAATACTCTTCATCAAATTATCCATCAACATCTAATATCTAGGGCACACAAGTTTCTATAGCTCAATAATAGAGCCCGGTTGTAGAATATGTTCTGCAAGTTTTCCCAAAATGTCTTGAGAATAAGTGTTAAATGCATAAGGCATGATGGAACAAAGAAACCCCTGGATGAAGTAGATGCACCATGTGAAGCAAGACTAGAAGATGGGGTTGTAAAACATTTTGATTGTAGATTTTTGTTATAGTATTGTTGTGTAGAGGCAAGCCTGATGAGAAGGCCCAAATTGTCTAGCATATTTTGATAGATTTTAGATGTGTAATTATGTTTTCTAAGTATTGGGTGGAAGCTGAGAATTTTTTGCAATTTTTTGTGTTTCTGTTTGAGATTGAAGCTCCAAATTGGAAGAGGTATTTATTCTAGCATCATTTAACTTCCAAAAGGTCATATAATATTGAATATTAAGTTGTGACTCTAGGTTGTATAGAGTTGACTTCTAGTGAGGAGGTGGTTGCTAAATAAGTGGATGTTGAAGTTGACTCTTGATTTGTATAGGTGATCTTTAGCATAGATACTTGAAAGGAACTGATATTAGTCTTATTGTTATATAACTCAAGACCATGTATTGATCTTCGATAGATGTATCTCAAAAGTCGATGATATTAAAGCTCATGCCACATTACAAATGACACATTAGCTCCAAGTTCATCTTTTTTTCAAATAAGTGGGAGATAGGAATGAAATGGAGGAGATGAAAGTAACTCTTATTTACATTGTTTCTCAACAAGATGAAGAAGAATTAAAAACTTATGCTTATAGTTCATTATCAATTGCAGTAGATATTGAACCATTTCAATATATGTCGATTTAATTTTAATTTGTAGGGACCACGTTGCATTTTAACAATCTGCTTTAGTATTCAAAGTAATTTGATTATTTGATTATGTATGCAGAACAATTTAAATATAAAATTTTCCTTTGTATTTGAAAACATTGACTTAGTTTTACAAAGATATAATTAATATATTACTTCCTTTATGTGTTCTATAACCTACTTTAGGAACTACTATTACAGGGAAGGGCATTGTCATCTGTAAATACCCTTCTAATCCAACTATTGCATTAATTCTCATGATCAATAGTGTGGAACCAAGGATTCATTGACCTAAAGGAGTTAATTGGAGGACTGATGCAGAAATTCCAGTGAGATGTATGTAACAAATAAGACTTCAAAGTAGCGTTGAATTCTAAAATATTAAAAAGTTTGATTAACATAAACAAAAAGTTCTGGTGTTTAAGTTTGACATAAATATCTTCTAGAATCTCTCTCCAAAGAAATAAGATTAGTCAACATTTTTTTTATTGAATAAAGTTAAATTTAAATAATTAAAAGATTGGATTAGCATTTGACAACTAATGTTTGAACTGACACAAATATCTGCGATTAATTGAACTCCAAATTTTTAAGGACAAAAACATACCATGGTAAATTCAAAGTCTCAAATAGTCTTACACCACAAAAATTTAAATTGCAGTTACTTATGGATATTTATGCCACAAAATGGAAAACTAAATTGAACTCTATAGCCACATCAAGTTAATTCTTTGACATTTATGTAAATTTATTAGGCCATTAAAGAAACAATAGACAAGATAAAGATACAAATTTGATATGAATAAACCTCATAACTTGCTGAAAATGATGGTAATATATCAATGAAGTTGTTTCTCTTTTTGCTAAGTCACTATGATACTTTTGAGCCTTTCCAAACAAGAGTTTGTGTCCATGAATAATGCAAACAGAAATATCTAAGGATGGCAAAGGAGTTCTTCGCTTGTGAAAACATGGTGAAAATGATAAAATGAAATGAATTGGGAGTGCAAGAACAGAATAACAGGTGCAAAATCTACTATATTGTAGATGTCCAAGGAAAGTCTTAGAATTGTAATAGATCTAATTAGTGAACTTCTAGATTTACATTAACAAAAAAAATCAGCAGAAACATTTAGCAACTAATATTTGAGTTTGAGTTTCAGATATTCTTGAAATACAAGGTAATTTAAATTATAGTCACTTATGGACCTTTAGACCCCAAAATGGAAAATGAAATCAAACTCCAACAATATCAAGTGAATTCTTTAAGATTATTTAAATTTAAGCACCTCTTATAGAATCAATAGACAAGAAAAGATGCAAATTCACTATAAACAAACATCATAGCTTATTGAAACTAGTTGTATATGTTTATGAAATTGTCCCTCTGTTTGCAACCTTGTGGCAATATTTTCAAACCTTTCGAAGAAATTTTTTTTGTCCATAAATAATGCAACTAGAGAAATCTATAATGATAATAGAGAGATTTTCCACCTACAAAAACATGGCAAAAATGCTAAAATGTCATTGTAAGGAGTTTCTCCTTAAAGACTGGCTATAACGTCAACATATAAAATGAAATCAATTAGGAGTATGAGAATAGAGAAACATCTACACACGGGTGTGAGAAAGATTAAAATAAATTCACAAATTTAATATTTTCACTCGGCACTAACTATTATCGAGTGCTAGTTTTACTCGGCACCTTAATAAGTCGAGTAACAGGCATGTGCCGAGTGAGCTTGGAAGATGAAGAAATCGAGTGAACTCGGCACCAATGGATGCCAAGTGAGCTCAGTAGTGTGATTATCGAGTGAACTTGATCACCAGTATAGGGTGGAGCTTGGTAGAAGAAGATGCCGAGTGAACTCGGCAATAACTATAAAGTTAAAACTCAAATAAAGACCAAACTGAGTGATAGACTTCCAATGTGAATGTTGCCACCATTAAAACCAGAGAGCCCAAGGCTCTAAATATTCAACAATAGACTTCATAAATGCAATGAATAAGAAGGAGCAATGGATTCATGCATGCCTTCTTCCTTGCTATTCAACTTTGATTGAAACTATTATGAAATCTGGGAGCATTCGACTACAACCAAAAAACCCTAAAATAAACCTAAAACTCCAAACTGATAAGCAACTTAAAATTTTGAACTTGCAGCTCTAATGGTTGAATACAATAACACTTAGAGTAGTCAATGCTTCAACAGGATGAACTCAACAAACAATAAACTTACAAAATGACCAGAGAAGAAACATGTGCATCTACAGGCATGAAATGAACTTC
This sequence comes from Cupressus sempervirens, assembly GCA_028749045.1. NCBI lineage: Eukaryota > Viridiplantae > Streptophyta > Pinopsida > Cupressales > Cupressaceae > Cupressus > Cupressus sempervirens. The sequence goes on along the minus strand of CM053789.1, from coordinate 861,012,794 downwards.
CTTCTGTCTCTGCATTCTGATGACTGGATCTGCTAATCACTTCTTTCTTCTTTCTTCTCCGCAACTTTTGATCTCTTTAACTTCAATCACTTCTATAGGTTGAATGGAATAGAACATTCCTTTTTTCTTCTACCACAAAAATTTCCCCCTCTTTTCCAAATTTAAAAAAAGTCACCATCCATAATATGTTTTCTGATCGTTCTGCAAATGTTAGGTGGTAGGTGAGCATTTGGCTCAAGGGGCAACTAGTTAAATGCAATTAATATTCCAACACTCCCCCTTTGTCCTGACCCAAACAAACAAGGATCACTATTGATCCAAATCAACTACACCAAGACATTCTCTTATGTGTATAAAACTTCCAATGCCTAATGGCTTGGTAAAAATGTCTACTAGCTACTGCTCAGACTTAAAAAATTCCATCTTGATATCCCCATTCTCTACCAACTCTATGATGAAGTGATATCTAATCTCAATATGCTTGCTTCTCCCATGGAAGACTGGATTTTTGGACAATGCAATTGATGAGATGTTGTCACAATAAATTGTGGTTCCATCCTCTTTCCTTTCATTCAAATATATCAAGATCCTCCTTAACCAAATGGCTTGACATGCTGCTAGATTTGCTACTATGTATTCAACCTCTACTGTAGATTGAGCAATAATAGGTTTCTTCTTGGATGTCCATGAAATTGCACCCGATCCCATATGAAACATGTATCTGGAAGTTCTCTTCCTATCATCTATACTTCCATCCCAATCACTATCTATATAACCTACTAACTTGAATTCATTTGCTATAGTATACAAAATTTCAAATCCCTTGGTACCTTTCACATACCTTAGGATCTTTTCTCTCATTTGCTAATGGGAATCCTTTGGTGTTTCCATAAATCTAGAAATCAAACTTACTGCATGCATTAGGTCTAGCCAAGTTGCAGTCAAATACATCAAACTTCCAAACATGCTCTTGTATAGTGTGGGATTCACACTTTTGCTGCAATCTTCCTTGCTTAATTTTAGACCTACTATTGTTGGTGTTGAGGCTGCCTTACTATTCCGCATTTTAAATCTCTCCAAGATCTTTGTTACATATTTTTCTTAAGAGATGAAAATGCCATCATGCATTTGTTTTACTTCTATGCCTAGAAAGTATTTCAAGAGACCTAGGTGTATCAGTTCAAATTAATTTTTCATAGCCTCTTTGAATTCACTAATTAGAGCCTTGTCATTACCATTAAAAATTAAATCATCTACATACAAAACAATAATCAATACATTTTCATATGTTGCCTTGATGTAGAGAGTAGGTTCACCATTGCTTTTGCTAAAGCTATTGCTCATCAAATATGAGTCAATCCTACTATACCATGCCCTTGGAGCTTGCTTGAGCCCATAAAGAGCTCTCTTCAATCAATATACTTTGTGTTCTTTACCTAAAACTTCATAACCAGGTGGCTTCTCTACATAGACTTCTTCCTTCAATACACCATTCAAGAAAGCAGACTTCACATCCGTTTGAAATACCTTCCATTTGTGCTGAGCTGCAATTGCTATGACAGCACACATGGTTTCCATTCTTGCAACTAGGGCATATTTCCCATCATAATCTCTACCATGCTGCTATTTTTAGCCCTTGCCTACCAGCCTAGCCTTATGCCTATCAATCTTGCCTTCAATATTGCATTTGGTCTTGTAGACCCATTTCACTCCAATCACTTGCTTTTTGAGAGGCAATTCAGTTAGCTCCCATGTCTCATTCCTTACTATAGCATCTATCTCCTCATCCATGGCATTACACCATTTCTTCTCCTTAACAACTTCTTCAAAATATATTGGATCACTATGAGAAAATAATGCAAAATTAACACTCTCATCATAATCTTCATACCTTTCATCTTGGTATAACTCCCTAAAACTTTTAGCTTTACATCATCATTTCCTAGAGGAGGTCGGCAAAGACTGAGGCTTCTTTCCTTTTCTTCTATTTGCTCCTTCTTCTTCTTGTTCATCAACTTCCTCTTCACTCATAATTGGCACTTTACTTGAGGTGCTTGGTGATTCATCATTTGGTTCATACCATGACTGATTTTCATGAAATTCCACATCTCTTGAGAGAATCATCTTGTTGTTCAATGGGTCATACAATCTGTATGCATTTGATTCTAAATTGTACCCTATGAAGGTGCACTTCACACCTTTGTCATCCAATTTTTGTCTTTTCTCTTTAGGCACATGTGCATATGCAACACATACAAACACCCTTAGGTGTTCAACTATCCATCTTCCTTGTTACCATGCTTCCATTAGAATTCTATCACAAACTTCCTTTGTAGGACACCTATTAATTAGGTAAACTATTGTTGCCACAGCCTCTCCCCAAAATTTAGTTGGAAGACCTTTCTCTTTCATCATAATCCTTGCCATTTCAACAATGGTCCCGTTCTTTCTTTCAGCCACTCCATTTTGCTGTGGTGTATAGCAAGCTGTGAGCTCTTTCTTTATGCTATGTTTCCTGCAAAAATTTACAAAAAAATTGTAGGTATACTCCCCTTCTCTGTCTGATCTTAGGACCTTGATATAGTGTCTGCATTCTCTTTCAGCCTGGGCTTTGAACTCAAGAAACTTATCAAATGCTTCAGATTTAGATTTCAGAAAATAAACCCATGTCTTACAACTTAAATCATCAATAAATGTCATGAAATAAGTACTTCCCCCTAATGGAAGTAACTTGCATAGGACCAACTAGGTCAATATGCACTAGCTCTAATGGATATCTAGCCCTTCTAGAATTTCTAGAATTAAAGGGAAGCCTATGTTGCTTACCCAAAATACAAGCCTCACACTTGTCACATGAATTTCCTATTTGTGGCAAACCTTCTACCATTGTTTTATTTGACAACAAATTTAGACCAGCATAGCCAAGATAACCATACCTGAGGTGTTGTAGTTGTGAAGGGTCTTCAATCACACTTCTTAGAGTTGATTATGTGGGAGGTGCATCACCAAATTAAGATGAGAAACATGTCTCTATCCTTAAGGGAAACATTCTATTCTTTATCATTTGAACTGCTGCAAGTAAGTTCTTGCTCCCATCTTTTTCATAAATGACACACCTGTCATTCTCCATCAACACTTTGTATCCATTTTGAATAAGCTAACCAATGCTCATCAGATTGTGCTTCATACTAGGGGAAAAATAAACATTTAGTATTTCCTTCTTCTCACCTTGCTTGGTGCAAACCATAATAGATCCTTTTCCTACTACTGGTAGGGTTCCATTGTTACCCATTTTGATCTTAGATTTAAAAATCTTGTCAATAAATAAAAACAAGGTTTCATTACCACTCATGTGGTTGCTACATCCACTTTTGAGTTACCAAACTTTAGGGCTTCCTTCTTCACCAACATTACACATGATGAAGGCAGTGGCATTGCTTCCACTTCCCATGTTCACATCAGCCACATTTGCTTGTCCTAACTAATCATTTTGCTTCTGCTAGAATTCACTTGCATAATGTCCATATTTATGATAGTAGTAACATTTTGCATTGCTCCTATTTGAGTTGTAGTTTTTCTTACCTCCTCTTGAAGTATTTTGTGAGCTACTTGCTCCATCTGCTCTTCTTGAACTTTCAGCTGCAACATTTCTTTGTCCTCTATTACCTCAACCTCTACCTTTGGAGTTTCTACCTAAGCCATTTCGTCCTCTCCCTTCCTCTTGGATTTGACTAAGCCTTAAATACTTGCTCTTTGGAAGAAGAAGATGTAGATTTGTTGATCCTATGCTCATGGGTTTGAAGAATACCCATCAACTCATCCATTTTCAAAATAGTGAGGTCTTTTGCCTCTTTTATGATCATGACCAAATTGTCATATTTATGAGGTAAACTCCTCAATATCTTTTCCACTATCCTCTGCTCTCGATAGTCTTCTCCATTTGACTTCAGTTGGTTAATTACATTGGAGGTCCTTGAACTAAAATATGCAATTGATTCATTTTCCTTCATCTGAAGGTTCTCAAACTCCCTCCTTATATTTTGTAGCTTTACTATACGAACTTTATCAGTCCCCTTGAAGTTGATCTAAAGGATATCCCATGCTTCCTTTACATAATTTGCTGCTACAATTTTGAGAAAAACTGTCTCTGTCATTGCTACCTCAATCAAACTTAATGCCTTATGATCATTTCTCCTTGACTCTTTCAACTAAGTCTTCTGTGCATTTGTGAGACTAGCATGCAAAGTTGGGTTTGTCACATCATTGAACCCATTAATCACAAACTCCCATAAATCATTTGCAACCATTATGGTCTTCATCTTCTTTGCCCAAATATCATAATTTTGTCCATTGAAGGGTGGTGGTTGCTACCATATCTTTCCTGCATCTCTTGCCATGTTAATATCCCAGAAGAAATTTCCCTAACTCACTTTGTATGTGGGGCCTCAAGGCTCTGATACCGTGTGAGAAATATTAAAATAAATTCACAACTTTAATATTTTCACTTGGCACTAACTATTGCTAACTGCCAGTTTTACTTGACACCTTAATAAGCTGAGTGGCAGGAGCGTGCTGAGTGAGCTTGGCACATGAAGGAACCAAGTGAACTCGGCACGTGAAGGGCAACTCAGCACCAATGGATGCCAAGTGAGCTTAGTAGTGTGATTACTGAGTGAACTCGATAACCATTGCAGGGTAGAGCTTGCTAGAAGAAGATGCCAAGTGAACTCGGCAATAACTATAAAGTTAAAACTCAAATAAAGACCAAACTGAGTGATAGACTTCCAATGTGAATGTTACCACCATTAAAAAAAGAGAGCCCAAGGCTTAAAATGTTCAACAATAAACTTAATAAATGCAATGAATAAGAAGGAGCAATGGATTCATGCATGCCTACTATTCAACTTTGATTGACACTATTACAAAATCTGGGAGCATTTGGCTACAAGTAGAAAACCCTTAAATAACCCTAAAACTCCAAACTGATAAACAACTTAAAATTCTGAACTTGCAGCTCTAATGGCTACATACAATAATTCTTGGAGCAATCATTTCTTCAATAGGAAAAACTCAACAAACAATAAACTTACAAAATGACCAGAGAAGAAACATGTGCATCTGTAGGCACAAAATGAACTTCCTTCTGTCTCTACACTCTGATGACTAGATCTAGTGATCACTTCTTTCTTCTTTTTTCTCTGCAACTTCTGATCTCTTCAACTTCAACTACTTCTACAAGTTGAATGGAACAGAACATTCCTTTTGTCTTCTACCAAAAAAAATTTCCCCTCTTTTCCAAATTTGAAAAAACTAACCTACTTGTAATAAGTTTTCTAATCGTTCTGCAAATGCCAGGTGATAGGTGAGCATTTGGCTCAAGGGGCAACCAATTAAATGCAATTAATATTCCAACAATGGGACCATCAATCAAATTCATAGACAAAACATCGACCCACAAATCTAAACTTAATGCCAGATCTAGAAATCCTTGAGTTGAATACACATTAAATTATATAGGGTATTGCTATGAAATCCATAAAATTGAATGAATTACCTCATAAATTATATGAAAATCCATCAATCTTTTTTGTGAATGTTGAATGTTGCCCTTTTTTGCAATTAACCCTCTTTTTGCAATTTTTAGCTAAAATCATCAATTTTAATAGATGTGCAATGTGACAGAAAGAACAAAAGAAAACCATAAACAGAAACAAGAAATCCTATCTTAAGACTAACCTGAATATACAACAACCTTTCACACATTACTACTTCTTATGCTTCACTACTCGCAATGGTTGCATAACAATGAAATAGGGAAATCGACCTTTTTTCATTTTAACACTATGAAGCTTGTGTTGGTCGAAATTTTGACCAACATATGCATGGATTTAAAAAAAAATTATTTTTCCTTGCATATTCTAACCAATCTAAAACATTTTAATAGATGGTCAAAAATTTTGGTCTAAAAATGGGGTCAAATGTACTAGTGATTCTACCTAAATCTGATGTTAATACGATAATGCATGAAGCACAGAAGTATTCCCCTTTCTTCTAAAGCACTTCTTCTCATAAAATTGCTCCTCCAAAACCTGATTATGGACAAATGAATTCTAAATTGCTATTAAAGAGTTTTTCCCATAATTTAGGGCTTTGAATTTGAAATCATGAAAAAACCTTTTTTCCTTTATTATATTATTATTTTAATTTTATGCACAAGCTTTATGCAATTTAATTAACATAAACTTTATTAAACTAATGCTCTCTCTCTTTTATTAAATCATGAGACACTTTTAATATAATATTTATTAATTTAACTAAAATATTACTTAGAGTTTATTAATAAAATAAAACACGTAAATCAATTATTATTAAATTAAATAAATATAAATAAGGAAAAATTAAAACTTTTAATATATCTTTACATTTCATTATTTTTAAATTAGTTTCTTAATTACTTAAATACTAAATTTTCTTTATAGAATTTTTATTAAATACTCTTTTAATTTGATTTAATTACAACTGAAAATCACACTAGACCCACAAAACCAAAAATGACAACTTAGCTAAAGACAAAGAACATGATCAAACTTCAGGGTTAAAGTCGTGAATTTATATCACTTAACAAATTTGAATGGGTAAACAATTCAGAAACTTGTCCTACTTTCTAGGACAATTGGCTTAGGTTAGGGTTTGGACTCAAGAATTATCTCCCACTTATACCATTGAGATACTGCAATAGGGTACGTTCATCCTAGCAATTTAGGGATGTCATAAACTGGTACCTACAATCTATATAAAATACATGTATGTACATACTCATATATTCTAAACTAAATAGAAAATGGTGGGAAGTGGTACATCATATAGATCCCAACTAGTAGGTGACTACGACTCCCTCCCTCAACCACATCAGAAATGTCAATCATAAAGTAAAACATAGATGTACACCATACACATACAAGTATGGGGTAAGTATCCATAAAACTATAAATAAATCATTCATCTAACTAACATCATGCAATAACTAAAGTCAATGTATGTACATACATATATCATCATAGAAGTAATCTTGAACACATAAAATAACTAACTCATCACATAAATCAACTATGTATGAAATACATCTAATGAAACCTAGTAACCAAATACCACTAATGATAAAACATTATAAATTTTTTTGGCCCAATAGAATCCAAGAATACAACATAAAAGTCAACTAGAGGTAGGCATTACATTTGGACTTAACAATCAAATGAATTACACTTCCATTAATTTAGAATATGTAACGCCCCGCTCAAAAACCCAAGAGAAATAAACCTAACATGTTACAATGTTTACTGAATTTTTATTTTTTTTTGAAGTTTAAACAACATCAAGATAAAATTTATGCGGAAGCAACATGAACATACACATCAAATACACATAATCAATTACAAATATAGTTTCAATTCCTCAAGAGTTCCTTTACGTTGAGTCACATTTAATAATTTTAAATTAATTAGTTTAAGTTCCAAGTACAATGTCTCAAGATCATAAAGAAATAACAGATACATAACCGCATAAGCAAAGCATAAGTATAACTAATACAATGAAAGTACATCCAATAAATAACATCCACTGCACATGTCGCAGGGTATGTGAGAATAGATACAATACATCATGATACATGATAACGTATATACATCATCTGAAAAGAAGTCTCTAAGATAAGAAATAAGAATGATAAAGGCACATCTTCTGCAACGAACATCCAACAGCTAGCAATGTGAAGGGAAACCCAAATGGTAAGAAGGCACTACCTCCCGACCGCGTGGTTACCTAGTCAGGCTTCCACTCCCACCGTGCAGGGAAGATAATGAACGATCCACATATAGTAAAACAAACATAAAACATTCCTAGGCAAGGTACCCCTAATAGCCCAAACTACCTCAAAGGTAACACATGCTACTCAAGAAGATCAAATAATCCAAAAGTAAGAACACTCAATCCAATACCGACACCACATAACCAAACATCATACATGAACCAAGTACAAACCAAATACCAAGGTCATAAGATAAAGTCAACAAAAGACAATCACCTCAAGTCAAAAGCCACATGTCAAAAGTACATCATCAGAGATACACAAAATCTATAGAGATCTATAGAGGAGACTCAGGCTACATACTAGGGAGTGTCATCACATGGCTGCTTGAGTTACCTTGGATTGATCTCTTAATAGAACCTGGACCCTCAAGCGTTGAGTTACCCTGGACTGGTTACTCTAAACCTCAGACCCTCAACATCACACATATGGAAACTAGAAAGCCCTCTCAAGAAGACGAGGCACTCATCTCATTCCCATCCTTAGTCTATACAAGCACTAAAGGTATGGGTAGATAAAAAATCTCTAACTTATCTTTTTAGTGTGTTTTCCCCCCAAAAGTTTTAATTACTAGATTATCACTTATTACATAACTTGCATTAGGTTACCCTGGCACTGACCACTTTGGGTCCTGAACCCCTATGCAAGCCACTCCCAAAGTCATGTACCTAGACAACCTCTCCTAAGCACATAAATCCACAGTTGTGTCCCATACCACAACAACCATAAAGATCAAACTCGGTTCCTTAACAGGCAACTTGATAACAAGATGGTTCTCCCATCCAAGTACACATAATTTCCCCACAAGATAAACTTCATAAATATAATCTCCAATATGAATCACAAAACACATCACAACATCTAGTCCCATAAATAGTATACAAGAAATCTCACAAAAACCTCTGGTGTACATCCTAGACTAGTCAACACCTACTCGACTCCAAAATTCGAATGCATAGATAGTACAAGCAACATCACAGTTTCATAGCTTGTATTTGATTTGAAAATACACAATTGGGTAAAAAGTAAAGTTTTAGTTTTGTGTTCAATGTACGTTTTCAAGTGTATAAGATTCTCAGTATTACCCTTATAATTTAACCCACTCTTAGTCTAAATTTACTCTTATCGATTTAAGTCAATATCCTAAAAACAATCCAAGAGTAATTTATTTAAATTATTAAAATAATATTTTCTGTTTCTCTCAAAGATATAATCTATGACTCTCTTTTTCTATATGATAATCAATATTATAATAATTAAATAAATCTAAAACCTAATTGGACAATTCCATTATTAATTAATTCTAATTAAATTAATTAATGTTCATAATAATTCACAATCTATTATTCTAAATTTTCTTTTAATAATAACTTAATTAACATTAATAATTAAGCATTATTGAATCACATACTAATTGTTTATTTTAAAAATCATTTATATTATCATTAAAAAATTATCAATTTTAATAATAATTTATTAACATTTTATAATTTAAAATTTATTAATATTTATACATATATTAAATTTCATTTGCTATATAACATAACCATTAATCAAAATTAATATTAATTAATAAATTTTATATCAACTAAATTCAAAATAAATAAATAAAAACAAACTTTAAAACACATTGTGCATGCGTTTAAAGCCTGCGCGGCTTTTAACACCAACCGCAACCTTAACTCTGCGGCAGCTTCTGCCATAGCAGGCTGCTGCCGCAGCAGCAGTACATAGTACTGCTGCTGTTGCAGCAGTCATTGCTATTGTAGCAGCTATGCTACCCTCAGAGGTAAGGCGGGGTTGAGGTTGGTTTAACCGCCCCTCCCCAATTTAAATTTTATAATAATTAAAAAAAAAAAAAAAATTATTAACAATTTATGAAATACATTACAATAACCCCATAATTATATATATATATATATATATATATATATTTACATTATTATTCTGACAAGAAAACTAAGTTTAACCTTTCAAATTTCTAATTCACAATTTTCTTTTTATTTTAATCCAGTGCTCAAATTAATTTCCGTTCTTAAAATCTATTGAAAAAGAACAACGTGTATCTTTTAAAACTCAAGCTTGATTTCAATGTCCAATAGATTCTCGTATTTAACTAATTTCTTATTCAAATACAATCCTCTAAAATAAACTCAACGAAGCCATGTACAAATATTTCTCAACAAGAACAATATCGCATACCATAAAAACAACACATGCAAAAGACACAGAGCAAACAGAAACTTGAAGAGTGAAAACCACTATACAGTCAAGCCACGAGATCCTACCTAGATCTGATGCTAACAATCTGGTGAAACCCTTGCTAATCCCAACCCTTCAAAGTTGCCCTCCATAAACCTGTGCATGTAATAATGACTCCAAAACCTTCTAATATAGAACCTAATTACCTTTTAGGGTTTCTAACTCCACAACTCTAAAATTATAATTATTTAATTTAATTCATTCATTCATGCACAATTAATTTTCTTTTTAAATTAAAATATTCTTTTATTATTCCTTCATGCACTTTAAGTGAATTGTTAAATTACTTTATTTAACTTTCCACTTTACTTTACTTTAAATTAATTTATAACTTTAATCTCATGCGCACATTATTAAAATATCTTTATTCAAGTTCACATGTTTTTTTATCTTTTAAATTAATCTCTTATATTTAAAACTCATTCATGCGAACTTAAAACATATTCATAATTTAATATCTTTTCTCCTTTTAATATATTTTTGAACGTTTAATTTGATAAATATTTATTAACTTAAATAACAATAATATTTAGCATTTATTTAAAAATGAACTTTAAATATATTATTATTAAATTAAATAAATATTATCACGTTCTAAATTTAATCTTAAAACTTTTATCTTCAATTTAATTCTTTATATTTAATTAATTTCTCAATTAATTAAATATAATTAAATATTCATAATATCATAATAATTTTCCATTAAATTAAATTATTAATTTAATCTATTAATTAAACTTAATTAATAAAAATTCATCAAAGACTCACAAAACAACATATGCACAAAATACTCATGGGTTTAAAAAGGGTAGACAGTCTGTTACGAGTCCTCCTTGCAGGACAAGTATTTTAGGCTATGGCTAGGATTGGACTTGATCATTATCTTCCCATTCTCACCATTTGAGTATTTTTAATAGGACATGCTCATCTTGGCAATTCAGGGAAGTCGATGCCCGGTACCTGCATCCTGCATAAAAGATGAGCATGTACATGTATATAATATATCTAAACTAAACAGACAATGGTGGGGAGTGGTTCATCGTGTAGATCCCGACTAGCAGGTGACTACGACTCCCTCCCTTAACCACATCAAACACATCAGACAGAAAGATAAAATAAACACGCACACCATACACATGCAAGTATGGGGTAAGTATTGTAAAAATTACAAGTCTAACATCAAATGCGTACATATATAATGCATCTCTATCAACCCAACATAATCATCATTAAAGACATCATGTTAACATTTTTATGAAAGAAACCACATTTACTAACTAGGAATCATGAAAACATCATTAACGTCATGTGAAATGAAATCAAAAAGTATATATGTAATCCAAAACATGAAGTAATATCATAATATTGTAAATCCAATATCTCTAAACTAATCAAAGCATAAAATCAACCTAAAAGAATTTGACAATGATAACAGAAATGCAAACTAGGGGCAGGCACTATAGAATCAATAAACAACGAACTATACTAGTCATCATTTTTCAAATAATTGTACTTGAGTAATCAAATCAAGGATTTAAGTAAACACTAAGCCTTTCATTTTCCTTCCTATTACACCATTCAAAGTAATATAGTTTCTTTATAATGTTCTGGGAATTGATGAAAGTAATATTTTTCCACCTATGTGTTTGTATTTTTGGGAAGTTAGTTATCATGTGGTTTATTATATGCAGGAGCATTAACATAGTATATTTTTAAAATGGAAAGCGTCTATAATCGTGCTTGAGTAAGCATCCGAACAATTGTTGGAATGTATAATTTCTCCCTAAAATGAAATGTAAAACCATAGTAGACAATTCTAGAAATTCTGGTTGGATTAACAAATGGGGTTAGATAAAATTAATATATAGGTTTGTAAAGCTCTAGAAGTTATTTATTTTTAGATGGTTCTATAAAAGTCTATTTGTCTTATGTCAGTTAATTTAGATGTTTCTAGAAATAATCAAAGACCTGTATAAAAAAGCTACAATGTAATGTTTTTAATGATCAAGCAATGAAATGATTTTATAATTTCTATAAGTGCATGTATTATGTACTATGTGTTTAATTATTGTTCTAGATCCAATCCATCCACCCTCATTAGATTGGCATCAGAGCCAATAGGATAAAATTGTTGATTGTGATAAAAGAGAAAGTGATGTTTTGGTGTTACCAAATTGTGGAGGATTGCTTTACGTTATGGAAAAGATAGTTATTTTGAAGAAAATCACACAAGAAATATTGAGCAGCAGTGAAAAGAGGGAAAGTCTACAAGAAAGCACATTATTGAGAACAACAAAATGAGTGGAAACAAGACTTTTCATGGAGATTATGAAGGAACCGAAGTGTCTATAAGCATGGAAGAAAGAATAAAGGAAAGAAAAAAATGTATGGTGTGAATTTTTATAATTATTTAATAAAATTTGAGAATTTTTCCTATTTTTGTTTAAAGAAAAGAGGATCATAGTCAAAAAAGGTGTTAACCAAATTATAATAGTAGAAGAATATTGTGAGAAGTGTAGCTACCTAAAGGGTTTTTTAGAAGTTGTTTGAATATTTAATTTTTAAAAATTAGAAGTAAAAAGGCATTTAGAATTTTCTAAAAGAAAGTGTAAGGTGTCTTAAATTGTTGTTTTCAATGAGAAAAGTTGGTAGAGTTCAGAAAGAGAAGAAATTACTGAAGGTAAAGAAAGAAAATACAATATTACTATGTGAAAAAATAAATTTTACACAAAGAATTGAAAAAATTATGAAATGAAATGGGAGAAGAAAAATCTAAATTGTTAAATGAAATTAGTTTCTATATAGAGGCAATTGAAGAGCTAGAAAATAAGTTAAAATTTGTGGAAGAAGTACATAATTGGCAAGTGAAGGGGTCATGCAAACTTAGAGAGAAAAATAAAGAATTAGAGGAAAAGGTCATGACATTAGAAGAGGAGAATGGTCTATTGATAGATAAACTAAATCAGCCAGTTAGTGCAAGCAATGGGTGTAAATCAAAATTGAGATATGATGTTTCTTGTAGTACAGAGGATTTGAGTTTATCACTTGATCCTTATGGTTATGTTGAAGTGGTCGATAAGAAAGAATTTGAAGATAAAACTAAAGAATATGAAGACAAAGGTGTATAGGGCATTGATAATAAAAATATTTTTAATCATTTTAATGGTAATGTTGGATTGAGAATTATGAGAAAAATGGGTTTCAGAGGCAAAGGTTTAGTTTAAAATAACTGTGGAGTAAGGAATCTGATTGAGCCTATAGTTAGGCCAAAATATGAAGGTCTTGGATATGCTATAGACAATGGAAAGATGAATCAAGGTTCAAGAGAATTAATTGGAGGAATAAAGGTTATGCAATATTTACACTATAATAGAAAAGGGCATACAAAGGATAGATGTTGAGATTTAAATCTGTATAGTATTTTTGGTTTGAAGAGTCACTATAAAGAAACCTTGTTGGAATAGAGAATCAAAGAGGAAATCAATGGTAGGTTGTATAAAAATGGATTTTGGATGGAGCTATGGATTGAACTGGTAGAAAGTTGTAGGAATGATCAGTGGTTTATCGAAGTAAAAATGTTCAAATGTAAGCAGGAATGAAATCAAAATCACATTAAAACAAATAAGAAAGATGTTTTAGGCCTACCAGCCACCCAAAGGACTCCCACAATAGAGTACTATTATGTCAGTAGTAAGGTCTATTATTGTCACAATAGTACTGCTTCACAATAGTAATTGCCACCAGCATTGGAAGGAGGAACTAATGGGGCTTCGGGGAGAGCTAGCCCCTGTCTAGCATTTTTTTTTTAACAATCCAATAGTGAAAAAGGGAACCCCTTCTAAAAATTGTACCTTGTATTTTATAGGATATTCTTTTTTTTAAGTAAACAAAAATTCCAGACCCCAACCCAATAAAAATCATTCAAATCATACAATAATTGAAATTGATGTATGAACATACATATATCATCATAGAAATAATCTTGAACACATAAAATAACTAACTCATCACGTAAATCAACTAAGTATGAAATACATCTAATCAAACACAGTAACCAAATACTGCTAATCATAAAATACAATCACAAAATTAGCCTAAAAGAATCCAACAATACAATAAAAAAGCCAACTAGTGGCAGGCATTACATCCACTCCCCCTAGACTTATGCTTACTCCTAGAAGTCTACAAGAAAAAAGAAACTAAACTAGCAATAGGCATTCACCAAATCAATGGAATATGACTCATCTAATTGTTACTTGAACATAAATCATTTGGTTATAAATTCAAAATCAATGGATGTGTAATCCCTCATATTTTAAATTTGTGTGAAAGGAGGAAATTTGATATAAAAGATCTATTTTCATTTAGTTTCTATTACTCAAAAATTTTAGTACCTAGAATATTTAGATCTATGTGTTGAAAAAATTCCAACTAAAAAGTGCACCTTAGTTATGAATACTCTAAAAGTGTTACTATTATGTATGGATGCCTAATAACCTACAAGTTTCAAGGATGGCAAAAAAGTGGCAATAGCTAAATAAATTTATTACGAAAACCTTAACAAGGGTTTGAGTAGAATGTTCTTAAATCTGACACTAGACTTCTTATTAAATATGACTAATTTCTTATGTACAGGTGGCACATTAGCATAAAACCTTAGATAAAGATGATGCTAAAAGTTTTCATGACTAAGTGATTGATTGCCATTAATTTCTTGATGAGAATCATAGCTTAGTAAGTAAAATCACTTGTGATCCTTTTAGTCTTGAATATAATATTGCATTCATCATTGGCATGATGAGACAAGAATGCCTTTTTTTGTCCTTTCCCTTTTGCTATCATAGAAGTGTTTGTTTTATTGGCAATAGAAAGTGATGCCACTAAGTGTATACTTGAAATTGAAGTTTCTATTTTATATAGAATGCCATTATTTGACTCATGTACATTGAAGGGTATGATGTATACGTTTATATCATTGGATAAATGTCATGTTTCCACATTCATTTATGGAATAATCACTATTAATATTTTGTTATTATTTTTAATTTCATTATGTGTTAATAGTCAACTAGGGTTTCCATGTGTATTTTCCACATTTTACATTCTAATGGTGATTTCGTAATGCATAATATTATTGAGACCTTACATATTATATTCATTTATGTTCTATACTAACCTATTGTTGATAAGGTTTTCACAAATTAAATAATAATGATGGATGTTTATTTTGGACTTTCATTTTCATTTATGGTGGTTAATGTATTGTTTTCCTTGTATAAGTTAGACTATAATTGTTATATGTATTGCCTACCCCTAGTTGACTTTTCTTATTGTATTGTCAGATTATTTTAGATTTGTTTCCTAATTATGTTTCCTGATTAGTAGTACTCGATTACCAGATTTGATTAGATGTAATTTCATACTCAATTGATTTATGTGATGAGTTACTTAGTTATTTCATGATGTTAGATGAATGATTTGTATGCAGTTTTATGAATACTTACCCCATACTTGCACGTGTATGGTGTATGTGTATGTTTTACTTTATGATTGATGTTCCTAATGTGGTTGAGGAAGGGAGTTCTTAGTCACCTGCTAGTTTGGATCTCCACGGTACATCACTTCCTGATATTTCCTATTTAGTTTAGAATATATGAGTATGTATATGTGTAGATTTTATGCAAATTGTAGGTACCGGGTATTGACTTCACTGAATTAATAGGATGAGCTTACCCTATCATAGTATCTCAATGGCATAAGTGGGGTAATAACTCTTGAGTCCAAATCTTAACCTAAGCCAATTGTCTTAGAAACTAAGACAAGTATCTAAGTTGTTACCCTTCTGAATTCGTGATTTTGATCAAGGAGTTTGATTATGTTCTTTGTCTTTAGTGGAGTTGTCGTATTTAGTCTTGTAGGTCTGTGATGATTTTCTATTATAATCAAATCAAATTAAAAGATAATTTAATCAAAATTTAATAAAGAAAATTCAATATTTAACTATATTTAATTAATTAAGAAATTAATTAAATAAAAGAATTAAATTTAAAAGATTTTATTGAAGTTCTAGTTTTGGCACATTTATATTTATTTAATTTAATAATAGTTTATTTTGGAGCTTCATTTTAATAATAAAATCTAAATAATATTATTAGTTAAGTTAATAATTAGTATATTGAAAGTGTCTCATGATTCAATAAGAGAGAGAAAATATTAATTTAATAAAGTTTATTTTAATTATATTGCATAAACCTTGTACATGAAATTAAAATAATAAAATAATAAAAGATAAAAGGTTTTCGCATGATTACATAATCAAAGATCTAAATTGGGGGAAAAACTCTTTATCAAGAAAATTAGAGTCCATTCTCGATACACAAGTTTATAGGAGCCAATTTTTGAAAAGCAGGGTTTCAAAAGAGAAAGAATATTCTTGCATGTTTTGTGTGTTCATTATTTACCATCAGATCCAGGTAGGATCTTGTGAGTCTTGCATAGTACTTCTTGCATTGAAAACATCTGTCTTCTCCATGTCTATTGTGTTTTTGTTTTCAAAAATTCTCTAGGGTTAAACCCTTGTTTGAGAAACTTTGATCTCTGTTATTGTATTGTCTATAATTTAATTTCAAACCCTTGTGGTGAATCTATTGGTTTCATTTCTAGAAACATCTGTAATTGGATCAAAAAATTTGAAACTCTTGTCTTGTAAATTTTTAAGATCTGTGTTCTTAACTAATTTTAATTTGGGATATGGTTTGGAAATGATAACCGGACCTAATTTACCAATTTGGACCGTTTAAATTTTGTTTCTCTATCATATCTAGATTATAAAGTTTTTGGTTTTAATAGGTTTCCATTTTTAGAAAGTTTACATTTTTAGCAGGTTTCCATTTTTGAAAGTTTCCATTTTTAGCAGGTTTCTATTTTTGGAAACTTTCCATTTTTAGCAAGTTTCCATTTTAGCAAGTTTCTATTTTTGAATTTTTTCATTTTTAGTAGGTTTCTACTTTTGAAATTTTCTCGTTTTTGGAAAGTTCCTATTTTTAGTAGGTTTCATTTTTGAAAAATTTCCATTTGAAGTAGGTCTCTGTTTTGAGAAAGTCTTTGGTTTTAGTAAGTTTTCCTTTTAGGAAAGTTTTTCCAAAGCTTCATAAATATAATTTTTTTTTTCAATAACTGATCATTATTATTATTAATAATTTTAATAACTATTGTTAAAATTTTAAATTTAATTATTTGAAAATTTGATTTTTTTTAATAGGCAAATGATCAAAGCCTAGATTAAATATTGTTATTTATTATAATTAATTATTTTTATTTGTTAAACGAATTCAAACCCAAGACCTTCCACATGAGAGGCTCACAAGTTACTATTGTGTTGTAGGCTCTTGCCTTGAAAATGTGATTTATTACTTTATTATCTAAATATAATTTTAAAGCAAATTGAAAATCAAAAAAATTAATTGGGAGGATGTGTTTATATTGTTCAGACATTTGAAAATGATTTGTAATACGAGGGATATTTTATTATTCAAAAAATGTTGGTAATTATAATACTTTGAAAAGATGAAAACTATAATATATTTGTTTATTGAACCATGTGTTTTGATAGTAAATTGACCTATGAAATAATGTTTAAACAACCTTTTAGGGTTTTTTGAGTGTCAAGACTCATGTGGACTCAAGAACTTAAGAGAATTTGTAATACTTGAAAATGAAAATGAAACCTTGAAACCATAGTGAAAATTGAACTTTGGTGCTCTCAAAACCTAATCAATTAAAAAAATTACTTTTATATGTCTGCATGCAACGTGTGGTTTACTAATTTTGGGTTCGAGTTGACTTAATACTTTGACCAAATCAAGATGTTTATCAGAGACTTGGGAGTTTGTTCTGTGATGTCATTATGATGTTTTGTATATGATCTTTTATACATGACAATGGTGATGTGTCATGTGTTTTCTATGATGAGATTTGCTCTATTGGTTGTTATTGCTTTACAGTTTTCTTGTGTAGAACTGAGATGAATGGTTTAACTTTTCTAGTGTAACCTTTAAGTCTTTGATCAATTATCTTTGGAGTGCTTCCCAGTTTCCTGTATATGACTAAAGTGATTTTGTGATTTGTTTTTGGTGATAACATGTGATTTCATGTATTGGTATATGTGTACTTAATTTTAGATCAGTCTTATTAGGATGATTGTATTGATGAAAAATGTGATTTTGATCAATGATATTTAAGTAATTTCTAGTTGCTTGTTTAAGAACTGATGTGTGGTTTATGGTCATATGAGACCTTTTTCTTTTGCTGAGTTTAGGGTAGGTTATCTATATGTCGTGTTGGGAAGTGGCTTGCAATGGAGCTTGGAGCCCTAAGTGGCTTCCTGGGTAACTCATTGTAGGTTGTTTTAATAATGATAACATTTCATTAAATGGGTTTAAAATAAATTTGTAGTGCCTGCCCCTGGTTCGCATTTTGTTATTGTTGCTGAACTCTTTTAGAGCTAGTTTTATGTTGTTGGTGAGCAGCATTCTTTTGAGATTATCAGATATTGTGCTATGGATTCAGTTTATTATGCGATGAGATTACTTAGACTCTACATTTCATGTATGTATGATGATTATTTTCAATGTTTGCAGTTATTAATGATGATTAATAAGATGATTTATTATCATATGTGTTTTCTTATGGATACTTACCCCATACTTGCATGTGTATGGTGTGTGTGTGTTTGCTTTGCATATTTTTTTTTGTATGGCTTGTCTGATGTGGTTAAGGAAGGGAGTCATAGTCACTTGCTAGTCGGGATCTACACGATGCACCACTTCCTGCCATTGTCTGTTTAGTTTAGTATATATTATCTTTGTACATGCATAGTTTTTATATAGGTTGCAGGTACCGGGTATCGACTTCCCTGAATTGCTAGGATGAGCGTACCCTATCATATTATCTCAATGATAAGAGAGGGGAAATAAATTCTCAAGTCCAAATCCCAACCCTTTAAGCCATTTGTTATAATTGGAAAATTATGACAAGTATCTGACTTGAGTACCCTCCGAATGCGTCAGATGACATAATTTGTGATATTAACCTTTGGTTTGATTTTGTATGTATTTTGGCTATGATGAGTTTTCATATTTTACCTTTGTGAGTCTTTGGAGTATTTTCTATTAATTAAGCCTAATTAAAAGATATAATTAATGGTTTAATTAAATGGAAAATTAATATGGTATTTTAATATTTATTTTATTTAATTAATTGGAAAATTAATTAAATAAAATAATTAAATGTTAAAATAAAAGTTTAAAGTTTAAATTTGGAATGTGACAATATTTATTTTAATAATAATATATTTGAAGTTCATTTTTAAATAAATGATTAAATAATAATATTATTAAGCTAACAAATATTTTAGCAATTAAGTTTTGGAAAATGAAATTTAAAAGTGGAAAATATATTTTAAATTATTAAAAGGTTCTAGATTTCATGTGATTAAAAATATAAATATATTTACTTTTAAATAAGTGGAATTATTAAAGTTAGTGCATGAGATTTAATAAATAAATAAATTAAATTGAAAAGAGTAAAAGTAAATATTAAATTAATTAATGTGCATTATTTTAATATTTTCTCACATAGGAGTTGGCAAATTCTCGAGAGTTGTCATGTGGACAACACTGGAGTTTGCACTCTAAGAATGCACTAGTTGTCTACACTTAGGAGTTAACATTTGATTTGAGCACATGGTGTCTACAACCTTAAGACTCATCTACTTAGTTGTCATGCTTATCTTCTAGTTCTTTCTAGAGACACTCTAGATGCATCTTAGAGGCCTTTAAATAGAGGCTCTCCTAGTGTGTTTGGGACAAGCTGAATGGAAGCTACAAGCTACAAGCTTAAAATGGAAGCTTCAAAGCTTACATGCATTGGACAGGTTCATATGCTCATATATTTTTTACATGCTTCTATGTTCCTTCTAGCTCTTCTAGTCACTTAGAGGATTTGGTTAGCTTAGATCTTGGAGGAATTTTGAATGATAGAGAATGAAGGGATTTTCTATGGACTTCTGAGGCATGACGGATTAGCATCACTGTCAAGGTGCACTCGTGATATTCGCATATTTTTTTTGCACTATTTCTCTTCCTGTCTTCATCATGTTTGTTATATGTGTCTGAATACTCTTTGTGATTGAATCTACAATTAAATTGGAATCTAGATATGTATGGTGGCAAAGAAAACAATAGAAAAACCCTAGATCCAATTAAGGAAGAAATTAGATCTAAACGGGTTTGGGTTCGAATTAGAATAAAATTGAAATAGATTTAAAAATGGTTTCAAGATTTATAACCAAATCCATTAGTGAAATTATTGGATAAATTTAGATAACAATTAACTTTTAAGAGGAAATTCTTAATTCATCACAAATTGTCCTGTCGCTGCCCCTTGGATAGACCCGAACTTAGTCATTCATAATTTTTTATCGTGAGAAAATTTATTTGATCGCTCTAGTCAGAATTGGCGCAACTTGGCCCTCTCCAACATATTTTAATTTCAGCCCAATCCAACGGTTCATTAGGGAGATATGATCATCGTACTAAGACTGTTTTATTCAAGGACAAATATTTCTCTATTTCTCTCAACCAAGAGTTCTTTCTGCTTAAACTTCACTAAAATAATATATCAAGCATGGAATGAATTAAAGATATTATTGCAATCTTTCCTTATTAGAATTTTATTAATATGCATTAGTTTTATATGATTTATTATCTAATCTAATTAAATCAAATTTAATTAAGATTAGTTAATAGTAGAAGAAGTGTAATTAATTATTAGTCAATCTAAGTAAATGAATTTCTAAATGAGAGAAAATTAAAAGAAAAGAGATTTTAATATAGTTTATATAGCGAACTTTTTATAATGTATATAAAATACTATTTAATATATATTAAATACTATTTAATATATATTAAATAATTTAGAAATGGTAATTTTATATTACGTTTTTTTATGAAGAGACTTTAATGATAATGGATTAAGATTTAATTGACATGGAGTCATTATTATAACATTACTATAAGTAAAATTGTTATTATTAATACGTTATGTATTATTAGATAACTTGTTGATATACCTTAATGGTGATTAGAGTTAGGCAATGAAGTTTTATGTAAATGTTCTATAGATCGAGTATTTATAGTTTGATGAGTTCATTATTTATTAATGTTTGTAAGGACTGGCAAACTATTAATAAATAATTGTTTGAATAGTTATTAATAAATACGATTAGAGTTAATCTAGAGAAGATTATTTAATGATTAAAAGTTTTGTAAAAGATATTAGTTTTTGGTTTGAAATATGATTGATTTTTAATAATATTCATTGAGTTGTCAATATAATTATGCGATTAAGATTTATCTTGAAATGACTATCATTATTACGAATTAATTAAGGAAATATTAGTATTCATAAAGAATAATGAATGCGATCTATTAATAAGATTCTCAATATAGCTTGTCATTAAATATTAGCAAGTTATTATTATTGAACTATGTATATAAATATTTGTGTACTAGATTATAGATGACTTTTAACTTACAGAATTATAGTTAGTTATTAGTCAACTGATATTCATTGGAACATTGTCTTGGATATGTAATTATTAATTAAATCAATTAATTAGAGTTAATTAGATTTAATTAATAATTAGGTTATGTAATAAAGTTTTAATTGATGTACTAATATTGAATCCTCTAGCAGGATTGTTAAATACTTATGTCGAAGTTGATAAGTCTTATGACTTGAATAATAACCTTAGATGTTTTAATGGTGAGACTTAGTAATATTGAATTGAAAACTATTAGAATGATAAAAGGCCATGGAATTGTGTACCTAAGCTAATTGATAGATTTAATTGATCATTTTATTAAAGTTATAACCTCTTATTCGAAGATGATGATTGGTCCTCTTATATTTTAACAAATAATGATCCTCTGATTAAGTTCAAGTAACATTAAAGAAGGGTTAATCAGTTAGAATATGGATCTTGGTTAAATAAAGAGAACAAATTAATTAAAGGTCAATGATGATTATTTTAATAAATATTTATCCTTAAGTTATTCTTAGAATATTATTTTAATGATAGAAGGATAATGCTATCAGGGAACAAATGGCTTGACTTGTAAGTCAAATGATGAAACTTAAGACACTTGAAAGTATACTTGCAAATAGAAAAGTGATACCTCTACACTTGATTCAACTATGTAAGATGGAAAAAACCAAAACATGTGTCTGCATCGTGTTTTCTTTATGCTTCTTATTTTGAGTTTTGGGTTGACTAGTGTTGACCAGTCCTAGGTTGTTACTAGAGGCTCGGGGGTTATGAGATGTGATAGCATGTTGATTTTATTTGGTCTCGATCTTTATAAGCCCAACCATGGTAATGTGATCGTATGCTCTATAAAATATTTGTATTTGTTCATCAGTCTTCATGTGTGAAGTTGAGATGTATGTGTATGAGACACTTGAGCTAATCATTTTTGATTCATCGATCAGTTATCCTTGGATTATTTTCTAGTCACCATGATGGGACTGAAAAGTGGATTTATTTTTTGATGATGTCATGTTGCGACATGTTTGACTCAACCATTTTGGAGTCTTCGATCAGTATGATTTTGAGATATTCTTGGTTGCTTGTTGAGAACCAATGGATACTTATGATTATCAGTAATGCCTTCAGTTGCCAATAGAGAACTGTTGTGGTCATGATTTTCTATGGATGTTTTTTTTGATGCTCATGGAGATTTGATGATTCGTATCTTGGAGATTTGATAATTGTTATTATGGATATTTGATATTTTTATCATAGATATTTGATGATTCTTTTTATGGATTATCTTTTGGATTTTCTTTACAGTCACTTGTACAGGACTGTGGTGATTTTATGATTTCATGAGCTTAGGGTAGGTAATCTACTTGTAGTGTCGGGAAGTGGCTTGCAATGGGGGTCAGAGCCCTAAGTGGCTATTAGGGTAACTCATTGTAAGTTTGGTTAATAAGTGATAACATTTACACACTAAATGAGGATTAAATGAACCTAAAAAAATAATTATTTTGGTTCTCACCCATGCCTTAAGTGCTTGTACAGGCTAGGATATGAGTAGTGAGAATGCATGGTTGTGACCTTGCATACCGTAGTATGCCTCATCAGTATGAGAGGATACTAGTGGTCGCATGAGATTATTATAGACCCGTGGTGTTTAGCTAACTACCAGGATAACTTGTACATGATAAATGCGATGACACTTTCCCGCTTGCATAGTAAGTTTCTTAGATGTCATTGTTGTGCCTCTAGGAATTAGATGTCAGTTTTGTGTGATTGGAACCTTTGAGTTAGCATACTTTTAGGATTCTTGGACTTATAGAGATTTATGCTATGTGGTTTTGATAGCCTGTTTGGGACTTGAGATTATCTCCTCAGCACGGTGGGAGTGGACCATTTAGGTTCCACGTGGTCGGGTGGTAGTGTATTTTCACTCTTATCATTTGAGATTCATTTGAGACACCGTGGTTGGAGTATTCTTGATTGGTATTTATCTTCATTCTGTTCTTGGATCATTATGATTGATGATATACCTTAAGATGGATGTATTTACTGGTATGTTTCTTATATTGGTGTTTTGCATATGTTAGATGATGTTACTTTATGCTTTACTTTGCATGTTAGTAAGATGTTTTAGGAGTGACATTCCTACTATGATAATACCAATGATCTCTTTGGTGCTTTGGAATGTTACACACGGAGGGATGGCTAGGATCCACGACGGTCTAATCATGTTATTTACGGTTGGGAGGAACCGTGCACTTAGTTATTCATGTTGTGATATATGGTTATCTTTTATGAAGGATGTTTATACCTTTATGATAATGATGTATCATGTATGACATGTGGTTTCATTTACTTTAATTGCATCATGGATTAATATTGGATGATGATGTACTTTATTTATATGGATGTTTATTCTTTTAAGCCTTTCATACCTTGTAACATGTACAGTGGATGATTGAGCAATCTAAAATGTAATTACTAAAAGGACACTTGTATATGGTTTAAGAATGTTGGATGTATCATTGTTATTTCATAAGGATGTGATGTTAGATGAATAAGTTATGATTAGATGTGATTCAACATTAAGAGATCTTTAAAGTTTGTAATCTATTATGTTATATTATGTTTACTTTCAATTGGATGTTACTATTACTTCCGCTATCATGTGAATGTTATGAATGGTTTTACTTTCATGTTTTTAAAAAAAAGTTGTTTGGCAAACTTAGTGAAATTCTTTGGATCCCTTGGCAGGGCATTACATTTGGTATCAGAGCCCTAGTTTCAACATTGGGAGCTCTGGGTATATTTAAATGCCACTAGTTGTTAACTAGTTGAATAAAATAAAAATTTTGAACTATCATGTCTATCTCTTTCAAACTGAAAACTTGAAACTAGGTAAACTGAAACAGAACCTAAACTATTACTTGCATATTTTTCGTACTTCGACATTTAGCTTTCAAAATTGAAAAATTCTACTTAAACCTAAACAAGGGCAAAAGTGAAAATTGAAAACTCATTTTTGTTGCAAAACATGTATCTTTCATCTATGATTTAAGGAAGTATGTCCTTGATTATCTTTGCAAGCATTAAGTTGCTCTTGTTTAGATTGTATTAGGGGATCTATTTCAGCAGTTGTTAAAGGAATGATATTGGATCGATATGATTTTTGGTTTACCATTAAACCAGAATCATATTGCTTTAATTGTGTTGTAATATTTCTAGTGGAATCATATTTCTCTGTAGGGAGGAAAGGGTTCAATGGGACCCGCAAAGTGAGAATCTTAGTTTTTTCATTCTTGTAAGCTTCCAGGAGTAAGCCTAATCCCAGGGGGGGTGGATGTAGTGCTTGCCCTTGGTTTGCATTTTGTTATCGTTGCTAAACTCTTTTAGAGCTAGTTTTATGTTGTTGGTTAGCAGCATTCTTTTGAGATTATCAAATATTGTGCTATCGATTCAGTTTATTGTGTGATGAGATTACTTAGACTCTACATTTCATGTATGTATGATCATTATTTTCAGTGTTTGTAGTTATTAATGATGATTAGTAAGATGATTTATTATCATATGTGTTTTCTTATGGATACTTACCCCATACTTGCATGTGTATGGTGTGCCTTTTTTCTTTGCGTATATTTTTTTTGTATGGCGTGTCTAATGTAGTTAAGGAAAGGAGTCGTAGTCACTTACTATTCGGGATCTACACGACGCACCACTTCCTGCCATTGCCTATTTAATTTAGTATATATTGTGTTTGTACATGCATAGTTTTTATGCAAGTTGCAGGTACCAGGTATCGACTTCCCTGAATTGCCAGGATGAGCGTACCCTATCATATTATCTTAATGATAAGAGAGGGAAGATAAATTCGTTAGTCCAAATCTCAACCCTTTAAGCCATTTGTTCTAATTGAAAAATTATTACAAGTATCTAAGTTGATTACCCTCCGAATGTGTCAGATGACGTAATTCGCTATATTAACCTTTGGTTTCATTTTGTATGTATTTTGGCTATGATGAGTTTTCATATTTTAACTTTGTGAGTCTTTCGAGCATTTTCTATTAATTAAGCCTAATTAAAAGATCTAATTAATGGTTTAATTAAATAAAAAATTAATATGGTATTTTAATATTTATTTTATTTAATTAATTGGGAAATTAATTAAATAAAATAATTAAATGTGAAGATAAAAGTTTAAAGTTTAAATTTGGAATGTGAGAATATTTATTTTAATAATAATATATTTGGAGTTCGTTTTTAAATAAATTATTAAATAATATTATTATTAAAGCTAACAAATATTTTAGCAATTAAGTTTTGGAAAATAAAATTTAAAAGTGGAAAATATATTTTAAATTATTAAAAGATTCTAGATTTCATGTGATTAAAAATATAAATATATTTACTTTTAAATAAGTGGAATTATTAAAGTTAGTGCATGAGATTTAATAAATAAATAAATTAAATTGAAAAGAGTAAAAGTAAATATTAAATTAATTAATGTGCATTATTTTAATATTTGCTCACATAAGAGTTAGCATTTGATTTGAGAACATGGTGTCTACAACCTTAAGACTCATCTAGAAGGTTGGAGAAGACTCATGCTTAGTTGTCATGCTTATCTTCTAGTTCTTTCTAGAGACACTCTAGATGCATCTTAGAGGCCTTTAAGTAGAAACTCTCCTAGTGTATTTTGGACAAGCTGAATGGAAGCTACAAGCTACAAGCTTAAAATGGAAGCTTCAAAGCTTACATGCATTGGAGAAGTTCATATGCTCATATATTTTTTACATGCTTCTATATTCCTTCTAGCTCTTTTGGTCACTTGAAGGATTTGATTAGCTTAGATCTTGGAAGAATTGCGAATGATGGAGAAGGAAGGGATTTTCTATGGACTTCTGAGGCATGGCGGATTAGCATCAGTGTCTTGGTGCACTCGTGATATTCGCATATTCTCTTTGCACTATTTCTCTTCCTGTCTTCATCATGTTTGTTATATGTGTTTGAATACTCTTTGTGATTGAATCTACAATTAAATTGGAATCTAGATATATAATGGTTGCAAAAATAATAATAGAAAAACCCTAGATCCAATTAAGGAAGAAATTAGATCTAAACAGATTTGGGTTCGAATTAGAATCAAATTGAAATAGATTTAAAAATGGTTTCAAGATTTATAACCAAATCCATTAGTGAAATTATTGGATAAATTTAGATAACAATTACCTTTTAAGAGGAAATTCTTAATTCATCACAAATTGTCCTGTTGCTGCCCCTTGGATAGACTCGAACTCAGTCATTCATAATTTTTTATTATGATAGAATTTATTCGACCGCTCCGGTCAGAAATGGCGCAACTTGGCCTTCTCTAACATATTTTAATTTCAGCCCGATCCAACTGTTCATTAGGGAGATATGACCGTCGTACTGAGACTATTTTATTCAAAGATAGATATTTCTCCATTTTTCTCATAACCAAGAGTTCTTTATGTTTAAACTTCACAACAATAATATATCAAAGCATGTAATGAATTAAAGATATTATTGCAATCTTTCCTTATTAGAATCTTATTAATATGCATTAGTTTTATATTATTTATTATCTAATCCAATTAAATCAAATTTAATTAAGATTAGTTAATAGTAGAAGAAGTGTAATTAATTATTAGTCAATCTAAGTAAATGGATTTTTAAATGAGAGAAAATTAAAAGAAAAGAGATTTTAATATAGTTTGTATAGTGGACTTTTTATAATGTATATTAAATACTATTTAATATATATTAAATAATTTAGAAATGGTAAATTTATATTACCTTTTTTTATGAAGAGACTTTAATGATAATGGATTAAGATTTAATTGACATGGAGTCGTTATTATAACATTACTATAAGTAGAATTGTTATTATTAATACGTTATGTATTATTAGATAACTTGTCGATATACCTTAATGGTGATTAGAGTTAGCTAATGAAGTTTTATGTAAAGGTTCTATAGATCGAGTATTTATAGTTTGATGAGTTCATTATTTATTAATGTTTGTAAAGACTAGCAAACCATTAATAAATAATTGTTTGAATAATTATTAATAAATACGATTAAAGTTAATGTAGAGGAGATTATTTAATGATTAAAAGTTTTGTAAAAGATATTAATTTTTGGTTTGAAATATGATTGATTTTTAATAATATTCATTGAGTTGTCAATATAATTATGCGATTGAGATTTATCTTGAAATGACTATCATTAGTACGAATTAATTAAGGAAACATTAGTATTCATAAAGAATAATGAATGTGATCTATTAATAAGATTCTCAATATAGCTTGTCATTAAATATTAGCAAGTTGTTATTATTGAACTATGTATATGAATATTTGTGTACTAGATTATAGATGACTTAACTTACAGAATTATAGTTAGTTATTAGTCAACTGATATTCGTTGGAACATTGCCTTGGATATGTAATTATTAATTAAATCAATTAATTAGATTTAATAAGATTTAATTAACAATTAGGTTATATAATAAAGTTTTAATTGATGTATTAATATTGAATCCTCTAGCAGGTTTGTTAAATACTTATGTCGAAGTTGATAAGTCTTATGACTTGAATAATAACCTTAGATGTTTTAATGGTGAGACTTAGTAATATTGAATTGAAAACTATTAGAATGATAAAAGGCCATGGAATTGTGTACCTAAGTTAATTGATGGATTTAATTGATCATTTTATTAAAGTTATAACCTCTTATTTGATAATGATAATTGGTCCTCTTATATTTTAACAAATAATGATCCTCTGATTAAGTTCAAGTAACATTAAAGAAGGGTTAATCAATTAAAATATGGATCTTAGTTAAATAAAGAGAACAAGTTAATTAAAGGTCAATGATGATTAGTTTAGTGAATATTTATCCTTAAGTTATTCCTAGAATATTATTTTAATAATAGAAAGATAATGCTATCGGAGAACAAATGGGTTGACTTGTAAGTCAAATGATGAAACTTAAGACAGTTGAAAGTATACTTGCAAACAGAAAAGTGATACCTCTACACTTGATTCAATTATGTAAGATGGCAAAAACCTAAACATGTGTTTACATCATGTTTTCTTTTTGCTTCTTGTTTTGGGTTTTGGGTTGACTAGTGTTGACCAGTCCTAGGTTGTTACCAGAGGCTCGGGGGTTATGAGATGTGATGGCATGTTGATTTTATTTGGTCTCGATCTTTATAAACCCAACTATGGTAATGTGATCGTATGCTCTATGAAATTTTTGTATTTGTTCATCAGTCTTCATGTGTGAAGTTGAGACGCATGTGTATGAGACACTTGAGCTAATCATTTTTGAGTCATCGATTAGTTATCCTTGGATTATTTTCTAGTCACCATGATGGGACTGAAATGTGGATTTATTTCTTGATGATGTCATGTTGCGACATGTTTGACTCAACCATTTTGGAGTCTTTGATCAGTATGATTTTGAGATATTTTTGGTTGCTTGTTGAGAACCAATGGATACCTATGATTATCAGTAATGCCTTCAGTTGCCAATAGAGAACTATTGTGGTCATGATTTTCTATGGATGCTTTTTTTGATGCTCATGTAGATTTGATGGTTCTTATCTTGGAGATTTGATGATTCTTATTATGGATATTTGATGTTTTTATCATGGATATTTGATGATTCTTTTTATGGATTATCTTTTGGATTTTCTTTACAGTCGCTTGTACAGGACTATGGTTATTTTATGATTCCATGAGCTTAGGGTAGATAATCTACTTGTAGTGTCGGAAAGTGGCTTGCAGTGGGGGTCGGGGCCCTAAGTTGCTGCTAGGGTAACTTATTGTAAGTTTGGTTAATAAGTGATAACATTTACACACTAAATGGGGATTAAATGAACCTAAAAAAATAATTGTTTTGGTTCTCGCCCATGCCTTGAGTGCTTGTATAGGCTAGGATGGGAGTAGTGAGAACGCATGGTTGCGACCTTGCATACCGTAGTATTCCTTGTCATTATGAGAGGATACTAGTGGCCGCATGAGATTAGTATGGACCCGTGGAGTTTAGCTAACTGCCAGGGTAACTTGTACGTGATAAATGCGATGACACTTTCCCGCTTGCATAGTAGGTTTCCTACATGTCATTGTTGTGCCTCTGGGAATTAGATGTCAGTTTTGTGTGATTGAAACTTTTGAGTTAGAATACTTTTAGGATTCCTGGACTTATAGAGATTCATGCTATGTAATTTTGATAGCCTATTTGGGACTTGAGATTATCTTCTCAGCATAGTGGGAGTGGACCATTTTGGTTTCACGCGGTTGGGTGGTAGTGTATTTTCACTCTTATCATTTGAGATTCATTTGAGACACCGTGGCTAGAGTATTCTTGATTGGTATTTATCTTCATTCTGTTCTTGGATCATTATGATTGATGCTATACCTTAAGATGGATGTATTTATTGGTATGTTTCTTATATTGGTGTTTTGCATATGTTAGATGATGTTACTTTATGCTTTACTTTGCATGTTAGTAGGATGTTTTAGGAGTGACATTCCTACTATGATAATACCGATGATCTCTTTAGTGCTTTGAAATGTTACGCACGGAGGGATGACTAGGATCCACGATGGTCTAATGATGCTATTTACGGTTAGGAGGAACTATGCACTTAGTTATTCATATTGTGATATATGGTTATCTTTTATGAAAGATGTTTATACCTTTATGATGATGATGTATCATGTATGACATGTGGTTTCATTTACTTTAATTGCATCATGGATTAATATTGGATGATGATGTACTTTATTTATATAGATGTTTATTCTTTTAAGCCTTTCATACCTTGTAGCATGTATAGTGGATGATTGAGCAATCTAAAATGTAATTACTAAAAGGACACTTGTATATGGTTTAAGAATGTTGGATGTATCATTGTTATTTCATAAGGATGTGATGTTAGACGAATAAGTTATGATTAGATGTGATTCAACGTTAAGGGATCTTTAAAGTTTGTAATCTATTATGTTATATTATGTTTACTTTCAATTGGATGTTACTATTGCTTCCGCTATCATGTGAATGTTATGAATGGTTTTACTTTCATGTTTAAGAAAAAAAATTATTTGGCAAACTTAGTGAAATTCTTTGGATCCCTTGGCAGGGCATTACAGAATTAATAAGATATTGGTGCCACATAAAGTCACTAGGGGGTTGAAGTCTTGAGAGATTGCTAGGGTAACCTTAGAGTTGACTTGTTACTATGCCTTGTCTATATGAAAGGATACTGATGCCACATAGGGAAACTAGGTAGCTAGAGTCCAATGGGAAAACTAGGGTAACCTTAGAGTTGGCTCATGCGATGACACTTGCCCACTTGCATAGTAGATTTCTTATGTGTCTATGTTGCCTATGGGATTAGATGATACTTGTCTCTTGGTACCCTTTGAGATAATTTTCCTTTAGGTGTTTCCTTGAACCTAGATATTGGTTATGACTTGTGTTTTGATATCTGTATGGGGGTAAAAGTATAGATATGTCTCACCCTTTTATAAAGGAAAAGGCTAACATAAAAAAAAGTGTTAAATTTCAAAAATGAAGAAATCATATTTCTATTTTGAATTTTAAGTTCGTGTAAATTGACAAAATGTGTATAAAATGATAAAGTTTATGTATGTTATTTTTTTGAAATTTAAAAAAATAAAAATAATATGTTTTATAGTTTTCAATGACTTTGTTTTATAGTGTTCAAAATTGAGCAAATTACGAGTTATAGTTACCACCATAGAAATAATTGCAAATAAATGTATTTTCATCTAAATTTGAACTATGTTGACAAGACATGTGTATCTAAAACTATCAAAAAGAATTTTTTTAAAATGTTGTGTATTTTGTTTGTTTTTTTTTTTTTTAAAAAGGGGTAAACACTTTGACCTGGAGCTATGAACCAGTGAGACCACAAACAAGGGACCTGATCCCCATGAGATTTGAACCTTGATGGCAAGGATAACAATGCAACAACTTAACCATCACAACATGCCACTATTGCCATAATAGCTATTTAAAGTTGAACTTTTTCATAATTTAACAATTTTTTGTTCCCTCCATCTTTTCCCTAGTAAATCTATGTTAACAATTACAAATGTTATATATTGTTGAAGATGACTCTCTCCTCTAGAAAAATTAACCATTTATAAAAAAAAATCATTATCATCTACTAATTTTTATATTTTTTCAAATGTGCATCATCTTCAATGTTGAAATACCTACTTGCATTATTTTGCAATTATTGTAATAGATATTGGGTCACCTATAAAATTAATTATATTGGCATAATTTTAACTACAAGCGCTATCAAGTGGTATTTTTTATTTTTTTGAAACCCTAATTTTGATGATGAAATGGCCTCTCAAGTGTTAAGTTCTTCAAATTTGCAAAAAACATGAAAGAAAGTGCCACATCGGATGATACCTAAATAGTTGTAACCAGATCCCATCCAACTGTACCCAATTCAGTCGAATAAGATCCAAGTGGATTTGGATGACACAAAAATCACTCGTGCATATAACTTGGTTGGTAAAAAATTCAAATAACTCATAAAATTACATCTAGATTATTATTTTAAAAAATCTCTAAATTAATTATAGTTAAATTAATCAAATAATAATATATCTTTCATTTATTTACTATGATTTCTAATGTAAGTATTTCATGTGTTATTTTAAATATATTTGATAAAAATAAATCAAGATTAAAAATATATACAAAATAAATATTCATTTAATTAATATAATCATTTATATTTTTTAATTAAGAGATATATTTTAAAATATTTATTAATTTTGAATATTAAATTTAATTTTTATTATAACAAGGACCATTGTATTCTTTTATTTTTTATTAATTCAATAAAATAGGGTTTCAAATGCATCGTTTTATTTTTTTATTAATTCAATAAAATAGGTTGTTTTATTTTAAAGGTAAAGTTTTATTTTTAAATTGTTAAATTTAATTCAATAAAACTTAAACAATAAAATAGGTCTTCTATTTAAAATGTAATGTTTTTTTTTTAATTGTTATATTTAATTCAATAAAATATGTTTTTTTATTTACTGTAAAGGTAAAGTTTTACTTTTAAATTGTTATATTTAATTCAATAAAGTTTTAAAAATAAAATAGGTTTTCTATTTCAAATGTAATGTTTTATTTTTTTAATAGTTATATTTAATTTTGTAAAATATATTTTTTGTTTTAAAGGTAAAGTTTTATTTTTAAATTGTTATATTTAATTCAATAAAAAAAGTTTTTTTTTCATTTTAAAGATAAAGTTTTATTTTTTAATTATTATATTTAATTCATAATTGCATTTGTAATAGTAAAAAATTAATGTTTTAAAATGAAACTTTATAGAAGAAATATTTAGAAATTAGATTTTTAAAGTTATTTTTGTGTTGAAATCAATTAATTAAATTTATTTTTTATTTAAAATTTATTAATTAATTTGATTTAAATAAATTATTACAATGAATTTAGGTGTTTTAAAATATTATGAAAACTATTAAATTTATTAAATAGTTAAATTATTTAATTTACTTAATATATTTTATAAATTGTTTAATCCAAATTTAGCAATGCTTTAATGCAACTACTTGTCTTAAGATTTTGTAGTGTTACAAAAAGTCAAATATAATAAATTTCTAATGTTGAAGATTTTTTTCCAAATTGTCTATGATTTATCAGTATTTATGTAATTGAATTTGGAAGTCTTTTGTATGCAGGTGATATCAAGCTCTCTATTTAAGTTTTTGTGCAATGGGGAATAAAGTGAAAAGAGAAAAAAGTTATGATCGAGTCAGAGATAACTAGAAGAAAGGATGGACAAAACATAATATAGAGCCACCAATTGAAGATCCATTGATTCAATATTTCTACACTTTCATAAAACACCTAGAAAATGATGTAAGATGTATTTTTGTTAATTTATAGTGTTAGAGTAAATAATTAATTAATTATTAATTTTTTATTCTATTTGCTTAAGCTTACTTAGGTTAATGCATTTATTTAATATTTAGTAGTTAATAGTTGTAGGGATGAGTTGTTGACAACATGGGAGTTTGTTCCCTTCTAGCATGTTCCACCTTTTTGTGGAAGAGTGCTTAGTTGTCAACCTTATCTTCTACCTCCTTCTAGCTTGTTCCACAAGCTTCCTTGAGGCCTTTATAAGCAGTTTCTCTCACATTTTAAATCCATCAATTCACATAGCAATTTCGTTTTCCTATTGTGAAATATTTTCTCTTGCTTTGTTTCCTTCAAGCTCTTGCTCCTTAGGTTTCTCTTCACCAAGCTATTTGCACTATAGGTGATCTTGGCAAGTGTGGAGTTGGATTTCATCAACTCCTACATGGTATCAGAGCCTCCTTGCTACTTCTTGTTCAAAGGATTTTTTTGAAGTTGCGATTCAGAGACACAAAGCCTAATTTCTTTGTGATTTTTTTTTCAATCGAAGGAAGAGTATTTTTTCAGTATTTGGAGAAAGGAGAAAGAGGGTTTGGCATGACAGATCTAATATTTTTTGGGCTTTTTTCTTTATTTTTTGGAGGTCCGATGGTGGCGATTGAGAAAAAATAACTACAGAAGTGATTTTCAAACAACAATATGTCCCTCATACAGACTCATTTTTTCGAGCTATTTTTTTTTGTTTTGGGGTAGAATTTTGTGATCTACACATTGGTGTAGGTGGTTTGACATCTCTATTTCTAAATTTTTTTGAAACTTGTAAATTCCAATTTTTGTCACTTTAAATGCTTTGTACGGGCTCATCTGGACACATAATCAGGTTCCATTTCTTTTTAAAGTGTATATTTTTTTGTCTACTTTCCAGATCTGTAATTAGATTATAGGTTCTATGGACAAAACTATTACTTTCAAAAATAGCTCCTAAATTGGCTACTGTAATCGCACTAAGTAAAGAGTGCCCAATTTATACATTGTGGGTGGGGGAGCATTTTGTTTTCTATAATTTATGTTAGAATAAGACCCTTCTACTTCTATCTTCTTCTTTATCTTAATGGTGGATCCTTCTGTGACCCGTCTCACACCATACAACTATCACGCCTGGAAGGCACAAATGACATGGCTTCTCATGTCAAGGGACTTATGGTCATGTCTAGATGAGAATCAACCTATTCTTACATGAGCTTTTGAGGTTCTTTAGCATAGGAACAAAATGGATGAGGCCATGGGATGTATTGCACTAAACACTTCAAACAATCTACTATTTCACTTGGATGGTTTGACTACTCCACGAGCTTATTGGCTCAAATTTTAGACTTTGTTTGGCCAAGTGAATGAGTTTCGGGCACTTTAGTTAGATGTGAGGTTGACTTCTTTGACACCTGATAGCTTTCCCACCATTGAGGATTTCTCGATGAAGTTCAAATCTCTACATAAAATTTTTCAAGGATGTGGGAAAACTAAGACAGATGATGAGTGTATCTTTTTGATACTCTCAAAGTTGAGGGGACAGAATTAGATCTTCTCTTCCACTTTCTACTCCACTACAAATGCCTTGGGGATAGACACAAGATGCCCTCATTTGAGATATTTTGTGATCAGTTAACCCATGAACAGTCCAAGATTACTCAAATGGATTCACTTTTAGGTTCATAGTCACAGGCATTGCTTGCCAAGGATACACAGGAGTAGAAGTTGAAGCAAATATCAGATCCCTCTTCTAGTGGTTCATCATCTTCTAAGAAGAAGGAGAAAAAGAAGACCGAGACTCCTACCTGTTCCTATTGTGGGAAATAATCTCATGATGAGGCACATTTTTTTTAGAAGAGATTTGATAGCTATGAGAAACAAATTGTAGATTTGCAAGCTCTTCTTTAGAAGAACATCGTTTATTCTCCATCCTCTTCTACCTCACAGGGGTCTACCTTTCAGTCTTCTTCCACATCTTTGCCATCTACATTAGATCTTAGAAAGGGTCATGCATTACAGGCTACCATTACATCTCCTTCATAGGTTACTTGGATACTGGATTTAGGTGCTTCTCACCATATGACATCTTCTCAAGGTGTCTTCTCTACTCTTGAGGCTTCTCCTATTCCTCATATTCTCATGGGAAATAACACTACACTACCAATCTATAGGAAAGGTTCAATTCACATCCAGGATGGTATATTCAATGATGTATTATATGTTCCATCTTTGTCTACCAACCTTCTCTCAATTTCTCAGATTACACATAGTGGATTAGGGAAGACAATTGAGTTCACTGCCGATTCAATCTTCATTTGAGATCGTGCAACAGGAGGTCTTATTGCTATAGGGGCCATTAATCCTTCCACTCATCTGTACACCTTCTCACACTTTGGTCCACCATATTGATTATTGTAGCACACTTCTTCTCTTTTGCAGGAACATCATGTGGTGCAATCATGATACTTGAACCTTTGTATTGTTCTTGAGATCCCTATTTTGACTTCCACACTAGATCGAGTTGAGGGCTTTTCTCTTGCATGGGATTCTTCTTCTGCTCTGCTTGATCCTCTAGCTTCATTCATTGAGACTCCAGGTGCACTTGTTTCAGATACTATGGTGGACATTCATGACAGTGTCATCAAACCTGCCTTGGGGATTCCCTTTCTAGTTCCTCATACATTCTCCTCTAGGCATCAGCTAGGCTTTCTAGTTTTGCCTCTCGTTCAGGGATTCCCTTGTTATGTACCCTTGTTTCTTCCACATTAGAGTTGCATTGGTTCAATCCCTCCTTCAGGGGCTCCTTTATTCTAGGGATTCTTTAGTATCTCTTATGGGGGGTTAGTTGTACTTATGGTTTTGAGTAGGTCTCTTGACTCTTTTTCGATGAAATTTGTCCTTGGGGGGATTGGCTGAGGCCTTCCTTCCTTCACTTCATATTTTTTTCAGCATGTTTTTTACTTCTTTTTGGATGAGATTTTTTCCCATGAGGTTTTCCCTCTTTCCCATTTTTAGACGTTGTATTTCTTTGCATTGTACATGGGTACCTAACATGACCTTGTTGTCGGGACCCATTATACATTTTCTCTTAGTTTTTTGTGATCTTAAGGAATTCCCCTAAGTTGCACTTAAGGGGGGGTGTTAGAGTAAATAATTAATTATTTATTAATTATTTATTCTATTTACTTAAGCTTACTTAGGTTAATGCATTTATTTAATATTTAGTAGTTAATAGTTGTACTGATGAGTTGTTGACAACATGGGAGTTTCTTCCCTTCTAGCATGTTCCACCTTTTTGTAGAAGAGTGCTTAGTTGTCAACCTTATCTTCTACCTCCTTCCAGCTTCTTCTACAAGCTTCCTTGAGGCCTTTATAAGTAGTCTCTCTCACATTGTAAATCCATCAATTCACATAGTAATTTCATTTTCCTATTGTGAAATATTTTCTCTTGCTTTGTTCCCTTCAAGCTCTTGCTCTTGAGGTTTCTCTTTCAAAATCTATTTGCACTGCAGGTGATCTTGGTGACTACGGAGTTGGATTTCATCAACTCCTACATATAGGACATGTAAATTTATTACACATTAACAATTATCTAAAAATAATGTATTTATTTCTAAATCTACATGTACATTTGCTATATACACTTTCACAACACACCTAGAAAATTGTGTAACACATATTTTCATTAATTTATAGAACACATAAATTTATTACACATTAACAGTTATCTAAAAAAAATGTATTTATTTCTACATTTACATGTACATTTGCTATACACTTTTACAACACACCTACAAAATTATGTAACACATATTTTCATTAATTTATACAACACATAAATTTATTACACATTAACAATTATATAAAAAATAATGTATTTATTTCTAAATTTACAAGTACATTTGCTATACACTTTTACAACATAGCTACAAGATTATGTAACACATATATTCATTAATTTATACAACACATAAATTTATTACACATTAACAATTATCTAAATAAAATGTAGGAAATATTTCAAAAATATGTTTCCACATTTACTTAAAACATATTCTATAAATATAAATATCAAATATATCAACTAGATATAAACATGGTCACATAACTCATGAAAAAATCATATATGTCAACTATAAATATAAATGTTCACATAACTCATGAAATTATCAAATATGTCAACTATCAATGCAAATAGTCACATAACTCATTAAAATATCATATATGCCTACTATAAATGCAAATGGCCAAATAAGTCATGCTAATATGAAATATGTTAAATATGAGCGTGTTGTAAAATTAAAATGTCCCATAGTTGTAAATGTAGAAATGATATCATCGTAAATCATTATCAAACATCATGTATATGACATATATGAATATCAAACATGATAATGTCATGCTCCACGATCTGATTGACTGAGACAAGATTGTGAACTCTGTGTCCAATATAAGAAGAAATGTATCATGAGTATGTGTATAAATTCAATTTAAATAATAATATATGTACAATTAAATTTACCTACAACTTAGGATGACTAGGGTTGATAACTATCGGTCCATCTCCACCCTCACAAGATGTAGATGTAGTCTGTATGTAATAGAAGAAACAAAAGTTTCACGAGTTATACTTTACTTAAGTTTTAAATAGAAGATCAAGAAACAAATATGTTGCAAGTTATACTTTACTAAAGTTTTAAATATAAGATCTATAGGTCTAATTAAATAGACATGTTTGTAATGTTTTATCCGTGTCTCCTATTGCATAGGATGCATAGGTGTCTGTAAGTCCCCATATGTAATCATTGTTGCAAATATATGCCTACCTATCTCACTCAAGTCTATATCACTAAAGGTCAAATCGTCAATGTCAAGTGTAGGATCTGTGAGTATATCTGTAAACAATGAATGTTGTTGTGGGTGAGAACCTACCTTGGTAGGGGGGCTACATCCTCCTCAACTATGGTCTATGGTGGAGTTGCAGTGCAACATATGTGTCCTCCTGCCCCTAATCACCCTATGCCTCAAATGTACCTTTGATGATACTAGTCACATATGATGGCATTGCACTAAGTGGCTATCTAGTCAACAACTATATAGCTTGACAGGATGAAAGTAGATTAGTGAAAAAACATGTACTCATAGCCCTCAAGTAGTCCACTGATGACTACATGGAGACATCTACTAGAGATGGGATGTCAACCTCATGATACATATCATCAACTGAAGATGATGCAGCAAGATGACCACCTGTAGATGTAGATCATGATTATGTCATGTATCTGTGCACTCAATTAGAAGACATCTCATGCACTCGGGTAGCAATAGTGGAAATACTCTCATACGCATCTCTGCATGTATCATCTGCCACTCTATCTCCAACTAAAACTAACTCCAAATATTTTGGCATCACCAAAAGGTTTGGACCAATCAATGCCCATTTATTAACTAGTGTAGGAGCATCTGGGTGTCTAAATTTATTTGAGAACCTACCCTGACCCTGCCCAACATGCCCAAGGATATCAGTTTAATCAACCTCTCAATTAAGATGGAATTCTGCAAACAATTGTTTACATAAATATAAGGGGAACTCATTCTTTTGGGGCCACATGTGATGTGCAGCCAACCAACAAGGATACATGAAAGATGCCACCAATGGATATATACACCTCATAGCATAGTACCCTCTAACCTTTTTCAAATGTCTATAATG
Organism: Cupressus sempervirens; assembly: GCA_028749045.1. Lineage (NCBI taxonomy): Eukaryota > Viridiplantae > Streptophyta > Pinopsida > Cupressales > Cupressaceae > Cupressus > Cupressus sempervirens. Next base: position 860,973,365 of record CM053789.1, on the reverse strand, counting down.
TGGGAACATGTTCTTCACACTCTCCATTGAGACCATCAATAATAGAACTAGATAGACCACTATAAATAGTGTCCAAACTAACACTATCATAAGGGTTAAAACCCTTGATAGTGCACATCATGCTAATAAGATCATCTCTAATCACAATCACCTTATCCCTATGCTGTAGGGTAGGTGAAGCCTATATACTTTGATCAATAGTATCAAGTGTGCTCTGTAAGCATTGAATAGTATTACTAAATAATGTCTCCCTATCTTGGGTACTAGTAGTTGATCTATGGAATGAACCACTACAAAGACAACAATGTACATTAGCCTCTCCAAAATCACTACCCCTTGATGCCATAATGATGAGAGATATAAATAAACAAAATTAAATAGATGATAATAAAGATCTGCATACACATATATATTGATGCAGGAGCATCCAGAGGTATAAGGGCAATCCTGTGTCACCCAAAAAAAAATTTAGTTAGACTTAGTTTTTGTTTCATGTGTTTTTATTTTTGGATACCCATTTGGGTCAAATAAAGGTTCCAACTCTCACAGTTCCACTATTAGTGTTCTAGGTTAGAGTATTTGAGCACCTTGGGATAAGTGTAAATGTCGAAAAATAGGACTATGTAATTGAACCATAATTATGGTGGATTAGAAGGTGTAAATTGGAGGGAGGATTAAAATTGTAATTCAGAATATTTTAGAAAAAGAATCAGGTCAAAAGGCTACACGGTTTGAAAGTTATCACGATTTTTCAATTTTTGGAGACCTCCTAAGAATGCTTCAAAGTTAGGTTGAGGGAATTAAATGATCTTGTATAGGGCCAAAAAATGGGGGATGATAAAAACTAGTCTATAGGGCTATAGAGCACTTCTAGAGCTTTCCAAAAATGTAAACGGTTCGTCAATCAGAGCTACGGTTCAAAAGTTATGCCTCTCAGAAGTTCAATTACCATTTCTAGAGATTCTTCTAATTTTGTGCCGACTTCTAACATGGCTTCTAGAGGCTTCTATTTGGTCGGTGGATGCCAACTAGCAGTTTCTAGAATGTATTCCTAATCCTTAACCCTTTAGGGTCTATTTAAGGACATTGCTGGCATTGTAAAAAGCAATTTGGAGTGGAGTTTGAGAGAAGGTACTGGGAGAAGAAATTATCTCCAGATTTATGCTATTGTAAGTCCACAGGGCATGTTTTGGAGTCTGTTTCTTTGTACTAGGTGTACTAGCATATTTTCATAGTTAATAAATTTTTTCCTTTCCTATTCTGTCCATTCTATGCTTGGGTTGTTCTCCCCATCAAGTGGTATCAAAGCATACCTTCATCAGGTGGTATCAGAGTGTACCTTCATCACATATACATATATACATAGATTATTATATAAACCAATTGAATCAAATACACTAAATGAATCTTTCTAAATAAACCTATTATACAACATATAAAGAAATGTTAACTACATTACATTTCTTTTCTAATAATAGGTACAAATCAATTTTAGATAATAAGTTAAGGGATTATGGAGTTAGAGAGCAATTTAGGGGTTAAAGAGATGGGATTTAAGAGTTGGAGAGGAATTTAGGATTGGGATAGATGAGGTTATGATTGAGAGAGAGAGAGAGAGAGAGAGAGAGAGAGAGAGAGAGAGAGAGTTAGGGTTTGCAAAGATGGGATTTAGGAGTTGGATGAGTGGTTTAGGATTTAGAGTGGAGTTTAGGATCTAGAGAGTGGTTTAGGGTTTATAGTGATGGTATTTAGGAGTTAGAAAGAGATAGAGGGGAGAGATGAAGTAATGGGCTAGGGTTGGGATAGATGAGGTTGTGTGTGTGTGTGTGTGTGTGTGTATGTGCGAGAGAGAGAGAGAGAGAGAGAGAGAGAGAGAGAGAGAGAGAGAGAGAGAGAGAGAGAGAGAGATGAGGTGGGCAAGATAAAGTTACTTTAGGAATTAAATGGGATTAGAGAATAGTTTAAGGTTTAGAGGGATGGGGTTTAGGAGTTAGAGAGTAGTTTAGGGTTTACAAATATGAGGTTTAGGAGTTACAGAGTGATTTAGTATTTAGAGAGGTGGGGTTTATGGTTTAGAGAGTAGTTTATGGTTTACAGGGATGGGGTTTAGAGTTAGAGAGCGGTTTAGGGTTTAGAGAGAAGTTTAGAGTTTAGAGAGATGGGGTTTAGAAGTTAGAGATTGGTTTAGGGTTTACATTAGGGTTTAAAAAGATGGGATTTAGGAGTTACAAAGTGATTTAGTATTTAAAAAGATTGGGTTTAGGGGTTAGAGAGCGGTTTAGGTTCCACAAAGATGGGGATTAGGAGTGGGAGAGATGAAGTTATGTTACAGATTATGGGGTTTAGAGAGTAGTTTAGAGAGAGAGAGAGAGAGAGAGAGAGAGAGAGGTTTTTAGATTATATGGTTAGAGAATGGTTTAGGGTTTAGAGAGAAATTTAGGGTTTAGAGAGAATTTTACATCACCATATTTGGATTTAAAGTTCAATATAGGAGTTAGAGTCTAATTTGATTCAATGTGAGAGTTTTAGTTCAAATTTGATTAGGTTTATTGTTATGTTTTAATTAAATTTAATGTTACATTTTTCTACTTCTTAAGGTTCATTGTTAAGGTTTCAATTAGAGTTTATTTGTATTCACGACAAGAGGTAAAGTTTGATTTCATTCAATCTAATGGTTTTAGTTACCAGTTTACAATTGTTTCTAAACCTTTACCATTATAACAATTTCTAATGATTTGTAGGAAAAACAAAAACAAAATATTTAAATTCTCTAATTTTGTTTGAAATAATAAAACCAAAATGGAATAAAAACAAAGAACTGTAAATTAATCCAAGAGAGTTTGTGATGAATATAATTACCATACTTTATATGACCTTTCCAAGATCAACACAAAAGAGGAGACAAAGATTTTGAAAGGGGAAAGCAAAGAAAACACCTTGTGAATTATATGAATGAGGAAAATGCCTAAAGAATGATGAGAGAGAGAGAGAGAGAGAGAAAGAGAATGAGATAATGTGGAGCCAAAAGGATCATTACATGAACTACATAGTGATTGTGTGTTTAGAATGAGAGAGAAGCATCTCTTATAAAGAGATGAGAGAAGGAGTTATTTGTAACTCCTATGTGAGTGATTGCCACATTCATAAGTGTGTGCATAACAAGTGTCATAATCCTCTTAAGGAGGAATAAACTATTTTCATTAATAAAGGAATTACTAAAAAGACTTGTCCTCAAATGTGGACTAGAGGACAAACAACATAAAGGATACCTTGGTTTATCCCATTTAATAAATACAACCAAGGAAAGATTACCAATTCTAATACCCCCCTTTAATCTTTACTTGGGGAAATTACATCAAAGGGTATTAAACCCAAACTTTTACAATGAAATTCTAAATAGCAGCAACTGGACCTTTGACAATGTCTTCAATTATGAAAAAAGGTCTCTTGTGAGTGTAGGTAGATCCTTGTAGAGCCAAGAGAGAAGTGGATAGGTCATTAAAGTACACCAAATAATATTGTCTTGTATGTGCTTGGATGGATTATGTGGAAAACAAAGACACAAGAAACAAGACAACTATCCACAAGAAGTGTTTCATCTTATATTCATATTAGAAATCCTTTTGAATAAGGATAAGAAAACTTTCATAGAGAAACAATGAGGAAAATAAAACATGTTACCACAAACAATGTAGATAGCATGATATCAAGATAAAGTATATGTTCAAAATATTATCAATAAGTAAAAAAAAAAAAAGTTTGATCAATGTTCTCATGAAATGTATATTATACTAATGTACTAATGACCATAGACAAGGCCAACTAATGATACTTGCATCAACATTGCATCAATCACATGGATATAGAAAGCCCACTTAATGAATCATCCCACTACAAGTTAACAGGGGCATCCCTCCATAACGTGCATGACTCATGATCTAAGCAATAAGTTATGCAGATCATTATCACATTAATATATGAAAATAAAGTATATGGAGAGACACGCTGATCAAATTAGTATTATCGTGATATTTTTGATAGGACACTAAAAGGAATGGATTATGAGGATTTAACAACATGTTGCCTTCAAATTGGATCAAGCCATCTAAATTTGGAGGGAAAAATCCAATAATAACATCCTCTTCATTGAGGAACAAAATGGAACAACATGGAGGAAAACTCCATAAATATCAATCTTCAAGGTAGAGCATATAGAATCAAATGGAGGGAAACTCCATATAAATATCAATCTTTCAAAGTGGAACCAATAGAACCAAATGGAGGGAAACTCCATATAAAATATCATCCTTTCAAAGTAGAACAAATAGAACCAAATGAAGGAAAACTCCATATTAAATTAGTTCACACCAATATAGGATGGAGGTATACTCCATGGGCCAGATAAGGAAACTATGTACCAGATATACTGAGGGGACCTACATAGTTAACCTTGAAAAATTGGCTCCTTATGAAAGTTCGGCAATGGCTTTTGGTATGACTAGTTCTCGTTTATGTGAGACACCTACTATTTATAAAGAAGGCTTGACAAGAAAAATGATAAAGTGCCAACATGAGCATAGAACAGTGATGTAAAAGCATAAAATTGCAACTATGTGAAAATCAATAGATCATAATGAAGGCAAATGTGTAACATAACTCATAATCCAATCAAAATTGAGGTAAATGCAAAGATCCAAAGAAGATCAATGAGAAATAAAAAATATATGGATATCGGGTAGAAAACTCCATTGACGGAAAACATGAGTACTTAATTCATTTTCTAAAGGTATATAACAATTTCTGAATCATTATAGTAAAAAAAAATTATATATTTATCTGGGTATATATGTGTGCAACCATATCTACTTAAATAAATATACCATTGACAGAATATGTACTCAAATGATAACTCATAGTGCTTGAAGGAATTATGATTTAACATTAACAATGATTCTATGAGCCACATACCTTGATGTTTGATAAGGATATAAACTGAAAAAAAATTGAACATGAATTTGTAGATGGAACTAGAAAAGATTGCCTTTAAAGTAAATTTCCAAATTTCTAATCATAAAAAATTAAGTATCAAAAGAATTATTTAACAATAACTTCATATTATGAAAACAAAATATAATTTCTCTTATTTAAATAAAGAATATTTAAAAAGAAATCTATTTATTATTTTCAAAAGTAAAATTTAAATAAAATTAAATGTGAACCTTTTATCTTAGACTAATAAAGTTAAATAATTAAAAACTAAAGGAAAACTTTGAGCATAGGAAATAAAGCAGACTTCCTTATTGAACTATTAAAGTAGAAAGATTCTATTCCTTTTATGTCTTTAAAAAAAAGATTGGAAGATATTTCAAAAAATGATATCACATATGGTGGAGTGGAAATTTGAGTTTACATTGATTTGAGTTGGAAAAAACTTTTAGACAAAGGTAAGAAATTCAAGTAGCACTCAAAAAACTGGAATTAGAGAGAAGAAAGAACATAAGGAGCACTTATAAGAGAATGATTATGAAGAAGCTACATTGACACACACATTACTTGACATTTACCTCATTATATTATAAAAAATATCAAAAATCTCTTGAGGTTTCCAGATCATAAAGATTTTTGCTACCATGTAATGGTTACTAGGTAAATAAGAGGGTAGAAATTCAGAAAATTTAATAATAAACCTTTTCAAACTTATATAATTTGTATTAAAAAAATCAAAGTTTAAATTAGATTTAAAACAAATTAATTTTTTTTTTTAATAATATAAATCTTATATAAAGAAAATCACCCAAAATTCAAAGAGGACCATAATGTTTTAGAGAGCAGCAATGTCTATTAAGAATAGAATAGAATGCACCTTTATATTTTAATGATAGATATAAGCCATCTGATAAAGAAAATATGAAAAGCTAAGTCAATATGAAAATGAGCAGCAATACTAATAGAAAACGTGTCTTTATGATTGCTTTGATAGGCACAGGAAATAAGTAACAATGTAAAATATTGTAATGTTTTAGTTGTTTAGGCTAACGTTACAAAGAATAATAATGATAAATTGAGTAGCCAAAAAGGATCAGTAAAATGTCTGCTTCTGTAGTCTTGACAGACAAACAAGCTTGTCTGGCCAAACACATGGCAGATGTTACAACTACATATAATGATGGGAAATGAATATTAAAAAATCCTATGCAAAAAAGAGAATAATGGAGACTCATGACAACCAATTCAAATCTACTATAAGGAACTACCTTGCACTCCAAAATTCAATGGCCTAAAAAAAGTGTCAAACATGTGCTAGAAGAAGCCAAACTAGTTTTAAGTAACTCCCAAAATTTGTCCTACTATAAAATTTTTGAATCAGTAGATAATGAAGAAGAACCTGAACAGACAATAATAGAAATTTGAAAATCCATTCGAATTTCAGATGGGTATGCAAAATTCCCGAGACTATTAAAATGGTTGGTTTTAGATGGGCATTTCAACAGTCATTCTTAGACTTAAAAAATTGAAATAGAAGGCACTGAAGGACAAAATGAAATTTTAATTGATATAAAATGGTGCTACATAGTAGGTTCAACCAAATGTATTGATAAAATAGTGGTTAAACATGTTGTACAGGAAGGGCATGTTCAATAATAACCCACCAAATAGGTATGATGATTTTGACTTCTAAAAAAACTATAAATACCCATGATCATTGTATGAAAACCCTAATCACACATTGTTGGACGCTCCTTGTAGAAAGTGTTAAAAGGTAAGAGATAGAGCATATATGTATTCAACAAAGCATAAATTTACATTAAAACCCAATTTGATGTGAATAAAATCTTACACACACATGGGTTCAAAGAAAAATGCATTCCAACCCAATTCCAAACCCTAAGCACACATTGCTAGACACATTTAACATAGCATTGTTCTCATTAGATTAAGATCTCAAATCGAGCATCTCATGAGAGGATTTAATATTAAAAGCTCATGTAAGCTCTAGAGACACGGTATTAATAGAGAAACACTCATAAAGATTAGGAAAAATGAAAAAACTAAAAAACTAAAGATAAAACCCTACTAACATTTCTAGATCTATTATAGAAAAGCATAAGAAACAACATCACAACTCATCAACAAATCTGCCTCCCACCTTGGTTTCAACCGTCAATAGAGCAAGAAAAATGGCCTCAAAGCCTGCTAATGGCTAAACATCAAAGGAAACCAACAAGGTTGAGCTTCGAAAAAAAATACAGACTACAAAAAAAACTTACGTCAAATACACAAAGAAATTAAATGAGTACTAAATTCAATCAAATACTAGAGAAATGCAGTAAAAAAAATGCAAACAAAGAAGGGCTAAGATTAGATAGTTGAATATGAGAGACATATCAAACATAAGTAAACAAGGAAACTTCTAAAAAATAGAGAGATATGATTTCAAAATAAAAGGAAAGTTCTAAACAAAAGGAAAGTAAGAGCACTAAAGAAACTTTCCAGGCCTTCAAAAGAAAATTGGTATTAAATATTATTTTTAAAATTAGAGAAAATAGAATATTTTCAAAGATAAAAATAATAATTTTAATCATAAGTCAAAAACTAATAATAGAATCTTAGAAAATTTCTAAAACGAATATATATAGAAAGAAAGAAATATATATATTTTAAAAAGGTTATAGATAAGAGAAAATTAAAAATAATTATGAATGACTATAATGTAAGCTATAAATATCATTAATTATTATTATTATTTAAGTGTTCCCTCCAATAAAATGTTAGGGAATCATAATATAATTTTTATTTTAGATATTTTAAAAAATGAACATTTTTAAATAGAGTTACCTAGGTTGAAATATGGTGAGCTCCAATCCATCATCCCAAAACTCAAAACAAGGATTACTTTGCTCTGATACCATGTTATAAATAATAAAATCAAAATGAACTAAAAATAAAGAACCATAAATTAATCCAAGAGAATTTGTGATGAACATAATAACCATACTTTATATGACCTTTCCAAGATCAACACAAAAGAGGAGACAAGGATTTTGAAAGGGGAAAGCAATGAAAACCCCTTGTGAATTATATGAATAAGGAAAATTCTTAAAGAATGATGAGAGAGATAATGAGATAATGTGGAGTCAAAATACTCATTACATGAATTGGGTATGTGCAGGATTATGGTGTGCCAAAAAGTGGCGATCTAAAAAATATGTAGTTTTGAAATGCCTCAAACTATTTCAAAATTTATTCCAACTTTTTTTGCACCCACCCTAATACTAAATGAAAACAATTAATATATTTATAAAGTCTACTATATCTTTTGATACCAACCAAATATGCTCAACTTTTAAAAATCCTAAAAAATGTTTTTGACATGTTTTTATGTGAGTTTTACTTCAAACATGTAGTTGACAACTTTTTTTCACCAAAATTTAATGAAATGAAAAGGGTTTCTTAAGAGTGTTCTTATCTTTCCATAAATGTAACATTTTTTAAATTATGAATTTTGTAAGTAATTATTACTTATTTTCTAATGGAGTTATGTATAAAGTGTTGATTGACACACTACTTGAAAAACAACTATAACTTTCAAATGGTACAACATTTTTTAAATCCAAAAGATGCATCACATTCTATGTTTTTCTACTATGAGAAAAAAAAATTAAATTTTTTTTTTCTGTAGAGTTTTGAATTAGTTAAGGTGGTTAGACACGAGAGTTTTTCAATTCCAAAAATACTAAAGTCAAAAATCAATTATTTATTATTTATTTAGAATAAAAATACCCCAAAACATGTGTCACATCCAAGCATGAGTCTACTACTTATATCTAGAATATTATTAAAAAATATTATCATTTGATTTTGATTAAGGTGGTCAGACATATGTCTACTTCTTATTTTTGTTTTAAATTTTTTGTAATATTGCATTAAAATTCAAAATTTTGACCAATCAATTTTTATTTTTTTGAGATAGGTCCTAGTAGTTTAGAAACTAGATTCAATTTTCTAGGGATTCTTTTCTCTCAACTTTTTGATATAAAGTTAATAACAAGTAAAAAATTGTATTTCAAGTTAAAATAACTCCTATTTTCTAATCTTTTATTACCACTTAAGAGCATAGTTTGGTTGACCATGATCCTACACATACCCAACTACATAGTGATTGTGTTTATAATGTGAGAGAAGCATCCCTTATAAAGAGATGAGAGAAGGAGTTATGTGTAACTCCTATGTGAATGATTGTCACATTCATAAGTGTGTGCATAACAAGTGTCATAATCCTCTTAAGCAAGAATAAATTATTTTCCTTAATAAAGGAATTACAAAAAAGACTTGTCCTCACATGTGGACTAGAGGACAAACAACATAAGGGATACCTTGGTTTATCCCATTTAATAAATACAACCAAAGAAAGATTACCAATTCTAACAAATTTACATCTAACTAGTTTTCTATATATTTAATAATTTTTTTCTATTGTTTTCTAAAGATTCAAAAGTTTCTAATTGTTGCAGTATTTTCTAAATTTTCTAACATTTTCAAAAAGTTCTAATGTTTTCTAAATTTTCTAATATTTTATAAAGTTTCAAAATTTTCTAGCTGTTAAAAACTAATTGAATCTAAAAATTCTATATAATTTTCTACTATTTTCTGTAAATAATATTTTACAATTTCTCTAATAATTTCTAGGTTTTACTAAATTTCAATACATTTTCTAAACTTTATCTAATATTACAGTACTTAAAAATATAAACATATAATAATATAAAATAATTGAACTCTTTAAAACAATCTACATTAAAAACTATGCTTCTACCTAAGAAAACATAAAATAAAACTTAAAACATATTAAAAAATTAGGTGGAATTGCTGACATTCCTGATCCAGCCAAATTTCTCCTATAGCTCTTCCTATTCTATAGTTCCTAAAAACTCGTATGATGAAAATGATATGCGGATTTTATCTTTTAGTGAGTTATATATTTTTTATGTTTTTGGCTAGAAGGGAGTTGTCCATTTTGGCTAAACCCATGTGAAGTTGTCCACACCACTTGGTGCAAAGTCAGTGCCACATCATTTTGGCTAGATTTGGTCCCCCCATAACCCATTTGGTCTAATCCAGTCATGCTGAAACCCAAAAGTTAGCCCCAAAGGTGACAAAGATCTATACTTTCACCCATTGAACTTGACTTTATCTCCTTAGTGTGGTGGGAGTGGGCCATTTATGTTCCACGAGGTTAGGTGGTAATGCATTTTTCTTATACCATTGAGATCTAGCTATTGGATGTTGTTGTTCAATGTGTTTGAGAAGATGTTCCTTTCTATCTGATCCTGTATTTCTATGATGGATGGTTATACTCTAAGTGTATTGTATTTAATTTCATAGATCTTAAGAGATGATGTAATCTATTTTATGGTGCATATTCTTTCAGCCTCTCATACATTCAACCTTGTATAATGGATGATTGTCAATTCTATTTATTGCCAAGTGGCATCCTATAATTTTATATTATCTAAATAGATTTTAAATTCTAGTTATTCTTTAATGTGGATTTTTTATATATTATATTTAGTATTTATTAAATTTAAATGTGATTCAATGCCATGGGACACTTTAGAGATGTAATTTATTTATGATGATTTATTGTTGCGTATGTGAGCTAATGCTTCCACTATTTTATCTCTTGTTATTATTTCTTCCACTGTATTATCTCTTATTATTTTTTATCTTTAAAAAAAAAAACAATATTTGGAAAACTTGGTGAAACTTTAGGTCAACTCTTTTGGGTTCCCTAGCGGGGCATTACATTATACTTCTTGGAAACTATAAGAATGTTGCTTACACTACATTAATATGCATAAAATCTTATGAGAAGAGATAAATATATGATTATATACTTGGAATACTATTTAATAGAGATTGAGTTTCATTTATAGTAGAGAGAAGATAAAGTGTACTTGTTGCACACAAATCTATTACTGCTCAAAGTTTTTCTTGCTTACTCTTCCTCATTGCCAAGATGGGTATCTTTTGAGTCAGAAAAGATTCTAGGGAAGTTTTATAGAATCATGGTAGGGTGGTAAAGCACTCCCATAATATTTTCACTCTCTTATGTTATTGGATAGATTCTCGAAGCTTTGCCAACATGGATTACATGTTCATTGAAACATAATGGAATCATATCGAGTAGTTTATGGTCTCTTTCAAACTTTGTCTTAATCTCTTATATTCATACTTTTACAAATATATATATATATATATATATATATATATATATATTCCTTTAAATTTAATGGTAATTAAAAACTATTATTGACTAGTCAAAATTCATATGTCCTTGACTCTCTTTGATTTTTCTACATTTCATGGGATTTTCTCACATGGCTCATGTTCCATAGGGGTAGTATTTACATGATGACATGTGTTGTAGTGCAAGGTAGGAGAATCCCAAAAGTAAATGTCCTTGCCTCCAACTAATAACCACACAACTGAAAAGAAACAAAAATGCAAGATCTTATACCAAATTACAACTCTTTATTCATAAAAAAAATTTTATTACATGCAATGTGCCAAGCTATAAGGACTTCTTAGTTACGACCAAATACAAAGAAAGTAATATTTCTACAAGATATCTTAAGATCTAATCCAAACCCTAGCTAGTCCAAATCCACTATGGTAGAAATATCCAAGGAATATCCAAACTAGTACTCGCAAGCCCACAAAGCAATCTCCTTATTTCAAGCCTTAGCTACTAGCTCTTCTCAAAATTTTCTCCTCTACCACATCCTCTTCTCCAAAATGGATAAATAATAACTAAAGACTTCATCGTACCCCCTACTTATACCCAACTAAGCCACAAGTCATCCCAACAAGCTACAAATTAAATATCTCTTACATTAAATACTCGAAGAGCCACAAGTTGGACTCCAAAATAAATTAAATACAAAATGCCTTAAAAGGCATACAACACTTATTAAATAAATAAAAAATAATTAACCAAGACCCAAATAGGTCCACAAAACCCCCACCAAAATCCCTTCAAAATGCAGGATAGAAAACTACCCCAGGATGCTCCTGCATCAAACTCCCTAGTTACGAAAGAAAAGTGTGTCCCACACTTTGATGGCCAATAAAAAAAAAATCCACAACGATCTTCATCTTCACCAAAGGCTTCCACTCCAACAAGATTAAGAAATCCAACATGAAAATCATCCACATCTAGATCACTCTATCAAACACTAGAATTTCAACCATTCAATCCACATGCTCACTCCTAGGAACAAACTGAACATTATCCTTCATTAGCAAAACATCATCTACATCGACAACTAGTGAAAGCACATCAACAACAAAAAATTCCATATCAAAAAAAATATTTAACTCCTCAGCAACATATGCCAAACTCTCAACACCAACCATCTCATTACTCACAACAAGATGCTCTACAACATACATCTCACCACCAACAACAACCAAATCATCCACGACCAAATGCTCTACAATCTCCATTTTAGACTCAACAAATTAATCATGAAAACCAATCTCCATCCCAACATCAAAAAGATTAGGAATATCCTCACCAACACCCTCTAGTTTCTCTAGAGGTTTTCTATTAGACTCTACAAATTAATCAACAAAACCAACCTCTTCCACCTTGACTTTGTGATGCCATCTTCTCTCTTGAACAAGTCTTCTAATGAACCAAACAACTCTCTTTCAGATTGGTAGACTCCAACTCCAATAGCATACAACTTTCTTCTTTGGTTTCTCAACTCTTTTCCAAAAAGTAGAATCCACAAAAATTTCCACCCAAGCTATTGTCTCATTAATCCTCCTCTCTATATCACAGAGCTTCACAATTATCCCAAAGTCAAATTCTCTTAGAGCCATCTTCCAAGATCTTCACAAACCCTCTGCAACAAATTACCAATAGATCTATCTTCTCAAACATGATCAACCATCCATCTTAAAAACCATAGATCCATCTGCATATCCTCCAAGGTCCTAGAACAAACTACCTCAACTTTGATGCTTGGCCTACACACTTAGGAACAACCTTTTCTTTAATACCACTTGTTGCAGTGCAAGGTAGGAGAATCCCCAAAGGAGATTTCCTCATCCCCAACTAATAACCATATAGCAGAAGATTAAAAATAATGCAAGATCTTATACCAAATAACAACTTCTTTTTCATTAAAATAACTAATTACATGCAATGTGTCAAGTTGTAAGATCTTCATGGTTATGGCCAAATAAAAAGAAAGTAATAGTTTTGCAAGATCTCTCAAGATCCAATCTAAACCCTAGCTAATCTAGATCCACACTCTAGTATAAATATCCAAGGAAGATGCAAACTATTACTCACAAGCCCACCAAGCAATCTCCTTGTTTCCCAAGCCTAAGCTACTAGCTCTTCTTGAAATTTTCTCCTCTACCACATCCTCTTCTCCAAGATGGATGAACAATGACTAAAGACTTCACAATACCCCCTACTTATACCCAACTAAGCCACCAAGTCGGCCTAGCAAGCTACAAATTAAATATCACTTACATTAAATACTTAAAGAGCCACAATTCGGCCTCTAATAGAAAATTAAATACCAAATGCCTTCAAAAGCTTACAACACTTATTAAATACATCAAAAATAATTAACCAAGACTCAAATAGGTCTACGCAACTCCATCAAAATCCCTCCAACATGAGGGATAGACAAATACCCTAGGCTGCTCTTGCATTAACATGTGTGCAAGGTAAACCCTAGTGCTCCCAATAGAAAACAAGAAATGGGGAATTATCCTATGGATAGAATGTGAGTTAGTTGTAGACAACAGTATTTTGTGATAAAAATGTTATATAAGTGAAACAATTGTATAGTGATTTGGATCTCTCTGACATTGTTCAATTTATATTCAAAAATGCTACAAATGAGAAACTCCTTGCACCATCTATGGATAAATATTTTCTTTTTATTTTATTATGAATATACCTAGCCTAGAGAGAGAGAGAGAGAGAGAGAGAGAGAGAGAGAGAGAGAGAGAGAGAGAGTTTATTAAATATAATGGCTACACCATCTAACATCTCTTTAGATTTTGTATTGGAGTTTCTTCTCTATTTTATTTATAGTTTGTGAAGAACTTGTTCTCCATTCCAATTCATTTCACACTCCAAGGAAAAAGAAACATATAAAATGAGAAGCCTTATTAATTTATTTATTAACAAAACTACATATGGTTGGTAAATAGATTTTTCACTATAAAATTACCTTTATAAATGACCTTGTCTATCTTGTAAATAGTGACAACTATGTGAACAATTGGTGAGATTGCAACTGATCGCTATCAGATTACAACCTTCCTCTATATTTGACAAGGGAAGATCCCTCATATGATGGGTGTATTTGATTTTTCAACATGAAGATGCATTTTAAATTGAAGGTTAGAGAGAAAGCTATTGATGACGAATGCACCAAATGACTTCAAAGCTTTCTTAGATTAACGTAAACCGATAATAAAGACAATAAAAAACTATGCTTGAAAATGATCATTATCACCATTTTGATTCACTATTCAGGAACATTTACAGAATACCATGAAAACATTCAATGCAAATAGGCTCAACAATTTTATGCCTAAACAATTTAGATTTTACAAAAAGAACTCAAATGTGCTTTCCTTTATTTTCTTGCACAAGAACATAAGAGGAATTGTCACTTACAAAGATAAAAACTATACACACTTTCCAAAAATTGTGTTATCATTAAAATTCTTACACGAGTGTTCCCAAATTCTAAAGTCCAAAAAGTCCTCCCTATTTACATTGACAATGTCCTCTATTTGTAGGCTTTAGAAAATAACTACTTAGAAGCTATTTCTCTCGGGTTCAAAACCACCCAAAAAGTCAGAGTTCAAAAATTCATAATGCATATTTGGAAAGATATGTGTATCAATATGCAGACGTCTTCTCAGAAGCATGAGCTCACCACCTTCAAACTTTTTCAAACTAAAATTGATTGTTAACAAGCCTCTTTCTTTTTAAGATAAAATGTTCACAAGCAACATAGATGCTAATGGAAATAGATCTACATATCATCCTAGTATAAATATGAGGCAATGGAGCTTTTCATAGTCTTCTCATTGATGAAAAATTTCTCTTTAGATTATATCTTATTAAAGTTTTCCCAATCCAATGATGTAGATTGTAAGCACTCGTGACTTGGACTATCAATTTTTATATTACAGTTTAAATAAGAAACAAGGCCCATGTATCCATTCATTTATTAGATGATAATTCTTTTGGAGATGCATCTTGTCCCTTGTTAAACAGTGCAAAGCAATTTGAGTAATTTTCATTTGAGCTTGAAATCCTTTAGCACATTTTCATAGAAAGCAATTGGAGGAAAAGCCTATTCGTTCAACCACGTTGTGTGTTCACAACCTATTTGAGGTAAGGATATTGGAACTTGGGAATTTTTAAGTCTCTTTAGAAGACATGTTATGCATATATCCATAATTATTATATCCTATGTGGTAGCATTGTTTTAGACAACTCCCATGCTTCTTCTATTGGAATTACCCAATTTTCTCAAGCATTTGTTTAAACAATTGATTGGTATGATTTAACAATCCACATTTTTCATGCTGCTTCAATATATATATATATATACAGAGAGAGAGAGAGAGAGAGAGAGAGAGAGAGAGTGAGAGAGAGAGAGAGAGGAGTTGAGTTTTAGTACACACACAGAGAGAAAAGTTCATAGTGAGAGAAGGTCTTAGTATGGAGAGAGAGAATGATTTTGCATTTTGCATTTACTCATTCTCGAACTAAACTTTCTTTTAACTTCTTGGGTAAATTATCAAGGTTACACATATAAATCAAATCATAAGTAAACAGAACTTAGTCATTACAACCACTAATTCAATCCAATCGAACAAGTAGAGATTAAGGTGAAAGAAAGAGAAATTGATTTTGATGAAAAAATGAAATGGGAATTCATTGTTTATGCCACCCTATTGGTTGTTATCCCTTTTAACAATGCCAATTTCCACTAGAGAATAGGAAGACCGAGTCTAGAAGATGAAAGCATATTAAAACCAAAATTCCAAAGGTAATGGCAAGCCTATGGTTAAGTTGACTATCATTCAATATTTATGGGGGTAGCATTGGAAATTTGACCAACACTATTAAGTCTTGTGAGTCATATTAGCATCCTGAAATTTTTTTCTTATTATCTAGTTTGTTCTCGAAGTCCTCATCCATTGAAGTGTCTTGTGCTTGGCTAGTTTCCTTTTTCTCTAATAAAATCCACAAAATATATACAAAGTTTTCCTCTAATATTTACTATGAATTAATTATTTAAATTTAATTTAACTAAAAATTATTTACTATGAGTTGATTATTTGAATTTAATTTACTTTATATATTAATTATTTAAATTTAATTTAACTATATATTAGTAAGAAGCCCATTAAACCCACTAGTTATAATTGTGGAAATATTTGTCATACATTACATGTTTGTAGAAGTAGATGATTGAATGTTTGAAGAGGTATACCATGTAATGATCATTGTTACAACTGTAATAAGTATGGTCATAAAGCTTAAAGCTTATGAGTATAGATGTAAGATCATATGTAGGAATATTTTTTGGCTACTATTAATCATATAATCATGAATATTTTTTAGTTCAATTGCTGACAAAAATCATATTCAATATTTTTTAGTATTATTTATTTATTATTTATTATTATTTGTTAAAATTAATTATTATTATTATTATATATATGAAAATCAAGTTCAAATGCAAGATCTCTAAGATAATAGGCTGACAATTTATTGTTGTATTATAGACTCTTCCAATTATAGTATAATTTAAAATTTATTTTATTATTAAATTAATATATATTTTGTAAATATATGCATAACTGAAGAAAATGCACAAATCTTCTTAATTTGAAGTTTGATTTTAATTAATTTGATAGGCTTCTGAACACTGAGTTGAATTGTTCGTACTTTTGGGCAGTCTTACGTCGATAAACAGGAACGTCATGTCGCTAAATATAGAAATCGGTAATATCCAAATCATTGCCTAGTGACAGAATCATCCCTACAAGATTAAGTAGTGTATTGAGTTCCTGGGAGATCCATGATGGCAGTGGTGTAGAGCAAAAGGATGACTTGGTAGCCATCCAGTTCAATGGTTGTACAGGCTGCTCCACGAGCTGTTCGGCCAATAAATTCACATCAACCGAGCTCAAGTATTATTCATGGAATTTCCATCTGCAGACTTGAATTCAGAGTTTTTCTCAAACAACAGAATTAAATCCCACGTACATAAATTCATTAAGGACACATGCTGCCATCCACTATGATTTCAATGTGTGAGCTTCCTAGTGATAAAAAAAATAGAACTGAATCTTTAAAAAAAAGTGGTGACAGCAGATCGCAGAAATAATCTAAGTATATATATATATATATATATATATATATATATTCAACAAAGAACTATTACAATAGATATATTCTATGTATCTGATTGCGCACAGAAACATATTACATAACCTCTATAAATAGAGGACTTCCAGCAAGCGTCTGGAATGAAGGCGTGGACAAAAGCTCTGTAGTTTAGTTGAATTAGTTTAGTGATGTGGCGACGGAGGTATTTCAATACCTAGCACATGGAGGAAGCCCACAAAAAGGTCGCTGAAGTTGCTAAAAGCATCCCAGATGCCGTCAAATCCATGGCAGATACCGCCAAGGAGCGCGTTGAGGGCTTTTAGAATGAACGCCGTCTTAAGCGGTGGTTTCAGATGCCACTAGTGAAAGACTAGGGAATTTTACCTACAAGACCCGAGGACCCTGCAGAGTCATCTGAGCGACATGAGCATTTCATGGTAATAATAGAATAATCATGGACATGATATTTTAGGTAGGATCTTTCCATGTATTTTTCAAAGGATTTGGCCCAGGGACGTATGTGATGATCTACCATCTTTTGTTTTTCACTTACTTTATCAGAATTTGCAAAACCTTATTTAGTTTACATAACACACACTTTTCCTTTATAATTTATGATAAATACATATTATCCCCACTTCATTTTAGAGAAAATAGATGTTGTCCATATAAAATAGGACAAGGCTATCCTCCTACAAATTGTTCTACGAACTAATTTCTTTTTTTTAAATCAAAATTTAACTATGCTTTCGTGAATCTGGAAAAAGTCATATTTGACTTTTTTTCAATTATTTTTGAAGCATTTTGTGAGATTAGCCAGTACCTATAAATATGATATCTTATTTAAATTTTATCTAGAATTCACTATTTTAGAACAAGAATTTATGGAGCGTGAATCAATACCACCAATCTATGAGTGCTAAGTAAATGATTGTCAATTCTACTTAATTTTTTTTACATATGATTTACTTTCATCACTAGAAAATACTCACATTCCTCTTAGGTTATTAGAAAATGCATAAAGTTTACTTAATTTGTAGGAAGATGTAAATTTTTTGCTTAATTTATGGAGAGGATTGAAAGTTGGCTTTAATTTCAACTGCATATACGATCTACTTAGATTTATAAGAAAGTGGCTGAAGAAATTTTTTATTTCACTCATAATTTTATGTTTTTTTTAGAATACATGATAAGTGCAATATTTTTATTGATAACTAAAAGCTATGACTGTAAGGAAGCAAAGGTGTGCGGAATTGCTTCCTACACTAATCTTTGAGAGGACAATTATGAAAATACCACTAACTATTGCAGAGATCTCAAGAAATGCATAATAACATAATCAAAATAACAATGAACTCATAACACAATGATTCTCATGGCGAAACCCTTCCGAGAGAAAAACCCCACTCTCCAAAACACACAATGTATTATCAAATCTAGAAGATTGCAATACACTTGCAATGCAAGTTCTTACAGGAGTGCATCACCACAACTCAAACTTGGACTTGGACTCAGAGAGACTTCTCCTAGCACCACTCTTCCAAATTGAACTTGATGATTCAAACACCTCTCCAAGCCCTCCATTTATAGTGATTTGCCAGTTGGAAACCATTTACGGTTTTACAAAACCATGAGTCAAAATCATGAGCCAAAACCATGAGCCAAAAAAAATCATACACCTTTTTCCAATTCATAGACATGTGGAAAACTACTACAAACAAATTCTAGATTTTTCTAAAAATTTCTAGAGTTTTCCGACAACAATTTTTTTGAGTTTTTTGGAAAAACAACTTGCAAGGTTGAGACACAAATCTCAACATTCTCCTAGTTGTCAAACACCTTGCATGAGTTAGGGGATTTAAAGTGTCATGGACTTAATTGCTAGGGGTCGAGAGGCCCATAGACTCTAAACACCATCTAAACTTCTTTGTGTTTACAAGCTTAGTTAACACATCAACAACATTCACCAAAGTCTCTACCTTTTCCAACTTCACCTTGCCGTCCTTGACCATATCTCTCACAAAATGATATTGTATATCAATGTGCTTGGTCCTAGTATGAAATGTCAAATTCTTTGCTAGACAGATTGCACTTTGACTGTCACTATAAATTGCCACTATACCCTATTTGAATTCTATATCTAAACACAATCTCTTTAGCCAGATAACTTCCTTTGCTTCATGAGTAGTTACCATATACTCCACCTCTATAGTGGACAAAGCAACCAAAGCTTGTTGCTTGCTTCTCCAATTGATTACACCACCAAATAATGTAAACACATATTCACTAGTGGATCTTCTTCTATCAACATCACTGGACCAGTCTGAATCCACATAGCCTCGAATATTCAGGGAATGCTCATATCCTATTCCATGAAAATATATAGATTACTATGAGGTACTTTGCAAGTATCTAAAAACTCTTTTTACTACATCCCAATGTGCTCTTCCTAGATTAGACATATAATGGGAAAGTACTCCCATTGCTTGTGTAATGTCTGGTCTTGTACAAACCATAGCATACATCAAAATTCCAACAACACTCTGATACAGTACTTGACTCATCTCATCCATCTCCAATGGGGATGTAGGACACTATGAGCTAAAAAAAGTTGTGTTCCCATAGTAACAAGAACACTCAATGGTTTGGAATCCTGCATATTGAATCCTCTTATAATAGTATCAACATACTTACTCTAAACTAGCCAAAGCTTTTTGTTTTTCCTATCTCTTATAATCTCTATTCCTAGAATGTACCTTGCTGCACCAAGATCTTTCATTTCAAACTTTGTTGAGAGCTGAGATTTTAATTCTATAATCAAAACTTTTCCTTTTCCCATAAACAACTTATCATCAATATATAAGGAAATAACTAGGAAACTATCACCATCAAATTTGTATTACATATAGTGATCAGATTTGGATTGCACAAATCCCAAACTCAATACATATGTATCAAACTTCTGGTACCACATCCTAGGACTTTGTTTTAGACCATACAAGCATTTCTTCAATTTATAGACCAAATGACTTTTACCTTTCACCACAAAGTGCTTTGGCTATTTCATATAAATTTCTTCCTCCAAATCTCCATGAAGGAAAGTTGTTTTCACATCCATCTCCTCAACTTCTATATCACAAGCTGCTACAATAGAGAGTAAAAATCAAATGAATGTCATTTTTTCTATAGGAGAAAAAATTTCACCATAATCAATTCCTGCAACCTAGGAGTAACCTTTCACAACCAAACGTGTTTTATACTTCTCAATGCTTCCATCTGAACCCATCTTTCTTTTGAACACCCACTTACAACCAACATATTTCCATCCTTTAGGCAATGGTACAAGGTCCCATGTGTCATTCCTCTTAAGAGTTTCCATCTCCTTCTTCCATGGCTATATTCCAAGGCTCTGAATCATTCATACCAAGAGCCTCTTCTATAGATTTTAGTTCATCAATATTCGTAGTCAAAGTAAATATACACCTCCAATCATCAGTAGAATATCCATACCTTTCTAGTGCTTTCCTCTATCTACAACACCTTTGAATAGGATTAGGTTTAGGTTCATGATTAGGTTCTCCCTCTTCCTCTGATAATTCAGAACTCGTAGAGATCTCTTCAATAACTTCTTTTTTTAAGGGCCTTGATTCAACTTTGTTAGGTGTAGCAAGAAGTTGAATCACATCTTTCTTTTCTTGTATCTACTCTAGTTGCACTATAACAGAAGAAGGCTCAATTTCTCTAAAAATAACACTTCTAGAGTAAAATACCTTTTGTACAATGGGATCCCAAAGGTTATATCCTTTCATACCATAACTATATTCATTGAAGATACACTTGATAGATTTTTTGTCTAATTTTGTCCACTTCTCCTTTGGCACATGAGCATATGCCTCACAACCAAAAACTCTTAGATGTCTAAGTGAAGGCTTCTGGCCTGACCACACTTCCATTGGTGCCTATCAACAAGAGTTGATGTAGGAGACCTATTTATTAGGTAGCAACTAGTGGCTACAGCTTCCACCCAACTTTTGTTCTAGTCCAACTCCCCACAGCATACTCCTAGCCTTCTCCATCAAGATCATGTTCATTCTTTCTGAAACTCCATTCTACTATGGAGAATACAGAGTTGTGTTTTCTCTCTTAATACCAAAATCTTTAAAAAATGTGTCAAAATCATTGGACCAATATTCATTTCCATTATTAGTTCTCAAATACTTTATCTTCTTTCTATTTTGCAACTCTACCATTGCTTTAAATTCTTTGAAACAACTAAAAGCTTCAACATTACTTCTAAGAAAATAAACCCATGTTCTTCTACTTAAGTCATCAATGAAAGAAACATAATAAAATGATCTACCAATAGAAGGAACATCAACTGGACAAAATACATCTGAATGGATTAGATCCAATATGCATGAGGACTTATGAGAACTTGAGTAAAACTAAATGTAATTTTTTTTACCATAGATACAATGCTCACAAAAATCTAAATCAAGATTGTAGTCATTCAAGCCATCAACAAGGTTTTTGTTCGTTAAGGTTTGTAGACCTTTCTCACCTATGTGGTCAAGTCTCTAGTGCCATAACATAGTCTTTTATGCAGGTAACTTTGATTCAGTAGATAGAGCACCCTTGGGTACCCAGAAACCATGATCATCTGTTGAAAGAGAAACCTTCTCCTTCTCCAACAAATTAGTCTTCTTCAAAATCTTATCTAAAGTGCTATTGCACTCAACCATGCATGCATCAAGCTAGTACAATGCACCCAATCTACTTCCTCTTGCTATTACCATAGCACCTCTAACCATTTTCACACCTACTTTAGAAAACTGTACATGCATAGCTGCATCTATTAGTTTGCTAATAGATAACAAATTCCTTGCTAGTTCTAGGAGATGCAAGACCGCATCAAACTTTCTAATTCTACAATCAAAATTTTTTACACAAATACTTCCATGACCAAAAATTTCAAGAATTGTATTATCACCAAATACACATTATCACCATCAAAATTTTCTTATTTACTAAACTAATCTCTATTAGGAGTCATGTGAAAAGATGCACCTGAGTCAATCAACCATGCATTGTCACCTACATGAGTGGCCAAGGCTGTAATGAAAGCATCTCCATCTTCCTTCTCAGAATTAGAACTAGAATCTGGCTTCTTCTTTTTCTTTTCCTCTTTGTAGTCCTTTTAGAAGTGTCCAAGTTTGCTATAATTCCATCAGATTTCCTTGGATTTATCATGAGATTTTGATCTCTCCTTATTCTTGGACTTAGAACAGCCATGCTACTTCTCATTCTTGACTCTTTCCTTTGATCTTCCTCAAGCACTCAAAGCCTCTTTAGCATTTAGAAATACATTCCTTCTCATCTCTTCAAAAAGTAGAGAACCAACAACATCCTCCATCTTCAAGATGATTAAAGTGCTCCCTATGACAATGACAAGACTGTCCCATGAGTTTGGCAACAAACATAGCAATATTTGGCACCTTTCTTCTTCTTCCATTCACACCCCAATTGAGGTCAACTGAGTCACCAACATATTAAAATTTTCAAGATGATCAAAAATCTATCCACCTTCTTCCATTCTCAAGGAATACAACTTCTTCCTCAAGAAAATCTTGTTGACAAGTAATTTCACTTGATAGATCTCACTTAGCTTTTTCTAAAGCTTCTTCATGGTAGATTCTTCATGGACATTAATCAGTATAGAGTTTGCAAGACATAATCTAATGAGACTTTTAGTTTTTCTATCTCCCACATCATACTCTATAGCTAAAGTTGGATCTATGGGCCTCAGCTTCTTTTCATTGACTGTATCCCATAGATCACAATCAACCAATATATATTCCATCTTCAACTTCCACATTTCAAAGTTTGTGCCAAAAAACTTCTCTACATTAATCCTCCCTAATGTGCTTGCCATCTTTACAATCTTGCAATACAGAAATAAAAACCTCTGCACAAGCTCCCACTCAAACCTTGATTAGCTCAAAAAACCCTATACCCAACAAACAAAACCAAAATTGGCTAGGCTTTGATACCACTTGTAAGGAAGCAAAGGTGCACAAAATTGCTTCCTACACTAATCTTTGAGATGATAATTATGCAAATACGACTAACTATTACAAAGATCTCAATAAATTCATAATAACATAATAAAAATAATAATGAACTCATAACACAATGATTACCATGGGGAAACCTTCTAAGAGAAAAATGCGACCCTCCAAAACTAGCACAATGTATTATCAAATCTGAAAGATTGCAATATAATTGCAATGCAAGTTCTTATAGGAGTGCATCACCACAACTTGAACTCAGACTCATACTCAAAGAGACTCCTTCTAGCACCAATCTTGCAAATTGAACTTGATGATTCAAACACCTCCCCAAGCCCTTCTTTAATAGTGATTTGCCACTTGGAAACCATTTGAAGTTTTACAAAACCATGAGTCAAAACCATGAGCCAAAACCATGAGCCAAAACAACTCGTACACCTTTTTCCAACTCATAAACATGTGGAAAACTTCTACAAAAAAACTTCTAGAATTTTCTAAAAATTTCTAGAGTTTTTAGGCTACAATTTTCTAGAGTTTTCCAGAAAAAGAACTTGCAAGGTTGAGACACAAACCTCAAAAATGAACACAAATAATCAAAAGGCAAATTGAAATGACAAATGAAACAATGAACAAGAAAAAAGCTACATTTAGGACTATTATTGATAAATTTTGGGTTGAAGGAGTTAGAGATAATATTAGATAACTTTGAGCTCAGCCTGAGGATTACCAATATTAAAGAAAAGCTAGTTTGTTATCTCAACTTGCTTGCACTTTCCATATTAAAATTAATGTGATAGGTGAGTGGAAATCATCCTCTTCAGTTATTTTTAACTTAGCTTTCATATTGATGATAGTCCTACAACTAGGTTGGTTCGTTGCAATTGGATTCCATTATATACAAAGCATTATGCATATCAAATAGCTCAATGGTTGAGTTGCATGTCCCAAAAAGTTGAATCCCAGAAACAATTAAGAGCTATTTGATTTTATTACCAATATGGGCTTTAAGAATTAAATTTTATTATGAGTAGTTTCATAATAATATAATTTTAAAATTATGATATGTTTATATTTAGATGATATGTTTATATTTAGATGATAAATATATAAAAAGAAAATTATTAGAAAATAATGTTAATTATGGATAATAGACTGAATGTTTATATACTCAAAATACATAGTACAAAGAAAAATTGATCTAATATATTCAAATATATTTTGTCCAAAATATTCTATAAACAATAAAAATGAAATAAGACACAAAATTAATATGCGAATATAATATAATTATAACTATATATTTTTATTTAACACAATTATATTTAAAATGATTATATAAATTTGACTTCATAGAATAAAAATTTACATTCAAAATATATAATACAAAAAAATATAAAATTGGATTATTTATATGATAATAATTAACCAAGTCATTTAGTCTCTAGGTTTTTCTTCATTTTTATTAATAGTTTAATAAAATTAATTTTAAAAACTGATAACTATTACATAAAATATTTATTAATTCTTTATGTGTTTAAAACTAATATAAAAGTATAATATTTTAATTGTTTAATGTTGTATATGTGTAGGAAGATGAGGATGGGGGGAGAGAGAGAGAGAGAGAGAGAGAGAGAGAGAGAGAGAGAGAGAGAGAGAGAGAGAGAGAGAGAGATGGGGAGAGGGAGTGAGGAAGATAAAGAAGTATTTTGGACAAAGAGAGGTAAATAAAAAGGTAAAGATAGAGAGATATTGAGATTTTAAAAAGGAAAGATCGGTAGGAGGAGGTAAAGAGTAAAAAACATATAGTAATATGGAGAGAAAGAGGTAGAGATGACAACATAGAGCCAATTTTGAATTATTGATTTTGAAATATTATGTTGGTAGTTTCATGTAGAAAATGATAGTTAGAGGAATAAAGAGTAATAGGGAGATGAGATAGTGAGTAAAATGAATAAGAGAATGATAGAATGGAGATATAGATGTGAAAAGGTTGATCGAGATAAAAATAGGAAGGGACAGAGAGAGAGAGAGAGAGAGAGAGAGAGAGAGAGAGAGAGAGAGAGAGAGAGAGAGAGAGAGAGAGAGAGAGAGAGAGAGAGAGAGAGAGAGAGAGAGAGAGAGAGAGAGAGGATGGGGAGATGAAGAGATAGAATGATAAAGATTATGAGGTATATGAAAGCTGTAATTTGTTTATATGTTCCACTTGAAATGATGGGGACTCTTTGCATGTTTAAAATGGGTTCAGGCCTATTATTTTGGCACTAAATTTTTTTTAAAATCTTATGAGAGCATATTAAAAAATTATTTTTGTTTCATTGTCCTTACCATGTTCTTAATTGGATGTAGCTGATGGGTTAAAATATTGATATTTGTGAAGATCTAAAATAAAAGATCTTATGCTATACTATAAATCAAAGAAAAAAATAGAGCATAAACAATGGACAACGGATTTTATTGAATGTATATTTTTGAATTTAAAGAGTACATTATACATAAATACTAAAAAAATTAAACTTGAATGCTAATCAAGGAAGATAGTGAAAACTACAATTAAAAATTCTAAACAATAACATGCAAAGAGATTGCATCATAGTAACATTTTTCCATTCTATGCAAACTAATTAAAAAATAATTTGAAATGATGCCTACAAAGCTAACTGTAACATACAATTTTATCAAGCATTTAATTAATAAAATAATATAAATTAATGCATTGAAATGTATCATCATTGCAGGTGCATGCAATGGAATGATCTATGTGAGCGGTGCATGTCAGTGGTGAAGTGCATGCCTTCAATCTCCGCTTGCATGAACAATGGGAATGAGAGTGAGTTGAGTTCTCAAGGTAGTAAAACTGGATGTAGTGAGAGCTTTGGTGAAGATATTAGAAACTTGCTCAGAAGTTGAGCAAAACTATAACTCCACTATACCATTCTAAACCAAATCTTGAATGAAGTGATGATGGATTTCAATGTGCTTTGATCTAGCATGAAATATTGGATTCTTGGTGATTGCAATGGCACTACTATTATCAAAAAAATAGTTATATGATGTTCTTGACCAAAATGCAAATCTTCTAGAATCCTTCAAATCCATATCACTTGACAATTGGCTATTGCTACTGCAATATACTCTACTTTTGCAAAGAGAGAGATGATTTCCTACTTCTTAATATTCTATGAAACAACTCTAGAACCAAGTGAGAAAACATAACTAGAGGTTGATTTTCAATCATCCATTGAACTGACCCAATCATAATCCATGTAACCCATGAGCTCAAACTTATCATTAGGAGAATAACAAATACCAAAATTATGTATACCAATCACATACCTTAAGATTCTTTTTGCAACTTGTTGATGAGATTCATATGGATCTTGCATGAATTGAGAGATGAGGCTCATGACATACATAATATTAGGTCTTGTTGTAGTAAGGTACATGAGGCTCCCATCCAAACTTTTGTATAATGTAGGATCAACATGAGGACTTGGATCATTCTTGGTTAAATGTTCACCAAGGGCTATAGGGGTAGCAACTGTCGTACATGACATCATTCTAAATTGCTTCAATAAGTGAACAATATACTTTGTTTGAGAAATAGATATACTATCAGGTTGTTTTTGCACCTCTACACCAATAAAATAATGCATAAATCTCAAATCTAACATCTCAAATGCTTGTTTCATTTCTTCTTTGAATTTATCCATGAGAGATGGGCCATTACCTTTAAAATTGAGATCATCAACATAAGGTAAACAATTAGCATATTATTACCAACATGTTGGATATAGGGGGTTGTCTTTGAAGGACTTTGAATGAATCCTTTTTTTAAGAAATAAATATCAATTCGTGCATACCAAGCACATGGTGCTTGCTTCAACCCATAGAGTGTTTTTTTCAACTTGTAAACCAAGTGTTCTTTTCCTAAAATTTCATAGCTAATATGGTGGTCGACATAAATCTCTTCATCAGTATGACCATTTAGGAAAGCTGATTTTACATCAATCTGATAGACTGGCCACTCCTTTTGAGAAACAATAGACAATATAATTTTAACTATATAAAATCAGGCAAATGGAGCAAAAGTCTCTAAATAATCTACTCTAGGTGTTTGTCCAAATCCCTTGGCAACTAGTCTAGCTTTGTGTCTTTTCACATAACCATTAGCATAATATTTCACCTTGTAAATCCATTTGACACCAATCACCTATTTGTCTTTTGGAAGTGGAACTAATTTCCATGTATCATTTTTCTCAATAGCATGCATCTCTTCTTCATAGCATCACTCCACATTGGTTTTGTCATAGCTTCTTCATACATAGAAGATTCAACTTGAATGGAAATTAACAATGCAAAGTTAGAAAATAGATCCATAGTAGAACTCCTCTGATATATTTCATTTAAACTTTCTACCTTCTATGAGGATGTTGGAGTGAATTGTGAGTTTGAACTTTCACCTGAAGAGGAACTTGGTGAACTTGGTGGACTTGGGCTTGAGCTTCCAATTGAGCTTGTGGGGAGAGGAGGGACTTGAACATCTTCATTACCCATAATGAATGGTGTAGATTGTTGAACTTATTTCTTCCATTTCCATAATCCCCCTTCAGTAAAAACCACATCTCGACTAATAATCCATTTCTTTGTGTCAAGTTCATAAAATTTATCTCCTTTGGTGGAATTAGAATATCCCACAAAGATACAAAGTTTGGATTTGGAATCCAACTTTTTCCTATTTTGAATTGGAACATGAACATTTGCAGGACAACCAAATACATATAAGTGAGCTACTGAGGGCTTGTGTCCACTCCAAGATTTATTTGGAGTGATATTCTGAAGCACTTTTTTTATGGCTTCGATTCAAAATATAAAGTGTAGTTTCCACTACAAGTCCCCAAAAGAATTTTGAAGGTTCTTAGAATTTAACATACTTTGTGCCATCTCCATAATGGTATGGTTCTTTCTTTCTACAACACCATTCTACTAGAGGGTAAAGGCTTCTATAAGTTGTCTTTGAATGCCATGCATGTCACAAAAATCAACAAACTCTTTGGAGATTAATTCTCCCCCTCTATCTATTCAGAGTAGATTAATGCGTGTCATAGCTGTAAAATGCTTAAAGCATCCAAGTGCTTCAGATTTCTATTTAAGATAATAAACCCATGTGTAGCATGATAATCATCAATAAATGTCAAAAAATAGATATTCTTACCCAAGGATTTCTCTTGCATAGCACCACAAATGTCAAAATGCACAAGCTCTAGAGGATATTTTTCCTCCAATGACTTGTTAACCATAAAAAATTCATGTTAACCAAGAGCTAAACAAACTTCTTCTTTTTCCTGAATGATAGGAAGTCCTCTCACCATGTCCTTTTTATGAAGCAAACTTATGCCCTGAAAATGAAAATGACCATACCTTTGATGCCATGCCAACGAATCATTTGTGGTTTCCTTAAGATCATATGTATTAGCAGAAACCAAAGTGAGAGGAAAAAATCTATATTCTCTATCATACAAGTCTTTGCTACAAGATCATGGTTAGGTAATTTATCAAAAGCTTTGTAGTAGTTATCCTCAAAAACAACTTTATAATTTTTCACTACAAGTTGCCCAATGCTCAAAAGATTATGATCTAACTTAGGCACATGCAAGGTGTCATGAATATAAGTAATTTCTCCTTGCTTATTTTTCATAGAAAGGGTACATTTTTGCATAAAATCAACCTCTTTATCATCACCAAATTTTAGTTGACCTTTCATAGATTCATCTAATTTGACAAAGAGATCATATTTGCATGTCATATGATTTGAGCACCTGCTATCAAGAAACCATACTACCTTTTGAGGTTCTTTTACCAAATTTCATGTAAAGAACATGGAGTGCATTGCATCTTCAAGAGATTCTTCGGTATAGTTGACTTGTGACTTATTCAAATCATTTTTTTTCTGTCTACATTCATATTCATAGTATCCATACCTTTCATAATATCTATACTAGTGTTGTTTCAATCCTCAAAACTCCTTTTCCTCATCCTCTACACATCCTCTTGATGTAGAAGACCACCCTTGAGTTTTGTTTGATTGAAAGGGGTTGCAGGTTTTGCTTCCATTTTGACTGTAGACTGGAAGACTTGTACTAAATTCTTTATTTAATGTTGCATGTGCTCTTCATGTGATTGCAAAGAACCTATCAACTCTTTAATTTTGAAGGTAGATATATCTTTACTCTGTTAAATGGCCATAACCACTGGATAAAACTTTAGAGGAAGAGATCTCAAAATATTCTCTATAAATTTTTTCTTTGTGATAGTTTCCCCTTGAGTTTTAAGATGATTAATAATAGTTTGAGCCCTCATAATAAACTCATGAGTGGACTAAGGTTCTCTCATCCTTAAATTTCAAAATCTCTTTGAGAGATTTGAAGTCTCACCAATCTTATCTTGTTAGATCCTTGTTATGTTGTTTGAAGGGCATTCCATGCATACTTTGAATCTTTCATACTAGCTATACGGGAGAAAATAGACATATGCAATGCAATTTGATTGAGGAAAAGAGCTCAATTATCCGTCTTCTTGTCTTCTTTCAATTGATTTTGTTGAGCTTGTTTTAAGGTATTTAAAGAATTTAAGTTTGTAAGCTCAATGTATCCTCCTTCTACTAATTCCCAAAGATCTTGAGATAATAGTAGGGCCTTCATGTTGATTCTCCAATATTCATAGTTATCTCCAAAAAATAGTAGAAGCTAGAATGGAAAATTTCCACCATTTGTCATTCTAAAAGATCTTGGAGAAAACTATTGCTCCACCTACAAGAGAAAAATATTCTAAAATCAGCTCTAATACCAATTGAAGATCTAAAATAAAAGATCTTATTCTATACTAAAAATTAGAGAAATAAAAAAGTAGAGCATAAAAAATGAATAACCAAAATCAAAATAATAACTTTATTTTTATTGAATACATGTTTCTAAATTTAAATGGTACATTATATAGAAAAACTAAAAAATTTAGCCTTAAATGTTGATCTAGGAAGATAGTGAAAACTAGAATTAAAAATCCTTAACAATAACATGCAAAGAGATTGCATGATAGTAAGAGTTTTGCATTCTATGCAACCTAATTAAAAAATAATTTAAAACAATGTCTACAAAGCTAACTACAGCATATAGTTTTATTAAGCGTGAAATTAATAAAATAATCTAAATTAATGCATTGAAATACATCACTACTACATGCACATACAATGGAATGGTGTATGTGAGCACTAAAGTGCATGCCTTGAATTTGGTCATCCACAAATTTGAAATCTAAATTCTTCAATTCAAAGATCATAACATAGTGTCTGTTAGATCTTAGCCTTTTCAATGGAAATGTCTTACATTGTTAGATTGAAGAAATGAAATGTCTGGATGCTAATCTCAATTAATAATCTCTAGAACCCATAAAATGCAAATGTGTTTGTATCACACCCATATTTGGTGGGCCAATGATCACTTTCTAACTAGGCTAAAATAATCAACTCTAGCTTACATGATAACTAAATTTAACTCATATTGTTCTTCTACAAAACACATTGTAAATTAATGTCCACAATTAAAAACAATATTTTTTAGTGCATCTTTACCATGTTCGACGTAAGACTCTCGATAAATTTGAACAAACCGATGGGTATCTTCACATGAAAGAGGATAGACATTCTATGAATGAATTACTCCATGATTAAAATTTATTAATGAGTACAATGATAAATTGTTTGACTTTCTTTAAACTTTCTATAAGAATTAAGTGATTATTTCCTCATGTCTGTTAGGTAGCTTTTCTTATAGAATTCTATGGTCCCTACTTGTTTTGTAGTATCAGTTTCAACTATGTTTTGACCAAGGTCAAGTAATCACAATTGTGGAGGATTGATGTATTTATCCAAAATCTATTGAATAGATTCATTATAGATGCTCTAGGTCATTTAATACTTCTGCAATATGGATGCCAGTTCATTTTATAAATGCATTTTATTTCATCATAGCCATGTGACACCTTATAAAATAATAAAAAGAAATTTATTTATGAAATAACAGGCCCCAAAATAATGGGTGAGATATGATCATCCCAAAATAATAGGGTGACACATGGTCATCCCAAAATAATAGAGTGACACATGTTTGCCCAAAAATAATAGGCCCCCAAATAATAGGGTGGCAGATGACCATACCAAAATAAAAATGTCAAAATAATATAACACCAAAAAAATTGAAAAGTAATAAATAATAAACAACTTAGAAATAAATTTAAAAATAAAATATTCTTAATTGTTATAAATAGTATATACAAATAATTATCATAAAATCATATATATAATTCAATGATACTATTATGCATAATAATATGTAATATAAAATTTTAGCTAGATACTTTTTTTATATCAAAGATTGAATGGAAATAAAACATAGTTTTTCTATAATATTTAGAAAGTAAGCTTTTTTCCTTTAATTGGAAAAAAATATAGAATGTTTTTTATGCAAAATATAAAACAAGAATATGAATATTCATAAAATATTTAGAAAAACTATAAAAAGATTCTATTGAAATCTAGACTTTAGTTTTAAATTTATTTAAAACATTTTTGATGATTCATTCAAATATTTTAAAATTAAAAAATTTATTTAATGAAAAATTGTTTATTGATTTGAATTTAGTAAAAAGGTTTAAATGGTTTAAAAAAATAATTATTTTATAAATATAAATTCTACTTTTAAATGAAGCACCAAATATTTTTACTAACAACTATGTAATATACTTTATCTTAACTTAAGAATAGGAAGTCAAATGAAGGCCAAAATAATAGGGCCCAAAAAATAAGACTTGAAAAAATAGGCTGCTAAAATAGGACTTGAAAAAAATAATGCTGAAATAATTTCTTTGAAATTTTAAATACGAAACATATTCATTTTGTTAAATATATTTTTCCTTATTTTTCCAAGGGGTGTAGGGGAATTTGAAACAATTTCATGGAATGTTAAGAGACATCTATGGGGGGGATATGAAGAGCCTCTTATAGGTTATAATTACAAATGCTCTTCATTTCATTTTTATTTTGTGTTTTTGTAGGGAGGAAGAGGTGGAGACTATGAGAGTAGATTGGGGTTTTTGAAGAGGAGTGGACTAAAGTTTTGGAGTAATTTTTTTGCAGGTGATATATCTATTCTATTTTCTATATTTATTTTTATTTTAAAAATTTACATTTAGATTTAGTTATGTATTTAGATTTATATGTAGATTTTGTTTCAAAATTAGTTATAATATTTTACTTTCATTTAGATTTCAATCTCAATTAGTTTCATCTCAGATCTAGAATTACACTCAAAATTGTTTTGATTTGCATGTAATAGTTTAGTCTTGCATGTTTGTTTTAGATTTAGAATTCAAATTGTATTCAAAATCTATTCAATTTATATATTTGATAATGCTTTTCATTTACACATTTTTAATGTGCATGTTTCAATTTAGTTTTACATTTGCATGTTTTATATTAGTTTTATATTTGCATATTTCAAAATACTTTTGGTTTGCATGTTTTGAAATTTGTATGTTTCATAATGTTAGTGTAAATAATAATTTTTTACTCTTTACTTAAGTTTACTTAGGTTAAATATATTATTTTATTATTTATTAGGTTAGACACCTTGGAGTATGCGCACTCATATGAGTTGTCATGTTGATAACATAGGAGTTAGCATCTAATTTAAGCACATGGTGTCTATAATATCTCTACACATGAGACACCTTGTCATACTTATCCTCTCATTGATGCACGTATATTCATGCACAATGGAGGATGTGTGCTTAGTTGTCATGCTTACCTCCTTAATCATTCTAGAGACATTCTAGATGCATCTTAGAGGCCTTTATATACAAGCACCTCTAGTGTACTATACAATCAATTGAATATCATATTGTTATTTTGATCATACTTTTTTGGGCTATTTTGTGCTAGTTATTGTGCTTCTTGGTCTAGGGTGAACATTTTCCTAAGGAAAATTCTTACATGGTATCAGAGCCTTAGTAGTGTCATTTCATAGCTATTGGAGACCAATCTTGCTTCACCTCTCTAAGGACACCTTGATCAAGGTCTAGAGTATCCATAGATATTAGGAGCATCTAGAGCCAAAGCAGACCTCATCATTGTGTTTGGTGCATCAATTCGGTGAAAATTGACTATAAATTCACCTATGCTGGGCCATAGTCAATTTTGAGGAAAATTCTTTTTGAAAATTGGCACTCGAAGGCTTGATTTGCAAGTATAGTATGATCTATTAGATCTGTGTAGTTATTTTGTTTTGAATCTACATTTTATTTTCTATGTCATTTTTTGGAGCAATTTTTCAAAAGAAATTTAGGCCTACTAGGCCTACATAGAATTTTATTTAGCAAGAACTGGGTAGTGAAACCCTGACCTCCATAGGGAATATTCACAAGGAATATTCCTTTTCTAAATCGACATTTTACACATTTGGGCCACTTATCATATTCCCGTCAGTCTTCAAATTCTGGCCTACAAACATTTTTTCTTTTACAAACCAGCCTATCATATTAGATCATCAGTGGACACTCAACTAGCGACCGAAAAATTCACCTGGCGAGTGACTTAACTTTGGTTGATCACTGTGGGCTATTATTTTTATACACCTCAAAGGTTAAACCCACAATGAATGTGGGACTAATATCCACTTACTGAAATTTCAAATAGTCACCTCTAGCCCTTCCATCACTAGCCCTCCGGTAACTCTCGTCAAACTCTAGTATTCTGGCCATGTTAAAAACAATCTTTGTTCAATAGTTTTACTTGCCATATGGCACTTCAATAGCCAACCACATTGGATAATCTACAGTCTATAGGGAACCCTACTACCATGTCAAACTCTAACATGACATCTAGACAAGCATTTTTTGTATGCACAACTGGCCTAAACATGTTATGCTGCTGTCATCCTCCATGGAGGCATTCGTACAATTCATATAGTGATGTCATCTACCACGTTAGCCAAGGGACCAAATTTTTTGCTGACGTCAGTAGACCCTATCATTAAATTTGATGGTTGCCTTACCATCATTTGTAGGCAAAATAGAACTGCTATGACGACTATTTGAACATCAAATTTAACCTTTTTCTTTGCTTCCTAGGCCCTTCTTTAGATTCAGTTTTGATTTGACAATTTGACTTTGGGAGGTCATATCTCAATCATCTATGCTCCAAATCAGGTGCAATATTTTTTGATTTTGGCTAGAATTTTCTAAACTTTTCAGTGGTGCTATTCTTTTTTGGTTTTGGTGCTCAAATTTGTCAAAAATTTCAATTTTTGGTGACTATACCTGTCTAATCCTTCATTTTGCAACTTCAATTGCTCTGTACGAGCTCATCTAGACACCAAATTAGGTTCTATTTTTTTTGAAGTGTGCAATTTTTTGTCTACTTTATAGATCTACAATCAGATTATAGGCTTGTGTGGACAAAAATATCACTTTCAAAAATAGGTTCTTTCTTTGATTTGTATTGCTTTAAAATTGTTGTACATTGTAAAGTTCCAGATTTGTACTTTAAAAGGAGGTTGTAGAAAGAAAAATCAAAATTCCACTAAGGCCAAAATTGGCAAGTGGCTATTGTAAATGCATTAAGTATAAAGTGCCAAACTCTTAAATTTGAGGGTGGGGATGGTGTTTCCCTTGGTGTTGTGTTCCTCTTTTCCTATTGTTATCTTTCATTTCTTGCATCATGGGAAATCTTAAGTTTCCAAAATTAACACCACATAACTATGCTACATGGTCGATTAAAATGTGGTGTCAATTAATGCATAATGAAGCTTCTCAATATGTTGATGGTACCCTTAGTAAACCAATAGGTGATCAAGTATCTAAAAGTAATATTACTGCTTGGTAATAGGTAGATAGGGAAGCCCTAGGTGATATTATGATGGGGGTTGAATACAAGATCCTCTATCAAATTTAGAAGTATAATACATCCAAGGAAACTTGGGATGCCCTCAAAAACCTATATGGTAAAGTTACTGAGGATGATGTTTACAAAATTGAAGATGAGCTTGTCTCCCTAGATCCTAAGACATTTGATTATATACAATATTTCATCATTAAGGTGAATGAATTAAGAACAAAGCTTGATGATTGTGGTAGTTCTATCAAAGATGATAGGTTGATCTATCTCATTCATAATAAGCTATCATCTGAGTACTCCACATTTTTTTTTTCTTACAAAAGCATAAAGACTACATTAGGAGTTGCCTATAAGAAAGTCAGTTTTGATGATTATGGTTAACTGTTAGACGATGAAGAAAAGAAATTGCAATCAATGGGAATTCTCAAGTCATTTAAGTCTAAGGCATTGGTGGCTAATAATGAGGATTCTCAAAATTTAGTTGGTCAAAGTTCAAATAAAGGAAAGGGAAAAAAGAAGAAGTGAAAGAATAACAAACAAGAGGATACATAAAAGATAACATCACCATTAAATCAACAAGGCAAGTCTTCCTTGAATACAAACAAGAAGGAGGACACTAATCAAGAGA
Source organism: Cupressus sempervirens (assembly GCA_028749045.1). Taxonomy (NCBI): domain Eukaryota; kingdom Viridiplantae; phylum Streptophyta; class Pinopsida; order Cupressales; family Cupressaceae; genus Cupressus; species Cupressus sempervirens. Next base: position 860,937,273 of record CM053789.1, on the reverse strand, counting down.
AGAAAATTTTTTCCTATTGCAAGAAGTTGGGTCATGATGAAAATCAGTGTTATCATAAAAATATTCATGAGTTAACAAACATCATAAAGAAACACAATGTTTCACTGACTAATGATTATCAGGAGAAAGGTTCTTCATCTTCAAATTCTAAGGGCAAAGAGAATGCTTTACACACAAACACTATTAGTCAAGGGGAATGGATTATAGATTTAGGTGCCACACATCATATAGGTGCATTAGAAAGAGATTTTTCTTCCATGACACATTTAGAGGTACCACACATCTTCATAGGTGATGACACTAAGGTGGATGTTGATGGTAAATACAAAGTTGAGGTGGACAATAGAATGTTCAAGGATGTTCTACACGTTCCTAATCATACCTCCAACCTTCTTTTAGTCTACCAAATGACTCACTACAGGGGTGGAAATTAAGTTGAATTTCTTCTAGATTTAGTGCTAGTGAAAAGCATTAAGGATGACTCTATGATTGCAATTAGTGAAGCCAATCATGACTCAAGAGTTTACACTTTCTCCTTGTTTGTTCCAAAATCAAATGTGCAAGCCTTGTTATTACATGCAAATGTAGAAAGAAAATTTTGGCATGAGAGATTTGGACATCTCAACTATAGATATCTTTAGCAGCTTAGCAGCAAGAAAATGGTTAATGGTCTACCTCAAGTTTAGTTTTTAGAAGGTGTTTGTTAGATTTGTTCACTTGGGAAACATCCAAAAAAATTGTATGAAAGGGGTAAGTCTTGGAGAGTAGAATGTGTTCTTGAATTGGTTCAAAGTGATGTGGTGGGCCCATTTCTAGTGCCATCATTTGGCATGTCTCATTATGTCCTCACCTTCATAGATGAGTACTCTAGCTTTACTTGGGCTTTCTTCTTGGATCATTAGAGTGAATTATTTGGAAAATTTCTTAGCTTCAAGTCTCAAGTGGAAAAGCATTCAGAAAAGGCCATCAAAGTTCTTTAGACAGATAATGAGGGGGAGCATGTGAACTCAAGACTAATAGACTTTTGCACTTGAGAGGGTATTGACCTTTAACATTTAGTAACATATACACCTCAATATAATGGTGTTTCTAAAAGGAAAAATAGAACTCTCAAGGACATGACCACTTGCATGCTACAAAACAAGTCTCTTGATCAAGTCTTTTAGGCTAAAGCAAACAATTGTGCTAACTACATCCAAAATAGGAGTCCTCGCAAAGCTTTGAATGGTGTAACTCCTTTTGAAGCTTAGACTAGCAAGAAACCTACGGTTAATCACTTCAGAGTTTTTGGTTCTCTCACATGGGCATGAATATCTCTATAGAAACACAAGGCATTAGAAGCTCAAAGAAAACCTTGCATGTTTGTTGGATATATAGATTCGCATAAGGCCTACAAGTTAACAGATCTAGAGACACATGATATATTCTATTAGAGGAGTGTACATTTTGAAGAAAGTTGTCCAAGATTTTCTTCTTCAACTCCTCATTCTTCCTCCTTCATTGAAGAGAGTGATAGTGATAAAAGTGACTTGGAAGATGAGTATCCCCAACCCACATAGAGGCATCAGCCAATTGAGATTGAGGATACTTCTACTCTATATTCTTCCACTAGACCTAGATGGGCCAAGCAGACATTAGATTCAACAGGACCATTAGCAGGGAATCCTTTTGATACAAGGAGGACAAGATCATGGCACAATTCACTCCCACATGCTTATATTGTAGTTGCTTCAAATCCAGAGTAATTCACAGAAGCATCAGGTATTCCATAATGTAATAGGACAATGGAGGAAGAATATAACTCTCTTATGAGGAATGATACATGGGACTTGGTCTCTCTTCCTAAGGAAAGAAAATTTGTTTGGTGTAAGTGGATCTATTAGACCAAATTTTTAGTAGATGGAAGTGTCAATAAACATAAGGCTAGACTTGTTACAAAAGGTTTTTCTCAAGTAATAGGCATTGACTATACTGAGACCTTTACACTAGTGGCAAAAATGAAGTCCATTCGCTTGAAAATTGCTATAGGAGTAGCTTAGGGATGTGTTATTCATCAGATGTATGTGAAAGCACATTTTTGAATGGTGATCTATATGAGAAGATATATATGGAGTAGCTACAGGGATTCATACAGGATGCTACCTTGGTTTGCAAATTGAAGAAGTCTATCTATGGACTTAAACAAGCTCCAAGAGCTTGGTACACCAAGATGGATTCATTCCTTGTCTCTGAAGGGTTCACCAGATGTCATTCTGATCTAAATGTCTACATTTTTCAAAGGGATGACTCAAATTTTCTCCTTATGCTTTATGTGGATGACTTGATCATTATAGGAAGCACTGCATCCATTATCAACAATGTTAAGGCTACTTTACAAGACAGGTTTGTGATGACAGACTTGGGTCGCCTTCACTATTTTTTTGATATAGAGATACATCAGTCTTCATCAGGGATCACACTATCATAGCCCAAGTATGCTCTTAATCTTCTAGCTCAGTTTCACATGAGTGACTGCAAGGCCGCATCCACCCCATTCCTTTCAAGTGTTAAGTTAGCAACCAAGTGTTCCTCTCCACTTTTTGATGTGACTTTGTATAGACAATTGGTGGGAAGCCTCATCTACTTGACACATACATGCCATGATATTTCATTTGTAGTTGGCATTTCTTTTGCTTCATGCAAGAGCCACATGAACATGATTGGAAGGTAGCCATATGCATTCTACATTACATCTAGGGTAAACATACACATGGGATACACTATACAGCTGGTACAAGACTCAAGTTAGTGGGTTATACAGACATAGATTATGTAGGGGACCTTTATTCTTGCAAGTCTACTTTAGGATATATGTTTCATTTTGGTTCTAGTCTCATTTGTTGGTAGAGTAAAAAGTAGAGCAACATTTCTCTTTCATCAACTGAGGCTGAGTATCGAGGAGCTATTTAGTTGTAGTAGATCTGAAGGATTTTGGTTTTGATATCACTAGACCCATCATCATACATTGTGATAACCAAAGTGCTATTGAGATCTCAAAACATCCAGTTTAGCATCAGTTGACAAACCATATTGAGGTTCATATGCACTACATCAAAGAGATGATTCACGAATAGGTCATTGCACTATAGTATTGTCCTACTAAGTACCAAGTAGCCGACATCTTCACCAAGCCCTTCATAGAGGTCAAATATCTTCATTTGTGAGATCTCTTAGGGGTGAGGGATTTTTCAGCAAGAGGGTCACATGATCCTTCTCTTCTCTATTATACATATCTCTCTTTTTGGGGAAGGGTTTTTCCCATGAGGTTTTCCCTCTTTCTCCATTTGTAGAGAGATTTCATTGTATTTCCTTGTATATAAAACATTGCATTAGTACATGGGTACCTAACATGGCCTAGTAGCTTGGACCCATTATGCATTTCATTGTAGCTTTTGTGACCTTAAGTGCATTCCCCTAAGTTGCACTTAAGGGGGGGTGTTAGTGTGAATAATTATTATCTACACTTTACTTAAGTTTACTTAGGTTAAATGCATTATTTTATTATTTATTAAGTTAGACACCTTGGAGTATGCGCAATCATATGAGCTATCATGTTGACAACATAGGAGTTAGCATCTAATTTAAGCACATGGTGTCTACAACATCTCTACATGTGAGACACGTAGTCATACTTATCCTCTCATTGATGAATGTATATTCATGCACAATGGAGGACGTGTGCTTAGTTGTCATGCTTATCTCCTAGTTCATTCTAGAGACATACTAGATGCATCTTAGAGGCCTTTATATACAGGCACCTCTAGTGTACTATACAATCAATTGAATATCATATTGTTATTCTGATCATACTTTTTTGGTCCATTTTGTGCTAGTTATTGTGCTTCTTAGTCTTGGGTGAATGTAGCCCTAAGGCAAATTCTTACACAATAGTTTTATATAATTAAATTTTATCATTAATGTGGATGACAAGGTCACTATATCAATAAAATTTGTATTAACTAAAGTTAATAATTAATTTAAAATAAACAAATTATATTATGTATGTCTTTTATTTAATTTTTTTCATATTATATATAGATTTTTATTAATATTTATGTTTGTAACATTTGAAAAGTGGAAGGCAATGCCATTATATTTTAAACTTTACAATCTAAATATTTCACTCAAAATACTTTTGAACATTATTCATTTGAAAGAATTTATGTTAATTATTAATACTTTTTATTCTAATTATTTCTATTTATTGATCTTTGTTTATAAATTTGTAGGTTACTATTTGAGTTATGAATGTCTTGAATATTGTGATATGGAGCCTAATCAGAATCGTAGGTTTAGTTAGTGTGGTTTTTCTCCCCAAATTATTTCTATGGGGGTTTCAGGGCAGCACCCCTAAGATGGGGTCAAGGGGTAGTGCCCCAAGTGCTATTTTTTCCTATTGGATGAATTATTCTAGCCCTAATTTTGAAAGCAAGGAGAAAAAGCTTGTATAAACTGGCCTAGGGTATTGAGCTATGAGGGATTGCATATTGTAACCAGATAATAATAATATTGAACAAGTTGTTGGTTGACGTAGCCTAGGGATTGGGTGAACCACATTAAATCTTGATATCTTGTGTTCTCTTTTATGCGATCTACTATTTTCTGGTATTGGTTATATTTGCATGTAACCATTATTTTTATCTAAGGATAATCGTAACAAGTGGTGTCAAAGCTAGGTTGTCATCATTTGTTTTAGGCAGACCATCATCATTTTTTTTAGTGATCCTTTGCCAGAAGGTCTTACGGTTGAGTGGGAGTGATGATAGACGAGGAAAGGATTTATTGAAGTCATTGGAAGGAAAAACCAAGAATCAAGGATCTATGACAAATGATGACTAGGATCATTTAGATAGAAAGGTACTTGGAAGAATTTGATTATGCTTGGCACCATAGGAGGCATTTAATATTACAAAAGTGAAGACAATAGAGGAGTTGATGTAAATTCTAGGAAAACTATATGAAAAGCCCTCCACTTAAAATAAGGTATTTCATATGAAGTGTTTATTTAATATGAAAATGATAGAATGTGCATTTATTGTAGATCATTTAAATGAGTTCAATACTATTACTAGTTAGCTTTCTTCTGTAGGTATCAATTTTGATGATGAAATTAGGGATCTCTTGATTTTGTGTTCTTTGCCTAAAAGTTGGAATGGCTTGGTAATGGTTGTAAGTAATTCCATTTTTGGATCTAATACTATAAAATATGATGATGTGATCAGTGTTATTTTGAGTAAGGAAACTCGTACAAAAACCTTAGGTGGATCTACATCAGGAAGTGCTTTAAACACACAGAGAAAAGACAAAATGGCTAAGAGAGGAAATAATTCTAGAAATGATGGAAAATCAAGAGGAAAGTCAAAGGGGAGGAGGTCTCAATCTAGAGGATTGAGAGATTGCTGGTACTATGGGAAATTAGGGCATAAGAAGAAAGATTGCTTGTCTCAAAACAATAATGGAGATAAATGAGAAGGGAACAAATAGGCAAATGTGGTAAGTAACAAATCCAAAGAGGATTCTTTTCTTCTTTCTTTAGAAAGTATTGATGATTCATGGGTTTTAGATTTTGGTGCTTCATTTCATGCTACACCTCATAGAGGTTATTTCATTGATTATGTTCAAGGGGATTTTGGGCTCATTTATTTGGGGGATAATGAACCCTGTCAGATTGTTGGAAATGGAAAAGTTAAGATTAAGTTGCAGAATGGGAATCATTGGCTACTACTTGAGGTAAGGCATGTTCCATGCTTGAGTAGGAATTTAATTTCAGCATGGCAACTTAGTGATGATGGTTGTGTAGTTACTTTTAATGATAAAAATTAGAAGGTTTCAAAATGTTCTCTTGTAGTAGCAAAAGGTGTGAAAGTAGGCACCTTATATCTTTGTACAAGTCATATTATTCCTTCTAGTTTGATTATTTCAAAGAAAAATGAATCTGTAGGAATAGTTGTTGCAGTTGAGCAAGGAGAACACATAATTGTTGTAGATTCTAATATAGTGTTGTGGCACAATAGACTTGGTCACATGAGTCAGAAAGGTATGAAAGTACTTCATTCAAAGAGATTTTTACTAGGCTTGAAATGTGCTAATATGGATTTCTATGAATGTTTTGTAAATGGAAAAAAAAGAGAGTGAGTTTTATGAAGACTAGAAAGGAGAAGAAAAGTGAGGAATTAGAGCTTGTGCATATAGATGTATGGGGACCAACTCAGGTATCTTCCCCTTGTGGGTCTCATATTATGTTACTTTTATTGATGATGCAACTAGAAAAGTATGGGCTTATTTCCTGAGAAAGAAATCTAATGTATTTCAAACTTTTTAGAAATGGAAATGCTTTGTTTAAAATGAGACTGGAAATAAATTAAAACATCTTAGATATGATAATAGTTGTGAGTATTGTAGTCATGAATTTGGATCCTACATCTAACTCTTACTCGATATGTGACTGTACTAAGAATTTAGTCAATTATATACCTTATTCTAATCCTATATGCACTAGTAACTAGAAATAATATTATAAATTTTTTAATTGGAAACACACACACACACACACACACACACACACACACACACACACACACACACACACACACACAGAGAGAGAGAGAGAGAGAGAGAGAGAGAGAGAGAGAGAGAGAGAGAGAGAGAAGGAAATATATAGTGGTATGATAGTGTATATATATATATATATACACACACACACACACATAGAGAGAGAGAGAGAGAGAGAGAACTACATTATAAAAATTTAATAACATATGTCATAATAGCACTAATCATGGGCATTATAATTGATAGGAGTAGTCAAGGTTAATGTAGATAGTGGATAACCAATCCTAGACAACCCCTACTCACACAAGTTAACCCTAGTCAACTAGGGACAACTTTCCCCTTTGGCTAACCTATCTATTCAAGGCTCATTAACTTGAACTTCATTCTAGGCCTCCCTAATTTATCTTTCAAGGGTTGGATGATCTAGCTAGGGTGTATTATACTTCTTTCCATATATTTCCCACAATTCATTCATTTTGTTTCTATACAATTGCCTCAATCTAATCAAAATCTCCTATTAGGCCTAGTAGCCCTCCTAATGTAATAAATTCGGATTTGTGCAAAACCTTCCTCAAGAAGGCTCCAAAAAAACTCCATATGGTAATACCCTTTTCAAAGACCTTTGAGATTCCTGAGGTTTCAACTTTCAGACTTCTACCAAATGCCTTAACCCTATTTTGAAGGGTTTACTAGGGTTTATCAGTAGTTTAAACTAGTCAAAAGAAAACTCACTCTTCCTCACTTCCTAAAATCTTTTAGAGTCTCTTTTTTCAACCCTAGCACCATTAATCTATCCTCTAATCTTCCATAACACCCACTATATTCAAATCACTACACCCTTACAAGAAAACTTCCCTCCTTGGCTCGATTTCTAGTTGAGCACCACACTATATTGCCTAGGGCTTTCAAGGAATTGGCTTGGGCCTCAATCCTAGCTCCATCCTTCCTACTACAATTCCTCAAGGTTTCATAAGGTTTCAACCATGGGGAATGCTGGTAGACACCATTTTGCCAAGTTTACCTAGTACAAGCCAGCAAACATTCAACTTAGCAAAAAATTTATATTGAACACAAGAATATTTCTGCAAACTCCTAATCAAAATATGAAATAATTAATTACAATGAAAAACCAATAAATCCAAACAAAAGAATTGGTCCAATCTTATTCCATTCAAAAACTCCTTTCCTTCAAACTATCATAGGTTTGCTAAACTGTTATATGAATCCACACAATGCCAAAGCTCTCAACCATACAAAAATGACTTGGAGGGCTTTACATACTCATTTCACAACTAAGTCAACCAAATTTCATTTTTTGATAACCTCTTAGTATTTTTAAACCAACTTTGCAACTTTGCCAAGAAGAGTTGTACTTTTTACAAAATTGTCAATATGCAATTTTTGCATTTTTACTTCTTTGACTTGGTATGAATATACCTTATGACTAAAAATCATCTATGGAAGGTATTTGGGTCATATTTAGACTATTCCCATGTCTAACTACCCTTCTATGCTTATTTAGCCCTCTAAATCAACTTTTGCACTTTTACCCTTAATTGGCAATAAATGCAACATTACGCCTAATTGCTTATCATGCTTATCCTAGGTCCTCTTGCACCAATAATAGGACTAACCCATATAAAGATTTAACCAAACAGTTACCGTAACCCTAACATAAAGTGTAATATTAGCTTTAACATAAGTTATAATATGATTAGTAATCCCAAAACTAACTTTAACCACAATAATAACATAAAACGTAACTCTAACTCTAATTCTAACTCAAAATCAAACTCTAACTATAATTGTAACCCTAACCTAACTCTAACTCTAAATAATATTGTATTTTTTTATAAGTTATATATATATATATATATATATATATATATATATATATATATATATATATATAGAGAGAGAGAGAGAGAGAGAGAGAGAGAGAGAGAGAGAGAGAGAGAGAGAGAGAGAGAGAGAGAGCATTATAAAAAAGTTAATAACATGTGTCATAATAACGCTAATCATGGGCATTATAATAAGAATAACCCACATAAAAATTTAACATGATAGTTACCCTAATGCTAAGATAAAGTGCAATAATAGAACTAACATAAGCTATAATATGATTAGTAACCCCAAAATAACCTTAACCACAATAATAACACAAACCCTAACTCTAACTCTAATTCTAACTTGAACTCTAACACTAACTCTAACTCTAACTCCAATTTTACCCCTAACCCTAACTTGAATCCTAATTTTAACCCTAACCCCAATTCTAGCCCTAACTCTATTCCTAGAATATAACTCTTATCCTAGCTCTAACTCTAAATCTAAACCTAATTCTAACTCTAATTCTCACCCTAACTCTAACCCTAACCCTAGCTCTAACCCTAACACTAATTCTAACCCTAATTCTAACTCTAATTCTAACTCTAACACTACTTCTAACCCTAACTGTAACCCTAATTTTAATCCTAATTCTAATTCTTACTCTAACTCTAACCCTAATTCTAACTCTATCTCTAATTCTAACCCTAACACTACCCTTAGTTCTAACCTTAACTCTAACTAACTATAACTCTAATTGTAACGCTAATCCTAACCCTAACTCTAACCCCAACCCTACCCCTTATCCTAACCCTAACACTATATATAACTCTACCTCTAACCCTTACCCTAACACTATATATAACTCTAACTCTAATACTAAACCTAATTTGAATCTTAACCCCAACCCTAACTCTAACTCTAACCCTAACCCTAACACTAAATCTAACACTAACCCAAACTTTATCTACAACTTTAACTCTAAATCTAACTTGAACCCTAACTCTAACTCTAGTTCTAACCCTAATCCTAACCCTAACCCTACTTTTAACACTAACAGTAACACTTTGATTGTAACCCTAACTCTAATTGTAATCCTAATCCTAACCCTAATTGTATTTGTAACCCTAATTCTAACACTAAGCCTAATTCTTACCCTTACCCTAGCCTAACCCTAACTCTAACCTTAATTCAAACACTAGCCCTAACCCTAACTCTAGCTCTAACTCTAAACTTAACCCTAACCCTAACTCTAACTCTAATTATAACTCTAACCCTGACCCTAACTCTAGCTCCAATTGTAATCTTAACCCTAACCTTAACTCTAATACTAATTCAAACCCTAAACTTAATTTTAATCCTAATGCTAGCCCTAACTCTAACTCTAACCCTAACCCTAACCTTAACACTAACCCTAACCATAACTCTACTCCTGAATGTAACATTTTACATAACAATATCCTTAAAATAAAATCAAATTAAAGTCATGCAAATCAAACACTATATAGAATTTTTTTTAAAATATATTGAAGAATAATTTTATAGTAAGTTTATAGAACTACAATATTATAGTAATTGTTCTCAAGGCACTTGTTTTCATCGATATATATATATATATATATATATATATATATATATATATATATATATATATATATATATATATATATATAAGCTAGTTATTTATGAATTAGAAACTGGAATGAATTTTAAATAATATCATCTAATGTTTATGTGTACAAATTCATGCCAGAATCAAAAGGCACTAGCTAAGCTGAGACAAAATGCACCAAAGACAAAAAAAAGAAAAAAAAAGAAAAAAAAAAAAAAAACAGAAAAAAAAACAAAGGTCAAACATGATTCTTTTTCAAATTCATGAAAACAAAGTGAAATTTTCTCAAAAATTTTGTTGTTTTCGATCACAAAATATATATAGATCATGAAAATTTCAAAAAAATTCAAAAAATTACATTGTGTTTTTATTTTTTTTGAAATTTAATCAATAGTGCAATTTGTAGAGAGGATAGTCATGTCCTAGACACATTTTAAACAGTTTGTAGGTGCATATTTTTTAATATTTTAAAGTGCTGCATTAATGTTATAGCTGGCCTTGGTGAATGCACTAATAATCGTAATAAAAAGATAAAATGAACTCCAAATTTTTAATTTGCACCTTCCACAGTAACTTGAGGTTGGAGATTTCCCAATTTTTGTGCATATTGCTTTGAGAATTCTGGGTATACATTTATCGTTGATCAAGTTTTCCCCAAGGTAAGAGTTGTTCATAAATATTTTTGGGATTTTTCCAATTTTGTTTATAAGTTAGTTTGGGTTTTTTCCCTCTGTACAGAATCTGCAAAGTTTTGTGACGGGAATTTCTTTGGATTTTCCACTGGAAAATTCTGTGAGACAAGCTTATTTGGGGTTTTCCCTTCGCAAAGCCTATAAGCTTCATTTTTTGTCTAAGATTCTTTTGAATCTAAGAGATTTGGTGACCTGAAATAATTACAGATTTGGAGCTTCAGTGCAAATTCCTGTTAGGGAGTCTCCATAGATCGAAGCATCCTCATGCTGATCAAACCAAACCTCTTTCTTCCAACCCATTAAAGTGATTCGTAGCCCTAAACACCCTTTAAATAATGTCACTTTGCATATAAAGACAAATAGTCTAATAGACGTATGAGTAAATGTTTTTCTGGCATACTAGTAATACTAAAATTAACCTGCACAATGTCCTTGAGCAACATGCTCTAGGTCATTTTGGTATTGCTCTCCTTCTTCACAACATGGATGTACACTTCTTGCATTATATGTTGAACGACCGTCATTTGTAAGATAAGGCATTTTTTTTTACCAGGGTATGAATTTGAGTTTTATTTTTCCTAATAGGCCGTCAATTAGGATTTCATTATTTGAGCACAACACAGAATAGGGTTTCAGATTTTGGGAAAATTCAAATTTAAATATAGTTGGGCAAGTAAACCTAATATTGAATTTATCAGAAGCAAAAAAGAATAAATTGATGCGTTCCTTCTGGAGAGACGAAGGCCTAGATTAGGGTTTTAGTTTTGAGTTCAGGTCCCATCTCGAGCAGGGCAGCCCACAGATTAGGAATTCAAATTTAAGCAGGACCCATATTTGTATAGTAATACCAATGATACTATTTTATGGTCTTTTCGGCATGGCTTACCATTAAATTTATTAAGAGTTGTAAGTGTTGTCACAATAATCATTTCTTGCTTTAATGTCGTATTCAAACATTTTCTCCATCCCAAACTAAATGGCATTGCGAATCATTTCTTAGTGCTTTCATTCATTCAGTGTTTATGTCCGGCATCGTAAACTGTGTGTTTGTCAAATCTTGATGTTAACAAAGGAGCCATGAACATTGTGGATATATGTCATGGTTTCTTCCTTTCAAAGGTCTTATGTTATTATTTTTAAACTTTTGATTGAGATGTATTTCCATCGCCACTTCAATTACAGTTACTCCATTACTCCATTTCCACGTTATATTCTCTTTCCCACAATTTTAGTTCAGTTACAATCATTTATCCCATCAAGATGGTCTCATGAGGCATCAAATGAAAATATTGCTCCCAGAAAAATTAATTAAACATACTCAAAAACGAATTTATATGGGGAATAAGCCTGTGGAAATTCAGGAGGCCTCTGTATAGGGTCTGTCATTTTACATTCTGTTGTATTGGGTCCACAATTTATTTCAGTCTGGCAGCTTAGATAATTAAGCCGATAGACTTCACTCCTTGGAAAACATTGGCCTGATTGTTCGGATTTTCAGGCAGTCATACTCCGGAAAAAAACGTGCCGTGAAAGTTAAGCGGGAGGAAAACATTGCGTATGCATGTGACTTGGAAGCCAAGTGTCATTGAAAACAACGGTTACTCTTCAGGCTGCTCGGTCTTAGAAGGCCGCCCTCAATCTTCCTGCAGTCCTTGATACCATTTTGTTTTAGCCAATCTTACAGAGCGTGTCTCGTCAATTCATCCAGTTGATCCTAAATCAATTGTTCATGAAGAATGGTGCCCTGGATACAGACTCTAAAGGAAGTGAAACACATCAATAAAATTTAGAAACATCAAAAATAAAGTAAAATGGTAAAAGCATACAGTTAGTCACATTATCAAAAAAAAATTACCATCTTCACAATGGGCTTTCACCCGGAATACTGCATTCATCTAGAGAGTGACTTGACTTCCTGGCAGGCTTAGATCTGTAAGTGTTGATTATGCAGTGCATACATATTTATGTCTGAAATTTTTTAACCCAACAGCCAATTCAATCTGATCGAACACATTCAAGCATTTTGAATTTAAAAATTTGCTTGAATTCTTTGCTCTACTTACTTTGTTTTGGTATAAGGTTTTCTACTTAAATAATAAGTTGATCTCAGTTACATTCCTTCTACGATCTGATTCCCCAGAGAAATATAACTTACGACTTTTCCTCTGCACATGGCCATGGTGAGTCCCTTCTACGTCAGTCCTTATTTCACCATTGATATTTTCTTGGGGAATGCCATTGATTCGCCTTTTGGTGTTGTTTTCATTGAACCTTTATTTATCTTAAGATCTATATGGCTGCATCAATTATTTTCTCTGAAAGCGGTGCCCATTAACTGGAATAACAGTACTGGCTACTCAAAAATGTCCATTGTGGATGAAGCATACGCGTGTCAACCTTTGCACCAGCTATTCAGAATTTACTTTCTATGCCAACCGCTCGTGCACTTGTCAACATGGATAGATTTTATCCCATTCGTAGTATTTCACAATCGTAAAAACTATAAAATTCCATGCGGCAAACGTGCTAGACTTTCAAGGAGAAGTTTGTTCATTGGCATTTATTTACATACCTATTAATACTCTATTAAATTTTTCAACTAGCCGAATATAATCCCTATTTCCCATACAATACGGATAGTGTATCCTCCTTTTTATTATTATCATTACTATTTTATCACTTATTGATGATTGTGTGTAAATAAATAAAATATCACCTTTATGCTAATCTTCGTCCTTTTTATTAGTATCATTATTATATTATCACTCATTGACCATTGTGTATAAATAACTAAAATAATTAAAGCATCTGATTCAGATGAATGAGGACAAAGTTGATTTGTCACTTAAATTATATATATATATATATATATATATATATATATATATATATATATATATATATATCAGCAATCTTAGCAACCACATGTCATGTAAATTAATATTATTACTAAGATCTTTGGATGCAATGATAATTACATTTTAAAAAGAAGATATGGATAGATCAATTATTTGTATAAGAGTTAGATATGATATATACCTCTCTTTAACTTTTACCTCTTTCTTAGGAACATGTAATAAAATAATTTTCATAACTAAATTTGTAATTTAATAGAAAAAAAAATCAAAGTCTTTATATTTTTTTATAGTATTGTTATAGGGAATTTTTTTAAATTTGATTTCTTATAAGTAATAAGTAAACATATTTGGTAGAGTTCTATAACATGTACTACAATATAGTGAATCTTCTGCTACACTTTAAGAGGTAATTTTCTTTTTGTAAATTTTATAAATTTGAATTTATTTAATTTGTATTATGTAGGATTGTATTGAAATCAATATTACAATTGGCCATCTTCATATTTTCTAGGATCTCATATGAATAAATTTGATAATTAATGTAAAGGTTGAGACCATTACATATTGGTTGAACATAATATTATGCTCTTTTGAAATAATCTCTTATGATTTATATCTAAAGATGAATTATACATTTTATTATCTATCTGAATTATATGCTAATGAATTATTTAACCAGAACTATCTCTTTCTGAGTTGAACATATCCATCAAAGAAGAAGACAAGCAATATCAATTGATTGTCTTTTTAGATGAAATAGAAAATGAGGAGGACAACCAAGAAGAAATAAAGGCTCAACATAATGGATCAACTACTAGATGACAATTGTTTTTCAGAGCCTTAGTAGATCAACTTGTACATTTTGGAGCATCCTTCAAAATTTGAGCCTTTCTTTTCTCAAAAAGATGACATGAATTTTAAAGATTACTATGAAAAAATGGTAGAACATGGAACTTGGGCAAATCATTGCAAGATTTATATAGCCTCAATGATCACTCAAACTAACATTCATGTGCACCATTTGAAGGGCCAAGTATTCCAAATCCATAATTTTGATAGCTTAGAAACACCCACGCTGCATGTCTCATATCATGATGGAAACCACTACAATAGTTTGTACTTCATTAATAATAATGTCAATGCTCTTGTAGCATCCATAATTCTAGATAAGGATAATCAATGTACAACCATAATGACCAAGAGCTTATAAAGTTAATTACATATGAAATAGGGTCCAAAGATACTGCGAAAAGTTATGAAGAAGATAAATTATTTAAAAGATAGGATGTGCCTTGACAAAAGAAGAGTTTAAAAGTGTGTATTCTATAGCTACCAAGGAAGAGAAAATCATAAAGATTTAACAATTATCTTGCAAATGTTTTACTTTGCATAGAAAATATTATGGGAAAACCTTATGTGCTAACATTACAATGACATTATGTGATATATATATATATATATATATATATATATATATATATATATATATATATATATATATATATATATATATATATATATATATATATAACTATCCATGTAACCCTTGCACCCTTTAAAGATGCAAGTGCTAGTTTAGTTTTGTTAGTATAGTACATCATATATAAACAATGCATTTTTAAGGCTTTTCAACTTATAAATCGTTTCAAAGATTCAATTTTGTGGCTTCTCTTTGAACAACATTTAGTACGAATTTAAATTCACAAATATTTAATTCCAATTTTTGAAAGGACTGATAACACCATCTACTAGCCTTCTCCATGTTACTATAAGGTGACTTAATCTTACCATGATTTATTGTTTTATTTGTGCTTTCATGGAAATTTTCTAAAATAAAACCAAATTCTTCTAGAAGAAAAGAGTTGGAGAAAAAAAACAAAAAACAAACCTATTTTTCGGTGATTTGTTCTCTTATGCTTTGTTTTTATACAAGGGTTGTGCATAAGGAATTTTCTAAAATAAGTTATAGATGCATTGAATGTAGAAGCTTTAGAAATTATTTCTTCTTCTACGAAAACTCTGTAAGAATTATGAGAGGGAGAGCATTGTTTAAGAACATTGTTATGCCACGAAAATTGTTTTAGATTTGATATTAGAGCTTAATACTCTTGGAGAGTTGTGGCTCTATAGATTATATTGTAACTATTGTTGTTGATAATATAGTTGAGTCTAGCTTTGGAGTGGTGGGTTTTTTCTCAAAAAGGGTTTCCCACATTTATCGTTCGTTCTGTATTTATGAGTTGAATATTTGTTTATGTATTTACTTAGCTTGCAATAGTTTAAGGTTTTCTGAGATAAATTTCAGCATCATCTCTCCTGCAAGATTTAGCATTTGGAAGCATTTTCGCACTTAGGCTTCCTTTCAATTGGTATCAAAGCCTAACCAAATTTTCTTATTGTTGTTGGGTAGATAGGTTTTTTTTGCTGATCTAGTTTCAATGGAAGTTTTGCATAGTTTCTTCAATAATATTATTGTAGGTTAGATATGGCAAGCACATCCAATAGAGTAAAGGTGGATAAGTTCAATGGCAGCAATTTTGAGTTGTAGAAACTTAAAATGGAGGACATGATTGTAGATAGAGATCTATGGGATGCAATTTCTTCAACAAAACCTCAAACTACATTGCAAGAAGATTGGGATAAGGCAGATAAAAAAGCCAAGGGTTTGGTAAGAATTTGTTTGGCTGATTCTGTACTCCTAAATATTCATGAAGAGAAGACTGCAGCTAGCCTTTAGAAAAAGTTTGGTAATATTTATCAAAAAAAATCCTTGGTAAATAAGTTATTTCTGAGAATAAAATTGTATTCTTTGAAAATGGACAAAGGAGGTTCTGCTACTCAATAAAATTTCTATTAAACCTAAATGTTTTCCTCACCTTAAGAATTTTTTTATTAAGGGTATTGGTTTTCCTCCTCTTAACAGACACAATCTTTTTAGAGGGGTCCTTCCCCTTAGTCGAAATAATGTCAAGCAAAGTTCCCTCCGAAGAAACAAAAGGAGGGGTTATCTGATTACCAGGGATTTTGATGAGCTTGGATTCCTTCTTGAGTTTGGGAATGAAGTATGATAGTTACGTGAAAGCTATGTTACCGACATTATAGCCTTTGGATTTTCCACCACAAAAAAGATCAAGCTTTACAATGACTTGGAATGCCCCACTCCAATCAAGCGACAAATCAAACAATGAGACGCGTCGTCCTTATTGGCATAAATGCGGTGGCATTTGAGCAATATTCCGTATCTGAAATTAATCAGAACAGTGACTTTCAGGTCGTAGGTTTTCAAAATTTGTTTCTCTTGGTGAGGTGTATTGTTTTATTCTGGAGAACTAATTACTTGGTCATCAAATTTGGTAGAACTGAACTATCAGATAGCTTTCATTCCCTTTTTCCCCTTAAATTTTGATTTCTTTGATTGGGCATTCTCTTGTTTTATTTAATTATTAACATGTACGTTGTGGAAAAGGGTGGAAAACAAAACAGCGAGCCTTAAACATGAGTCATAATCTTGATGTACGCTGTGAGAAAAAGTATCTGATTTCGACATTATTGGTCTAGGTAAGCTCTATGGTTATCCAGCTAGCGGTTCTCAGCCCTGCATAAATGGAAGCTCTCTAAGGAGAATCCATTGCATTCAGTAGGAGACACATGACCTGTTGCTATGTCTCAGAAAGGAAAGTCTATCTGGTTAATCAGTTCACTACTTGTGATTTAAGGCCAGCTTTTGGTTTATATCAATTCTGCGATTGCCCAGCATCTTTCTTGCGCTTAAAATCGTCAGGTCCTCATCTTTGACAAAGGGGAACCCTTGTCGGTCTAAGAATGTAAGTGGTGAGCTCTACACTTATTTTCGTTGTTACTTGAAATCATCAAATCATCATCAGATGTAAAATGTTGTTGCTCCTTTGCGAGGATACTTGTATTTTTTGAAGTGGGCTTCTTCAGATGAGATGTCAACTCTGATATCAACGAAGTTATTGATGCAGAAATTCGTTCAGGTTAGTATCGTCATTCTTTTGACTCGCATTAGAAATATTTTGAACGAGGCAGATGATCTTGTTTTATATTATATGTTTTCTTCTACAGCTTCAATGTTGAGATCTGAAAGGGTACGTGCTATAGTAAACAATTGTTCTAAATAGAGGAAGAAATGGAGATAGCAAGGAGATTCAAGAAGGTTGATAGGAGTTATCGCAGTACACCAAATGGATGGCGACTGGCAACTGTTGAAGAAGCCAAGAATGGGCTGGAGATTATTAAGGAGAATGAAGTGTTGGGCAGATGGGAGAGAGCGCGTCTTCTGGATGGATGGATGAGCGGATCTGCTTATGGGTTTGAGATAAAAAATGAGTTCAGAGGGTGCGTGGGCTACATGCTACTCATTGAGACCCATACATCTGCACAGAATGCATCTGGTAGGCTTCCCTTTTCCAGCATTAATGTTCTTAAAATTAATGTTACCCACACATTAACGTCAATTCCAAGCTATAGTTGAAGAGTAATGTCTTGTAGAGACCTTAGTTCACATTCTATTTTTCTCCTTACATTCTTGAACGCTATAACTTTCGCCGACCTAGACATAGGTTAGATTTATCGACTTAATTAAATAATCCGAATAAACCAATTTCTAAGTTGTTAGTTTCTCTTTTCAAGAACACTTCTTATTCATTCTTCTTGTTCAATCGCCTGCAGAAGTTGTTACCCATAATATATTTTACAATCATAAAACCGTCTAATCGTGATTCAACAATAGCGTTATTAAAATATAACTAAGATATTATCTCAGTCTAATCTCAACTTTTGTGTTTTTCTAAAGTTTCTTGTTATTGATCTTTACTTCTGAGCATTATCGTACGTAGTATACAGTTCAACCCTAGTTGAAAGACTTTTATAAAGTAGATCTCGTACAGCAAGGTCAGTGTTATTTTGTTATTGTTGGTAAACAGATTTGTCACTTAGAAAATATATGATTTGACCTAATGGAGTGTGTGGCAAATCAATGTCTCCAACAGTTGGATAGGCCCTTGATATCCAGCCTTCCTCTATGTTTAGAGGGGCAGCTCTCTCATAAGATAAAATTTTCAGTTTTTCGATAAAGATAAAAAGAACTTAGAAAATAAAAGGGAAACCATTGATAGCGAATGCACCACATGACTTCAATGTTTCCATAAAGACAATGTAAACTATTAATGAAAGCAATCAAGAACTATGCTTGAGAGCTATCACTGACATAATGATAATTCAGAGATTTATGAATACTCACACCATACCATGAAAATAATCATATGATAAATCACCACTTCAACAATTCAAATTTATTAGAAAGAGAACACCATATGTACTTTCTTTTATTTCTTAGCACCAAGAACATAAGAAATGACTGATTACAAGAACAACAATTTTACACACTTTCCAAAAATTGCTTTGTTATCAAAACATAAGTGTTCCCTATCTCCAAGTGCAAAAAGTCTCTTTTTACATTAATTTTTAGGAATTTATAGCTATTGTAGAATAACTAACCTTTTAGGTTTGTAACTACTCAGAAAGTTAGAGTTTGGACTATTCCAAAGATAGTTCATAACCAACTCTAACTTGCAATGCTTAACTACAGTTAGAAAAAGTTAAAACATTGACCAAAACCAAAGTTAATTCTAATGTTGACCTTTTTATAAAATACATAAATAAAATCCTAAGACAACTTTAGACATATTCTACTTCTAACTTTTAACTGTGATCACTGATATTCCCTAAGCTTTCTCTTTGATCTATAGGTGTTGTGAGCAGCTAAGTCAAGTTTTCCTTGTATGCTCTAAATGATTTGATAACTTGAGCTAAAGTCTTATGTTTAATGATGATTAAACTCTACACCTTTAGATTGCATAGCTCATGTCTCTTTCTAACTTCATCCAACTCTATGACATAACCTAGTAAGTTTTGAGTATAGGAGTCCAATGCCGCTAAGTGACTACTCAATCTTGTCATAATGCTAGCATCTAAACTTTGTTTACTGCCAAGTTTAGTGCTGATTTTTGCCTCTATGTATTCCAAAATGGAAGATATGTGTAGATTTTTATTGTATTCACTAATAGGAATACCTTTTATAATCATCAATATATGCCCCAAGGCCTTCTTTTTAGTAACTTGCAGGAGTTTAGGAATTGCTCCTCTTCACTCAATTGTTGATTCATGCTATCATTTTTCCATTTGATGTTTTCCAGCCATATGTCAATTTTCTCTTCTTCTCCACTAGTGATTAATTTCAGCGATTTGATTATATTGCTATCCATTGCTTTTCTTTCTACTAAATTAGCATCAATTTCTCTTTAGAATGTTTGTTGTTCTTTGAGAGTTGTCAACTCGTTTTGAATGTTTTGTTGTATATGATCCACTTTGACAAATGCAACTTTAACCTCCTAAAATAAGCTTGATGCTCATTCTTTCATACTTTTTACCCATGTTTTCACCATCTTACCATAAGTTTGGCATTCTCCTATATCTTGAATGGTTTCTTCATCAAACATCTTCTTGGGATCTCTTGTAATTTCCATAGTTGAACTAGGATTCGGAAAGGAATCATTAACCATTAATTAGATGCATGAAGAAAGGGCTCAAACTTGACACTTGAATTGGTTTTTAGCTTGCTTATCTCTCCTTGACTATTCCATTAGGATAGCAACTGACACTTGGAAATTATGTTTTTTTTCTAGATCCATTTTAGTGATGCTAAAATCAAATTCATTTGCCACATTTAAGTCCCTTTCTATGACTGGTTGTGCAATTTCAACAAATAAGTTACCTGAAGTAGGATTCACTGCTAGTTTGGAATCCATTCTAGTCTTCTTTATCTTTGTACCTTTATGCATTAAATTAGCCATGACATCTAGATTTGGTGCTACCAATTGAATCATCCTTTTCTTCTTTCTCTCCAAACTTTTTTGTAACTAGGATGTTGAAATACTGGTAGATGGGCTGATTACTGAAGGAATCTATAGAACTATAGATGATAAATCCAAGTTATGCACATTTTCTACAACTGGCATCTCTTGACTTGCTTTTGCACTTTTAAGAGATAGTGAGCTTGGAGGAGGTGCTATGGATTGAATCATCTCATCTATGAATGATGGTAAAGTATTCATCTCAAGAGCTTCATCTATCATCTATTGAATTGGTTTTAAAGTCTTCTCCTTGGGTTTTGATCTCTTCTTCTTTGTGACTGCATTGAGTTCACATGTTGAAACTAGATCAACTCTTTTATCTAGATCTTCACCATCATCTCCCCCTTGTGTGCCATATAAAGAGCCCAAGGAAGTAGGAATAGAAGATGGAATGGTTGAAACTGATGTACCTTCCTAAGAATTATTATTATTCTTGAGACTACTTCTTCATGTTAATTTAGTAGTGGTGACTTCTTTGACCTTATTCCTTAACTAGTTTTCAGTTTGTTTGAATCACAAAGAAAGTCCTTTCCTTGAGGTCTTTCAATTCTGGTAGAGACCAATTAATATATGGCAATTCTAATAATTGTATCCACTCAAAGAAGAAAGGATCAATTAGGTCTGAGCCATCCTCTATTATGCCTATCACATCCCATCCCATTTTGTAATCAATAATTTATTGTACTGTAAATCTCATCCAGTCCCTTTTCCTCACTTTGAAGTCATTTTCATAGTTTTCCCAATAATCTTCCATTGTAGGAAAATGAAGATAGTCGGGTCCAAGTGCGGAGTTATTTTTAACATACCCATAGCCATGAAATGGGAAGTGACCATGGAAAGAGTGTAAAGTTATATTCACTGTGGATCTCTTGATATTTTGAGCATCCAAAGAGGAAAGACAACTATAGTGTCCAATGCCAATTAGGAAAGGAATTGATCTTTTGTTCTTGCACATCTTGTTTACTTGGCCAATTTGCCTGCAATCTTTTGAAACTACCAACCTATCATCTACGAAGCAAGGCAACATGAGAGGACAATCTTGAAAACCTTTGATGCTGATGTAAGTGAATCAGGGGTACTATATGAAGAAGCTACCATAGGTACTAATGAGATTGGCTGCTTTAGGGGAAATTTAGATTCCAATATCTACATGTAGCTCCCTAGCAGTGAGCATGGAAAAAGCATCATTCACCCTGCCGAAATGTACATTTCTCTGTTTTAATTACAATTGGGGGTAATAATTATAAATTTGTGTGGTTAAGCTATACTCCCCATAAGGATTAAGACTGGGCCATGACTTCATACTAGTAATTGGGTACATTAGGTATGAGGACATGTAAACCCCTTGACATGCATTGAATCCTATTAATTGGTGATGAAGCACATTGCTAATCATTTCTCCCCAGTCTATAAATTGATTTCTAGTGGTGAATGTACTAATGTACAAAAACATCCAATCCTAAAAATCCTTAGTCGTCTAATTTCCCACCACTCTATTGAGAAGAATTATCATATCAAAAATGTCTTCGTTAAAGATATGCTTGCGTAACACTCTTCGCAACTATGACTATCCTCGTCTAGGTTGATCAAGCTAAGTCCTAGCAATGTCATTCAAATATGTTTTCTTATTATGATGGAAGCATCCTTGGGCACCTTCTTTAGAGATTTTTGTGAATTCCTCTCTTACTGGCGATCTGAACGTGATGGAGACAGATATTGGATCTAGCCTTGCCATGACATTACCTCCTAAAGTCTTAATGTCCCTGGAATTCTAATCATATGCCTTGATATATTCTAAAACCAATTCTGCACATTGAACTACAAGTGGGTGTCGTCCTACATGGGCTAGACCACTTTCCAATGTTCGATGTGCCATGGGTGATTTATCTTCTCTACTCATCATTTTCCAAAAGTTTGCAACTTCCATATGTCCCATCTTTGTATCTAATATTTTGGGAAGTGTGCTTTTTAATATCATAGGAGGCTCTTTACCTTGAAACTTGTACCTTATAGTATCGCTTACCAAATCCCTATCTTGGTGCAATGTCAAATGTAAAGTCAATATTTGTTTTGCTTCGTATCAAACTATGTGTTCTATTTTCTTCAGGCAATTGTGAAACTTTATCAAAATCTCTATTTCACTTGAAGGATCCAACATTTATCTGGAGCATTCACAAGACATTTTTAATCCCTTACCAATACCATTTTGGCCCATTTACTTCTTCTAAGAAATGCACACATTTCATTTGCAACTAAGGCATTTCGTCAAACAATTCAGTAGCTCTATTAGATGAATGTGGGTACACTTAGATTTAGCATTTTGTCAAACAATTGACATACTGGGTTTATATTTGGCACTTTATGCTTCATAAAGTTGCACGCATGGTTTGAGGCATTTGATTGTTTATACAATGGAAGACCTATACAGAAGAAACCAATGAGGCATTCTATTGAAAAGTGTACATGTCTTCTCAGTGCTATTTTATTTATTTCCTTTGTAAGTACTTCATCTTTTCAGCTACAACCACTATAATAGCATCTCCCAAATTGTGAGGAAATGATTGAGAAACTTGTCTAGGCAGAGTTAATTCACTATCGAACATTGGATTCATTAGCCTCTTTTAGTAAACGCCTCCAGAACAACCATGCCACAACTATAAATGTCTTTTTTATTGTTTTTTATAGTCAGGCTAGAGATGTAAAACTTATATTAAGCAGCTCTCATTCTTGAGGAACCCCTTACCTACTGCTGCTCCCTTTTTATGCTTTGTCTCTTATTAGCAACTTTAATGATGGAATGAATGTCAGGCCGTAGGTCACACAAAAAATGCACGTGCCTTGTTTATGGTTCCATTAGATACTGCAAGTTGGAGAAATGAGTAAAGTCGCATGCCTTGTTTACATTGAGACTTGCTGGAAATCTTACTATGCACCTGCTGCTTGCATTTTCTTCAATTCTGTGCATAACAAAGTATTAATTAAACTTAGTTTTATTTCTTCTAATGCATCAATGCATTGTGTCAATCATTTGAAATACAAAATCTGCTCCAAATTTTCTTCTCATTGGTCTGCTTGTGTGTTTGGTCTAATGTTTGTATTGACTTAGAAATAGCTTATTTTAGTTAGGAATTTAATCAAACAATTCAAGTGCCTTTGTTTGAAACTTATTACCAAACGTGTCATGTGCCTTGACTATGTTTCCATTGGATACATATTCAAAAATGAGAAACACATTTTTCACATTTGAACCATCAAGTTCACTATCTATGTCGTGCCCAATAAGTTTGACCAAATTATGGTGTCTAAGGTTTGCAAAGAGCTCCAAATGTAGCTTCAAATTTTGCATACTTGGTTTTCATTCTAGTTTTAAGCACCTTATGGCAACTTGATTTTCATCCTGCATTTTGCTCTTGTATAGCTTTCCATGGAAGCCTTCTTCAATCAATGTTGACTCATCAAAATTGTTTGTTGCTTCTCTCAACTCTTCTAAAGAAAAAGATCAATACTGAGGAAGACCATATGCACCCAAACCCCTATTTTATTTTCTTGAAAATATTGGGGTTTGGGTTCTTGCAATCTCAAGGTTAGGATTAGGTTAAAAAGTTGGAGTACATAGTGAGAGAGTATTTTAGTACATAGAGAGTGAGATAGAGGATTGTGTGAGAGAAGGCAAACTCAAGCCCATACTTCTCTCTAAAATTTTGAGTACGTAGAGAGTGGTGGTATAGGGAGAGAGAAAATGTTGAGGAAAGAATGAAACTCAAACTCAAATTCCAAACTTCTCTCTAGAAGTTGGAGTACAAGGAGAGAGAAAATATTGAAATAGTGGAAAATAAGTATTATTTCATTTTCTCTCCATCTCTCTATTACTTAACTCAATTAACTCCCCCCCTCTCTCATAAAATTATTTGGGCAACAATTATGTATGAATAGATTAAGAAGTAGGTGGTCATAATAATGAAATATGACTTAAAATTTTGAAAATAATTGAAAAAGTAAAAGATCATAGTGAATTGGTTGAGTACACTTGATAGAATGATGTTATATAATTCAATTATTTTATTTATTAAATTTCAAATCTTTGTAGATATGTTCAGGTTAGGTTTGACTTCTAGTTGACTTTGATGGATGTACTCTCCTAACTTCTGGCTAGACAAATCTAAATTTAGATGAATGTTCATCTGAAAAGATATTTTTTAAATTTGTATAGTGCAGCACAAAAGTGTGGTGTATATAGTTCATTTAAACAAAATATGATTTAGACTACTCCAAAATGAAGGGTCGTAGAAATAAGGAGTAAGCAACCCAAAGAAAGGAGTGCAGAACATCATCTTTGAGGCCCCTGAAATTCAAGAATGTAAATAATTTCAAATTACTATATTTAAACATAATTTTTGGTGTGGGAGCATAGTTTTATATTATAATTTGATTCATATCCCTTAATATGAGAGTTCATTTGTCTTTTTACTACTGCTGAAGCATTGTTGCTTTCTTCTTCCATACAAGAAACATAAAGAATGATCAAGAGTTGCACAACCATTCCACCATTTTCTATTTCTCATACTTTCTCAGTAAGAGCATTTGTAGTTCTATTGCCAACGTATTCCTATTCCTATTTTATTTGTTTTTGAAACAATAAATTTTTGGGTTTGTCAATTCCCCATTGAATTCTAACTGAACCAAACAAGAATAGGAATATGTACCCCATTTTCTATTCCAGAATAATAGTTCCAATTCCTATATTTTTATTCCCTTGGCCAAATGGATGCAAGGGTTTCAACATTTTTGCAATGAACTTGGTTTCACCTCTTGTACCATTATGTATTCATTGTTAAGCCTCAAGTGATAGGTGGAGGGAAACACCTTATTCAATGGATATTTGGGCAAAGAGAAAGCCTTTTTAGTAGGGAAACAATTCATGGCATTAGATTCATTTCAACAAGAGTCCAAACAACTAGCTTTTAAACTTGGACATGAGCGATTTTGGCCATGTGGCCTATTACAAAACATGTTTTGCATCAAGAGGGGAAACCTTTGTAATCTAGTGATGGTAACCAGCAACAACCATCCACCTTAAAGTTGATATATTTGTTGGGATATGAAGCCCAATAGTCATATGTCTTTTCATTCTCCCTCTTGACTCTTCGTATTTGTAGAGTTCTATATAATGGTTATGTGCATCCTATGTAATTTATAGTTTAACTAATAAAGTATTCCCTACTTGAGTGATGTTTTATTCCATTTATCTACTTGTTTAATAATTACAATCCGTATTAGATCCTATGAGGTTGAGCAGAGATGGAAGAAGATGAAGTTGATTTTACTATCAATGAGTTTATTGATAATTTAGAAAGAGATGTTGTGAATGTGAAAGTAAGAAAGGAACATCATGTACATTATTGAGATGGTTGGAAAAAAGAGGAGAATTCACCTAATGACAAGGAAAAAGATGGAAATATTGCCTTTCACAATATCAATGTTGCTAAGACATTTATTTAGAATAATTGTTGGCCTTGTAAGACAAGTTTCCAACTTCTTTTCCCTGTGTTGAAGGTGAAGACAGATATTAATTTTATGAATGATAAAGGTTCAAAAAAATTTTCATTAGAATCCCAAGTCAAAACTGATGTGAAGTTTTCCTCTCAAGTTAAGGGGAATGAAGCTTGCAAACATGCTACTAGGCATAGGAAGCTGGTGGAGGCCAAGATGAGAGGTCTGTATATCAATCAAGGAGAAGGTCAAGAAATGCAAACTACTACTCATCAACAAGAAGAGGTACACAATTTATCAATGTTGTCTTTTGAAGATGGAAAAGCTCAAAGAAAGCCTAGTGAAAGATCTCACAAGATATTGGTAAGTGAGAGGTTTGATTTTCCTTCACATGCGAAGAACAATGATTCTAGCAAGAAAATTGAAGGATGTTGTATGATGCATGACACATCTAGCTAGCATAGGGATTACCAAACCTGCAACCAAGTGAATGGGCATATGTATAGATGCTTGAGTGAACATGAAATGGGCAAGACTATTATTGAGACATTGGATGACAACCAGCTTGAGCAAGTCATAAAGTTAGAGCCAGTAATTGAGAATTGTGCACAAGTCTATCAAGTATGTCAACAGTCCATGGATGATTGTGCACATACTTTCAAAAAAATTGGAGGCAATTAACATAGTTTGATAAATTTGGATAATGGCAGATTAATTATGTCAAGTTAGACAAAATAGCAATTGGTTTTGTGGAAAGTTTGGTCACTTTTAAAAAGAATTGCAGAAAATATAAAAGGTCTTGAGAAAATGTTTTGGACATTGGATCAAACATCATTCATGATAAGGATGATGGTGTTTTGGTTCTTGCAACAAGTGACACAACATCAAATTTGTGGGTAATTGACTCCAAGGCTTGATTTCATGCATGTTCTTTTAGTGAAGCCTTCACAAACTAGAAGGAAGGTAAGTTTGTGAATGTCTATTTGGGTGATTAAAAAGCTTATGAAATTGTAGATAAGAGTGATATTTTGTTATCAATAGACATAGGTGCTCAATTATTGCTTCAATATGTTAGAGATGTTCCCAAATTAAAAGGAAATTTGATTTCTATCAGATACTTATATGCTCAAGGTTTTCTTACACTTCTCATAGACACATGAAAAATTATGAAGGGTTCCATGGTTATTGCCAAAGGGGATAAATTGGGTAGCCTATATGTTGTGGAAGATAGAGATGAGGTTGGAGCAAGGATGACTATTGTAGACAATGATGCCACACTTTGGTGTCAAATATTAGGCCACATGAGAGAAAAGGGGTAGATGTTATGCTTAATTGAGATCAACTTCTAGGTTTCCAATCAAAAAATTTAGAATTCTATGAGCATTTTCTTCATGGGAAACAAAAATGTGTCACTTTTTTGAAGAATGGTCATGATAAGAAGACAACACCATTGGAGTTATTGCACTCAGATGTCCTTGGTCTAATAGAGGAACCTCTCATGGAGGTAGAAATTACTTTGTTTCATTTCTTGATGACAGTATTAGAAAGGTCTGAGTTTATATCTGATGCAGGAGCATTTTGGATTTACATGGTGACTACTTCAGAGTTCATGGAGCTCAGCATGGTCTTGGTTGCTCGGCATGGTCTTTTGCTGCTCGGCATGGTCTAGAAATTTGGTGCCTATTGTAGACCATGTATCTACTTTTCTAAAATGAGATAGAGGATGAAAATTTAAGGAATGAAACAGGGCCTAAATTTCTAACTACAGTTCAAAGCTCGAGTTCTAATTCATCCGGAGCTAGGAGATATCACAATTTTACTAAGACATCGATTTTGGGAATTTAATTATTGTAGGTGGCCGACATTGGCATTTAATTTATGTATTTGTATTTAATTTGTGTTCTGGGCTGACTTGTGGCTTAGATTGGTATAAGTAAGTATTGTGGGGAAATCTTTAGGCATTATTCATCCATGGAGGAGAAGTAGAGGAGCTTGGAAGAGCAATTTTGAGAAGGGCTAGTAGCTGTGGCTTGGGAAATAAGGAGATTGCTTGGTGGGCTTGCAAGCACAAGTTTAGATCTTCCTTGGAGGTTTCTACCAGAGTGTAATCTAGACTAGCTTGGGTTTGGGATTGGATCTTGAGGGATCTTGCAGAACTATTACTTGCTTTGTATTTGGCAATAACCGGGAAGGCCTTCCAGCTTGACACATTGCCTATAATTAGTTATATTTTATGAATATATTATTATGATTTAGTATCAGATCTTGTGTTATTGCTCCTTGTCCTTGTGTTGTTTCTGCTACATGGTTGTATAGCTAGGGGCTAGGACATATCCTTTGGGGATTCTCTTGCCTTGCACTACTTCAAATGGTATCAGAGAATAGTTGTTCCTGAGTGTGTGGACAAATCACCAAAGTTGAGGCAATTTGCACTAGGACTTAGGTTGGAGAAGTAGATCTGAGTTGATCTTGATTTGGTGGTGGATTTTCTTTCTGGAGTCCTAGATATCTTGGTTTTGAGGTGCCAGATTGTGGTTCTGGCTTGCAATTGTAGAGGACTTATAGATAGATCGATGGATGCAAAGATGGATGATTGTAGAGAATTTTTGGATTGCAAATTCATGGTCCTAGACTTGTGATGTGGTTCTTGATTATTCATGCAAGGTGGCAGGTTGCGATCTGACTTGCAAACAGTTCAAGGTTGTCACAAGGAGTGTGGAAAGGATTTGCTGCAGAGGGTTTTTAAAGATCTTGGGAGATGGCTCTAAGAGGACTAGGCCCTAAGATGATTGCAAAACTCCAAGATATAGTCGAGAGGAATTTTTCTAAGACGTTTTCTTGGTTGAATGCTAGATTGGTTGAGCAAGCTAAGAAGGTCAAGGTGGTAGAGTTTGGTTTTGTTGATCAGTTTGTGGAGTCTGATATAGAACCTGTAGAATATTTGGAAGTTGTTGCTGAAGATATTCCTAACCTTGTTGATGCTGGGATGGACATTGGTTTTCATGATCAGTTGGATGAGTTTGACATGGAAATTGCAGAGCACTTGGTCATGGATGATCTAGTTGCTGTTGGTGGTGAGTTGAGTGTTGCAGAGCATCTTGTTGTAAGCCATGAGATGGTTGGTGTTAAGAGTTTGGCATGTGTTGATGGAGATCTTCATGTTGCTATTGATGTGGATTTTGTGGCTGATATGGAGTTCGTTGCTGCTGGCATGGATTCACTAGTTGTTGTGGATGAGGATTTGATGTTGAAGCATTATGTTCAGTTTGTTCTTGGGAGTGAGCATGTTGATTGGATGGTTGAGATTCTGATGTTTGACAGAATGATGTGGATGTGGATGATGTGCAGATTGGTTTTCTTATCCCTATTGGAGTGGAAGCCTTTGGTGAAGAAGAAGTTGATTTTTGCTCTTTCTATGGGCATCAAAGTGTGGGACACACTTTTCTATTTACTTAGGGAGTCTAATACAGGAGCATCTTGGATTTAGTTGGTGACTACTTTGGAGTTCATGGAGCTCGGCATGGTATTTTGATGCTTGGTATGGTCTAGAAATTTGGTGCCTATTTCATGTCATGTAACTAATATTCTATAATGTTTTAGAGGATGAAACTTTCAATGATAGAAGAGGGCCTAGATTTCTAACTACAGTAATAAGCTCGAGTTTTAATTCATTCGGAGCTAGGCGATATTGCAATTTTACTAAGACATCGATTTTGGAAATTTAATTATTGTAAGATGCCAACTTTGGCATTTAATTTATGTATTTGTATTTAATTTGTGTTCTAGGCCAACTTGTGGCTTAGATTCATATAAGTAAGGGTTATGGGGAAGTCTTTAGGCATTATTCATCCATCATGGAGAAGTAGAGGAGGTTGGAAGAGAAAATTTTGAGAAGGGCTAGTAGTTGCAGGTTTGGAAATAAGGAGATTGCTTGGTGGGGTTGCGAGCACAAGTTGAGATCTTCCTTGGAGGTTTCTACCAGAGTGTGGATCTCGACTAGCTTGGGTTTGGGATTGAATCTTGAGGGATCTTGTAGAACTATTACTTTCTTTGTATTTGGCCATAACCAGGAAGGCCTTATAGCCCGGAACATTGCATGTAATTAGTTATATTTTATGAATATATTATTGTGATTTGGTATCAGATCTTGGATTATTGCTTCTTGTTATTATGTTTTCGCTGCATGGTTGTATAGTTGGGGGCTAGGACATCTCTCCTTTGGGGATTCTCTTGCCTTGCACTGCATCAGCTAATGTAGGAGCATCTTGGTTTTTCTCAGTGGCTACTTTGGAGTTCATGGTCTTGGGACTCGGCATGGTCCTTGGTTGCTTGGCATGGTCTTGGGACTCGATATGGTCTTTGGTCACTCAGCATGGTCTATGGTTACTTGGCATGGTCTGAGAGGAGCTTGGCTTTGCTTAGGAATTTGGTTCCTGTTGTAGGATGTGTATATAATATTCTAAAATGAGTTAGAGGATGAATATTTCAAGGATGGAAGAGGGCCTAGACTTCTACCTATAGTTTGAAGCTCGAGTTCTAATTCATTCAGAGCTAGGAGATATCGCTATTTTACCAAGACATCAATTTTGGAAATTTAATTATTGTAGGAGGCCAACTTTGGCATTTGATTTATGTATTTGTATTTAATTTGTCTTCTGGGCCAACATGTGGCTTAGAATGGTATAATTAGGAGTTGTGGGAATGTCTTTAGGCATTATTCATCTATGAAGGAGAGGTAGAGGAGCTTGGAAGAGAAAATTTTGAGAAGGGCTAGTAGCTACAGCTTGGAAAATAAGGAGATTGCTTGGTGGGCTTGCAAGCACAAGTTGAGATCTTCCTTGGAGGTTTCTACTAGAGTGTGGATCTAGACTAGCTAGGGTGTGGGATTAGATCTTGAGGGATC
This sequence comes from Cupressus sempervirens, assembly GCA_028749045.1. Classification (NCBI taxonomy): domain Eukaryota; kingdom Viridiplantae; phylum Streptophyta; class Pinopsida; order Cupressales; family Cupressaceae; genus Cupressus; species Cupressus sempervirens. Next base: position 860,906,365 of record CM053789.1, on the reverse strand, counting down.
TTATAGAACTATTACTTGATTTGTATTTAGCCATAACCGAGAAGGCCTTATAGCCCGACACATTGCATGTAATTAGTTATATTTTATGAATATATTATTATGATTTGGTATCTGATCTTGCATTGTTGCTTCTTGTTATTATGTTTTCGCTGCATGGTTTTATAGCAGGGGGCTAGGACATCTCCTTTGGGGATTCTCCTGCCTTGCACTGTGTCAGGTGGTATCAGAGTGAAGGTTGTTCATGAGTGTGTTGACAGATCGCCAAAGTTGAGGCAGTTTGCACCAGGACTTGGGTTGGAGAAGTAGATCTCAGTTGACCTTGATTTGGTGGTGGATTTTCCTTTTGGAGTCCTAGATCTCTTGGTTGTGAGGTGGTAGATTGTGGTTCTGGCTTGCAATTGCAAAGGGCTTATAGATGGGTCAATGGATGCAAAGATGGATGAATAATCTTTTTGAGGCATGATTGTAGAGAATTTTGGATTGCAAATCCATAGTCCTAGACTTGTGATGTGGTTCTTGATTGTTCATGCAAGGTGGTAGGTTGTGATCTAACTTGTAAAAAATTCAAGGTTGTCACAAGGAGCGTGGGAAGGATTTTTTGCAGAGGGTTTTTGAAGATCTTGGGAGATGGCTCTGAGAGGATTGGACCCTGAGATGATTGCAAAACTCCATGATATAGTGGAGAGGAATTTTTCTAAGATGTTTTCTTGGTTGGATGCTAGATTGGCTGATCAAGATAAGAAGGTCAAGGAGGCAGAGTTTGGTTTTGTTGATCAGTTTGTGGAGTCTGATACATAACTTGTAGAACAACTAGAAGTTGTTGATGAAGATATTCCTAACCTTGTTGATGTTGGGATGGACATTAGTTGTCATGATCAGTTGGATGAGTCTGACATGGAAATTGCAGAGCACTTTGTTGTGGATGATCTGGTTGTTGTTGGTGGTGAGTTGTGTGTTGCAGAGCATCTTGTTGTAAGCAATGAGATTGTTGGTGTTGAGAGTTTGGCATGTGTTGATGGAGATCTTCATCTTGCTACTGATATGGATTTTGTGGCTGATATGGATTTTGTTGCTGCTGGTGTGGATTCACTAGTTGTTGTTATGGATGAGGATTTGATGTTGAAGCATTACGTTCAGTTTGTTCCTAGGAGTGAGCATGTTGATTGGATGGTTGAGATTCTAGTGCTTGACAGAATGATGTATATGTGGATGATGTGTAGATTGATTTTCTTATCCCTATTGGAGTGGAAGCCTTTGGTGAACATGAAGTTGGTTGTTTTTGGTTTGGACATCAAAGTGTGGGACACACTTTTCTATTCACTTGGGGAGTCTTGACGCAGTACAAGGTAGGAGAATCCCCAAAGGGGATGTCCTAGCCCCCTACTATAAAACCATGCAGTGAAAGCATAATAACAAGAAGCAACAATGCAAGATCTGATACCAAATCATAATAATATATTCATAAAATATAATTGATTACATGCAATGTGTCAGGTTATAAGGCCTTCCTAGTTATAGCCAAATAGAAAGAAAGTAATAGTTTTGCAAGATCCCTCAAGACCCAAGCCCACACCCTAGCTAGTCCTGATCCACACTCTGGTAGAAACCTCCAAGGAAGATCTCAACTTGTGCTCGCAAGAGCACCAAGCAATCTCCTTGTTTTCCAAGCCACAACTACTAGCCCTTCTCAAAATTCAGTCTTCCAAGCTCCTCTACCTCTCCTTTATAGATGAATAATGCCTAAAGACTTTCACACAACTCCTAATTATACCAATCTAAGCCATAGGTCAGCCCAAAACACAAATTAAATGCCAAAGTCGGCCTCCTACAACAATTAAATTCCCAAAATCGATATCTTGGTAAAATAGAAATATCTCCTAGCTCAAAATGAATTGTAACTCAAGATTTGAACCATAGATAGAAGTCTAGGCCCTCTTTGATCCCTGAAATTTTCATCCTCTAAAACATTTTAGAAAATTAGATGCATGTCCAACAATAGTAACAAAATTTCTAAGCAAAGCCGAGCTCCTCTCAGACCATACCGAGTAACCCAAAACTATGCTGAGTGACCAAAGACCATGCCGAGTCCCAAGACCATGATGAGAAACCATAGACCATGCAAAGAAACCAAGGACCATGCCTAGCCCCAAGATCATGCTGAGCAACCATAGACCATGCCGAGCAACCAAGGACCATGCCAAGTCCCAAGACCATGCCGAGCAACCATAGACCATGCTGAGCAACCAAGACCATGCCGAGAAACCAAGAACATGCCGGGCTCCATAGACCATGTCGAGATCCTAGTGTATGACGAGCACCAAATTCCTTCTTCAACCAAGTACTAGTCCAAGCATCGACCAAAGTAACTACCGAGCCTCCTCCCATGAACTCCAAAGTAGCCACTGAGCAAAAACAAGATTCTCCTGCATTAGACTCCCCAGGTAAATAGAAAAGTGTGTCCCACACTTTCATGCCCAAAGAAAGAGCAACAACCAACTTCATCTTCACCAAAGGCTTCCACTCCAACAGGGATAAGAAAACTAATTTTCACATCATCCACATCCACATCATTCTATCAAACACTAGAATCTCAACCATCCAATTAGCATGCTCACTTCCAAGAACAAACTGAACATAATGCTTCAACATCAAATCCTCATCCACAACAACAACTAGTGAATCCACACTAGTAGTAACAAACTCCATATCAGCCACAAAATCCACATCAGTAGCAACATGAAGATCTCCATCAACACATGCCAAACTCTCAACACTAACCATCTCATTACTTACAACAAGATTCTCTACAACACACAACTCACCACCAACAGCAACCAAATCATCCACGACCAAGTGCTCTGCAATTTCCATGTCAGACTCATCCAACTGATCATGAAAACCAATGTCAATCCCAGCATCAACAAGGTTAGAAATATCTTTAGCAACAACTTCCAGTTGTTCTGCAAGTTCTGTATCAGACTCCCCAAACTGATCAACAAAACTAAACTCTGCCACCTTGACCTTCTTAGCTTGATAAGCCAATCTAGCATCCAACCAAGAAAACATCTTAGAAAAATTCCTCTCCACTATATCATGGATTTTTGCAATCATCTCAAGGTCCAATTCTCTTAGAGCCATCTCCCAAGATCTTCAAAAACCCTCTACAACAAATCCTTCCCATGCTCCATGTGACAATGCTTGAATTGTTTGCAAGTCAGATCGCAACATGCCACCTTGCATGAACAATCAGGAACCACATCACAAGTCTAGGACTAGGGATTTGCAATCAAAAAATTCTCTACAATCATGCCTCAACAAGATTATTCATCCATCTTTGCATCCATCGACCCATCTATAAGCCCTCTATAATTGCGAGCCAGAACCACAATCTGCCACCTCACAACCAAGAGATCTAGGACTCCAGAAAGAAAATCCACCACCAAATCAAGATCAACTCAGATCTACTCCTCCAAACCCAAGTCTCGGTGCAAACTACCTCAACTTCGACGATCTATCCACACACTTAGGAACAACCTTCGCTTTGATACCACCTGACGTAGTACAAGGCAGGAGCATCTCCAAAGGAGATTGCTTAGTGGGCTTGCAAGCACAAGTTCAGATCTTCCTTGGAGGTTTTTACTAGAGTGTGGATCTAGACTAGCTAGGGTTTGGGATTGGATCTTGAGGGATCTTGCAGAACTATTACTTGCTTTGTATTTGGCCATAATTGGGAACGCCTTACAGCTTGGCACATTGCATGTAATGAATTATATTTTATGAATATATTGTTATGATTTGCTAGTAGATATTTCATTGTTGCTTCTTGTTATTATGTTTCTGGTGCATGGTTTTATAATAGGGGGCTAGGACATCTCCTTTGGAGATTCTCCTACCTCGTACTGCGTTAGGTGGTATCAGAGCATAGTCATTCTTGAGTGTGTAGATAGATCGCCGAAGCTGAGGTAGTTTGCACTAGGACTTGGGTTGGAGAAGTGGATCTGAATTGATCTTGATCTAGTGGTGGATTTTCTTTCTGGAGTCCTAGATCTCTTGGTTGTGAGGTGACAGATTGTGGTTCTGGCTTGCAATTGCAGAGGGCTTATAGATGGATCGATGGATACAAAGATGGATGATTGATCTTGTTGAGGCATGATCGTAGAGAATTTTTGGATTGCAAATCTGTGGTCCTAGACTTGTAATTGTGGTTCTTGATTGTTCATGCAAGGTGGCAAGTTGCGATCTGACTTGCAAACAATTTGGTTGTCACAAGGAGCATGGGAAGGATTTGTTGTAGAGGGTTTACGAAGATCTTGGAAGATAGCTCCAAGAGGATTGGACCCTAAGATGATTTTGAATCTCCATGATATGGTGGAGAGGAGGTTTTCTAAGATGACTGCTCGATTTGAAGCTAGCTTGGCTGAGCGAGTTGCTCAGTTTGAAGCTAACTTGGCTGATCAAGTTAGAGATGAGGTAAGGAAGGAATTTTATAGCTGTTTGTGGAGTTGGAGTCTACTGATCTAAAAGAGATTTGTTTGGCTAATTAAGAGACTCATTCATGAGAAAAGATGGCATAGCAAAGTTGAGGTTGGTTTTATTGATCATTTTGTGGAGTTTGATATAGAACCTACAGAGCAGCCAAAGGTTGTTGTTGCGGATATTCCTAACCTTGTTGATGTTGGGATGGACATTGGCTTTTATAATTAATTGGTTGAGCACTTGGTCATGGATGATCCGATTACTACTGGTGGCGAGTTGTGTGTTGCAAAGCATCTTGTTGTGAGCAATGAGATTGCTAGTGTTGTGAGTTCAGCATGTTTTGATGGAGATCTTCATGTTGTTGCTAATGTGGAGTTAGTTCTTGCTGGTATGGATTCACTAGTTATTAATGTGGATGATGATTTTTTGATGAAGCATTATGTTCAGTTTATTCTTAGGAATGAGCATGCTGATTGGATGATTGAGATTTTTGTGTTTAATAGCATGATGCAGATGTGGATGATTTGCATATTGGTTTTCTTGTCCCTATTTGAGTGGAAGCCTTTGGTGAAGATGAAGATGATGGGTGATCTTTCTTTGGGCATCAAAGTATGGGACACACTTTTCTACTTACCTAGGGAGTCTGATGCAGGAGCATCTTGGTTTTTCTCAGTGACTACTTTGGAGCTCATGGGAGGAGGCTCAAAGGTTTAGGGTTTAGGGTCTGGAACTTTGGTGCCTTTTGAAATTTTTGTAATTAATTTTCTATAATGAGTCAGAGGTTGAAAATTTTAGGGATGGAATATGGCCTAGATTTATAACTATAGTTTGAAGCTCGAGTTCTAATTCATTTAGAGCTAGGAGATATCACAATTTTACTAAGACATTGATTTTGGGACTTTAATTGTTGTAGGAGGCTGACTTTGGCATTTAAATTGTATTTTGGTCTGACCTGTGGCTTAGATTGGTATAAATAAGGGTTTTGGGGAAGTCTTTAGGCATTATTGATCCATTATGGAGAAGTGGAGGAGCTTGGAAGAGCAAATTTGGAGAAGGGCTAGTAGTTGTGGCTTGGAAAACAAGGAGATTTCTTGGTGGGCTTGCAAGAACAAGTTGAGATCTTCCTTGGAGGTTTCTACTAGAGTGTGGATCTAGACTAGATAGGGTTTGGGATTGGATCTTGAGGGATCTTATAGAAATATTACTTGCTTTGTATTTGGCTGTAACTGGGAAGGCCTTACAGCCTGACACATTGCATGTAATTAGTTATATTTTATGAATATATTTTTATGATTTGGTATCAGATCTTGCATTGTTGCTTCTTGTTATTATGTTTCTGCTGTATGGTTTCATAGCAGGGGGATAGGACATCTCCTTTTGGGATTCTCCTCTCCACTTTATAATAGAGTTTTGCAATCATCTTAGGGTCTAGTCCTCTCAGAGCCATCTCCCAAGATCTTTAAAAACCCTCTGCAACAAATCCTTCCCATGCTCCTTGTGGCAACTTTGAATTGTTTGCAAGTCAAATTGTAACCTGCCACCTTGCATAAACAATCAGGAACCACATCACAAGTCTAGGACCATGGATTTGCAATCCAAAAATTCTCTACAATCATGCCTCAACAAGATCAATCATCCTTCTTTGCATCCATTGATCCATCTGTAATTGCAAGCCAAAACCATATTCTGCCACCTCACAACCAAGAGATCTAGGGCTCCAGAAAGAAAATCCACCACTAAATCAAGATCAACTCAGATCTACTTCTCCAACCCAAGTCCTAGCGCAAACTGCCTCAACTTCAGCGATCTATCCACACACTTAGGAACGATTGTACTCTGATACCATCTGACGCAGTGCAAGGCAGGAGAATCCCCAAAGGAGATTTCCTAGCCCCCAGCTATACAACCATGTAGTAGAAACAACACAAGGACAAGGAGCAATAATGCAAGATCTGATACCAAACCATAATAATATATTCATAAAATATAATTGATTACATGCAATGTGCCAGGCTGTAAGGCCTTCTCGGTTATGGCCAAATACAAAGCAAGTAATAGTTCTGCAAGATCCCTCAAGATCCAATCCCAAACCCAAGCTAGTCTAGATTACACTCTGGTAGAAACCTCCAAGGAAGATCTAAACTTGTGCTCGCAAGCCCACCAAGCAATCTCCTTATTTTCCAAGCCACAGCTACTAGCCCTTCTCAAAATTTGCTCTTCCAAGCTCCTCTACTTCTCCTTCATGGATGAATAATGCCTAAAGACTTTCCGACAACCCTTAATTATACCAATGTAAGCCACAATTCATCCCAAAACACAAATTAAATACAAATACATAAATTAAATGTCAAAGTCGGCCTCCTACAATAATTAAATTCCCAAAATTGATGTCTTAGTAAAATTGTGATATCTCCTAGCTCTGGATGAATTAAAATTCGAGCTTCAAACTATAGTTAGAAATCTAGGCCCTCTTTCATCCCTAAAAGGTTGATCTTCTAACTCATTGTAGAAAATTAGATACATGGCCTACAATAGGCACCAAATTTCTAGACCATGTCGAGCAGAAAAAGACCATGCCGAGCTCCATGAACTCCAAAGTAGTCACCAAGTAAATCCAAGATGCTCCTGCATCAATATGATGTCCAGAAAGTCTAAAGTTTTCTCAAAATTGAAAAAAATTTAAGACCTTTTTGAAAATAAGAATTGGCACAAATTCAAGTGTTTAAAATTAGATAATGGAGGTCAATTTTGTTTGTTGGATTTTGATAACTTTTGTTTAGATCATGGTATCATTTTACCCCTCAAGAAAATGGGTCAGCGAAAAAGCTAAATTGATCCATACTTGATACAGTTCGATGCATACTATCTAATGCTTGTTTAGTAAAAGAATTATGGATGGAGGCCTATAATACAACAATGTATTTGATTAATCAAAGTCCTTTATCTATTTGGACTTTGGGATTTCAAAATAGAAATGGTTGGGTAGAAGGATTTTCTTCTCACATCTTCGAGTGTTTGGGTATCAAGCATTTGTTCACATTTCTAAATAAAAAAGGAGCAAGCTCAATTTGAAATCACAACAATGTATCTTCATGGGCTATGGTTAAGATTAGTTTGGATTTTGACTATGGGATCTTGTTGCAAAGAAGATTGTACACAGTCGAAATATGCTCTTTAATGAGACAAAATTTCCAACTCTTCAATCGGCATCTCAAGAAGTACCTACTAAAGAATTTATTCCTATGTCTTTGTTTAATGAGGATAATTCTTGATTAAATCCACATTCTTAGTCTGTCATTTCTTATTACTATGTCTTTTTTACCTAGTGCCCTAGCCAAGGTTAGGTGTTAAGAAACTCCTTTGACTAGATTGTTGACATGGCCAAGGTTGGGCCACACTAATAAAACATTATTAGACTCTCATAAAGGTAATATAGTGTAAGAGACTAGGGCTAGAAGATAATTGGGCTCTGTAACAATTACTAAGTTATTATCATCAATTCAATAAATCTTCCTTTCTATTATGATATTTAATAATATACTAAGTTCAAAGCAATTCCAAGGGGTTCAATTTGCTAAAGCAGATTTAAATGGTTATCCTGATTCATCTTGGTTCATTTGGTTCAAGGAAGTTCACCCTATAGGCTCAGATTGATTTCAATAAGTTCATAGTTTCAAAATTACAAGTTACTCAAGGTTCAAATTTTTTTGGATTGGTTTAAGTCATAGATGGTACATTGAGATTGCTAATGCAAAGTTCAAGCATGAAGGACCCAATCTTGGTGGAAACTCAGTAAATTCCTCAATTATTTTAAATACATTGTTCATGATCTAAGCCATCATTTTTCAAGAATAACAATCCAAAGGATTAGGTCCATAGATCTAAAAGTGATGGTTTAAACTCAAAGTCAAGGTGCAATGAGGAACAATGCATGCAATTGTAGAAGAACTCTTACAAGGACTGGCTACTCTTGAAGAGGCCAACTCTTTCTTAGTTTGATCAGAAACACCCCCCCCCCCCCCCCCCTGTCCCCATGAATAGAATGGTAGATCATGTTGATAATATGTAATGGTCGATCTTTGAATTCATAGAATAGTCACATTAGTGATGCTTGACATGTTGGATGGAAAAAGACTATCTGCGGTCCCTGCATAATATATTTCATAACATAATCATGAAATGATGAGTTAGTTCATTCTCATTGTCAATGATGTGAAAATCAACACTATTATAGTCATTGATTATTAATCTCATATTGTAAACAATTATTAAACTGTTGGAAACAAATTCACAACTAATATCAAAAAATAACACAATTGCAACTTCACCAATAAAATATGGAAAGAAATTCAGAACACAGATAACACAATATTTTTGGACAAATCATCTATGGAAAAACCCTAAGGAAAAACAAGTTCTCTAGATGGAAAATATATAACTTTAGGAAATCAAGAGATACAAAATTCCTTGCCTCTCACTAATAGAATTCAGACAACCTCCTAATTTCTCCTACTGATATTCTCCACTGCTATCCCCAACGCTATCACTATGCCCTTGCTAACATTACAAGATTGTTTTCTATCACTATAAACTCATTTTCTAACATAGAATATGCTTCTTACAACTCTTCTTTTTCTCTATTTTGTTTTGTTCTCCAAATGCCTCCCTTTACCCCCTATTATACTACTTAACCAAGAGGTTTTTAGTTGGTTCTTGATAAAGACAACTTAACCAAGAAGTTTCCAATTGTTTCCTTACCAAGAAGTTTCTAGTTGCTTCTCAATTAAAAAAACCTAACTAATAGGTTACTAGTGGCTTCTAGAAGGAGACAATTAATTAAAAAATAATTATTTTTCATAACTCTAACAAGTATTTGTCAATTAATCACATATGGCTGAATAGCTATCCAAGCTACCTGAAACTAACACTCTCTCTTAGCAAGGAGGTTGTTCTACATGACACCTAACTTATCTTTGAAGAAAATGAATTTTGCCTTCCCTAATGCCTTTGTTAGAATGTCTGCTACTTGCTCCTCTATAGGTATGTACTATAGCTAAACAATCCCTCATTGTATGCAATCTTCGATGAAGTGATATCTAATGTCTATATGTTTAGACCTATCATGAAACATTGGATTCTTAGACAACTTGATGCAACTTTTATTGTCATAGTGTGTAACAATAGTCTTAACCTTCTGACTAAATAAGGCTACTAACAACTTTCAAAGCCATATAGCTTCACATGTCACCATGCTATCTGCTATATATTATTCTACTTCCGCTAAACTTAGACCCACAAAATTTTGCTTCTTGCTAAAGCAAGATACAACTCTTGATCCCAAACTAAAACAACACCCTGAAGTGCTCCTTTTGTCCATTGTACTTCTTGCCTAATCTGCATCAGTATAGCCCATCAACCTAATACCTTCACTTTCAACTTATCTAATCAATTTGCACACGTGGGTCTCTTTGTTTTGTGCTACAAAGCCTTCTAGTTGCTCCATGTATACCTCCTCCTTTAACTCACTATTAAGGAATGCTATCCTGACATCCATTTGATGGATCTGCCATCCCATCTATGTTGCTACTAAGATCATAGCTCATATAGAAGTATAACTGGGTAGTGGAGAAAATGTCTCCTCATAGTCTATTCCCTCCTTTTGAGAGAACCCCTTGGCCATGAACCTTGCCTTGTATTTCTCAATGCTACTATCTGCATTGTGCTTTATATTATAGATCTAGTATGATCCAACTACTATTCTATCTATTGGTCTAGGAACTACCTCCTACACATCATTCTGCATTATTGAATTATACTCCTCAACCATAGCATCTCACCATACCTAATGCTCCATAGCCTCTTGATAGCTGGAAGGTTCACTATATACCAACTGACTAACTAAGGCCACATGTCATTGAACTTGGCTAGTTGTCTCCACTATCTAGTACTTTTCCTAGGAGCTCCCACAAACTCCTTAGTATCCCTTAGTGTCTCTTGAACCTCATTGTTCTTGCTGCCAACATTAGAGGATGAGATATCAATCTCTAAGTCTTCTAGATGCATTTCCTACTACTCCATGCTCTATGAAACTTCACCACCTAAGCCTACACTTGCACTGGTAACTGTACTTGTGCTTTGTTGCCCTTGACTAGGCCTTGGAGCTTCTATTGGCTACTCACTTTGATCATCTACTAGCAAATCTCTAGACCTTCTAAAAGCCTTGTCCTCCATGAATTTGAAATCATGTCTTACAATAACTCTTTTGGTCCTGGGGATAAAAATCCTATATGCCTTTGAGGTTTCAACGTACCCAACAAAGTACCCCCCCTCTACAGTTTGATCTAAATTGGTATGTGTATCACCTGGAATGTGACAATTTGCCAAAATTTTGAATATTCTAAAATGGCTAACATCAGGCTTCTTATCTTTGAAAGCTTCCTCTGGTTTCATCCTTCCTAGTACCTTGTGTGGAACCCTGTTTTGAATATAAACTTTTATACTACATGGCTCTACCCATAAGTAGTGGGGCATATCCTAGTCATGTAGCATAGCTCCTACCACCTTCGATATAGAATAGTTCTTCCTCTTCGCAACCCTATTCTAATTTGGATTGTGATGAACTATCCACTTTCTCTTGATTGCTTCCCTAGTATAGAACTCCTAGAAGTTCTTTCCTTTGTATTTTCCTCCATTTTCTAACTAAAGAACCTTTATCTTCCTTCCTATCAAGTTCTCCACTAGAGCCTTGAACTCTTGGAATCGGTTGAAAATATCATCCTTGGTCTTCAAGAAGTATGTCTAGCTCGTACTAGAGAAATCATTGATAAAAGTAACATAGTACTTATGTCCTTTGAGAGACTTTTCTGACATTGATCCACAAACATTTGAATGTACTAGATGAAGAACACTTTCAAATTTGGTTTCACTCCTTCAAAAATATGCTTTCAAAAAATTCCCCAACATGTATCCCTTACATACATCATCATGCTCTATGCTAACCTTTAGAACACCTATCATGGTCTCACAAAGCAATTTGAGTGGTCATAACTCTCTAGGATCTCTAGGATTAGTGATGCTCATGAGTGGCTTAGGAGTATCAAATTGTAACCTGTAAAGGTGACCACTCCTAACTCCAATAGTTATGGGTGATTTCCAATCAATGTGCTTAATCAAAATGTGTCCCTCCAAAGAGTACATTATACCAATCCTGAAGAATAAATATGAAAATCAAATTCATACTTAAGGCTAGCACATGTAGTACATCATGAACTAGAACTATCTTTCCATTCTCCCTCTGAAACTGAATAGTCCCTTTCCCAACCGTGTTAAGCTTAGACAAGTTTCCCATATAATTTTGGATATTGGTGTTCTCCTCCTTATAACTGGAGAAGTACTCTCTAACTCCTGCCATATGAAATGACACCCCACTATCTATATACCAGATATTCTATGAAGTTGAGCTCACCATACAAGCTATAAGTGCAAACTCATCTTCTAGTCTACTAGAGAGTTCTTCTACACTTGTTGAAGCTACCACCTACTTCTTTGCCTTCTTCCTTTCTGGGCAATCACTCACATCATGACCATACTCATGACATTCAAAGCACTTTACCTTAGAAAGGTCCTTCTTCTTCTTCTCACTTTGTGAGATAGATCCCTTCTTTGCTTTCCCTTTCCTCACTAGGGCAACATTCTCCTGTTCCACCTCACTTTTCTTACTCTTGTTGGCCCTGTTGACAAGACTTAGTCTAAACTCCTCCTGAGTAAAATTGATCCATAGTTGATCCCAACTTGATAAATTATCTTATCCACTAACAAATTGAACAAATACACTCTACTATTTAGAAAACCCATTTAGGGCTATTCTCACTAGCTTGTCATCATTGGGATTATCTCCAACTATTGCTAATTCATCCTTGACAAGTCTAAGCTTGGTGAGGTAAATTGTAATGTCTTCTCCTTCTTTCATCTAGGTATTTTAGAAATTCTCTCTAAGAATCATCTTCCTATTGGTGGTAGCATTCTGGTATAGATTCATAATTGTGTCCCACATCTTCTTCATTGTATCTAGCTCCACAATATGTTGAACAATATGATCCTTGACACCATCAAGGATAATCCTCCTTGCCTTGACATCATCCTTCTTGTATGTTGCAAGTTGTATAGCATCTGTAGGTATAGGTATACCAATGGTAGCATAATCCTTGATACCATTCTCTTCCAACAATAAAGAAATTCTAACCTTCAGACACAAAAATTTGATGCATCATCCAATCTGTCCTGATCTCTCAAACCAGCTGAAGCCATCTCAAGGGATTAAAGCAATAATAAATCTAAAGAGATCAAAATTTATTTCCTAGGGTAAAACTCTTCTACCCTTAACAAAGCCCTGATACCATATGAAAATTAACACTATTGTAGTCACTAATTATTAATCTCCTATCATAAATGTTTATTAAACTGCTGGAAACAAATTCATAGCTAATATCAAAAAATAACACAACTGCAACTTCACCAATAAAATATGGAAATAAATTCAAAACATAGAGAACACAATAATTTTGGACAAATCATCCCTAGAAAAACCCCTAAGGGAAAACCAGTTCTGTAGATGCAAAATATATTAACTTTAGCAAATTAAGAGCTACAAAATTCCTTGTCTCTCACTAGCAGAATTCAAACAATTTCTTAATTTCTCTTGCTGATATTTCCATTGCTATTTCCAACACTATCACTACATCCTTGCCAACACTACAACATTGTTTGCTATCACTACAAACTCATTTGCTAATAGTGCAAATGTTTCTTACAACTCTTGTTGTTCTCTATACTATTATGTTCTCCAAATGCCTCCCTTGACCCCCTTTTATACTACTTAACCAAGAGGTTTCTAGTTGCTTCTTGATAAACACAACTCAACCATGAAGTTTCCAATTGTTTCCTAACCAAGAATTTTCTAGTTGCTTCTCAATTAAAACAACCTAACCAATAGTTTACTAGTGGCTTCTAGATAGAGTCAATTAATTAATAATTAATTATTTTTCATAACTCTAATAATTATTCACCAGTTAATCGCACATGGACAAAAAATTGTCCAAGTTACCTAAAACTAATAGATGATTCATTCATATGGAAGCATGGTTAGAGGATGGAGATTACTAAGACAATGCTAATAGGATGAAACTGAGGACATATTCTCATTTATATCAAGTCATGCTCAGTCTACAACAATAGTGGTAGGATTATAAATTATGTGCTTTAGCAAATCGAGATCACCTTCATAGTTGAGGATATACACATTTGTCACAACACGATATATAGAAATTTGATGTTGCCATTAGTTTGTGGATTTTCATCGAGCTTCCATAATGGAAATGGACTATATAGGATTCTACCATGAAGTGGAAGGTTGAAGGTGTATTTATGGGTGCTCCTCATTTCAAATTTTATAATGTTTAGCACCTAGGAGGCAAGCCGTAGATTCACAAAGAAAAATCCAAGTGAAATAGTAATTCTTCATTGAAGAGATCCCGAATGGTAATTTCTGTGCTCATTCATATCAAACACATGCCTTTGCACATAAGTGATTATATACCATTTGTTCTAATAAATTAAATGCCAAAGGTTTCATGGAAACATACAGAGGAAACAATGAAGGTGTTGTCGTGTTCCAGTTAGGATCATAATCGAGTGGTTCCACAAGTGTACAGAATTCTATCAAACTATTTGACATAATTTCTCAACTGATGAAAAGTCAACTCTATTAATATAAAGCAAGGACTCATGTTGGACTATGGAATCCATAGTTCAAATTGGGCAAAAACATTTTTTTTCCCTCTCCTACTAAGGGAGACCAAAGACATGTCCATGAAATTAATGGTCAAGTCTAGTAACAAGAATTAGAAAGAGGACATTAACCTTGATGAAGTCCGAGATGGAAAATCTGATGGATTATTTGACAGTTATATGGTACTTCAATGTGAAGGGAAATGAGAGCACCCCAGAAACTCATCTGAGATCAGTATGCACATCCTGTATGCAATAGTTTCTTGTACACCATCTAATTAGTAAATACAAGTGCATACTACTATGCCATAAAAGCGGAAACAGACATAGTTGATTTCCCAAAATTAAAACCTTAAAGGAAAGTGATTGCAATTTACCGATCTAAACAAAATTCAGCAACATTACGACATACAGATTATTACTCTACAATCATAGAACTAGAAGAATTAGACAGAACAGAGAACACAGATATACGTGGGGAAAACCTATCCAGGTACAAAACTCCATCTTCCAAACCATCAAGCTAATGTATTATTTAGTAACAAGTTACAATACATTTTCAGCCTTCACATGGAGATTTACATCTTGCTCCATTCTAGAGAAAATCTGGCAGCATAACCCTATGCAAATATCTTCTCATCTCACTCTTTCACTCTATTGCATTACAACATGCAATACTCCTTTTATGAACATCTTAAGACCCAACAAAATGCCCACAAAGAATTTGGGCATTTTTCATGGCTTAACCACCAAGAACCATGCACAATGCCACATGTACATCCAATACCAAGAAAAGGGTGTCCATCCCTTGAATAGATAATGATAGCTTGTCATAGAATCTGCCAAAAATAGCGGTCACAAGAGAAGTGTAAGGGAATCCGTCATAACATCCTATTTTTGGCATATTCTCTTACACACACCAACCACTCATTCTTGGGTGCCCAAATAGGCCTCATGTCATAAGATGCTCTTACACCTATCATAGATCATTCCTTAAATAGCTCTTACGTGTCATAGGAATCTATCATAACCATTTCACCCATGATCTCCTTCACGCACTTCAAGATGCTGACACATGTAAGTGATCAACATGCCAACTAGACATGTACACTCACATTTACATATTATTTGCAAAAATACATTTACAAAATAAATAATAATAAGAATAGGAATTATACAAGGTTGAGACACCTTATTCCTAACATTCTCCCACTTGTCGAACACCTTATAAGGGCAACAGGAACATTACAGGAACTAACCGCTATAGGTTGAAAGGCCCATAGACTCCGAACACCATCTGAACTTCTCAGTGCCCACTAGTTTTGTTAATGCATCTGCAACATTCTTCATAGTATCTACCTTCTCCAAATTTACATTTCCATCTTCCACCATATCTCTCACAAAGTGAAACTGCACATCAATGTGCTTCGTTCTTGCATGGAAAGTTGGATTCTTCGCAAGGAAAATAACACTTTGACTATCACACCAAATAGTAATCTATTCTGCATCAACACCAACATCAGAACACAATCTCTTAAGCCAAATGGCTTCCTTACAAGCATCAAATTCGATGAAACTATATCATCACAGCCATCCATGAAACAACATAAATCATAACATATGCTCTCGTGCTCCAACTAGACACATGTCCAAATAACACAAGCATAAGATCCATGCGATAACAAATGCTACACACACTGCCACCACTCCACTGTGCTCATGAGCTACACAGAAGCATAAAAAATATCAACTTCTTAGCCCAACAAAAGTGTGAAGTCATCCTCCAGAAAACAAGATAAAACATCAGCCAAAACAACAACCAAACTGATTTGTCCAATCCAACTGATAAACCCATGACTGAAAATAGCATCCACAGTAAATGCTAACTCATCCAATCACCCATACCTCAAAGGTATCGAACACCAGAAAACTCATGCCAGCAACATAACCAACCCATAAACTGCAACCTCAAGCTCTATGTGCAAACCAGTCGATGAAGACCAAACACATACAAGAACTCCCACTGCATGGATAATGTCGAATCTAAAAAATCAATGGCATACTGAGTCTACTAATAACAACACAAAGAAAGTGAAACCATGTAGTACCAAGGACCATCCACAAAGATATGCAAATCCTATAGCAAAAACACTGCAAGAAACATCTCTCTCATCCAGTCTCCACAAATCTCCTATGTTCTCCACATCCAACAAAGACAAGAGATAAAGGAACCAACTTGTCATCACCCAAAAATAATGAAGTACAAGTGATAACAATTTAACCACAAAAGAGTGACCACATAGCTCCAACAAATCTCAAAAACAATGTTATGTGAACCTAAACATCCAAGAAGATAACCAAAGTCAAAGAGAGAAACTACAAACCATAAGCATGTAGCATGTCCTTCTACAAGCACTTCTAAATGTCAACTGTGCCAAGTATGATCTCCTTCATAGCCCCAATAGAAAAGCCACAACTACATCCAAAATTGTTCAACCTCAACAGATCAAACATAACTTAATATCATAAATCTACATGGATGTAAGCCTCTCAAAGAAGATCAAACAAACTCCATTTCCCATTTTAGGAAATCAGCCCACTACCATCTCCTATTGTCATCATAAATGAAAGTACACCTCAAGGAGATAATCATGTTATCCATCTCTTGCAATGAATCCTCCAAAACCATCTAACTGCAGCTCAAGATCCACAAATATGAAAGAAAATATAAAGCACCTGAAAGTAAAATTGGGCAATACCTCTCAAGTGATAAACTGCCAAGTAGACCAAGAGTGGGGAATGAGAATGCTCCTCCAAGATATGCAAGTCACCCTGTGACTTATCTAAGAACAAACTCCTCATAGGCCTCTATTGAACTCATGTCCAACAAAGGTGTAGGCTCCTCGGACTTTCTTCTGAAATCTCATCAAGAGTATACATCTCAACAACATGTCTCTCATCTCAAGAGAACTCTAGCCTCACCTAAGTCTCCAAGTATCCACAAGCAAATTTAATCAATCACTCCATGCAAAACTCCACTGCAACATAGCACTATCATGAAGTATCAAGAAAATGATCAAAGTACTTAATACCAAGAAACTAAAATAAGATCAATGTCAAAGCTCCAACCATGGAATCAGGAACATAATCATGACATCATGATCTAAACCATCTCCTCCAAAGAGATAACATGCTTCATGTGATCATACTATAACATGTCACAACTCTAAACGCGTATCAAGAGTATACCATGACATAATAATGAAACCATCCTCATACCAAGGATAACACACCAAATAAAAGCATAAACCACACATTTTCCAAGAACCCTGTGAGTCCTCAAGATGCAACCATCTCCACACACCATGAAGATAACCATCTCCACATACCATGAAGAACCATCTCCACACACCATGAAGATAACAAGTGCACCATGCAAATGTCAAAGATGCTTCTATAGCAATAGGATCTAAGACAAACCTCCAACATCTGCAAACACTCAATAAATAAATCAATGCCAAAAAAATCCCACTCAACCATGGTACCAAGTCACCTATGGCATCATAAAATCCATCTCCTATATGAAGATCCAAACCAAACCAGGAACTAATCCTGCACTGTCACCCCATCACTATCACAAGCTCCCACTAAACTATGTATCCAAGCTATCCATGACATAATGATACAGCATCCTCCAAATCTAAAAATCATCTAGGTTCACACATCACATTGGGTGAAACCAAGATCTCCACACTAAGGAAATTCACCATGCTTTAGGACTCCATAACTAACTATCCAAGTACTCAAATATCATCCATCCTCTCATCTCAAAGAAACCACACAAATGCACAAGTGACCACAAACAAGGTCAGCTAACAAATTTGTAGCAACACTGAATCAAATCTAGTGGATATAGACAGTCCACATCCAAGTTATCCTACTGCAATTAAATGGGTAGCCTTCCCACCTAACTGCATAACTTGTAGATCCAATCATTGCAACATGAAAACCCACTATCACATTAGTGACATATACAAATGAGATCAAAGAGAATAATCATGTAGTCAACATGACTCAAACACTAGATCAAGCACAAATCTGATTTGCCAATTATGTCCACATCAAACACCATAGTCTAGGAATCCAACAAAGCATCACCATAGAAATGATGAGTGACTGATCATGTACCAACATCTCTATGCAGAGAAAGAAAAACACATCCTCTCACCATGCACAAAGAATGCATGCATGTAGAAATACAACTCTCATCTGGTACCACTCTAAAGGAACAAGAGTCCAGAAAATAGCTCTTTAGTAGATCTACAAAAAACTACAAGCTTTTTATTTCAGCATGCAAAACTTGCAAAAACATTGTGTTGAAGAACACCCATGCACATCCACACCCACTTCTCATCTGGAAGACTCAAAGTCTAAATAAAATACAAAACAACTAAACCTAGAATAATGGATTATCATAGATGAACATCACCATAGATTATTTTTTTTCAGAAAATCTATAAACCCCTTGAATCCAACGAACAAGAATCCAAGCCATGCATGTATAAATATCCAAGAGGAAAACATAGTACTGGAACTTCAAGCCCACTTGTAGACCAATCCAACAACCACTACTAGTACATGCATCTGAGAGAGAGAGACTATCCAGAAGCTTCCAAATCATCCAATTATCAACTCCATAGTCTCAATGCATTCCAGGTAACAAAAGAGACACCTTCAAATACCCATGCATCAAGAGTTATTTTGCTATCAACCAAGAGCTCCAGATCAATGTCATTTCAACATGACCAACTCTATTTTTTCTGTCTTCACCATCCTTCGAGAAATGTCTACTATCTCCTGAAAGAATAAATCAACTGCAAGACTTCCACTCATCAGAGGATTAATTATCAGTTAATTTCTTCAAAACAAACTTCTTCAAGCTCTGGAAGCTAAGAAATCTTAATGGGAGAAATACCCAGAACCAAAAACTCTATGAATCCTACCATGCAAACAACATGCAATTCACAAAAATGGGCTCTGATACCAAATGAAGGGAAATGAGAGCACCCCAAAAACTCATCTGAGATCAGTATGCACATCCTGTATGCAATAGTTTCTTGTACAACATCTAATCAGCAAATACAAGTGCATACTACTATGCCATAAAAGAAAAAACAGAAATAGTTGATTTCCCACAATTAAAACCTTAAAGGAAAGTGATTACAATTTACTAATCTAAAAAAAATTCAGCAGCATTACAACATATAGATTATTACTCTACAATCATAGAACTAGAAGAATTAGACAGAACAGAGAACATAGATATACGTGGGGAAAACCTGTCCAGGTAAAAAACCCCACCCTCCAAACCATCAAGCTAATGTATTATTCAGTAACAAGTTACAATACATTTTCAGCCTTCACATGGAGATTTACATCTTGCTCCATTCTAGAGAAAATCTGGCAACATAACCCTGTGCAAATATCTTCTCATCTCACTCTTTCACTCTATTCCATTACAACATGCAATACTCCTTTTATGAACATCTTAAGACCCAACAAAATGCCCACAAAGGATTTGGGCATTTTTCATGGCTCAACCACCAAGAACCATGCACAATGCCACATGTACATCCAATACCAAGAAAAGTGTGCCCATCCCTTGAATAGATAATGACAGCTTGTCATAGAATCCACCAAAAATAGCGGTCACAAGAGAAGTGTAAGGGAATCCGTCATACCAACCTATTTTTGGCATATTCTCTTACACACACCAACCACTCATTCTTGGGCGCCCAAATAGGCCTCATGTAATAAGATGCTCTTACACCTATCATAGCTCATTCCTTAAATAGCTCTTATGCATCATAGGAATCCGTCATAACCATTTCAGCCATGATCTCCTTCACACACTTCAAGATGCCGACACATGTAAGTGATCAACATGCCAACTAGACATGTACACTCACATTTACATATTATTTGCAAAAATAAATTTATAAAATAAATAATAATAAGAATAGGAATTATACAAGGTTGAGACACCTTATTCCTAACACGATGGTCATCACCAGCATCAAGGAGCACCCAAATTCATCACTTTCTTAGTAATCACATCAATAGATGTGTAAAGACATGCACTGGTGACTTCCCAATGATCGGGAGATACAAAATCCACAAAGTTAAAAGTGACACTAGACTTGGTGACTGCACCAATTCATGTCAGTCTCAAATATTTGAAATTAAAATCAAGCCAAGTAGAAATGTTCAAAGCCATGAGGTTGATGGCTTGCCATGAGGATGATTGAGCAAAAGGAAATATTGTGGCATGCAGTTCTACGCCCGTCATCGTGTGTGGTAATGGATTGTCAGAACTAGTATTCAAGTTGAAAATTAGAACCAATTGAATTCTACAAACTCATATGACTCTACCTATCATCACCAAGGGCCAAGAGTTTGTTCTATTAAAAAGGCATGTGTGGGGAAATGAACTTAACGTATGCTTCCTTATGCAATTGAATTCCATAGTATCTCTTACACAAATTTTGTGGTTGTTGCTAGATATTGACACTTGGAAACAAACTTATGTAAAAATCCACATAATGAGCACCCCTGTCATCCTGAAAGGACAGGTGTTGCTAAAAACTATAAGAATTCATTCAAAGCTTGACTTTTCCTTCTTAAGATTTTAAAATTTATGGAACCTAGAAATTAATACAAAAGAAGAGAGGACAAGAGAAAGTGTTATTTCCAAGAAACGATCATCAGAACCGAAATGCAACAATAAATATTATTTATTGTAAAACTCTCAGGAGAGATGGGTTCCAGTTTTGGCTTTCGGGGGTATAATTTGGGCTATCAAGAGCACTAGAAATGATAGGCTGGCAATTCCTTCTTAGAAATGATAGGCTGGAAATTCCTTCCTCTTTCTTTGAGAGACTTTGTCCTACAGGAGTAGGGGGAGTTTTTGTTCTGATTGTAATGTTCAGAAAAAGGGATATTTTATTTTCAGATAGCGATTATTGCACAAGAACACCAAAATCTTTGTTAGTTTTTTTTGCTCAGAGAGAAGAAATTCTAGCATGCTAAAACTTTCATTTTAGATGCTTATTTTCTAATTAGTATTTCTCTTTGAATGACATTAGTTTTCTCTGAATTTGTATCTATTACATCTAATCAACATCATGATTATCATTCAGATTGTGAGCTACAATTACTCATGTATTTGAAAAGAATAATATGTTTTTCTTCCTATTTTTATTTTCATGTATTGTTCGAATGAATGGTCTCTGTATCAGTCATTCATGGTTTATTTTCCCATTTATCTTTTTTGTGTCTAGTCCATGTTTATGGATAGATGTTTGTGAGTCTTTCATATTTTCATGTTAAAAGCATTATCGATTATAGTGTAGTTGATTCATTATAAATCTTACACAGGGAGCTATACTTGAATAATTCAGAGGGTGCTTACACATTCCAATAGCAAAACAATCCAACTATTAGTGTTGATCGAGTCTTGTTGTCTAGGTATTTTAGGTCAATTTGTAAATGTTTTCTTGAAAGAAAAATCTATTCACTAACAATAATAAAATAAAGACATGATGATCCAAGAATATCTTGGTGGATGACATTCACTAGGAATGTCGTGATATGATCCAAACATAGTTTTTTGGAGGACATTGGTTCTAAATGTCATCTATGATCCAAGCATAAGTCTTGTTGGAGGATGTACATTTTGAGTATCATAAAATGATCCAAGTGCACTTGGTGGGAAGGCATTCATTGTGAATTTCATGGAAAAATCTAAGTATATCTTTGTGGACGACATTCATTGTGAATGTCACAGAATGATCCAAGTATAGCTTGGTGGATGTCATTCATTGTGAATGTCATGCAATGATCTAAGTATAACTTAGTGGAGAACATTCATTATAGATGTTAATTATTTCAATTTAGATAACTTAATTAAGAGATGCAATATTCAATTAAATTGACATACCAAATTTTTGTATTTATTATTTACCCCAAGATAACCTTGATAGTGAGGACATTACAGTGGTATCAGAGCTTTCATCTTAGGGAATCTTGGTTAATTTATGCATCTAAGGAACAATGGCCAAACAACTAGCTCAATAATTAAGAATTTTTATGCAAAAAAATAATTAGAGAATTGAAAACTCCAAAAAAATACTACTAGAAGCTATAAAAAGATTAAGAAAAAATCAAAATCAAAATGAACGACCAGATCCACAAAGAGATGGTCATTCTAATCACAAGGAAAATGAGCCCTCATCACAAAGTTCAGTTCCACAAGATACCTTTCCTTCATTCATTCCAAGAGAAGAACTTGTTGTAAAAGAGGAAACAACCACAAATAGTGTGGAAGAAATCATAGAAATGCATGTGAAATTGAAAGCAAACATTTGACAACTTATTCCTTTCTAAGAATACTACAAAACCAAAATTATGGAAAAGAAAAAGGAAAATCATGTGGATTAAAACCGAGAAGAGAAAGTAAATAAAGTTAAACTACCATGCTTTGATGGGTCTAGAGAGGAAACTGCTCAATCATGGGTGAAAAAGTTAGATACGTATCTATCATATACTCCTATGACAAGAAAGGGTGCTATTAAGTAGTCCATACTATGGTCAAAATTCATCAGGACTCAACAGAATTACCACCTATAATGAATTCACTCAAAAATTAATGAGGAGGTTTAATCAAAGAGATCCTAAATGGTACTTCGAAGAGTTAACTCCCCTCAAACAATCAGGGAAAGTGGAAGAATTTGCTAATTAGTTTCAAGACCTATCAGTAAGGGTTCCAAATCTACCCAAAGTCAACTAAATCATATATTTATAGAAGGACTTAAATATACCATCAAAACCCATGTAAAACCTCTTGAGCCCCAAAACTTAGAAGAAGCCATCTAAAAAGCAAAGAAGGTTGAAACAAATAGGATAGATGAGAGGCCTAAGAATTCCAAAACATCTTTTGACCATAAAGAGATAAGGAAAGAACACCAAGAAACAAAATGCCTCTTATGCCATGGACCATGGAATATTGGTGTTAAGTTCCCAACAAGAGATGATCAATTAAATAATGGGTTATGTTCCAAATGTAAAGAGCCTTGGGAGCATAATTATCGATGTAAGAGAAGACACCTAAATACAATAACTTAAGATGAAGAAAACCCTAACAAAAAGGGAAGATTTGATGAACATAAACATGGGATGTTAGTAGTCATTACTCAAGAATGATCCAATTTTTAAAAGTCAAAGGTTCAATTTAAAGGCATCAATAAATCTAACATTGGAAGAATTGGTATTGCTTGAGGACAAGAAAATTTGGAAAGGTGGACTATCATAACCCCATAATGACCTATAATTAATGTAAATATAAACATTATTTTTGTAAATCATTGTGTCCCATTAATTATTATATGTTGACCATTCACATTAACACAATATAGGGTATTATTATCAAACTATAAAATAGGAAAATATTTATAAATGATCATATTTGACAAGTGATTACAACAATCATATTTAATACATTTAAATGATAAATGGAATAATATAATAAATGATTACATTGATAATATAGTATTCTTATTTAAAAGTGATAACCTTCCTATATAAATAGTAATAGTGGGAGGGTCACGACCCTCGATCATAAAAACACATATAAATCAAAGAGAGAGGGAACTCATAGAGGAGGGGAAGGAAGAAAAATGAAATAAATATATTAGATTTTTACAAAGAAAAGGAGGGAACAACTAATCAATAATTTGGTATATCATACAATCTATCAGCACACCCTTGCATAGTTTGAGCGAATGAACATAGACTTGGGGAAGATGTAATTTTTGTTCATGTGAACAAGAGAATACTAATTGGAGAAAATCATCATTTTTGGAAGAAGAATCATTGTAGCAAAAGCAATGACATCAGTGATATTTCCCTGATCACTAATACGATGAGTGAATACAAGTCATTTGACATCGTGGCAAGAGAAGCATAGACAACAAGGTCAAGCATTAAGGAACTCCTTCAACTAGACCTCTGATGTGGCCAAGATTGGGCACACTAATAAAACATTATTGCATAAAGTCATAAAGGTAATATAGTGTAAGTAGCTAGGTTTGGAAGATCATTGGCCCCATAATAATCACTAAGGTATTATCATCAATTCAGTGAATCTTCCTTTCCATTATGAAATTTATTAACATTTAATTTTTAGTTTATATTCATATATATAAGATAAATGAATAATTATTATTTTTATGAATTGTATAATAAAATAAAAACATAATGATCCAAACATAGTTTGGTGGAGGACATTGGTTCTAAATGTCACATATGATCCAAGTATAATTCTTGGTGGAGGATGTTCATTTCAAATATCATACAATAATCCAAGTGCATTAGGTGGAGAATGATCCAAGTATATCTTGGTGGAGGGCATTTATTTTGAATGTCATGGAACGATCCAAGTATATCCTGGTGGAGGGTATTCATTGTGAATGTCATAGAATAATCCAAGTATAACTTGGTAGATAACATTTGTTCTGATTGTCATGCAATGATCCAAGTATAACTTAGTGGAGAACATTCATTATGAATGTTAATTATTTCAATTTAGATAACTTAATTAAGAGATGCAATATTCAATTAAATTTACATACCCAATTTTTGTATTTATTATGTATCCCAAAATAACCTTGATAGTGGGGACTTTACACTATCCATGGTGCCTTAGGAGGCTTGGCCACTCTATGGAATCCAAAATCAATCCATCTGGAGAAAGTTTAATCCACTAATCATTGAATTCTGTCAAAAGTATTCCATTATGATGTTCACTTTATGCTTCTAAATGTTTATGCCCATATTCCATCAACAAATAAGGAATGACTTTGGAGTGAATTGTCTCAAATAATTCAAAATTATCCTTCATAGCTTCTAATTATTTGTGGGGATTTTAATGCTATTACCTCCCCTCATGATAAGCAAGGTGGAATCCTACCATCAAACATGGCTATGCAAGAGTTTTCTTCTTTTATTGAAGACAATGGGCTGATAGACTTAGCTCCAACAAAAGCAAAATTTACTTGGATTAACAAAAGGAAGGACTTCCTACAAATTGCATAGAGGCTGGATAGATTCTTCTTATCCTTGAACTACTTCTAATTCCTTGTTATCTTTATTAATCCTTCCTCTTTTTTTGCTTCAGATCACTATCCAATTTAACTCGCTTTTGGCCAATTTAGCTATAAGCATGTGTGTGTGTGTGTGTGTGTGTGTGTGTGTGTGTGTGTGTGTGTGTGTGTGTGTGTGTAGAATTGTTCAATATATTGATATCAATTTTATCATATCCAATTGAAGCTATTACTTTAACACTCCCTCTTAATGAGGCAAAATATGATCAATTTCTTAATCTCATGTTCGAGTTTTCATAAAAAAAGACTTATACACAATTATATCCCTTTGAAATATATATATTTCTGGCTGAATCTATGACTATCATGATTTACTAACCTCATGTCCAGATGGACCAATTCCAATTTTAAAAACTTTAAACAACTTATTCAAACTCATAAAATCACTCAGCAATACAACTCATTAGTAATTGAACTTGTTTGAATCACATCACCTAGCTACATGTTCAATATATGTTGAATAATAGAAATAAACAATAGTAAATAACATGCATCACAAAAAAACATTCGCACAGTTATGAAAGAAATATTTAAAGTGGAAATTGAATTTGGGAAAAACCACCAAGTAACATGCTACCACTTTTCACTCTTCTGAAGTGAGCTTGGTTTTGAGCCGACCCTATTAAAAGGTACAATATACACTATTATGTGTAATCTTGTTAAAGGATTTAATTATCTTGTTAGGAATATTTACACTATATATTTTTTTTTCCTCCATTAAATGGTACTTCAATAACATTATTTCCTTTCCAAAAGGTTTGTATTGCCTCCTGTTTGCATAATAACCTTGTAATGACTTGTTATCTTCTATAGAATTCTTAATTTTCTATGAAGAGGAAGCCTTCAATGATAATAAATTTTTAATCTCTTCAATTAAAACCATGACCATAAATTAGGTAGTCTGTTGTTAGAATGAAACATGGAAATTTTAGGGACTAGGTTGCAATGATCATTTTAGAGAATCTGTGTTGTGACTAACTTGTCAGGTGTGAGTATTTGTCTAGTTTGTTATAAAAAAAAATTTGATATTAGTTTATTTGAATCTCATACTCATCCTTATGATTTCTATGAGCCATAGGTAGAGTTATCATTGTAGATCAAAAAAGAGTTTTCATCAAGAACACAAATTCAATATTACAATCTAAATATATAGAGGAAATATTTAAAGGCTTTCCAAGAATTCAATAGGACCTACTAAATTGAATTCTTTAGGTTGTTAATCAATAGAAGGACATACCATGACATTTATAGAGCTAGAAAAATGGCATGAAAAAATTTCTAACCAACATAATTATTTTAATATATATATAAATTCAAAAACTATTTTTATAGATTAATTTTTTTTAAAATTACTTTTCCTAATTGGCAATACCTACATGTTTTATGAGCATGAGTTGATATACCTTCAATATATAAGAATAATGTTAGTGTCAATATTTCTACAACAAAAAAACCTAAGATTGAACTTTCTATTAACTTGGGGACCTGTGCTAGAGATGGAGGGTGGGCATTGGCACTCATATCCTCAGAAGAAGAATATGACAAATAGGTAGCTTAGTCCAAAAGATTTGGACTCTAACTTTGACTCCAAGGAAAGTGAGATGAAGTAGAGTATGACCAAAAGAAAATAGAATGATATAAGGGACAAACATGTTGAGGTGGAGAAAGAGGGTTGAATGATAGAGAGTGCCAAAACCTCTTCAGAAATGGATGCTTCTACTATGAGTAGGGAGATCACTTGTGTTTCTACCAGTTTTAAATTGGAAATAGTTGACCTTACCATTGAGAAGGGTGTTGAAGTTTGAAGGATGTCTCCACCATGATGGCTCAAGTTTTCTGCACTAGCTTAGGTTTTCTCCACCTCCCCCACTTGTAAACCCCACTCTTTGATTAAGGATGTGGATTTCTGTCTCTTTTAGGAAGTTACTATGGGCCATGCCAATGTTAAGGAGGAGGTTTATGGTTCATAGGGCAAGGACCTGATAATTCTTAGGAGGTTGAGAATTTGAAAGGGGTGATCATAGATTTGGGACATGAACACCATTCTGGCAGACTTCTCAGTTAAGGCCATACATGTAACGACTAAGACTCTTTAGCTACTTCTCTAGGAAAAGGAAAAATGCATGATTGTGGGTGATGAAATAAGCTCCTTACATCTTTACAAGTTCCTTCTCGGTGATTGGTTACGAATTCTAGTGTTCTAACTTCTCTCCCCAAGGGACAAGGAAGAATGAAGGTTTTCCCTCAAATCCCCTTTTCATTTCTTTTCTTTGATCATCATCATACTCTGTGTGATCGCTGAAAACTTTTATTTTGAAGATTGTAATGACAATTGCTAATAGTGTTAGTATGTTAAGTAATTTTGTAAATTTACTATTTATAATGTTATATGGAACTACTCTATGTGGATAGCTAGTAGAGCTACTTTCTTGCTGATTTTATTTTAGTTGTGGTTATTTTTTAGACTATTAAATAAGGGTATTGGCTAAGCTATTGATGTGTTCTTTTGTTGTTGGTTGATTGTAAGTGGTTCAACCTCTTGATTGTACTTATATAAAAAATAATTGTGTCAATATTACACATAATGTAAAATTCTATTGTTGTTTCACTCAAAAACCAATAAACTGAATGAAATGAAAGTAAAATTAATAATTAAAAAAAAGTATATCATAATTATAAATTCAAATTTTAACACTCAAATATATATATAACATCCTACGTTTCAAAAATGTGTCGTAGCTTATCAAATTATAATGAACATGCCCTATAAATTAAGCCATGATTAGGCTTGGAATTTGATGGTCACCCCTACTTGTCATATGATTTTTTTTTTTAATGATGGGTAACTTATTTTAACACCTTTCATTTTACTTATTCATAAAAAAATTGATTATCAAATTTGTTTAGTTCAAAAAAAGTTTAACAAATCTTTTTAAGTTTAAATATTTTATAAATTAAAAAAGAATAAATATAAACTAGTAACATATCACCTTTCAATTAATAATATTTAAAACATCTCAAATAAAAGTAAGTTTCTAAATTCAAATTTTCAAATTAATATAAATATATAATAAATAATATAAAAAATAAATAAATTACATACTAAAAGTGACTAAAACTAAATTTTTAAACGTATTATATTCTATTTTATCAAGATTCTAAATTATTTTAAATGTTTAATAATCAAAATAGAAACATATAAAAATAAAAATATAGAAATATTTTGTTATAGAAACATATATAATATAAAATAAGAAGATTTATGATACATATATATTATACATATTATAAAATTACATTAACTATATTATTAAGTAAAATCTTGAGTTGCCTATAAATATTAATGATTTAGTAATAAATTTAAATGTTATGTCAATGATTTTCTAGAATTTTAATCTATGAATAATGAATTTATGTATGGTCTAACAAATTTTCAACTATCATATACAATCCAAAATGCTAAAACAGCCAATACGACCATCATATTTCAGGCCTAGATGATTAGCAGAAGGGAGCGGGAAAATATATATCCTTAGTTCATTTCAGCCGGGTTAAAAAACACCAAAAAGCCTTCTTAATATCTCCATCCCGGATACAGAGTATAATTGTTCCAATGGTTGAAGATGGTATGATGTTAACTAGTCAAATTTATTTCTAGGTACTCCATATGCGGACGTTAATTTGAGGGAGTTGGGAAAAGAAGTGGTATTATTCTTTTGCGTGGATGACTAGAACTATGAAGTTATTTACTGGTTACTCAACTCTTAGTCAAACTCTCCAACCATGATGATACTCAGTGATGTCAGAGGAACGAATCTACCATTTGTCAATGCTATGGAATTTAATAAGATGAACAATGCCATGGGTAGGTTAGCTAGAAGACTCGCGGGTGAGGAAGTTGTTGTGCGTGAGAAGGGCAGAATGACAAAGTATTTTGGCAGAGATTCAGTGAAAGAGGTACTGAGTGGCATGACGCGAATTTTAAGAGAAGAAGAATAACTCACTAGCTATCAGATGGGGGATTTTATATGCTACGGAGGTTATGGATATTTTCTTCCAGGGTTTGTACAAAGGGAAGATGTTGCAGATGTATTCTGGAGCTTTGTTTGCAAAAAAATTGCGAGCCATGTTGTTGAAGCTCTTTAATGGGAGGATCTTAAAAATATACTCACAATGAAGACAACAAGAACAAGCAAGAAAAATTTGATGATCGCTACTTCCATTCTCCATGAGCCAGTCCAGCATGGTTGCTGGGGAAATTGCACTCGAGCCACTGCTCAATCTTATTAAACCAAGCAATCCTTCGTTTATATACTGATCTGATTGCATGCATGAAATACTGAAAGTAATAAAACATTCATAACAGATTGACACAAGATATGGTGACCCAGAAACCTTCCAAATAGAAAGTAAAACTGGGGTGGGGATGATACCCACAAGCTTTATACTGCAGTATTACAATTGATCACTTCTGATGATCTTCCTTGTTAGGAGCAATAAGGACTGTAAGTTCCACCTTGTTAAAAGATTTACAAAACATACAATAATGTATGCATTCAATAAAATGATTTGCAAATGACTGTTAAGTGTATTTTGTCAAAGGATTTAACTGTTCCACCTGTTAAGATGAACCAATGGGTAATCAGTGACTTGCAACTCTGATTTGCTAGTTGAGATTCCTTTGAAGTGTAAACGATCACCTTGTTGTGATAGATAAATCTTTGCTTCTCCTTATACTACTTGTAGCTTTCTCAATTCACACTTTTGCTCTTATTATATCTCACATTTATTATTATTGTTTGGATGTGATACGATACATTTCATATATACTAGCCAAATTACAATTCATCAAAGTTGGCTACAATACAAATTTCACCAAAGTGCACAAAGTTGGCTCAATTTTTGTCACTTGGGTTTTAAAGAAAAAATTGGTGAGGTTCTAATACTCGGCAAACATTGTCAACACTCAGCATCATCATGCTCTCAGTAGATGTAGAAGCCCAATTCATACTAATCACTTCCAAGTAGTCTGAATTTGGTCAGCATAGGTGACTTGGTGAACACTACGAAACTCGACATATTAACTAAATCACTTGGTTGACACTGCACAACTCGATCAACACTAACACTGTGAGCTCAGTATAAATTGAATCACTTGATTGACACTTCTTGGCTCTATCAACACTAGATTCACATCACTAATACTACGAAGTCGGTAGATACTTGTGACCATTGTTGATACTATGCAACCAGTTAATACTAAGAAGCTCAGTCTGCACTGTTACTTATCAACTCAATGGATACTACTTGGTGTGAACTGAATATTGATTCTAGAACTTAGTAGCAATTATAGAACTTGGTGGAGCCTGGATTAAACGATTAACATTGTAGACTGTAAGATAAGCTCAGTAGCTGCTAAACATTTGAGTAAGTGTGAGTCACTAATAAACAAACTTTGACTATAATGTCAACAAAATCCTCCTTTGGCAATAGTGACAAAAACACTTATCAATCAAAATCAAATTCTCAAAATTTCAAGTCCAAAACATTCTTTAGTCTCTGTCCTATGTTTTCAATTCAGTAACATACTCTATTTTTGAGAATTTTCAAAATTATTTTTGTAAGGAATATTAGGCTGCTCCCTCATACATATATACACATATTGTGTTTTTCTTAATATAGACAGAGATCTCTTATCTCACCATAATCCATATCCTTGTCCTCTAATAATTCTTCTTTGTGCCCTTCCCTTCGCTATATTTTGGAGACAAATTTTCTTAGATCTTATTATGAATATATTCCATATCCTCTTAACAGTGGTCAAAATTCCATATTTCACCACCAAGATAGAGTTTAGTGCATTGATTTGATGTTTAAACACTCAACAACTTATAACAACTCATAATCCATTGATTTGTTCATCATTGTATAAATTATTGCGCCATTGACCACAAGTGATATAAAGAGGGCATATAATCAAATGACACTCAAATTCCATCCTTGCATGCATTATTGCATTTCTTCCTTTGAAAGCATAGATTTTATTGAATTCCTTCTTAATGGATTTCTTAGCCTTTACTCCATAGACTCAGTCTCTATCAACATTTTATTCCTTGTGAATGGTGTGAGTATTCTTGTCGCTTGATATCCACTTCGTATCTTTATATGTATTTACTTGGCCCTTTGATGAACATTATTGATCAAGTGTTTGTGCCATCAGTAAATATGAGAGTTTTCTTATATATAAGACCTTATTTAGTTGATCCTCCTTGGTCAGATCAATAATGTCTTGGTCAATTTATTATTTAATTCATTGACTTTTCATGCCTTACTTTATGTAGGTTGGTATTTTCATCACTTCATCATGCTTCTGTTCTATCTTTTGGAATTATGAAATAATTTATTTGTCCTTGGAGCCTCATGTTCACCTACCTAGCAGAAGCTCCAATAGTAAAAAACATTCAGTGTGGTAGGTGATCGAGTTTGAATTTGAATTTTGAGGGGCAAATTTTGGCTCTCAGTCTTCTCCTCTCTCCTCTCTATTCTATATATTGTATGTTTGTATTTTTGGGTCTAGTTACTCTGACTCTAGTTCTTAGAGCAGAGTCCAACTTAATAGAGTTGTTAATGTGCATCAACAGCAACAAAGAATCTTTTTGGGTATTTTGTGTAGCATCATCATCAGTTGTTTAATTTTTTGAGCAGTGATTGGTCTAATTCTATTTTGTGAGAGCTCTGAGTAGCTCCAAACTTATTTATATGCAACTATACTTGCTACAATTTTATTTTATTGACAACAGATGTAGTTAGTTGTAGTTTTTACATTTTTCTTTAATAGTTCATGTTTGGTTAATAGCAAGAAAGAAATCAATCTTGCATACTTCCAGCCTATTACATTTGTGTTGTCTCCTTCCTTGTTTATTACACTGTGTTTTTGGTCACTGGCAAAATAGAGCAGCACCTTGTTCTTGTTGTTTGCATTTGTTCTGGAAAGCAATTTGTATTTTTCACATGGGTTAATATGCTACTTTGATAGGTGTTAATATTACTCAACATACTCTTGGTTTTGTGCTTTTGTGGAGTAGCTCCTTTGTTGACCAAGTGATTTGGTCCTTCATCTGTTGAGTTGTGTGGGGTTAACATGTAGGTTATCCCCCTATTGTTGGTTGTTTTACATGGTATCAGAGTTGATTAGCCCTATATCCTTGTGAATTTCGGCATTTATTTTTTTGGGAGTTGAAGATCTTTGTGTAGGAGACATGTCTGGAGATGAAGGAAAGAAGTGAAAACAACCACCATTGGGTAAAGAAGATAAAGATCTTAATGGTTAAAAATGGTGAAACCAAGTTGAAGTTCGAGCAATAGCTAGTAGACATTTTCATTATGCCGTTGGGAATAGCAAATTTTGTGCACCTAAGAACAAGTCTTGGCATAACAGTGATTCTCATTTTGTCAGCTCAGAATAAATAGGGAGTGTTGGAATTATAAAATAATTTATTTGTCCTTGGAGCCTCACATTCACCTACCTAGCAAAAGCTCCAATAGTCAAAGACATTCATTGTGGTAGGTGAGTTTGAATTTGAATTTTGAGGGGCAAAGTTTGGTTCTCAGTCTTCTCCTCTCTCCTCTCTATTCTATATATTGTATGCTTGTATTTATGGGTAGTTACTTTAACTCTTGTTCTCAATAGTAGAGTCTAGCTTGGTAGAGCTATTAATGTGTAACAGTAGCAACAAAGAATACTTTTGGGTATTTTTCGGAACAACATCATCACATTTTTAATCTATTGAGCCCTGATTGCTCTAGTTCTATTTTATGAGAGCTTTAAGTAGCTCCAAACTTATTCATATGCAACTTTACTTGCTACAAGTTTATTTTAAAAACAACAATTGTAGTTAGTTGTAGTTTTTACATTTCAATTCTATACTAGTTCATTTCTGGTTAATAGAAAGCAAGCAATCAATCTTGCATATTTCTAGCCTATTGCATTTATGTTGTCTCCTTCTGTCATGTCCCCTTTTCAAATAATCAAAAAATAATAATCTTTGCTAAGGCAGGCAGGCCCAAGAAAGTGAAGTTTCGGAAAAAGGGGGTTAATCTTTGGAAACTGTTGGACTAATAAATGAAAATTAGTATTAAAATATGTTTCATTAACCTCTCTTGGAAGTGAGTTACAATTATGCCCTCTTTTAAGGGGTTTGGAGGCATTTTGGGCTCATTCCAGACTTGATTTTTGCTCATTCTTTGTTATTCTTCAGAGGCTGCCAAACCTGTGGAGAAGGAGACCCAAGAACGGGAGTTTGCAGGTTTCTAGGGAGACCCAAGAACGGGAGTTTGCAAGTTTCCAGGAAGGCTAAGGACGGGAGTTTGAAGCCATTCCATGTGCATGCTCATACAGAGTTTGCCTTTGTGCTGAACAGTGTAGATTTGTGGGTTTTTGGGTGTGTTTTTTGCATGAGTTTGGTGTTTTCAGTTGAGCATTTCATATCAGTTTTGGTTGCTGCTGTATTTCAAACTTTAAGCTGTTAAAATAGAGCTGAATATATGTATTGGGATGTGATTAAACTTCTAAGATAGTTTATTAGTGTTTTTGTGGTGTTTTCGGGCATTTTTGTGTTAATTTCGGGAGCCCGATGAGCATAGTTTTTGTCCTACATTTGTGAGCTGTTGTGTAAAGCCTATATAGATCTGGAAATTTAATTTTGTAGGCTGTTATGCTGCTGAAAAATCTATAAAAATGGCCATTTTCAGATTTATTAATAATAGGTGAAGCTGTGAAGCTTTTGGCACCATTTCTGGCATACCCGATTTGGGGTTTCTTGAGAAATTTGGAGGATCTTTGTGATATTAGTTGTTTGATCTTAAAGATCTAATTAGAGGTTGGAAATATCATACAAAATCAGAAAAGGGGACATTTCAGTGGTATTAGAGCCATGATCTTGCCAGCCTGAGGGTTTGTAGAAGTTGCAGGTCAGTTTTGACAACTACCCAGATCTTGCATTTCAGTTTTGAGAACTACCCAAATCTTGCATGTCATAATTTATGATTGCATGTTGCTTCTAATCAGCTGCATGTCAAAATTTATGGTTTCATGCTAATTCTAATCATTTTCATGTTAGTTCTTGGTGAATTTGGTGGTTGTAGAAGTTTGCATTTCAGTTTTGACAAGTACCTAGATCTTGCATGTCAGTTTTGACAACTACCCAAATCTTGCATGTCATAAGTTGGTGGTTGCATGTTGCTTCTAATCAGTTGCATGTCCAAATCTATGGTTTCATGCTACTACTAATCATTTGCATGTCAGTTCTTGGTGAATTTGGTGGTTGTAGAAGTTTGCATGTCAGTTTTAACAATTACCCAGATCTTGCATGTCAGTTTTGACAACTACCAAGATCTCGCATGTCATAATTTGGTGGTTGCATGTTGCTTCTAATCAGTTGCATGTCCAAATATATGGTTGCATGCTACTTCTAATCATTTGCATGTTAGTTCTTGGTGTTTGAAGAAGTTATATCCTATTGGGGTTACACTCTACTTTATCCAGAATGGATAGGTATAGTACAGAGTCTCAGAGGGAACGATCTTGGACAATTGATAGCCAGAGTCAAAATAGTAGAAAGGATGGTTATTTAGAAATTTGAGATAAACTTATGAAAATAAGCCATGACATGTCTAAACAGTTGGTTGAGCACCACCGTATAATGAATGACATGTTATCTGACCCAGCTAAGGTGGATAAGTTGACTGGATTTCTATTTGGCAGATTTTTTCGCAGGACAAATGACACAATTCCCAAGAACTTGCATGAGGAGTTTGAGAAACTAGCTGATAGCCAGGTAGAGGTCTCAGATTCTACTTTGCCACAGGAGGTGGTGGGAAAGGATATTACACAGATTGATAGTAACGGTCAACTTGATACTCAAATTGAGACAATTGTTTACAGGTTGTCAAAGGGTGATGCCACAGGTATTCAGGATGGTATAGTTACAACAAGCAGTGACTACAGTGTAGTGGGTTCAGATGATGATTATGAGGATGTTGTTGTGCAGGATGGTGAGATACCTGGTAGAGATGAGCAGACATTGAGCATTAATGACTTTGCTGAGAAAGAGTACCAGGCGCAGTTAGATGCTTCATCACATGAGGTTGAGGCAAGTAGTACTTCACATGATTTATCCCGCCAGCTGAAGGTGAGTGAAGATAGTATTTTGACTTCATTATCTCATCATGATAGGTATGTGGAGTTAGTTGGTATTGGTCATATTACTCAAGTGAGGATTTTGCTTGAGTTACCAACTGATTCTAGTTTACAAATATGGACTCAAGATTGTTATATTGGCATTTGGGATTTAGTTGACAGGAGATCTTTAACACTTTTTGGTAGCAATGTTTTTTTGGGTGCTATCATGGATTTGATTAGTAGATTGCATGGTGTTGTCTTTTCTTGTGCTAGCAGCTTGTCTAATGTTGGTATTAGTTTTTATACATTGGTGTTGGGCTTTGTTCATATATCCAGTCGACCATACTTGCTGGAATGTGTTGATGATCTTTCATATTTGGCAGTGTGTACAGATGAGTCCCAGGATCATATTGGCATTGATGACATCCAGGAGGATGTAGTGGGCAATTTTGAAGACTTAGTTTCTTTGGGTACAGAGGAGTTGGACAACAGTGCTATAGTTTTTGATACTCCGTATGTTGATATGAGCTTTAGAGTTGATTCACAGGACATGGATGGTAATACTCTAGAGACTAGTAACTTTGAGGATACTCCTTTAGACAGTGCATCAAAGGAGGTTTGTAGGAGACAGTTAAGCTAGTGCCATCATGTGTCTAATTAGTTGAGAGTTAGTGACCAAGACATTGCTATCACTTGCCAACATTTTGATGCTGCTCGTCAGTTGTTAGCAGTTTATGGATGGGGTTCTCCTACTAGTGATGAGCAGGAAGGAAGTTATCTTTCCTTGACAGAGATCCACTCTTTATAGGAGGCTATTCGGATTTTGAGACAGAATTATATGCAGTTGGTAGCTGATAGAGATTATCTTATGGAGTGGGGTAGTACAGCATATGATGCATTGTTGGCCAAGGAAGATGAGGTGAGTGAGCTTACTGAGCAGCTTGAGGTGACTTCTGAGATTCTTGAGAGTACACAGTTGGCTTTCAAGGAGTCACAGTTTCATTTGGCTAAGGTGACCATGGAGTTAGAGCAACTACATTCTTTATCTGATTCTATACAGTCACAAGCTATGGTGTTTGGTGATTCGAGGATGTCCATGGCTGAGATTGTCAGAGATAGTGGAGATGGGGATGCATCCATCATTGATACTAACATTGGCATATCAGGTTCATTCCCACTAGAGTCAGGTTTAGTTGAGTTGGGTATTGTAACAGATTATTGTATGCCTGACAGGATGGTGGCCTCTTGTACTAAAGGCACGGAGACTAGAGATGTATCAAAGATCATGTGTGATGTTGGTGAGTCGACAGTTGGCATGGTTCCTGCTAGTAATACTACTCCCTTGGTGATATCTTCGGAGGTAGTAGTTAGTTCCAACATGGTTAATGATCAATTGCAGTTAGTTTCATCTGGATTACAGTCTGAGCCACTAACTGAGATTGGTGCATTCTATCGGCATTACACTATGAGGTACACTCATCAATTTACCTTTGATGACCATGTTGATGAGATGATGATACAAAGATGTACTTTGGTTCCTAGTGCTTGTCATCAGTTATGGGATAGTTTGACACCTCAGGATGAGGGTTGTGATGGGCATGACATGGTGATAGGTTCTATAGTTGACATCTTGATAATACATGACTTAGAGCAAGAGTTTTAGACTGATGCTTCAACAGGTGTTGTTATTGATTCTACTCCTTTGGCTATGACATCTCCTGACTTAGCTGGTGATCAGTCACAGTGGGTTGTACCACTTGTTCATGGGGCGCATGGTAGTTATGGTTATGAGATAGTGGTCGATGATCTATAGAGTTGTGTTGACTACAGGCATTGTATAGTGTGTGGATTCTCCATACTTGGTACAGTTTCATTCGGGAGCATTCACCATTGTTGCAAAGTTGGATTGTACATTCTGTATAGGCCAGTGGAATGCATTGATGGTATTTACTGTGTTGGTAGTCCACTTTACTTGGGTTTTGATGTTCTAAGAGTTTGTGTCTCATGGGTTTCTGACTGTGGAAGTTGTGATTTTGAAGTTTGGTGGAGCTATAATTGTCCATTTGATTATGGATTCCTCTTGGTCATATTGCAGAGGATATTGCAGGAGCCTATGTTAATTGGTAGTAGTATAGTTCATGAATACATTTGGGATCCAGGTGGATTGATTGGTTTATTTTTCAGCCATTGCTTGAGGACAAGCAATGTTTGGGAGGGGAGGACTTGTCATGTCCCCTTTTCAAATAATCAAAAAATAATAATCTTTGCTAAGGCAGGCAGGCCCAAGAAAGTGAAGTTTCAGAAAAAGGGGGTTAATCTTTGGAAACTGTTGGACTAATAAATGAAAATTATTATTAAAATATGTTTCATTAACTTCTCTTGGACGTGAGTTACAGTTATGCCCTCTTTTAAGGGGTTTGGAGGCATTTTGGGCTCATTCCAGACTTGATTTTTGCTCATTCTTTGTTATTCTTCAGAGGCTGCCAAACCTGTGGAGAAGGAGACCCAAGAACGGGAGTTTGCAGGTTTCCAGGGAGACCCAAGAATGGGAGTTTTCAGGTTTCCAAGAAGGCTAAGGACGGGAGTTTGAAGCCATTCCATGTGCATGCTCATACAGAGTTTGCCTTTGTGC
The DNA here is from genome assembly GCA_028749045.1 of Cupressus sempervirens. Classification (NCBI taxonomy): domain Eukaryota; kingdom Viridiplantae; phylum Streptophyta; class Pinopsida; order Cupressales; family Cupressaceae; genus Cupressus; species Cupressus sempervirens. The sequence continues at coordinate 860,868,072 of CM053789.1, read as the reverse complement.
TGAACAGTGTAGATTTGTGGGTTTTTGGGTGTGTTTTTTGCATGAGTTTGGTGTTTTCAGTTGAGCATTTCATATCATTTTTGGTTGCTACTGTATTTCAAAATTTAAGCTGTTAAAATAGAGCTGAATATATGTATTGGGACGTGATTAAACTTCTGAGATAGTTTATTAGTGTTTTTGTGGTGTTTTCGTGCATTTTTGTGTTAATTTCGGGAGCCCGATGAGCATAGTTTTTGTCCTACATTTGTGAGCTGTTGTGTAAAGGCTATATAGATCTGGAAATTTCATTTGTAGGCTGTTATGCTGCTGAAAAATCTGTAAAAATGGCCATTTTCAGATTTATTAATAATAGGTGAAGCTGTGAAGCTTTTGGCACCATTTCTGGCATACCCGATTTGGGGTTTCTTGAGAAATTTGGAGGATCTTTGTGATATTAGTTGTTTGATCTTAAAGATCTGATTAGAGGTTGGAAATATCATACAAAATCAGAAAAGGGGACATTTCACCTTCCTTGTTTATTTCACTGTGTGTTTGGTTGCTGGCAAAATAGAGCAACATTCTATTCTTACTATTTGCATTTGTTCTAGAAAGAAGTTTGTGTTTTTCACATGGTTTAACACACTACTTTGATAGGTGTTAACATTACTCAAAATACTCTTAGTTTTGTGATTTTCTGGAGTAGTTTCTTTGTTGACCGAGTGATTTGGTCCTTCATCTACTAAGTTGTGTGGGGTTAACATGTAGGTTATCCCCCTATTTTTGGTTGTTTTACACTATCTTTATTTGTTGCCTTATATAATTTCTAATGTTTCTTTTTATATTATTTTCAATAGATTCAAGAATGCATTGTACAATGACACACTCCATGGTTGAAACTGCACAAAAGTGCCAACTAAGATGATTGTGACATTTACTTCATTTTTACATCTCTACTTGATGGTGCAAACATTAAGTTCTTAGATGTCCCAATCTATCATGAACTTAAGAATTACTCCATTCTATCACTATACCATGTTGAGATCTTCCACACCTATGTATTCTCTAAACGGTTTAACGTTGTTACATAGTGACTATTTTGGAGAAACAACAAAAGCACTATAAGGAAGAGCTTGATTTGCATTTCCATTATTGTATTACTCAGGGAGAGATGTCTATGCAATAAGAAATCACAATCTTCACCAAATGTATGACTAAAGGTTCACATTGTTCCTCATCCATAATTGATCAATGTCATACATAGTTGAGATGGGTGATGGCAATTGCATTTGAGATATGGTATAACAACTATGTTTTCCTATGAAACCACGGGATTCCTCAAGTAAACATCAATAGATAATTCACAAATGCAATGCTTCATCCAATATCTACTAATGATATTTCTTGATTGATGGTCACACTTCATAAAATATAAATTATCTACAAATGCATATATAATATATCTCACACGATTTTTGGAGAATTTGATAACAATCAATGATTATTTAGTCATACTCCATTTTGCAATTGCCACAGTAATGAGTGATGTCTCTATCATAGTCTCATTTGTAGGAGTTGCAATGAAGGGTGTATCACTCAAATTAACAATATCACAAAATACGAATATTCATATGTTTGGCTTTCACAAGCTTGCGATATGCAACTTTTAAATTCCAATGTAAATTATTGTCCACAAACTTAGAACTCACACTTCACTATCCCCACATAACAAATTCATCTCCGTTCTACAACCCATTTGCTCTTCCTTGTAATTTAAACCTTTGGCACTTTTTGCTATTTCCTAGATGACAAATGTCATTTTTTTTGTAGTTGGATTTGCACTTGTGACATTTTTCTTAGTAGATTGAATTCTAAATTTGAATGCATTCCCTTTACTTTTTATCTCTCCTCACTCTTGGTCTCTGCCTTTGCTTCCTGTACTATTGTCTACCACCATTCCATAGCACACCTCAATTTTGAATGCCATGGTCTTGAAATCCAACTATAATACATTACAACACATATTTATAATTGGTAAGGAATGGAAAATAGTAGGGATTTGTTGTGAGTGTAATCCCATGGCAGCCAACTCATTTCAAAAGAAGACATGAAATCATGAAAATAGTCAAAGGCTCGGTTTGCAATAGAAAATCCATCATTTTCCCTTTGAGCGCATACATAGTGATACAAACTAAAGGAGACAATGCAAAGAGAAAATGAGATATAGTTTTCCACAAAAAACTTACTGCACTCAACAATGCATACATGTCAAGGTCAAGAACTCTACCAAATGTTAGGTAGTCAAAGGTTTGGATTGTATCCTAAGAGTGAAGCTCTCATTCTCTTCATTTACACTCACAATGGAAGATATACCACAAGGAATCCTTACAGTTCAATAAAATATTGTAATACATATTCTTCTACATGTAGATAATATTTTGGATTACCGAATTTTGATGGAGCAAAGGGGAACATCTTAACTATCACACACTAAGCTTAATTCCTAGACCAAAAGTGTTAAATAGTCAAAGTTGACTTTTTTTCCCCAAGTTTAATTCTTCTGTTAGTGTGTGATGTTTACGAGTGGCTGAGTAGAGGGATATATCATGAATTGTACTATCTGAGATAATTTTTGTGTTGGATGTCGATTTACATTATCTTGGATTAATCCAAACACATACAACTTATTTCCTTCGATGTTGTAGTGTTGGTAGCTAATATATTTTGGTTCGTAGATGTTTCCTAAGGTGATTTGATGTCATTTTTCCATTATGATATCCTTATGCAGATGAATGGACAAAGATCCTTTGTAATATATGACCTTAATTTTTGCCACAATACTTTGTAAGGTGTCTTTGCTTCATTTCATCATCTTTCACTTTTGCAGTTTGGCTCTAATACCATGTTGAATAACTGGGATCACTTTTGCAAATGTAATAACATTGCTATTGTATTGATATGTTCCAAATGCATGTTTGAATATCACATTAATACGAGAAGAGATATGTCTCTAGATTTAATTATCATTTAATTAATAATAATAGGTGTACACACACACACACACATAAGTATATATAATTATTCATGATTTATCAATAACAAGAGCTCTAATGGAGCTTAAGTCCTTGCCTTTTAGAAAAAATGGATGGTTAAAACATTACAACTATGCATAAAAGAATCTTTGGGCAATGTTGCACATAGTTCCTTTCAGCCTAGCCCCTAAATTCATCCCTGATTGGATTGCTCAAAATTATCAAACAAAAAGGAGAAGTGTGCAACATGTTCTTTGATCAACAAGCTTTACCTTTTAGTAGATGACCTATCCATTAAACATTTACTATCTTGAATGCGAAATAAACATAATGGGAAATTGTCCTTGCTAGAAAATGCAAGAATTGGCTAATTGGACAACACTTCTACAATTTATATTGTTGGCACAAAATAGAAATAGGTAAATTTTTTATTAAGTTTTATTTGATGAAACAAGACATGCAAAACATGATCCAACCAACTTATTGAATGATAAGGGATGTAAGAAAAATACAAAATCAATTAGCATTCAAAGAAGAGTAGAGAAACCTTCAGGTATCTCTCAAAAATATTAAGTTCACAAAGTTATTAACAAGTTTGACAACTAGATCTAGTAACTAAAAGAGCATAAGTAGGATTGTGAGTGCAAGCAACATAATCTTTTTTTGAAAAAATATTGCAATTAGTTCAGAAGAAATTCATAATGTTATCAAGTAGATAGTTGAAAGATACAATAGATGCATGAGCAGAGAATGATGCTAATAAAAGAAGTACAACACAATGAAGGATCACAATGTAAAAATCTAAAAACATAGAAGGATGCTAAGCAAAAGACAAGCAAAATTTGGTAACATGAATGTTTTTATTTTTTATTATAAAGAAAAGAAAAAGTTATAACATGTTTTTTATTAGTAAAAAATTAATTGTAGATTTTTTTTAATAGTTTACTAATAAATTGATAAGTAGAAAGTTGATAGAAAGTTTTTCATCCTAGAGGCTGCAAATTTCTTTACTGCTGTGAGTTGTAGCTTTCAAAAACCTACAATCTAAAAAATTTGGAAAGGTTAATATGATAGAGTATATTTTGTATGAGGAAATCAAACTTATATACCATACTTAATTAAATAATTTTTTTGGTTCAATAGAATATGTTGTAAGGACATAAAATACAAATAAATTTTTCTTTGGTGCCTTAAACATTTAGCAATTGTTTATGTAACTAATGAAACATTCAACAAATTAAACAACTTTAGAAATATACAACTATTTGACTAAGGACCATCTACTATTAAGAACTATTGATTGTATATAAAATAAATTAAACATATCAATCTACAAACATGAAAAAGCTTGTAAGCATTGTAGACATTGATTTTCCATTTCTCCACAACAAAGTATTACTAAGAAGACTTTGCACATGAACACGAAATTCAAGAGTTATTAATTGTCCTTGCATTAAGTCTTACATAACATCATTCATAAAACATGGGGGCCCCTATTGTAATTGTGATTTTGTTTATAGAAAATGAATAAAAACATTTGCACCATCTATTAACTTTAGACCTCTAACTTGACCACATCAGAAAACACTTGTAGCTATTATCCAATTGTATTTTACCTCTAGTAAAATTGAGTAACTTATTTGGTAAAATGGCATTCATCAACCATGTTTGAATATTTGAACCCTCATAAATGATGTGTGACTATCAAGGTAGATTAGGGGTATAGGTGGGGTATTGTTGGATGACACAAGTCTTTGCCTCCTTTGCAAATGAGAAAGATGTAGGTAGAATAATAACTCTACATTAGTAAAGTAGAAAGAGAAGAAACTTTTATTGATCCAACACATAAAAGATCCTATAAGAAGACATGTATATAATAAGAAAATAACATACACTAAACTAGCATGAAATTAAACCATATTCACAGCAGTGAGAACACATTTAATAGAGCTAAGTGTAAACAAAAATTAGTGAAAATTTTATAGTTCAAGACATCAACATTTTTAAGGATAAAAAAATTCAAGTTCATAAATTTCTAATAATTCATCTACATAAGAAATATGATAAAGGATATTTTTTGATTATCACTTAGGTTGAGCCTGTCAGAATGACAAGTGCCAATCCAAATGGTAGATGGCCCCAATGTTAAGTAACATCTCAACAGAGGCCATGAAGAAAATGTATCCATCCGACATTGTGCAGGCTACCTTATTTTGCATGGTGTACAGTTCTTTGAGGAGTGAGGTTCTTAGTGGAATTACTTAATATAAGAGCTCTTTGAAAAAAGGTTGTTGTGGACGATACTAGCCCTGCTATGTTTGCATCTGGTTCACTGCTTCTTGGCAAAGGGATTAGCAGCAATGATTGAATATTTGGGTCTGCGGTTACTTATGTTGGTGTCCAATGGGTCACCTTGGCTTCCATGAAAGAAATCATGGGTGTATGAGGAATTTAAGATTCATTTTAAAGAAGGAAGACATTGACATTAAAGATCAAAAGTATAAATGGGGAGAGAAAGGAGAAGCTAAGATCTACAATATGTATTGCAAGAAATAGGGGTAGGGTCATATCCATTTTTTTCCCTGTAAAGGCTCTGAGATGTGCACTAGCAAGCTCCATGATGGTCCTAGGCATGAGACTCTAAAATATGGACCTCATTTTAATGTTCCTAAAGATGAGATGACTCATGAGACTTACCGGGAATATGTTAGATTTGTTGATCCTTGCACAAAAGAAGAGGGAAATGAGTTTTGGTCTGTGCAATCACTATTGCAAATCGGAGGAGCACAACTTATAGGACAAGGGCTCTAAAAACTCCTATTGCATTGAGAAATCATGGCACGAACCCATCTCAAAAATAGGGCAATGAATGAACTCTGCAGGCTATGTGACTGATGATGAACATCATTTTGGCTATGATCATTCTAATAATATTCCTTATCATGTCATTTTTGTGATTTATAACTCAAGTTCAATGAGCTGCTTTGATATTGGCCCTACAATGGCCAAATTTAGCAATCATGACTGTAAGGTGGGATGTGTACATGAGGCCATTTTGAGGTTTATTCAAGCTCGATTAAGAACAATATGTGAAGATTCACTATCAGTGGTCTTACTTAACACATCTACAAGGGTCACTGTAGAAATTCAAGATATGGAGGAGGCTACTATCGATTCACTTATTCAATACCACGTCGCTAGAGGAACCACATATTCATCTGGATTGGGTGTTGCACATAAACTAATGATCAAGGAAACCAGAAGCCAAAAAGAGGACATGAGAAAATCGGTTGTTATATTCTTGAGTGATGGGGAGAACAATGATGGAGATGATCTCGTTTCTTTCGTGAACATAATGAAAAGGCAAGAACCTAAGATGATACTTCATACAATAATACAGGGAAAGATCTTGTGATGAGTATCTTGGAGGAAATGGCCAAGTAAGGAAATGGACAGTTCCAATTAACTATGGATGGATTTCAGCTGGCAATAGCCTCAAGCCTTGAGTTGCAACCTTAATGTAAGGTCACAGATTCCTTCCTAGCTACTTCCTTGTTCTAGTTTTCCTTCTTCAGAGAATCAATCCACTTGGTACTAGTATTTAGTTCTGGCTTGGGTGTTTTTATTTGCTCTACAGTCTTAAAAATAGGTTATTCCTTTTTCTAGCTTTGTTGTTTGTCATGGGGTCTTGTTGTGGCCTGTTTAATATATAAATGTTGTATAGTGGATTTTTTCTTTCAGTAGCAGAATGTAGATAGTTTGGGTCTCCTTCAAGCTCATTCTACACATTGTCTATTGGGCTAAGCATCTTGCATATGTTACTTGATTTTGCCTCCATTCTTGCATATGTTACTCGATTTTGCCTCCATTGTTGGATAACCATGGTGGTTTCACTCAAAATCTACATGTTTCATTTTAGAAGGGCCTTTTACATTTATTTGAGTTCAGAGAGTACATGAAAATGGACATGGTTGTTATTGCATATGACCGTTGTTCAAGTGGTGGCGTTTTCTCTGTGAGATGACAAATTTCCTCTATGTCGATGTTGTTTTCTAGTTGTGGTAATGTAGTAATGCTTTTACAGTCTCAAATGAAAGGTATTCTGCACGTTAAAAAGCTCCAATTTGTTCCTCAATCAACACCTTTAACCTCGGGTTCTTTTTCAGAAAATGTCATTATTAAATATTTCAGTTTTACAAATTTATTTAAAATAGACCCAACAGAGATTGAATAACAGAAATTTAAGTCCAACAACATTCATCTCGGCCATATTTTCAAATGTAGTAAATAAAACAACATTGAACACCTCTTACTTGGTATGGTTGCAGCAATGTTGTCTCTAAATATCTGTAAGCAACATTCGTAAATGTAGCAGCCGAATATCTGGAAGCAACGTTTGCAAATGTAGCAGCCGAATATCTGTAAGCAGCGTTCACAAATGTAGCAGCTGAATATGCACCGTTCATGAATGTAGCAGTGGGGAATTTGCAATTTTTGAAAGAAAGTAATAGTAAAGTAAAAGTTTTTAATGACAATATAATGGTAGAGAAGGTACAAAAATAAAGGCTGGATTTATTGATGCCCATCGAACACCTAGAAAGGCCACCCTATTTTTCCCACCTCCGTATAGAAGCCAACCCAACCTAGCTGTAATCATCGTACATAGAGTGTGTGCTAGAAAATAGCTCTTTTATTTTTGCCTTCAAAATAATTAAACCACCAAGAAAATTAATATGACCAATCAGAAAAAACTTTTAATTATTAGAAATTGTTTTTAATAGATATTATTGTGAAAAACAAGGAGCAGATTAATACCTATAATCTAGGTGAAAACATAAGTCTACTGCCTAATAAGACAGGGACTAATAATAATGTATTTAAGATCAAATCCGACTATTTGTAATGGAAAGCGTTAGAAAATACTCGCTTATCGATTAAAATTCTAAAATTGTCGCTTCACATTCCGTCCGGCGTGAAGATTACAATCGAGCTGCAGTTAAAGTTGGTATAATGTCAACTAATTACTATTTTGAAGTAAATTAATATTAGTCAAATGTATTTTCAGGTACTCCATACCATGACGTTAATCTCAGCAAGTTGGGAAAAGAAGTGGCATTATTTTTGTGCGTGGATGACTGGAATTATGAAGTTGTTTACTGGTTGGTTAACTCTTGGTCAAATTCTCAGACTATGGAACTCAGTGATGTGAGACGAGGAAATGTACCATTTGCCAATGCCGCGGAGTTTAAAAAGATGAATGAAGGGATTGGCAGGTTGGCCAGAAGACTTGCGGTTGAGGAAGTTGCTGCGCGTAAGAAGGGAAGAACGACAAAGTATTCAGGCACAGATTCAGTCAAAGAGGTACTCAGTGGCCTGATGCAAATTGTAAGAGAAGAAAGAGGAGAGGTACTGAGGGGTGACGAATATTTTCTTCCAGAGTCTGTACAGACTGGAGACGTTGCAGAGGCATTCTGGAGCTTTGTCTGCGAAACATTTGCGGGCCGTGTTGTAGAAGCCCGTTCATGGGAGAATCTTGGTATTATACAGTCTATGAAAACAAAGCGAGAGAGCGAGAATAATTTGAAGATCACCACTTCCATTCTCCGACGCCTCTCATGTGCTCGATCCGATATCATCCACGAGCCACTCTCGCATAAGTGCTGGCACAATTGCGCGAGAGAGTTTCTGTCTGATATGGAGGAGAGAGCGGGTGGGGACCCAGACAGATTCAGTGAGATGCTTAAACATAATGCAATGTGGAGGTGCTACGATGACACGGGTAACTACAGTGTCCTCAACAAGCTTCTATTCAGCGTAACACAACGTTTGGGAATTGTGGGGAGATTTTCCGCTGGTGTTGTAGAGATGCTATTGAAATGCGGCGCTGAACCTGCAGGATGCTATGCAATCCATAACGACCTACGAGACACCACCTTACACAACACTGCGGAATATTATGAGAGCAAAGATGTGAGTAGAGAGGTTGCAAAACTTTTGCTGGAGAGGTGTGATGAGGAGAGCCGAACTCGCTTTGTGAATGCAGTTAATGAGAATGGGATGACCGCTCTTCACATCGCTTCTCAACAGGGAAACGCGAGTTTGTGTCAACTGCTTATTGAACTCAATGCTTCGGTGAATGCTCAAGACAATAAGGGCATGACTTCTGTACACTATGCATTTGAAGGAGAAGGGAGTGATGAACTTATAAATGTTCTTATGAAAAGTCCGCAGATTAGGGAATTAGTTGATTTAAAAGACAAAACAGGAAACACGCCTTTAATTTATGCTATTGCTAACAAGGACTATGCTTCAACAGCAAAGTTGTTATCAAAGTCGAAAGAGCCAGAAGATTATCTTAGTAAAGTGGATCAGGAACAGCTCCTCCGCTATTCTTTACTATTTGGTTCTCCAGATATAGTTGAGAAGTTGTATGACAAAGGTGTAAAGCTGCCAGCTCATGGTGATCGTGATGAAGACGGGAAAACGGCTCTGCATTTGGCTGCTATGCGCGATGATGAGGAAAATGCAAAACACATTATTGAGATTATTTTATCCAGATTGAGTACTCCGGGAAAAGATAAAACCTTGGTGGCTGAACGCGACAGAAGAGGGAGGACTGCTCTTCACGAGGCGGCTTTGAATGGACATGACGAGCTCTGCAAAATTCTTCTGAACATAAATCCAAAACTATTGTACATGAAAGATAGAGACCGCCGGAACCCTTTATTTGACCTAGTTAAAGAAAAATCCAAGCCTAAGCCCACATCAAGTATCATGACGTTACTGATAACATTGGAGACACTTTTGAATAAAGATAGAGTGCCATTGCTCAATGAATGGGTGGAAAAAGTTCTGCCTGTGGAGGATTTGACAGACCGCAGTGGCCTGACTCCATTGCATGTTGCTGTTTCACAAGGTAACGTCAAGTTTGTGAAGATGCTTCTTTCTAACACCAGTTTTACAAAAAAGTATTTAAGAAGAGGGGACTTCCTCGGACAAACAGCCCTCCACAAGGCAGTAAAACGTGGAGACATTGATACAGTAAAATTTCTGTTGGATTGTGGTGCCCACCCTCTCAGAGAACGCGACTGCGATGGTCGAACCGCTCTTCATTATGCCGTGCAAGCAGAAAAAGGAGACAAACAGAAATTGGCAGAAGCTCTTTTCGAGCGATGCGAATCAGAAGAAGAGAAATCGCTCCTCTTATGGGCTTCTGCAGCAGGTTTAGGCACTGCTGACCACAATCTAAGCAAGAACAATTTGCTTCGCAAGTTTCTTCCTGATAAAAAGACTGACAAGAAAGAAAACAATTTGTTGAGAATGGCTGCTTCTGTGGGAGATTTTGAAATGACGAAAGAACTAATCATCAGAGGTTACCAGAGGGGAGAAATTCTCGATAGTGAGTGGAGGAAAGGATTAGATCCAGCAATCCAAGATAATGTAACAAGAGGTAACTTTTCTATCCGACTTCTGCAGCCATATTAACATCATAGCAGCAATTTATTGATAAAGTGCGCCCTTTGTTTTCAGTTTCAAAGCTAATTGACACGATCAAAGAACAGGGAAACGACAGGCCAGCTACAGTAGACACTCTTGGTAATGTTTTTTTTCACTTCCTCCTACTTTGTTTGATGAGCTAGCTATCATAAATTTAGTTGATTTATGCATAAATTTATAATCCAATATGTGTATTGAACAGGGAGAGTGGACTATGCACAGGGTATTGCTGCATTGCTTTTGAACCCTTACACAAAGCCCCCCATAGCTGTCGGTATCACTGGTACTTGGGGTATGGGGAAATCAAGCCTCATGTTCCAGGTATCATCTAATCGCAATTTTAACACTTTTATCTAGAGCAGTCGACTTTATCTAAACTTTGCTTGTTTTCGTACGTTCCAGACTCAGAAGATTTTATTAACAACAGCTGCTCAAATGGCTTTGTTGGAATCCTCAAAACTACCCAGTACAGCTTTAGAATTGCCTAATATTAAATCTTATAAATTATCAAGGAAAGGGCAAAAAAAGTGTGAAAACATTTACAAACAGATAGTTAATGGACACAGCATTCATAGATATTTGAACCCGAAAAAAATTCAGGAAGAGGTAAATATCTTAATCGATATACTGCTTTTCCTGTATAAACTTTTCCAAGTTATATCTAATAAATCCGCGACTAAATATTCAACGAAATCTATTGTTTGATAGTTGGGGAATTTTCTAAACAACAAGTATAACAGTAAGTATCGGAAGGTGTTCAAATCACTTGCTGCTATGGACAGCAGCGATATGGTAAGAGTAAAAAATAATTATTTAACTATTTTAATTTCTTAAAGATTAAAGAAATATTGTTCAGATATCAATCCAAAATTATCAGTATTATTTCTACATTATTTTATAATGCATCTAAGTATCTTATTTTTTGAAATCTTAGATTTTGTTTGATCATCATTGTCATTCTCAGTTTGAAACAAATGCGCCGCGGCCCAATGGAGATTCATCAGCAGAGGAAAACGTGCCTGCAGTCTTAACTGTTCAATACAATGCATGGAAATATAGAAATGATACAGAAGCCTTAGCCGGTATGGCTGTTGAGATTACCAAAGAATTGGAAGGAGTTATGAGCCAAGCTCAATGGCTGAGCACCTGTTGCCGAAATACATGGAGAAAGAACAAATACAATCTATGGATCGAAATATTCTTTCCCTCTATCCTTGCACTGGTTTTAGTATGTTCGTTGACTTGGATTATATGGGTGCTGTTTGACAGTGACAAGTTGAAGGAATGGGGAAAAGCAAAATATGCATGGCCGCCAGCAGCCATAGTTGTCACCATATGGACTGTAACAAGGTCTGTAATGGGTATACTAAAACCCGTTAGTACTCAACTGATGCAGTATATTTCGTTTCCGGATCATTCTGACAAATTGGGCTATCAAGAAACAGTAATCACAGATATTACATTTTTAAAAAACGAAATTGGTAAAAATCCCTACAAAGTGTTCATTGTCTTTGGCTGGATTTTCACCACCTTCACAGTGCTATGGCGCCTAATTATTGAATCGTATGTGTGGGCAACATCAATTTTTTTCCATCATAGAAGCCTTGAAAAATCCATAGAGGTTCTGAAGATAACACCTGCATCAGGGAGCAATCTTCGAATAATCGTTTTTGTGGACGATTTGGATAGATGTCAGGAATCAGTTATCTTGCAGGTATTTTACCTGTAATTTGTTCACTTCGGAATATTCTAATTCCTTTTATTTGGATTTTACTGATTTATTATTTCCTGTTTCTTTTAATACATTTATATAATCTGTAACAGGTTTTGTCAGCCATTAATATTGTGTTGGCAGAGTGTGAGATCAATGTGGTGATGGGAATGGATAAAAGACTAATGCAAAGGGCAATTATGAAGAAATATGGAGATGGAAAGGCTAACAGGTCTTTGAAAACTAGTCAAGAATTGGTAGACATGTATTTACAAAAAATCATACAACTGCCACTGGACCTCCCTGATCCTAGCGATGAAGAGTTGGCCAGCTTTCTAAAAGCACAATTGGGTGTATATGAACATAGAGAAGGAGCCCCTTCCCCTGCCGGTGAAGAACCAGGCAAGTTTTATAAAGGACAATAAATCTTTAATAAAGAGTAGGGACAAATTTATTACATATTAAAACATAAGGATGGAGTTCTTCCAGGATTCCTCAAAAACACATATTTTGCCTTTAAAGTTATGTTGCTGCTTGTACAAAATTCTTATCCATAATTCTCATCCTAGATGATGGAGAATCATTCACAAGTGGCGATGAAAGAGAAGTTGAACAACAAAACGATGAAGCCCAAGTCATAGATGTGCCAGAAACGGGTAAGGCTAAAAAACAATTCTTAGTGGTAATCCTTATAAATATCAATATGTCGTCCACATCAGAAATATCAGAAATGGGTGACGATCAGAACAGATCTCTCATAAGTTCAGTAACATGTTTATTCTGTAGAACAAAAGTTTACTAGAAATCATTGACTAACATCAGTTTGAGTTTTCCACTAGTTACAAATACGAAATGTGATGGTACAGTCGTAGGTTCTCAAGATTATTTTCTACAATTTGTGATAAAAACAGAATACAGACACACAAAAGAAAACAAGGGAAAACAGAGCAATGTGCACAAAAGAAGTTATTTTTTTATTTTTGATTGATCGATAAAGCTGATTACAGGAAAATTGCTCATCGTATGAACTGCATGAGAAATTTCTAGAACTCCCGAACTGTCAAACGATCTGATACATCACTACATACTTAACTCCAAATTATATATTTTACTTTCCATTGACCTTGCTGTAAAGCAGAAATAATTTTGGGTTTTAACTAACTGATACTCCTAATTGTTTGGATCATAATTTTCCTAATTGTATGCATGATTAAAACAAGCTGTTACAATTGTCAACGCGGGAAAAATCACCGTCCACCATCAAATTCAGCCTACAGATGAGAGGAGTTCAAGCAGGGTTTACAGCGGAATATATTGCTTAAGGTTGCTCAAATTTCCTGTCAGAAATATTGTACTTGACTGTATAGATGGACTCCAATCGCTGTGGAGAGGAAAAAAAGAAACAGGTAATCCGTCATAAGCTTCTAACTTCTATGTTACTATTGAACTCTAAAATAATAAACACATGTTTGTTCTGCAGAACAGAAGTTAAATGCATGTTCATACTTAAATACCAGTTTTTTATCTACGTTTCTGTTTCTATAGGTCCTCCCAATTTACCAGAAACAACTGAGCCCTCAAAAATAGGTGAAGATGCAAATGAAGACGCTCCCTCACAAACAGGTGAAGTTGCAACTGGAAATACAAATGATATCTTTTTGTATTTCAATTTTGTATTTTACTAATTCATATTCTTTGGGGTTTCAGGCAATCGGCAAAACCACAGTTCATCAATTCTTATAAGAGAAATGTTGTTCGTGAGATATAGCCAAGGAGAAGAGGATGCCTTTTTCTACTTTCAGAGGTTGGCTACTGAAAGTAGGAAACTTCCTCGGGAGTGGAAGCGCCTTCTCAATTACCACAGATTGGTGTGGTACATCTTCTCTGTGAGCAAAGAAGCAAAGATTTTAGCAGGATGGCAAGTACAGTTGATCACCTGGATTTTTGTTTGTTGGGAATGGCAGGAAAACATGAATCTTGCCATTGAGGTATGGCGGTCTGCAATTTAACTAACTGCTGTTGAATGAAACTGATACGATGTCGTACAAAATATGAAGTTTAACACAACAATATTTTTCCATGTTTTGCAGAAGTGGAAAGAAATTAAGTGGAAAGAGATTAGTAATTTGGAAACCTCTGAATCGAAGGAGCCTTCACTGCTAATAATCGTGGAGCATTTAATAGAACAACATGAAAGAGAATACCAAAAGACGACAAGGATTGGCAGGGACGAAAGTGAACCCGAAAGGAAAGAGATATTGGGAGAGGCTAAAGTAAACAACGAAGAAGAAAATCTGAATGAAACTACAGATGATACTAAAAACGTGGAGAAAGATACTTCACAAAGGTTGGTGAAAGAAATTGACAAACTTAATACACTAGAGAAATCTATGGCCGAGTTGAAGAAAGAAATGAAGAAATTAAAAGAGCCAGTCTCTGATGATTTGAAAGAAGAAATGAAGGAATTGATAAAGCAGGTGTCCGATGATTTGAAAGAAGAAATGATAGAGTTGAAAAAGCAGATGTTCAATCTGTCCCACGATTTTAAAGAGGAAATGAAAGGAATGAAAAAGGAGATGTCCAATGAATTGAAGAAAGCTATAAACGGCATGAGAGAACAGATGCTCGAAACACAGAATGGCAAGAAGCAACAAAATATGGAAAACGAAAAAATAAGGTTGCACAATTTGGCAAGTTGGAAGAGAATGAAGTCAACACTGGAGAGATACAATGTATCAATGGATGGCATTCAGGCTTTCCAAAGATTTCGGTTCTATTGTATAGCTGGCTTTCTCCCACGCCCTTCCAGAACAGTGATATGATATTCTCCCTCTAATCAGTACCAGTATATGAGGAAAAAGTGATCTAGGATATAATCACTTAAGCTCAATAGATGTCATGTAATGATTATAAGACTGTTAAGATATTAATTTGACTTGCTGTGAAAATTATATTCTATTTATGTTTATAAGACTTTTAAGATATAATTTTAAGTAGGCAGACAGGTTTTATGTAAAATGGAAGTACGAAAATAGGATGAAAATAATTACTAATAAATATAGGTATATCTTATACTTTACAAAAAAGTGCAAGAATGTACAATACAAATGATAGTGTAATGAATATCATTGTAATAAATCATTAAATATACTATAACCAAATCTAAACATATGTATATAGCAAGTGAAATATTTCTAGGTCATATCTATAATCTTAAAATGTCAATATATTGAAACATGCATGATCAAGAGTAAATTTGAATGATAGTATTATGATTTACCACACTCTATTCATATGGGAATCCAACACCACTTGAACTGGTTAAGTAAAGAAAATATAGATACTAGAAGTCATACATGACTTATAGCATAAGAATTGCCTTTTTAGAAAAAAAATATCTACAATTCCTCCCTTCAATCTAAAAAAACGGGTTAGGGGATACATGATCACTATGCAAAAATTCACAAGACAACTTACAAACTCAAAATTTTAAAGAATTTATTTACCAAAAATATGATCAAGCTCGAAATAATTAAATCCAACTATGATTGAAATGAATGATATGAATGTTAAAATATTTTTTTACAAATATTAATTCTTAAAGCTAGAATATCCACATCTTGACTATTGTATCTTTTCTATAGATACACTACTACATAAGATAGAATTTTAAGACATTTATTTAAGATAAAATTCAAATAGTTTGATATTAAAAAAAAGTTGTGTCTTAAATAAATAAATTAAGATGGGGGCAAAGTGAAAATGTTGTGCATTTTAGTAGTGAAAGGTAGAAGAATAGTAGGAAGTGTTCTTAGATGTCTATGTTGTTAACTATTAGATTGCATTGTTCATTTCATAAAGGATTATGGACAAGGGTCATTGGGACTATTGGTTCAAAGCACTGTTGCAACAAGTTCCAACTATGACACTAAAGTAAATATGAGTAGTTTAGGTATTCAATTCAATTTGTAGGTTTTATCCAATGTCTAAATTTCCTTATTATTTATCCTCTAATGAATATCCACAATCTATTCAAAACCCAGGTCTACACTCTAACCATTAATCCACCATTCTAAAAGCCCTTTCAATTCATATGTTTGCTAAATCCAAAAATATTTACATCCCTTGAGGTTGTTTGACTTTTAGGCATTACATCAGCACTCCAAATCCCGGACCTCTATGTTTTTTAATGTCCAACTCTAGTTTTTGTTTTTCTAGTGAAGAGATTGATTGATGTACTTTCTTTTCTCTTCCCTTTTTCTAGCTTTTGACAACCCTTCTCCATCTTTTGAGCATTTTGGTTCTTCACTCTCATTGTGGTCACCCAATTAATGCCACTTAGCCATAAATATAAGCTCGTATCATGATTTTTCTATTAGTTTCTCCCCTCATTTCTTAAGTCATGTTGGGGGAGGGGAGGCCTTTGAGGATGCAAGTTGATTTTTTCCCCTTCTTTGAGGGTTGTGACTAGTCTACTAGGACATAGTATAGGAGTAGTAGAAGGACCAAGTGTAAATGCTTGATTTATGTTTTATGTACCTTACTCCTCACATCATTCTCCATCTTCTTCCTACTCATCTCTAGTATATTATCCATTAAAGAGAGGTTTGTGCTTATTAGTTATTTTAGAGGTGGATTATACTTCTATGCCTGTAAGTTATTTTCTTGCTTCCTAAGGTTTAAGAACACCTATTCGATGTTTTTGATGGCTTCTCACTAGTTAATTTTCTAGAGTCTTTTATTGAAGTGGAAAGTCATTCATTCCTAAACCCACTACCATGAATCCAATTGTGGTAGATTTGTTTGGGTGTTCTTATGGTGTCCAAAGTTCTACTCTCTCTCTCTCTCTCTCTCTCTCTCTCTCTCTCTCTCTATCTCTCTCTCTCAACCATACTTTAGGAACCATGCCCGAGAGATGAAATCTAAATAGGCAACTAGAAAAATGCATCATGAACTTATAATTACACTGTGGTGAATGTATAACTCCAAAATATTGGTATATTTACCCCAAATAATAAGAAATTGGATTTTATACTGATGCATAGAGAGGAAAGCCATTTTGCTCCTAAACCTCATTCCTTGTGGATCTAAAGAAAGTGATGGTTATTTTATTTCTTCCAAGGTAAAAAAAAAATAAAAAAAAATTAAAAAATTAATCATTATTATTAAAGAAATAACTACATAGTAATTGTGATAAAAATTATGAAATCAAATTAATGAAATGTGTTTAAACAATTAAGATAATTTGTTTTCAATTATATGGAAATCTTTTATGTTTTTTCATCATTCAAAGTATTCTTAAGAAATTCACCAATTGCCCAATGCTCGATCAAGGTAATACCTTATATTTTCTCACAAATTATAGTAGAGACTAAGGATATGAATAAATAGTTGTCCTATCCATTCCATATTAGTTTTCCTTTTTACATTATTGGACTCTAATGGCTCTAACCTAGTATCTAGTTAGTGATTGATAAATGTTTTAGGTTGGAATTAAAGAATGGCCATAAACCTCTTTTTTACTATTCTAATATACCTAATCGAGTCAACACACATACATGGGGACCATATATTTTGACCATGTGGTTAACCATCAAAGCTGAAAATGCTTGTGGAAACCATTAATGGAAATCAATGTTTAATGCACTACTAGAGTGTTGAAAACAATTAATCAATTGCATATTGTCTTTGATGTTACACAAAATGTCATATATTCACTAGTCAGTGTCTGCCAAGCTCACTTGGGCAATGAAGATAGTTCTCTATGTCTACTGAGCATTCCTATGTATGCCAAGTTTAGAAGACAATGTCTAGCGAATCCACTCAAGAGATGAAGGAAAGTTGGAAGGTAATGATTGTTATCAAAGCTCACTCAGTTACCAAAGAGAATTTGTAGAAGTTAGTGTCTACTGAGTTCAGTCAAGAGACAAAGCAAGTTAGCATGAAAAACAGTATTAAGTGAGCTCAATTGGTTAACAAAGAAAAATCTATTTTGGTTAGTGTCTCCTGAGCAAGATTGGCTAACAAAGGATTTTCTTGTTTTGATTTATTGAGTTAAATGATTTTTTTTATGGTATTAGCTGACTCAGGAGATGAATATAATTATTCTAAGTTGTATTCAAGCTAACTTGACAATGCATAAGATATAAATATGAGATCAACTGGTGGAATTGAATGAGAATAAGTGTGAAAATAAAATGATACTTAGAGGAAGTGAATTGAAAGGATAGGCAAAATATCCTTATGGAGTTGCAAAGATACATTAGATCAAGAAGGGTCAAGTATACAAGCCTGAATTGAGATATGAAATCAACAAAGACAAGTTTACATCAAGAATCAAATCATATCATTATTACTCTCTAACTATTGTAGCAGTGATCTAAATCGCTTAACAGAGTTGGCTTAATAGCTATTTGTAAATCCTCTAACAATGTGGCATTTCTACTTGAAGTGTCTTGAAGACCTCTAACAAGGCTACTCCTAACAAGGTGATTAAATCCTTTAATAGGGTTGGATTCTAACAGGGCTCACTTCAAAAGAGTGAAAAATAGTAACTATTTGCAATTTGTGGTTTTTCCCAACTTGAGTTTCCAGGTTAAATCATGGTGTCACTTTTGTTCGTGATATTTACTTTATGTGTATGCAACTAAGCTAATTAAGGTTAATCACAGTTAGCATATTAAGATCTATATATTTAGTTATTGCCAAGTAACAAATAAGATTTCAATGTTTGTCAAATTACAAAATTTTCTAGTATATACCAAGTGCCTGTGTGTTTGTAGAGTTGCAACAGAATTTTGTTTAATGGTGTTTATATTTTGATTTGTGTTGACATCTAAGGGATCTAGGATTTATTTTTTTAGTAAGTGAAACCTTCTCTTATATTTCCAACAATTGTTATTAGAGCTTTTGGTGCTTTTAGAGAAGTTTTCAATGATCCAAGCTAAAGATTAGGATGTCTTACAGAAGAGAGATTCCCACGTTGAATAAAGACAACTTTGCAACATGGCAAGAACCGATGAGGTTGTGTTTGGAAACTATCAATGATTCAAGTTTGAAATATCTAGATAATCAATATGCAACTCCTACTAGAATATTGACAATTGAAGAGATTGGTAAAAGGAAAAATTATTACATCATGATGATTGATATTGCTTGTTCTCTTAATTATGCTAAATTTGATGAGGTCAAAGGTTGCACTACTACTCATGAAATGTGGACCAAACTGAAAGATATCTATGGAGGTGATGACAATGTATGAAGAGCCAAGGCAGAAAGTCTTAGACACTAGTTTGATTAGATGAAGATGAGAGAGGATGAAAACATTGTAAAGTATGTTGAGTGAGTCAAAGAAAGTTCAAGTGCAATCAAAGCCTCTAGAGGAGACATTGATGATAAAATAGTTGTAATCAAGGTACTTAGAACCCTTCTTCCTATCTATGTAATTAGATTATCTGCTATTCAAGATATGAGATGTGATCTAAATAATAAGATAAATCTATATGCTTTAGTGGAAAGACTGACAACTTTTGAGTTGGATAACTATGATAACTATGTTCCTAGTTCCAAAGGCATTAAGTCTACATTTGAAGCCAAGCTTTCACTCAAGAAGAAATGTGGAAAGTCAAAAGCTATGAAATTTGAAAGTGAAGAAGAGGAAGAAAGTTCTAATAGTGATCTTGAAGTTATTGAAGCCCTACTTGTAAGAAAATATCCCAAAGGTAGAGGAAATTACAAAGGTAAAATTCCTCTAATTTGTTTTTGATGTGAAGAAGTTGGTCACATTGCTGCAAGGCATCCAAACAAAGAAGGAAAGGATGAAAAGAAAAGAAGTAAGTTCAAAGGCAAGAAGGAATTCAAAAGCCACAAGGGCTATAAGGACAATGGTAAGAAATCTTGTTTTATGGCTAAAGATTCTAATAGTAGTGACAATGATGAAATGGTCTATATAGTTGTAAAAGATTAATTAGATGATGAGTCAGATATGATGACACTTATTTCTCATGTTAGTAACAATGATACATGGATTATTGATAGCGGTTGTTCTCACCATATGACTGGTGAAAAATCAAAGTTTGAACATATGGAACACTATGATGGTGGAAGTGTTAGATTTAATAATAACGAGTCTTGTTGCATAAAAGGAAAAGGTTGTATTTCACTAACCAATGAACTCAGATGTAACAATGCCTATTGGGTTAAAGGACTGAAGCATATTCTACCAAGTGTGGAATAGTTTAATAACATTATATTCAAGGCAAAATTCATGAATGGGAAGGCCAAACTACTAGATGGAAAAGGAAATCTAGTTGGGTCTGATAATCAAACAAAAGGTAACTTATTCTACCTA
This sequence comes from Cupressus sempervirens, assembly GCA_028749045.1. Classification (NCBI taxonomy): domain Eukaryota; kingdom Viridiplantae; phylum Streptophyta; class Pinopsida; order Cupressales; family Cupressaceae; genus Cupressus; species Cupressus sempervirens. The sequence goes on along the minus strand of CM053789.1, from coordinate 860,847,506 downwards.
GATCTAAGTGAAAGTTCATGTTTCACTGCTCAAGTGGAAGAAAGTTGGTTATGGCATAAAAGGTTATGTCATGTGAACTTTGATAACCTAGTCAAGATAAGAAAGAACAAAAGAGTAAGAGGTATTTCTAGTTTGAGGAAACCTAATATGGGTCTATGCAAAAAAATCAAATTGGAATGATTGAAAAGACTAGTTTTGAAAGAAAGAACTATCATTTAGAAGAAGCCTTGGAGCTGGTTCATACAGACCTTTGTGGACCTATTAACATAGAGAGCTATAGTGGAGATAAGTATTTCATTCAATTTGTTGATGATTATTCTAGAATGATGTCCATAATGCATTTGAAAGACTAGTCTAAAGCTTTTCAAAAATTCAAGTGATATCTGGATAGAGTTGAGAAAGAGACAAAAAAGAAATTAAAATGTCTATGGTCAGATAGATCAGATGAATTCATCTGAAATGAATTCAATGAATTCAACATTGAGAAAGGAATCAAAAGACAAATATCAACTCTTGGTACACCTCAATAGAATGGTATAGCAAAAAGAAGGAACACATCTATCATGGATTGTACAAGAAGCCTGATGATAGAAAAGAATGTTGCAATCAAATACTAGAAGGAAGAAATCAATATAATAGTTCATACCTTAAACATAGTACAACTGAAGAAAGACTCAAATCAAACACTTTATGAACTATGGTATAGCTATAAAACTAGTGTAAGTTACTTGAAGGTATTTGGTAAAAAATTTTATATCTTGAAGGAGTCTAAGAAAGGTAAATTTGATATCAAAAGTGATGAAAGCATAATCCTAGGGTACTCTTGGAGAAGAAAATCATGTAAGTGTTTTAATTTATCCATACATAAGGTCATAGAAAGTGTACAAGTGAATATTGATGAATTTGCAGAAAAGAGTGAAGAAGAGAGATACAAAGAACTTGAGGATTATAGAGGGTTTGTGTATTATGAACCTAATACTTTACCTAATCTAATTGGAAGTTAGGAAGCTTCACCTCCTGAGTCCCCAAAATCTTCGAAAGCACTTGAGTTACACCTAGTGCAACCAAAATCACAGTCTAAAGGACCTAAGTCACAGAGGATACTAAGTTGCAACCAATGCAACTCGATTCATCAGAAGGACTTGAGTGAAAAATAGTGGGACCTGAGCCTGATTTAGAAGATCATGCTAATCTTTGTGAGAGAAGTTATAAATCCAAAGTACCTATATTAGCAAGATATGTCAAAAGGCACCATGTAGCTAAGAAAATCATTGGAGACAAACCAATTGATACAATGACAAGGAATGAATTAAAAGGTACATATTTTCTTACTGAATTTGAACCTAGAAATGTTAAAGATTCTTTTGATAATGAAAATTGGATTGAAGCAATGATTGAAGATGTTAGATTGTGGTGACTGATCAGGAAAGTACTGTACATACTTCATAAATAGTTGGGTTTGGGGCATCGCCCCAAAAAAAATTTTTGGGCCATGGCTGACATATGGCTGACATATTATAACCCTAAAGCAGTTTAATACTTGTATAAAAAGAGCGTAGGGTTGGGTATTTTTCATTATGTTGTGATGCAAAATTGGCGGTATTGAGCTGTAAGGGATTACAGATTGTAATCAGGTTGTAATCACTGGATTGTAATAAGATCGGACTTGCTGTTTGGTGGACATAGCCCAGGGATTGGGTGAACCACGTTAAATCTTGGTGCCTTGTGTTCATTTCTGTGTGATCTATTATTTTCTGTTATTGGTTATATTTGCATGTAGTTTTTTATTTCTATCTATGGTTTATCCTAACAAGTGGTATTAGAGCAAGGTTTTCTTTCAATTATCCTCCGCAGGAATGTCTCATGGTTAAGTGGGAGTCTCACGATTGAGTGGGAGCGATGGAAGATGAGGGTAAGCTAAGGATTGACAGGTTTAATGGGCAGAACTTCTAGTTATGGAAGATGCAAATGGAAGACTACCTATATCAGAAGGATTTATGGGAGCCGTTGGAAGGTAAAGCCAAGAATCAGGGAACTATGTTAGAGGCTAAATGGGACCTTTTGGACAGAAAGGCGCTCGAAAGCATTCAGTTATGCTTGGCACCATCGGTGGCATTTAATATTACAAAAGTAAAGACGACAGAAGATTTGATGAAAACCCTAGCGACACTGTATGAAAAGCCCTCTTTTTCAAACAAGGTATTTCTCATGAAGCATTTATTTAATATGAAAATGGCAGAAGGTGGATCTGTTGCAGATCATTTAAATGAGTTTAATACTATTACTAGTCAGTTATCTTCTGTGGATATCAATTTTGATGAAGAAACTAGGGCTCTCTTGATTTTGTGTTCTTTGCCTGAAAGCTAGAATGGCTTGGTAATGGCGGTGAGTAATTCTATTCCTAGATCTAGTACCCTAAAATATGATGATGTGATCAGTGTTGTTTTGAGTGAGGAAACTCGTAGGAAATCCTCAAGTGGATCTACATCAAGAAGTGCTTTGAATGCACAAAGCAGGGGCAGAACGATTGAAAGATGAAGTAACTCTGGCAATCATGGGAAATGAAGAGGAAAGTCAAAGTGGAGGAGGTCTCAATCGAGAGAACCAAATGATTGCTGGTACTATGGGAAACCAGGGCACAAAAAAAAAGATTGTTGGAATCCAAAGAAAAATGAAGGAGATAAATCAGATGGAGACGAGGAGGCAAATGTGGTAAGTAACAAATTCGAAGAGGATTCTTTGCTTTTGTCTTTAGAGAGTGTTGATGATTCATGGGTTTTAGATTCTGGTGCTTCATTTCATGCTACACCTCATAGAGGTTATTTCATTGATTATGTCCAAGGGGATTTTGGGCTTGTTTATTTGGGGGATAATGAACCCTGTCAGATTGTTGGAAAGGGAAAAATTAAGATTAAGTTGCAGAATGGGAATCATTGGCTACTACATGAGGTAAGACATGTTCCAAAACTAAGTAGGAATTTAATTTCAGCCGGACAACTCGGTGACGAGGGTTGTGTAGTTACTTTTAATGATAAAAATTGGAAGGTTTCAAAAGGTTCCCTTGTAGTAGCAAAAGGTGTGAAAGTAGGAACCTTATATCTTTGTACAGGTCATATTGTTCCTACTACTTTGATTGTTTCAGAGAAAAATGAATGTTCAGGAACAATTGCTGCAGTTGAGCAAGGAGAACAAATAGCTGCTGTAGATTCTGATACAACGTTTTGGCACAATAGACTTGGGCACATGAGTAAGAAAGGTATGAAAGTACTTCATTCAAAGAAATTTTTACCAGGTCTGAAATGTGTGAATATGGATTTCTGTGAAAGTTGTGTGTATGGAAAAAAAAAAGAGAGTGAGTTTTGTAAAGATTGGGAAGGAAAACAAAAAGGAGAAATTAGAGCTTGTGCATATAGATGTATGGGGACCAGCTTAGGTATCTTCCCTTGGTGGCTCTCATTATTATGTTACATTTATTGATGATGCAACTAGAAAAGTATGGGTTTATTTCCTTAGACAAAAATTTGATGTATTTCAAACTTTTGAGAAATGGAAATGCTTGGTTGAAAATGAGACTGGTAAGAAATTAAAATATCTTAGATTTGATAATGGTGGTGAGTATTGCAGTCATGAATTTGAAGATTATTGCTCCACTAATGGTATTCATAGACAGAAAACTGTTCCAAGGACTCCATAGGAAAATGGAGTGGCTGAACGCATGAACAGGACTATAATGGAGCGCGCAAGGAGCATGAGGTTGCATGCTAGGTTTCCCTTACACATGTGGGTGGAGGCTGTTAATACTACAGTATATTTGATTAATAGAGGTCCCTCTACACCTTCGGGCTATGGTATTCCACAGGAAGCATGGACTGGTAAGAAGGCGAGTTATTCTTTTCTCAAGACCTTCGGTTATGAAGCTTTTGCTCATATAGACTCTGAAAATAGAACCAGGCTAGAAGCTAAATCAAAGAAATGTATCTTTGTTGGATATGACATTAATGAATTTGGTTATATGCTTTGGGATTTTGAAAATCTTAAAATTGTTAGAAGTCGAGATGTCATATTCAATGAGAAAGTGTTGTACAAAGATCTGTTGTAGCAACATGAGAGGAAAGAATATGATTATGTAGTGCTGGATGATACTCCAAAAGCTAATGTTCCAGCCATTCCTCATGATGTGCAACAATTGTAACAACAAATACCACACACACCAGTAAATGTTAGACGGTCAACAAGGGAAATTAGACCTCCACAAAGGTTTTCTCCCTCTTTGTATTCTATTTTACTTACTGATGTTGGTGAACCTGAAAGTTATGATGAAGCTATGCAGGTGGATACTAAGATTCAGTAGGAGTCTGCAATGAACAATGAAATGGACTCTTTGCTGGAAAATAAGACATGAGATTTGTGCAAGTTGCCTGCAGGTAAAAAGGCTTTATAGAATAAGTGGGTTTACAAGTTGAAAGAAGAGGAAGGAGGTAAGAAAAGATTTAAGGCTAGGTTAGTTGTAAAAGGATTTGCACAGAAAAAGGGAATTGATTTTGATGAGATATTTTCTCCTATTGTTAAAATGACTTCTATTCGTACTGTTTTAAGTCTTGTGGCTACTGAAGATTTGTATTTAGAGTAGATGGATGTTAAAACAAACTTTCTTTATGGTGATTTGGATGAAGAAATATATATGGCTCAGCCACAAGGTTTTGAGGTCAAAGGTAAGGAGAACTTAGTGTGCAAATTGAAGAAAAGTTTATATGGCTTGACGCAAGCACCTCGGCAATGGTATCTGAAATTTGACAGTTTTTGGCATGAGCATGGATATAACAGGTGCCATTCAGATTACTGTATTTATTTTAAGAGGTTGGATGATGATAGCTACATTATTTTATGTTTATATGTTGATGATATGCTTGTAGCTGGGTCTAACATGGATCATATTAAGGGGCTAAAACGCCAGTTAGCACATGCATTTTCTATGAAGGATTTGGGGGTAGCAAAACAAATCCTTGGTATGAAGATTTGCAGAGATAGGAAGAACATAACATTGACACTATCTCAAGCTGATTATGTTGAGAAGGTGTTGCAATGTTTCTCTATGGAGAATGCTAAAGCTGTCAGCACACCTTTACCCAATCATTTCAAATTGACTAAGGAAATGTGTCCCAAGACACAGGAAGAGGAGGATAAGATGTCCAAGGTACCTTATGCTTCAGCTATAGGAAGCTTGATGTATGCTATGGTATGCACTAGGCTAGATATTGCACTTGCAGTGGGAGTCATTAGTAGGTATATGAGTCATCCAGGATTTGAGCATTGGAATGCTGTCAAGTGGATTCTCAGATATTTGAGAGGAACATCTAATAAGTGTTTACACTTTGGGTTCTCTACTACTAATTTACAAGGCTATGTTGACTTAGATTTGGCTGGGGATATTGATACCAGGCGAAGTACTATAGGTTATGTCTTTACTGTTGGTGGGGCAGCTGTGAGCTGGGTTTCTAGGTTATAGAAGATTAATGCTCTATCCACTACAGAGGTAGAGTATGTTGCTGCAACAAAGGTAGCCAAGAAGATGATATGGCTTTAGTTCTTCTTGGAAGAATTGGGACATCCTCAGAAGGATAATTATTTGTTCACAGATAGTCAGAGTGCCATTCATGTTGCTAAGAATTCAACTCTGCATTCTAAGACCAAACACATACAGTTGCGGTACCATTTCATTCGGTCAGTTTTGGAGGATGGACAGTTAAAGCTAGAGAAGATACATACCAAAGACAATCTAGCAGATATGTTGACAAAGGTTGTAACAAGGGAGAAGCTAAACTCCTCTTCAGCTTCGGTTGGTCTTTTAGAGTGAACATGAATAAAAGAACAATAGATTCTAGGGTGGTTTGATCCAGTGGCAGCCCCATGTGTTAGTGGTATTGCTACAGGATCAGTCTCCAAGTGGGAGATTGTTGTTTAGTGTGGAGCTTGATCAGTCCCCAAGTGGGAGATTGTTAGATTGTGGTGACTGATCAGGAAAGTATTGTACATACTTCATAAATAGTGGGGTTCGGGTTGTAGTCGACATGGTAGCTGACATATTATGGCCGACATGTTATAACCCTAAAGCGGTTTAATACTTGTATAAAAAGAGCTTAGGGTTGGGTTATTTTCATTATGTTGTGATGCGAAATGCAATGAGAGGATAAAAGAAAATGGCAAGATATATGAATGATTTATTGCAGATCTGAGAGTTTTGGATTTGCTGTTATGATGGGATGTTAAAATATTTGGGCATGTGAATTGTTGGACAATTTTTTTTTTTTGGATGTTTCATTTAAAATGAGGGTTTTGGGGGGTAGCTTGGAAAAATGACCTCCTGGGTAAAAATAGACCTCACCATTGGATCCAGGTCAACATTTCCATAAATTTTGATATATAATATGCCTTAGTTTGGCCATGTTGAAAGGAAATGAAAGAGTTTTTTGATTTCATCCCATGATGGCCGTCAAATTTAATCCCGTCGAAATTTTCGTCACTGAAAAAATAAAAATAAAAAATGAAAAATCGCAGTGAAAATGATAAAAAGACTGTCTTAGTAAAACGGCCATAACTTTCTCTCAGAATATCAAATTTTAGAGTTCTTATAGGTGTTAGAAAGCTAATTCAGAGCACTACAATGTGGTGTAGGTTTGGTTCTACGATTTTGATATTTTGTCAAGTTTTAAGAGCCCTAAAGTTGGATGTTATTTATTTTGAGCACAGATTAGGGCATAACTTGGGCATACGGAGTCAGATTTTGGACTTCGAGTAGTCAACGGAAAGCTCTTGGAGAGCTCTATACATTAGTTTAGATTTGGTGTAGGTTTGGTATAATTTATTTGGTGATATATTTATCTAAACAATTTATGGTATATTTTGACTATGGTAACATTGTGAGTTTATGGCATTGGAGATTTAAGATTTGATGTCATTGTATACTCAATTCATATTTCAGATTTGTCTCATGATGATATGGTTATCAGTATTTGGTTCGGATATGCATGATGACTTGTTGGGTCTACAAGTTGTGCAGTGTTGTAAGCAGTCTATACTTACAAGTTGCATTTATGGCTTGGTTATGGGTTGTCTTTTCCCATTGATCTTTCGTTATTGATGCATATTCAGATTGGTGGCTTGGATTTTGGGTTGTCTATGCCCTAAGTCATACGATTTTTTGATTCTTTCTTCATGTAGAAGGGATGAGATGTTGTTACCAGGTATAGTCATGGTGGAGGATTATGGTTGACTATTTTATGCTAACAGATTGGACACTTTGAGAGACAGATGCTCGGTTCATGGATGTGATCATGGTGTCATGGATTTTGGCATGACATGATTGGTTATACAGGTACATCCTTGATGTTCATTAGCTTAGATTTTTTGATTTAGTTATGGTGGTATATCTTCTTGGTTGAGGATCATGGTTATTTGGTTTCTTATGAGGAGCTCATGATGTGCACTTTGAGTCCTTTGATGGTTTGATGCCTTGGTTGATGCTCATGGTTAGAGGATGGTTTTTTATCATTATGTCATGGATAGTTTGGATACATGGTTTAGTGGAAGCTTGTGACAGTGATGGGGTGACAGTGCAGGATTAGTTCCTAGTTTGGTTTGGATCTTCATGTAGGAGATGAATTTTATGATGCCAGAGGTGACTTGGTACCACAGTTGAGTGGGAGTTTTTGGCATTGATATATTTATTGAGTGTTTGCAGATGTTGGAAGTTTGTCTTAGATCCTGTTACTACAGAAGCATCTTTGACATTTGCATGGTGCACTTGTTATCTTCATGGTGTGTGAAGATGGTTAGATCTTGAGGAATCATGGAGTTCTTGGTTATCTTCATGGTGTGTGGAGATGGTTCTTTTTGGTATGTGGAGATAGTTTTCTTCATGGTGTGTGGAGATGGTTACATCTTGAGGACTCACAAAGTTCTTGGCAAAGGTGTGGTTTATGCTTTTATTTGGCATGTTATCCTTGGTATGAGGATGGTTTCATTAATATGTCATGGTATACTCTTGATACGCGTTTAGAGTTTTGACATGTTATAGTATGTTAATATGGAGCATGTTATCTCTTTAGTTGAGATGGTAAGATCACGTTTTCATGTTTATGTTCCTGAGGCCATGGTTGGAACTTTGACATTGATCTTGGTTTAGTTTCTTGGTATTGAGTGCACTAATCATAAGCTGGATACTTCACGATATTACTATGTTGCATTTGGAGTTGGCATGGATTGATTGGTTACAGGTGCTCATGGATACTTCGAGATGGTGGTGATGCTGATTTCTCTTGGATTAGAGAAGTATTTGTTGGGATGGTTGATGGTTTTAGTAGGAAGTCCAAGGGGCAGTCACTTGATATGGACTTGAGAGGAGATTGTTCTTAGATGAGTCTTGGTTGGAGACTTGGCTATCTTGATGAGCATTCTCATACCCCACTCTTGGTCTACTCGGCAGTTTTCTACTTGAGAGGTATAGCCCATTGTTTCTCTCAGTTGCATTATATTTATGCTTGTCTTTCATGGATATGGATCTTGAGCTATGGTACATGAGTTAGTTCTGGAGGGTTCATTTGAGAGATAGTTTAGCATTGGTTATCTCCATGTGCATATGTTATTATGCTGGTTAAATTTGGGAGATGATTTTATATTGGGCATTTTCCTTGGTTTAAGAATGGTTTTATTGAGTTTGATCTTCTTGTGAGAGGCTTAAATCCATGATTAGTTATATGGTATGGTTTGGGTGTTGTTGGTGCTTATTTTTGGGGTTTTATGGAGGAGATCATACTTGCACAGTTTACATCTAGAGGTGTGTGTAGAAAGACATGATAAAGGTTATGATTTGCATGGTTGCTCTGGTCTCAGTTATCTTCCTAGATGTTCATTTTTTTCCTACATTGGATTTGAGATTGGTTGGAGATTGTGATCACTAGTTTGTGCTCATATATGTCATGTGAGAGATGACATGGTTATTCCTTTATCTCTTTCCTCTATTGGTTGTGGAGAATTTGGGAGACTGTTGGAGACTTGTTATGAGAGTTTTTTTTTTCTTGCAAGGTATTGGATTATGTATTGTGGATGTCCTTGATACTACATGAATTCACTTCTTTGAGATGTTGTGAGTGGATTGGTTATAGATTTGACATTATCTTTTGCAGTGGGAGCTTCTTGGTAGATATGTGGTAGGTATTTCTCTTGAGGCTTGTGATTACAAGTTATAGATTGGATATGTCAGTGATATGAGATTCACTTGTTATACCTTTAGAGGTATGGATAGTTGGATGGGTTTAGCACATTTTTGTGGGTGCTATTTCAGCTATGGATATATTTTGACAACTACAGATACATGTGATTACCTTTGGATCAGGTTATTTGTGCTTGGAATTTTAGTTGGTACATGATTTTATGATCTTCTAATGCGACGGGTTGGGTGGCTTTCTCTTTGGATGGCTTCTATGTATGTCCAGTGGTAGTGGCATAATAGGAGGTGAGATCATTCATGTTTGAGATGCTAGATACTTTGATTTTGTTGTGGGTACCAGGATGGAGCACTTGGTGTATTTTTTTGATCCATGATAGTGGATGTGCTGGAAGGGATTGTTCCCTTGTCCATTTATGTGGCTACGGATTGACCCTATGCAATGTATACAACAAGTGGGAGATTGTTGAGATAATGGGTGTTGCACACATTGCATAATATTGTTATTTTATTATTTTATTTTATTATGTAATGTTGTGCCTAGATGGATGTGCAACATGTAAAGATTCTTATGGAATATTCTTGATGAGTTGTATTGTAACATTGTGAAAATATTTCATGTAATTATTTAATATTGAGAAAAAGAATTAAATGCCCAATATTAAATGTGGGGTCAGTGGGTTAGGTAGCACATGGTATTAGCACATGGTTTATGTAATACCACTTGGTGGTTTTGTGAGACTTGCTACTATATAAGCAGCCACAAGGGTAGTTGTTGTAGAGAGAGAGTAAGAGTGAAAAAGGCAAGAGTCAAGCGGGACAAGGCTTGACAGGTTAGCCAAGGGAGCATTTGTGAAAGTTGGAAGCATGGCATGGGATGTGTGGATTCATGCTTGTTCACATAGTGTGCTCAGTTGTGGCTATGGCCATGAAGGCTTCCATGGTTGTATGGCAATGGTATTTTTGCTGAATAATACATGATGATGGATACTTTTGGAGGTTGGGTTTTTCCCTCAATGAGGGTTTGTCAGGGTATATCTTGTGTCACATTTTATGGGTATGTTGTCTATTCTCTTGCATGTGGATTTTAATTCCGTGTTTATTTTAGATCTATTATGGGTTATGTGGAAATGGTTATATTATTTATTGCCAAGTTTCCTTACAAGTGTATCGGACTTGTTGTTTGGTGGATGTAACCCAGGGATTGGGTGAACCATGTTAAATCTTGGTGCCTTGTGTTAATTTCTATGTGATCTATTATTTTCTGTTATTGGTTATATTTGCATGTAGTTTTTTATTTCTGTCCGTGGTTTATCCTAACAAAAGAGATAGAGTAGATAGAAAGGAATGAGACCTGTAATCTTGTTCCTAGACCTGAGGATAAGAATGTGATTGGCACGAAGTGCATTTTCAAAAATAAGCTAAATGAAGATGAAGAAGTTTCAAGAAATAAAGCAAAGTTAGTTTATAGAGATTATTCTCAATAGAAAGGTATTGACTGTAGTGAAACTTTTGCTCCTATTGCAAGATTAGAAGATGTTAAGACTTTACTTGTGTATGCAAAACATAAAAGTTTTAAAGTGTATTAGATGCATGTGAAATCTGCATCCTTGAATAGAATTCTAGAAGAGAAAGTCTACATTGAACAACCTAAAGGTTTTGTAGAACTTAGCAAAAGGGATATGGTTTGTAAACTACACAAAGCATTATATAGTCTCAAACAAGCTCCCAGAGCTTGACATGAGGTACAAATGATAACAACAATCTATACATCAAAGAAGGATTAGAGAAGGAGATATTTCTAGCATAAATTTTTGTGGATGATATACTGTTTACTAGTTATGGTGACCTATGTAAATCTTTTTTGAAAGAAATGAGTACGAAATTTGAGATGTCAATGTTTGGAGAGATCAAATTCATTGTTGACTTGTAGATTCAATTGAAGAAAGATGGTATCTACATTACTCAATCTAAGTATATCAAAGAGATACTAAAGAAGTTTGGAATGGAGGACTTAAGACCTATTGGAACACCTATGTCTACTAGACATAAGCTTTGCAAATATGATGATTCCAAGGAGGTAGATTAGACCACATATAGATCAATTATTTGTAAACTAGAGTATGTTGTACATACTAGGCCTAACATTGCTCTTGCAGTTGGTATGGTGGTAAGATTCTCAGCTAATCTTAAAGAAAATCATATGATGGCAATCAAGAGAGTATTTAGGTATCTAGAAGGTGCTAAAGATTATGGCTTATAGTACAAGAAAGGAGGCAGGTTAGAGTTAAAAGTGTTCACCAGTGTTTATTGGGCATGAAGCATTGATGATAGGAAGAGCACTAGTGGTGGGGAATTCTTGGACAAGTATCTTGGACAAGCAAAAGGTAGAATTGCATATGTTAGTCAACAATAGAGGCAGAATATGTTGCAGTAGTAGTCAATTATTCCAATATTGTTTGGTTCAAGCAACTATTGGTAGGTATTATGGTACAAATCAAGGATCTAGTGGTTATCTTCTATGATAACACTAGTGGAATTAACATATCAAATAATCTAGTGATCGATACCAAGAGCAAGCACAATGCAATAAAATATCATTTCTTGAGAGAATTGGTGTAAGACAAGGAAGCAAGGTTGGAATATGTGAATACTAAAGAATCGATTGCAGACATATTCACCAAGCCATTACCCCAGGATGCATTTTTTGCATCTAAGAGGTAAGCTAGGGGTCATTCCCTTATTTGAAGCTCACTACACAATATTTAGTGATGCATCAACCAAAATATGTTGAAGACCAATTCAGTTGGTATAGTAATGAAAGGGCAGATTGCATATGAATTTGTACTTAAGGTACATTGGAAAATATATTGTTCATAGTCTTTGGCATTGGATGTTAAAGTGGGAGAGAGTTTTTATGTTATAATTCTATGAAGAGTTTGATAGGAGAAATTTTTGATGTCATATGGAGATATCAAGACCGAGAAAAGTTGAAGTTGTATGAAGAAATTGGTCTTATATCAAAGAGGGAGAGTTTTCTATTAGAAGAAGATGTTGAAGATAGAAGTGTTTTCTGACAAAGGAAGAAAATTGGATTTAGAGGGAGTTCACACTGATAGAGGGAGTTCTCATAGATGAGAATCCGAATCAAACTAAAGATATTTTCCTTACTTTATTTTCCTTTGTAATTTCATTGTATAATGCCATGTTCTGTTTCCATTAATGCTAAAGAGGGAGATTGTTGAAAATAATTGATCAATTTTATATTGTCTTTGATGTTACATAAAATGTCACACATCGCCAATCAATGTCTATTGAGCTCACTCAAGCAATGAAGATAGTTCCATGTGTCCACCGAGAATTCCTATGTATTCCAAACTTAGAAGATAGTGTATACCAAATCCACTCAGGAGATAAAGGAAAGCTGGAAGGCAACAAGTGTTAACTGAGTTCACTCGGTTACCAAACATAATTCATAGAAGCCAATGTCTACTTAGTTCACTTGGGAGACAAAGCAAGTTGGCATGAAAATTAGTATTAACCGAGCTCACTTTGTTAACAAAGGAAAATATGTTTTGGTTAGTGTCTATTGAGTAGGTTTGGCTAATGAAGGATTTTCTTGTTTTAGCTTATTGAGTTAAATGATATCGTTTGATGGTTTTATCCAACTAAGGAGATGAATATTAATCATTCTAGGTTGTATTCAAGTTGACTTGATAATGCATAAGATATAAATATAATGTCAATTTGTGGAATTGAATGAGAAGAAGTGTGAAGATAAATGGATACTTAGAGGAAGCAAATTGGAAGGATAAGTAGAATATCCTTGTGGAGCTAGAAAGATGCATTTGACCTAGAAGGAGCAAATATACAAGCCTAAATTGAGATCTAAAATCAACAAAGATAAGTTTACATCAATAATCAAGTTGTATCATTGTAAATAATCTAAATCTATTAACAAAGTTGACTTAACAACTATTTGTAAATCCTCTAACAAGGTGGAATTTCTAGTTGAAGTGCCTTGAAGACCTCTAACAAAGCCACTCCTAATAGGGTGATTAAATATTTTAATAGGGTTACACCTAATAGTGTGTTTTGTAACCTTTAATAGGGTTTATTCCTAATAGGGCTCAATTCAGAAGAGTGAAAAATAGAAACTAGTTGCATTTGGTGGTTTTTCCTGAATTGGGTTTCCATGTTAGATCTTGGTGTTACTTGTGTTCATTCTATTTATTTTATGTGTACATGCAAATAAGTTAATTAAGGTTAATCACAGTTAAAATCTTAAGATCTATATATTCAATTATTGCTAAGTTACAATTGATATTTCAATACTTGCCAAGTTACAACATTTTCTAGTGTAAACTGAGTGCCTATGTTTGTCGAGTTGCAATAGAGTTCAGTTTAATAGTGTTTATGTTTTAATTTGTATTGGCATCTAAGGGATCTAGGATTTATTTTTGTGGTAATTGATTCACCCCTCCCCTCTCTATTACTCCTCTTATATTTCCAACATAGGGAACCCAAGAGAAATTAACCTACACTGTACAACTAAATTTGGTAAACATTTCTTTTGAAGATTAAAATCATCAAAAGATAATCATGACTAAAAATATAACATAAAGCCATAATAAAAGTCAACTTTCCCAAGCCTTTGGTAAAAATTCCTATTTGGCCAAACCACTAGGTTTCCCCAAAAACCCATCTCAAGATAAAACATACAACATAAAGATATTTTAAATACAAGCATAGTTATTGAACCATTTTAGTTTTCAACAATATTTCATAAGTATCATTTTGGAATAAAATTCAATTTTTCATTTGTAAAAGTTTTCTAGTAGATATGGTTCAAAGTTTATTTCAATCATAAAGCCCTTACCAATTTCCATATTTCAAAAGAACCTATTCATAATAGCACTATGTTTTTATTTCTTTCCAAATAATAATCATTATTATTCATAAAATAATAATAATAATAATAATAATATATATATATATATATATATTCAAAATTTTAAAAAATTTAACAACATAAATACCATTAGATAAAAAAACTCTAGATAATAATAACATTAACAACTAATTACATCTAGTAAATCAAATTTAATTTAATTAACTGTTACCTCTGGTTTTACCATCAAGAATTTAAATTTGAAAGTGTGGCTCGTGCAGTGGTTAGTCTCGAATAAGTATTTTAATGTTACAACCTGCAAGTTTCTGGCCGTCAGATCTAAGCGGTACCGATGGTTGGCACCATCGCGCTATAAAGGAAATGCATGATATTTATTATAGTGCGATGACGCCCTGACGACATGTTGTAGGGGTGGGTCCGGTGTTCCGCAGGTCGAAAAAGGTTCTTAACGCCCTTGGCGCTATGTTGCTATCGCATATCGGCCAAAAAATCTCCAATGCAACATAGCACCCGGCAGAAATATTCACGGTGGTGAGTTTCAACGACTGGCAGAATTAGGTGTTACGGAAAAAAATCAGAAGGAACCACGTGTGCCAGGTCAGAGTTCCTGTCGGCACAACAAACACAGTTGGGGCTTATGATCACCATCATCGGATCAGCTCGGATCAACGGTAAGCGCCATCGCACTATGGAGGAGTTGCGCAAGGGTTATGATAGCGACATCGCGCCCTGGTGATGCGTGTCAGGTGGGGCCATGTCTCAAGGTGATGCCAGGTGTATCGACATGGAGGGCAGAAACACGAAGAACGATGAGTCCTCATGATCGTTGGATTGGGTCGCATCAACGAATGGCGCCATCTCACTATGGCGAAGATGCACAGATTTTATCATAGCGACATAGCGACCATCTGCCACGTGGATCAATAGGACCAAGTCTCACCAAGGATTGCCAGGTGTCATCCAGAGTGCGGTGCAGTTGCAGACAAGGCATCGAGTGGGATGGGTCCAGTGGCAGATCGTAGAGTACGACAGGTCAGAAGTTTCATGGCGGTGGGCAAACAAGTTTCACGGCTCGGAGGTTTCAAAAACGGTGAGGCGCCATGGCACCAACGGAAAACCCATGCATTTTTTGATGGCGACATAGCGCCCAAATAAAAAGTTCACCGTGGCAAGGAATGATCAGATGGATAGGTCCCAGCGGGTGCCGTGCAAGCGCAGTCGACGTGGCGAATCAGATGGGGACGCATATAAATCTCAGGGCACACTATCAGTAGGCGCTATGGCACTATGGGAATTAGGTCTCAATTTCTACATAGTGACATGGTGCCTAGCTGACATGTGGTCGCTCTGCGAATCAGGTCTTGGGTTGCCAGCTAGTGTTTCGAAGAACCAAATGAGGTGGTGCCATGTGTATGAGTCAGTGCACGGCATACAGCGGGCCCAGTAGTCTCAGCATGAATGGCGAGTCTTCATGATCGTCGAATCTGCAGGGATCTACGATTGACGCTGTCTCGCTATCGAGACTTGCCCGAGAGTTAACGTCGACGACATAGCGCCCGTGCGCCACGTGTCCTGGCGGGGCCACATTTCATGCCGTTGACGCAGTTAGACTCAAGTAGCTAACATAACAACAAGGAGACGCCACGTACTAGCAGGCCCAACAATTCAATAGAGAAGGTGGGTCATGGGAGGTCAAGTTTTGTGACCATCAGATTGGAAATGGATCAGCGGCAGGCGCCATCTTGCCATGGCGAAGTTGCAAGGTTTTTGGCATAGCGACTTGGCACCCTTCCGCCATGTGTCAGTGGGGTCAAGTCTCACCAGGATGCGTCGCTGAGGTGGTGCCAAACAAAAGGGACCCAGTCGCACGGAAAGGGTGGTAAGCACCCAGTCAAACGTAAAAGACTGCCAGGGTGGCGAGATCGAAGTTGTGATTGGCCTGCATGGCCCAGTTGGCTTGTCGAGCCTGTTTGGCTGATCGATTCTAATGGGTACACAAATCATGAGTGATGAGAAATCTGGGTTTTGCCACAATCTGATAGTGGGATTAATTGCTACCAACTTGAAATGAATGCCAAGTGCAAGAAGACACTCCATCCATCCGGTCGATCCATCTACCATGTCAGGGAATGTTGTGGCATCGTTCCTGTCTTCTCCAGGCTCTTTCTCAGAGGGATATCAGATTTCTTGGTATGCAGGCCATGTTCAGATCAGATCTTTGATTGGATTCTCAGGATGGAAAGTTAATGCCAGTAGGTGAGAAGTGAATGTAATGAAGAAATCTTCAGTTATGCCTAATCTATAAAGGCAATTTGGTGATCTGTTCTTAAGGTTGACTCTTCCTGATTTTCTCTACTGCTGCTTGCAGACTTGCAGTGTAAAATCCCTTTGTCCCTGAGCTAGATAAACATCCTGTATCATCTCTTTCAGCCATCAACGTGTATGTGTATCATTTTGCCTCTTGTTGATGCATTGTTGAGATCAGCGGTCTGCATATTGTATCTATCTTTGGCCTATTGAATAATAAACAAGTGAAATCTTCTATTCCTGGTGTTATTCAGTTGGTCTCCTGATCTGTATGTGGCTGTTGGTTGATATAAGTCTGAATGAATGTATGACCTTGAATGTTACCCTAGTTCTGTAGTGCATATATGGGCAGAAAATGAGTCTAAACACTCTGTTTTGGTGCATCACCGCCTTAGATTAGACTAGGTAGATTTGCTTTAATGCTCTCTTTCTCCCTTTCCCTTCTAAGAATAGATAGGTGTGCCCTGACATTAAGAGGAAGCCGGCCTTCTCCGGAGATTCAACCTCGCAGTTCAAGTCCTATAGCTTGGAGGTTGTTTCCATGTTTCACTAGGTTGTCCTCACGCATAGGCCTTGGACAAGGGTGCAAACCTAAGTGACAATAGTTTTTGGCACGCCCAGTGGGACTCATATCAGAAGAGTTTAGGTCTACTGGTGTCAAGAAGAAAGAATTCCAGAGATAAATTCTGAAATAGTAGTGTTGGCTTTAGTTTTCAAGCCTTCAACAGGCTGATTCTTCAAGTACTTGGCGACTCTAAACATCAAAAGGTCTAGTTCCAGACCATGTTTGCAGTGATTCATGCCTAGGACTGAAACAAGGGCGTCTTCTAGAGGTAAATTTCAATATCAAGAGCTTTCTCTTTCAAATCCTAGGAGAAGAAGGACTAGAACTTCATTATCACCAGTTACGGGTAGAATAATAGTTGATATACCTATAAGATCTGTCTCTACTCCCCCTACTATTCGAACTCAGCCTAGATTGCCATCAACACTCATCAATAGAACACTTGTTTATATGGCACAACCAAGAGTTCATACTTTTGCCACCTTTAATGGTGGAATTCCTTTGTTGTTAGCCCAAAGACATGATATACCAGTATCTGCACTAAAAAGTATACCTGATTTTACTGGTGAAACTTCTATTTCCCCTTTAGAGCATATCCAAGAGGTAGTGAATGTATGCAATATTAATGGTATTACAGAAGACAATGTTGTTGTCAGACTTCTAGCCTCATCTTTAAAAGGAAAAGCATTACAGTGGTATAGAGGCTTAGCTCATGGTTCCATAACCAATTGGGATGGACTAGGAGCAGGATTATGCAAACATTTTGAGGATATGAGTGACCATTTGTCACTACTAGAGCAGCTGACTACAATAAAAAGAGGCCCCCATGAATGTATGACTGATTTTAATTACAGATTCCAAAAGACATGGGATAGAATACCTACTATAGTGAAACCTACCCCTGGTAATGCCTTCTTGCATTACCTTAGAGCTTTCAACAGTGACATTGCCACTACAATCCAAACTATGGGAGGAGATATGTTACCGAATGCTTATGAGACAGCTATAAAGGCTGAGAACATCCTAATACAAGGAGGAAAGTTGGCTCCAAGGCCTCCTATTCCTTTCTTTCCTGATGTTCCCAACCACCAACCATCAATAGCCCCCCTTCCTATGATTTCTACATCACAAACCCTTACTCCAGTTCCCCAAGCTTCCACATCGTCAAACAGAATAGATGAACTCAAGGAAATTCTCCAAGGTCTAGTGCTGAATACAGATAAAAGAGAGAGGACTCTGGATAAAAAATTGCAAGAGCAGGGGAAGGAGTTGAAGGAACAAGGGAAGAGATTAGAGGATAGTTTTTCTCTAATACAAAAAATGAGTAACAAGGTGGTGGCCTTAGAAAGGCAGCAAGCCCAAAGTGGCAAGCCCCCCCAATTACAACATCAGGCTCCATGTGGTGATAGGCCTCCTAATCATTGGAATAGCTCTTTTGATCAGAATAGGAAAAATAGTAATGCTGCTGCTTCAAGCTCAAATCAGAATAGAGCCTTAGTTCCT
The DNA here is from genome assembly GCA_028749045.1 of Cupressus sempervirens. Lineage (NCBI taxonomy): Eukaryota > Viridiplantae > Streptophyta > Pinopsida > Cupressales > Cupressaceae > Cupressus > Cupressus sempervirens. The sequence goes on along the minus strand of CM053789.1, from coordinate 860,828,996 downwards.
CAAAATAACTTAGCCCAAGATCAAGACTTATGTCCTTCATGTAACTATTCTTATCCCTACTGCCTATGTCAGAAGGCAGAATCTTATTTGGCCCTAACTGTCCAGGAGTCCGCAGTAAAGCAATCATACAAGGAAGATCATCCCAACGAGGCCTCATATGTTCAGAGGCAGGGTGATTTCTCTTTTATGAATCACTAGATGGAGGAGCATTGTAATGTAAACTAGGATTCCGTTGCTCATAACACAAGAAGCAAGAAGAGAGCTATGGAACATACTGCCCCCCTTTCTCCTGAGCAGGCCTCAACTTCAAGTGTTATACCTCATACAAAAAAAGTAAATGAGTGGACAAACACTTCACAACAGCAAAGGCAAGGTCCAAGAAAGGAGGATGCAAGTGATCCCTATGTTGCTCCATCTCAGCCTCTCATGGGTACAGCTCCCAAAGTTTTTGCCAAAATTCCTAATGCACCCTTGAGTGTGGTGGAGCAAATGAAGAAAACCAATGTAAGCATTTCCATGTGGGATGCCGTTGCCACCATACCAATGCAGAAAAGGATGCTATAGCAAGAATTGGAAAAGATTGAACCCAAAGATTAGTCATCTACCATGGAGAGTGACACTAGATTAGTACAACCAGCAGGTGATGTGGAGAAAAATAAAAAGGTTAGACCTCCTCCATTCTATGTTTCTCTGATTATAGGGGGCAAGTTAGTCCATAATTGCATGATAGATTCAGGGGCTAGTAGCTCAGTAATGCCTAGGTGTGTTGCTGATGCTTTAGGAATGAAATATGAGCCCATTATTAGGAATGTGTTACAACTAGATGGGAGTACTGTCAAAACCGTAGGCATCCTTAGGAATGTGGAAATGGCCCTACATGCATGCCCTGGTTGTACTGTGATTCAAGACATATCTGTTGCTGAAGTCAATCCCTATTTTTCCATCTGTCTTTCAAGAGACTTCACTGTCCAAATAGGTGGATTCATATCTACTGATTGGTCTTATATGTCATTTAAGACCAGATATGGGGCCAATGCTTCAATTAGAGCAGAACCTCAAGCCCTTCATCACACTGAACCCTACACCCCCAACTTCATTAATATGAATTGCCCTATTTTGGAGATGGATGAAAATGACATAGTAAATGAGCCTGCCACCTCCGTAGTAGAGATTCCTGATTTCTTCTTAGATGAGTGGGCAAATACATGTCGGTTTGAACCTATGTCGGAAACTCTTGAGACAGGCCTTAGTACATATTGCATAATAGAGAAGGAGGCTCAAGTTCCTGATCTTGTTGGAGCTAATGATGACATAAGTGGAATATGGAGTATGTACTTTGATGGCTCAAGGAATAGAAATGGATCAGGGGCTGGTGTTATGTTGATCTCTCCTGCACAAATAAGATACTACTTCTCTTTTAGGCTCCAATTCAATTGTACCAATAATGTGGCCGAGTATGAATCTTTGATCCAAGGTCTCCTACTTGCCCAAAAGAGGGGAATTCAAGCCTTGAAAGTATATGGAGACAGTGAGTTGGTAGTGAACCAAGTGAGAAATCAAAATATCACCAAAAATGGCCTGCTCAAGTCTTACAAACACAGAGTCTGGGATTTTCTTGAGGGTTTCCAAGCATTTAATATCCAGAGCATTCCTAGGAAAGAAAACAAATATGCTGATAGACTTGCAGCAGTGGGTGCATCTTATGATGTGCCAAGGAATCTTGAGGAAGAGAAGAAGCAACAAATAAGAGTGGTAGTAAGGCCTGCTATTCCTGATAATAATACTCATTGGTAGGTGTTTGAGTCTGATGAGCAGATTGTGAGTTTCTTGCAGAATGAAGCAGAATTTTCAGAAAGAAATCAGTCAAGACTACAAGATCAGTATGGTGATCAGATCATTCACCTTAGTTCCAACAAGTTGCCCAAGTGTCTCATTACCTTGGAGAGTGTCTTTAATCCTGATGATCAGACAAGAGGCAAAGGAATAAATCTAGCTGCAGAACAGGATGATCATGCCCCAGTTACTATTGCAGATGGAAAATCTCTTAACATGGGGAAGGTATGTTCTGAAGTGGAGCAAGAAAATTTCATTCATCTATGTCAAGAATATAATGATATGTTTGCTTGGACATATGGTGACTTAAAGGGGTTTGACCCCAGTTTGTTTCAGCATACCATAGATTTAGTTGATAGGTTCAAACCAATAAGGCAAAAATAGAGGCCAGTGAATCCCAAGATTGAACCCTTAATGAGGAAGGAACTATCCAAGTTGATTGAAGCTAACATAATTTTTCCTATCAAACACTCACCATGGGTGGCTAACCTTGTCCCTGTAAGGAAGAATAATGGAGAAATTGGATTGTGTGTGGACTTTAGGGATCTTAATTAGGCTTCCCTTAAGGATCACCATCCTCTCCCTTCTATGGAGCAAATTCTGTCCAAGGTCAGTGGGTCAAGGAGGTTCTCTTTTCTTGATGGATTTTCTAGTTATAACCAAGTGTTGGTTAAAGAATCTAACAGATATAAGACAACATTTACTACTAAATGGGGCACCTATGCTTATTGCAAGATGCCATTTGGACTAACAAATGTAGGTGCCACATTCCAAAAGGCAATGGAGGTGGCTTTCAAAAGATTAATTGACAAGTTTGTCTCAGTATACCTTGATGATATAACTGTATATTCCAAGAATGTAAAAGATCATCTTGATCATTTGAGACAGGTATTTCTAAGATGTAGAGAGTTTGGGGTTTCCCTCAATCCAGCCAAGTGTGTCTTTGCTACAAGCCAAGGAAAATTACTGGGACACATTGTATCTAAGGATGGGTTGACCATTGATCCAGAAAGAACAAAAGCAATACTTGCCCTTCCTCTCCCTAAACACAAGAAAGGGCTGCAAAGTTTCCTTGGTAGGATAAATTTTGTAAGAAGGTTTATTCCTAATCTTGCCATCATGGTGAAACCCCTCACAGCCATGCTTAAGAAAAATATGGTCTTCTCATGGACCAAGGAGGGGAAGGAGAGTTTTGAAGAAACCAAGGCAGCCATAGCCTTAGCCCCCACTCTCATGAACCCAAATTTTGAGAAAGATTTCATCCTCTACACTTTAGGTGGCGAGTCAAGTGTTTCTGCTGTCTTGACTCAGACAAATGACAAGAATGAGGAGCAGCCCATAGCCTTCTTTAGTGAAGGACTCAAGGAATATGAAAATAAGTATAGCTTTGTTGAGAAGCAAGCCCTTGCAGTCATTAGAGCCTTGAAGAAATTTAGACACCTCTTATCCCACAATAGGATCCATTTGTTGGTGCCCCATGTGAGTGTAAAAGACTTCCTGTTAAGCAAAGACATCAGTGAAAAGAGAGCTAGATGGATCACTAGGGTAATGGAATATGATGTTGATATTCAGATTACCAAATTGGTAAGAGGGAGAGGATTATGAAAAGAAATGTTATCAGGTCAGGATTCAGATGAAGGGACTGCTATGGCAATTGCAGAGCAGCAGGAGGAAAGAAATGTTAATGCCCCAAGGAGTTGGATGGATGACATGAGGAAATTTTTATCAGGGAATGGATACCCTTAGGGATTGGACAGAGCTAAAAGAAGACAATATAGACTATAGTCCATTCCCTATGTTGTGATTGATGATATCCTATTCAGGAGGGATTTTAATGGGACCCTGTTGAGATGTATTGAAGAGGATCAGGTTGAGAGGATGATTAAATAACTTCATGATTGCCCTAATGGTGGCCACTTCTCTGCAAGAAAAACCACCATGAAGATCATGAGGGATGGATATTATTGGCCATCTCTGTTCCATGATTGTTATAGGTATGTGAGAAAATGTGAGAAATGTGCTTTTTTCTCAGGCAGACAGAGACTTGTAGCTCTTCCTCTTCACCCCATTCAGGTGGATCAGCCCTTCACCCAGTGGGGGTTGGATTTTATAGGCCCCATTAATCCTCCATCTAGTGCAGGTCATAAATGGATCTTGGCTGCTACTAATTATTTCACTAGGTGGATAGAGGCAGTTGCCTTGAAGGATGCTACAGAGCCATCAGTTGTTGAATTCCTTGATGGAATTGTATCTAGGTTTGGACCTCCTTCTACTATCATTTCAGATAATGCCAAATCTTTTGTTGGAACCCAGATTTATGCATGGGCAATGAGTCACAATATCTATCTGAGCACATCATCAAATTACTACCTCCAAGGTAATGGTTTAGCTGAATCTTCCAACAAAAATTTGATCAGAATCATAAGGAGAATGATAGAAGACAATCAGAGGGTCTGGCATAAAAAATTAAGGACTGCTCTATGGGCTGATAGGATAACACCCAAGAGATCTATTGGGAATTCACCTTTTGTGCTGGTATATGGTAGGGAGGCCAGACTTCCAATCTCGTTGGAATTCCCATCCTTGGAATTGGCTCATCAGCTAGAATTGGTTGAAAATAGTTCCATGTCAGTGAGGATGGCAGAATTGATTGAACTAGAAGAAAAGAGAAACAAAGCTATGCAAACCCTGGAGATACACCAGTAGTAGATGAAGAAGAGTTTTGATAAGAAGGCAAGGGCCAGAATCTTTAGAGAGGGAGATTTAGTTCTCAAGTGGGACTCAGACAGAGCAAAACCAAGAAGGCACTCCAAATTTGATCCACTATGGAGTGGCCCTTATTTGATCTCCAACTGCAAACAGGCCAATGCGTTCCAGCTAAGCAGGCCAAATGGTGAAATTCTGCCCATTCCAGGCAATGGGATCCATCTGAAGCCCTATTTTTGAAAAAGTTGTGAATCCATGTACATAGTTAGTTTAGTTGCTCCCTGCTGTTCATGTTTTACAATAAGTGCGCGTGCACATGACTCACTTCTTGAGTCGCCAGTTCCCGAAGTTTTGACAAGTCTCAGGTTGCTGAGGAGGTCCTGTTTTTGTTTCCAAGTTGTAGAGACAAAACCAGAGTTCAAGAGTTTTTAATGTTTTGATTTCCTCATTAAGGGTTAGGGTTTCTTGCAACTCTCAGTTTCATACCTTCCAGGCCCTCTTTTCTGACTCCATGGCCCAATGGATCATTCTCAGGCACTGGTCATGCATTGAGCAGGCTCATGCCCCCTGCGAGTCGCTAGAAGTGTTACCTCTGGTTTTAATGCCAAGAATTTAAATTTGAAAGTGTGGCTCGTGCATCAGTTAGTCTCGAATAAGTTTTTTAATGTTACAACCTACAAGTTTCTGGCCGTTAGATCTAAGCGGTACTGACGGTTGGTGCCATTGCGCTATAAAGGAAATGCGTGATATTTATTATAGCACGATGATGCCCTGATAACACGTTGCAGGGGTAGCTCCAACGTTCTGCGGGTTAGAAAAGGTTCTTAATGCCCTTGGCGCTATGTCGCTATCGCATATCGGTCGAAAAATCTCAATAGCGACATAGCGCCCAACAGAAACATTCACGGCGGCGAGTTTCAATGACCGGTAGAATCAGGTGTTACGGCAACAAATCAGAAGGAACCACGGGTGCCAGGTCAGAGTTCCTGTCGGCATGGCAAACACAGTCGGGGCTTACTATCACCACCGTCAGATCAGCTTGGATCAACGGTAAGCACCATCATGCTATGGAGGAGTTGCGCGAGGGTTATGACAGTGACATCGTGCCCTGGTGACGCATGTCAAGTGGGGCCATGTCTCAAGGTGATGCCAGGTGTATCGACATGGAGGGCGAAAACATGAAGAACGATGAGTCCTCATGATCGTTGGATTGGGTCGCATCGACGAATGGTGCCATCTCACTATGGCGAAGATGCAGGGATTTTATCATGGCGACATAGCGACCATTTGCCATGTGGATCGATAGGACCAAGTCTCACCAAGGATTGCCAGGTGTCATCCAAAGTGCGGTGCAGTTGCAGACAAGGCGTCGAGTGGGATGGGTTCAGTCGCAGATCGCAGAGTATGGCAGGTTAGAAGTTTCATGGCGGCGAGCAAACAAGTTTCACGGCCTGGAGGTTTCAAAAAATGGCGAGGTGCCATGGCGTTAACGAAAAACCCATGCATTTTTCGATGGCGAGATAGTGCCCAAACAAAAAGTTCACCGTGGCAAGGAATGATCAGACGGATAGGTCCTAGCGGGTACCGTGCAAGCGCAGTCGATGTGGTGAATCATATGGGGACACATGTAAATCTCAGGTCACACTGTCAGTAGGCGCTATGGCACTATGGGAATTTGGTCTCAATTTTTGCATAGCGACATAGCGCCTAGCTAACA